>CAXIVR010000007.1:44066346-45348846 GCA_964035755.1 Teleogryllus oceanicus | reverse complement strand
CGGCTGCTCTGATCGGTTATTTTCCGAGGTTTCTCCGGTCAGAACTTTGCGGATGCTGGAGCAATACCTTAACAAACGTGCCACGAACCGCTTGCGATCTTTCCTACCTCTTCCTTGTCTTACCCTCTCCCCTTACTTCCACATAGACACTTACATGCACTTCACTACCATACGTGTCGTGAGACAAGTTAAGAGATTAAAGCTTGTCTAAGCTGGGAGAGAAGGTGCCCCCTCTTGGAGGAGATACCTGGAGGTCAAAAATCCTCGCAAACTAGCTTGTAGGTCGGCGTCGGATCTGGCGTTTTAACAAGGGGAACGGCGCCTCCTCCAGGCTATAACTTAGTGCAGGGCTGTCCAACTGGCGGCTTGCGGGCTGCATGCGACCCGCGGTGCCATTTATTGTAGCCCGCGAAAGGTTGTGAGACAAACGAGATAGTCTCATGTATCCATGTCGGGCATTATAAATATGCTTTTCACGTACACACGTCATATTAGTAATACTAATTTTCGCACGTGAATTATATTTTTTTTTACAAAAGTTCGTAGTGATGTTAATTTTTCACTCTAATAAAACATATTGCAACTGGCGCACCCGCTCTCTCGGGGTCAACATCTTATTGCAAAAATAGGTTAAGGTTAGATTAAGTATTTTTTCTAGTAAATTCAAAATCATCCCACTGCGTTTCACTGCGTTATTCATTATGCGTTATACGTTATGCATGGCAGAGCCTGAATTCATGTATGGTTCCACCCCCTCCCCCGATTCAGAGCAGCGTGGGAACCTGCTGAGAAAAACAATATGAGAAAGTCAGGTGTGGATCGCCCGAGTAATGAAAATATGGCCTGCAACCCTTAAAGGTTTTAGCTGAGGCACTTGAGGCTTTGCAAGTTGGACACTCGTGACTTAGCGCATTTGAGAAAATAAAACCTCAGTAGTTGACACAGTCTAGAAAATATAACTAATCACTTATTTACTCACTCAAAGGACGCATCATACAAGTATAGATGTCAATTATGTGGTCAAAACTAGTTTACCGTCATTTCATACACTAAATGTCACGCTGTTCAATAGTAGTGAAGCAATAACATTTTGTTGGCTTGGGATTTAATTTATGGCGAACCCTTGAATATATTACAATGTTAGTATTCACTGTATTGATTTTGATTAACTTTCTACACCCTGTATCACGCTCAAAATGATTTGATTTTGTGATCATCGTTTCTCGTGGATCATTCAGATTCATTTTTCTTAGTGAAGTGAGAATTCACTGAGTCCAACATGAAAATCTTAACCTTCTTGTCTTCTCTCATTCTGGTAACATGGGGCACTGTAAAAAAAAATGTTTTTATAGTGTCATTTCTTTAACGGAATATTGATTAGTAATTACAGACAACTGATTGGTGACATTACCGGACGAAATAAAAAAATAATGAATTAATGCAAATGTGATGTGAATAGATGATGATAATAATAAGATCCGCAAATATTTACGGTATTAATATTCAAACATTCCACGCCAAGCGCGAAATCATTCACACCTAACGGAGAAATCGAGGCCATTTCCCTTACACGATGTACTGTTGTAAACTAATTTGGTTGGGGGGAGATGGCGTCGGTAATAATTATAAATTTCTTGGCCTCCTAGAGACATACATGCCGTTACTTATTCACACACAAAATTTTTCAAAACGTTGCTTTTCAGTATGTATTGTGAA
Organism: Teleogryllus oceanicus; assembly: GCA_964035755.1. Lineage (NCBI taxonomy): Eukaryota > Metazoa > Arthropoda > Insecta > Orthoptera > Gryllidae > Teleogryllus > Teleogryllus oceanicus. Next base: position 45,347,130 of record CAXIVR010000007.1, on the reverse strand, counting down.
CATCTCATCATGAGTAACGTAAATATTAAAACTCGTGTTTACATCCAATCAGAGTACAAAATACTTAAGAAAATAACAATATGATAATAATAAATGTGTCCTCAAATTTTGTTTCAAATTCCTCCACCTTCAGTTCGAGTTGCTGCAATGCTAAGGCGTCTGTTTGGTGAGGGTTTCCGGGGCTGTCTTCATTCACTCACTTTCTGTCTTAGTTACTATCGCCGTCTCATCGTCGTCGTTATACACAGTATCACATTAATAGAACGGATCGTAGAGATGCATGAATAAGCAGAACCTTTCATTGTTTTTTCTTCCTTCTTGCTGCACCCTACTCGTTGGGTAAATATAGGTTGTCTTCAATAATTGTAGTTGAGGTTGCTTAAACCGTGCATCAAGAATGGTAGGCCTGCTCCATCCTTTCGTGATTATTTACGTAGAATTAGTAGTCCTATCTCAATTATTGTCTTTATTTGAAATGCCATACAAATGTAATAAAAATTATAATTTTTTATATTTAGACTCGTTGGTTATTAATTTAATATAACTATGATTGGCAGTGTAATACTTCTGTAGACTAATGTTGATATTATGTTAATGAACCGGAAATAGGTGCTCTCGTAAGTTAGAATCAAAAGAGAAACTGCGCCGAGAGATTCTGCTAACTCATGCACTCTTACTGTTTCGTCCATTAATCTTTTCTGGTCATTCCATCTACATCTCGTTCAGAAATCTTCGTTGTCTTCAGTTGTTCGTAGTCACTGTTCTGGTCATTCTGGCCTAATTTTGCCATTTGTATTCTTCCTGTCGTGTGGGGGAGGTGGGGACGATGGATGGATTGGCGGGTCTGGCACCACGAGCGGGGAAGTGGTCGAACGGCAGGGGCGGAAGGTGCCTTCGGGGCCGTTCCCTATTCACTGGATGACCTTTAGGCGGATGAGAGGGAGCAAAGACGAACAGGGATGACCCCAGTCATGGCAAATAGCAGTTTATTACGGTCGTATACTTACATACACTGGACAGGCACGCGACGTAGCCCAGCCTCGCCAAGGGCTGTTCGCCGGAGGAGACACCTTGCAGCGGCCATCAAAACGACTCACGAGTGCACAGCGGTCAGAGGGAGGGTGGACGCTGCTAGCAGGACCCGGAAGGTCGATCTGGACTAGCGGGACGAAGGAGGTCGGCAGGGCCAGTTTGGGCCGATCTGAACCGACTAGGGGTGAAGGGAGGTCGGCAGGGCCAGTTTGGGCCGATCTGAACCGACTAGGGTGAAGGGAGGTCGGCAGGGCCAGTTTGGGCCGATCTGAACCGACTAGGGGTGAAGGGAGGTCGGCAGGGCCAGTTTGGGCCGATCTGAACCGACTAGGGGTGAAGGGAGGTCGGCAGGGCCAGTTTGGGCCGATCTGAACCGACAGAGGAGCGGAAGGTCCGTGCACACGGGCGACGAGCTCACGAGTAGCATTCGTCCCCCCCTAAGCGGAGGTCAAGCTGTTATATAGGCCTTTTCTGCTGAGGCGCTCTTTCCGAAGCTGAGCTACGCAACATGCTTACGCGGGTGCCAGCTGTCTGCGGCTACGCGACATCACTCCCCTCCTCGAGAAGAAGCTCGTAGCCTCATGTCGCGTTGCCGCAGCGGCTCCCGCGTACTGATTGTCCAGTTTTCATATTCATTTTACAATAATTAAATTCACTCATCATGTAGTGTTGTTACAGTCACTAGAGTTCAAACAATTTTAAATTTGTACAAACTGTCTTATTAACTACATTTTTTTCGTCGAACACCAATACGTCTACACTGTGCATCGTGATACATCTTCTACTATCTACATACAAAAAAAAACCTGTCTTTACAAAGGTGGAAATAGTGGTGTGTCATTCACATTAATTCTCTGGTGAGAGTTTTACTTTTCTGCATAATTAAATTAAATGTCGAACATTCCTTTTTGCCAACATTTTGCATCTCAATATTTTACATCTATACTAACGTTAGAAGAAATTTAAATTTCCGAGAATTTATAATACTTTAAAACATTTCGAGAAAGTAAGTATACCTATAATTATGTATCGTATAGAATCGAGGTTATGACAAAGGGTACTTGCATGGCAGAGGGTCTTAGAGGAATCTATTGGTGAATGCAGTTTGACTGCTAAGGGAAAAATTGAGTGAACGAACGTTCCTCACCGTCACTGATCTGCCATTGCCATGTGCAATCCGACAATCCAAGCTCTGACTCACTGTTTCTCTCCCTAGAAAAATTTGATTGGCGAGGGCGCGTTGGCTGCAGCCTGTTAGTGGCTGACCGTCACAGCTTGTATGGCAGAGGTGGTTCTTCCACCGTCTCCTCACCGTCTTAGGCGAACCAACGTCAAGCGCTGTCTGACCGTGACAAGTATGTGGATTGCGGACAAACCTGCACCAAGGCTAAGGCAATGTAAAATGCCTAAGTCGAGAAAAATGTATGAGCAAGGACAAAGAGATCGGATGATTTCGACAAGGAGTACGCCAGACGATACAGAGGTGTGTACAAGAACTATGCAAAACTACATTTAGCAAGAAAATTGTCGACAAGGTGTGATAAAGTACAGCGCGCTTGCGACGTTCTGGAGGAACGCTCTTGCTGCGAGAAAGAGCTCTTCCTGTACTGCTGACGCTGAGCCGCGTGGGTACGGGGTGGGATCCTGTTATACAGCCCTATGCATACGTTTACTTGTTTAATTTCTTCATTTTTTTAAATTCTTATTCTTTAACATAAATTAAATTATTTCTATATGTTTTCCTTAATATTTTCATAGTAGCACACTTTTCTACATAACTGTTAATACATTTACATATTTCATCCTATACTTTCTACAACAATAAAATGAATAAATACGATTAACTTACTACACTTAATTAACTGACTACACTTAAATTAACATATTACACTTAATGTTATTGTACAAAATCTATTTTGTTAATTCTCTAATATTTTCTTATTTCTATTGTATTTGTAATACACTTGTCTGTCGGCTGAGCACCCATAAGTGTCCATATGATTGGCACTAGGCACCATCGTCCCACTACGTTTCTCCACCTACAAAATATGGAGAAAAATCATTTATTTTTGCGGCGCCTCCACGCCGCCCGACGACGCTGAGCGTGGCTCGCCTCGCCCTTCGCTCGTGCATCCATCGGAGGTCCCGCTCCCAGGTCCCCCAGAAGATTTTTCCGGGCAGTCGGAGTCCCGCTGCGCCGTTCAACCTCCCGAGGTCCAAATCTCGCCCCGGTGTGGACGGCGGAGAGTGGTCTGGCGAGTCCAACGTCCACCATGGCGAGGGCGGGTCCTGGGTCCCATCCCTGCAGCTGCCGGTAGTGGCAGCGCCGGTTAACAGCAGTGGCCACGTGATGGATTTGCCCGGCGTGGCCGGAAGGGCAGCATCACCTCCTTGCTCCGGCATGACCGTCCCTCCTAGTCCTCTGGGCGGTCATACAAGTATGCCTCCCGCCCCGGTAACGGACGGAGGTTATAAGGTCTCTTCCCGCCCGGCGTGGGTGGTGGCGGTGGTGGTGGCGGCGGCGGTGTCGGCGTCTCGCTCATTGGTTGCGCCACTGTGCCTGTCCCCCCGTCCTTTGCGAGAATTGCTGGTGTGTGCACCTCGGGATCTAGTGGAAGGGGAATGAGATTGCGATGGTGGGCAACGATTTTTCGACCATTATGTACATTCTCTAATTCGAACGTGACCGGGGATCTGACCTTGGTGACCATATATGGTCCCACCCAGCGTGACACAAACTTCTTTGTCTGTCCCGACGCGAGGCTTTTGTTCCTTACGAGAACCATTTGCCCTACTATGATTGGTATGAGTGACCTATTTCTATTCAGTTTCTCGTGTTCCACTGCAACGTTCCTACTGTTCCATTCCGCGGCCTGCGCATGAGCGTACTGGAGGCGCTTCCTTAGAATCTCCACGTATGGCGGGTTATCCGCGTAGCGGTTCGCAAGCGGAAGAAGCACCCTATCCCATGGCATGTCTAGTTCCCTCCCATAAACTAAGAACGCTGGCGTAAAACCTGTTATGCGGTGTTTCGTATTTCTGAATACGAATAGGGCGAATGGCAAAAGCTCGTCCCAGTCCCTCGAATCATGCTCCATACAGTGGGCTATTACTGATGCAAAAGATTGATGCGCTCTTTCGAGTCGCCCATTGGCACCCGGATTATATGGCGACGTGGTTATGTGTCTGACTTGTAGTAGTCGACACACTTCCTGCATCAACTGCGAGGTAAAATTTGTCCCTTGGTCTGTCAGTAAAATTTGTGGGACACCATGGCGGCAGACAATGTTTTCAATGAACGCCTGTGCGATAGTGTGCGCCGTTTGATCGGGCAACGCTATAGCTTCCGGGTAACGTGTAAAATGGCATTGGGCCGATAGAATGTATCTGTTTCCCTTGCTAGTGGTAGGGAGAGGCCCCATTATATCTAGTGCTATCTTTTCAAATGGCCGTGTTGTTTCGTTACCTCTTGAATAGGAATTTTCCTTTGACACTTTTCCTCATTTTGCAGCGAACGCATTTTGAAACAAAATTTGGTGTGTCAGTATACCTTGCTGGCCGATTGAAATGCCTCTGTACCAAGTGTAATGTTTTCGTGACCTATGCCCGCCAGTGGGTTTTCGTGACATCTTTTTAGTATGTATTCGCGCATAGAGACTGGAGCACACATTGTATATACTGGATTGGGTGGGGGAACATGTATTTTATACAGTACGTTTTCGGCATCTAAAAAGTAATTTTTATCTTTTATTCCTATTAGTTCGTATAGTTCTTTTAACGACTCGCATTGTTTTTGTTCTTGCGCTATTCTCTTTTTGTCCCACACCGGCTCATACTCCTCTGTTTCTGCTATTACCGAAACAGTTGGCAACTCTATTCTCGACAGTGCGTCCGCGTGAGGAATCTGCTTACCTGGTTTATGCTTGACGGTAAACGTGTACTCTGAGAGCTCCATAATCCAACGCGCTAGTCGCGGTTTGGGTTCAGCTTGTGTAAATAACCATTGAAGTGGTTTGTGATCTACTATCAGGGTAAAATGTCTGCCTAGTAAATATATTCGAAACTTCCTAATCATCGTTATCACTGCTAAACACTCGAGATCCAATGCGCAATATGACTTTTGCTGTGGCGTTAACTTTTTGCTCGCGCATGCAATGATGTGTTCACCATCGTGTTCTATTTGTGATAAAATACCGCCTAATCCCATCGGCGATGCGTCTGTCGTTAGAATGAATGGTTGTTCCAAATTTGGGAAACGTAGTACTGGGGAATTTGCTAGTGCTTCTTTTAGTTTTTCGAATGCTTGTTGATGTTCTGGCGACCATTTAAATTTTTGTCCTTTTTTAGTTAAATCACTTAAAATACTGGAAAGCTGCGAGAAATTTGGTATGAATTTCCTATAGTAGCCAGCGAGTCCTAAAAATGCTTGAATATTTTTCACTGTTTTGGGGGCTGGAAATTGTCTAATTGCCTGAATTTTTTCTTCGTCTACTTCTAACCCGTTTGCGGATATTATATGTCCAAGGAATTTCGTTCTTTGTTTAAAAAAGTGACATTTTTCTGGCTTTAACTTTAAATTAGCGTTTCGCAACCTCTGGAAAATCTCTTTAAGACCTTCGAGGTGACCCTCCAGAGACGAATCGTAACGAAGTACATCGTCTAAATATACTAAGCAACCCTTATTTATTAGTCCCTCCAATACAATCGTCATTAATCTCATAAATAGTCTAGGCGCGTTTGCCAAACCGAAGGGCAGCCTATTACATTCGTAATGTCCCGTTGGTGTGCTAAATGCTGTAAACTGTTTACTATCTTCCTCTAATTCTACCTGCCAATAACCAGAGCAAAGGTCTAGCGATGAGAAAATGCTCGAACCGCCTAACTGATCGAAAACTTCCTCTAGGTTTGGGAGAGGAAATACTTCTTTTGCCATAACGTTATTAAGGGCTCTAAAATCTATACATGGTCTGTACTTAGTTTCGCCTCCTGATGTGCTTTTCTTGACGAGTATTATATTCGCGGACCAAGGGCTATTACTATGCGAAATGATGCCTTGATTTAACATGTCCTGCACCGCTGAATCTAAAATTTCCCTATGCGCGTGAGGCACTCTATAGGGTCTCACTTGAATAGGTTGCGCCTTCCCTACATCAATCGAATGTTTCACAATTCCTGTACATCCTAGAGTATTCTTCCCATATACGAAAACATCTGAGTATGTCTGTATTAAGTCTGCAAATTTTGGGCGTATCTCCACCGGAGTAGTGTCCCAATTGATTAATTTTAGCAAATCTGTTTCTCTTAATTTTCTGGCCACATGGGGATGGTTCTAAACTCTAACTGTTGGTTCTATCCAATCTTCCAATATGCCAAACTTTATCTTTGTGTTCTTCTAAAATTTAAGGTTTTAGTAGTGTCCCAATTGATTAATTTCAGCTAAATTCTCGTGTACCGTTGACACGTAGGAATTACATCTACTTCGTCATCGTCAATAAATATCTCTGAACCCTCTTTTGCATCAACCCTTATCGCTGTTTTCGCCACCGAGAATGGTTTGACCTTAATTTTGCTCATAACTTCTCCGCATTGAATCCTATCTACCGTCGCCGCAACTGGGTCGGCGTGGAACGCTACGCACGGAGCCTCTGCTGAATCATCACTGTCCGCGTTTCCGCTTGTACCCGTGTAATGTCTCTCCCGCTCGTCCACTTTCCGCAAGCTCCACATAATTGACCAGCCAAAAGTTCTTCCTCATCATCTGGAGCGGCCATCTTATCAACTTTGAACCGCCTTCCAGCAACTAAAACGGGGCTGTCATCCACAACTGAGCCTTGCGTACACACATTCACACATTCAACAACATTCATACCAAATAGCGGGCACATTCCTGGACCCATTTACTACTTTCAAGTAATTGTCCACCGGAAACTGTGCTATACAACATACACGAGTTACTCTTTGACTTTGATTCTTCTTCGGCCTGCACTACTAGTGTTTCACTTTCGTCATCAGTATTTGCTACGGCAGTACTATTATTTTGCTCTGACAAAGAAGTTATTGGCAACATCGGCTCTGGAAGCCTATCTCCAACTTCGTTATCTAACTCTGCAAAGAATTTTTCCGCGGCAATTCAGGTGACAAGGGTTTTTGGAGTTTTTCACTATCTTTAATTTCGATTGAACCTAAAAAATCTAAGATATCGTTGTTTGTTACCCGTTCTTGTTCTGTAAATTTATCTCCACTCATATCTATCTTAATCTTACTCTTTTCACAGTGTTTCGTATTCTGCACTCCTGTTCTGATCAAACTGTTACTCTTCTCTTTCTCCCTTCGAGTGCTATCTTTGTCTGTTTCTAGACAGAAATTTCTGTTTCCCGTCCTATTTGTGCTACCACCATCTTCTCCGTTTTCGGCCTTATTGTACAATCCTGTCGTTTAAGAAAATCCAATCCCAGAATTCCATCGTAGTTGGTCCTTCCCAAATCTGCTATCAGAAAATCTTGGGTATATTCCTCATTGTCGATTCTAAACTTAACCGGACATTCCCCGTGAATTTTAAGCGGATGTCCTGACGCACTTCGTACACTATTATAATAAGGTTTTATGTTAAGTTTTGTCTTTAAAAGTGCGTCCGCGTTGAGTACACTACAACAAGCTCCCGATCTACTAAAGGATAAAATTTGTATTAAGTATTTGCACTTCTGCCGTTAAACCTGGCTCTGGATTAACTGTCAGAACTACTGCATCCCCGCACCGTTCGGAGCGGGGCCCTCCGAGTTTTTTGGTGAACTATCGCAATTTATCGGCCTGTGCCCTGTTTTCCGACAAATACCGCAAATTGTTAAGGGGCAATTATATGCTAAATGCGATGTGTCGCCGCAGTTAAAACATTTCTTCTTCCCGGTAGGGCACTGCCTGCTCACATGCCCTCGTCTTCCGCAAGAGTTGCAAGTTATGTGCTTTGGCTGCGCCTGATTGGCAAAATGCTGCGTCTGCTGTTTGCCCGGCGGCGGTTGTTGACATGCGCTTCGATGCCATTCCACCGCCTGCGGCACTTCCGACGACGTAGCAAAACATGCGGAAGGTGGTAGCATATTAATCGAGTTATATCCTTGCATCACCATTTCTTGCGTACGCGCAAATTCTTCCGCTTGTAATATGCTCTCTGGGTTCTGTACTATCACGAAACGCCCAATTTGTTCTTTTAACCCAGATAAAAATTGCGCCATTAACCGTTGTTGAAACATTAAGGATGTTGCCTCCGATTGTATATCACCATATGCATCTCTTAATTTTCGCCAAATGCCTCTTAATCTGGTAGAATATTCGGACACCGATTCTATGTTTCCCTGCACCGTGCTATTGAATATTTTTTCTAGAGTTATTCTTGAAACTTTGGGACAAAATCTCTTTCATAAATTTTGTAAAATTTTGAAATGATTCTAGCACATGAGGTGGTTTTGCAAGAACTCATTCGCTGTTCCCGATATTCGAAGGCGGGCGGCAGCCAACGTGCCTGCCTCTGACCATCCGTTAAACTGGCTAACTATCTTCAGTCTTTCTAAAAAAGTTTCTATAGATACGTCATCATCTCCCGTGAAGCATGGTATCAGCATAATGTTATTGGCTAAACTCGGTTTTGGCGTTATATCCCTAATTGAATCCTTAATAAATTCTTTACCAGTGCTTCTGCTAGGCGTGCTAGATTTTTCGTCGCCTCCTAGCTTATTAATAGTGCTTTCCAGCCCTGTTTGTCCCGTAGGAGTTATAACGTCCCATGATAAGAAATCCATTATGATGCGCTGTCTTACTTTTTTGAACAAATCGTGCCTTCATAGAGTTCCATGCGCAAAGAGGAAAAGCCAGAAGAAAAAAAACTCGGGTCACACACCAGTCATTTTCGCAAAGCTCTTAAACAAACAGCTGTTTTGCCATCACCGAGGGTATTTGAAAATGGTAGGGATAGAAAGGAGAAAAATCATGGGTAGGGAATATCTCGAAAATCAACACATAAAAAAAATTAAAACATATTTCTTTTTTTTAAAATATTACTGTATATTTTCCCTAATCTCTTTCATCAACAAATTACGCTGTTCATACGACAGACCGTAAGCTGCTCTGCGGCATTTTGCAAGTATTTGTTGAATATACTCCGGTACTGTAACTGGACGTGACTGCTTTTTTCTTTTAGACTCATTTTCCGGTTTTATTCCGCCCGGTCTATCCATTTTAGTCCGGAAGAATAACAACAACAAAAATGAGAAGGCGAAGAAAAAAACAAAAACGATTCTGAATATTGACCACAATTTTGCTAACTCGAAAGTTAAAACTGACACTCACGTTCTCCACATACCGTATCCCCTTAATATTATGTTCTCGACACACTTCAACACTGAACCTACTCGTCGTGGTGCGTCGCGGACCGCACACCTGACACCATTGTCGTGTGGGGGAGGTGGGGACGATGGATGGATTGGCGGGTCTGGCACCACGAGCGGGGAAGTGGTCGAACGGCAGGGCGGAAGGTGCCTTCGGGGCCGTTCCCTATTCACTGGATGACCTTTAGGCGGATGAGAGGGAGCAAAGACGAACAGGGATGACCCCAGTCATGGCAAATAGCAGTTTATTACGGTCGTATACTTACATACACTGGACAGGCACGCGACGTAGCCCAGCCTCGCCAAGGGCTGTTCGCCGGAGGAGACACCTTGCAGCGGCCATCAAAACGACTCACGAGTGCACAGCGGTCAGAGGGGAGGGTGGGACGCTGCTAGCAGGACCCCGGAAGGTCGATCTGGACTAGCGGACGAAGGAGGTCGGCAGGGCCAGTTTGGGCCGATCTGAACCGACTAGGGTGAAGGAGGTCGGCAGGGCCAGTTTGGGCCGATCTGAACCGACTAGGGGTGAAGGGAGGTCGGCAGGGCCAGTTTGGGCCGATCTGAACCGACAGAGGAGCGGAAGGTCCGTGCACACGGGCGACGAGCTCACGAGTAGCATTCGTCCCCCGCTAAGCGGAGGTCAAGCTGTTATATAGGCCTTTTCTGCTGAGGCGCTCTTTCCGAAGCTGAGCTACGCAACATGCTTACGCGGGTGCCAGCTGTCTGCGGCTACGCGACATTCCAAAGTGATGGAACTTCGGAAGAGCAACTTGTTAGTCTTAGGGCCACGGGATCAAAAATTGAAGATCTTTAAATGATGCCTGTTTCTAGGAGCGTTAGTTCCAAAGAAGGAAAGTTCTCGACTCTGCAGATTCTTCTGACTTCTGTAACGATTATCCGTAACGTAACCATTATCCGTAAATAAATATATAATAATAAGAACAATAATAATAATAATAATAATAATAATAATACTTTATACATTGCAATTCAATAAATACAGGTATATTAGCAATTTGTATATCTGAATTCTACATCGATTTACAGACTGACCAGAGTATAAGAGCAATAACAAAAAAGTATAATTTAGTGAATTCCTGCCATATGATATAGCGTAGTAACTAATTTTATTTCGCATATACTTGGGTTGTCCTAGGTAATCACTAATAGCTGATTATGATTCTCTCAGTTCTTAGAAGTCTTGATTGTCTTAGACTAGCATCTTACATTAATTTTCATTAATTAATCAATTAATTCATTAAATTAATAATGTCGATTAATATTACGAAATTGCGTTGCCACTACTCGCAGCTTCGATATCAATATTGTATGAAATTGTTGTACAATTGTAAGAATCCCATCTCATTTTGAATCCAGGACACCTCATTTCTTTTAGTTCATTTGCTTCCGTTTTGCAACATTAATGGGAGATCCAAAGGCATGTCCCATCTTTATTCATATCTTCAGTATGAAGAACGTTTCATTTTTGTTCGTTCAGTCAATTGTTCACACAATTTTCCTTCCATGTCCAATTTGTAGCACAATAAATGTGACCATTTCAACATTTGCTGCCTTAAGGAAAATGTTCAGTCATTCATTCAAGAAGAATGGTGTCATTCGACTGTCAGTTATGTGAGCTGTTTCAATGCTGCATTTAATTACTACATGAGGTTATGTTCCCCTGGTGGCCCATTACTCTCGCCCTGTGGACCGCAGGTTCACCTCCGTCGAACCCGGCACATGCACCGCCGCCGTGTCTCCCTTTGCCGTGCCGTGAGAACGCCAGTGACGCCATAAAGCCAAGTGGATATTGACTAGGGTTACCGAAGCGCGACCATCTCCTTTCGCATTTGTCTGTAGGGGGTATCGTATGTCATTGAGTTGCTCAAGACCTCTCGACGGTTGTCAAGAGAGTAAGGTGGATCAAGCTACGGTGGCGAAAGTAAGTTTCACTCGACTTTTATGTTTCAGGAGAAGCCTTATTCAATTCATTTGTTCTGAGACCTAGCGAAGTTGTGACTCTCCTTTTAATGAAACTGAGAATGTTATGTAATGAGAGTGACCGACGATCGTGACACTTGTGGTTGTTTACAGTTATTGATATTTCGTCACCTTTCTCGTTTGAATAAATTAGTTTTGAATTGAATAATAATCAATTTTGCGGATGAATGAGTCGCTGTTGGTTCATGAGCGACATAAGATCTCAACTCTTTCTCTGAATTAACGTTTCTCAAACTCTTTCGTTTCTAACTTGGAAGCTTGAAACAATTCTGCGGATTATTTCGTCATAGCATATAATTTTATTAAGTGGCAATTAATACGTAGAAATGATTTTGAAAATTAAAATATTATTAATATTAAAAAACATATAAAGTATAAATATTGAAGAATGAACAATTCACGATTAAGTTAGAGCTCTACCACTGGAAGAGACCACTGGAAGAGAAAAAACACATTTGATTTATCAATGTTCTCGTAGTGTTTGAAAGGAAAGTACAGTTCATTAAGCTAAAGTTATTTTAAAAACTATCAATTCTCGTATACGGTCACGGTTTTATTTTCTTTGCTAATACTCTTGTTTAATATCCGGTGACAAACAAAGAATTCTGACAATACTTATTATCCTAATTAATACATTGCTAGGGCAATCCTTATTATTATGTGTTTTTTACTTTTATAAAAATACACGATATTGGTAATTGCATTTCTAAACTTCCTTTCATTCCCATACTGTTTATAGTTGCTGAACTCGTGAGGCTTCGAAAAACTCTTAAGTGCCCATCCAGTATTAAATTTTGTTTGGCGTTTATTAGAGTGCCTTCTCTGGGCACCCATATGCTGTCGGCCCCTCTTCAGCTCTTTTCCTCCCTGACCTCTGGCCGCGTTTATCGTTGTTGTGTCTTTCACTCTGAGCTGAATACTCTGCTCCGTCAGCCACTTTCACCCTCAACTGGTTTCAGATGAATAAAAGAAGACTCTCCGGCTCCAGGTGCGGCGTTCGCATGGTGGCGTCGGGGCCTCGATCATTGAACCGCTGTAAATGTCCTCCCCTTCCCTTTATTTATGTTTAAAAATTTGGAGCGGAGGTTACTCCATTGCTACGTGCTACTGACCCAGAACAGCTCGCGTTTCTACCTGTCCGAGCTTCGTTCAAACAATTCCTCGTTGCTCACGAGACATATTTTTACAGCGAGGGGAGGGCGTGTCCATCGGATGTTGTGAGTGAAGTGGAGAAAGGAACATCTCGCTGGTGGAATCTACTTTCGTTCTCTTCCTGGAAAGTGCGCGTGAATATTCATTGTATGTCTAAGTGACATGAATTCAGCAAATGAAACCTTGAAAGTGTTTTTGTTTTAATGCTAACTTGGTAACGTAAAACTAATACGGAACACTTTGAAAAGATTTAAAAAAGTTAACAGGTAATTTCTTTTCCCTAACAAAATTTAGAAAAACATTATAGTTCAACTAATAAAATTATGGTTTGTTTGATTGATTGATTAGTGTTTCCGGGTGCTTGAACTGCTATAGTTCTCGAAATGTAGTACGTGCTTTGTCATGGGAGGTGCCGGTGATCTTCCTTCGCTGGATGGTAACATCCGGCACCGACCTACGTACCGACTTGCGAGATTCTCCCAACCAGTATCTCACACAAGCGGGGCACGGTCTCATCCGGGACAAGCTCCCTACTGGTCACCCGATGTATATGGCAGTGCAGCGCATGCTAGTGTGTGTATGTGTGTGAGTGTGTGTGTGTGTGTGTGTTTGGTGAAAGAAGAATAGGAGAAGGAAGACGAAGCAAAGGTTGCGCGCGGTTCCAGGCGCGTTTGTTAGGGTACTGCTCCGGCATTCATCTGGTGTTGATCTAAGAAACCACTGAAACCTATCGATCAGAGTACCCGGCCGCTAGAAGTATCTTCTAGACAGCGGCTAAATTCGACCTAGCTAGTTTGCTAGTAACGAAAATGCTACCATTATGGAAACTCGGACCCTAAGACCTTGCGATCAGAGGCCCTGTAGGGCATCGGTTGATGCCCTGGATCACCTAAGCCGGTGAAAAGTATGGTGTGTAGTGTCATAGATTTCATACAACTATTTATTGCCAAAAGAGTATAATATATTAAAATAGGTTTATGTGTTTGTTTAAAAGAAATGTGTTGAAAGATATGGAAATCAAATATTCATTTTCCAGATCAGATACTATATCAGTTGGTTAGAATTACACTATAAGGATCACTGATCTTTTACAATATATAAAGTTCGATCTTTCAAACCGGGAGCGGTAGCTCAGTGCATCAACTGATGTCTCTGCAGGGCTTCTGATCGGGAGGTCCTGACGGCGGCAGGATTTTTGACACTAGCTTTTCAACTAGGTCGAATTCAGTCGCTGATTGGAGGAGAATTTTAGCGGCAGGCTGCTCTGATCGGTAGTTTTCTATGGTTTCTCCGATTAACACCACGCGAATGCCGGAGCAGTACCCTAACAAACGGGCCACGGACCGCTCGCTATCTTTCCTTCCTATTAATCGGAGATACTACGGAAAACTACCGATCAGATCAGCCGACCGAGAATTCCCTCCAGACAGCGGCCGAATTCAGCCTAGCAATGAACGCTAGTGTTGAAAATCCACCACTGTCGAGACTCGAACCCTACGACCTTCCGGTCAGCCTTGCAGAGAAAACGCCAATGTAAAGCGTCGAAAATCCTGGCACTGTCGGGATTCAAACCAGGTTCCACCTCGCGGCGAGAGGCACTGCAGTGGTATCAGTTGATGCACAGAGCCACCTCTTCCGGTACCTTGTTCGCGCCGAGCTATCGCAGCCGTTTTGAGTTCGTTTCCTAATAATTCCCGTCATTGAGACGGGCAGTCGCGTAATGGGGTGGTCGTGTGGCGTGGCTCTGCCGTGGGGAATAATGAGCATTGTGGGTGGCCGGAAGCGTGGAGGCAGGTGAATGCGCGCGGGGCGGCGGCGGCGTCCGCAGGCGACAGCGCGTCGCGGCGCCTCCACGGGCGGCTGGGCGCGCGCGCGGCGGCAGGGCGAAACCTTGGAATTCCCTGCTAACCTCCATACGCAGGCGCGTGCGAGGACGGGGGGCGGCGCGCAGGCGGCGCGGGCGGGGCGGGCGCGGCGCGCTGGTGATGGGACATAGATAACGAAACATCGATGTTAACAAACGTCGATGACAAAAATTAAAACAGCGATATTAATTATGCATCGTATAAAAACAATTGATGGTTTTAAACATCGATGTCTTAAAGCCAGTTTTGTAACCTCGATTATTAAATTTTGATCGTTACCAAACGTCGAGGTTCAAAATAAAAACAACGATGTTATTAATATATTGATTAAACAGAATCGATGGTTTTAAACATCGATGTTTCAAAACTGGTTATATAACCTGGAATTTTAAATTTCGATCGTTACCAAACATCGATGTTCAAAATTAAAACAACGATGTTACTCGACTAAAAGCAGTCGATGGTTTTATATATCGATGTTTTAAAGCTGGTTTTCTAACATTTTAATATTAAATTCGTGTCACAGAAAATTTAATTTGTCAGTTGTCGTATATATTATTTAAAATTAATATTCCGGAATGACGAAGTTAAAAGTTAGTAAAAACAAAAGGCAGAATGCCCTGAAAGAATATGCGCCCGGGATCATCTCAAAAGATGAGTTTTCAGTTCGCCAAATAAGGGCACAAGAAGAAGGGGCAGACAAGACATTGCTACCATCAGTTATTATTTCATATTTTGACTTTTATAATATTGTGATTTTGTGAATTTTTCATTCGCATTGAAAACATTAAATACGTAAAAACATTGACACAAAACGTGGATGTTAAAAACCAACAGCTTTAATATATCGATGTTTGTACACAAATATCGATGTTTTGAAAATGTGAACATCGTCGCTTCTCTAGGTGGCACGGGCTGACCAGTGATGGAGAGTTGACTCTAAGGTTGGTGTTCGCGTTGGCGCTAAGGGAGTTTGTAATGATTGTTAGTATTGGTGATTGTTGAAGTTTGCGTTAATAATTGTGAATTGGGCTAAGTGTTTTTAGTTTTAGCATTTACCTAAGTTAATTTTTGTAGTCAAATCAGTTTATTGTTGTTAACGTAAACATGAACTTTGTTTCTGTTTGTATCAGTGGTTGATTGTTTCCAATAGTGCCTTTCGCTGCTTTTGACTTGATGGTTCATTGTTGACGCTACCGTTAATTGTTGTTCGACGGAGCTCGAAATGGTTGTAAACTTCAGATCAGAAGGATTGATATTATTGTTGGTGTGGGAGTCGATACTGAGGATATGTCGATAGCTTTGAGGCTAGCGTTGGTATTTTCATAGAGTATGGAAGCATGGATGGTTGCGAGTTGCAGCATTGGTTAGAAGGCAGGTACGCAAGACGTAGACGGTAGTATAGCTGAGGAATTAGAGTAAATGACTATTGTTTCATGGCGTGTCAATTATTATAAACATTGGTCCCGAAAGCGTTATTTATATTATATATCGGGACGTGACGGCGTTCCTTCCTTGCTGGAACTTAAATTCAGTGCCGACTTAACAGTCGCCTTGCGAAGGTTTTCCCACCCCTGTAATACATCCAGCGGTACACCGCCCTACCCGGGACAAGCTCTAAGCTCTAGACTGGTCTTCGAAGATGAGTGGCAGTGTCGTTCGCGTGTGTGTCTGTGTGTGTTTGCGTGTGTGTGTCTGTGTGTATGGGCGCGTGAGTATGAAAGGAGGGGACAAGGATGGGTAATGAAAGATTGCGCACGGTACGTAACCCACTTTCCATCCAGCATTCGCCGCAGCAGGTCGAATTCAGTCGCTATCTGGAAGAGAATTCTAGCGGCTCGCTGCTCTGAACAGTAGTTTTCCGTGGTTTCTCTGATCATCACCAGGCGAATGCCGGAGCAGTACCCTAACAAACGGGCCACGGACCGTGCGCGATCTTTCCTTCATCTTCCTTGTCCTAATCCTCACCCCTTACACAAACACCCTTACACAACATGCACTACACTATCAAACATGCCGGGAGACCGGTCGTGGATTTAGAGCTTGTCGCGTCTGGGGCGGTGCCTCGCTGTTGGAAGATACCTGGTTGGGGAAAACCCCGCTAGTCGACGATAGGTCGACGCCGGATCTCACCATCCAGTAATGGAAGATCACCGCCACCTCCCGATGAAAAAACATGCTAAACCTACGGGACTAATGACCTCAGTAGTTGACGCGCCCGGAATCACTAACAATCAATCAATCAAAATTCTGAACTGCACTGGAACCCTAGGACGACTCGGACAACCATGCTGCGTGCAGGAACCAATGTTGCAGCTGAGCTATCGCCGCCGGTCGAGGACTGTGGATCGTGGCCACAAGCGGCGACTGTGACGGCTGTGAGGAGCGCGGTGGCTGCGGTGGCGCGGATGATGGAGCTCGGCTCTTCCGCTTCCGCCGGCAAGACGTCGCGTCGCATCGCGTCGCTTCGCGTCGCGCCATGTCACGTCGTGTCGCGTCGCTTCGCGTCGGGTCGCGAAGCGTGCTGCGTGCAGACCGGCGCCTTCCGGCGGGATAACCACGCGTTTCCGTGCGCGGCCGCTATTTGCGCGCGGCTAATGCTCTTTTGATGAGTCACACTGTCTCTTTCGGGAGCACGTGCAGGTTTTGTGGCAGTCTTCCGGATTTCGTTGCACGACTCGTGTGCGTGCTCTCGTGTTGAGATGTCGTTTGTCTGTGAGGAATTTTTCTTTTGAAAGGAAATTGAAGCCAAGATGCAGAAATGTAGATACGAGTTATTACGAAAGTTTTCAGTGGCTATTGGTTCACATTTCTTCGAAAAAAAAATAGCAACCCAGTGTTTCGTAACACGTATAACACTTTTAACAATCCAATATGCATTCATGTGATTACTACTTATTCGAAAATATTATCAAACATTTTATTTATACATGAATTAAGGACTAAAGCTTCTTTTGCCATTTCAAATCTCATTTTATTTCAGAATAAAAATATTTGTAGTTGTCATTACAATTGGAAACAATATTAAGCAATTCAACATGCTCTTTGAATATTAGCTGCTTTGAAACAGACTTTCAATCACTGATGTTCTTCGCCACAAGTTTCGTGTTTATAAAGTCATACAGGTTTTTGCAATTTAGTTCATAACTCCTTCGCTGTAATTGCCAACTATTAATGTCTAAAGACAGTATTTTAAGTGCTCTCTATCCTTGCTTCACTGTGATGGAAATAACTCATATTTTTTGTTGCATTTTTCTTCTTGGAAATGTAATAATTAATCTAAGATTCAATTAAGAGATCACCTCGCTGATAATCATTAAATTATGGTTTCGAAATCTGGCGTTAGTATATCTAGTTTAGGGTAGACATCTGATTATTTTTTCCCTGTTCTTTTTAACTCCTGCTTAATCTGCTTCCGGATATCACACAGTCCAGTAATATGATAGAAAGGCAATTGTTTCATCCAAGCGTTTACATACATTTGATGAAACACTTTCTTCTTTGTCAATTGTTAATATTTATTACATTCAACTAATTAGACATCAATGCGGCTGAATTTCTATTTAAAACTTGAATATCTTATTCTAAGCATTTATTTCAAATGTTACTTTCAAATTATTGCATGAAACATTACAATGTTTTTTATTTACATTTTTATATCATGTAAAAAAAAAAGATGCATTGCTATTCGCAGGTGAAAACGAATAAGTTCACAAAAAAAGCAATGAAACTACGGTACTCTTTGTAGAGGTTAGGAGAGGAAAAGGAAGGATTCATCATGAATCTGAAAATTTGTTTAGTGGGTCCTCGATGCAGCGAAACTGGTTTAGGGCCAAACGTATTTCTGTCCGTCTGTCCGTCCGTCTGTCCGTCTGTCCGTCTGTCCGTCTGTCCGTCTGTCCGTCGTCCGTCTGTCCGTCTGTCCGTCTGTCCGTCTGTCGTCTGTCCGTCTGTCCGTCTGTCCGTCTGTCCGTCTCCGTCGTCGTCTGTCCGTCTGTCCGTCGTCGTCCGTCTGCCGTCTGTCCGTCTGTCCGTCTGTCCGTCTGTCTGTCTGTCTGTCTGTCTGTCCATCTGTCTGTCCATCTGTCTGTCCATCTGTCTGTCTGTTCATCTGTCTGTCCGTCTATCCGTCTGTCCGTCTGTCCGTCTGTCCGTCTGTCCGTCTGTCCGTCTGTCCGTCTGTCCGTCTGTCCGTCTGTCCGTCTGTCCGTCTGTTCCTCTGTCTGTCCATCCATTCGCCCGTCGGTCTGTCCGTCCGTCTATGAATGTTCGAAACTTGGAAAAGTTAGAAATAATTCGAGAAAGCATCTGCTGTAGTTGCACCGTTTCAACCTAAACTCTTAAAGCTCTCCCTCCTGAGACCCTTTTTAAGTCCTGGGCTCCTCCTCTAGTCGTAGCACGTGTAGTGCATGATCTTGCTCGGAAGTGGTGGTGATCTTCTGCTAGATGGTGAAATTCGACGCCGACCTACCGTCGGCCAGCGGGGTTTTCCCCAACCAGGTATCTCCTACCAGCGGGGCGCCGTCCCATCCGGGACAAGCTCTAAGCTCCCGACCTCCCGGTCTCCCAGCAGTGTGGAAGTGTAGTGATGTAAGTGTGTGTAAGTAAGGGGTAGGCTAGGACAAGGAATGGAAAGGAAAGATCACGTGCAGTCCATAGCCCGTTTGTTAGGGTACTGCTCCGGCATTCATCTGGTGTTGATCGAAGAAACCACGGAAAACTACCGATCAGAGTAGCCGATCGCTAGAATTCCCCTCTTAGCTGTCTAGCTAGTGTCGAAAATTCTGCCACTGTCGTGACTCGAGCCCTAGGACCTCCTAGCCACAGGCTCTGCAGTGACATCATTTAATTCTCCCGAGCCATCTCTCCCGGTAAATGATGAAGGAGCAACGGTGGAATGGGAGATATGGGAAAGAAACGAATCCCGAGAAATCCAGCCCCAAACTTGCTCTATCCACCACACCCTGTCTTCGAAGGCATTTTGTAGTAATCGCGCTTGGATCGACCTCTGAATTCGCATCCCGGAAGTCGAGCAGGCTGTTCGCTACCAAGGGCCGCCTGCAGCACCCGTGCAGTCGGAAGCGGACGTTTGCGGGCGAACGGTACGTGGGCGCGCTGAGAGGGGGGCTCCGACGCCCACCCGCCCGCCCGCGCGGAGGTCGCGATCCCGCCCTCGCCCACGCCCACGCCCGCGCCGGTGTCCCCGCCCACGACCGCTCTGGCGCCGCCCCGGCCGCACACAAAGCGCGCGGTGAAAGACGAGGCTCTTGAAGCCGGAGGGCGTGTCCCTTCCTGCCCGCCGGGACAATGACACGTGAAAGGTCCTCCGCTTCCTAAATTAGGAGGCGTCTGTTTCGCTGATCGCCCTCATGACTTGGATCCCCCTTCCAAACTGTGTCTGCTCTCGCTTTCTTTTTGAATGAGCGGATTGGCTTGTCCAATAGAATTTTGGGTCGTCTTTGTAGAGGTTAGGAGAGGAAGAGGAAGGATTCGTTCAAACAAGTGGCCGCCATACAAGAAATGAAATTCATTGATGCATTGTACGCTCTGCTGTGTAGTACCTTTTGTTTTAAAATAATCCCAAACGATAAATGAAAATGAAATTAATGAAATATTAACTGGATCTTCAACTGGACTTGCATTCGCAATTGATTTACAACCAATGCCTTCGTCTAAATAATCTTCGTTGATCAATTTGATTTTTTGTTCTATACTGATACAAAAAATGAACCTTCAATCATCTTCAAAGACCCTTCGTCATAATTATTGTCCTCAATTAACATATTATTGTAGAAAATTAATACACCTAATAAATGAAAAAAATATTAAGTATTAATAGATTCAAAATAGGATTAATGGATCCAAAATATTAATAGATTTTTTCGAATAAATTTTGTTTCATATTTTCGAAAAAGTACGATAAATATTCCTCCTCGTGGGTTATGAACGATATAGAATGAATAACTAGTATTATGTAACATTTCAAAACGATTTATTCACATTGTCCAAAGAAGAGTTTCCTGGACAATTTAGATGCCCATGATAATTGCATTTCAGTAAAGAATTCTTGGAACCCGAAATTTTCTGTAAAAGTTAGTTTTCAACGTAAGTAACTTTAAAATTCTGACCATGAGTTTCACGCTCGCTTCTGCGAATTTACAATAACAGATACAGACTCAAGGATTTCGTGTATAAATTCTTATTGTGTATCTTCCCAATGTAGCGATGTCGAACTCCTTCCTATGCGAAGAAACACAGGCAACACTGTCGTCATACTACTTGCAAAGTAGGGCGTTATATGTTAATGTTATGAACTCGAAGGTATTCACCTCACGTACCTTCCCCATTAGTGGATAATGAATGACTACAGCGTATTCAGTAAAATTAGGATAATGATTGGGTAGAGGGCATTATGATGTACTTAATATTTAACGAGACCTTCGAAGTTCGATTCTCTGGAAGTCCTCTCTCTTATAATGCTTTTCCTCATCATTACTGACTCATCTTGCAGAATGCAGTTTTCTAATTAGCTCTCGAAACTTTCGAACATTCATTATAAAGGGCTTTTGTAATTTCTGGCGTGAGATTGATTTAGTGTGTCAAGAGGCTGCGTTATAATTGATATTTTCTTTCTCAAGGAAGCAATACATGAGAAATCGAAGTTATACAGTTTTCAACCATTATTACAATCCTTTGTTTCAATATTGTATCCGGTAAATTAATAAAAAAATTAATATTGAAATTAATTAAAAGAGTTTATAATTGAGATGAAAAGTGGAGTGTTCAATCTTACGCTTTAGTAATGAGAGTAATCTTAAATACTTAATTGTATGTTAAGCGTATTTCGTAATTTCCCCCCTTATTCTATGCGAATTATCATTCCGTTCTTTTATTCATTTATTTGCTCATATGAAGTATATCTCGAAACCATTTGCTCAGCGATACAACACAGAAAGAAAACCCTGTTTATTGGACTGTACCGAGCCTGGAATTTAAGTCTTGCTTAAATTCAAAATATAATTGTGAACTCAACCTAGCTTATTTCTGGAATTCTCACCTCCACGCCGGAGAAAACACAACAAACAACTAAAAGTCGCATTTAACAACAGCTAAGCATCACGTTACGAGCACTTTAACTCTCACTTCCTCCTGCAGTACTCTGCATCCCTCAGCGAAAAGCACGCTGAGCAAATACGCAACATTAGACGCCGCGAAAGCGAAGGAAGCTGGTCCGGATTACCACTCGTTAACACACGGGCCGCTCCACACGAACTCTACGCGGACCCACAGTCGCAGAAAAACCTTTCAAAAAGGAAGAAAAGCCCAACAGGCGGGCAGCGCACGCACGAGGACTTTCGCCCAGCGCGAGGCCGCCCACCCGCCGCGTCCTTGCTCCTGACCTCCCACCCGCGCCTTCCGGCCGACCGCCCGCCCAACGCACGCCCAGGAACTCGACGCAAGCACGCAAACAAAACGCGCGAGAGGTCTGCTCTAACGAACATATGCCGATGTATTTATTATTATTGCTTTTTTATCGATTTCCTTTTTTCCCTTTCTTCTCCTCCTCGTCGTCGGGTCCTCTTCTTCTCTTCCTTGTCGACGTTCTCCTCCTACTTTTTCCTTTCTTCTCCCTCTTTTCTTCTTCCTTTTTTTTTTTTTGTTTCTTTTAAGACACTTCTCCTTCCTCCTCCTTTTGATGAGGGCATTTGTTTACGAAGTCTTTCAGAACAAACACACTCCCGCGCCAGCAAGTATGAAAACAAAATAATTGGTCTCGTGCTTTTCTTAGGAGGTTTCGTAAAGCCATTTCATTTTTATTCCGTTTTTAAAATTAAAATTGAATGGTTTAACTTTCATTTGAACAGCCATTTCGTGTTACATATTTTATTACGTATTATATTTCACACGGTACTATTACTACATTCCAGCTATTCAGCTAGATCGAATTCAGTCGCTGTCTGGAGGAGAATTCTGGCGACCAATTGCTCTGATTGATTGTTTTCCGTGTTTTCTCCGATCAACACCAGGCGAATGCTGGATCAGAACCCTAGCAAACGGGCCACGGACAGCGCACGATCTCTTCTTCCTCTTCCTTGTCCCATCCTCACACCTTACACACACTCACTCACACACACACACACACACACACACACACTATCATGCACTACACGACCACACATCCGGGAGACCGGCGGGGACTTAAAAGTTTTCCCGGCTGGGGGGTGGTGCCGCGCTGGTGGGAGATACCTGGTTGGGAAAAACCGTGATACCGACAGTAGGTCGGCGCCAGATCTGGCCATCCAGCAGGGGAGGACCACCGCCACCTCCCATGCAAAAACATGCACTACACAACGGGACTAATGACCCTAGTAGTTGACGCGCCAGGAATCACTAACAATCAACTCAAATCAAATCATTACTACATTCTACGATTGCATTAAATAATCTGATACAATTAACATTTTTTCATCACTCTTCCGGACTGAGGTGCAATTTGAAGTTCTCGACGTGTCATTCCTTGCGTCGCAAACGACTTTCGTCCCATTCCGGAATCCGTGTGGCGAAGGACCACCTCCGAAGTGGCCGCTTGGGAAAAAAAGACGCGTGGTCGCGTAGAAAGCGCCCGGTCACCGCGCTCGCCGCCCCCGTGTGATCTTCACCTCCTCCTCCTACTTCTCCTCCTCGGAGATTCCGACGAGCGAGCACGCGGTCAGTTTCTCCGCGGGGGCGAACACGACGACGACGGAGGCGCTCGGTTGAAAGGTCGCGCCCCTCCCCCACCCCCGGGGCGATTTTGGGCGATGAAGAGGCTACCGCCCGCTCGGGGCTACGCGCGGCGCGGTGCGAGGAAAGTTTTTGGGCGGCGCGGCGCAGCGCGGCGGCTGGGAGATTCTTTGATTTACGTGTAATTTCTCTCGGAGGGATTTCGGTTCGTGAACAGGAGTGGACGGCCGTGCGAAGAAAAAAAATAAAAAGAAAAAACTGATGAGAGTTCGCTTCCGGTGGGTACAGTAGAAGATGGGAATTTAGTAGTGGTTGGTTTAATGATGTTGTTGGGGTACGGTTGGATGGATTTTTAATCTCTTGGCACTCGACAGTTCCGTCAGTTAGGATTGCAAGGACGGATTGAGGAATTACAAGAGATTTTCTAAAGAAAGTGAGGTGACAGACATGCGAACAAGTCAGGATGAGATAAGATGTAGTAAATATGTGCTGATACGAAAGAGACATGGAAAGAGGCTCAATGAAAGCCTTGTGAAGAGTTAATGTGAAAACGGGAAGCTCGAAGTCCCAGACCTGAAGAAATGAAAGAGATTTGTCATTAAGGGAACCAATGAACTGTGGTGGTAATGCCGAACCTGAGTAGAAATGATAAATTTTGCGTGTTGATACAACTGAATTTGTTTGCGCATAAGGTGACGAGTGGTAAGCTGTTAGTACATCTGTCCATCTACTTAAATTCAAATTACCTGTCAGTGGAAAGGAACGCTAAAACATGAAATCGGTAGAAGAATTGAAGTTAGGTTGATTTACAAACCGTGGCTCTTGGTATATCGGAATTCCTCTTACTTTTATTCAGGCTTTTAAATAGTACATCTTACCATTCGTTCACGTATAAATCACACATTCCTTGAAATATAATATGCTATATAAAAAAGTCGTATGTAGTATGTTTTTTTTTCTCGAAAAGGGAAAAATTTTGCTGTTAGTAGTTTGTTTACGATTTAAAATTGTGAATTTTCAATGTGGCTTCTAGCGAAATTATACTTCTCAAAAAGGAATGTGACTCTATTAGAAGTACTACGTAGTTTTGTCGGCGTGATTTTATCGTTCACTACTGTTTCAATGAATTCTAATCATACCTTCCATTTCATAAATTAATTATTTAAATGATTTAGAAGCGTAGCAATGACTGAACGACTCTAAGGTCATCGCACAGGATCTCCTGCTTACGGCTTGCAGGGCGTGAATGAGACGTGTTTTTACTGGCTTAATGAGAGACCAGCAACCGGAGCTCCTGCCTCTCCCTCAAGCAAACAACTCGTAAGCGATATCATCTTCGACTACTAATGAGTTAGCATTTCTCCGGCGAGGATTTGCGACCGCCTCCCGCCAGCCGAAGGAAACCGCGACCAGACTGAAGGTGATTTAGAATTCGTCGTAGCAGCACAGGAAAATGGATTTGTGCGCAGTAAATTGGGCTGTTGTGTACTCGGGAGGTAATTTTATCCGGTACTTTCTCCGCTATCTCAAAAGAAACGGTCCCTCGCTGCGAAGATTCTAGGACAGTTAATGGCGCGGGTGAGGGGAGAGGGGTTCTAAGGGGTTCTTGATGGTTCTGGGGCTTCCGCGTCGGTCGCAAAGACTGTTTTCTGTACGAGTGATCTCGCTCTTTAGTGTCACGAGTCCGACGGAAGACTCGTTAGCTCGAAAAGTGCAAGTTGGTCCCATCGCCAACCGAGAGTCTCCGGTGTGGTCTCCTAGCTGAGAATTACCTTCCAGAAGGGTTTTCTGCAAGGTTACCTTCGGCAAAGCGATGCACAGCATTGTTTGTGGTCTGCAGTTGCTCTAGTGTTTTATCTTCCTTTCAGAAGGAATACTTTGTACTTTTTAATGCGAATATGCCGTTATACGAAAGTGAAGTCATTTAAAAAGGTCGCTTCCTTTCGCAAAGAGTTTAAACATTCGTCGATTTAAAATAAATATTACATATCCAATTCACTTCATTATTATTTCCTAATAAAATAAGAAGAGATGTACTATTTTCACTCGAGATATTGCAAGCTGACCAAGAGATTTGAAAGGGATGAGTTTTAAGAAGAAAATATATTTCCAGCGTAGGTCAGGAGGTCCGTAACCCCTGAATATGTCAAAAGCGGCCCCTTACCCTTAAAGTAATAACACATTTTTACCCGTAAATATGTTCAATTACGTATTTTTCGTTTTTTAAACCTACTCCAAGTCATCTGGCAATCCTGTTAATGGTTCAATATAAAATCAATTATATTTATTAATTCTGTCAATTAAAGTAGGAATTTAATTCTCCTTGTATGTTTTATTTATTTACTAGTAAAATATGTCGTATTTAAATAAGTGTTAAATGTGAAAAGAAATGTCATTTCCTCCTCTTGTTATAGCTTGCTCACGCGTATGATATCTATCGATCTACTCGTTCTTGCAGTTTATTTTGTAATTTTAATAAAAACGACTGTCGTTGGTTACATTAACTGAAATTTGCATAATTCTCACGACGGAGTATGTCATAATATTCCTTAATACAAGGCCTGAATTACATCTTTGTAAAATAAATTAGGTGGTCTTTATATCACAAGTTGATTACATACGCATTTTCAAACCGGAAATTACGTCCTTCATGAACACGTAAACCTTTGCAGAACAAAGTCACGTGTGGTACACCCGGAAGTTCAAGAAGACTGCAACGCAGCTCCGTGACCCGTGAGAGCGCAATGAGATCGCAGTCTCACGTACTGTTGCTTTTGCTCGTAACAACTTGAAAATTCCTACAGTAAGTGAAACCATAACAAAAGCAAGCACCTAGCTTCAGGAGAAACTTGAATACCATGTTTCAAAAGACGTTTTAGAAAACAGAGAATAGTTGCGTAGATTAAGGGGATACAAAACCTGGAGATTAAGTTGTAATCTAAGTAGTAGTTCTCACGAGAAAAAACAAGTTCTACGTAGGACGATTTCTGTATTATTTCATCGCTGTTCTTAATAAAATATAGCTATATTATTTCCGTTGTGTATGAAACAAATTACACATAAACGGACTTCCCATCCCCTTTTCCCAGTACTTTCGTCATGGTCTCCGAAACCTTTTTGGCATTTCTTTGCGCCACAATCACAGCCATCACTATCGCCTCCTATATTATTTCAGTAGTATGCATAGCTTTTGAAGGTCTCACATGCAACCAATATTTATAAATGAGGTCTCTAAAACGGAGACGTGATGAATTTCACTTTGACAAAAAAAAAAAAAAAAAAAAAAAAAAAAAAAAAAAAAAAAGGATTTGTTTAAAATCGCATATAACTATTGATGCCAAATGCAACCCGCATCACTCGGTCAGATTTTTGTATCTAGAACGTTAAATAACTCCTAAACGAAGAGTTTTAACGTCTTAATAACTAAAATTTTGAGGTCAGAGGTCACAAAGAAACGTTCCTCACGCCGTATTCTACAGGATGAGATATTCTTGGAACTTCAACATTCTATTATATTTTGGCTGGTTCGACGGTTCTCTATTCTACCCCACTGTAAGTGAAATTAAACTAATTACTTGACATTCTACACGGGTGTGTCTCTTTGCTCGGTAATAACGTGAAATAATAATACTCGTAGTTTGTGTTGACATGGGTGTATTTTATTGTTATCAATTAGAAGGAGACATACAGAACAAGTGACGGCTGATAACATGGTCTTGAAGAAAAAGATATATTACAGGCTTAATATGGAAAAGGAGAAATAGGGAAGAGGGTGTGGTTTAACAAGCGAGAGTTCTCGCACGGGTACACTAGTATTAGCTTATTCTCTAAATTAAGAGCGAATTGTTTCTACTCGAATTCGCTATTAATTCATAGTTTCGAGTTAGTGATACAATTGTTTTGCTAGTCAGTGAACAAATTAGGTGGCAAAGAAAAAAATTGCATAATAAAGAATGCCACTGTTTCAGCTTAAATAGTGTGTCTCTTTTTCTAATGCCCCATGTTTGGCGTTCCAGACCCATCTATAGTATCGTTCATTAAGTTTTTATCAAACATATGTGTTTTGTTAATTAAGAAAATATATTAAACAACACATACACAGGATTACCAAATGATTAATTTATTCTATTTATTTCATTGATTTTAGTAAGGAGGAAGTAAATTTTACTCAATATTTGTGTTAAGTGCGTACGTATTTGTTAGCATTGTCTTCCTAAAAGCAAGAACAGCAAAATGTTATTAAAAGGATCACATTTCTTGGAAAGAGGGATAACTTCTTTAGAATAATCTAGAAAGAAAACAAACAGAAAGGAAGAGAGGTGGAGGACGAAAATGAATAATATGGATCATGGATCATGGCCAGTGGGCGGAGCAAGATTCAAAGAAACCCACCACTTTGCGTTTAAGAACGTGTTCCAGCACGTCATTGCTTACCCTTGAACTAGATTATATTTATTAACACTGAAATTGGATACAATGCTGTGAGCGTTTCATTATAAGATACACACGATTGTCATAAAATTATGATCTAAATAGTGGTTAGTATTCATTAAACGGAAGTAGTAATAAGTGATAATAAATAGAGGCTAATAGTTAATCTCATAACTCAGGTCGAAAATTGTCGTTGGTCGCATTTACAATCGTTCACTGCACTACGCTGCACATTTTCACTTTGTATTACATTACATTTTTTACATTTAGCACTTAACCGCTCTGCACATTACTACATCACTGATTTAACACCTTTTACTCACATCTAAATCTAACGTATAAGGTTAGGGAGTCTAACTTTCGACCTATTTCTGAAGCTGCGTACATTTGCTGTAGCAGTGTGGCTTAGAACGTTACTCGTTGAAGCCCTTCATTTGTTTTGTTACTAAATGTAAATGTAGTGTCAGCTAGAGGTGGAATCGGAATAAACGAAAGATTCTACAAATATTTTAGGGATTATTTAATAGAAAAACAGATAAAAATGTATTGCTCATGTAACAATCGTTTTTACACAATAAATGTGCGTACAACACAAAGTAATATAAAAACGATTGCTATGTAAACTACACGAGTACATTTTGGCCTATGTCTGTATTATGTCGACATTGGTCTCAAAAACATGCAAAGAAAGCAAACAGCCTTATAAATACTCCAAAAAGAGTTTCGGACTAATCGCGATTTCTCCGCCGCCACCCCCGCCCTCGCGTGAGAACGGCCGGTGCGGTGGGGCAGTGCGCGGGTAGCAGTGGGAAGGAGAACGACGGTGGGAGGGCGAGATGTCTTGCACGAACAAGGAACCGGCGCGGCGTTGAGCGAGGCGAGGCGGGGCGGGGTGAGGAGAGGCGGAGCAGGGCGGGGCGGGGATGGGCGGGGCGGGGCGGGGCGGGGCGGGGCGGGGCGAGGCGGGGATGGACGGGGCGGGGCGGGG
Source organism: Teleogryllus oceanicus (assembly GCA_964035755.1). NCBI lineage: Eukaryota > Metazoa > Arthropoda > Insecta > Orthoptera > Gryllidae > Teleogryllus > Teleogryllus oceanicus. The sequence continues at coordinate 45,318,559 of CAXIVR010000007.1, read as the reverse complement.
CGATGCGGGGCGGGGAGGGGCGGGGCAAGGGGGCGGGGCGGGGTGGGGCTGGGCGGCCAGTCCACTGGACGCGCGCGAACCGGCACCGTAGCGTCTAGTCTCGTCACGTCGCTAGGGAAACTGGCGCACTTTCGTAAACAAAGGCTTTGCGAGGGGCGTTTTCTTTGCGTAAACGCGCCGCCCGCCAGCCATTCAACCGCCCGCGCCTCTTGCGCCTGCTCTCGCTGCCGGAAAAGCTTTGCCCCAACAGGCACTCGGCGCCTCTCAGCCAGGCCGAGTGGGGGAGCGCTTCTCGTTCTCGCGAAATCCATCGGAGTGCTCGGTGCGTATTACATCAGTGGTGTAGCCTGCGGCGGCGGAAGCTGGGAGGGGGCGGCGCCGCTGGCACAATCTTTTGGTTCCAGTCCTCCGGACCTTATCCTCTAGGTCCAACCTTCCGGGCTTAAACATCTGGGCCCAATCTTTCTGGCCCAGTTCTCCGTCTTCAACCCTCAGGGCTCAACCTTCTGTGTCTAGAGTTCTGGGCCCAACCTTCCAAGCCTAGTTCTCTGTTCCCAACCCTCTGGGCCCAACTTTCTAGGTCTAGCCCTCCTGGCTTCACACTCCTAGGGAATGGGCGGTTCCGGAGGCCATCATTAAAAGATGATAGGTTTATTCAAAGATCAAATATAAACCTTTCTTTAAATTAAATCCTATGGAATGAGTGGTCCCGGAGGCCGTCATTAAAGGATAATAGGTTTGTGCCTTTCTTTAAATTTTGACAATTACGGGGTTTCTAATTTCGTTTAGAAGTGAGTCTGACATTGAAGAGCGAATTCAGTAAATATATGAGCGGGTGTATGGGGAATGCCGCAAAAATGCTGTCCCGAGTGGCATCAAAACCGGCAATTAAATTCCACCGCAATTGACTCGCACATTCTTAATTATTGCTGACCTATAGTTACTATTTTTTTCACCCATTGTGCCCGTTTACTTACATAATTATTGCTTGACAGGTTTATACACCAGTTTAGTGAACGTTTGATCGTGCATTTTTTCGTTGTAATTGCGTAGGAAATGGGAGATTCTAAGTTGTACCTACAAAGTGTGACTTTGTTATCATACGACCATAATGACGATTACACTTGCTGAGTCATGAAATGCGCTGCACCTGAATTCTCTTATTTCATTCTATTTGCTTCCATAAATGTGGAGCGTTCATGGATGGCAGCACTGATACAACTGACAATATATGAATTTTGAATTACGACCGTATTTATATAAGATTTGTTAACAATTATTGGTGACAGAACTTCTACGAGGCTTTTTATTGACAACTATATTATTCATCAGTTGCGATACTTACCTTGTAAGCAAAAAATCAGTCAGCAAAAAATTTAAACACATCTTTCCAAACTTCATTTTATGTATTACGTTTGTATTACAGCCCACCGGAAAACTTCGTTTGTAAAATTCACGCTCTATATCCGACAAAACAAAACTCATTTTCCACACCAAATAACAGATGCTATTACTAAAATATGTTACATAAATCTAAAATATGATATTAATTTGCATCTTAGGAAAGCTGCATCACATAATGTTTATTAGAACCATATTCTAATATTTTATAAAAAGCCTTTCTGTTTTCACACGACAATCGTTAGTGAAACACTTCTTACGATTCGCATAACAAATATGCCCTCAAAAGCTCAAACAGTTATTCCAAGATTACGTAAATCCGAGATACATCACAACGGGCCTGATTACGTCTTCTTTCAGGACAAAGCCCAAAGCCTACTCGGTTCCTACGTAAGTGTAACAGGATAGCGTGCGGTTACATCAACGAACAATTTAGAACAAAAATAGAAAGGAAGAAAAAAAGAGCGGGGACGTGCGCGTGCGAACCGCGCGGGCGTGTGGCAAGCGGAGGGCGCTGCGCCAGGCGTGGGCGTGTTTTGCGTAAACGCCCCGACCCGCGTCACATGGCGTCCAGGCGCGCGCGCTTGCCGCCTGGCGCCGCGCCGGTGAGCCTGAGCAACCGGAAGGCCATTCTTTGTTAGGATACCTAAGCTTTATGGTTATAAGTAAAGACCGGATTTTTATGTACTTACATATTTTTGTCTTACTACTTGTCACTCATCAGTACTTGACACTTTCAAAAACACAACAAACCATTCAACTCAAAATGATTGCCAAACTAGTATGATCGTTACTAGTGTACTATGCAGATGGCTCCGCCATGTAGAAATCGAGTAAGGCGATAATTATAGGGTAGTTATTTTCTTGTTTTTAAGCATTATATTTGAAAGTGTCAACTACTGATGGCATGACGACTACTGATGCCAATTACGATGCTTTACCTTACCTGGAATGGATCAATGATGTGATGGAGATTATTATTTTATTATGATAAGAGCACTCAAGCCCAGGTGTATTGATTTGGATAGGTAGGTGCAGGTATATATGATGATGGAAAGGCGATGAAATGAGGGATGAGGAAAATGGGACAATCACCAGAAAACCTGCCACGAAACCTCTTTGTTTATCACTAGGGAGCACATTTATATGATTTTGCATATGTTTGCCCGGCACTTCAATACATAGCTAAGTGAAATTTCTGGACGTTTGGTTAGAAGTGGATTCTATGTAGATCAATATTATAGTGCATATTTGTGCATATTTGGCCTATTTTTCAGGTTTGCGCATATTTGTGTAATTATAGGCGCATATTTGGCATATTTCGTTCAAATACAAACTTATCTATAAAGCGTTTCATATTTTCATAGAATCTATTTATCTTTGAGCGTTCATTGATTGGAAAGAACTTGTCACAGTTTGCGTTTTTTTCTCTAGATGATAAAATACTTGTGCAAATGTAGGATATTTCTTGATATCATATTTTTAAACCAGGCTGAAGAAATGCAACAAAATATACAATTCACTTCACGAAGGTGAATATTTACTTCAATTGTTTCTTCCGTGAAGTAAGGTAGTTTATATTGTTTGGACCTTTTGTCTTTTCATTCCAAGCATGCTCCACCTGAATTTTATCAAGAAAGTTTTGTACAAGAGATGAAGTATTCTTAATTTTAATTGAATATTTAAGTGCATATTTCAGAATTTAGAAAATGCATATTTTTAAAAGCATTTTTCAAAAATATAAGGCATAAATATACTCTCCCTATTTATCACAATTTCCCCGTGGATCGACCTGGATGTTAACCTCTTCTCCTAGCGGTGGAAGGCGAGCGGTCTGACCGACCGGAAGACCAGGCCGAACGCCTTTTACGCAACTCTTGAGGGGCGATTAGTTCGAAGTATCGTTCAGATTCTTTGGCGAGAGTAACTGGCGGCAATCTATGCTGAAGTCCTAAAATGGGCAGCAGTTCCTTGGCCGTAACTTATGATGCAACATGAATGCACATCTGGTCTGTCATTCCCGCCTCGCTGTACTATTTCTGCCAAGTTTGCTGACCCCGCGCCGATTTGCCCTCCCCGCCACACTAAGTCCTCCCTGTTTCGCCCAATTTCACCATCTCGTCCTGCCCCGCTACTCTCTGCCTCGTCCTTCCCCGCGCGAACTATAGTTTCGCCCGCCTACTACACGTGCTGCTTACGATGTTTAGAAACATTGCGGATTGCATTTACACATATTATAAAACATTAATGGAATCTCGAAATAAACGTATCTTGATGAATTATTCCAAGTTAATATGTATTAGTATAGAAAATAAGATTCGCTATTGAAACTTTTTCGCAGTACTAACATACATAATTATTTACATTAAAATTTGTTAAATGAATACTGTCATAAGACAAAATGTGTTTGCCATATTTATTTTCCATAAACATCGCATATTTTACTCACTTCAGTGTAGTACTTATCATACAATTCAAGGATTTTCGATACATCTAAATAGGGTTCAAGGCAGTATGGGGCAGGGTATGAGAATTTCTTGGGGCCACCTGGCCTGATGCATCTGCTGGTTTCTGGTCAATTCTAGATATTTATATTCCTTATCCTCGTTTTGATCTGGAAAAGTCTGACAAACTTTGAAGCTGCAGCGGGATACAAAAACAAGTTGCGAGTGCCCGTAGTCTGTAGATTCGTCTCATGACGGTAAAACTGATGTATCTGAAAATAAATAAATTTAATGTAGTATCTGTAAATGCAATAGTTCAAGTATCCGTAAATAAATGAAATAAAATGCCAACAGCCTGCAGAAGTAACCAGGTAACCAGAAGTACGTCACCTCAGGTGTCGGAAGTATCGCGGCGTCCCTGCCGTGACAATTCCACGCGTTCGGTTGCGGATACCTCACGCTCCGCCGCCAGCGCCACACGGATCGGCGGCGGCCGCTGACGCGATTACCGCTGCTTTGCCGCGCTTCATTTGTTAACAATCGACCGCGACGCTTGCGTTTTCTTTCTTTCGCTCAAGTTTTACGCTAAATGGATAGCTGCGATTGATTGTCCACACTTTTCTGTATTTACGTTGCTGTTTTGTTCGGTATGAGCCGAAATATGTCTAACAAATGCTGTGTTTCGCACGTATAGGCATATTGATAGTTTTCTAAAAAACACCTGCTTCTATAAAACTCCGGCTATTTCTGAGAACAACTCTCTTTCATAGTGTTTGGTGCAAATGCAATAAAGTTGGCGAGCAAGAAGCAGAGCCAATGTATTCGTTAGTAATACGCTTAATATTGTCGTGACGTAATTTGGGTGCATGTTGGTAAATCAACTGCGACACAAGAACATTAGTCTCCAATTAATTCACATTATTTTTTCTGCTAATTACTTCTTATAAAATGATCAGATGGTGAAAGGTATCCCTGTCGTTTGATAAAAAAAATGAGTATGTGAATTCCATTTTTCCCTATTTCCAGTCCTTTATCGTCTGGATTGTGGAAGTAGAAGTATTTGTACTAAATATTTAAAACCATACAAAACCAAGAGTGATGTTACGTTTCGCATTGCATTCTAATTAAACACTGTCAAAAATATGAAAACACAATACCTTTATCAATCATGTTACTCTTGCAAAAGGGCTCGTGTTGCCAGCTTTCAGACGCAGGCTATTTGATTTAAAGACGAGAGTGTAATGTACTAAAAACTAGATAGTCACTACTAAGAAGTGGGATGCTACATTTACGACCATCCAAAATATGACACACACAAAAAAAACTCAAAAAACTTAAACGAAAATTATTCTCTTTTATTTTCTGTTTATAAAAAGATAAAAGAAGAGTGAAATATATATATATATATATATATATATATATATATATATATATAAAAAGAAAAAGTATATCAACTGAGTCACAAGTTACAATCTAAAAAGAAATCTTCATAATGTATAACATTCCTCAATATAGAGTGATAGTGGGCGAAACGATAAAAAAAATTGGTGGGATACAGATGAATCGCAGAGGTCCGAAATTTTATCACCCGACCACAAATCCAAGGGACGGCATTGGCTTTAGGTCCATCCAAACATCTTTTCCGACATGTTTACTTGCATATCGCTTTCATCGGGCTCACTGCTCCCCTCCCATGACTCGGAACGGACGGCCTTGACGGCTGCCTAGAAAGAAAGCAGCGGAGGGCGCTGGCCTCAGGCTGTCGCGCATGGCGGCGCTCGCTGCGGACGTGACCGCCTGTATCTCCGCTGGCGCACCGTCCTCACTCCCCCACGCCTCCCGGCGCTTCGGACGCAACCGCAGCGCTGACCGGAAGCAGCGGGGGCAGACCGCACGATTATCCGATCTCACACCACTCCCTCGCCGCCGCCCACGTCGTCGGTGGTACCGGGAGCGGTAGCTCAGTGCATCAACTGATGCCACCGCAGCGCCTCTGACCGGGAGGTCCTAGGTTCTCACTCCCCACGGCGGCAGGAGTTTCGACACTAGCTTTTCAGCTAGGTCGAATTCAGTCGCTGCCTGGAGGAGAATTCTAGCGGCCGGCTGCTCTTATCGGTAGCTTTCCGTGATTTCTCCGATCAACACCAGGCGAATGCCGGAGCAGTACCCTAGCAAACGGGCCAGGAACCGCGCGCGATCTGTCCTTCCCCTTCCTTGTCCTATACTCTCCCCTTACACACTCACGTTCACTAACATGCACTACACTACCACATATTCCGGGAGACCGGTCGGGAGTTTACAGCTCGTCCCGGCTGGGGCGGTGCCCCGTTGATGGGAGAGTCTTGGTTAGTAGGTAACCCCACTAGCCGACGGTAGGTCGGTGCCGGATCTCGCCATCCAGCGAGGGGAAAATCACCGCCATCTCCCGAGAAAAAACATGCACTACACTAACAGGACTAATGACAGAAGCACTTGACGCGCCCAGAAACACGAAAAAATGAATGAATCAATCAATCAATCGTTTCCGTCCTCTCCTCTCGCCGCCTTGCACCGCCCTTCACACCCCTCTTCGCTGTCCCCATGGCTCCTGCTGCTACCGCCACCATCGCCGCCAGCGCCGCCCTCGCCACCCTCATCGCCCTTCCTCCTTCGCAGGTCCTCATTCCTTCCTCGACAATCGCCTTCTTGTCCACTCCGCAGCTACCATCGCCTCTGTCCTCTTTGCAAACGGACAAATAGAACTCGAATGGGTTGCTGTGTGTAAAGGATGACTGTACGTGGTAAAACGTTCTACCTGGTAAGGTAGGAGGGTCAAGGTAACTTATCAAAAAAATCTATTTCATACGGTCAAAAAGGTCACTTCTCTTGTAATTCCAAGTCAACAACGAAGTTATAGCGTCCAGTGAATATGATTAACATTCTTGAGCTCACTCAACGCAACATTTCTAACACACTTTACACCAAAACACTTACGGCTTATGTTGACTCACTTCTCTCTTGGAACTACCTAAGTAGTACTTCTGTTGTATTATATAAGTTTGCACATGCACCCAAGTTCCAGTTATCAATAGCTATTGATCAAAGAAGCTAGTCTGCGCCATCCAGAAATTCCCAATCCACGCCCTTTGCAACACCCCAACACCGCCAACTCGCCATCTCTCCCTGCCCTCTCCATCCCTCGCTCTAGCCTCCTCGCCGTACCCTTTGCCATCGTGATCTTAAAATATCGCCATTGTCTTGGTCGTCTCCTATTCCGCCCTACCGCGCCATCACTCCACTTCATCCATCGCCATTCTCGTCACTTCCAATGACGTCTGCTCAGGATACAACGGACGCATCCGCCGCGCTTGCCCCGCCCCCGCGTAACGACTCGGAGCAGTGGCACGCGCAGGATTCGACGCGGGACACTTTTCACACCACAAAACATACAGCTTGTGTTGACTCACTTTTGGAGGTACCTCTAATAGTACTTCTCTGTATTATATAAATTCGCACATTACACACAAGTTCCACTGATAATTAGATTATAGCCATTTCTTCAAAACGGCTAGTCTCGCCATCCCGAACCTCCGAATCCATGCACCCTCCAACACCCCAACCCCGCTATTCTTCCCGCCCTCAGCTCTCTTCCTGCCCTCTCCATCCTTCGTCCTAACCTCCTCGCCGTACTCTTTGCCTTCGCGGTTTTTGAATATATTCATCTCGGTCGTTTCCTCTCCCCGCCCTGCCCCGGTTCATCCCCATCCTCATTTCCGGCCTTGAAGCCGTCCGCTCAGGATACAACAGCCGCTTCCGCCGCTCTCGCCCCCGCCCCCGCGTAACGGCTCGCGGCAGTGGCGCGCGCTGGATTCGACGCGGGCCACTTCTTCAGACCAAAAACATTTGTTCAAAGAGGCTAGTCTCCGCCATCCAGAAATTCCCGTTCCACGCTCCCTCCACCACCCCAACCCCGCCATCCTTGTAGCCCTCAGCTCTCTCCCTGCCCTCTCCATCCCTCGCCCTAACCTCCTCACCCTACCCTTTGCCTTCGCGATTTTTGAATATATATCATCGTCTCGGTCGTCTCCTGTCCCCGCCCTGCCCCGGTTCATCCACATCCTTGTCTCGGTCGCTTCGAATGCCGTCCGCTCAGGATACAACAGCCGCTTCCGCCGCTCTCGTCCCCGCCCCCGCGTAACGGCTCGCGGCAGTGGCGCGCGCTGGATTCGACGCCCCGGCCCCTTACGCAGCCGCTTTCTCCGGGGGGGGGGGGGGTGAGCTGAAGTGAAGCGCTCGCTCGCTCGCTCGCTCGTCCGGATGGCCGCGGGGCGTCCGTTATATCACGGTGTGGTGACGGGGGACGGTCATCCGTTCCGCGCGGGACGATGGCCCTCGGGCTGATGGCTTGTCCGCCCACTCGCCCTGCTCCTTCGCTTGTTTCATCGCCCACTGAAAGTCCGCCCCTCCCCCGGACCACTGCTGTTCAATGGCGCTTCGACCTACGCTCCTCAACGCCCTCACCCACACTCGTCGGATCGATCGTTTGTTCGACTCATCGCCGCTCGCAGGCTCGCCTTTGTGTCAATGGCGCGGTCTGTCTTTTCTCTGCCGCATTGCATGCGTGCTCTTACCTTACTGGCAGGTGGAGATTTTTCGGCACTGATTGTTTACGGCGATTTTCACTCAGCGATTGTGTCCGATCATCGTTCATTTCATTCATTGCTATTATTTTTCGTCCTTGGCTTGCTCTTAGCTCGGTGTAGTATTCTTGATTCAACGTGTGCACAATGCATCTCATTCATCTCTTTATCTACATATCTTTGTACCCGAAATATCTTCTTCATTCTTTCATCTCGACATCAACTGCTTCTTATTCATTTCTCTGTTCAATATCAGTACTATTCACAAGACTTTTGTTGATCTCCAACTTCCACGACTACAGAGGAGGTACGAACAACGTAATAGTGGTGTGGTCTCAAAACATTCATTTGAATTTTTTCAATATTATCACTTATTCCTATAGTTTCAAGTTATTTTGCAAGCGATTATAAATCTCTGTTTTTTATTGAACTTTGAATTTCATATCCTGTAAATTCCTTTTGTGATATTTGTGTGTTAGTGGTTTTAAATTCAGTTACGTACGTTACATTTACAGGATGCTAGAAAAAAGAAGACTAACCCATGCCATTTCCGTCTGACCCTAGTGCAATCAAGTGACTTTTCTGATACATTAATTTTCCTTTAACGACTTTTTAATTTGACATCTGAGAAGCTGCCTATGTTATTACGGTAGTTCGCTGGAGCAATTTAGTTGCGTTCGGGCAGAACGGTGCCACATAATTGAACCAAATTTCAATACTTTAACATCGACAAAAGTTACAGGTACTAATTATTTCAAAGGTTTCATAAATTTCAGAAACGTAGTGAGATAATCATGAACACTGGCGTAGCCAAGCACAGGAGCTGAGTTTGTGTGGTGACGGTTCCACTGTCCCCGCTTTTCCGCACGATGGAAGTGGAATAAGTAATATACGAGTTCAACGTTTGTTGACACTTTTCACTTAAAACGAATCTGGTATTTCCTCACAATTATTTCTATTTAAATGTAACGGATAAGAATGTGTATGGTAAAGTCTGGGATCACAGGGAACTGACTCAATTGCCCCAGATTCTGTGCATTAGGCTAAAGAGGCCATTTTTATGATTTTTACCCTGTTTTCTTCGGTAAGAAAACTGCGTGTATTTACAAGTCACCAACACTAATCTTGAATGTCTTTGGAACATCTCTACCAGACGTAAGACATGACGTGTTTACAAAGATTGAGTTTTAAAGCTTCTAATATGCCGTAGATATGCGTTTCACATTCATCTCTCCATCTAACAAAATATCTTTTATGACATAAAAATCATTTTCGCCTCAGGGACACTCAAAACCGATTATGCCGAAAAAAATCTGGAATTTGTAGACCAATTCCAATATTAATTTCCTCTATAATTCATAAATCACAGGAAAGGTAAAAATAGATATTGAAGTTCTTAATGTACAGATGAAGGTTATACTTTCGGGGCTGTGGCTACTTGTTATTTTGAGGCTCTATTTTATCGCTTAAACTTTTAAGCAAAATCAGTCCGTAGATACTTTTGCGGAACTAATTTTTTTGCGGAAAGCATTGCTGCATATCATCTCCATCCATTGAATAACAACTCTCCCTCTCACTGTCGGGCCCGCCCCGTTCTCCAGCCACCCGCCCGCGATCGCCCTCCCACAGGGGCCTTTCTCCAGTCGCTAGCCCGCCCGCTGGAGAAATCGCCCATCGAATCGCCCTTCAAAGGCAGCCCAGTTTGCCTTCCCCCGAGATGGCGCGATCGCGTCCGACTGTGGTCGATGCAGGAAGCGCGGAGAAATACCGGCCGTTTCTCCGCCTTTCCAGTGGACAGACACTTCTACATGAGAGAGACGTTTGAACTAGCGATGTAGGGGTACTAGGGGAGGGCTTAAAATGTATGTGGGGGCTCTTTTCTTCTTCAATGCCTTGTCTGGCCTTCCTGTCTCTGATGAATTATCCTCGGTCTTTTATCTTCCGATACAATTGCAATAAGCATTTCCAGACATTTTGAGATATTTTTAAGTAAAAAATCTGTTTTATTTGTCTCCTTCGGTGACACTGTATCTCATTAAGTGATGATGATGACGACGATAAAGGCTACATTGCAGCGAACGATTGTTAGTTCATTGGAGGTATAGTATGTTCCTTGATCAAAATGTAGCTTCGATAACAACGGAAGTCAATCATTTTATGATAATCACGATCCACCAACAATGAAAATATAAATTCATTGACTTTCTCATCTCATTTAACATGGACAGCAGACCAGTTTTCACGATCAGGAAGTAATTTGTTTATACTAACCTTTATAATCTCAGAATATTCTAGTAAGGAAGATCGCGTGCAACACAATCGAAGATCAGTGATGACTGAAAGGCTATGCGCTGGATGTTTGCAGATTGGTAAGATTTACTTTTTCGGGTTCACAAAATCGAGACTGTTTGTAATATTTCGGCTTATCTTTCGGAGACATTGGGTTATGCTTGGTTGAAAAAACTTTTCGTATGATTCGTTGAAAGAAGTCATTAAGATGAGGATGAGAAGGGAAGTTTCGAAGGTCCTCAAAAATTGTCAAAAGTACTTAAGAGCTGATCTCAGAGCATCCAGGAAGTCTCTGATGAAATTGGCAAAAATATTCGTTGTGAGTGAAAGTTTACTACTTCGAATTTCAGAAGGAAGCCTGCGTAACGTATTATATGAGATGAAAGTTTAAAAAATGCTCTTGAAGACTACTAGAATGAAGAGGGTTTATCGTTGTACTCGTTGTGTTTGCTTAAAAACAAAGCCGCGTGTCTCATCATGTTTCTTCGGACGAGAAAATAGTTGTCATGGCGTATTGGGAAAACACTCGTTGGCTCTTGAAGTAGGTTTCCGTGGACAATTAGCCCTGAGGAAGACCACGACAAGATGGTGTGAACGTCGGCATCATAGACACGGCGTCACCCGGTCAGCCAACAGCACTTGCAATCGAATGCTCTTACAGGATTCTGAAGAAGTCTCCGTATTATCCAGAATGAGATTTCCTACTTTTATTCAGGATTTAAAAGTTACGTCTAGATGGGAGGTAAATGGTCACGTCGCATTTTTTCAGAAGAAAAGAAAATTCACGTATGAGGTATATTTAACTGCCTGGATGACGGAAGTAAAGCCGTGAATGAAACTCGGAACTGGCGGAAAATCGCACGTCTTTCTGGTGCACACGAGTTACTTACATCGAAACTGATTATTCAACAATGTGGACATGTTTTGAGCCGAGGATTTTTGACCTCCAAATACTCCCTTAGACTAAAACACGAGTGTCTAGAAAATCCAGACATCCTAATATAATACATTTCTAGTCAGCTCTCGAGGTGTCAATAACCGATATAGGCTAGGACACTTGCAGAAAGCACGTTTTAGAGAGAGAATGGACGCTTTATTGAAGCAGGGGTATGTAGAGAAATTTTATTTTAAAGGTTTTTACAGAGATGCCACTTCTCTTGTATAAAAAGTGTACTTTTATATGGATAATAATAGATATTATGTTTTATATAATAATAGATATACAAATTGTTTATTTTATTGAGAAAAGCTGGACAAAATGGTTAATACATTTAAACACAATTTTTCATGAGCGAGTATTTTGAAAACACGTTTCCCGTTCTGAGGAATAAGATATTGCTGATAATTTGCTACGAGGGCAAAGGTATGTGCAACGAGAATCGGCGCCAAGTTATGATTTAATGAAATGAGAAGCCGATTTAAAACGAATCGGATGCAATATGTGGTAAAAGAATATTTGTAGAAAATATACTGCCGAGGACGTAAAACAAAACGACGCCAAAACTCAGAAATAAGAAAAAGAAGTCGAAGATGAACAAGTTTATATAAGACAAAGGATACGAAAAGAAGAAAACGAAGATAATAACGAAGAGAACTACTGCAGAGAAGACGACTCGGAAGGCAAAGAAGAATATGATTATAAAGAAAATGAAGAAGACTTCAAATGTATTCCGATTGATTGATTGCTGTGATTCCTGGCGCGTCAATTGTTATGGTCATTAGTACCCGTAAGTGCAGTGCATATTTTTTTCCTCGGACGTTGGCGGTGATCTCCCCCTCTGGAGGATGGCGAAATCCGACGCCGACCTACCGTCAGGTAGCGGAGTTTCCTACTCCCAGCAGCCGAGCACCGCCCCAGCCGCGACAAGCTCTAAGCTCCCGACCGGTCTCCCGGTGTGTGTGGTAGTGTAGTCTGCGTTAGTGTACGTGTGTGTAGGGGATGAGGATAGGACAAGGAAGAGGAAGGAAAGATAGCGCGGGCCCGTGGCTATTTTTTTAGGGTACTGCTCCGGCATTTGCTTGGTATTGTTCGGAGAAACCACGGAAAACTACCGATCAGAGCAGCCGGCCGCTAGAATTCTCTTCCAGACAGCTACAGAATTCAACCAAGCTATCAAGCTAGTGTCGAAAATCCTGCCATCGTCGGGACTGGAAGCTAGGAGCTCCCGATCAGAGGCGCCGCAGTGACATCAGTTGATACCCTGAGCCACCTCTCCCAATACGATACAGAAGACAAAGAACAACATCACGATGAAAATGGAGAAGAATTCGAATGCTTTTCGAAAACATCCTCTTTGCTAGTGAACACTGTGTGATCACCTCTCCCGCACAACTTTCCTCGTCGCCTCCTCCTCTCTCCCTCAGCTTGTCGAACGGTTCTGCGAGGAAGCCACCACCACAGCCGGAGAAAATTAGATTCTCGTGCGGGATGGCCGGCGACAGGGTCACATGAAAGCCCCGCGGGAAGGTGGGGCGTAACTTAATACCCGGAATGAAAACAACGTCGCCGTGGGATAGTCTGACGGAGTGGAAACTAGGTTTCGATGCAGCCAGCGGTTTTACTTTCTTTATTGCCGTTATTGCGTTAGTGTTACAGCGAAGGAGGTCGGCGGCGGGCGTTCCGCGCCTTTTTGCGCTCTTCGAGAAACGCGATTCTAATTATCGGTTGCGGCTGACAGTCGATCTTGTACCTAATTGCGTTGCGGTGGATGCATGGAGGATTGTGGTGGATCCGTACCGATGCGCGTTGAAGTTGCGGTGGAGGCGAATTGTGGCTGTGTTCTGGTGAAAATGGGCTTCACGATTCTTTTACGAGCAAATTTGCTCGTGGTGGCGTGCTTGAAACAGCGTCCTCGACTATGAGTTGCAGATTTCTAGTTAGCTATTGTATTTACTGTAATTCTGAATTACAGTCTGTGATGTATGTTTTATTATTCCGTGATCCTTTGATGATTATACTCGTTTAAGAAACGTTATCTTATCGAAATCAGAAAGCTAATGTATTTCTTTTGTATTTTATTTGAATATACACCTTTACAACTTATTTTTTTTAGATAAAGCTAAGAGAGAGTAAAATTTATACTTTCATGATACATAGCTTTGTTGTTATATTTTTTTTCTGCGTTTTAGCTTGTTCTCGTGGAATGCAAATGCAATGCAAGATACATAAACTGCTCCGGACTGCAGCATGCTTAATATTAAATTCCTGTGATTTACAAAAGAACATAATTTCAAAGCAAACTGTTCTATCGTTTTTTATTCTTGGTACATTTTGGTTGAGGCTTGGCACATGAGATTGTGTCTCCAAGGTTTTATGCCAATAAAAAATGAATTCATTTTTTCTAGGGAAAAAGTACCTAATCGGTAAATAAATTAGTCGCGTAATTATGGGATTTAATTCATCTTTTCTTTAATTGCTTAAAGAGAAATTGTTACATGTTTATTTAATGTTGGTACTGCGACCCACCCCTCCGCCGGCTAGCTCAGAATGGGTTTTCAAGGTGGGCGCAAAATAAAAAAATACAATTAGAATAGCGGGGATCAGGGTCATGTGGGCCGTTGTGGATTGAATGCATTTAAACAGAAACTCAAGTCGAATCACTTTCCACTTACTTAAGTATATTCTAATTAAATTGCTGTTACAGTCAATGAACATAAAACACTTTACATATACAAGAGTTTTGTCCTGCTGAAAAAAAGAAAACAACTTACACTCTCAATAATTAATTTCATTTCTTATTTAAATCAATTTCAGAATATTAAAATTTTTTTTTAAAACTTTGCCTAATCATTCCAGTCGTAAATTCCCTAGTTGCAACTTTACAATTAGCTAAGTTTTTCTTGAAAGAAAAGATTGATTCTATTGTTTACAGAATATCGGTATAAAGAACCTGTACTAATACTTTCTTTCCGAAACAAATTATTCCTTCTAATATCTACAAATTGTTCAAGTTGGCACGACCTTACTGTGTCTTTTCACGGCGTAGAGAAATCTACGGCGTCGACTCTTCCAGTCGCTCAACCGCACGGTCGCCCCTTTCCAGTACCGTTGTTATTCTTTTCGTATTCTTTTATAGAATGTAACTAGCTTTTAATTCCATATTTAAAAGAATCTACAATACGACAACTGAGTCTATCGTATAAGAAGAATAAATATAAAATAAGAAAAACTGCAAAGAAAAGAAATGAATGGCCTCGTTAGTTTCATGCTATTCACACTCCTCTCTCTTACAAAGATTTTAAATGCGTCACTTATACTTTCATCCTTTTCCTGATGAATTGTTTTAATGCCTTGTAATATGATAATTACCTCCTCGAATGTCTTGAAGAGTTTTTATCGTAGATGCAGTCCTGAAGTCCGTAGCAGTACGAGGTGCCGCCTTCTCGTGATCGGTAGGTCCTCACTCTCCAGCTGTTACTTCAGAAAAGAAAGCTTTCTTTCTCCCGACTCTCGGTGTCGCATACTCTACCGAGACGCTCCCTTACGGATATAGTTCGTAGTTTTCATTTTCGGATTGTATTCATGCGCGTTGGCGCGCGTTCAAACAGCTCATCTTATTCTTGAATATTGATGTGCTCCGTTTTCCGAGACCTCGGCAAACGGATGGTCACAGTACTTACATTTCATGTTAATTCATTTCTGTGTCTTAAGACTTAAGGATTATCGTCATGGGTAAGACCCACCTTTGCTCTTTCTCTAAACGATTGACTCCCGGCAGTAGGTGAAACTACTCTCACCACACATTTGGAAGATGATTACTTTACTCTCTGAGCCGTAACAGCCATAAAGCGATAGCTGCTTAAGATGTTGAAGACCACAGTTCTTAGCACAACATTTACAGCTCAGCCGGCGTGGTTCCAGTGGCTGCCTCTGCCGGGTGCCTGTGTCAAAAACACACTCTCGCTCTCGGCAGCGTGAGGGTGCGTGCGACTAAGTGGTGAGGCGCGTTTAGCACCTGCTGACGTAATCAGCAACAGCGTTATCATGCGAGTCGTTTCGTACTCTCTGGAGTTTCGTTTGAAGTATAATAAATAGTAATACCCTGCAGGGTAATAACTTCTCCACGTGGGAGTTGTTCCTTCAATGGATAGAGCTTTATTTAGAAATCATTGGTGAGATTATATTGGTTAGCGTAGTTTGTTTCAGTTTGTTATTCATCGAATTCTATTTTCGTGTACAGAGTAGCTAATGTTTCTTGTCATTCTTATGTGTTCTGAGTTTATCAGATATTTATATAGTATCGTAAATATTGTTCGAAATTATTAATAGCTTTTGTATATCTACAATCTTCTTGATCAGGGTAACAGTGAAAAACAAAATCCGGGTATTGTAAGAGCAGGATAGTTGACATCTAGTGTGTCAACAATCTTGTTTAAAACTAGCGCTGCCCTTTGCGAATAAAAAAATATAATAAATAACAAGGAGGTTGCCAACGAAATGTATACATTACTATGATACCTATACCGAATTTGTAATAATAAATGGAAAATCTCATTTAAAATTTCAAAGTAGCCTCTATCGCGATATCAACATTGGATTCGGAGGAAGCCTAGCTTGAGCGTATGCAAATCTCTCTCTCGAAAATATTAACTTTTTATTTCAGACTTTTTGTAACAGTGGGAATGTCTCGATAATTTTTGGTAGGTAAAGTTAAGTTATCTCGCCACATGTTTCTTCCTTCCATTTTTTATTCCCAGTGGAATCATACTGTCGGGCAGCCACGGGCGCGAATTTCGGCTAGAAATCCCATGAAATCCTGTTGGACATCTCCCTACTCTAGTGGATACTGTTTATTTAAGCGGATTCGTTCTCGCCTCTGTATTCCCTACTGTGTGACAACGACAGCATATTCCCCTCCCAATACGGAGATGGGAAAGTTGGACGAATGCTACGACTAAGCAGGAAAGGAGAGAGAACGCCTGGCCGATGGGAGAGGAAATCTCGAAAATAATCTCGAGCTGCCTATCCGGTATAGGTGGCTCAGGGCATCAACTGATGTCACTGCAGTGCCTTCGACCGCGCTGTCCTAGGTTTCGAGCCCCGTCGGCGGTAGGATTTTCGATACTAGCTAGACAGCTAGGTCGAGTTTAGCGGCAGACTGGAAGAGAATTCTAGTGGTCAGCTGCTCCTGTAGTTTTCCGGCCTAGTGACTCGTGAAGTCTAACGGCCAGTGTTCGATAGTTTCTTGTGGTTTCTTCGATCAACACGAGGCAAATGTCGGAGCAGTACCCTAACAAACGGACCTCACGCGATCTTTCCTTCACTTCCTTGTACCATCCTCACCCCTTACTTACAAACACTTATACTCACATGCACTACACTACCAAACTTACCGAGAGAGCAGACGGAAACTTGGAGTTTGTCCCGGTTAGGGGGCGTTGCCATGCTTGTGCGAAATCCCCACAATCCGAGGTTGGTCGGCGCTGGATTCCGCCATTCAGCGGGGAAAGATCACCGCCACCTCCCGGGATAAATATATGCACTACACTTAGGGGACTATTGTCCTTAGCCTTTTACGAGCCCAGAATAACTATTGAATCAAGCCGCGTAAATGTGTTGTTCCTAACCTAGCTTATTGGCGTTTCTGTGGTCGTCGTGCAAGAGGGCTTGCAGGGAGCGTACAGAAAAGGAGGGGGCGAGAGAGAACCTCGAAGACAATCTCAAGCCACTAGTATTGCTTCTGGCGTGGCGGGCTGCAGGGTCAGAAAAGAGAAAACGAGGCGACGCGAGAGAGAACCTCAAAGATAATCTCAAGCCACCTAAATTTATTGTTCCTAGACTAGTCTATTCTCCCCGTGGTCGTCTCGCCAGAGAGCGTGCGAGTTGCATCATCGCGGCCCAGCGGCCGCTGCACCGCGGGCTCCGCGAGGGGCGGACGGCGGGGGCTCGTGTAATTGCCGGCCTTCGCGCGTCGGGGGCGCGTGGCGTCGCGGCGCCCGTGGGGAAAGCGTCGACGCGGCGCCGCCTCTGCCGACCGCCTCTCGCCAGACACGCGAAGCCCCTCGGGGTGCCAGGCTGGGACGAAACTCGGAGGAGCGAGCGAGACACGTGACCAGGCCACCCATCCAAGTGGCGCCGACGAAAGCAAGAGCTTGAAGGGGCATATGATTATTCTTGTAAAAAAATGTTAGAAGTGGATGTCGTTTTGTGAATAAAGTAGGGCACTTGTAAGATTGTTTTGCGTCTTTTCTCACGCCCTTTGGAATCTAGCTCTATTTCCATGAAGTAAAGGCCGGTTTCTATTGATTTGCCTGCAGTACTACCTATAAGATTATTCTCTGTCCTTTCTCACGCCCTTTGGAAATATAGCTCTTTTTTGTGAAGGGAAGGCATGTTTGTGCTGATTTGCGTACAGTACTATCTCGGGCATCTGTAAGATTACTTCGTAACTCTCTTTCCAACCGGGCACCTTAAGTTTCCCTTTCCCTTTGAAAATATCTTTCCCTTCTCCCCCCCTTATCCCCTCTCTCTCTCTCTCTCTCTCTCTCTCTCTCTCTCTCTCTCTCTCTCTCTCCGCGAAGTGAAGGTCTGTGTGTACTAATTTGTCTACAGTACTACTTGTTGAGATTTCGTCAATGACAAGGTTAATTTAATGCAACTCTGCTTAACAATCCCCTTTATTATTTCTAGCAATAAGAATTTTGTTTCTTTTAGGTGAGATACTATATCTTAGGGAAATGATGGAGATATTCGTTTGGGAAAAACAGGACGAGTGTGACAGAGGTGTCTTCTTGACTGTTACTCCGGGAGACCAAGACCGCGAGAATTTTTTACAAACAGCTTACGCATGTGGTTAAACAAAATTCGTGTGGAATGCGCGAACGAGCATGCCAAATTGGGGAACGAGCATGTCATGTCAAATTGGACGTTTGAAATTCGTGAACTTTTTACTAAGTTAACTTAACTTTTTTAGCATACACAAGGTTTTTTGTCACTACGCAATATACGCGTATGATAGTGCTTCAGATTGATTGATTTTTTCGTGTTTCCGGGCGCGTCAACTGCTTCGGTCATTAGTCCCGTTAGAGTAGTGCATGTTTTTTCTCGGGAGATGTTGGTGACTTTCCCCTCGCTGAATGGCGAGATCCGGCATCAATCTACCCTCGTCTAGTGGGGTTTCCCCCTAACCAGGACTCTCCCACCAGCGGGGCACCGCCCCAGCCAGGACAAGCTCTAAGCTCCCGACCGGTCTCCCGGACTATGTGGTAGTGCAGTGCATGTTAGTGTAAATGTGTGTGAAAGGGGCAGAGGATAGGACAAGGAAGGGGAAGGACAGATCGCGGGAGGTCCGTGGCCCGTTTGGTAGGGTACTGCTCCTGTATTCGACTAGAGTTGATCGAAGAAACCACGGAAAACTACCGATAAGAGCAGCCGGCCGCTAGAATTCTCCTCCAGACAGCGTCTGAATTCGACCTAGCTGAAAAGCTAGTGTCGAAAATCCTGCCACCGTCAGGACACGAGCCTAGGACCTCCCGGTCAGAGGCGCTGCAGTGACATCAGTTCATGCACTGAGCTACCGCTCCCGGTACATGTTTCATCTACATGTATTCCAAAGCACACTCGTGAGCGGGTCGCGAGGCGCCGGCTGCCGGTTCGCTGCACGCTTGGATGCCTCTGTTCAGTTCGAGCACCTCAATGGAAAGTATTGCTCCAGGGAGGTTAGGTTTCGTGAGTGGTCGGTGTGAACTAGCATATTTAAGCGCGGTGCTCAAGCAAAGAAATAGTGTGTATGGCACTCGATACTTACATGTATGCTCGTACACAGATTAAACATATTGATCAAGGAAAAATTATAACATTTATTTGAAAAGTAGGCAAGGAAAAATTAGCTTTTATTTTCAATTTGCATAATTGTTATAAAAAATATTTGTGAGAAAGTTTCTCCTTTGTACATAAGTCATTTGATTAGATTAAGCTGCCCTTGTTTTGAGTAGAAAGTGGAATTTTATTCCTTTTTATTGTGCATTAAGTCCGGTTGATTCACATTGAAACACAATGCATTGAATTTCAAAAGGAAAGACATTAAGATAATTCCTAATAAGATGGTGTTCTTTGTCCAGGATAGTCATTTGACTTTCAGATATTTTTCATTTATTCGGTGATTTGCTTTGAAATATAAGTACTACATTTGAGGAAGGTTTTTTCCTTATGATTGAAAAAATATTTTTAGTGAAAGGAGACTTAGTCGAAATGCCTTGTCATTGCTTTTCTTTAATTTGATGGACAGCGCAAATAAAAGTGTTATTTTTTGCAAAACACTTTCTCCAATTAAGACGCTTATCTTAACTTGTCGCAACTCTTACCTTTATCGTTTGTTTGCATGTGCATCATAATTATCACAGACTCTTGCACATTCACTGCTGCCGGTTAGGCCGTGTTATTTCCTCTTGGATTACGTTTCCGTGTCATTGAATGCCCCAGAAAACCACAGTAACCGGGTTCCGTCATTTAACTACCGCGTTGTGTTTCTGCAACATCTCCGTGGTTTCATCCTTGCCTTTGCGCGAACGATTGACTATTACAAAGGGAAAATTTACTAACAAGACGAAATTATTTGAAATCATGTCGAACAAAGGGGGGGAGGGCTGAGAACACTAACAAAATGTTCCAGATATTTTTATTACTCCTTACATATTAATGCCGTAACACCCAATAATATTTAAATAACAATATTTTACTTCGAATTTTCTCACACGTTCTTTTTGTTTTCATTTGAAACGAGACAACTGTTGTAAATGGAAATATTGCTAATATTATATGTTCATATACATACGAACAATTTAAGTAAATTCAGATCAGCAATAAGCCTCATGAATGTTATATACAAGTACTACAAATGCAGTAAACCTAGGTAATATATCAGAAATAGACTGCAGAAAGCCACTTGAGGGTGGTGATCATTCATGAACAATAAGACGCACTACAAGGCAATGGACTGCTTCTGGTAAACACGTTTCTACGAATAGTTTTAACTAGAATATTGGAAGAAATTACCTGCAAAAGTTACAGAGAAATATTCTTATTAAGCTGCTATGTGTATGGAAGATGTCATCGATTCCAGAAATATTATGCCACCACAGATTTGATACCGCAGGTCAGATTCGCTTACGATAACATTTATTATTCAAATCGGATAATCCGACATTCTTTGTTTCCAGGTTACACTTGGCAAAATTATCTCATCTTTTGTAGTTTAATGATACTTGAAAAGCTCATTTCCAAGCTCATGTATATATATATATATATATATATATATATATATATATATATATATATGAATAATTTTTTAAAGAAGGGAAAGTATTACAATTTCGCCTTAAAGTTCAAGGTTAAATTCAATTGCTTTGGTGTATATATAACACAGGATAAACGCAATGTATTAACACAGTATTTAGCACCATAATGGAGAAGCGTCTTAAGAATATATTGTACCATAATGGAGTAGCGTCTTAAGAATATATTGTTCGTAAAAATGAGAATACAGCCCTAACGTGGCTCAAGGACCGCTCAGACTATATCTTCCCATGGTGCGATCCCGGGTTCGATTCCCAGTCGGGGCAAAAATAGGGTTGTAGCATTCCTTTAAAATGTCTCAGTTTCTGTAGCTATGTTACGAAGAAATACTAAGGTTGGTAGTTACGGTGAAGGGGAAGCGTCATATTCACTACATGTCCCTCTAATGGGAATTAAACTAAGTTTAGGCAATGGGGACACCGTTAGCTAGTCGGACAATCGCCCCAAAATGCCAAAAACATATATACATTATTAGAATACAAACGAATTCTGATTCGGCACTTTGCAAATAAGCTCTGCAACTCTGTTCCATATCATTTCTTATGTTTGCCATCGAGCTTTATCATTAAGCAAACAACCGGTAGCGGTAGCTCAGTGCATAAACTGATGTCACTGCAGCGCTTCTGACCGGGAGGTCCTAGGCTCGAGTCCTGACGGCGGCAGGATTTTCGACACTAGCTTTTCAGCTAGGTCGAATTCAGTCGCTGTCTGGAGGAGAATTCTAGCGGCCGGCTGCTCTGACCGGTAGTTTTCCGTGGTTTCTCCGATCAACTCTAGGCGAATGCAGGAGCAGTACACTACCAAACGGGCCACGGACCTCACGCGATCTGTCCTTCCCCTTCCTTGTCCTATCCTCTCCTCTTACATACTCACTTACACTAACATGCACTACACTACCACATATCTCGGGAGACCGGTCGGGAGCTTAGAGCTTGTCCCTGCTGGGGCGGTACCCCGCTGGTGGGAGAGTCCTGGTTAGGGGGAAACCCGACTAGCTGACGGTAGGTCGGCGCCGGATCTCGCCATCCAGCTGGGGAAGACCACCGCCATCTCCCGAGAAAAAAGCATGCACTACACTAACGGGACTAATGATCAAAGCAGTTGACGCGCCCGGAAACACGAAAAAATCAAACCAAACCAAACTAAGCAAACAGCAATACATGCAACCCTAATGCTAATGAACGCCCTCTTGTGTTGCGCAGTTGGTGTTCTCGCCGCAACCGGGCGTTGCGGCGGCGTTGGACCCGCGTCGGCAGCTGTCCCTGCAGCAGCAGACGCACATCCTCACGGACATCCAGCAGCACCACCACCGCTTCTTCCAGCAGCCGCAGGCGCAGCACCAGCAGCCGCCGCAGCAGCTGGTGCCCCAGCAGCCTCAGCCCCTGCCCCAGTCGCAGCCGCACCCCGCGCATGCGCAGCTACTCTACTCCCAGCAGACGGACGTCGGCGCCAGCGCGCCCTCGGCGCCGCGGGAGACGGAGCCCATCTTCCAGGTGAGAGCTTCGCCCGTGCGCCACGCAGTGATGTAAAATTTTAAAAAATAAAATAAAAATAAATA
Organism: Teleogryllus oceanicus; assembly: GCA_964035755.1. Lineage (NCBI taxonomy): Eukaryota > Metazoa > Arthropoda > Insecta > Orthoptera > Gryllidae > Teleogryllus > Teleogryllus oceanicus. Next base: position 45,295,954 of record CAXIVR010000007.1, on the reverse strand, counting down.
CAATTTGTCAAATATATGTGCAGCTACTTTGATTTCCATGACGTAAGTTTACTGGACACATACTTTAGAAGATACTTTCGAGAAAACTGTATTGTAGTTCCATCTTTTTGTCTTACCTGAATATAAAATAAATATATCATGGTATATTCACTAGTGGCAGACAACAGCAAAAATGGTGCTGCACAAAATCACACAAAATGGTTTTCCAAACGGTACTATGTACATTCTTCGGTAATAACAAATAAAGTATTATCCTACAACACTGCAATATATTAATTATTGTAACAATAACAGTCTACAGGAAAGTAGTTTTCTGAAATCCAACACGTGAATAGCAAACATTTACTAGCGCGCGGCCTCTTTCTTGGAGCCTTGCTCTCTCATCACGTCAGGTGTCGAAAGATATGACGCACAGAGTACGAGAATTCAGTCGGTACGCGTAGTACGAGAATAATACAATCAAATATTTGTATTTTCTGTCAAAATGTAATCTCCATGTTTTTCTATTTTTTCCAAGTTCCTGTGTATTTAAAGAAACCAAAGACACCTCTCATCAGACCGGAGGCTGCCTACTTTGCTATCAATTTCTGCGCGCATTGAAAATGAGTTATTTGGGTCTCATGCAGCAGTGCCTGTGTTCTTGAGGTGATCACTATACGTTGTACCAAACTTCTTTGTGCTTGACGTCTGAGAGTCACGTGATGACGCCGGTAGTGTTTTCCTATAATAGCAGCAACTTTTCCAGTAACGTAATCAACACTTGCTGCCACAAACACGAATTGATAAATTAATGAAACGTCGCAGCAGATGAACCCTTGGGCACACCCAACATCGGTATTTCATATCGTTAAAAGTATCAAAGCCTCTGAGATGGCGCGTGGGCAGCGTACTAGCTTCCCGTTCTGTGGTCCTGAGTTCGAATCCAGTTCGAGGCCAAAATAGAGTTGTAGCTTTCCTTTAAAATCGTCCCAGTTTCTGTAGCTGTGAGACGAAGAAAAGCTCAAGCGGATCTTGCTAGTTACGGTGAAGAGAATACATCATGTTCGCCTCATGTCGCTCTTATCCCCAAGCATGGGAATTTAACTAGACCCAGGCAAGGGGGACACCGGTAGCTGGCCGGCGAAGTCGGACTACCGACCCAATAACACCAAATATATAAGAGTATCCATTTACACAGGACTAAAAAATACCAACAGTGTAGGACTGACTTCTAGTATTTACTTCAGTTTAGCCGCGAAAGATCAGGCAGCGTGCACGTGTCAAGGGCGACAGCGCTGCTTTTGCTAAGGTCCAACTGACAAGTACAACAACGAACGCTGCAACGTAAAGGTTCAACATAGATGTTCGTTGACTTGACCCCTCAGGCGCAACCCGGCCAGTTCGTCCGCCTCCGCGCCCAAGCAGCGGCCGCCCCGCCGTCGGCCGGAGGCGACGCCCCGCCACCCGCGCAGGCGCAGCCTTCGGCGCACCAGCCCTGGGCCCGCAGAGCGTGGCCTTCGCCAGCCAGCCCCCCCCGCCCCCCCCCCCCCCGCCAGCCCTCGCCCTCACCCCTGCCCTCGCCCTCACCCCCGCCCTCGCCATCGCTCTCTTCACCGCCCTCGCCCACGCCCTCGCCACCGCCCTCGCCCTCACTCCTGCCCTCGCCATCGCCCTCGCCCTCACCCCCGCCCTTGCCACTGCCCTCGCCCCGCCCTTCCCGCCCTCGCCCCACCCTCCCCCCGCCCTCCCCCTCTATCTTCCATCGTTCCGCTATCATCGCTCACCAATTTTATCCCTAACCAGAGAGCTCACAGTGGCAGGTTTTGTGTTAATAAGTGTCTTGGAGAAAAACTGAAAAGAAAAGTAAGTAAAGCAATTGAAAAAAATCTTGTTAGATGTTATATTAATATTTCCTCTAATGCGTTCTTCATCCTGATTCGTTTTTGAAAAGAGGTCCTTCCTTTGGAAGGTAGCTACTTAACTTTAGTAATCTATGTAAAAGAGCTGGAGAAACACTATATTCTCAATTGTCAATAGTTCTATTCAAATTTAACTTTGAACAAAATATGTATTTTCGTTCAGAAGGCACTTATTATAAAATATTGAAAAGAAATCTAGATATCGCCTCTAGGAACAGCGTGAAAAGTTGACATTTAAGGAGTAAACCCTTCCCATTCCTGAACAAGGTTGCCCGACTGTCTTTGCCGTACTCGACACGCTTCCAAGCGCGTGAACGTTCTTGGAGAGAGTGCAGTACTGTACATGTTTTTCGGTGCAGGGTTTCGTGCAACTTTCCAAGTGTTGCTTTTTGTTCTTAGAATATAGAAGCACATTATTATGAAAACGTTAAAATTATTTGACGGCATGCTTTCTTTTCGTTTGTGAACCCTAATGATTTCAATTTAATAATCGCTGTCTCAATGAAATCTCAAATACAATTTACTACGTAACTAAAAGATTTACGATTATTTTAATTAAAAATCACCTTGACATAGGTTTATATATGTATCACAATATGTGTCTGAAATATATTTATTTTCTTAGACACCGAACAATTATCTTACGGGTGTCAGTTCATTGGAAAACGATTGACAATTTCTGTATTTTAAATAAAGTATTCATAAAAACCGATCTTTATAGCATTGAAAATAATATACCTATTTTCCGCGACCAAGAAAAATGTTCCAAATATTTTTTAGCGCGTTCTACTTAAAATGATAGTCAAATTGTAAATTTCAAATAAAATATCAATAAAAATTGATAATGATAGAATCGGGATGTGAAATTAGTGAGGGGCGTGCTAGAACGAGATGGGCTAGCTACTCCGGCGTGCAGAGTTTTCCTTGTTCTGCGCAGCACCAGTTTGTGTCACGAACCTAATGTCACTAACCCCAATTCGGGCTCTTCGTTCGAAAAGATAGACCAGACGTTGCCCGCCATGTTGAATGAAGAGCGAGATGTTTTGAGAAACGTTTTGAAAGCGACATTAAATGACAATTTTCAACGGTGATGAACCAAAAATAACATGATGAAGGTGCAATAATTAAAAAATATATTCAATATTTTAAAAAAATGCTACATCTGTCGGTTTCAAATTTCAAACAAGATGATAATTTTGGTATCTGACAGCATTTAAAATTCCCGCTAATCTTGTGACGCAAAGTGGTGCCTGATGCTCATTTGTTGAAGTGGGATATGATGCTTAATATCTCTCCACCATAGTGGGGAGTATTATGTAGGATCTGCTTTCGCCATAAGAATGTGTCTAAGGGAATCGATTTGCCCGATAGGATCAGTTGTCAACTCGACGTCTGGCGGCCTCTCGCCGCATGAGCAAGTGCGCAGTCTGCGGCGCCGCCCGGGCGACGGTGGCGCCGCCCTGCCTCCCACGGCCCTGCCCCGCCCCCGCGGCCGCTCCGAGGACGGCAGCGCGCACCAGCAGATCTTCCTGCAGGACGAGCGCCAGAAGCTGTTCGAGCAGATCAAGGACTACAACCAACAGCAGCTGCTGCTCCAGCAGAAGCCCCAACAGTCGCCTCCAGCATCTAGCTTCCCCCTTGAGCATCGCGCGGTGGGTAGCGATGGTGGGGTCGACGAATCTCCCCTCCCGCCGCCATCCGACCTCAGCGACAACCCACTCAAAGCTCAGGACACCCCCAGGACCAAGGCCAACCCTCTGCGCCAGCAGCAGCAACAACAGCAGCTGCAAGCCCAGCTGCAGAAGCAGTTCCAGCTGCAGCTGCTGCAGCGCCAGGAGCTCATCCGCCAGCTGAAGCAGGCGCTCGCCAACACCCCGGCTCCCACGCACCGCGATCAGACCCCCCCCCGCCCCCGGCGGCGCGACTCGGCAACTCCACGGGCCCGCTGTTCCTCGCCAACGGCCAGCAGCTGCAGATCTTCGACTCGCCTCAGCAGCGGGCCACCCACAACCGGTGGCCGGGGCCCCCCCCCCCCCCCCCCCCCCCCCCCCGTGGCTGTCCCCACGGCCCCCCCGCGCCCGTGAAGGCGCCCAAGGCCCTCTTCGATGAGCTGACCAAGGGCGTGCTGCCGCCCGGCGCCGAGTTCGAGGTCATCCGACACAAGCAGGACGGCGGCTTGGAGGAGGTAAACAAGCTGCCTCCGAACCTGCCGGACAAGAAGGTGACGTTCGTGTTTCTGGAAGAGCAGCCTGATGGAACCGTCAAAATCCAGGGTGTGCGAGGAAACGCCGAGCCGGCCGTCAATAAAACGAGTCCGGAAGGCATCGATTCCATCATCAAGGAGCTCCAGCAGGGCAACATCAAGTTGCCTCCTTCCACCAAGCTCCACAGCGCGCCTACGGGAATTCCTGCTGTTGAAACGACCCCTCAGGCTTCCGTTTTGAATCCCACTTTTCTAACGAAGACGTCGAGTGAACGATCTGTTCCTTCACCACGACCGAATGTCCTTCTTCCAACTCTGAATCCCAAGGCTGATGACCTTCTATCAAGGCTTTCTGACAACACAGTGTCTCTCCCGGCGCCTTCAGATATGGAGTTCTTCCCTTCGGTGGCCTTTTCAAGTCCGGACGAGCTAAAGAGTACACCCAACCCGTACTTCGAAATCAACAACTACCAACCGCAGCTGACTACCAGCACGATTCCACCTCCGCCTCCGCCTCCTCCGTCGCCTGCGTCTCCCAAACCCAGCGCCAACTCCGAGTCGCTGTTCATTTCTTCCCCGTCGTCCCAACCCGCGTACAACAGCCGCAACGTCATCCAAGGCAACTCCGCGGGCCTCCCGCAGTTCGCGAAGCCCTCCCAGGAGACCGTCAGGGTAACTGCCGCCCCCGCCAACCGCCCCACGTCGCCGCCCCGCACCCCCGCCCCCGCCCCCGCGGTCACCCCGGCACCATCCAGAGCGCACTTCTCGCCCACGCCCGTCACCACGGTGGCGCCGCCGGTGGTGATCGTCAACAGCCCGTCCACCAGCCTGCCGCCGCCCACCACCCTCCGGCCGTCGGCGCGACCCAGGACGTCGTCCGCCGCCCCGACGGCGCCTCCCCGCCGCCCCGCCCCCGCCCGTGGGGCCGCGTGTCCTTCCCTGGCAGCGAGACCGCCTCCAGCAACGGCAGCGCCACTGTCGCCTCCGCCCCCGCCGGCGTGCTCACGCAGGTGCTCAAGAAGGAGGGCCTCTTCGCCATGGCCAAGTTCCTCAAGGACTCGGGGCTCGACTCTATCCTGAACGACACAGGTCAGTCAATTACTTTGGATTTATTTACATCTTGTTATAAAATATTTGATAGATTGTAATAAAAACATACAAAAACTAACGAGAAAATAAAGCAAAATATATCGCATCAATAGTGGTAAATGAAAGTGAAACCTGTCTTCAACGGTCACTGATGGTTCAGGTCAAAAGTGATAGTTAATTGAGGACGCCGCTTATAAAATATTTGATGAAACAAAATTCGAGTATACTATTCTCATTGCTATGAAATAAAAAATGTTTTCCTTAAATATATGTTTTATTATATTAAACTCCAAAATTAACTTAAACATAGTATATAGGATCACTTCCCTTTTGTCGGCTAGCGTTACACCCCCCCACTCTATGAACTCATTTTACGGTCTCATCAAACGAAACTCACAAGCAAACGAAATTAAAGATTCATAGCTGTAGAAGTTTTAGAGCAGGGTCATCAGGTTAGAAGCAATCATCAAGAAGTTAGCGAGTAAACGTGAAAATCGATTTCGCCCACTCAACTTCCTTCACGAGCTTTTGAGCAGATCCCATGGAGGGAAAGTAGGGGAAGAAAACTCCACAAGAATGCAGAAGATGGGCGAAGCAAACGCAATGGAATTTCAGAATGACTTATTAAATTTTTTCTGATGTCCCGGGGCAGGATAGATACTAAATAAACAATACGATCCTTTAATTTTTTCCGTTTTATATTTTATTACAATTTAAAATTTCTAGAAATGAACGCTAAATGTAGGACAATCTACAAAATGTAATGAGTGTCGAGGTATTGGCTTCAAGATTACGTCAGTGACTGCTTAAAAGAGTGAGCACGGTAAATACTATAGAACAATTGCGTCACCTTTCTACAAGTTCGTAATTCATAATTTCATCTTATTCAGATTTTTTCGTTCTCAGGAAGATGTCGAGACTTAGGCAGTTTAGTTCATATGGTGATGCAACCTTCCTCAGGACCTACTCAGGAGTAGGTAGGTCTCTCAGGAGTAGTCCTTTAATGTAGGCAATTCGCCACCAGAGGAAATAGATAAGAAAATACGGTGGGCGAAACGTCCTTATCAATGTCTAGGTTTAGATCCGGACTGAGGACCCAAAAAGGGATTTCCTCCCCCTTGTTAGTATGTAAGATTATATTTAAGGTTAGCATATAAGTCTGTAAATACATATGTATAGTTATTTTTACTGATCTATGTAATCTCTTCAAAAATTAATAAATAAAAAATCAATGTCTAGGACCCGCTACTTCCCAAACAGAAAATAATCACAAAATTCTCATGCCGGTGCGTATTTTCGCGTACTAGATTCTTGCCAGTTAGAAGTTGCGTAAAAAATATTTACTCTATGCCAATAAATTATATTTGTCAAATTATTTTCAGCACTCATAATGTATTTGTCACAATTTTTAAGGGTTTAGTAAATGTGAGAACAATGAATAATTTTGGAAACTATATGAATGCTACGCAGACTCATTCCAAACTTTCGATTTTAGGTATCTGGAAAACGTATTTTATATTTTAACCGATAAATATTTTTTCGGTTGCTTGGTAAAGACTTTCATTATTTAAAATTCAGAGTGTATGTTTCCTTGAAAAGAAATGCATGTATCCAAGAGTATTTTGCGCAGTTTATTTGACACATTATAGCTTGTATTTCCTGATTTGCTTCCTGTAAATCTGAAACATTTTCCCCAAGTTGTTTGTTTCACATTGCGTACCTTTTATGTCACCGCAGTTACATAAAAGTGAAAGGATGACCTGAGTGTACAGAGCTAATTAGATTTCATGAGAATGTACTACATGCACATGCAAATTCATTCATGCATTTAAATAATGAATGTGAGAAAGTTAATTTGCTGTTTTTCTGTCGTATACGCAATCACGCCTCGAGCAAAATTTTGCTTTGCACTCATTCAAGATACTACTACATAGTTTATTCATGTTTTATACAATCTTATACATTTAAATATTTATTTGAGTAAAGTTTCATTTTATTTGGTTATTTTGTACGCAGTACAGTCTAGTACATTATTTTCATCTTAACATATTTCAAAGGAAATTAAAAAGATTTTCAATTTTAATGCTTACTAATTCGTCCCAGCGAAAATAATCAGTGTTGTTGTATTCAGTATACACAATTCAATGAAACCAGCAAGATATCTCCACTGTCTGGAAATATTTTCCTACTTACGCATATTTTATCCGATTTGGAAATTAGTTATACAAGTTGTTGTGTAATTTTTGTAATTTTTTTCAGCTATAACTTTGCAAATGTTCGAAGATTTGAACACTTTTCTTTTGCCTTAAATGGTGTAACCGCCCGGTGATGCCACGGTAATTTAATTATATTCTGAAATGGGGTACAAATATATGATAATAAATGAGAAAGTCGTTCATTATCACGTAGAAAACAACGCCTTAAGTATACCTGAACTAGACACACGGATTTAAAAAAAGCAAAATATTTCCATTAATCAGTATCATCTCGAGATCGTGCGAATTTGACAGTCTTTTAATTTTAATGTTTTTTTATGTGAACCCCCTAAGTACACCTTTTTTAACTTCTAAAAATGTTTAAACAAATTATTTCTCAGATAGATTAAAGTGCACTCATAGTACATTGGGTTATAATCATATTTTATTAATACCTTTGAAATTTTCAAAATTACACAAATACAACTACACGAGCTTTTTGCTTCTGATAAGGGAAATAATACAAGGAGAAAACAATAGAGTTCTTCATACATTAACTACGCCGAACAATTGAAAATAAAATGAAGTTTTAAAAAATTTACAGGTGAAACTGAATTGAAAGTATAAAAATACACTAAAATGCAATAAAAAATAACTTCGAAGCAAAATTCAGTAATTCGGCAATGACTTTAATGAACAAAAAACACAATACACAATGAATTAACTCATTTGTCTGCTCATTTTTAGTGAAGACACTTTCACTCGTGAGTGAATTTCGTGGGACATTTGCCAATCATTAACTCATGAGACAAAATTTTGTTAATTAAAAAAAACAAGCTGATTGTACTGGGGATGTAATTATTGTGGAAGTCTCTAACAATAATTGCGAGAAAAAACTGTTCATTCTCAAATTTGGAGATATTCAAAATTTGCCATTTCACGCATCAGATCTACATCATCTCGCACCATTTTGCGAAGAGTGAGACAACCTGTTTGCAAAGATCGTGGGCACAGATCTGCTCCAACCAGTTCCAAGCATATGCAAATGAAGCTAACGAACGCCTTTCAGGTTCTGAATGACTCGTCTGCCTTTCCTTTCCCTTTCTCATCTCCCACATACTCCTCCTGTTCTGACGGAACTCCCGAAGGCGGTTTTTGAATGTGGGTCGGCTTGGGCGTGCGTCAACACTAGCCAGCAACCACGTTCACTGCACGGGTGTGTATCAAGTGTTTACGTAGGTTCGTCAGCCACGACCGTTTCAGGTGAGTGCGTAGGTGCTGACTACAAATAATGTGGGAATGTTTACTCTGGGAACCGGTAGTTCCCGGCTGCCTCTTTCTCCCGACCGCAGAGGTCCCTGGTTCTTGCGATTCCGGAGCGATGGGAATACGATTACGAAGCTCCTAAGAGAGCTGTTGCCTGTCAAGTGAACTGTTATGAGTTACTGAAAGTGAAGATGTCGTCTGAACGAAGGAGAAAGTGCAATGCTTCGCGATTACTGTGACGCTTAGAACAATGAAGCTTTCGACTCGCTTGTTGGGATGTCTTTTAGAAGAAACTTTGTTGCAGTCAGCTCATATTTTCCTCTGTGAAAATTATATATTCCCTATTGGATTAGAAGTTCAGAGGTAGTATTATACAGATGCTATAAGGAGATGTTCGTAACGCAGTATCAATTGCAATTGCAATGCCCTTGCTTGAATTTCTGATAATTATATTATCATTTGTGACTATGAATAGGATTTCAAGGCATCTCTCAATAACAATCTTGAGTCTACATGTCTGTAGTATTGTATTCCCCGTCATATTATTTTCAAATATAAGAAAATGCATTGTTTTTACCCCAGTTCGAAACCTTAATTTTAAACACAAAAATAAGAACAGTAAGTGTACAGCATCACTTTTCATCTTGCGGGATAACTCTACTTAAATGTACTTTCGCAGTCTAAATGTCCCTCAGTACATTGAATGCGTAATTATTGAGCCCAAGCTCAGGGAATGATGCGCCCCTGTGAGGAGCCACGATGAAATGCGAGTAGTGCGGGCGTAGGGGAAGGGTCTGGAGAAAGTGGAGCGGAGGCTCGTGCTGACGTGGGAGCCTTGCAGTGTTAGGGGACTCAGAGAGAGACTGCACACATAGGGCTTCTCAGAGAGAGCTCCAGGAGTAGTGCACGACCGTTGATAATCACTGATGGAGCACTGATGGAGCACTTAGCAAAGAAAAGAAGAGCACCGAAGTTTCAGAGCTTCCGTTCCAGAGATGTTTCATCTAACTTCTAACGAAATGACCACAAATCGTTAATACAGTAAATGTTTTTTGAAATTCATTGACTTTTAATATTAAAATAATAAATTAACAAAGAATACTTTTAAGTTACGAATAAATACAAACTTCTTTTCAAGATAAACATCAAATACACTGTACTATATTTTTAGACCTCTCAGGAGAAAACTCAGGTTGTGCCTATGAGTGTTATTACAATTTATGTTACGTTCTAATTTAAAAAACTCTCTTTTAAGAAACACAACAAAAAGTATAGAACTGAAATTATTTTCAAGTTTTTATTTTTGTAAGTATTTTTAAGTTCTTAAGAAGAACATTTTATTCTCGTCCTTAATATATATTCACTATACATTCAACTCCATGTAAAATTAATCGTAAATACATTCAGTTTGAGTGTTTGCACTACATTAACAGAACCACATTTTTTTGAAGTACTATATCCGTACACTAGACTGCACATTTAACTTGCTGCGGAAGTATTCAGGTGCGCATTTTTCACATCAATGCCGGGTTTATTCATGTTGCATTTTTTGTTCCGTATCTCCTAGCCAGTTACCTATACTGTGAATTCAACATCGCAGTACCGTGTCTTCGTAGAAGAAACGTAACACATGTTTCAGAATTGCCAACATTTTTGAAAAGTAAAACGACTTTTTTCTCTTATAAAAGAAAATAATTGACGAATCCATTCCTGAAACTGAATGTTTTGTGTAGACATTTGTAAATGCTAAAATATGCATATTTAACTATTTTTACATTTTGCTGTTTCGTCTTAAAGTAGTATGACTACAAGTAGACGTCCTTAATTGCTAAAAATAATTTTCAAATCACATGGGCATACTATACCACAATTTGGGAACTTCAGCGCAACAGGGAAATAATTAAGACTTACCTGGGTGTGGGAAAGAGTTCTACATCGCCTTTCTTCGTATGTTTGCAGGACCGTACACCATTTTTATTCCCACTGACAAAGCGTTCCGCGCCCTGCTTGTGCAACTGGGCGGGCCCGACAAGGCGGAGATCAAGTTCAGAGAGAATCCACGACTTCTCAGCGGGGTGAGTACACTTTCTCTTTCATTTATGTTCTCTCATTGTTTCACGATGATTCTGATCTACGATAGTCTCATTATTTTTCATCCAATCCAATAATTTAAAAGACAGTGGAAATCGTTGACTCGTATTCGTACTCATATCAGGAATGCAACATAAAATATCTGGAAGCAAGTTCGAGAAATGAAATTTATTGAAACGCGGAATGATTGCAAACCAATTAAACATTCCAGCTGCATGGATTTGAGTCTCAAGACTACGTCGCATAATTCTGATTTTATAAAGCTCATGAAATGAAATACGCATTACAAGATATTGGATGGAAAAATGTAACCTGTGAGAGAAATCATAGGAGTTAATTGAGAAACAAATACGATTCCTTCAGTATTGTGCTGTCCAGAATGTATTTTAAAATTAAGCAGGTATTTTCTAATTATTTGTCTTTCTCGATTGACATTAGGCTGTGTGATTTCCCCTAAGGAATGTTGGTTAATATCAGAAGTACAGAGACCCAAGACTCGCATTGCCGGATACTTGGACATGGGGATAGTGCAACACTTATGCGAGATACACATGTATGTATTTGGCGTTGTGGACCAATTGTCCGACTTTGCGGGCTAGCTTTTGGTGTCCCCAATGCCTGGGCCTAGTTTAACTCCCACGCTTGGGGAGGAAGAGATACATAAGCTGAACGTGTGTTCTCTTCACCGTAACTAGCAAACTCCGCCTACCTGAGTTCTTCTTCGTCACGCAGCTTCAGAAAGTGAGACGATTTTAAAGGAAAGCTGCAACTCTTATTTTTGTCCTCACCGGGAATGGAACCCGGTATCGTACCCCAGGAAACTAGCTTGCTGCCCTAGGTCCATGTAATATACATACACACAATATCATGCCTAGCATGGGAAGCGATTCCGCAGGTATTTATGCCAGTTAGCATACATTCCGCCACTTGGACCATACGGAGCGACTACTCGTAATTTAGACCGGCTACTCGAAATTTAGACTGACTACTCCTAATTTAGACCGATTACTCGTAATTTAGACTGACTATTCGTAATTTAGACCGACTATCGTAATTTATCCGACTACTCGTCGTTTAGACCGATTGTTACTAATTTGGACATATTATTCGTAAGTTAGATCAACTCTTCGTAATTTAGACCGGCTATTCATAATTTAGACCGAATTTAGACTGACTATTCGTAATTTAGACCGACTAGTAATTTATATTTATTGTTACTAATTTGGACATATTGTTCGTAAGTTAGATCAACTCTTCGTAATTTAGGCCGGCTATTCATAATTTAGACCGACTACTCGTAACACAGACACCTAGTTCAGCGGACAAAACTACGCAGAGCCATATGCCGACCCGTTTTTGTGAGATCCGCCAATAGGATGTGTGCGTTTGTCCCTGCCATAGCTGCTGCTGCACCACGTGATCCCCGGCGCGTTCCGCTTGGGTGACCTGCAGGACGAGATGACGGGCGTCAGCCTGGCGGGCACGCAGCTGCGCGTCAACACCTACCGCACGCAGGACACGCACTGGAACGACGTCCAGGTGAGTGCCATCTGCCTCTTCAGATCTACATTTCTCAATAAGGAACGTAGTTGTCTGTGAGTGTTATTTGATGGAATGAGTGCGTATTAATTGATTACAGGCGCGTCAACTACTAAGGTCATTGTGAGTGCTCTCGGCTGTCCGGGTGACGCCACGTCGAAGACTGTGCGGTTTTGTCGTGGTCTTCGTCAAGGCTGGTCGAAACGTAGACATCACAGCATTCGACACGGCGTCACTCGGACAGTCTAGAACATTTGAAAGAGTCTGGACGCGGAAGCCTACGACTTTATATTACTTTGGTCATTAGCCTCGTAAGTGTAGTACATGTTATGTACTGAAAGGTGAAGGGGCTACTCCCTTGCTTGGGATCCTCACATCGGTTTGCGAAGGGGTTTCCCGGTGCAGGTATCTCCTATCAGCGAGCAGCTCTCCAGTCGGACCAAACTCTAAGCTCCTGACTAGACTCCCGACACGTGTGGTCGTGTAATACAAGAATGTCTCTGTGTGTCTGTAAGGGAAGAGGAGGGGCAAGGTTGAGGAAGCAATTCTGTGCTGGCTGTGGCCCATTTGTTAGGTACTGCTCCGGCATTCACTTGGTATTGATCGGAGAGACCACGGAAAACTACCGATCGAAACAGCCGATTGCTGGAGTTTTCCTTTGGACAATGGTTGAATTCAACCCAGCTCTATAGATGCAGTAAACGTCTCTGACAGTTGACGAGTTGTTGGCACACACTACCCTGTACAGAGCAGCTTCAACATGACGAATGGATAAAAGCTCGAAACATAGACATATATCTACAATCTTCTCTTAAGGCCACATCTGTACCTTTAACCGCAGCCGAACCTTATCGCCATTTACCCCCACTCATTGAAAACTGTCGCTGGTGATGATAGGCACCTACGTACCTTCTTGAACGACTCAGTACTATCCAGTTGAACTGCAACGCTGAAGTCCGGCTATTGTAAAGAAAATAAATTCTCGCAAGTTGATTGCTTTATTGCAAGTCACATGACATACAACAGCACGTAGTGAGAGAACTGGCAGAGACTCGAATACGCTGCCGGTAATATTGTGTCGCAAAGCCACCATCAACCCGAACGGTAGAACCTCACGGCCATCGATGCTACAGAAGAAACGGTATTGACGATGAACTATTGCAGTCGGTAAATACAGATGTTATAAAGTGATGTTTGTAACGCAGTATCAATTGCAATTGCAATGCCCTTTCTTGGATTTCTGATAATTATATTATCATTTGTTACAACGAATATGATTTCAAGGCATCTCTTAATTAGAAACTTGAGTCTACATGTCTGTAGTATTGTATTCCCCGGCATATTATTTTCAAATATAAAAAAAGCATTATTTTTTACCCCAGTTCGAAACCTTAATTTTAAACACATAAATAAGAACAGTAAGTGTACAGCATCACTTTTCATCTTGCGGGATTACTCTACTTAAATATACTTTCGCAGTCTAAATGTCCCTCGGTACCTTGAATGCGTAATTATTGAGCCTAAGCGCGGAGAATGATGCGCCCCTGTGAGGAGCCATGGATGCATTTTTGTTGACGAAATTAATAACTCTGATTATTGAAATGAAATTCTTGTTGAAATGCAATTCGTGATACGTTTCGTTCACGCGCGCTGTCGATTCCGAGAATGAGTCACTCGCAGCGCTGCCACAGTGTGCGGCGGCCGACACACTTCCCCGCGCTTCGCTACGAAGTTCCAAGTGGAGGACGAGGCTCGGGCCTTCGGTCATCGCGTTTACATAAAAAAAATCCTTGAGTCTGTCCAACGCAGAATTACCAACGCATTTTATGCGAATACATCTTAAAAATTATTTGGCGTGTTTATTTTCTGAATGTTTTCAGGGGAAGCCTTCATTTTCTTGTCACCTGTTTGCCCCACACGTTTTTTCCTCCATGTATACTCGCCCGTGAACGAATCTTATCACAAATTGCGTTTCAGCCGGAATTCTATATAGAAGAAGGTTGCCAATTGTAGAAAATCTTTTTGGTTGTATGAAAAATTCCAATTCAAATCAAACGAAGCCAAGAGATTCCTCTGCTTAGATATTCAGCTTTCCTAAAATAATCTAAAACTTGAGAAAAATAAGAAATATCTGTTTAGTTCACTTACTGTAAATGGGTTCAAAAATGTTTTTCAAATATTTATTTATTTTTTAACACTCATAAGAAGCAGATATACTTATTGAAAATAACGCCCTTTTTTCAGTTACTAAACTGCTAATCATATCCTGTTAAACCTGTCTCTACCAAAACCGGCCGAGGAACATCATGGTCTTTCTCTTACTTGGCAGCGGTAGTGAATTTCCTTGGCACACGACGTTCGGGCGCTGCTGCCCGTAGATCTCGTTCTAAAAGCATGCTTTTCTTGAACTGAGCCTTCTCTAACCCAGTTTCTCCTTAAAGTTTACTTTCGTACATGCTTCAACGATTTGGTTGTTAATGTGATATTTCTCAGTCGCCAACATTTAATTTATGTTATATTTGAGAAGTCCGTACTTCGATTTCACAAGATTCTGTCTTGTGTGCACTTCCTCTGTGATATTTTGGACTGTCAGACTTGTTCATAAATCAAGGGACATTATTTCCTTTTACTTCCCTTTTTTATTTTATTGCTTCCTAACCACTTTCACACAAACCTTTCGCTTTCATAATATTGCAGTGTCTCATTTTTCTCTGCAAATATTAAATCGTCGCAAGATTAAAGATGTATATTTAGTACGTACTAAATGTACACGAAATGTGTATTGAATTTAAATGGGGAATATTTTTTGGCTGAATACACTTCTACACTACATTTTTAAAGTGGTTTATTTCTTTGCTCAGTATTCATAGTTAGGAAATCTCCATATTTAAATATACGAGTACTTCAAAGAACTTTATAAATTCTATGAAGATCCACTAGAAAGACGAGGAAATATAAGTATGAATTATCTTTAAACGAAATGCCCACATCCTGAAGTAACGTAGTTGACGAACGAAGTCATAATTTATTTTAATCGGTTAATTTGTTCTCGAAATAGTGGTGGTGGTAAATGTTGTACATTAGAACAAAATTTAATTTGAGTTATTTGCGAGGCCGCTTCATTGTTCTTACATTAGTGATCAATTGACAAGGTACAGCTTTCATCTCATTTTCAATTTAAATTCAAAAATTATAAATTTCAAAATAATCATTGAAAACCACTAATGTATTCGAAACTACTTTTTTCAACAAGAGTCTATGTATTGACTCTTCTATTATTCATATCTTGGAGCAATTGTGAATACAGATGGGATTATTAAACACATTTCGTAAAATATTCCACACTCTTAATTTTGCGTTGAGTTTGAAGTATTCAGCAAAGTGGAAACTTCTCGTGTTTCGATGCAAAAAAATGTTTTTCTCGTATATCTTTCCGCGGGTGTAGCGTTGAGGAATGTGGAGGAACTGGACGGATGAATAATTCGCGGACAACAGCCATACCAGGTGTGCTCTCAGTTGTGGTCAGCGTGTTTCTGTGAAAGGTCCTCATAAATTGACGCGGACAAGGTAAATGGGCTCATGTCCTTTTTCTGATAACCTTTAAAACTCGTGAATAATTTTGAAGTACAGATGTAAATATTTTAAGAGTTACTTTCATGTTAACAAAAAATGTAATATAGTAAGTCTGTTATAAACGTATACTTAGATCAATTGCAAAAATCTATATTACCAAATTCGTGCCCCAGGTTGGAGAATTATAAATTGGTTACCAAACTCAACATAATAGTCGTGATTGATAATTCTTCAATCGAGTCAATCTTACGATACGTTTATCAAAAGTTTTCTCCACTTTGTAAATAAAAACTAATATATTACATTTCACTCGACATCCGTCGAAATGTGTCAGACTGTTGTAGTTAGTACTCGTAGATGACAATAGAGTATTAGACACCTGTTTCTAATAAAGTTATAGACTAATCTCAATTTCGAAAATTGTGACTTAAGACAATGAAAGTGGTTAAAAATCTTTAAAATCCGTTGCGTGATCTAGGAAGAGATGTACCATAATGGATAAAAAGTAATGAAATCGTCTTACATATCTAGCAGGTGTTAGCCATTAACGACCGTTACCTCCATTTTTATTTCTGCAAGTAGATTGACATGTGCATGACAAATTTTCGACACTATTTAGTTAAGTCGAATTCACACGTCTGGAGAAGAATTGTAACTATACTTGGTAGTTTTTCGCGGTTTCTCCAATCAATATGAGGCAAATGCCGGAGCAATACCCTAACAAACGAACCACAAACCGCGCGCGATCTTTCCGTCCTCTTCCTTATCCTATCCTCTGCCCTTACACTCACATACTTACTTTCATATATCCACTATACTACCAAACATGTCGGGAGACCAGTCGGTATTTTCGAGCTTGTTCCGACTGGGGCGGTGCCCCGCTGGGTGGAGATCCTTCGAGGGGGAAATCTCTGGAAGCTGAAGGTTGGCGCCAGATATCACCATCCCGAGGGGGAAGAACATACCCACCCCACGCATTATACTATACACTACACTAAAGAGATTAATTACCATTGCAGTTGACGTGCCCATTCATCAGTCCACTGACCAGAAGCGGTGGCTCAGTGCATCAACTGAGGTCGCTCTGCGCCTCTGACCGGGAGGTCCTAGGTTCGAGTCCCGACGGTGGCAGGATTTTCGACACTAGCTTTTCAGCAAAGTCGAATTCAGTCGCTGTCTGGGGGAGAATTCTAGCGGCCGGCTGCTCTGATCGGTAGTTTTCCGTGGTTTCTCTGATCAACACCAGGCGAATGTCGGAGCAATACCCAAACAAACGGTCCACGGACCGCGCGCGATCTTTCCTTCATCTTCCTTGTCCTATTCTCACCCCTTACACATACACCTACACTAACATGCACTACACTACCACTCATGCCGGGAGACCGATTGGGGACTTAGAACTTGCCCCGACTGGGGCGTTCCCCCGCTGGTGGGAGATACCTGGTTGGGTAAAACGTCGACGGTATGTCGGCCCGGATATCTCCATCCAACGGGGGTAGATCAACGCCACCTCGCGATGAAAAAACACGAACTACACTTACGGGACTAATGACCTGAGTAGTTGCCGCGCCCTGCATCAATAACAATCAAACGATCCTAACGACCATAGCAGTTGACGTGCCCGCTAGCATCAATCAGTCACTGGCACATGCGCGCGCGTGTGGCTCAGGTGACGACCATCAACGGCGCGCGCGTGGTGCGCGGCCTGCACGACCTGCCCGTGCCGCAGGGCGTGGCGCACGCGCTGGACCGCGTCATGTTCCCGCTGCCCGTGGGCGACCTGCTGCAGACGCTGGCCGCCGACCGCGAGCGCCGCTTCACGCGCCTGCTGCGCCTGGTGCGGGTGGCCGGCATGGAGCCCCTCCTCTCCGGTGAGTGCGCGCGCGACCTCCGACACGCTCTGCGCATGCGCAGCAGACCCGCCTTCACCGCAATTTCACCTCGCCTCAGTGGACAAGAGATGTGAAATGAATGGGGAAAATAATGAATCAATATCATGGAAATACTTATAAGCATTGATGTTTATTTTTCATTCAATTGTTTAATGTGAAGTGTTCATATCCGAGACCTTTTTTTCTTCACAAACATATTCATAATGGTAAGTTGAATATTTTTTGTAAAATAAGAAAGGTGTAAATGCTCCTTTTTTTGTATGAAATCACAGTGCGAGACACACGACAAAGGAGTGACTGTTCATGCGCACTAGAGCCATCTGAGGGTACTATTGCTGGACAGAAAACATCTAAAAGCCCATTGCGAGCTAGGGATCGTAATCGCCCAGAAATTTCCACAGTGTATACCTCCTCTGTGATGTCACCTAGTGCAGAGATTCCGTGCGCGAAATCTACCAGTGTACTAGCTTTTTCTCGCATCTTAGTTCCTCCCGCGGGCGAAATTGGGTCTATGAATTTATGTCGTTGTCTCACGTCCAGAGAATCTGCCAGGGAAATTAAATCTTTCTTCCGCGTTCCCTCATTTCAGGCCACACTCATGTCGATAGTGCTGAAGTGGGTGCAGTGGGTAGACGAGTTGGGGGGGGGGTGTCCGAGCCGCTCTGGCCTTAGTCCGGGTGGGCCCCAGTTAGGTCTTGAATTTGTTGTGGCACAACCCGATACCCGGGTTCGATAGGCTCCATGAAATTCCTTCACCAACCTGGAATGCTGGTAGTTCAGAGCTGTCAGGGCAGCCTCAGGCTTAAGCGTGTCAAACATTCCGGAGGAGTATTACTTTTTAGCGTATTTGGATGCCAGCTTGACTAGCTTACTGCAAATCGAAGGCGGGAGTGCGGATTTGCCTCGACGATGGCTGGAGTCCACCTTAGGGATAGACAAATCACCTTGGAACTAAACTACGTGTATTTTGGCGGCTTGCCGCCCCTGGGAACCATATTCAATATTGACCTCGGTTTTATATTCGGTAATAAACTTTATTTGTTCCCGTGAGAATATCACTCACTTTGTAAATCATTTCCGTTTGGCTAAGATCTAGAATATGACTAATGTTAAACCTATCCGTTTCATTTGCTCATTAGGCGCATCATTGGTATAAAATTGTGTGAATTACCATGAATGGATCATTTCAAATCTCATGTAGGCAATTAAGCACAGATAGCGTGGCGTCGAAGGGTGGTATCGAAACATCACCTCAGATAGGGAGTGATGTGAGGTTACGTTAGGTGGTATCGTTTGGATAGAAATTTACGAGTGGCACATCGGAATTCGAAACGAAACACCTAGTCTCTCTATAGCTTTACTGACTTCCCAATAGCAGTCCGATCCCCCTTCATTGTATATCTACTAATATGTGCGTTTAGTCCATTGTTAAAATCCTTGTAACCTGAAATCCTTTGCAGCCTAAAATGACTCACCTGCATTTATTATACCTTGAAATCATGACGTTCACAGGATACTAGTTCTGCTCGGGTAAACTGTTTTAATCTCACGTACCGCCCTCAATAGCTAATTGCAACCCGAGTTACATTCTCGTCGTTTAATTGGGTCGTTCGCCTTCTCCTTCAGGTCTTCTGCGTTTGTCGCTCACGTTCACTTCCCTCATCCACTTACCCCGTAACCTTCCATGTGCAGATATGGGAAAGAACGTCCGTCGGTTACTTTCTTGCAGCAAATCAGCGGAAGCTGAATAAGTCCAATCTCAAGGGAATATTTTGATATTACTCATTAAATACGTTGGCATCTCTGAGGCATTTGTGAGGTTTAAGTCAGCAAGAGGAATAAAATAGAATTTGGAGAAAATCAATATTGACGAAACCATTTACTTATATTCTTGCCTCATTACATTTCACATCATTTATTTAATAAAAATAACACTATACACGCGTAAAACAATGCTCTTCTCTTGGAAACGTGCGTGAAACTATTGTGAATAACAGTCTTTCACAATCTTTTATCGTTTTGATAGTATGTCATAAGGTTTCGATATTTTTTCTGATCTCAGAAGTGGCTGACTTGGTGAGAATTTTCGGATATCGAGTATTTTGAGAAATCGAGTATTTTGAGAAATCGAAGGTTTTAGAAATCGAGTATTTTGGGAAATCGAGTATTTTGAGATATCGAGGATTTTCGGATATCGAGGATTTTGAGAAATCGAGGATTTTGAGATATCGAGGATTTTGAGATATCGAGGATTTTGGGTTTTAAAATATCGAGGATTGTGAAATATCGAGGTATTGAATATTTTGCAAAATCGATGATTTTTAACTTTGCTCTACAGAGGTTGGAGTTATCTAGATCTGAGCCGGAGAACGGGCGCACGAGCTGGGCGCCGCCGCTTCC
This sequence comes from Teleogryllus oceanicus, assembly GCA_964035755.1. Taxonomy (NCBI): domain Eukaryota; kingdom Metazoa; phylum Arthropoda; class Insecta; order Orthoptera; family Gryllidae; genus Teleogryllus; species Teleogryllus oceanicus. The sequence goes on along the minus strand of CAXIVR010000007.1, from coordinate 45,275,808 downwards.
CTGTCTGAGGGTGAACGGCTCGTTGCACTGGATGACCCTTCGGTGGCTTCCCAGCCTCTCTCCGCCGACCACCGTGCGATCGCCCCGCTCAACGACTTGCTCTCCTTCCGCAATTAAACGCAGCCCAACCACTTCCCGTCGCGCTCGCCACATCAATGCGCTTCGCCCGACGTACGCGCTCGAATGCGGAAAATGACATTAGTGAAGCGACATCGATATTGGCAGACATCGATGTTCCAAATTAAAACATCGATGTTTAACGATACATCGACCACAAACCATCCATGTTTTTAAACACTGATGTTTTAAAGCTGGTTTAGTAGCCTTTAACATTACAGCTCACCAAAATTTAATTTGATTGTGGCTTTGTAGATTATTAATTTATAGTTAAAATTTAACTAAAAAAGTTAAAATGCCTCTCCCTGTACGAAATATAAGGAGGGATGAAGGAAATACCAGGACTTCAAGATCATTTCCGGCGGAAGCTAATCTGCTCGATGAAGATATTAAAAACCGCGTTCGTTTCGTTGGAGCACAAACTGACAATGGTACTATAAGTAATTATTTCATATTTTAACTTTTATAAAATTGTGATAATAGAAATTTTTTCACGAACGAAACATCGTAAACGTAAAAAAACGAGTACAAAATTATGTTAGAAAGAATCGACTTCAGGACATCGTTGTTTCAAACATCAGTTTCTATAGAAAAGTCGATGTTTCAAAAACATCGGCATCGATGTCGCATCTCTATATGACAGAATGCAGCCGTGGTAGCTCGTGGGTTTTTCTCTTATGGAACGAAGCCAACTTTAACACATTTGTAACAAACAATAACTATATTAATAACTGAACACACTTGAAAAAAAAACGAAATATGAGAACGCTTGTGGAGATTTAAGTCTTCTTAATATATGAACAAGATATTCTAATTACGATAACTGTCCAATGACTGGGAAAATAATTTGAGTCATCTGTTAAACTCGTTTACGAGAAAGATTGTACTCATCTTGAAACATACGCAGCATTAAAACAAGTAATTTTCGCAATTCATTGCATTGAAAAAAATGATATAAAAATGCCTTTGCTACGCTCTTAATTTAAATTTTATTTTCAATTAACCTGTTCTACTTTCTTCTTAATTAAAAAAGGATAAAAATGAAGAAGAATGCCTCGTTTAGAAGCAGATGGCTTCACGCAATAATCAGTTGGTTAATCTCCGCGTGAATTAGATCTGAACAAAGGTTGTTGAGCAATCTGTACCAAGCTGACAACAGAGCGCCTGCCTATATAAGGTTGGGTTTGCTATATGGCAGTCACACTTGAGATGTATAAATTGAATATTACGATTGCATCGTGTCTCCAGAGACGGCGTCCTTGTGGCGGCCAGGCGGAGAGAAACTGCATTTGCACTTTCCAGATGCGCGGGAAAAAGAGACTACATGCGGGGAGAAGGGATTAAGCAGTAACGTTTCTAATTCGTTTCGGATTCGATGGACATGTAGCGTTGTAATTTACAATGAGCTTTATCTGCCAAGAGAAAACGAGTAAGTTTCTTTTCAAGTGTCGTGAGCTATTATTTTCCACATAAAACCAAGAATTTTTACGGAGGAAGTATAAGATGGACAATTTTTAAATTTCACCCTCCTTACAATAGTTAAGTGAAAAGGAAAGCGTCCAGATGTCTAAAATTGCTTCATGATTTAATTCACGATTGTTCGTAACTGGTCTAATTGCCAGCTGGTGCTTCCGTCTGGTTTGAAATCTGTGATCGCTGCTGATGTAGAAATCAGTGCCGACAACCTGCATTCTCTCCTCGTTAAAATTAATTTTGTGCTATTTTCCTCGAATCACTTCTCTTTATAAACAAAACATGAAGGCGTTTATTACTGCCTCTGAATGATGTATTGAAGTTTGTGCTCCATTAACTTACAAATTCTCTGCAGCATGTGTTAATAGTTTGAAGTCGAGAGTTCACGCAACAGTACGTGATTATACTAATTTTTTTTTTATAGAAGTAAGAAAATGAGAAATAAATTCTTCGAATAAACGGCATCATCATTAACATTTTTATTTTTTATATTATCTGGTTTGAGGCCTTAGAGAACATCAGATCTACTGTCTGGAAGCCACAAATTTGACTACAATAATGAATTAAAACGTGTGGAATTGCATTATCTTTTATTTACATTTTTTGGAATGTCCCCAATAATCCCCAATAAACCAATACGAAATACTTCACTTGGCAATTATTTTAGGCGTGATCGATGTTGTTCGATATTCGTAATAAATTATTAAAATTCCTCGACAAATAAGCCCTCGTGTAGATGCTCCCGAAAAGTATTAATTTTGTTTGTTTGAAAAAAATATATTGAAAATTGAAAAAATCTTTTAATTTTGTTTGTTTTTAAACGTAAAAAATTAAAAAATGCATATTATGTTTTATTATAAAAGTAAACAATCCGAAGGACTTGCAAGGATTCGTGCGACAACAACCCTCGATGCAGCGCCTCTGACCGGGAGGTCCTAGGTTCGAGTCCTGACGGCGGCGGGATTTTCGACGCTAGCTTTTCAGCTAGGCATGGGGGCCACTCCCAGATCTAAAGTTTACGTTTATTAACTCCCTTTATTTGGCAAAATTGATTTAATTATTTTTGTTGGAATTATGTAATTATTGAAAAACTAATATTGCATAGTAGCAACAAAATAATATTGTGTGTATAACCAAAATCAATGATCCCCTCCCCCAATTGATCGGCTGGGTCCGCCCCCGGGTCACTGGCCCTCCTCCCGCGCGGAAGAAAGAACCAGACGCTCTGCCGTTGAAACGGCGAAGCGGAGGGGGAGAAAGCTTATTTATTGAACGGGCGACGCGGCTGCAGGCGGAAGAGCGGAAGCTGCGTTGGGAACGGGTCCGCGCGTCGCGCTGCCGTCGAGCAGTTTCACCCGCGCGGAGAGCAGCTACTTCCCCCGCGACGAATCGCCTTCTTTGTGCCTCGCGAACGACGACGTCCACGTGACCGAGTTGCGTTTGCCGTTCGGGGAGACACGTTGGGGGGTAACTCTGTGCAATCGTGTCTTGAATGAAATCAGTGCAAACGTCTCCATGTTTGGATACGTGTTGGGTTCCGTAATTCCCTAAGTTGGCTGAAGGGTTTGTGGATGTAAGGTTTTATAAGTTCTTTGCGTCACATACGACGGAACGTAAGCAGTAGATTTCCATTGAAGGAGACAATTGGGGAAATCTATGCAAATGTGTCTGAGACGTCCAAATAGGGTTGGGTTGTGGTGTTGGGTTCCGTGATTACCTAAATTGGATAAAGAGTTCGTAGAGGATAAGTAAATACTTTTTCATTTGCTACGATATTAAACAAAAGCAGTTTCATTTAGGTTATCAGACGCACCTACATAGACTGTCACGATATTGCTTGATGGGAATGAGGATTTACCAGCACACTTTGCTACCACAGCTAGAAACAAATTCCAGTCCTGTTCGCGTCACGCGATAACTCGCGCCAATTCTGTTGGATAAGCATTTTCAACTCTAACGTAACGTTGCGTTCGCGCATGCGGAGAGGCTCAAAGGAGCACTGCTATTATCGTTTACGACATGGCACTTCTTTAAAAATAACTCCCGCAATACCTCTCTTTTCTAGATAAAAAAAATCCCTATGGGATATTTTCCAATCTGATACTTGAGGTGATGTTGAAAAGCGTCATTTATAGTTACACTCATTGACAAGCGCCACCGAATAAACAAACTTCTGTCTATTCGCGTTATGGATGCGACATCCACCTCAATGTTTTCTAATCGTTGATTTTTTTTTCAAATTATCGATGTATTTAACATAAATTCTCGGAAGTCGATGTTTTTTTCACATTAATGTTTTTTTTTACATTTGTGTTGGATGTTTTTATCCGGCTAATATTTTGTTAAATTCTGATAACTAATTTTTTGAATGAAGAAAAAATACCGTTGTATTGAAAACCCTTACAAATTTCCAGATATTCATTGTACATTTTTTAGACCAAAGTGATCTAGGTTGAAAAATAATTGAGGAGCAAGTAATTAAAACGGAGATTGTCCACTGGTGGAAAAATTGAGTTTTATATGAAATTGTTTAGTTTTTAATACGCTCTACTCACTCCTACTTTCAGAATTCTTCAAAACGCATTTAATTTAATGTGTTAAATGTATTATAATGAATGTGAAAGCAGGACGTATTAAAAGCTAAATTATTTTATATCAAACTCAATTTTTCCCACCAGTGGACAATATGCGTTTTGATTAGTTGCTCCTCAACTAAAAGCAAGTTTTCGTTAAGGAATGAAATACAATATAATCAGTTAACTTAAATCTCCCTCCGCGTGAAAAGTAATAAGTCATTAGCGACCACTAAGTGTAGTTAAAAGTTCAGTTGTGAAAACATCGATGTTTAAGAACATCGTTGATTTCGATGCTTTATTAACATCGAGGCTTTAATTTTCAACATCGATGTTTAAAATCATCGATAGTAATGGGTCGAATTTTATTACCGTCGATGCTTTAATTTTGTACATTGATGTCAGCCCTTAGACTGTTTGGGATCTTTTTTTACCCCAAGGGCAAATAATGTTCTGCAACGCACTGAATATTATTCCCATAAAACTTCTCCTTTTAGATATGCTATTGATGTCCAATTTTACATGTGTTGTAAACTTTTCAGTTTTTAAAGTATTTTTTGTTGGAAATAATTTGATTTTTATGCGGTTGGGGTCAGTAATGCCCTTATTTGACATCTAAATTACAAAAATAAAAAATCTTAAAACATGCCCATTTCCATTTTGTAGTATTATGTTGCGTTTTCTGGGTGATAATTTGGGGCATTTGTCTTTTACGATTTGGTAGCTCTGATATAAACAGCCAAATGCTGGTAAGATAGACAGCTATATATAATTATGAAGATATGCTAAATTGTAACAACTTAGTACTTAGTTCTTAGTGTCACTTTTCAGTGCGATGTAGTAAAGCAAATAAGTATCATCGCTTTCTCAATTAATAATTTCAAATAACATGTGTAAATCAAATGCTTGTAAACTATTGCGTTAAATGTTTGGTAACAAAAAAGACCCCATGCAGAATCCACGTAGTGAAGATACAGAGTCGAAGGGGTAAGAAACATCGATGATGTATAGGCAATGTTCCATCCCTACATTTGTAATTATTCAGAGCTGCCTCTGACATAAATGAGCTATGGTGGTGTCATCCAATCAGAAGATCGAACGCCACCATAGTGAGGTCATTGTAGTGACGTGTAAAGCTCCCGATTGGATGGCACCGTAACAGCTGATGACTTGTCAGAGGCAGCTCTGAATAAATCGCAGTATATTCTTGGGTTTTCGTAACGTGGGGCCTAGGGGGCTTGTCTTCATGATGGAATATGACGGAATATTTTGCGTCTTTCTCGATGGTGTCACCAGATGTCGCATGATCGCATCAAGCAGTGCTGCAGAGCAAGCGACATCTAACGACACTACCGAGAAAGACGCGATAAGTCGTGCCATATTCCGTCGTGAATATAAGCTCCACACGCGACTCGTTACGAAAACCCAAGTACAGTCGACTCCGGTTATAATGAACTCGGATATAGCGAACCCTCGGTAATAGTGAACTGGTCCCGTTTCACTTACATTACAAATATTCATAAAAAGATTCGGTCACAGTGAACCTGAACCTCGGCTAAATGAACGTACGGAATAAATCCTGGAAATTAATTAGATATCACATGTTACTAGGCGAGTAAAAGGGCCTTCGGACAGTGGGACGGTATTCCAACAATGCAAGAGGCATAGAAAGGAGTCAAGACGGCGTTACGATACTTAGAGACAGAGGACAATGCAGAATCAAGCATGGAGAGAACCCGGACTCTGGACAAGGATCTAAAAATTTTCCAATAAAAAATGCACGGATCAAACAATTGAAAATAATTGATTTTTTAAGGACAAATCAAGATCTTGAAATTTTCAGTCTGTGCTGTAAATGAATTGTGCTGTATATCTATATTAATAAAATCAATCATGGAGGAGAAAATCCATTTAATTTTGACATCATCGGATATAGCGAACCGAACTTGTTAGTCTTCAGAAGTTCACTATAACCGGAGTCGGCTGTCTAACGCGCGTGGCTATATTTGTGTGTGTGTGTGTGCAGGGGCGCGCACGCACACGCTGCTGGCGCCGACGGACAAGGCGCTGACGGCGGCGCCGGGCGGCTGCGCGGGGCCCGGGCCGGCCGCGCGCGCGCAGGGAGACGGTGAGTACTCCACGTCTACCCCGTTTATACAGCGATTTTCCTAAGGATGAGCACCGGTAGCGGTAGCTCAGTGCATCAACTGATGTCACTGCAGCGCTTCTAACCGGGAGGTCCTAGGTTCCCACTCCCCACGGCGGCAGGATTTTCGACACTAGCTTTTCAGCTAGGTCGAATTCAGTCGCTGTCTGGAGGAGAATTCTAGCGGCCGCCTGCTCTGATCGGTAGTTTTCCGTGGTTTCTCCGATCAACACCAGGCGAATGCCGGAGCAGTACCCTACCAAACGGGCCACGGACCGCGCGCGATCTGTCCTTCCCATTCCTTGTCCTAATATCTCCCCTTACACACACATTTACACTAACATGCACTACACTACTACATATTCCGGGAGACCGGTCGGGAGCTTAGAGCTTGTCCTGACTGGGGCGGTGCCCCGCTGGTGGGAGAATCTTGGTTAGGGGGAAACGCCACTAGCCGACGGTAGGTGGCCGCCGGATCTGGCCATCCAGCGGGGGAAGATCACCGCATTCTCACGAGGAAAAAAATGCACTACACTAACGGGACTAATGACCGAAGCAGTTGACGCGCCCGGAAACACGAAAAAATCAATCAATCAATCTAAGGATGAGCCAAAGTGACAGCGAGTGCTGGCAACATAACTGAAGGTTCTGTGGTCGTTGTGCCCTTGAGACCATTAGACTCCCTTCCCGCATTCGTTCATTTGCACTTGGCTAACTTGTAAATGGCTTCGACACTTCCTTTTGTGGTATCCTTGTCCGACAAAAATATAGTACGCTGCGAGAAATAATTGATATTAAGAAGTGCAGTGTTATGTGCTCTTCTGTAAAAATTCTTTTTTTCTTTATATATTACATTGAATTTCCTTTTTGTGTGATAAATGTTATGTTTATTTTAAAACCGAGACTTGAATGCGAGATGCGTACCAGTGCACGTGTTTCCGGCTTAAAATCATTTTTCCATCTATTTATATTCGTGGAAGTTTTCTTTTACTGATTGTGAGAGCATGTTAAGAGATTTTCCACATACGTAATTAAAGTTAAATATTTCCCGGACTCACGTACGTGCATATATCTCAGCGAAACTCTTAGACTTCTTCATAGAGATGTTTTCATAGGAGCCATTAGCACTTTACGAAGGGGCGTGACAGAGTAGCTGTCGCGGCGGAGGGATACTTCTCTGAAATACATATGATGTTCACTTGTTTTCGCGAACTGTCACTTTGGATCATCCTTAGGAAAATCGTTCTATACACGCTTCCGTTTGACGAACGCTGTCACCGGGAGAGATGGCTCAGGGCATCAACTGATGTCTCTGCAGTCCCTCTGCCCGGGAGGTTCTAGGTTGGAGACCCGACACTGGCAGGATTTTCGATACTAGCTTGTCAGTTATAGTGCGGTTTTTTCGGAGCTGCCTCTCAATTCCACTCAAGGCCCATCACCACGGTGGTATTCTGGCACGATTTTTCGCGATTTTCTCGGTCGTGAAAAACCGTGCCATTATGTCACCGTGGTGACGGGCCTTGAGTGGAATTGAGAGGCAGTTCTGTAAAAACCGCAATAGGTCGAATTCAGTCGCTGACTAAGGGGGAATTCTGGCGGCCGGCTGCTCTGATCGGTAGTTTTCATTGGTGTATCCGATCAACACCAGGCGAATGCCGGAACAGTACCCTAACAAACGGGCCACGGTCCGCGCGCGATCTTTCCTACCTCTTCCTTGTCCTATCATCTTCCCTCACACACATCCTCACACCCTTACACTAACATGTACTACACTACGACACGTGCTTGGAGACCGGTCGGGATTTAAGAGCTTGTCCCGGCTAGGACGGTGGCTCGCTGTTGGGAGCTACCTGGTTGACGGGCAAACCCCGCTAGCCGACGGTAAGGTCGGCGCCGATCTCGCCATTCAGCGGGGGAAGAACGCCACCACCTCCCGATAAGAACATGCACAATGACCCTAGTAGTTGGCACACCCAGAATCACTAACAACCAACCAATCAACGAACGCTGTCGGGAGTTTTAGCTTACACACAGTGGATTTGACACTTCAGAAGTCACTGTGTGCATGCACGCGTTCGCGAAAAATTTGGACTACGTTCATCAAAAGGAAGTGTGTAAATCGAGCTTAAGTGAAATGAGGAGAAGTTAAAAGGGAGGAAGTATAGGTTGTGGAGCAGTGATTACCAGCAGAACAGAAGTAAAAACTTGTATCAAACTATCCACTTTAACTATCTGATGTACTATACACACAAAATACGATGGACATAACTTCAAGCTCTCACAATCAACTATGAGTCAACAGTTGCACGGGAGTATGTATTGTTGTGTTGTATTGTACTGTTTGCCTGATTCATCTGTCTGATTCAGCCAAGACAACATAGGGCGTGTGTTACCAGTGGCCCGCGAATAACGTTTTATGTAAGGGGTGAGGATAGAACAAGGAAGAGGAAGGAAAAATCGCGCGCGATCCGTGGTCCGTTTCTTAGGGTACTGTTCCGACATTCGCTCAATGTTGAACGGAGAAACCACGAAAAAATACCGATCAGAGCAGCCGTCTGCTCGAATTCTCCTCCAGACAGCGACGGAATTCGACCTAACTTTCTAGCTAGTGTCATGTTGAGGCATAGAGCCTGGCGTTCTGTTGACCCCAGACCAGAGGAGCCCGCAAGTGTGATGGTGTCTAGTGTATGAGCGATTATGTATCCAATCGGCACCTGAAGGGTAACCGGCTGTCGGCTAGGCCATAGAAAAAATACATACCTTGATGCCGACCTGGATGGCCGAAGTGACTAAGGGCGTGTACCAACTCAGCGCTTGGGTCCGAAGGAGCGCAGGTTCAAGTCCCGCTTTGGGTAAGGTTGTTTGTCCCTTGTCTCATGTATGCGTGTTGTCGCGGAGGACCTGGCATTCTGCTGACTCCGTATCAGAGGAATCCGCAATGTGTTGGTGTCTAATGAATGATCGAATATGGTCTTAAAGGATAACTGGCTGTCAGATAAATAAATGCCATAGAAAGAAGAACTACCTTAATACAGAAATATCAAATTCGATTATGGATCGTATCACAAAACTCCCTGGGGTGACCCGTGGGTTAGAGGTCCCACCACTGGCCATTCACCTCTGGGTATCGGGGTTACAACGTAGTCGACCCGTGTGGAATAGTTGGTGGACAAAGAAAGTTTGCTACTATTCCATTATCATTCGAATCGTCACAATTATTACATCACTAAATGATTAATTGTGAACTGTAATCAGAATTAAGACTATATGACTCATTACATTGGGGACATCAAAATCATCAACAGGAAAAGTTACTCCGTAGGTTCATTCTTCAACCAGTATGATCAGTTTGGAAACAATAATTGCGGATGTTCTTTGCGCAATGTAATGCAATTAATAATATTAATAATAATATATTTAACTAAACCATTACTTAATACAAATTTAGGCCGCTAGACGCGCCTTCGCTATGCTGTTATGAGGGTACTGTTGATACACCCGAGCTAAGATGTTAATGACAACACATTTTATTAAAATATTTGAACTGCAGCAATACGACCTCAAAAATAGCTCCTGTGCGCGTGAGTCGCATGCCATGGGGCCTTGGGGGCATGGCGCCGCGCCGCGCCGTCCGTCGTAACGCGACGCCTTTGGCGGGGTCGGCGTCCGGGGCCTTTACCCCAATGGGACACCCGACATCGACCATACTAGATACCATTGTATCAGGTGTGTGTGTGTGTATATATATATATATATTGAGATATACCAAAATTTTCCTCTCTCTCTACATTTATATCTGCTAAAGATCTTAACGTCCGGCTTGCTGGGTCAATGGGTCACGATATATTATAATCCTTATTACCTCTATAATGGATTATAGGATCCGCCGACTATACAGCGCAGCTGGGAATCTGAAATAGAATGATTCTATTCCTAGTTCATTTCTGTTTGGATTGACTAAATGAAAGATCACTTTCTTTTCTAAAGAACAAAATTCAACAAAGTTTATGTTTGCCCTTTTAGCAAACAATTTAGAGAATTTACAATTTTTTTAGGCCTTTGATCAAGATCTCTTTCAATTTACAATTTATACCGCGGTTAACTTATCTTTTCTTCGTTGATGTCCCTCGTAGACTTCTCAGTCGAAATATCTTGCGATCTTGCCGTAGTCCAAAGTTCCAAGAAATCCTCTCCTGCCCCGATCCAAGCTGGTCTCCAACTATCAAAATTATCAGTCCCGATTACGTCCTATGACATAGTCCCGAACTCGATTACCACTCCCGACAAAGTTCCAATTTATACACCAATATTGCTTCCACATCAAAATATCTGCAATATCATTCACTGTCCTTAAAATTTCACTGATAACCCAATTCTATCTCGATTGTACTCGTTCCTTCTCACGAACATACGATCAGTTCAGAAGCGCGTCTCAGAGCAGAATGAAATCTTCCTGCATGATTCATCCCTCGAAGACTTCATATTAAACTACCTTCATTTTTTCCATAACATTTGACCGTCCTTCTCTCACCCAGCCAATCCATACGTTCGTTATATTTTGGTGTAGCTGAACTTTTGATCGTCTAAACTTCTTCGCCCAATCCCAAATTTTCTACTTTCGGCCTCCAGAAAACTCTTAATGCATTTAGAAAAACAAAAACTACATTGTTTATTCACGGTCGTTGCTAAGCTCTAGCTCTCGTGATATTTCGTAATGCATGTTCTACCATATTGTCTACAAAATAAATGTTAGTTTATTTTAACGTGACATATCGGTATGTCACAATATATATATATATATATATATATATATATATATATATATAGTACAGCATATGTGCATAGCATATAGCAATAGTGGAGCAGTTTATATGATATATAAACTCAAGACTCAATTCTGTGGAAAATAAAATGAGTAGAATGAATACAAAGATGAAGTGCGGATCAAGATTATTCGGAATTATAATGAGGGAAGAATGAAGAATGATAATCGAGATGATGAACGGGAACCTTCGGTAAATATGAGAATAAGAGCGTATGAAAAGGAAGGACATATAGAGACAACTTATTACACAAGAGTAGATGCAAATGATGACAAAGCGAAAGTAAAAGCATGTTTTCCCGGGAAAAAGAAACTTGTAATGACCAATCTAAGACGAAAATAACAATACATTCGTAGTTAGTTACGTGTTTGCCTATGCGACTACTTAGTATAATAACAAAGATAATTCCAAAGGATGAGACACCCGAATATTGGAGACAAAAATATATAAGATTCGAAAAAGAGTAAATGGCACTTTTTTCGTCTTGATAGTCATTGAAACTTTGAAATTAATACTTTCGTTGTACCTCTCTAAGCTTTGGGGTAGTTTGTGTGCGCATTATCTTAATATACAAACAAAGCCTGACGGTCTTCTATAATTTATTCAAGCAAGAAACTTAAGGGTGTTTAAGGGGTTAAACTTAATGTGTTGAATTATAGTGATATTTAAAGATATTCCAGAATTTTATAAGGTTTCTTTGTAACTGTTTCGTCTTTAAGTTTCTCTAAAACGTTCAATTTCAATTTATTTTTCATACATTCATATTTGAAATTGTAAAACATAATATGATCAAAAATTAATAAAAATATATTAACATTGATCTCTACAGACAATAATTAAGATTTTAAGAATCAATTTATTATTATCAATACGCAAGATTGGAAAGTGCAAGATTCGATGTATTGAAGAAGCTTTAGGATTCGAGATAATCTCAAGAAGATTCGACAAGAACTAAAATTGACAAGAGCTGATGACAGGGTTAGCAATGCAATGCGGGGTCTTTGCGAATTCTGCGGCCCGACGATGGCGGCAACGCCGCGCTTCGCCATCCAAGTTTCTGTTTCTAGAAAGACCGAACGCCGACAGGCATTAATTAAGGTTGGGAATTAACCGAACATTAAGGATCATTATTAATATTAATTAATTTACTATTTTCAAATAGAAAGATTCGAGAGCATGAGGATGTCAGTGTAGCGCCTCTGACCTGAAGGTTCTAGGTTCGAGTCCTGACGGCGGCAGGATTTTCGATACTAGCTTTTCAGCTAGATCAAATTCAGTCGCTGTCTGGAGGAGAATTCTAGCCAGCTGCTCTAATCGGTAGTTTTCCGTGATGTCTCCGATCAACACCAGGCGAATGCCGGAGCAGTACCCTAACAAACGGGCCACGGATCGCGCGGGATCCTTCGTCTTCCTTGTCCTATCCTCCCCCTTACATGCACACACTTATACTAACACGCACTACACTCTCACATATTCCGGGAGACCGGTCGGGAGCTTAGGGCTTGTCCTGGCTGGGGCGGTGCTCCGCTAGTGGGAGAGTCCTGGTTAAGGGGACACCCCGCTAGCCGCCGGTAGGTCGGCGCCGGATCTCGCCATCTAGCGGGGGAAGATCACTGCTATCTCCCGAGAAAAACATGGACCACAGTTACGGGACTAATGACCAAAGCAATTGACGCGCCCGGAAACACGAAAAAATCAATCAATGAATCATGAAAGCATGAGATTCGATGTATTGAAGAAGCCGAGAAAGCGAAGAAAATTCGGGAAAGTTTCAAGAAGATGCAATAAAAACAAATACTAATATTGACAAGAGCAAGAGATGCGGTTAACAACGCAATGAGTGGGCTTTGTGGCTTTGCGCCACAGCGACAGACAGCGACAGCGCCGCGCCATCGCAGTTATTGTTTCTGGAAACGCTGACAGAGATATTAAGATTGTAACAATTAGCTTTTTATTGTCAATTTGAAAGATTAGAATATACGAGATTCGATGTTTTGAAGAAGTTTAAGAGCTCAGAAAAGTTCATGCGAGTAATATTGAAAAGAGCTGATGATACGTTTAGCAACGCAATGAGGAAGATGGGCCGTGCCGTCGCAGTTTCCGTTTCTAGAAAGGCCAAACACCCACTGACAGTAATTAAGTTTGTAACAATTAATTATTGTTCACATGGAAGATTAGATAGTGCGAAATTCGATTTATGTAAGGCGCCTTAGTATTTCAGAAAATTTCAAGAAGATCTAACAAAGACCAAGCCAAATATTGACAAGCGCTGATGATACAGTTAACAACGCAATGAGGGATCTTTGTAGCTTCAGTGGTCCGACGTCGGTAGCACCGCGCCTGACATCGCCGTCACAGTATTTTTTTTCTATAGGGACTTAACGCTCATAGACATTAATGATGGTTGTAACTATTAATTTATTATTGTCAATTTGAACGATTCGGTGGTACGAGATAGGATATATTGAAGAAGCCTTAGGATTCCCCAACATTGCATGCGACTAGTATTGACAAGAGCAGATGATACGGTTAACAACGCAATGAGGGGTCTTTGAGGCTTCAGCGGCCCGGCCGCGGCAGCGCCCCGCCTCACCTCGCCGTCTAAGTTTCTGTTTCTAGAAAGGCCGAACGCCGTTGCAGCGCACTTCTTGCGCGCCGGTTACGTCCGCTCGGGGGATTCTGCATCGACAGTCGCCGGCCCAGGCCAGCGCAGACGCGTAAAACGGTTAACGAGGCTCGCGAAAGCCGTCTGCGAGCGAAGAAAATGCGCTGAAAAAGCCGCAACGACTTCGCCTTGCGCGTCCGTTGAACTGGTGGCGGCGGCGGCGGCGGTGGTGACTGCAAGTTTCTTTGACGAGTATGAGAGCTCGGTTTCCTAATGTCCGGCCTGGGTTGTCGAAGGTACCGTTGACACGACTGGTTGATTCGTGTAAGGATATGTTGGGAGCGAAAGGGAGGCAGAGAGTGGTGAACTGCCCCTTCCTAAGTATTATAATTTCCATCTTCCTTCATGTAAAATATACTTTACATACTTTTTTAGATTAATTTCCTAGGCAATTTTGCTCTTGCTTTACCTTGCACATCTTGTGGTGTAGAACGACCACTTTGGATTTACCACTTTGCGTAGGGTATAAATCGGATTAAGATCAACAATGACAGGAGCACGACTCAATATTATGCTAATTGAAAATACTTCTTTCAGAAAAAGAGGAAGATTTTATAAATGAAACTTAAGAGTTCATTTCTTGAAAATTTACAGAAACTTGCGATAGAAAAAAAAGTTTTCTTTTCTATTGAATTCCAAAAACAAAAAAAATGTTTTGTGTTTTATTGGGTATAAAAATTAAATATTATGGTAAAAGAAAGAATTATATTAAGAAAATGAAAGCTCTTTTATCAATTTAATATTAATGATAATTTTAATTTTTTTTTTTTAAAAAATTTTTTTGTTATTTTTTAATTATATAATTTTGTACCGCTTGTAATTTGTTATTATTATTATTATTATTATTATTGCTATTATTTCTCTTCTGCCTGCCCCTTGATAAAAATGATGACTACGCCCCTTGGGTAAAGATAACATCTTACTCGGACCTCTTGCCTCGGGTTGCGTCTCTGATCAAGGTGCGTTGTTATCAGAAGATATAATGGAAGGGGATTTTTAAACTACATATTTCATAATACGTTAGTAGTATTTTCGCCAAGTAGCAAATATCTTGTCCTACAGTAATTCTTCAATATTCTCATAATACCCGTTGCTTGCCAGCAAGCTTCTTGCAACACAGCAAGTATATATCACACTTCCAATCCATCATTAAACACGATACTATATTATTAATGCGTACATTACTTGTAGAACTAAAGAGCGAAAGTAGGGCGCCATCTTCCTCAAAGAGAGTTCTGTAATATATCGGTGAACTTGTTTTTCTTTCGCCTGGTAACTCTTTTCGGGCTTACGGCTACAACTAGACAGTAAAATTACAGTATTAAACAGTGTATCTACGTGTGCACATAAGTGGTCACTTGCAACATGTACTTTTTCCTCATTCTATCGACGCAACTGGAAAAAGAAGTCCTCCTCTGAATGCTTCATTCATACCGAGAGCTTTTGGAAAGCTGTATACGTGCGAGAAAGGAAGACGATACATTCATATCCTCAATTTCCCTTCATTCTCACGAAAGAGGCTCCACCCGTTTTGTCCGGAGGGGCCGGGGGGGGGAGGTGCCTCGAGTATTTCTTCAGGAGGGTCACGATTCTCCGCTCCCGGGGTCTGCGTGTCCGTTCCACACAGTGGTCCAAAAGATGCGGAAATATACATTCCCCTCAATTCATTTTACCACCTGGTCACAGATGGAAGTTTTAACAATTGCGTATGAATATTTCCTGCTTCGCAATTGCCAACTACGTTTGGAACCCCTTAGCGACTAAAATATAATACTTATGTATTATAAATTCTTTAAACAGTCAAAACATAATTTATTCTTCTCCTCAATATACAATACGCTAAGGGAAGATTTTGTACAATTTATTAGATGCCTTTGACAGAAAACTCCATGCGGAGTAGAGAGAAACCTGTCAGAGAGACGTTAGTTAAATCAACCATATAGGCAGATTTAAGGCACAAAAATATAAATTCACAGATTATAATAAGAGCATATAGGTGCAAACGCAACACGTAAAATACGTTAAGTTACAACATGCATTACCAACTTGCGTAACTCAGAAACGATACACCCTGAACTCTTAAAACTAGGTTTAATAGATTATTTAATATTTTGTGCATTTTATCTCAATGCGGAGCCGATCGAAGTTGGATTCAAGTTCACAGCTATTTTCACTTTTAAGACGATGATTTGCCAAATGCGGACTGTTTGCTTCTACTACTTATTAAATATTTTTTAAAGGCAGTAATTAAATTTCAAGATTTATTTGTAGGTTTGGGGTTATTGAATTGGAATGTGACTGGCGAACAGTCTACAGCTTAGAGCTTGTCCCGGTTGGGGCGGTGCCCCGCTGGAGGGAGACCTTTGCTCCGAGAAAACCCCGCAAGCCATCACGTAGATCGGCGCCGGATTTCACCAACCGGCGGAGGAAGTGCACCGTCACCTCCCAAGATAAGACTATTCACTACATTTACGGGATTAATGACCTTAGCAGATGACGGAAATACTAATGAATCAGTCAATTGAAACATTTATGAATATGCCTTTAGTTCAGAGATCAAATGAAACTTGGTTGGTTGGTTGGCGTTTTCGTGTATCCGGGCGCGTCAACTGCTTTGGTCATTAGTCCCGTAAGTGTGGTGCATGATTGTTCTCGGTAGATGGCGGTGATCTTCCCCTGCTGGATGGCTAGATTCGGCGCCCACCTACCGGCGGCTAGGGGGGTTTCCCCCTAACCAGGACTCTCCCAGCAGCGGGGCACCGCCCCAGCCGGGACAAGCTCTAAGTTCAAATGGAACTTGGGGAATCCACGTTATTGAATGGTTGCCGCTTTTGGCTGCTGTTGCTGGACCACTGTGCGCCTGAAGATGGGATGGCGCGAAAGGTTGCACTCGAGGCGGCGCGGCGTGGGCGTCGGAGGTGGCATTTCCGCGAATCGAACTCAGCTCTCCGCGCACCTCCCGAAGTGCTTGTCATCTCTTCATACGGTGTTTTCGTGAGGTTTTCCTCATGGGGGCACAAATAACACAAATCTCCCCGTCGTTGCACAGCTTTATGTTTATTGTGGCTTATTTTCCTTATTAATTGCTAAATATCTTATCCGCGTACGGTTGTGGGTACGGTTGTGAGTCTTTAAATAAACTAGCAAAATGATTAAAAATAATTTGATTACGTAAATTCAGCGAATATTTCACGCAACACACCCTTCCCATAAATTTCTTTCTTGTTCATTTATTGCAGAATCTTTGAACAATTTAATATCATATACTTCGGGAGAAATTTCGATGGAAAATAATTTTTGATATATCATCTACGTCATTGTTGAATAACAAAATATATTTTTAATTTAGTTGAGGAAATTCCAAATTTTAACTTGAGGTTTCAAGAACAGAACAATAATCAGAAATCTGAATTATTTGGATGAGAGCCTTAATGGAAACGTAAGGTATAATGACGACTTCTTAAGCGGATCATACACGTGCAAGCGCGCCTCACGAGCAAGCCTGACTCACGCGATTGTAAAACTGTTGCAACTATCTGTTCTATTGTGAAAAAAATGGAACATGCAGCGGTGATGCCGTATTTATATGTTAACGAGCAATGCGAAAGCAAGTTGACCATATACCAGCGAGCGCAGCTTGCAAGCCTGGCTTGCGCCGGTAGTAAATCTGTCGATATCGTGGCCTGTTCCGTTATGGAAACCATGGAAATGGAAGAGGTGGCCCTATATTTACATCATAATGAGCAGTTTGAGTCAGTTTGGCCATACACCAGCAAGTGCGACTCGCACCAGTTGATTAAATTTTCTTTTGTAAATGGTTCCAACAATGGAGCAGTTAGAAGCGGCAGCATATTTACATGATAATAAGAACCGCGAACCAACGTTCGCCTTACTTCAGTGAGCGTGTCAAGGCGAGCCGGGCTCGCTTCGGATGAAAAACTGTCGTGCCGCTATCCGCACCATTACGAAAACAATGAAGAAGGTAGCAACTGTGACTAATCTACACGCTAATGAGAGGAGCGAGTCAGGCTAGCGAGCCACGCGCGAAAATATGTGGGAACTGGAGGGAGTGTTTGGCATCACTGTCGTCCGCAACATTCTTTTAAAAATAATTTTTATTTAACAATTTGTTTTATTTGGAACATTTGTTGAAATTTTTAACATATAATTAAAAATAATAACATGCATATAAAGACGTGGGGGAAGATGCACCCTTTTGTGCATCTTCTAAATTTAAACATTAATTTGACTGTTACATTAAAATAGTTTTGTGATAAATCCGTATGTTAAATGTAATGGTTTGTATCTTTTTAGTGTGCGTATTTCTTCACTGTTGTTCAGGATGTTGACGGTCAAGTGATTAGTTTAATCTTGGTGGCACAGTCAATTTTTGCTGTAGATTGTCACAATTTCGTACACACTTGGAACCTGAAGGTCATTATGCAGAGTCTTATTAAGAATGTACCACGGTGTATTAGGTGGGATTCTGAGGACTTTAGAGTGAACTCTTTGTGGGATCTCTATATTGGGTAGACTGGCAGTGCACCATAGTTGGATGCCATAAGTCCATATTGGCTTAAAAATGGCTTTGTACATAATGATTTTATTGCGGAATGAGGTAGGGGTAGGGGAGACCTATTATCCAGTAAGGTTTATGTATTTTGCATGCTCAAGTATTTAACGGATTTTGCTTGTGGTAGGAACGTATAATTAATTTTGATAGGGTGTGACCGGGAGTGGTGGCTTAGTGTATCAACTGATGTCACTGCAACGCCTCTGACCGGGAGTCCCAACAGCAGCAGCATTTTTGACACTAGCTTCTCAGCTAGGTCGAATTCAGTCGCTGTCTGGAGGAGAATTCTAGCGGCCGGCTGCTCTGATCGGTAGTTTTCCGTGGTTTCTCCGATCAACTCCAGGCGAATGCCGGAGTAGTACCCTACCAAAATGGGCGCCACGGACCGCGCGCGATCTTTCCTTCCTTTTCCTGGTTCAATCCTCACCCCTTACACACACACACTCACTACACTAACACGCACTACACTACCACACATGCCGGGAGACCGGTCGGGGACTTAGAACTTGTCCCGGCTGGGGTGGTGGGAGATTACTGCTTGGGGAAACACCGTTAGCCGACGATAGGTCGGCGTTGAATCTGGCCATCCAGGGAGTAAGATCACTGACACCTCCCGAGCAAAAACACGCACTACACTTATGGGACCAATCACCATGGTAGTTGACGCGTCCGGAATCACTAAAAATAGGGGCGAGTTATTATTTCGTAGAGGCCACAGCATTGACGGCTTTAGCATCGCGAGTGCTTCCGGGAGGGCATCGCCGCGCGCCTGTCAGCTGCAACGCCCTGGGGGCCTTCCGCGTGGCGTCGCGACGCTCTTCTCCGCGGACGCTCGCCCCGTCGCGGATCAGCGCCGCTCGCCACCCCCCGCCTTCGCACACCGCGCCGCTCTGGCCTCCTCCCCGGAAATGCACAAACCACTCTCCGCTGGAATCTGCCTCGTGATGTCTGTTTCTAGAAAGAAGTGAACTTTGGAGTTACGAAAGCTATCACCGGCTGCGATAGCTCAGCGGCAACTTTGGTTGTTTCCGTACAATGGTTATTCGGGAGCTCGTAGGGTTCGAGTCATGACCGCGGCGAATTTTTCACATTCACGTGAATGTCTGGATTTCATTCAACCACTGTTTGGAGAATTCTAGCGTTCGGTTGCTCTGATCATTGAATATAATCATTACCGATCTTCGTTCGGAACCGGTCATTACCAGGCGAAAGCCGGAGGAGTGCACGAATAAGTGAGCCAAGCACTCTCGCCATCTTTCTTCCATCAATACTGTTCCCTCCTCTTTCCTTACGTACGTACACACACACACACACACACACACACACACACACACACACACACACACTTACTTTCTAGTAGCACACATGTTGGGAGCTTAGAGCTTGTCCCGGTTGAGGTAAAGCCTCTCTGGGGAGTGAACTGAAGGTGGGAAATCCCGCGAACCGATGTGTTGGCCGTAGCTGGATGTTGACCATAGCACGTACTATCAGGAAGGGAACCTCTTGGGATATACTGTGCAGTGCACTAACGGGACTAGTAATCTAAGTAGTTAACGCGCCCGAAATCAGTCTTCTCTCGTTCACAAAAACAACCAAATGAATTCGTTAACCATGGGAAATGATTGACAACGTAGACTTCTGCTATAGCATTCAATGAGATATCGGCTGTCTAGGAGACGCTGCGTCCTGTAACTTCAACCCTTTCTCAGCCTTGAGAACGTTATGACAATATTACGGCTCGAAGAAGATTGAAACCCGAAGCATGAATCGTGCTAATTGTAAAACATTACATTAATACGTCTTCTCCTAACCACTTTTATTTTAAGCAATTTTTTTTCGTTTAACAATATAAAAAGAACCACATTATGTATTCAAATGCAAAGTTTGTATCTTCTTTAATGAATTACCTAACTTCAATTTCATTTTCTTATGCCTGCTTGTCACTTTCCTAAATGACGTGTTGATGATAATTTGGGTGACGGTGGCGGGTGCCAATTTCACATAGGTATTATGACTCAGCATAGCACATCCTCACCACTTAACGGCAACTTACATTTTGAGAGATCCTTAGTTTCACATCAGAGGTCAACTCTTCGGACACCTTGCGGCCGCCTCGACCCAAACGGCGAAAGTTGTTGAATATAATTACCCACATGGACAACGTGACGATCAATTTCTTGAAGACTGAACACAGAAAAGATTATCGACGAGAATTCTCCAGAACGCTAAAAGAAGTTGAAAACAGTTTTTATTCAGTTGTATCATATTTTCCATTCTCTCTCTTTCATTCACGGGAACGAAAGTTACTAATTATCCTGTAATTTTTTTAATATGTTCGTGTATGACGGGTTCCTACATTTCTCCCTGAGAAGATAATTGTTTGATTTACTTGGCAAACTTTAATTGTCAACGATTAAAAACACCCAGCAAGGATGAAAAGTGGGATACGGTCGTGTAGAAAGCCATGACCTTTATTTGAGGCGTTTGAGAGGACGTTTTCAATGAAAGAAGGCATTTATTACAGAGGAAATTTGTTACTTGAGGAGAGTATCAGAACTCGATATAGGAGAGGGCGAATAAATAATGATTGCAATTCAAAATATACCAACTCTGAATATTCAAGATTAGGTCTTTTAATCTATCTCATAAATCTGAAGGTAAATTATTGAAAACACTTATATATACACAAAATATGAATGAATTAAAATAAATACCTTGACTATTTTGGACGACCCGACTCCACGGTTTAGCAAAATATCCATTATTAAAATAAAAATTAAAAATAAAAAGTACTGGAAAACATTCTAGAAAACAGAACTAGGAAGAACACAATGATGTTTAATCAGCTTTCGACTCAACTCTTTAAAGAAGGGTCTAAGATGGTATTGTGATTAGCACTAAAACGTTCAGCGGTCAGCGAACATACACTAAATTACACACCTACAGCATATTTGCTGTTCTCTTTTTCAGCGCGGAAACAAAATCGTCTTCGCACATCGTGAAATCTCGGTTCATAAACATCCGCAATTTTTCTCTTGCATTCAAACCAGGCGGCAGCGACGTGTTCCACATCGTTCACATATAGCATTTCGGAACCGTTTCCCGACACAAGGGTTCTTTTTCTCTCTCCGGAGCCTCTACTCCCTTTCACTGGAGAGAGCGCCCGCCGAGTATTCGCCGGTTTGCTTGTCCCCGCGTACAATTACATTTTATGGCTCGGAGCTCTCGTTCCTCCGCGACCCATTGTTCTGCGCGTCGACGGGAGGAAAGCGCGGAGGCGTGGGCGGTGGCGCGGCGGGGGCAGGGGTGGCGACGTCGTGAGGAAAGATTCCGGTCCGCTTTCCGGCGGCTCTCGGCGGAAGCCGCCGCTTGGGAACTGATCGATTGCTTTATTTCCAAACACTGAACGGGAAGAGGTGGCTCAGGGAATCAACTGAATTGATTGATTGATTGATTTTTTCGTGTTTCCGGGCGCGTCAACTGCTTTGGTCATTAGTCCCGTTAGTGGAGTGCATGTTTTTTCTCGGGAGATGGCGGTGATCTTCCCCCGCTGGATGGCGAGATCCGGCGCCGACCTACCGTCGGCTAGTGGGGTTTCCCCCTAACCAGAACTCTCCCACCAGTGGGGCACTGCACCAGCCGGGACAAGCTCTAAGCTCCCGACCGGTCTCCCGGAGTGTGGTAGTGTAATGCATGTTAGTGTAAGTGTGTGTAAGGGGAGAGGATAGGACAAGGAAGAGGAAGGACCGATCGCGCGCGGTCCGTGGCCCGTTGGTAGGGTACTGCTCCGGCATTCGCCTGGCGTTGATCGGAGAAACCACGGAAAACTACCGATCAGAGCGGCCGGCCGCTAGAATTCTCCTCCAGACAGCGACTGAATTCGACCTAGATGAGAAGCTAGTGTCGAAAATCCTGCCGCCGTCAGGACTCGAACCTAGGACCTCCCGGTCAGAGGCGCTGCAATGACATCAGTTGATGCACTGATGTCACCGCTCCCGGTGGGAACAACTGAAGTCACTGCAGTTACTCTGACCGGAAGGTCCTAGGTGAGAATCCCGACGGTGTCAGGATTTTTGACACTAGGTAAGTCGAGTTTAGTTGCTGGTTGGAGGAGAAGTCTAGCGACCGACTGCTATGATCGGTAGTTTTTCGTGGTTTCTCCGATTAATACCGGTCGAATGCCGGAGCAGTATGGACCGCGCGCGATCTTTCCCTCTTCTTTCTTGTAATATTCTCATCCCTTACTTACACACACTTACTCTAACATTCACTGCACTATCGCATGTGCCGAGAGGTCAGTCGGAAGCTGAGAGCTTCTCCTGGCTGGGATGATGCCCCGCTGGTAGGGGAAACCACGCTAGCCGAAGATAGGTCGGCGCCGGATTTTTCCATATAACAGGGGGAAGGATAACCGTCACCTCCCAAGGGAAAACATACACTACATTTATGGGACTAATGACTTTGAGCGCAACGTTGATGTCGAGCAGTTGAGGCGCCCGGAATCACTAATCAATCAATGAACTTGAAAAAAACGAACTCGATCATGCAGCTCGCGTACCATTTCTAGGAGGTTTTGTCAATAGCAGAACGCTCTACTGTTCAGTTCGGAAACTTCTACACTAAGTGTGTAATGAGGATGTCAAATCGCTGAGTACAATTTATGTGGATGGGTAGTCGTTGGAAGGCTACGCAAAATGTGGAGCGACCTGCTTACGACCAGAACAAGTGAAATCACCTTCTTGTCTTCTGAGTAATGGAACAAACATTCTTTTATTTTCATGGTTGGAACAATCACCAACAACCAATGTAATTTGTTAAGACGTTTTTCGTCAAATTAATTCTAACTAAGAACATTTTGTCAATATTACAATATGTTCTCCTGCATATTTTTTCATTGTTATTGGGTGAAGTGCTGTTTCCTCCTTTGCTGAGATGAGTGTATCTATGCTCTAAATAGACACTCCCTGATTGTTAGAAGAAAGCAATGGGATATTCAGAAAAATGTCTGATACACAAATCTCTCATTTGTTAAACTCATGATTTTGCATTTCAGATATATTTCATTCACGAAATGTCTATTGCCAAAATGAGCAGGAAAACACTAACATTAACATTTGCTTATTAGCACTACTTACATGACTTACATATTTATGTGATCATACTTACACACAATGTAAATGAAATGCAGTTATAATAAAAAGATACTGAAGGAACTGTACTATGACGTAAGTTCGACAATAAGCGCAATATTAAATCAAATGAGACTGAAGTTGCAGTTTATCAACTTATGCAACGGCGATTTGGGAAAACAAAACGTCCATGACAGTTAACGTATTTTTTCCTGATTTCTTCCTCTTTCAAATACGGGTTGTATAAAGACATATGCTACCTTGCACATACCGTAGAATCTGGTTGATGTTTGAATGAAACGAATGTGCAGAACCTGCAGATGATTTGTCTCTCCTACGCGCCCATCTGTAAGGGAAATGAGTAGGGGCATCTGTCAAGAGGATGACTGGCACAGAAATCGGTGGTAGAAAGTTTTCTGTGCGTCATGTTGAGCGAGGTCTAACTTTGTGGTGTCCGTCTTAGGAATGGAGTAGTTTCTGGCTTACGTGCGCGTTGATGTCTCCGTCCCTCTATGGAATGAAGCTCATTATATATTTTGTCGTAAAATTCTAATATTTATTAGTTTTTTTGTTGGTCAATTTCATTTCATTTTTATGAAATCTGCATATGGGAAATTCCTTTTTTGGTTTTTCCTTAAATTATAGATTTTAAACATAAGACTGTGCTTTTCACCTTTCTCTTTCTTAAAGTTTGAATTTCTTTCCAAAAAAAATAAATTATATTGCATTGAATGTGGATTTTTTAATAGCTTCCTCTATTCTCTAGTAAATCGGTAAAGAAAACATGTAAGTAGCTTTTGAAATATACTGTTGAATAGGGGAATGTTCAAGTAAGCTCCATTTCTGCGCTTTAGTTACACCGAACCAGTCTCTCTTTTATTATATCCTCCTTTCTCATACGCTCTGGTTTTTCCTCAACAAATAAATGATAGTCTTCCTTATTTCAGTCGGTGTTAAAATGGAAGTGCTCGATTGTTTCCTGCAATGGAAAGGTGTTTGCAATTTTTTTACCCTAAAGGGTGCAGATAAACTACCTGGAGATTGAATCGACCTGTTTATTTTTCTGAACCACGCCTTTCTCCGGCTAGTAATCATTGTTATCCATCTTTTGCACTCTCTAGTTTATTTATGGTCGACTATAAGCTCGTATCATCTGAACGGTGTAGTTTTGTATTGAAAGATAAAATTAATTAATTATTTTGTATTGAAAGATATATTATCTGTAGATTTTAGTTTTATACGGTCACTAGCATATAGTGTGAAATTGTATTTTATTTGTTTATGCTCTGATAAAAACAATAAAACTCAAAGACGTTTCAAAGGGGAAAAGTAACTTTTTCTCTCAAGGGTCAAAAAGAGCATACCTGTATTTGTTGTGAGATTGGTAGGAGGCTTGATGAGGAAATCTGTCTAAATATATGGCTTTTGCCAAGTAGCATTGTAAATATGAACTAAAATTTTTAAACAAATTTTTCGCTTTAGATCTAACATGTCATAATTTAAATAAATGTAAATGACTGAGATAATTTAGTAGCAAACTCATTTATACGTACCATTTTCTAACCTAGAATGAGAATATAGGAATTTTGCTATTCTTTTTTGAAGCACTGTATTTTCCTATCCGAAGGAAGAAAAGTTGTTTTCCACCGTGAACTTAAGTTTCTTCCCATCTCCAAAATGTGGAAATGAATCAATTATTTTGATAGCCGAAGAACTTTCAGGTTCAAATTCAGTACGGCACGTGTACAAATTAAGATCGTGTTCAAATTCAGTACGTGTAGGCACAGAAAATCAAGAAGGCTGAAGGGGTGCAACGTCAAACTTGTATACTCTTGAATTTAGCAGTCAGAGTTTGTCATATAGAGAGTTTAAGGAACCAAACCAAGGAGAAAAAAAACAAGGCATGAAGAAGAAAATGGAACTTTCTCTTAAGCAAATTTCATAAAATGCTATGTAATAAATCAACCAGAAGAACTCTAATAAAAATTAGAATTGTACAACAAAAATTTATAATGGGTTTCATTCTATAGAGGGTCGGAGATCTCAATGTCATTTTGTGTTGTTCAGTTGAGCATTATTCTCGTTTGGCTTTTCGATTGATGCCAGCGAGTGCAGAGGGCGGATGGAGGAAGCGGTCTTGCACGGGTGGGCGGGGCGCGGCGACGCGTGACGGTGGACATCACTGGGGCAAGGTTGGACGCCGCCGCTGCCTCCACCTCCACCCCGCCCCCGCACACATCCGCCCGCGCCCCGCGTCCCCCGCCCCGCGGCCCGTCTGCGTGAAGGGGGAAAACGAAAGGAGGCGAAAGTGGAGAGGTCTGGGAGCCCACGTGAACGGACGAATCGCGGGTAGCGGAGGTTGATGCCGCCTGGGCGGAGGCGGTGGCGGTGGAGGCGGAGGCGACAACTTACCACGGCGCAGGAGTCGACAGGGCTTTCACCCCGCGCCGCCCCCACCGCCCCCCGCGCGTCCCTGCTGGCGCCACCCCCGTTCTCTCCTCTACCGCTGGCGTCTGGGTACCGTCAAGCTAACGCCACAGAACCGAAGTCGGCTACGGTGGTAAAACATTTAGCGTATGAGGCTGTTATTCCTAAGTTTGCGGGTTCATACCCGATCCAAGTCGTGGGTTTTTAAGGGCAAAAAATCCTTCGTATGCCTACCTTCAGATGGGAAGTAAATCCGGCTGTCTCATGACATAGATTTTGTACATGTAAAACATCCTCAAGTCTACAAGCAACCACTAAGCTAAATTTAAGTTGGCTATCTTCTCGCCCGTGTAATACGTTCTTTCTCCGCTAGATGATGAAAAGAGCGTAGCGAAATTTGCATAGTCAGACGGAAGAGCGGGCCTGATGGCTTCGGGCTGGCCACGTAAAATAAGACATCATGGAATTGAATTGAAGTGGCGGATCCAGGAAAGTTGCTACCGAAGGATGATTTCCTCTTTCTTGGAATGGAAAATGTTGTAATACGTTTTAAAATAACACTAAACGCAAGAAATGTGTACTATTTGTATTGCGTTCACTTTTATTAGTAAACGTCATAAAGCGAATGGATCGTCCTCCTTCTGTGAATGCGCTTCTGATCACAGCTGCATTGGCAGTTGAATCGTTTCTTGCTTTATTGTTTAATTGATTTATATCTTCACAAAAAGCATTTACAGAGATATGATTTGACGATGTTTTCTGAAATAAGAATGGTGTAATCTTCGTGATCCAAATCTAAGATATTGCATTTCCTCTCTCTTC
The DNA here is from genome assembly GCA_964035755.1 of Teleogryllus oceanicus. NCBI lineage: Eukaryota > Metazoa > Arthropoda > Insecta > Orthoptera > Gryllidae > Teleogryllus > Teleogryllus oceanicus. The sequence goes on along the minus strand of CAXIVR010000007.1, from coordinate 45,249,060 downwards.
TGCGAAATGGCAACATTACAATACTATACAATGTGGTATATTCTTGAGAATTATCTCCCTCTCAACAAATAATATCCGAAACTGCTATCACCATTATCAACTTCTCTACCACAACCAATATCAGCACCGCCTTCGCTACAACTATCGTCACTGTCATCATTACCATCATTGCACAGTCATCACCATCACCGCTAACACTACAACCACCTCCAAAACAATCACCATTACAACCACCATCACCATGTCCCTCATCCGCTACGTTTTAGGTTTACGTCTACTTATTGATGATGACTAGAGCTCTACCCCTTCGTCGCTATCACAGCAACCACCTCCAAAACAATCACCCTCACCATGTCCCTCACCCGCTACGTTTTATATTTCCGTCTACTTATTGATGATGACTAGAGCTCTACCCCTCCGTCCCGAACTTCATCGTTACCGCTACCGTCGCATTTAAATGTCACCCGCCGGAAGGTTCTTTTCTCCTCCTTGACCTCTCGCCGGTCTCTCTCATTAGTGCGTCCCCGGATGAATTTCAAGCGCCGTGGCCGATCGGAGAAAGGCCGGTGGCCGCTGGCGCTGGCTGCCCCGCACCCGCCAGCCGCGCGTTTTCCCGTCGCTCACGGCGGCCCGGCACACTCTCATTCATCCGTCACCGTCATTGCTCTCTCCGCAGGCGGTCCAGGCCAGCGACAGATTCTAAAACATTGCTCAAGAGCAATGCACCACCCGTGAATTGTATTCCCGTTCCATATGTGTCGAGCCAGATGAGCTGAGTGCCAGTGAGTGCCAATCCAGATAATGCCTCGGAAGTGTGAATCCAGTAATAGCAGTAAGAGGTATAGTTTTCATTAGTTCTGTAGGCCGAGATAGATGAGATGAGTGCCAGTTCAGTGAGTGCCAGTCCTTATAATAACTCGGAAGTGTCAATCCAGTAAGAGAAGTAAGAGGTTAGGTATAGTTTTCATTAGTTCTGTAGTTTGTTCCAATATTGTTTGCCAGATGAGCCAGGTGAGCATAAGCTGAGAGCTTCAGCTGAAAATGTCTAAAAAGTCTCAGTGCAGTGAGCGCAGTTAGGGGTTAGGTATGGTTTTCATTATGTAGTTTTTCCCTGCATCGTTTGCCTGACGAGTCGATTCAGATAAGCTGAGTGCCAGTTGATAATTCCTCGGAAGTGATAGTACAATGAGTTTAGTTAGAAGTTAGGTATAGTCCTCATTATTTAGTTTGTTCCAAAATCGTTTCCAAAAACAATCTAGTAAGAATTCATACAAATCACCACGTGGGAGAACATCACAATGAGTGATAGATTCTCTGGTAGATAAATGAAAAGTGAGATCACGCATGTCGAAGATGCTGTCCGACTCCAATCATCGAATATTAGAGAGTCCACGCTATTCACTTTTATCACGCATTCATTTAAACTTGCAAAAGATCTTTAAATAATATTTTTTTAATCTATAAACTTTTAATCGAAGAATAATCTGTGTAAATAATATTTCGGTAAATAGAAGTTTAGAAACGCAATTACATTGAATGCCAGCAACATAAATAGATTGATTTAATGCTAACTTTCACCAGTTGGCGGTCTGAGAAAACAATAGTGTGTATCACAGTTGCCTGCACAAGTTGGTTAACGTTCGTGAAATGAATGCGAATCATGTCTAGATGTTATCCACCGGACATCCAATTTAGTTTGGCAAAGAGTGTCAAAATAATTTAACACGTGGGTGGACATAATACTTTCTCGCAGATTTCAGCAACAAAGCTGTGTGCAAACACATTAATAAACGTTCTTTCTGGACTATTATCTCTAATCAGGATATTTTATAATATCTTATCCATCTCAATGCAATAGACTCTGGCATTTTCATCATCAGGTAATTCCAAATATTGAACATTTCGACTAAAATTTGACTTGAAAGCCATTTCAGTGTTCAAAAATGTTTTGACCGCCCGCCCGCACCGCTCGCGCGCACCGCCCGCTCGCCCCTGCCCGCACACCGCCCGCTCATCAAATCGCCCGCCCAATTGCCCGCCCGAGCAAACGATCGACAATGCGATCGCCCACCCTCTTCTATTGCCTGCCCGTCCCCCTCTGTTCGCCCACTCCCTGTCCGCCTTCCCTCCCGGCCATCCGCCCGCCTGCCCGATCGTCCGACCGCCAGATCGCCCGATCACCCAACTGTCCGCCCCCCCGGCCCACCCCCGCTCGCCTCTATCCGCCCTCACCTTCCCTCCCCCCAGCCCACCCGCCCCCGATCGCCCGACCACCCAACTGCCCGACCGTCTGACCGCCACTGTTACGCCATCCGCTGTGTTTTGCCCATCTTCGCCGGCCTCTCAATGGAGGAAGTTTCTTGCGATGGACACGTAACGCCTCGCGCGGGCGCCCAGGCATCGCGGCGTGGGAGAGCGAGCCGCCGTCACCACCGGCGAAATGAGGCGAGGCGCGTTGCCCGATGACCGCGGCTGCACGCTACGACCGCACGCTACAAGGAAGCCGTTTCGCCGGCGGACTTCGTTAAAGTGTTTGCGAAGCGTGGCTTCCCACTTTAAAAGAAACCGCGTGTTGAGTTTACGCGCGTGCGTGTTTGGTTGTGGATGCGGTGCACTTACAGAGAAATTAGTGCGTGCGTAACTTGCTGATTTCGTTTTGCAGTCATCTGGTAGGTGTAAATTTCCAAATTTTATGCTTTTGAGGTTGTGTAGAATAAACATTGATAAATTAACAATTGAAGCTTTCACGATTTAATATTACATCGTTCAAATATTATCCAAAAACTGAATGATTTCTTTTGTGAAATGATAATAAACGATGAAATCCATTTTTGAATGATATGAATTTATTATAAGCGATTCAGTAATATTTGGAGGAAAGGAAATCTTTGAATCATTCAGGAATGATCACTCCATTCATGTTGAGTCAGAGTGGAAATTTATTTGAATGCAAGTGAAAATTAATTTTTTTTGGCATAACACAAGGGTTTCCTTTTCCTCACTGAGATTTGCTATCGTTACACGAGGCTTGAAGTAAGTGATTTCAACTAATTTGAGTTATGTGTTATATAGTTCTAGATAATTCTATTATAATGCATATTGGGAAAAAAAAATGACGCTAGATAATACGCGAAGTTCTAGATGTTCTAGATAATGTTACGTGTTGCACGGTTAAAGATAATGAATATGTTAAGAACTATATTTATATGGCGTTTAATTCCACGCTTTCTTCGGGATCTCTGGCCATCATGATCGCTTCATTAAAGAGGACTCAATTTTTTCTTATTCAGTGGTGTTCATTAAAGAAAAACTTACCAAGCGCAAATAATGGATTTTTCCAAATCTCGTAGATAATGTATATGATGTAATTTGCAAACATTTTTTCCGATATGTTTTAAAAAGCCATAGAAAGGATTATTCTAGGATCTAGTTGGACTGACGACACACGATAAGAGGGCCTTTGTCTTCTACAGTAAATGGAGGGAAATATTTTTATTTATTATCCATTTCTTTTTCATAACCTTCAAAAGTAAGATATCATCAATTAAAATTAAGCTGCAAAGCGGGATAAGGCTGAACCCTCGCGAAGTTGCTAATGTAAGCTCATGGATACTGGTCGGAATTCTAACCAACTAGTTGGATTTCTAACGAACTCTCTGGTAGACATCTTTCCAATCTCTTCCAGAGTTCCGTGGATTTCATGGCATCCGGTCATAAATCTAATTCTCTGGGCAATTGCAATAACTGCGAACCTCCAACAGTCCTTGCCTCTTCTCCCAATTAGGAAACACATGGAGGCGAATGAAGCAACACAAACGCGGCGTTCTCATTAAGTCGACCTAGCGTTCGGATGAGCGGCACTGCCCAGACGAGCCGTGAAGGCTACAGTAAATCGCTCTCGTTCACTGAGCTTCAGGGGCCGGTGCGTGAGCGCGTGCATGCGTGCGCGCGCAGGCACTGGGCCAGGGTCGAACGGGGACGCGCGGAGCACGCCGCGCCAGTGCGCATGGAGGCCGGCCCGGCACGTCACGACACGCGAGCTGCGCACGCGGGGGCGGTGGATCTCGTTCGAGGCTCTGCAAACAAACGCTTGTCAATCGTAGGCTTCAACGGCCGGCCACAGGCATGCGAAGTCTCTCCGCTCCTGGCGCATTCCAGCCCCGAAGAAGACCACGATTTGAACCGGGAGCTCACTGATGTCATTGCAGCGCCTCTGACCGGGAGGTCCTAGGTTCGAGTCCTGACGGCGGCAGTATTTTCGACACTAGCTTTTCAGCTACGTCGAATTCAGTCGCTGTCTGGATAAGAATTCTAGAGGCCGGCTGCTCTGGTCGGTAGTTTTCCGTGGTTTCTCCGTTCAACACCAAGCGAATGCCGGAGCAGTACCCTACCAAACGGGCCACGGACCTCGCGCGATCTGTCCTTCCTCTTCCTTGTCCTATCCTCTCCCCTTGTACATATACACTTACACTAACATGCACTACACTACCACATATTCCAGGAGACCGGTCGGGAGCTTAGCGCTTGTCCCAGCTGGTGCGGTGCCCCGCTGGTGGGTGAGTCTTGGTTTAGGAGGAAATCCCACTAGCCGATGGTAGGTCGGCGCCAGATCTCGCCATCCAGTGGGGGAAGATCACCGCCGTCTCCCGAGAAAAAAACATGCTCTACACAAACGGGACTAATGACCAAAACAGTTGACGCGCCCGGAAACACGAAAAAATCAATCAATCAATCAAACCACGATTTGTGGCTTCGGTGGTGTAACGGTTAGTATATGGGGCTGTAATACCTAAGTTCACTGATTGAAACCCGATCAAAAGCATGGATTTTTAAGGGCGAAAAAATTATTTGTACGCCTTTCTTCGGAGGGGAAGTAAAGATGGTAGTCCCATGTTGTAGATTCATTGCATGTAAATGATCTGGAAGTCTAACAGAAGCCTCTGCTCAAAATTCAAATCGCCTTAGTGATACCTCCGTTGTCTACGGAGGTCAAAGGAGTGAAGCAGAATTTGCGTGGTCAGGCGGAGGGGCAGGCCTGAGGGCCTGAGCCTCGCCACGGAAAATATCGGAGCCAGGGTGATAGATTCATGTAGACTCAGTCATTTACAGGATGGGAAACAAAGGATCTCCCACAATCTAGCACCAGCTATTTAAAAGAAGAATTAAATTGAAAGGAAAATGAGGATCAAAACGTCGGCACCGCTACCCTTGACGCAGCATCACCTGGGCAGCCGAGAGCCTTCAAACGATTGTCAAGTTATTTTGCGTTTAGTTCGTCTGTAGGGATGCGACATCTATATCTATCATTTCGAAACATGGAGGGTTTTGGAGAAAAATTGAGGGTTTAAACGTCAATTTATCAAATCCAATGTTTTTTTAACAGCGAGGTTTTTGAGCCCATAATCACAATTTTGTGAAAGTTATTTAATATACATTTAATGCCATTCGGTTTATGCGACATATGTGTATGACCTCCCTTATTTCCCGATCCATTTTTACGATTAATTGAGGAATCTCTGGCTCTTTAACATCGAGCGCTACATTCAATAGTCGAGATTGTTCTAAGGAGAGGCTGGTACGTTCTACCAATCTGTGACTAACAGACATGGATCTATTGGCCACGTCCAACTACCGAGGTGCGGGGAGTTTTTTTGTAACTTGTGGGCGATTCTTGCTACAGTGCCGAAAAGCACTATATAATCTGAATTTACTTAGCATGGCATTTTTTAAACTGTTGTATTTTACTAGAAGAATGGAATCAAATTAAATAAAGATAGTTTGTCTATTCGAGACACATACAGTTCTTGGCCTCTCATCGTTCGTGAGATAATACCTTCATCTCTTTATACATTATTTCTATAAAATAACTTCATCTCTACATCTCTCTTTACCGTCTTGCATAATAAATCACTGAACGGTGCGTTTTATAGAGATAAAAAGAACAATCTCGTTACAGAAAGTTCTCTATTTAAAAGAGGAAATGAAGCATCAGACATTTGCACCACCTGAGCACTATCAGTTCACTTTCTTTTTTATAGAATATTGAAAACGGTTAATGAGTCCATTGCAAAGTCGTTTCAAAAAATATGAAGAGCGCTTAATTTTGTTCGACCCCTACTTATCGTTCTGCAAAGAACCCCATCATCACATCATTCTACGGTTTCTCATCTCAATGCCTAACGCCATTCTGGGATTCCTAATGATGACTACGTTAAGAGCGTTAAGAGATTCTGGTTGCGGAACTGTGACAATTCTGGCCTCGTATTTTCCCTCCTACGATAAATAAAATTCACCTTATATATATATATATATATATATATATATATATAATAAGCTTTTAGCTTTATAATTATAAGCTTTAGTTTGTTAATTAATCTTTCGTCACTGAAATGTTCGCGCACAGTTACATGGCTGGAATCTATACTTAAATATAAGGAAAGCAGGAAAGGGCGGTTATTGGAACTTACGAGGAAGGTCTCATTGACGCGTACCATTGCTTCATTTTTCGGCATAGATTTGACCCAAGCCGTCTTGATGGTATTCCTTGAGATGTCTCGCTCTGTACTCTAGCGTTGGGTTGAATTGTGAAAAAACTATATTTTCGAGAAGAGGTATCGAAAAGTCGAAATTATAAACGTTTCATATTGGAAACAATATTACTATAGAATCCATTTTAGACTAATTTTATATGTTGGATAACATTTCTTTCATGAAATGGTCGTATTAAACACCACTCGTGCTTTGAAAATTATCAGATAAATCCCCTCCTCGTTTCGCGAGTCGGGGATTTATCGACAATTTCCAAAGTACGGGTGATATTTAATAAGATGAATGAAACGACGTCAAACGAGTTCCAAAATGAGCCAAATATTCAAAATAACTGAAAGCATGTTAAAATCGAAGAGCTTATGTTATAGTACATACGCGGTTTACTGCAAGTCAACACGGCGATCATATATGGTCTCCTAAGACAGATGAGTCGCAGCTTATTATTGGCCGATAAGGAGGAGTGGTAAGAAAAATAGTATAGAAAAAGCGATACATTTTTTGAGATACAAGCCTCTGACTGGGGCATTTATATGTATAGTTAAACACTATTGGTTTTAATTCCACTAGTAAATTGTCAACTATTTAACAGATCTACGATACATTTCGATAATCGTATTAAAACTACCCTCTATATTTCCAATAAAGATTAGCATTTACAGTTCGATTTTTATTCCTTCAAATTTAGTCCTCCACGCCCATTAATTCGTAACGATGTGAACGCATGGTGGGAGTGAGCGAAATTGCCATCTTGTGTACTTCTACCTTTGAAGAAATTGCGTCTGTGGGATTGCTACGTGAGGTTGTGCTTACCTGCCATGATTTGACGTTTCCTCTCAAATTGAATCACGATATGAATGTCAAAGTTGGTACTTGCGGCGAAACGGTTTTTATTTGTTAAGCTCATGGTTGATGATTCGAGTTCTCTATCAGGAAACGGGACCGGCACAAAGCAAATATAAAAACACATCGATACTTCGAAGAAGTGAAGAAACAAGAAAAAGAATAGAGAATCTGGGAGTAGATATCAGTTTTTGATGGAAGGGAAATTGGGAGGTATTGCACGAACTGGATGCCATCTAGAGTGCTGATTGACCTAGTTTTTCCCACGGAAATGTTACCAGATCAATGAAAGAATGAGTGATTGTTAACAGAATGTTTTCATATGTATAGGATAGATTGGTGGTGAGTGAGGAAATGTTGGAAAGATGTGCCATGGAATGCTATTTGAATTGGTGTGATCCAGTAATTTGAATTTGAATGGTCCAGTAAATATCACATCGGACGTGCAGGTGAATTCTCAGAATAAATTGCTATTGTCTTGTACGTGTAGCGGATGGCGAGGTTCCCTTGAATGATTAGCGGTCACTGGGTGGCAATTAGGCAGCTGCAGCAACTGCGATGCGGTTCACTGGAGATTCGACCTTATCAAGGCCATGCAAAGCGATGGAAGCGAAAAACAGACACGTTTCTGATTCTCTGATGCCATCTGTTTTGTTTTTTGTAAGTGCTCTATCAACTGGATCATCATTGCTCCTTGTGGTCAAATTATCACTCCCAAACCTACATGATTGCATATCTTTACAAAAATTATTTGAAGAAGAGTTTTTTTCTGGAATATTATGAACCTCATCTTCTCAAATTGTCAAGAGTAGCTTTAATGGCACTGATGGTGGTTTGTTTTATTTCAGTGTGATAGTTGAGGTGCAACTAAATAATGAATAACCTTAGATGCTCGATGGCAAATTTGAAAGAGGAAAAATATGCTACGAACATTGGCTAGGTGTTTTCAAATTACGGGCTTATGTTGCCAAAGAAATATATTGCAACAGGAACTGATTTTTCATCGCATCTTTACATAATTTAGAAACGAAACCACCTTGTCTAGACTATCGTAGATTGTCATTCGTTACATTCTTTTTATAAAATAATATCAAATTATTTTTCTGCTAAATGTGTGACTCAGAATTAATGCTAAAAATTCTCTCAAACTAGTATTAACGCATATTTCAGGTAAATTGAGAATGCTGTTCTGCACATTCGTATTTGAAAACTGAACTAGTGTGTGTTCACGATCTAGAGGTGCGAGCGTTCGCGATATCACAAACAGAAAATGTGAAACATGCAGTTGTGTAAGCAGTATTTCGTTGCGTTAATTTTACATCTACAACTTTAAACCGATTATATTTTTATTACTTTTTTTCTTTCCTTAATAATTTTTATTTGGACGATTAGTGTGGAATGAGAAAAATCTCGAAACGCTTTCCTTCGTTTTTATTATTCCATTTCCATTGTATATACCTCTTTTCCTTCACTTTAAGGCAATAATTGCGATAAAAATAAACTATGTGAACAGCAGGCAACAAAAAATATAATTGTTTACGATAGGATACAATATATGAAAATGAAACGGAATATGAGGAAGTACTCACATAACCAGTTTGAGTGCACATAGTCATAACTCTTGTCCATGTTTCTATCACCTCAGAGTAACACGCTTTCCCTGGCCAATAAAAGAAGATAATGGACGCTCGACATAATGCGTTTTCCTTCCACGCAGGTGTACGCATGTGTAATAGAATATTCTCATTGTGCTTTTTCCGGGCTGTAAGAGATAATTAGAAAACTCCGAGTGAAACACTCGCACCGCCTCGTGAGAAATCTCAAAAATAATTAGCCCTTTTTCCACACTTGCACTTTTCTCCTACGCACACCACTGCCATCTCCAAGTCAGAATGCGTCATTAGAGGCGCGTTTATCCTTTCCCAGTGGCCCAGAGCAATTTAACGGTACGGTTCACACTTGCTGTACGGGAGTTAACAATACAGCCTCTTGTACGTTTCTCCGTCGAAAGAGGCGATTGTTATTCGCAAGAATGGAACTTCCTATTAACTGTTTTTCTTATAAGTCTGATTTCTTATGCCAGGAAGCCATTATCCTGAAACGTCTTTAATTTGTTGCAACATAAATTATATCATATAATCCAGGCAACTAATGTTTGTAGGTAAACTTTTTTATATAAAGCTGAATACTAAGTATCTATATGTTATACCATTGTATTGTTATCGTATATTAATATAAAAAATGATCAATTTTTTACCATTTTGTAATGTGTAACTGCTTAAAATATTATTAATCCTTTTTAATAATCTTGTTGTCACTAATGACCTTGATATGAATGCGACCTTAATAAATAAACTAATTATAAAATTTAAAAAATTAATTATAATCTTGTAACAATTGGTAAAGTAAAACTAGCAATTCAAATTTTCCGAAGTAAAGGCAATATCTCGTATTTCTGAGGAGTCAATGTTATCAGTATTTCGTAATAAGTCGAAAAAGCACACAATCCCAGACTTGGTTCCTTAATTTTCATTACATTTTAATATTCCTAATGTATGTCACAGAGATGTCCACACCTTCAACGCACCCATAGTATAAATTCACAATTTCGAATTCGTATTTACGGAATCATCTGAATTAAACGGCATACAGCAATTACTTCCATTTTATGGAATGAATTTGATATATCGTATTATTTTTCATCAGTAAAATTATGAGTTATATTTTAGTTGATACGATTTAATTGGCATGAAGGGGAAAGATAAGCGAAATGAAATGACACACATTGTACGAATGAAATTTATGAATATTTACCTCAGTCGCTTAAAGTATTTTTGTGGATACCAGAAGGTCCCTAGCTTGGATCCTTGTGAGATGAAATATTTGCACTTCGTACAATCCATTTTCAATAATTGAGTAGTTATTGTAGTCGTGTGACTTCTACGCGTTTTTTTCGGTCATTAGCAGGCGAATATCGGAGCAGTACCCGAACAAAGGGCCACGGACCGCGCACGATGTTTCCTTCCTCTTCCTTGTCCCTTACACACACCTACTTGTCCTCACCCCTTACACACACACATCTACACTAACATGCACTACACATGCTGAGAGCTGGGAGCGGTCGGGGACTTAGAACTTGTGCCGGCTGGGGCGGATCCCGCTGGTGGGAAATATCTGGTCGGGGAAAACTCCATTAGCCGACGGTAGGTCGGTGTCGGGTCTTGCCATCCAGCGGGGGAAGACCACCGCCACCTCCCGAGCAAAAACATGCTCTACACGTACGGGACTAATGACCATAGTAGTTGACGTGCCCGCAATCACTAACAATCGATCAATCCAATATCCATCGCTGTGTCGCGTATATCAGGAATTTGACTTGTAGGTTTTGCGATGTCTTCCATAACGTATGGCCATCGCAGTGTCGCATATCTAAGGAATTTGACTTGTAGATTGTGCGATGACTTCCATAACGTATGTCCATCGCAGTACCGCATATCTGAGGAATTTGACTTGTAGATTGTGCGATGACTTCCATAACGTATGTCCATCGCAGTACCGCATATCTGAGGAATTTGACTTGTAGATTGTGCGATGACTTCCATAACGTATGTCCATCGCAGTACCGTATATCTGAGGAATTTGACTTGTAGATTGTGCGATGACTTCCATAACGTATGTCCATCGCAGTACCGCATAGCTGAGGAATTTGACTTGTAGATTGTGCGATGAACTTCCATAGTGGCATGGAAACGGTGCCCTTGCCACTGCCGCCGCGGGAGCGACCTTGCCACCACGGCGGTGCTTGCTGGCCGAGGCTCGTGCGTCGGCGCGGGGCGGCGTGTGTAATTTCCAGGGGAGAGCGGGATTTCACTTTCAAGCAGCGGCCGCGGAGAAGACGACATTCGGCAGAGAAACTCGCTTCTGTGACTCTCGCTGCACTTTTTTGCACGATTAGCGATTTCTTTCGGGAGAAACACATTTGAATGTTAAGTACGTTTGTAACCGTGATATTTTCTTTTCTGGGCGTAGATTCTGATTACAATTTTGATTTTAATCTCAAGTAAACCTCTGGACAATCACCCGTATTGATGCTCTTGTTTGAAAATTGTGAATTGTAAAGATTTTGACTGGCTCAGAGATAAAATCATTGATATTATCGTGGGATTAAAAAGTGAAGTGCACATTTCCTTTAGAAAATGTGATGAAAGCATGGAAACCTTGCAGGGTTTGTCCAATTTTTTCTACTTTACTCATCCACGTCCACTTACATATTCGATTAGTCATTTAGCATTCTCATTATCATGATTAACAAATCAGGGTTACATGTATCAGTTCTGTATTTCCTTAAGTTTCATCAACGGAATCTGTATGACATAATTCGTTTGAAGTCTCCAAAGACATGTTATGTTAACGGGGTAGTTTTAACGATAACAGGGTTGTCTTTGGTCTAATGATTGCCTCATTCTTTCATGTTATTCTTAAATGTCAAACTCTCTCTGTCTGTCTGTCTGTGTGTGTGTCTCTCTCTCTCTCTCTCTCTCTCTCTCTCTCTCTCTCTCTCTCTCTCTCTCTCTCACACACACACACATACTTACACACCTACGGAGAGAGAGAGAGAGAAGAGAGAGAGAGAGAGAGAGAGAGAGAGAGAGAGAGAGAGAGAGACAGACAGACAGACAGACAGACAGAGACACAGACAGACATGCTCTCAGTCAGAAACTGTCAGTCAGACATTTATTCCGCTGGTTACAAAGTCTACCAAGCAATTAATATGGATAAAAATAATCAAATCTTTCGTTTCACTTGCTAAAGTCTACAAAATGTCCAAGATTTTTCTGTACAAAAGATTCGTGAGAGTTTCTTGTGTTTTTTTACACGTTCATCGTTTTAATTCAAAGCTTTTCTGGTAATTTGGCAAGAAACAATCATGTAGCTTTCCAGCTGCCTGATGTTTGAAACATGCATTTGAATGTTTGATAATTCCTCTGTCAGAAGGTTATTGAATATAAAGTTTAATTAAAGTATTGTATTTATTTCCAGGTCAATTGAAGGCGAACAGTGCTCATGTCCTGACTCCCAACATTCCGGCTACAAATGGAGTGCTTCACGTCATAGATTCTGTACTCTGAATGGCAGTGGTAACCCATGTGGTGCTACAAACAAAGGTGCCGACGAAAGGACTTAATTTATTCCTTGTACTGATATAAGAAATGGATTAATCAGATTTCCACACCTACAAGAATATCTGAGTATTTCTGAAGTAGTATATTTATGAGTATTTTCAATGCTATAAGAATATTATGTCATGGAGATAAATATTTGTTGCCATAACTCACATAAAAAGCTAGATGTTTTTCATACTCAATGCTCCATGTTTCCTCTTTTATAAAAAAATAAACAGCAAATAATTGAAAAATGCTCATATAAAACTACTAATGGAAGTGTGTGTAACAAACAAAAAGGGAGAAAAATATAAATTATTGAATCATCCATATTCTTGCGTATGGAATACGTTTGGTTAATTGACATTCTTGTCCACTTCCATTCAAACATTGTGAGTAGATATCAGTGTTCTATACATGGAGATAGAAATCTTAAAAAATATAAATTTCTTTACAAAATTTAGTGACCTGAAGTCAATACAATTTATCACACAGTGATAACAAGTTCATAATAAACTAAATTGAAAGATGTTTATTCCTTTTACAGTACATAATGTCATTAAATTTCAATATCTTAAAGTATGGTAGAAGCATAGAAGTGTATTTTTTGATGTACGATGTATATACGATTTTTTTGTAATAAAAGATTGAATAGAAAAATAGTTTTACTTTATTATTTATTTGCATAGAGAAATTTCCCAGAGTTGAAACCCCAAGAATGATAGTTTTTATTTTTAATGCATATTAATTTTCAGAATCCATTTCATTTTTGTTAGTTATGAGATTTTCTTAATCATGGTGCAATATTATATTTGTTTAATATTATATTGTAGGATTAATATTAATATTTAATACAATATATAAAATATTTACAACCTTTTTACGAATAAAATTGTGGGTGCTCAAGTAGATTTTATGTCTTTACCTAGTAATTTTTGAAAGCAGGTTAACAGGGCTTGGTCAGAAAAATTTTCACTAGTTGTTTGCCAACGTTTCGGAAACTTTTATTTCCATCCTCAGGGCTAATATAAAAGAAAATGAAAACAACACTGTTCAAGAATAATGTTACCAAAAAAAATACAATTTCCTTATTATCTATCACAAAAAAATTACATACGGTACCTTGCAACGTCAAGAACAACTCAACCCATTCACTGCACCATTCTCCATCTCCGGCACCTCACATGCAATGAGGGACACAACATCACCCTCACCACACCAACACACAGCATGACTGATACTAGCCAGATGTTGGGTGGCGAGACGAGAATATATATTATGCCTGAGTGAGGTACATGCTAGCTTCCGGTGCGAGTTTACAATTAATTCAACTTTAAAAAAATGTGCTATTTTTTTACTTCATAACAATTCTACCTTGAAGTGATGTATAAATTACACAAAAAAAACACCTTAAAAACTAAAAACACTACAGGCATGTAGATATGAACAGGCTAACAAATATTTTCACAAAAGACAATTAATTAATTTACAAATAACAGATTAATCAAAATTCATTGAAAAAAAAATTAACAAATTAAAAAAATAATATATAATAATAATAAAATATAAATAATAATAATAATAATAATATTAATAATAATAATAATAATACAGCATAAGAACAATTTTGATTATTGTCTATTATCATTAACATATGTTGTGAGGTAGGCAAAACACAGAAAAAATCCAGACTGGGACTATCCAAAAAATAATAATTTTGTTTCTTTTGCAAACATAAACCACGGTATGAGCAGAAGGGCCCTATCATGTTAAAGTATGAAGGAAACGACACTGGCAAGTATTGACGACAGACTGGCATTAAAAAAAATTGTATATATGTAATAATAATAATATCCAATAAAGTTATTTACAATTGGATTTGTAGGAGTTATCCTGTTTGTTGATGAGATTGACATATTTTACTGAAACCCTCGTATCTGTTTTCTTGTTAACAGTATTGTGTTTGTTGATATGTATCATTTCTGTAATGGATCTTTTTTGTAATTATTTTTTTTGTCCAAAATCTGAGTTTCATGAAATTTAAATGAATGTCCAGTGGATTTGGTGTGTTGGGCAAGTGCACTAGAGGGGAAGTCCTTCTTAACATCGTACTTATGTTGGTACAACCTTTTTTTAAGGTATTGTCCAGGCTGTCCAATATATATCGCAACCCCCACATGGTACTGAATACGCTAAATTGCTCATGACCTGTGCAGGTATCCTATCTTTAGTTTTACTAAACAAAATGTTGAGAGTTCTTTTGTTAGAAAAAGCTATTGAGTGATTATCTGTAGTTAGAATTTTGCCCAAGGGCTCAGATAACCCTTTCACATATACAATGGATTTGTAGGGTTTGGTGGGTTCAGTGTTAACCTTGGCTGCAGGATGGGGAGCATTAAACAGACTTTAGTTGATTAGCTTGGGAGGAAAATTATTTTCTAGGAGAATTTTTTTAACTCTATTCAAATTCGATCTGTGAAAACATAGATCCATGGATTCAAATCACTGAATTTAAATATTTAGTTACTTTACGCAATATAAAGACAGTTCTCTCTGATATCAATTTATACCTAAAAAACATGGTTACGAAACAGTGGAATGAAAAATGGTTGACTACCTTCTCCAAACCTCACCCCTAAGAAAGCCGATATCGAACCGCTCTCCCTAACCTCCACTCTCTAGGTTTCAACAAGTCCAAATTACCAGACTACGTATTGGCCACTTTAATCTCTCCCATATTCACCTAATAAAAAAACTGACCCATTACCCTGTCGTAATGTGGAGTCCAACTATCTACATCCCATATCATTCTAAAGTGCCCTGAAATAACCCGTATAAGACAGTCCTTCAACTTAAAATATTCTATGTTTTAATTCCTTCTCCTCCCCAAAAGAATGTATAAAAGTCTTACAACTATTAAAAATCTCAAAATTGACACCTTAATATAAATCCATCCTTTACGTACACATCTCACCCAGTATAACATTTCAGACGTGTTATGAATATCAAAGGGATTGTATTGTAAATAAATAAATGTGTGTATCCATCCCAATGATGTAAATAACCCAAAAATTGACATATGTTTTCATGTTTCATGTAATTTCATGTTCGTATTGAAAAAATACCCACACAAACTGCTTATAAAATTATTGGACGTTTCGATGTAACCCGTTCCGAATTTATATTTTAAACATGGGCGCCAGGAAAAGGTTACGTTAATATTATTAAAATTAATGCTTCAACCGTTATCTAAAAAATCAATATCCCGCTAGCTGGTCGATGGGTTTCGTTAGAAATAATCGCTGTTACCTACTAATAGCCGATTATCCGATCTGGCATCTATACAGAGTGGCGAGGAATCTGAAAACAAATGTATTGTCTAGCTACTTATTAGCTGGAATTGGCCAAATGAAAATCGTTTGTTCTATTTCAAAAGAAACTATGGTTTATTCTCAATGCCAGGCAAAAATATGACTTGAAAAAATTTGTTACAAATAAAGAATGTTCTTTTGGTCATGAGCTCTTTCGAGCCTTATCCTGTAGTACCCGTCTTCGCGGCACATTAACGAGGGCGCCACGAAGAACCATTTTCCTCTTCTTCTCGGTGAGGAGAATTCCAAAGTCCAAGTATCAGATTCTTCTCTCCTGCTCTTGCACAAATGTTGTCGAATTACTGATCCTCGCCGCCTCAAATACTTGTAGTTCTAATTTAGTTTACTTCACAAAAGTTCCCAGCTCTTTCTGATTACGCGACGAGAATGTTAAAGTTCAGCAAACTATTATTTACTCAGAATTATTCCAAGTCCTGTTGCGTACAAATTCATTCAAATTCTAATTTACGCACATCGCAAAAATATTCAGAGTTCCAACTTGTTGTAGATTTATAAATTCTATCAGTCTGAAATTATTAGCTCACACACGAAAGAATTCTCAAAGTCCGATAACTATTCACTCTCAAGAAAAATTGACAATTCCCAATCTCACAAAATTAATCATCCGAGCGACCCACACAGCACCACGACATATGTCAGAATGTGAAAATAATCTTACTGTTCAGCCCTTCAAGACTCGGCCTATTTCTTTCCACTTTTTTTTCACCAGAAACATTTGACACACTTCCGTCGTGAATAGACTGTCACTGTTCTCCTGGCCAATCCCTAAATTGATTACATAATCAACTAGCTATGCCCTAGACTGTCATTGCTTTCTCAACCAATGCCTAAATTGTTTACTTGATAGCTAGCCGTGCCCTCAGGTCAAGGCCAGAATGAAGTTTATTGACCTTGACAACTCGGCTGCCGTTGCTAGGGCGCCATATTTCTATTTGTTTATCCTTGTAATTTCCCCATTTACGACAAATATTAGTAAATAAATGTGTGACATGTTGGTATGTCAAGTATGAACTGTATATTATTGTGTAATGAAATAATTGTGAAACTCCTGTAAACTCGAAATTGATACTTGTAGTCGCTTATGACCCGTTGTTGAACTGCGACCTTAAATAAATAAATAAATTAATTAATAAGTAAAAAAAGACATTTTATGAGAATGTACGAGAGTCAATGATTATTGTATTCATTTCACAATAGTAAAGAACGTGGCAAAGTTGCGATCTCCACTTACCTGCGCAAGGCATCTGTGTTGAGAACATCTCTTCATACATATTACGAGAAGTATAAATTGTCTGAAAGAAAAGGCCTCATTATTTATCGATTGTGGCGCATCATTATATTTGTAAACGTCGCAGTGTAAATCGTACACGTCTCCATGAATTCGCTGCATGACAGTCCACGTAATGACTTTTCGAAGCTGCTGGTTGCAGATGCTTTCTTGTTCTCTCGAAAAGGTGTCTGAAAAAAAATACAGCGCAATCATTCATGAATTCTACATTAGAGTCACAATTCGAACAATGTTAGTTGTCTGCTTATTCGGCGCATCCCACTTTCAAAGAGAACCAGACTACATCAGATTCGAGACGTCGATATCCATGCTCTGAGTTCCCATGGGATTTTCTTCGACTCGTTTTAATACGAGATGAGTTGCAGACAGTTGCTATAGATAATTTTTTGGTTCCAATGAATTGTATCTCATAAGTATCTGTAAAAAGCAGAAACAAAACAATCTCAATATTCAAAGTCAATATGATGCCATAATTCCCAAATTCTGAATGTTAGAATTTTGTTTATAAGAAAAACTAAAGCTTTCGGGAGCATGGCCAAATACTTTCTTTGTTAACTGGCTGATCGACTGTTATATTTACAGCCAGAATTTCACAGAATGAGCCTTAAAAATACAGAATTGATACTCTACTAACTTCTCCCTTAAATGTATGCCTTCTCCCTTAAATGCAGTTATGCAATGTTCTATTTATAAATTCTTAAGATCAATTAACCTGATGTACTAATGTAGATATGCAAAAATAGATACATACACATACAATTACACTGATATGTCAGCGTTTTCCTACCCTTGTGCTGGTTCTTAGTTGCCTTAACCTGCATTGCCAAACTTATATGTAATAATTCCTCCGGTTTATACACATAAAAACCAATTTAAAAAAAACATAGAATACCTTTTTCAAACACTACAGTTTTAAATGCAAAAGTATGAAATAGCAAATGCCAAATGTAAATATTAAACTAACACGCACTGTATTCAGACGATTCAAATCCATCTAGCGCAAACAACTTGAGGTTGTTGGCAGAACGTAGGAACGTAACATTTGGAAAAACCTTTTACCTTCAACAAATGTAACGCCTACGTTTTGAACCAGAGAATATTTAATACACTTATTAACAAATATCCTCAGCATTACTTAAAAAACTTAGAAAACGCACGCGCAAACGATTTTTAATCGCAATGAGCCGATTGGTCCACTCGTAAAAAAATAGAAGCTGGAAGAGAAAAGTATTTGCCTAATAACGTCCCGCTTCAAATCATACTATTTTAAATGTTTAGTGTTCTTTACGCAATGTAAATAAGAGACATTTTGCAGATGCTTTGCGTCCTTAGAAGTAAAATATTCGACGCCAATGGCCATGGCAATGCGAATAGGCAGTGCTTTCTTTGGCTTACATATAGAATATTTCGAAAGATTACATTACCGAATATTTCGAAAGATTACACTAACACGCACTGTATTCAGACGATTCAAATCCATCTAGCGCAAACAACTTGAGGTTGTTGGCAGAACGTAGGAACGTAACATTTGGAAAAACCTTTTACTTTCAACAAATGTAACGCCTACGTTTTGAACCAGAGAATATTTAATACACTTATTAACAAATATCCTCAGCATTACTTAAAAAACTTAGAAAACGCACGCGCAAACGATTTTTAATCGCAATGAGCCGATTGGTCCACTCGTAAAAAAATAGAAGCTGGAAGAGAAAAGTATTTGCCTAATAACGTCCCGCTTCAAATCATACTATTTTAAATGTTTAGTGTTCTTTACGCAATGTAAATAAGAGACATTTTGCAGATGCTTTGCGTCCTTAGAAGTAAAATATTCGACGCCAATGGCCATGGCAATGCGAATAGGCAGTGCTTTCTTTGGCTTACATATAGAATATTTCGAAAGATTACATTGTAGTATTACATGTAGGTAATATTTCTCAAATTTCAATTAAGTTATTGATATGAGTAACGAAGTTTACCGAACACGTGTGCAACTTGGGCAAGCAGTTTCGAAGACTGTTGCCAAAGGCATTCGTCATGCTGAGGGCAAAAGCTCAACTTAATATATTTACAACGCTACACAGTTTCATTTCATTTAAAAGGTGAAACACTTTTCCTAATTCAAATTAATCGCTCTGTTTTATTGTTACTAGAAACCTTACAACGCAGAAATTAACAACTTAGACGTTCATTGCGTTCATGATATTTTCAACACAAACAGCTGAATACAACAAACCCACACAATAGTAACGAAACAGCATAACGTAAGACCAGTACAGTAACCATCATACGTTAAAAATACTGCAATGACGCAAGTGCATTTTATCAATATTAATAGAAATTCTCAACATTATTGTAGACACATTTGTAAAACTTTTTAATGCAAACATGAAATAACAATTACCTAAAACCTAAGTGGTTATCAACGGTGAAAAACCCTTATTTCACAATCGGTGGCCTATATACTTCATAAAAGGCAACTGCATCAAAATACAGATGTAAATCATTAAGCATGGTGATATCTTAATACACTTTCACTTATTACCATTAGCAATAATATACCACAACCTCAAAAATATATCGTTGCACGTCCTTTGAAGACTTCCACAGTCAAATGCTGACACCTCGAGAGTCAAGCTGGAATACTTAACATGAAACAGAAGCTACTTCAGGAAACCGAACCCGAAAATCGGATGCGCAGTAGCAATGTGGGTGCATACAAAATACATAACATTTAATACATATTTAACCAGTTATATTTCTTCATGCCTTAAAAATTAGTTTCAATCTAAAATGAAAATACGAGACCGAAGCGAGATGTAGACCGCGTCAAAGGTGAAAGAGTTTTAGAGGATCGTAAGGGCCTCGCCTTATGCTCGCCACACACAATGTGAGCAAATATTGCTAGAATCGACCGCTGAAAACGGAAACACTGGTGCAGCAACTGGTTTTAAGACGACTTGGCTACGAAATAAAAGTTTGATGTTATTCTTCCCTTACAATGACCGTAATATGAGAGATTCGCAATATTTCGAACAATAGTTTTAATGAAGGTATTTTTCATTTCCTGGAATTGTCTTTTAAAGGAATTTTCATGTAGGTGGGTCCGTTGAACTATGGAAAATAAAAAAAACTGAAAAGAGCGAATTTCGTCATTTACCTTTCGACTTCGACAAAAATTATAATTATAATGTAGTTGGTTGAAATGTAGCATAGAAGATAACGTTAAGTAGTATTCGCAATAAACAAAAATTTCCATACATCACGTTTTATTTTCTCGTGTACGTACGCATACACTTAGTAGTGTACATAGTGCAGAGAAAGTTTTGTAATGCTGTGGAAAATCTATTTCGGATTTCAGCGCAGGTTTTGGAGTCCCCTTACCTTAGCCTTTTGTCCGTGCGAACATTAGGCAAATTATTCACAGAATTTTTTCCAAAATGAATATTCGTCGGCCATTCTCGCCTGACTCTAGGAACTGCGTTTTTGAAAAACCTCCTTTAAATTTTGAGGGTACTTTACACGAAGCTCCTGAGCTTTTTTCTCAAATGTGGCTCCAAAGCGTTTCTTTATAAATTGTCATACGAGAAATTTAAAGATGTTATTGGTCCGATCCTCACTGGTAAAAATTTTCAACAATTGCAAAAGTTCGAAAGTTGTTGGGTGTCTTCCAACTTCAGTACTGAAAATAGAGGTTATTTCTTCAATTGAAATTTGTTCTTCATTATTAGTTCTTTCATTAACGTAATGTCTGATTTTTGGAAAGTTTTAGTCGTTTACGTGCACTTTGAGTGAAATATGTGCAACATTAAAAAATATTGAAAAATATTAAAAAATATTTCTCAAAAACCGCTTTATTTTTATTAATTTAAATATCTACTTATATAATGAGCCTAGAAAATACAGAAATCATACTCTTCACTTAAATTAAATCCGTGTTCTATTTCTAAATTCTTAAGAATTAATTTACCTTGTGTACTTAATGTATGTACATTGTACACAAAAGTAACCTACGTTGCATGATATCACATACATATACACATACACAACTGATTTGTTAGCGTTGTTCGAACTCTTGTGTGTGATCTTCAGTTGCCAGTGTCTGCATTGCTAAATACTTGAGCAAACTATGTGATGATTCCTCTAAGGTACACATGGAAAAAAATTATTGACCTGATAATTTTAAATATATTCTGAATTGGATTTAAGATGTACAATTGTTCTTTCTTCAAACATTCCAGTTTCGAAAGCTAGTGTATGCAATGCGATGCACCAAACGTAAATATTAAACTAAGCCAAGTTTCTTTCCGCTAATTATTCTCAGGAGAGTCAAATACATCAAAGAATTACTTAAGCCGTTTTTGGCAAAACGTATACAAGTCATCCGATTAAAAACATCATGTGTTTTAATAAAGTGAATTACTGCATTTTAACTAGAGACTTATTTAGTGTACATATGTAAATATTTATGACTCAGTACTAATTAATCAAACGTGAAAATGCGCATGCGGAAACAATTTTCATCTCAATGTGCAGATTGCGGCACTTGCGAGAAAATAGAAGCCGCAAGAAAATACAATATCCATTTGACTGTTTCACCATAAACGATTTTACATGACTAGTGTCCTTAAAACATGTTGATAACATACTTTTCAGCTGCATTGCCTTTCGTAGAAGCAAACCATCCAACGACAGTATCAGTACCATTGAATTCAATTCCAATGCCAAAGGCAAAGGTTTTCATTACTACATACGGAACATTACAAAAATTTCAAAACATTCATACATTAATAATTATTTTATTTATTTATTTATTTATTTTACAACAAAAAAAAGTTAAAAACTGCGTATGACGTGCTATGGGAAAAGTGAATTGTGTGCACATTTTCAAAATTCTGTGATCCCTACACTAAGTCATATACTACTTAAATTTTGAATTTTGAAAGGGAGAAAAAACAAAAAACTCCCATGTAATAAAATCTATTTTCAAGGATAAATAAGCAATAAATTTTGAAAGGGAGAAAAAAAACAAAAAAACTCCCATGTAATAAAATCTATTTTCAAGGATAAATAAACAATAAATTTTGGCTCTTATTACTTCCCCGGAGGAAAAATTGAAAAACAACCACAGATAATCAGGAAAAAAATAAGATGTTCAGAAGCAAAACAAGGGGCCATCTCAGCATTTGCTCAATGGATCAGGGAAACTGGACGAAAAACCTGATCGAGATGGGGGTCATTTGACCCGGAAGCTGTAGTACAATAGTTGTTACAGGTTGTTTATACTCATTTATACAGTCCAAATGGTAAATAATGCATTATGTATCATTGGTAAAATTAATGTTACTTTTCTTGTGATGCTCAGTATAGTCTCTAATTGTATAGAAACATTATAGTTAATCGTTTAATGTCATCTGGTAAAGTTGTAAAATAATGTACATGTATTGTATGTGAATTTTTTGTAATGAGCTGTTGATACTGTCACCTGGTGAATATGATTTCTACGTCGAGTGTTATAGTAATAGACTTCGGCATTTTCTGAAAATATATTCCCGCCCTTGAGCAAGTCATTTTTTACAAAAACCACTGATTCGTAAATAAAAAGACACGGTAATGGTAGAATTCCTAGATTAATGAAGAGATGCTTACATGAATCACGTGGGTGGGATTTGGTTATTATTCGTACAATTCGTTTTTGTAATCTAAAAGTCTGGGAGCTATAAGATGTATTTCCCAGAATATTATGCCATATCTCAGGCGGGAATGAACATTCGCGAAGTATACACAACGAGCAGTATGAAGGCTGACTGAATTTGCAAGAATTCTGAACGCGTAGCATAATGAACTTAATTTTGTGTTCAATTCATTTAAATGGACGTTCCATTTAAGGTTTGACTGAATTGAGAGACCTAAAAATTTTGTTGCCTTAACTTCAGTCAATGGTACACCGTTCATTTTCAATGGAGCACAGAATTGTTTATTTGAAATGGAAAACTGCATTAAAACCGTTTTCTTTCCGTTTACTATTAATTTGTTATTTCGGAACCAATTTGAAACATCTGATATTGCACTATTTACTGTTTCTTTATTGCAAAGGATGTTCGTATCATCCGCAAAGAGAACCGGTCTTCCGTTTCGAATCGTCGAGGGCATATCGTTTACGTAAAGTAGGAACAGAATAGGGTCTAAAATCGATCCTTGAGGAACTCCACATGCAACGGGCAAGGAGTCGGAAAGGTGCGTACGTAATGTTCCATCATTCCAGTAAGGTATTTCAACTCTCTGAGATCGTTGTTTAAGGTACGAACATAACCAATCTAGAGCAATATCACGAATTCCATATGAAGGTAATTTGGAAAGTAAAATGTCATGATCAATGACGTCAAAAGCTTTTGAGAGATCTAAAAATAATCCAATAGGTGCCTCGTTTTGATCAATGATGAGGCGACATCTTTAAGAAAAGAAAATATAGCTGTTTCCGTTGATTTTGATTTTCTAAATCCATGTTGGCAATCTGAAAGCGCGTTGTGTTTACTGAGAAAGGTTTCCATTCGTACGTAAAAAAGTCTCTCTAATATTTTTGAAAAAACTGATAGAAGAGAAATGGGCCGATAATTTTGAATTTCATTTTTGTTGCCTTTTTTGAAAAGCGGCTTAATTTTAGCTGTTTTGAAAATATCTGGAAACGTTCAGTGCATAAAGATGCATTAAATATGTGAGTTAACGGGTGTATAATGGCATACGCACAAGTCTTTAACAAAGAATCCGGGAATTCATCTAAACCGGACGAATATTTATTTTTTAGTTTACCGATTATTTTGAGAATTTCATAGGAAGAAGTTTCGGAAACGAACATTGTGTCTAAAATTTTGGGTGAACTGTCTGTTTTTGAATTTTGTGCCTGAAGACCCTTAGTGAGATCGGCAGCAATTCTCGAAAAGTATTGGTTAAAGAGATTAGCCACTGTTGCCGGATCGTTCACATTTATATCGTTATATTTTAAAACAACATTCTCTACGGGTTTTCTAGTTGATTTGGTAGTATGTTTTATTTATTTTTTTTTTTTTTATTTATTAAAATATTCAATTTTGGCCTTTCTTATGACTTTTCGTAACAATGTTTTGTATTTTTTAAAGTAGATAAAGAAATCTTGAGATACGTCATGACGTTTAGAAATGAGAGAAAGAATTCGCTTGTTGTCCTAATCCCGCTAATGTCCTAATCCCTTGTGTTATCCAAGAATTGCTTTTCCGTGAAATATTTAATTTTCGTTTTTGAAGAGGAAAGCAAGTGTTAAAATGAAATGAAAGGGTTGAAAAAAAAAAAAGAATTATATTTGTCGTTTGTATCAGCAGTATTATAAACCGTTTCCCATGACTCCTTCATCAAGTAATCAATGAATAATTTAATTTTACTTTTAGTAAACAATCTAGTCATACGTGTATTATTTATTGTGTCAGTGATCGCATTTCTTATAATGGTAAGAAATTGTGCATCGTGGTCACTGTATCCTAAATCTTTTGTTTCAACTTCATATCGAGTAGTAGTTTTGTTAATTATAATTTGATCAATTGCCTTCATCAAATGTTGTGTGATCCGTGTAGGTACTTTAATTGTAATGTCTAAATTAAAGGAATTAATTAAATTGAGAAACTTTTCTTTCTCGCAAGATTCGACCAGAAAATCAATGTTAAAATCTCCGCATACAACAATGGATTCAAAAGAGTGATTTCTGACTTTGTTAAGTGTTATCTCCAGGTTTTCTAAGAACAAAATATAATCTGCAGTTCTCTTTGTTGGAGGTTTGTAAATGCAAAGTATTATCACTTTTAGTGAAGTAAGATGTACAACAGAACAGAACATTGTGTTATTTAATATGTAGATAATATTTCTCCAATTTCAATTAAATACTTCATGCATGTTATAGTGTCTATAATAAACAGAAAACTTGTGCGACTTAGGCAGCCAGTTTCTAGGGCATTTCGATGCCAAGGGCATTCGTGAACAAGCGCAGCATGACGTACTAACTACTGCTCCCAAAAGCACCACACGTTTTCTTCCTTTCATTTAACACCCGAAATTTTATTTTTACTAACAGTAAAAAACTAAATTAATCGATCTGTTTTAGATCTTACTAGAAACATTACAACAGAAATACTTTTGATGTCCAGAGCTGCTCATGATAAACTTTTGAACACAAACTGCCGGTCAGGATCCCGACGAAACAGCGTATCTTAATTCAAGTATGCTCAAGTTCATCACTCATTACGAATATTGAAATGACGTAAGTGCGATTTATCTAATTCAAAAATTTTCAATACTGTTGTATACACACTGAAAACTTTTTAACACAAAAATAGTAGGTGGAGCAACAATACACAATATTTCACCAAGATTTAACCAGTTATATTTTTTCATGGCTAAAAAATTTGTTTCCATACAGGCAGGAAAGTTTTTCAATTCATTATGTAAACTGTATAGTCACTTCCAGTATTCAGCATTAAAGGCTTACTGCAAGGTATTAAAGTTCGAATACGTAATTCAAACCCTATTAATAATCCTTAGAACGCAGGAGTACGCCTCGCAGACTTACATATTTAAACACAATTCAAGATATACAAATAGAGGATTCCGTATGGCAAAATATAGAAAACAGACTCTGAAAAAATACAAAATTTATTTTCAATTTTGGTCTACAGTATATGGTACAGAAGTTCCTATAATCTTCTATAACTATGCCTTGGTTTTGTAACCATTACAACAAAACAACGCTGGAACTGATACGCAGCGCCGCAGAAGCACAGGCCCAAAATATTTTCATGTTACGACGTATTCTTCAACTCACGTTCACCATACGCCACATTAATAATGCTGACCTGAAGCTAGAGAGGGAGCAAAACCGGCGTTACCCTACTAAAAACAATTAAACAGATTCAACTAAACACTTCGAAATTTCCATGATACAGCCATGCGGCGTTCACCGTCGCTGGGAAATTCCGTGTTGCTGCTTGACTACTATGTCGCATTTTTATCCCAAATGAGGATAATACGAGTAGCAACATCAATGTTCTATAAATAAAAACGTGCATTTCTTGTTATAAGTTACTGGGCTATATCCGTCATTTCAATGCAGAATCGGCTCATGTAAATAAATTATAACTGTAAATTATCAAGACTCGCTTTGACCTATTGAAGAAAATTACGCATCTTGTTTTCTTAGGAAATGTGAAAGGAAACCTAAAATATGGGCGTAGAAAAATGTTAAAGAAAAATAACAGAAAATGGAGACGGTAGCAGTTGTCTAAAACTACACAGATTTATCATTCGCTTCATTAATATTTTGAAATCTTATATAAAAATAAAACTTACCGACTTCAAGAATTAAATTTATTTTGGGTCACGACTCGTGTGGATGGTAAACTGAGTACCTTGTTCCCTAAGATCCTGAAGGCTGGAGACGAACATGGACCGAATGGAAAAATAGTTAATTTTATTATTTGAAGATTCATAAATAAAAATCAAGACATACACCTGTACTATAAATGTATTTCACAAGTACCTACCGTTCCAGGACATACACCTGAAGATTTCGACCATTTGCAGTTTCGTTTTTTCAGGTCCTGGTTATTTAGTCTTAATTTAAGTATAGCTTCTCTTAGATATTCTATAATATGACTAATAATATTAAGGCGCGTTCTAGTGTGCCTCGGAGATAAGAACTTCAGCTTCCGCGATTAACCTTCGTCTATGGAATTTATAATTTTCAACATTTTATGTTTAAATACTCTGCTGCCTAATAATTTAAAATAAAAGAACATTAAGTGCACGGAGAAACAGCACATATCGCAAAAAAATTACAATCGAGAACATCTTCAGCAATTTCTTCCAAAAATAGGTTGAAAGTAAATTCTTTATGACTCTCGCTCATCCATCACAAATTCTTCGTACTCAAACGAACATTTACCGCATGGTTATTCTCAGTTTCTTGGGACAGTTCTTGAATAAAGGTTAAACCGTCTTCACTGAAAAAATGTCCCTTCTGGTCACGATATTAAAGTTCAACCTTGCGTATTTAAAGTACGGTTCTAGCCATTACTACTTCGTTTTCATTCTCGGATCCCGCGACGCGGAGATTTGATTGGGGAAGAGGCTGTTCAAGGGAGAATATTTACATTTTTAATTGAATCATTTTTAAATCTTAGTTTATTATCTTGGGTTAATATTGCGTAATATAAATAAACTAGAGGAATTGCGCATCTTGATTGTCTGAGAAAATTATTGTCTACTGTTTGCTTGTCTAGAGAAATCATTTTCAACGATTTGATGTGTATCATCGCAAATGCACTTCAAATGGTTGCACACATCACGGACAGGAGAGTGCAGAATATTCGGCTTCAGGGTTTAGGGACAAGGCAATATCTTCCTCTCAGCTGAGAATTTTCACCGCAGCTGCAAAAGAACTAAAAGAAAAATTCCAATATTTTATGTTATTTCAGATCAAAAGCTGATTTTTTAACCCCTGTAAAAAAATCACAAATATATCATTCAGTTTCATTTGATCTATCCATTCCAGGTGAAATTAATTTCACTAGAAATAAAATTCAAACGAAAGTCCTAATAGTTATTTTAAAAATAAGTATAGAGATCTCATTACAATAGAATAGTTAAACTACACCATTACTCCATGTTCAACGATAAAGACATTACGATTCAAATATCGTCCTTTTTATCTACTTTTAAAAATTCAATAAACAAAAAATGACAAGGTAATTTACATTCCAAAAATTTTCATGTAAATAACTGGCAATTCATCCTGCGAAAGAAGACGGACCTGAGACGATGGATCATAAATATGGACTACTATCACCTGTCAACTTGTGTTTTAATAATAAATTTAATTTCTAATATCGTTAAGAAAACCATGTAATTTTCATGTTCAAATAGTTCTTATTACGAAACAGTTTCTAGTGGTCCCTCGATTATTAGAACTCTGCTCTGGGTTATTTTAAGTTTGACTTAGACAATCAAAGTGGAAAACGTTATGAATTTCAAATGTTTCCTAAAAGCTCCTGCCAAGAATTGCGAGAACTCGCCTTCCCGCTGGCCCATAGAAAATGAGCAAACGTTGCTAAAATCGGCCGCTAAGCACGGAAGCGCTGGTGTAGCAACTGGTTGTAAAAATACAAGAGCTTCCTAATAACGAAAAATTAATAAATTACACATCCTTTCGTTACATTGACCGTAATATGAGCAATTTACATTTTCAACAAAAGTTTTAATAAAAGTAATTTTTCATTACCTGGAAATGACTTTTGAAAGGTTTAAAGGGGGTCGATCTGTTGGACTCTGGGAAATATATGAAAGGATGGAAAGAGCGCGAATATCGTCTTTGACTTCGACCAAAATTATAAATTATAATGTAATTAGTTGAAACGCAAGACAATTAATAGAAGGTAATCCACAAAGTAGTATTCCAAATAAACAATTGATCATTTTTTTAAGACATCAGATCACCTTACATTTATGTGAAAGTATCGATGTGATTTATGTGAAAGTTATCGATTCACCAAGGAACCATCTAAAAACTAAAAGAAAACTCCTTTTTAAATTTACTTCTGAAAGCAACAAAATCCATCTTCCAAAACATTTTCGATATTGAGAGAAGTGTATCGATTGAGGAAACTCAAAAGAATTTCCTAGGATTATTTATGTTTGAATGATGTTCCTATGATTATGTATGTTATTATTATTATTATTATTATTATTATTATTATTATTATTATTATTATTATTTACTTATTAGTGATAACACCACTGCATTATTCATTACAATATACATGCTTTTCTAAAATGTTATGTATGTATTAATTTTTCAATTGAATATATGAATGGCACAATTATTAACAAATTGTAACCTGATGTAATTATGAGCAACTGTAATCTATAATCTGTAAAGACTAAATGAACTTTCCTTATGTAACTGAAACCTGTAAATTGTAGCATATAATGTTATACCTGATACCTTCTAACATATGAAAACTATCATAAGTACATTTGTAACAACCAATACTTGTAACGAACTGGGCACCAAATGTTAAGTCGTAAGACTTATCAGGATCTTAAACTGATGGTAAATAAAGAAACCAATTCAATTCAATTCAATTTTTTTGCTGCTGTATGAATGCAATTGAATAAATTACATGAGATTTGTTATAAATTACCATGAAGAGAATAAATGGGTACTCTGAATAATGCTACAATTCTTGTAATTTAGAAAAGTTAAAAATATAGATTTTGAACTAAGACTACAATAAATTGATGAACTTTTGTTCACTTTTATAAAATGCACAGTATAATGTTCAATGTTACTGTATATACCCCGTATTAATAAATAATCTTTCAATTATATTTTGCTTTTGAACATTATTAACTTGAAAATTAAACAGTTGCATGCCATGAGTCACAAAACTTGAATTAACTCTCAAAAAGAAAGAGTATTTCTTATTTATTATACACATATGAAACATGATACTCAAATTTCAAATAAAACAAAATCTAAGCAGCGACAATATAATATTATATTTATATACAAATATTATAAGTTATGCATCAAATACATATTGTGAGAGATAGAGATTAATAAAAAGTAAATTGTTTAATATAGGCACCTCATATGAATTTCTTACAATTTTATTCAAATTATTATTATTTAAACAAAGAGAATCTAATTAACTTTTTGATAAAACAGTAATTTTAAATTTTTTATAAAAAATAGTTACCCAATATTATCTCCCCCCCCCCATATACACACACAATAAAAGATGTGAAATCCCACCTCCACCTATTGTTCTAAAAGGGTACTCGACACTGTTATAAGAAACACCACCACAACATCATCAATTCATTATATCTTATGAATTAAATGTACTTTTTTTTCCTTTTGCCTTCCTATTTAACAAGGATTTTTTCAGGAAGATATATATTGTTATGATTAGAAACACTGCTGCATGGGAAACTGCAAGCACCTTCAATAAATGGTACGTTGCCTATCTTGTAGTACCAGACTGTACTTACCGGACAATAATTGGTATTATTTCTGTAATCAACTTAAATCAAATTATTTTGTCAAAGTAACAATAGGAAAACTGAAAAATGGTTTTACAGTATTTAAGAATGGGAGGACTAGGAATTTCACAAAGGTTGGCACACAAAATGTTTTATACTTTAACAGCGAGATTGTAATATAAATTTTAGAAACAAAATTCTTGTTACAAATGACACTGAGTTTATTTGTAATAGGTATCACAAAAATAATGAGGCTGTTCTATATATGCTTTGCTCCTAGTTACAAAAAATCCACTTTAATTTCCTGACACAGTTCGCACATAAATTTCAGACTGACTAGTGTTTAAAATTCACATTATTCATGTTTTCATTTCTCTAAGTCAATACACCCAATAGCACTAATTATCTTCACAATACTTACTATTCTAGTAGCAAAGAAGTTTGAAAACTCTAGATTCAGAAAATCTTATTTTGTTTACTACACCAGATATAATACTTCATACATTGCAAATCTCATTCGCATATTATAGTGACACACTTTTATTCTTAACTATGTTTTATTAATGTATATAATTCAATATGTCACTGTTATCCATTCTAGTAATTAACTTCTTGATTTCTGTAATAAATATGAAAAATTTGCAGGAACAGTATCTATTTTTTGTTTGTTCTAAGTAAAACAATATTGCATCATATAAATGTAACATATATTATCTTTAAATAATTTGAACATATTGATTGTTCTTTTCAAAATCGTATATGAAATGATGCATTCACACAACATATCTTAGAAACAGTGGTACAATATGAATTTCAATCTTGTTAGTATTATAACATACATGAACAGCCCCATTGAAGAACTATAATTGAATATAGCTTCACAAAAGTACAACACAAAACATATAGATGTATATAGTATTCAGGCTCTAAAACATATTTTCACATATTTGGGACAAGAGAACTATGTACACTTTATGTCATTTATGCATCTCACATTCATGTTCATATTTATTATATAACTATTATTTTCTTCTTTCTATACACTCTTAGTTCATTATACAGCCTTGATTGGAGAGTAAGTGTAGTAGGTATGTAGACAGAGAAGAAGCTATACATTGACAGTCTAGAGTAGAAGATAGAAAAACAGAATTGCATACATAAACACAATCTTTATACGCCAATTACTCGTTGTTTTCCATTTCTGAAGACAATAAAAATACAACATAAATCTATCTCATGTTTTAGGTTTAACATGGTTATATACAGGGATGAAATGTACATGTACATTTCATGTACATGTTATGCAGTCTTGTAATAATATATTTTTTTATTTTATGTTTACTTGCAATATTTAAATATTTTTCTTAACACAGTATTGAGTAAATGTTTTGACCTTTGTGTAACGTATACATTACAATGGTAAATGTATGGCATTAGCGAGAAATATATTTCCTCACAGACAGAACTGATATGATTTAAGCCAGTAGGGCCAGAAATAATTTCTCATGTTTCTCAGAATCTTTCAGAAAATTGAATACATTTCCTAATTTCTAATTCATATTAGTGGAAACTACAAAATATAACTTCTTGCTGAAATATTTAAACAAGCACTAGCAAAGTAGGAAGCAATCAAGTAGGTACTGTAAATAAAGTACAATCATTACAAAATGGAAACTTTTCTTTTCAAATTATTATCTTTTCCACTATTTTCAGAGGATTTTTTTCACTGATTTTCATATGTCAATGAGCAACATAATTTATTAACATTGCTTCAGAAAAGGTTGAGAATGAAGAAAAAATCAAAATGATTATAAGATGAAAACTCTGTTAAGATTAAAGACAATAGGAAGAAAAATTGATCTTTTCAATTGCATGTAAATTTGTTCCAATCAGTTCTTAATCAATAAACATACAAAACATACATAAAAACTAGGTACCGTACATATATACGTACACATAAATAACTTTACATTTTGCATATACAATATTAAACGAGAGAAAATATACATAGAATTGACAAGTTCAATCACTGACAAATATTCATAGGCCCTACACAATGATATGTGGAACGTTTTAATATTTAAAAATATTAAAATAAGCTGTTTCCACACACTTGTCATTTACCAATTGGCACTGCTGTTGCCGAAAGGCAATAAAGGATTATATTATTTTGATGCTCTCCTGAACTCATTTGTACTTAATTACTTTGGTTCTTGATCAGATGGTATAAACATCCAGCCAAGAAATTCAAAGAATTTAGAATATCCTGATTTATATAAAGTTTGCAAATGCTACAATTCTTGTAATTTAGAAAAGTTAAAAATATAGATTTTGAACTAAGAGAGCCCATCTTTTTAATCCTTTATTATGAACTATGATGCTTGTTTGTAGGCAGTTAAGGTAGCTTAGTCATTCAACTTAGGCCCTTTTTTGTGCCATTGTGTGAAGAATCTCTTGCCGAAATAATTGATGCAGCAAAAGCCTTCAGCAAAAGCAAGCTCTGCAGTACATGAGTTGGTGCCCTAATTTAAAATGCTTTGGTGTTTTAACTACCTCGTAAATCTGACATTACCCACACTTAGTCGACACAACATTGAAAAATATATGTGTATATTTTTAATTCCATATTCAAGTGAAAAATTTGTTTTGGGCATGAAGTAAGGCTACACCAGTCTATCTGCATAATAATATTTTGTTTCGGAAAGCGTACCAAAATAAAGAAATTTTACTCCAATTTGAAGTGTAAGAAATTAAAATTCCATTTATCAAAAAAGAAATTAATTTCCACATTAAGTAATTGTTTATTGTAAAATAACATTGTTAAGTATTTCCAATTTTCATTGCAGAGCCAGGAAATCAATACAAATTCATGTCTTTTGCATAGGCAGTGATGGTTGTAGCCATTAAGGAAGAACTTGATCTATCCTGAGGTATCATTTAAATATGATCTAAGTTAGTTGTGCACTGCAGATATGCAGAAATGAATATTGGTGTCTTTGTAAGGAAACATTAAAGCAAAATAAATTTGAAGTCATGAGATCAGCACCACAATAGGAATACTGGCAGCAAGCACTTAACTCACCATCTCCTAAGTTTCCTTGAAAAGTTTCAGTTCACACTTTTGTGTCTCAAAATTATAACATAATTGAAAACAAAAATGAAAACATTAACCATTTTGGGAAACAGGAATATATACCACCATTATGTAATTTTACCAATTAATTTGTCAGTCATATTTGATGGATACTTTGAATACATTAATTGCAAACTTTCATTTAACCCAAGAAAAAAATACCTACATGCACTTAATATCTTTTCTTTTCAGTATCTTGTGACCGAGTCCTCCTCTAGAACTCAAACTTTGGTAGAGAAGTTCAGTTACAATAAGACTTTTCAGGGCACCAGATAAACAAAGCAGACATTGACAAGGGTTGTAAGCTTTTGGTAGCATAATATTCAGACTGCTGTACCAACAGGAGTATGCACAGGTGAAGGGGGCTCACATTTCTCCGACATTACACACAACACCTGGTCGAACTTTGCATGGCGATCAGCTGGAGCCACAGCAGCACCCCGGCTGCCCCACAGGAACTTAAGATGAAACTCAGTGCGGAAGGCATCAAGAAGCAAGTCATCCACCTTGGTGTCACCAAGCACAATCTCTGCATTACGTCGAAATGTAGGCAATGATTCACCAAACTTACGAGCAGCTTCTAAGTGAGCATAAAGTGTTCCAAGTCCAAAGTCAGCTGTGGAGGACTCCCAACTTCCCAAAACAGATATTGCCATATTGCTGCTTGGAGCTGTACCTGAGAATAATAAATAATATTATAAAATCAAATATTATAATTCAATTTTCTGAAAAATAATTCTACAATTACTCTTTGAATGTCAGAATATACTTGGGAGACTTGCTTCTAAAATAAATTCAGATTTATGACACAACAGTTTTGAAAATCGTTCTATTCTCTATAATATGTTAATAGAAAAAATAAATTGAGAAAATTCGAATATAAGTATTGAAACATTTGATACATCTAAAACATTTTTATTGGCTATTTTGAATATTTGACAAGTAAATGGATTCAAAGATTTTTACCTAATATATCATCAAGGCTGCGCTCTTGAAGCAAGATAAATGGCAATAGATGTGGAATAGTGGTATTGGGAGCCTGGGGATTAGAACATTCATTCATGCTCTTCAATGTTGGACGCAGTTTTGCTTCAAAATTAAATGCACTGTCTGTAAATTTCTGCCGCAGGACATGCCAAGTTGATGTGAGACGTTGCACCTGGAATAACAAATGTTTCACTAATTTGAATGAAAACCTCTTCTCTCATTAGAAGAAACATTAAGGTCTATTATATATATTAAGCTACATCACTACTACATGATTGCATACAGTAAAAGAGCAGAAATAACTTGGTTCAGTCTCTAGCCTTTTATTTACAAATTTCAATTATACATCTGAAAGTCAGTTTGAGAAATTTGGAGACGTTAGATTTTAAGATTTTAAAGAAATTTATTTGGCAAATAGAAGATTATTTTACTATGAAAAATGTAATTTATTTCTACAAAAGTGTCATAGAGTACCTGAGGCATGCACAGACCCATCATAATGCCACAGAAGCCATACAGGTTTCCGAGAGCAGTTTTTGTGTCAATTGCTACTTGAATCCACTTGTTGAGAAGTTCTGCACGCTCTGACTCAGAGGCACAAGTAAGGATAGTGACAGCTACCAGCAGCTTCAGACATTCCGTTCTGAAAGAAACAAAAATAATTTTTATGTTTATTCAAGTGAATCAAGCTTAATTCTTATGCAAGTTAAATACAGATAGCTACAAAAAGTAGGGATATGGAATAGTTATGAAAAGTGTGTTTTTACTATTGTTGAATTGGTAATTTCTCTATTGCTATTATTTCTTTTTTAAATATCTAATTTATATTATGATGCATTTTGATATGTTGGATTATATTGTGATATTAATTTAAGTATCACAGTTATTGGTGGCAGAGGTGCTGGGAGTAACTCAAGAAGTTATTTGTAATTATTAATATTTGAAGTTATTTGTAATTTAAAATGTACAACATTGATATTTAATTGAAAGATGTTGCATAAAAATAATAAATTATGATGTGAATTGTAGTAAATATGTATGAAAGTGCATAGAAAATAGAACAAAGGCAATTTACAGGACTGTATCTTGAGATTTTGGAAAATAAGAAGTTTCAATATTGAAGTACCAAACATAATAATATACATTACTTTCAATTAATTCATAAACAAAGTATGTAAACATAACAAAACATGAAGGAGTTTATAAATGTATGTAATATTCATAATGATCTCTTTTGTCAGGGAATAACCTTTCTCTATGGGAAAACGTAAAGTAAATCTGCCTCAACAGTGAAAATTGGAAATGTTTTTCAGAGTAAATAAAATTTTGAACTTATTAATTTGAAAATCTTTTTGTAACTTCTGTAGAACTTCTATAAATTAGTATTATGAAGTTTTGCCAAAAGGAAATTGTCTTTTCATTTTGTTTATGGGTGAATCAACTTTCAATAAAAATATTTTCATAGCTGTAATTTTTTAACTAATAGATTAGTTGAATCAATTGTAGAATGGACTGAGAAAAAGTTTTAATGAGGTGGATATTTCATTAAACTTATAATACATTCTCTGGACTTTTAACAGTAGCAACAGATGCAGTGTAAAATGCAGGTGCCCTGCGTAATCACAGTAATGGCAACCATTAGTGATTAAACTAGTGGTAGTGATATTTAATGACAGGCTTTTTGAAATTGAAATAAATTTAAGGGATAATTGGATTCAGGCATATATTACATGATGAATGGAATAATTTTCTGTGTTTTAATTGTTTATGTATCTCCATAAAAAACAAAGTTTGTGATACTCGAAGGAAAGAGAAAAAAGCTCTTGGGTCAAGAAGCAAATCAAATAATTTTCTCTGAGAGTTAAGGAAAACTGAACAAAATACAGAAATTAATTAAATGATGAAGAGAAATAGATCCGAAAAACACGTGTACACAGAACATAAACAATATAATACCATGACATGACAAGAGTTGTCAGTGTACTTTTTGCAGTGTGTTGTTGTTACTGAGATTTAAAGTATAATATTATATTTATAGAACATTTTTATTACATTCTAGATATGTAATATTTGATTGTATTAAAAAGTCAAGAAATATGTCATTTTTAATGAATGCATTCTTTTATTTTCTCAAGATTTTCAGAGAAGTGTTTTATTGGTATTTAATACATTTGGTTTTAGGTTTTCTTTGTCAGTAGCTTATTCTCCTCTTTCTGATTTCATTGACAAAAGGGATAATGTTCAAATTTCAGGGGAGTGCCAAGGGTGGTAAATAAATTTTGGTTTAATTCAACTTGGCTTACAATGAAATAAAATGATCTTCCACCAACATGGATGCGCCCAGTACTGTAATTGCGTCTGCTTCTTCATCCACTATCAAAGACGTGATTTGGGTTAATTAGCCTGATATGAAATATCATTAAATGAATTTCACAGGGGGAAAAGTCAAAATTCTAATAATTCACATTGTGTCATATGAGTTTACAAGATATTTTAATGCAAATGGTTTGACGAGAGATGTAGCCCTAAAGGGGTTTCTGACTATGCAGTAGAAAAAGGTGTGGTTTTCACAGTGTCTACAGCTTGTAAAATTCTTTGAGTAAGTGTGAGTGAGAATAAATGATTATGAATGAATGAGTGTGAGTGAGAGTGAGTGAAGGTGTGAAGGTGTGTGTGTGTGTGTGTGTGTGTGTGTGTGTGTGTGTGTGTGTGTGTGTGTGTGTGAGTGAGTGAGTGAGTGAGTGAGTGAGTGAGTGAGTGAGTATGAGTTTGTAAGAGACTGAATGAGTGTGAGTATGCTAGTGAGTATATTTTTGTGTTATGCATGAATGAGTGAGGGTGAGTAGATCCCTGGATTTGGTGGTTTAATTGGATATAATTGGAACGCCCCCCCACCCTGGAATGTGAGATGCAGCGCCGACCTATATGTCAATTTGAGGGGGTTCCCCTCCTCTAGGTCTCTCTCCTCAGCGTGGCATCGCCCCAACCAAGACCAGCTCTGAGCTCCCAACATGTGTGGTGGGGCTGTATCACTCGTCGAGTCGAAAGTCTGCCCCGCCGCTAAAAGGGTCGCTCACCTCTCGATGAGATCGTGGCGCAGCTGGCGGCCGTGCGGCAGAGAGCACATCTCGAGGCCGCAGGTGATGCCTAGCCCCAGATCGGCCTCCCAGCCGCCGCTGCCGCCGCCACCGCCAACGCCGCCGCCGACGCCGCCCACCTGCATGCCGCCCCCGGCCGTGAGCTCCAGGTCCACCCGCGTCAGGTGGTTCGCCAGCACTCGCGGGCCCGTCTCCTACAACAGAGCCCCCGGGGCCGTCAGACTCGTCGCCAGAAAGAACGCCACTTTCTCAATCTCACAATAATATAGGCATCAGTGGTTGGATTGATTGATGATTCCGGGCGCTAACTGCTGTGGCCGTTCGTTCCGATTGTGTAGTGAATGTTCCATCCCAGGAAGTGGCGTTGTTCCTCCCCCGCTGGATGGTGAGATCCGCCGAGACCTACACATTGGTTGATTGATATATTGGTGATTCCGAGCGCGTCAACTGCTAAGGTCATTAGTCCTTCAAGTGTAGCGTATGCGTCTTCCTCGAGAGGTGGCGGTGATATCCCCCCGCTGAATGGTGAGATCCTGCGCCAACCTAACGTCGGCTAACGGGGTTTCCCCAACCAGGTATCTCCCACCAATGGGGCACCGCTCCAGCCGGGACAAGCCTAAGCTCCCGATCGGTCTCCCGGCATGTGTGGTAGTGAGATGCATGTAAGCCTACACGTTGCGATGGTTTGCCTCCCCCAAGTAACTCCCCCAGCGGGGCACTTCTCCAGCCAAGACAAGCACTAAGCTCTCGTCTGTTCTCTCAATATGTGTGGTAGAGTAGTGCATGTAAATGTAAGTGGTCTCAATGGTGGCTCGTTGCGGTAGGCAAGGTCGGTAGTGCATACTCTTATTCATGTATACTAGTTTAATACATGTCACCCACAATACATTTTAACTAACTCTTCAGCTTGTATTAGTATTTTTCAAATGGAAATTTAAACTAACGAATTGAGATACTCTTTGCTTGCGCAGAAGACTTCGATTTCCAACCACAGTAGCAGTTTGTTTAATTGTCAACCGAAGAAAATTATTATATGTACTAAGAATTTATTACTGAATTTTAAAATTAATGTGTGCACGTTACTTGATATTATTAGATTCGCTTTTACGATAAAGTTATGACTGATAAAGTGACAGATAAGTCCACTGCTACGTATACCGTTTTCTTAACAAGAAGACAAACGATAAATAAACGGCAACTTTTGGACAATTGTGGACCTATTTACACATTGCGTACTATTGAACATCATGCTGGCGAAAAACATGTACAAATATCACTCTACAACGCGGTATACATTCCCCAGAAAGTAATTCAAGTGAGCCTATTACCCTGGACTCGCTATCCTTCTTCAATCTCTATTATATCTACCCTGAGCATTTGTTAACGAACCGCTACTAATATGCCTCGATATTAATTCATTTTTAGCAGAATTCTTCTAGAATATTACGAAAGAAATCTATAAAAAACCTATTTTGGGGATTTCACGGCATCTGCAACGGTCGATCACCATGATACAATGACTTCCAGCAGAACAAGTTCGTTACTTCATTTATCTGATTGACAATAACCTTAATGAAGCATAAACATGTTAAAATAGGATTTATATCTAAGCTCTTTCAAGTGACTTTAATGACCAAGACGACATGATGAGAATGGACGAGCCAGGCTACTTCATAATGTTTTAAATTTAATTTTGTTACGACCTTGCCTAGCAGAAATAAAAGAAATGAACCCGTCGGAAGGCCCTATGCCATGCAAGGTTACTCGTTCGTCATCGACCCTCCTTTTAAACGAGTGCCACAGAGGGGCGAGCGCTGACCTGCAGCATCATCTTGAGACTCTGCAGCGCCGAGGTGTCGAGCGGCTTGTTCTCCACGGAGGGCAGCAGCAGCGTGACGAAGTTCTCCAGGTCGAAGGCGGTGGCGGGCTCCGGGTCGGGCACGGCCAGCATCAGCAGCGAGTCCTCCGCGGCGGAGTCGTATTCGAGGGCGGGGCCGAGCCCGCCGCGGCCGCCGCCGCCGCCGCCCGCGCTGCTGCCCGAGCTGGGGCGCCGCGAGTGGCCGCACAGGTAGCGCGGGTTCTTGATGACGACGCCGCGGTGCGGGGGCAGCGTCGCGGCGCCGTCGGCGGCGTCGCCCGCCGCCGAGCTCTGCGCCGAGTCGCCGGACCCGTTCCCGGAGTCGGAGCCGGACGCGTGGTAGCTGGCCACGCGCTGGAACGTGCCGGCGCCGCCGGCGCCCACGTGCGGCGGGGGCGGGGCGGGCGCGTCCCCGGAGCCGCCGCCGTTCTCGAAGCCCGCCTCCGCGTCCTTGGCGTCCGCTCGCAGCAGCGACGGGATCCGGCTGGGCTTGGGGGGCGGTTGGTCGGGGAGGTTGGCGAGGTCGGGCGTCGGGGTCGGTGGTCCGCTCCATGCAGGGGCTGAGCGCGGGGTCGCTGGTGACCCGCACCATGGTCTTGGCCGGCGGGTGCGGCGCGCCGGGGCCCGGGGCCTTGGCGCACGAGAGGCCCGCGGAGCGCGGCAGCGAGTGCGTGGAGAACTTGCCGTTGGCGCCGCCGGGCGTCTGGATGACGCCGTCGGCGCTGTTGCTGCGTTCGTCGGGGCCCGCGCCGCGCGGGGAGTGCGGCGGCCGGCGCTGCTTCTTGGAGGGCAGGCGGGGGCGTCTCGCGCTTGCTGCGCGGCGGCGAGTGCACGGGGCTGCGGTACGAGTTGTAGGGGTTGTAGCGCAGCGTGCCCGACGCCGCGCCCAGCGGCGACGCCAACGGAGACACCACCCCCGGCTGCCCGCCCCCGACGCCGCCCGTCGACTGCTGCGCCTGCGGGCATTCAGTGGCTCAGCGCGCGCTCACGGAGCGTTCGGTTTTACTCAACTCTAACAACAACAGCAATAATAATAATAATAATAATAATAATAATAATAATAATAATAATAATAATAATAATAATAATAAGAAGAAGAAGAAGAAGAAGAAGAAGAAGAATCGAATATTTTTTATCAAATTTGTTGTGGGTCCTGATAAGTCAACTGACTTAACATCAGGTGCCCATAATTACATAAATAGTACAGTATACTTTTTTTTAACATTTAGAACATTGACATACCATAATTTTACAACAGCATTGTCACGATCAGTGCAAGATTTTTCTATGTCATTCTCAACCCAAAATCTATTCTTAGATATTCTTTTACTACAAAGTTTAAAATGTAACTTTAAAACAAGTATCACTCCTAATTGTGGCTGTAATTACAATACTGGGTTGTATATTAATGTAATCTACCATGATTAGAGTAATGGTTAACATCCAGACACATCATAACAAAAGAATATAATAATAATAATAATAATAACAATAATAATAATAACAATAATAATAATAACAATAATAATAATAACAATAATAATAATTGAAATTATGTTTCTCTGTTCAAAGCATTTTAATTAATTTATAATTATGACTTTATATTTAAGGTTAAAGATAGTTCTAAAGGGTTATTAATACGCTATTTCAGAACGTCTTTATCACCCATGGATGTTAAAACTATTTTTATCTACTCTCTCGCAAGCGGAACACTTGACAACTTACGGACCATGTAATGGAGGATTACTCTCAATGATAATGGCTACAAAAAGTAACGGAGGATTACTCCTAATAAGCTCTCAGCGCCCCATGAGGATTATGAGACGCGTTACGTCATTACGAAGGCGTAACAAATTTAAAAAGAAAAACAAAAGAAACAAATTCCCCTATCCAACATTGAATCTGTATCGTTGAGAATGGGGCTCACCTGCAGGCCGTACTTGGTGGCGTAGAAGGAGAGCGGGTACTGCCTGTTTCGCGGCGTCTGGATGCGCGCCCC
This sequence comes from Teleogryllus oceanicus, assembly GCA_964035755.1. Lineage (NCBI taxonomy): Eukaryota > Metazoa > Arthropoda > Insecta > Orthoptera > Gryllidae > Teleogryllus > Teleogryllus oceanicus. The sequence continues at coordinate 45,207,692 of CAXIVR010000007.1, read as the reverse complement.
GGACATGGAGGAGATGCTCTTGCCAGAGCCCACGTAGAAGGTGATGAGGTCGGGCACGGTGTCGTAGCAGTCATCCTCGAACTGGAACTGCACCCGCTCGTACACGGTGTCTGGCTGGATCACCACCTGCGGAAGAGGTTTGGCATTTAGCAGCAGGGCACGATGACAAAACCTGTAGATCCTTCATGAGAAAGAAAGAAGAGAGAGAGAAAGAGATAGAGAGAAAGAGAGAGAGAAAGAGAGAGAAAAAGAGAGAAAAAGAGAGAAAGAGAGAAAGAAAGAAAGAGAGAAAAGAGAGAAAGAACAGAAAGTGAGAAAGAGGAGAAAGTGAGAAAGAGGAGAAGAGAGAGAGAGAAAGAGGGAGAGAAAGAGAGAGAAAAGAGAGACGAAGAGAGAGAAAGAGAGAAAGAGTGAGAAAGAGAGAGAGAAAGAGAGGGAGAGAAAGAGAGAGACAAAGAGAGAGAGGAAGAGAGAGAATGAGAGAGAAAAAGATAGAAAGAGAGAGAAAGAGAGAGAAAGAGATAGAAAGAGAGGCAAGACTGAGAAAGAGAGAAAGAGAGAGAAAGAGATAGAAAGAGAGAAAGAGTGAGAAAGAGAGGGAGAGAAAGAGAGACAAAGAGAGGAAGAGAAAGAGAGACAAAGAGAGGAAGTGAGAGAAAGATAGAGAAGAGAAAGAGAGAGAAAGAGAGAGAAAGAGAGAGAAAGAGAGGAAAGAGAGAAAGAAGAGAGAGAGAAAGAAAGAAAGAGATTGAGTCAGAAAGAGAGAGAGTCAGAAAGAGAGAGTCAGAGAGAGAAAGTGATTAAGAGAGTGATTGAGTGAGTGAGAGTGAGATAGATATATACTTTTGCGAGTACTGTTTTTTGCATAGTCATCATAATAAATTATTGTCATCTGTCGTACCTGAAGTTCATATTCACAATTAACAAAACATACTTCACAGTTGCTAAGGGCTGTAACAATAGCTTTTATTCGAAAGGCAACGCTTAAAATAAGATCGTATTATCATTTACCAGATGTTGACTATCACATTTTCAGTGTACTTGCCACTAATCACAGAGAGAGTGATACAAACAATCTCACATCCGAGAACACTCTATTGAGTGTTCAGCCACAACGCTGGTGCTTAGTTCGCCACCTGCGTCGTCGTTAGGAGTTTGGGCGCAGGATGCGCGCGGCGCGGGAGGCGGCTTGTCGGGGAGACATTTGACTAACGAGCGTGGTTGTTAGCCGCAGGAGGAGGCAGTGTGTTCCTGCTGTCGCAAAGGGAATAATAAAGGGTCTCGGAAACGCCTGGATGCCTACAGAAACGGGCGCTTAGCCGCGCGGTTGCTTCCGGACCCTTCCCCTCTACTACAGATTTCCGATTCGGAGGAAGATCTTGGCCTCTTCGAAAAACTGAGATTCTTTTGTCTACTGACAGACTCATGACGATACGTTTATTATTCATATCCAGAGGGCTCCACACATTCGGCGTTTGGTGAGACCCGAGCGCCCGTTTGCCGAATCTCGATTATTGGGGAAGGGTTGCATGCTATTTGCCAGGCGCCAAACACTCGGTGGTTCCCGCACCCAGTCGGTTGATTGATTGATTAGTGTTTCGGGGTGCGTCAATTGGTAAGGTCATTACTCCCGAAGTGTAATGCATGTGGCGATGATGCTGGATGGCGAGATCCGGCGACGTCCTACACGTACCCGCCCCAGCATGTACTTTCCTTCTGTAGTAACGAGTAAACATCCACTGACCACTTGACCACTGAGTCAGTCCACTTCCGGTCTACCAATCGAGACAAATGAATGTCATTCAATACATGTCGACGAGGAACTGATCATATTTTGTAGATCCATAAAGGATATTCTAAGAAATGTCTCCAAAAGAAACGTGTTTCTGTTTTTTAAAATAACGTAAATGCCCTTTTGATGACTTACCGCACCTACATAAGTGATCAGTTTCTCATTCGATTCCTCTCGACAAGACAAATCGATTGTCACAATTTTTGCCGGTTCCCTCTACGACATTCTGAAAAAACTAGAAAAACGCATTTTTGATGCTTTTAATGCATCTATTTGGTATTGTAATGGTAAAACGCTGTGAGTTACCATAGTTTCTTCAACATTTACATGGATCGTTACGTCTTCATTCGTCAGAATGACGATAATTAAAGCTAATTTTGTAATGCAAGAAACATTTAACAAGTATTTCAATCGATAAATTTTCAAGAAACTTGTGGTGCCCGGAAATGGACAAGCCTGGCAACTGTAATAGGTCTAATTTTTTTTATAATGAACTTGCAAAGCAAGAATAAAACTTTTTAACATGTACCCACCGGAGACAACACAATAAGCTAGTTTAAAATATTACAATAGCACTAAACGACTTCCTTTGTTTCAAGCTGTTGGTTGTAGATTTAATATACTGCTTATTTTATAAAAAAAGTGTCCACCAAAACGCTCATACCAACCACCTCATTTATCTTTGTCGTGATTGAAATACGGCCTTCCACCAAATGTAAATTTACTTCCAACTACGAAGATTCATATAACACTGGCAATTAGCATATTAAAATTTATTAGCTACATGTCCACCACGTTGTTAACGTGATATATTTTTTTGTTGCAGATCACTATTCGAAGGAGAGAAAGTGAGAGCAATAACGTCAGAAGTGTGCCAAAAAATCGTCATACGAGAGACAATGCACATTCGACAACATTCGTCACTGCAGCGCCTCTAACTGGGAGGTCCTAGGTTCGAGTCCTGACGGCGACAGGATTTCCGACACTAGCTTTTCAGCTAGGTCGAATTCAGCTGCTGTGGGAGGAGAATTCTAGTGGCCGGCTGCTGTGATCGGTAGTTTTCCGTGGTTTCTCCGATCAACACCAGGCGAATGCCGGAGCAGTACCCTACAAACGGGCCACGGACCGCGCGCGATCTGTCCTTCCTCTTCCTTGTCCTATCCTCTCCCCTTACACACACACTTACACTAACATGCACTACACTACCACATATTCCGGGAGACCGGTCGGGAGCTTAGAGCTTGTCCGGCTGGGGCGGTGCCCCTGGTGGGAGAGTCCTGGATAGGGGGCACTAGCCGACGGTAGGTCGGTGCCGGATCTCGCCATCCAGCGGGGGAAGACCACCACCATCTCCCGAGAAAAAACATGTACTACACTAACGGGACTAATGACGAAAGCAATTGACGCGCCCGGAAACACGAAAAAAACAAACCAAACCAATCGACAACATTCGTGCGAAGAAGTTTGATGGAAAGCAAACGATGCAGAGTACTGAAGAAAATTGGCAAGTGACAACATATGTGAAATAGTAAGTAATATTTAGCATGCGAAGGAAAACTATATAGAACAGCACGTGAGAGATGTGTCACAAAGTGTACAACCTACCCGAGACGGACCAACTGTCGATCGCGAGGTACTACAGTGCGACTATTTTATAAGTGTGCCGCGATCGTGGAAAGTTCTGCTCGCCGAAGTGCCCTCAATCGCCGGGGAACGGTGAGCCGAACTCCCCTGGGAACGCTGCTCAAGGTCTCGCCCTGCAAAAGGCAAGCTTTCCAGTCTTGGTGAATAGTCGGTTTGTGATGGCGCGCTCGAAGTTCAGGCTCAAACAGAAAGCGTTTGTGTATGACACCGTCAAACCGTTCTGTGCATTCTGACATCCGTCAACAGTTATGTGCATGGGATCTGGAAGCATTGCTTCCAAAAATACTGATAAATGAAGATCGTAATTACGGTCTTTTTCAACAGGAATCCGCAATCGCACACATTGCTTTACTTTCTTTAAGGGTTTACATGACGTTTCTGGAGACAGAATTGTCAATGTGGTTTGTGGTCTGTGGACGCTCTCCTGATCTGACTCCGAGCGATTTATTTCTTTGGGGATTCCTGAAAGATCGTCACACGGAAGAATTACGGCAAAATATATAGGAACAGATCTCCACAATACCATAGAACATTCTTTACCGAGTGAACCAGAACTTTTGTAGAATAGGGCGCAAATGACCATAGCTGTTGAAGCGCCATTAAACTCAATCAATCAATCAATCAATTGTGTAGAAGAATGCACCAGAGCCAATGGTGAGTAGTTCCAGCATGTACTTTGTGAGTTCAATTTAAATTTTCCGGTAGCGAGAAGCCGCCTTCCCTCTTCGCCAGTTCTACCTGCCGCCCTGTCTCGATTTCCCCGGCATCCGTTGCCTCATTCGCGGAGGCTTCCCCGTGCGACCGGCACATATATAAAAGTTCGAGGGGAAATTTTCGGCCTTCACTTGCCTAAACTGGAGTTGCTTCACTGAGCTCAGACAGATGACTCGCGAAAACAGCTTCTCGCACATTCGCGCGCAACCGTCACTGACAGACTCATAAAATCTGATTGATTGATTGATTAATTGATTCCGGGAGCGTGATTGGTCATTAGTCCTGTAAGTGTAGCGAGTGCTTTCGCTCAGGAGGTGGTAGTGGTCTTCCCCCGCTGGATGGACAGATCCGGCGCCGACCTACTATCAGCTAACGGGGTTTTCTCCCACTCCCACTTTCGGGACACCGCCCCAGCCGGGACAAGTTCTAAGTCCCCGACCAGTTTCTCGACTTGTGTGGTAGTGTAGTGCATGTCATTGTAAGTGTGAGTTTGTGTGTGTGTGTGTGGGGGGGTGAGACTAAGAAAAGGAAGAGGAAGGAAAGATCGCATGCGGTCCGTGGCCCATTTGTTAGGGTACTGCTCCGGCATTCGCCTGGTGTTGATCGGAAAAATCACGGAGACCTACCAATCAGAGCAGCCAGCCGCTAAAAGTCTCCTCTAGACGACTGAATTCGACATAGATGAAAAAATAGTGTCGAAAATCCTGCCGCCATCGGGACTCGAACCTAGGATCTCCCGGTCAGAGACGCTGCAGTGACATCAATTGATGCACTGAGCCACCGTTCCCGGCCATGTAATATGTAAGAGGAAGACTCACGTACGATGTTGGAGGCATGTGGCGGGGGGGGGGGGACATAAAACGTCGACAACTAATCGGACACACTTAGCTCAGCGTTATCACGCTGTGAATGCAGGAACTTGCCTCCGCGTTTTTCTACCAATAACGAGGAGCGTACACGTACTTGACCAATACCATCTTCACACATGAGATGGATTACCATTGGCTGAAATGTCTTAGAAGTTTCTCTCATTGACCGCGCTTTGTCGCTGAAGCTACATGTGTCCAATTAGCTGCCGAAGTTTTTCGTGCATAGCCCGCCACCGGAGTTGTCTCCTCCTTGCAGACTGCACGGCGAGTCTCGTAATTGACTGTGGTAACTTGAACTTATGACCATTCTGTTTCGGATTTGTAAATCATAAATTTGCTAATGTGGATAGTGTGTTGAGAGTTCTTATTTCTTTCCCGTTTTCTATGAGAACTCACTGACAGATTGACGAAATGTAGCTCTGAAATTTCATAACGTTACCGACTATTACAATAGACAGCACGTATAGGAAAAAAATATTGATCGCAAGGGAGGGCAAAAGAACTAAAGACGCTGGGTATTTTCCTTCCGTTGTCGATAACAGCACTGTGATAGGATATCATTTTATAGACAAATCCAATCTCCAAAAATATACTCAATCAATATTTTTTGAATATTACTCTCATTACTCCAAAAACACTTTCTAAAATTACTACGTGAATAATTCTAAAGTGTATCATCAGATACTCGATTTAAAATAAATTATACAAAAATATAAGGAGTAACGAAAACAGGTAAGAAGAGAGCAAGATATCTTCAAAATATTAAGAATGAGGATTATTGTTGCTGTAGATAGATAACACTTACACACCATACTGCAAAAATTAAACACATTTTTTATTTTTTAAATTATTTTTACACAGTTTCATCATCAAATTCAAAAACAACACTCGTCGTTACACACTTCTTGCTACATATGTAGCATTAATAATTGGATACCTCATTTATCTTATTTTTCTTTAATACGTTCAGAATATAATCTTGCTGAGTGCAGTACAATAATCAGTATGCATCTTTCTTAATATGTTTTTATATATTCAGACAATCGCAAATGTCTACTTGTTTTCATTTGATATCATTCTAGAAAGCGTGATTTGTAAGACTTTCTACTGGCGATTTGAGCGACGATTTTCTAAGTTGTGTGTGCTACAAGTTTCAGCGGCCGCAGCCGCAGCAGCCGAGCAGCGCGCGGCGAACAGCATGTGCCGCCCGTACCCACCAGCGCCCTCCCACGACCCCGGCGCCCACGACGCTCGAGTTCTGCAGCGCTGCACTGCGCCTCAGCCCAGTTTCTCCTCCATCCGCTGACCCCTCCTCGTTCTCTTCGAGCAAGTCTTCAGGCGAAGGCGCACACTTTTCAGCGAAGTTGCAACCTTGCAGAGGCAGCGGCTGCCTGAGGAATCAACCCTCTTCCCTGTCAATATGGTCGTGTTTCTAACCCGGAAAGCGGCGAGGAACTTTGCAGGACATTCCTCTAGCATTATAAGGGGAGTCACTACTCTTCCACCGAGTTGCTTCCACTTTTTTCTGACATTTCTCTTCTAGGACTGCATGTGAAGAAATGTCTATTTGACGTTGTTGGCCTTGAAGTATCAGCAAGGTTTTGACATATTTCATGTAAACCCTTCGGTTTCCCTTCTTTGAAAGCAGAATTGCACTTACATTCTTAGAATAAAGAATTTTGAGTCACTTGTATTTCGGCTTCATCGTCCAGTGAGTGCAAATCTTCAACTGCATTGGACTTTCGGAGATTTCCATATGTTCGTTCTACGTGTGTGAATTTGCTTTCGAAGTAATTCGACGGAATGGTTTCATTTAAGTTTGTATCATTTATTAGAACATGTTCATTCGAGTCGTTAGGTGCGTAGTCGTCGACTCGGAATGAATATTCTTGTGCCATTTTTGAAGTTCCCATTTTGGAGCCAATGCGTTATTCTGGTGAGAACAATAATATAACTTCCAGAAGGAAATTCCGTGCGTAATTCCGTTTGGACGATAGACGAGTTCTCTTTTATACAGCGCATCAATTTGGAATAATAAATCCATCTTCCAGTCAAATATCAATTCAAATTTAATAAGCAACTGATATCTCTCAAAGGCATTAATGTTTTGCACTTTTTGCACAACGGTGCTCATGATGGTATCTGATGTGGAATGTTCGTGAATGACAGCAAGCAACCAGTCCGCAGTGCGATCAAACGCCTCAGCTCCGTGGAGACTTCGTGGCATGAACCCCAGTCCGCCTGCTGCCAATGGGACAAGGCTTGACATCCTCTATCTCACTTGATGTCTGGATTGCTCTCCACAGAATGACGTCCGGTCGTTTCTGCGGTGACGCGTGTCCGGACGACAATGGCGTCACCGGGGTCGATGGTTCGGATTCAGTGTTTATTTATTTAGGTGTCCACAAAAGGGCAATATTTACATTTTATGATCTCTTTTGGACACATTTTCACATTCAGTGATGTTGTGAAAAACGTTTACTTATTTAAAATAATTAAGTAGGTTGAGAGTTTTAGAAAATTTTCAATGGTATTTTTTCATGTTGCGAAAATTATGTAATCATTTTCGTTGAATATATGCAAAAGATCGTTTGTTAATGGTATAATTACTTTCTGTAGGAAATGACATTATACTTGAATCGTAGTTTGCTGAAAGGTTACACACTACGTTTACATGGCCTGTGACAATTGTCAAAAGTAAAGGGAAACAGGAGTGTCCTTAGCACTTCGCGCTAATGTTAAACGGTAAATGATGTTGCCATTCAGATTTCATAGAAATGATTGAGGGAATGGGGTAAAGCCACAAATGTTTATAAATTTGTCAAATAGTTCTTGAGACATAATGCGGACCAATTCGTTTTTTCGTTGTATCTAAATGAATTTTATTCACATTTATACTTTATTCCTATTGGCCTGACTGCAAGAAATACGTAAAATTTTTAAAAGAACAACACAATATAAAAACGGCCTTGAGTCACTTGGTTTGAATTGAGAATTGCTTGTTTGTTGTGTAACCCATCCCTACGTCGCCTTGCTAACATAAATGAGCGTTTCGTCTCGTTATTCCAACATTGCGCGATCTCTTATCTGCGTCAGTTGCGCATATTTCACCAGAAAGGCGTATTTCAGGAACAAGAAAAATCAGGGAACAGTAACTTTTGATTGGGACATAAAACCTAATGTTTCATGGGTGAATTTTTTACAGGTTATTTTCCAAACGCTCTCCAAAAATCCTGGACTTGTAATAGGTATATCTGAAACGATGTACTGTGACCATCCGTTTGCCGAGGTCTCGGAAAACGGAGCACATCAATATTCAAGAATAAGATGAGCTGTTTGAACGCGCGCCAACGCGCATGAATACAATCCGAAAATGAAAACTACGAACTATATCCGTAAGGGAGCGTCTCGGTAGAGTATGCGACACCGAGAGTCGGGAGAAAGAAAGCTTTCTTTTCTGAAGTAACAGCTGAGAGTGAGGACCTACTGATCACGAGAAGGCGGCACCTCGTACTGCTACGGACTTCAGGACTGCATCTACGATAAAAACTCTTCAAGACATTCGAGGAGGTAATTATCATATTACAAGGCATTAAAACAATTCATCAGGAAAAGGATGAAAGTATAAGTGACGCATTTAAAATCTTTGTAAGAGAGAGGAGTGTGAATAGCATGAAACTAACGAGGCCATTCATTTCTTTTCTTTGCAGTTTTTTTTTATTTTTATATTTATTCTTCTTATACGATAGACTCAGTTGTCGTATTGTAGATTCTTTTAAATATGGAATTAAAAGCTAGTTACATTCTATAAAAGAATACGAAAGAGTATCAACGGAAAACGAGACGGAGGCCACATCGTGAGTTGAACAACGGTACTGGAAAGGGCGACCGTGCAGAGGGGCGGCTTTGCTCCGACCGAGCTGCAAGGACAAGGACACCGAGCGACTGAAGAGTCGACGCCGTAGATTTCTCTACGCCGTGAAAAGAACAGTAAGGTCGTCCAACTTGAACAATTTGTAGATATTAGAAGGAATAATTTGTTTCGGAAAGAAAGTATTAGTACAGGTTCTTTATACCGATATTCTGTAAAAATAGAATCAATCTTTTCTTTCAAGAAAAACTTAGCTAATTGTAAAGTTGCAACTAGGAATTTACGACTGGAATGATTAGGCAAAGTTTTAAGTATTCTTTGAAATTGATTTAAATGAGAGAAAGGAAACAGTGTAGTTAATTATTGAGAGTGTAAGTTGTTTTTCTTTTTTTCAGCAAGACAAAATTCTTGTATATGTAAAGTGTTTTATGTTCATTGACTGTAACAGCAATTTAATTAGAATATACTTAAGTAAGTGGAAAGTGATTCGACTTGAGTTTCTGTGTAAATGCATTCAATCCACAACGGCCCACATGACCCTGATCCCCGCTATTCTAATTGTATTTTATTTTGCGCCCACCTTGAAAACCCATTCTGAGCTAGCTGGCGGAGGGTGGGTCGCAACTGCGCCATAAGCGGGCCTCGATTATTGGATGCATTTGCAAAACTCGATTTGAAAAACTGAGACCAAAATTTGGTGGAACAAAATTTCTAGTACAATTGAATCACAATTCACTAAGATTGCTGAACAGGTTACAGAGAACAAAAAAAAAAAGTGTTGTGTAAAAGTGTGTTTTTCTGGAGTGTTTTTCAAAAGGGTATTATATGAAAGTGTTATCTGTCGAGATAGTGTTTGGTATTGTGTGTGTAATAATTTGTAAAAGTGTATTGTGTCTGGGAAAGAGGATTGATTGATTCTAGGCAGTTAATACAGTCAAAATGGCAGATAAATATAACGCGGCTAGGAATTTAACTACGTTGAAGGATCGTCTGGGGATTCAGATAGCGATAGGGAAGTGGAGGACAAGCTCCAAGTACCATGATCGCGAAAGAAACGTAGAAGTAGAACAAGGAACGTCAGGAGAAACTAGCATGGCCTCGCCGACGGAATCACAACAAACGCCAACACAAGATCCGGATGAGGAACAACGAAACCTCGACAGGGCAAATTTAATGATGCAACGATTAATAGGACAATTCATGCAGCAATTAGATACGAGGTTAGGAATGCAGAATGAAAAGACAGAGGAAAACATAAAGAAATTAGGGACTAACTTAGAAACAAATTAGAAGAAAATAATAGGAAGTTAGAAGAGAATATAAAATGCAATTCACTGAATTAGCAGAACAGTGGAAGGTCGAATTTAGAATGAGATTCAACAAGAATTAGGGCAGGAACACGAGAAGTTAGAAAAATTCACGGAACTGGGTCATGAATTAGAAGAGAAGATTGATCAGTTACGAAAGGATTTGAAAATAGGATCGAAATGCATCAGATCTTATAACCACCGTGTCCGACAGGCAGACTGAGATAGAACAAGGTGTAGAGAAGTTTCAAAAAATAGTTACTGAACAAGTTAAGGTTCAAGCTAGTAAATTAGATAGTGGAATAAAAGCTCTTTCGGAACAAGATGGGGTTCTACAACACCAAATTACAGCATGTACGAATGACGTTGTAGAATTGAAAAATCAAATTGAAAATTTACCATCGAGGGGAGGAAGCGTTCCGCACACGTATTTTTCATTACCGTGTACTCCTAAATTTAGTGCAGCGGAGATGAAAATCCATCGTATTTATGAGGCAGGTGGATAATTTCTTTTCTTTAAATTATGTTCCGGACAATAAGAAAACTCACATAGTCTATCAGATGATGCAGGGTAATGCACGAATATGGGCAGATAGTTTAGAGAATTACCAAAACTATGACAGAATTTAAAGAAAAATTTTACTCAAGATACTGGAACAATGAAACTCAAATTAATTTCAAAGTTAATGTAATGTATGGTACGTGGCAGAAAGGTACGATGTCCATGCAAGAATATGCAGAGAAGTTAGCTAGTTTCAAATTATGTACTCCGACGATCCCGGATGACGAAATTGTCTGTTTGTTAACACGTCATTTTCGTCAGCTACACAAAATTTGCAAGAATCTCTTGCCAATGTCACGGAAAAGTTAATAACGCAGTTGGATTGTATGATGCGACTTTCGTGTACAATGAGAGGTTACAGAGAGCAGGGCAAATGTTAGTGGTCCGGTAGAAAGCCAAGACACAGCAGCCGCAACATTATGTAAGCAAATCAGAGAAAAGCGGAACTTACAAATTGGAACAGCACGTAGAAGAACAGACCTATGCTAGTCAAGATAGGACGCCGTCTAAGGATAGGAATAGAAAAAAGTCTATTGATAGAGAGTTTTCCAAACAGAAATACTAAACCCAGTACATCTCGCGGACATGAGACGGAAAATTAGAAAGGTTTGTTTCGACACGCCATCCGCCGCAAACCTAATAGAAGAATCTAGGAAGAAGAGGTGGCGATATTATCGATCAAATTAATCTCATTTGATGACGAACCGTGGAACGAAGAAGAACAAAAGCAGATCGGATCCAGGCGACAGTGTCCGAAGCTTAAGGTTAAATGTCAGGGTGTTGATACGTCAGTACTAGTGGATACAGGTTGTGCGACCTCCGTCATAGCGGAAAGTTTGTTGAATGAATTGAAAAACCAGGAGTGGAGGTACCTACATTGCCGCTCGTAAAGTCTTTTCTGATAGGTGCAAATCGGAAAAATCAAAACCAATAACAAGACAAGTTTATTTGGATATAGAGATAGGCAAGAATAAGTATCAAGTTGTGTGCCTAGTAGCGCCGGAACTTTTATATCCGCTCATACTGGGATCGATTTCATGAAACAATATGGGGTTGTTATCAACTTAGAAAAATACTCATAACGTTAAAACCGAATAATCAACAGGATCTCGAATTTGATTCGTTCACATGGAATTATTGGGAGGCGAATGTTTAAAGGAAGAAGAAGTGAAGCTGAAAATTCGTTCGCATGTGCAAGAAATTCTAATCTTAATGAAAATCAGAAGAAACAATTAATTGAAGTATTACTTAGAATCAGAAAGTGTTTTGCAAAACAAGAATCCAGTAAAAGATTTTCAATTCGAAATAGAACTAACAGATAAAACGCCATTCACGGGTTACCAATATGTCATTCCAGAAAAACATAAGGAGGAGGTGGAAAAGCTCATTGCTACAATGGTTAAAGATGATATTATCATGAAGTCCAAAACCTCTTATCTAAGTCCGATAGTGCTCGTAGAAAAGAGTAATGGGAAGATAAGGTTGTGTTTAGATGCAAGACGATTGAATCAAGTTACCCTACCGTACAGAGACAGACCGTTGCGTGTAGAGGATTTACTAATCAATTATCCGGCATCAAGTGGTTGAGTTCAACTGACTTCACTGCATCGTATTGGCAAATAGCGATAGCACCTGAATGTAGACAATATACAGGATTTATTCACCGGGGAATTTCGTATGTTTTCAAAAGAATGCCATTTGGACTCAAGAACAGTGCATCTGCTCTTGTGCAATGTTTAGACAATATCATTGACAGAGAAATGTCTAGCGATGCTTTTATCTATATTGATGACGTGCTCGTGTATTCGAAGAATTTGAAGAACACATGAAAATTTTAAAAGAGAAATGTCTAGCGATGCTTTTATCTATATTGATGACGTGCTCGTGTATTCGAAGACACTAAACAAGTTAAATTCCTGGGGTATGATTTGACAGTCAACGAGTCAAGATGAACTTGGAGAAATGCAAGAAATAGATAAGATTGCACCGCCTAAAACACGAAACAACTCAAAAGTTTATTAGGTTGTGAACTATTACTCAAGGTTTATTCCGAATTTCGCCATACGCACTGCAATATTTCTTCAGTTGTTGCGAAAGCACACTAGATGGAAGTGGACTGAGCATCATGAAAGAGCTTTCAACAATTTAAAAGCAATGTTTCATGAATCATGTATGATAGCATATCCCGATTTCACTAAGCCATTCATATTGCAGACCGACAGTAGCAATCTTGGAATGGGTGCCATACTATTCCAAGAAATTAATAACCAAGAGAAGATAATAGCAATAGTGAGTCGTGTTTTGAAAGAATGTGAGACTCGTTACACGGCCACAGAGAAGGAAGCGAATGCTATTGTATGGTCAATACACCGATTGAGAGAGTATCTTGTAGGAAGATCATTCATTATTAGAACGGATCATAAAGCCTTAGTTTTTCTAAAAGATGTCACCCAAATAACGATCGACTACTGAGGTGGATAATATGGTTACAACAATTTTCTTTCAAGGTAGAATACTGCCCAGGCAGATGTAACTTGTTGCCTGATTTGCTTAGTAGGAATGTCAAGGCTGAACACAATTCAATGCCTAACACTTTGTTCCCGGCTTCTCCAATTCAGTTAAATACAATGAGCATGCCAGGTTTAACTTGGGAAAACATCGCAAGATTTCAAGATGCCGATGCCATAATGGAAAAGATGAAAAGATTTTGCAGAGGAGAACTCGAACCTACGGATCCAGATGTACGACGGTGGACGGCTGACCCATTGAAATGGAAACTGGTAGATCAAGTTTTGCTCATAAGGTGCAAAACAGCCTTCGCTCTATCGAATCTGGATACCGCAAGTCTTAACAACGGATCATCTGGTTCGTGCATACCTCTTTAGCACATTTTGGGGCCGAAAAGTAGACCAAGCAATTAAGGAAGTTTGTCATTGGAAAGGAGAAAAACAAGTGGATAACGAGGTTGCTAAATGTGTACTGTGTCAGAAACCAAGACCGAATCGACATTATTCGGGCGCAATGCATGCCATAATACCTTCAAAAGAAAATGAGCTGTTGCCATAGACTTATATGGTCCTTTACCGAAGGCCAAATATGGATATAAACATATTTTTGTATGCATCGATGTGTTTCTAAGTTGACCCAAGTGTACCCTGTGAATAGAGCGAACACTAAAAATTGCCTGCACCAACTTAATAAGTTTTTTCAATTTGCTGGTCCATATGCCAAGGTGCTGACAGATCATGGTGCCCAATTCACTAGTGAATCCTGGTTACAGGCCATGCAACATATGGATGTCAAACATATATGTTCAGCATTAGACACCACAGTCAAACCCTTCAGAAAGAGTAATGAAGGAACTGTCGAGGCTATTTCGAGTCTACGTGTCGAGGCAACATAGCGAGTGGTCGCTACTAATTCACATATAAATAAATGGTTAAACCAAATCCACCATGAGTCAATTGGAATGACCCATATGAGGCCCATTTCAAACGAAAACCAGAGCATCCATTACAAACCCTTATGAAACCAGAAATAGAGCACCAAAATCTAACCAATGAAGAAATACTTAGAAAGCTAGGAAAGGCGGCAGATAAAAGAAAATCACAAGCTACCGGAAAAACTTACGGAATTCCAAGAAGGCAGAAGGTATTATTAAGGGTTCCGAAAGTTCTGATTTGATACATAAGCAGTATCATAAATTTTAGATTGTTTGAGGACCGTACTCAATTGCTCACAAACAAAATCCCAATGTAGCAGTGTTAATAGATGAAAGCGGAATACAATTGGAAAGTATAATTTCCATAGTTTAGACCTTTTAAAGAATAGAATAAATGTCAAGAGAAAGAATAAAAGAATAAAGACGAAAGAAGAAGGAGAAGAAGAAAGAAGAAGAAGGAGAAGGAAGAAACAAGATAGCTCGACATTCCAGAATCAAGACAGAAGAAAGGAAGAGCATCAAGTTTGGTTAAAAGATTTTTTCGGCATATGAAATCAAATTCCACAAAATCTTTTTTTCCGAAAGAAGGGGTTATGTGACCATCCGTTTGCCGAGGTCTCGGAAAACGGAGCACATCAATATTCAAGAATAAGATGAGCTTGTTTGAACGCGCGCCAACGCGCATGAATACAATCCGAAAATGAAAACTACGAACTATATCCGTAAGGGAGCGTCTCGGTAGAGTATGCGACACCGAGAGTCGGGAGAAAGAAAGCTTTATTTTCTGAAGTAACAGCTGAAGAGTGAGGACCTACCGATCACGAGAAGGCGGCACCTCGTACTGCTACGGACTTCAGGACTGCATCTACGATAAAAACTCTTCAAGACATTCGAGGAGGTAATTATCATATTACAAGGCATTAAAACAATTCATCAGGAAAAGGATGAAAGTATAAGTGACGCATTTAAAATCTTTGTAAGAGAGAGGGGTGAATAGCATGAAACTAACGAGGCCATTCATTTCTTTTCTTTGCAGTTTTTTTTTTATTTTTATATTTATTCTTCTTATACGATAGACTCAGTTGTCGTATTGTAGATTCTTTTAAATATGGAATTAAAAGCTAGTTACATTCTATAAAAGAATACGAAAAGAGTATCAACGGAAAACGAGACGGAGGCCACATCGTGAGTTGAACAACGGTACTGGAAAGGGGCGACCGTGCAGAGGGGCGGCTTTGCTCCCGACCGAGCTGCAAGGACAAGGACACCGAGCGACTGGAAGAGTCGACGCCGTAGATTTCTCTACGCCGTGAAAAGACACAGTAAGGTCGATGCCAACTTGAACAATTTGTAGATATTAGAAGGAATAATTTGTTTCGGAAAGAAAGTATTAGTACAGGTTCTTTATACCGATATTCTGTAAAAATAGAATCAATCTTTTCTTTCAAGAAAACTTAGCTAATTGTAAAGTTGCAACTAGGAATTTACGACTGGAATGATTAGGCAAAGTTTAAGTATTCTTTGAAATTGATTTAAATGAGAGAAAGAAACAGTGTAGTTAATTATTGAGAGTGTAAGTTGTTTTCTTTTTTTCAGCAAGACAAAATTCTTGTATATGTAAAGTGTTTTATGTTCATTGACTGTAACAGCAATTTAATTAGAATATACTTAAGTAAGTGGAAAGTGATTCGACTTGAGTTTCTGTGTAAATGCATTCAATCTACAACGGCCCACATGACCCTGATCCCCGCTATTCTAATTGTATTTTTTTATTTTGCGCCCACCTTGAAAACCCATTCTGAGCTAGCCGGCGGAGGGGTGGGTCGCAATACAATCAGTAAATCTGCATGCAATGAGAGGCCAAAATATGGACATATGTTATTTTTGAAATAAATAATTCATTTGTACTTTCAAAGGAAATACCTAACATTCATTGATATGGATGTGTGTGTGTGTGTGTGTGTGAGAAAGAGAGAAAGGATGAGAAATAAATAGAGAGAGAAAGAGAGGGAGAGCGAGAGAAGGAAATAGAGAATAAAAGAGAAGAGAGAGAAAGAATGAAAGAGGAGAAAGGGAGAGGGCGAGGGGGAGAGAGGGGAAACTGGGGGTGGAGAAGGTGGGAAAAGGGGGATAGAGAGAATGAGAGTGATATTTTTGATAAGTACGCAGAAAATAATTTATTGTTAGATTTGCCTAGTGATGTAAAAGTAATCATATTGTAAAAACGGTTAAACAATTAGGAAAGGTTCGTTACTTCTTGGTGGAGGATGTGCCAGCATCATCCGTATTAGGACGTTACGGTTAAATTTCCCCTAAATACTGTGATACAAACTGGTCACACTGTTTAACCGAAGAATGTCCTAACCGTTTTGTTACTACGAACCATTAAATAGATTGCGTGCATAAAAATCGAAATGCATTACATTCAAAGATCAAAGTACGTATAAATGTGTACATTGGTCAACATTCTAGAGAGAAAACGAATGCAAAAGGATGAGCCACAGTTTTTGCTGTAAAGCATTAGAAAATCGGATGCGTGGAAAATGAGAGCTAAGGGAGTACAAGGGCAATGCAGAGAAATGAATAGTATTCGCTTTAGAAAATTACATAGGTGTACACTGTGAGAGAAGAAAATCGCAAGCATGCAAGGGTCAGTATGCAAATGGTACATTAAAACATGGATGTGCTTAAACATATGAGCGAATGTGGGAGACCGGTGTGGGAGATGAAGGATAGGGTGCAACTCTGGATATGCTTTTGCGTAAGAAAAAGAGAAGCTCACAGGAGAGGTCATGCATCTGAGGTCTAGTTCCAAATCGAATGAATTTTAGCTCGTCAATAGGTCAATTAGGTGAAACAATATCCAAATTAAATAATGTATTTATCATTAGAGAGAATGAAAAAATTGCATTTCACAAGTAGATGAATAGCCGTAAAATTAGAAAGCCAGTTTAAATCACTTGTTTAGTAATTTATTTGATTAATTCATTTTACAGTATCTGACGAATAGGTATCATTTTATAGATGATTCAGATTCCTAAAATTTCAAATGTTCTCATTTCATGCTGGCATTTAAATTTCATCACCCTGACACCCAACTCTCTGCGAACGCACGCCCTCATCTTGTTGATAACGAAGTGTATCATACAAATGTATCATAGCGATGTAGTATGATACAAATGTAAGTGTGATAGCTAATGAAATGGTGATATTTTTATTGAATTGTTCAAATTGCTCTTATGACATTATTTCATGGAATATTAATATTGTCAATTCCACGTCGACCTTGACACCTAACCCTCCACGATTGATTTATTATTTCGTATTTCCGGCCGCGTCAACAGCGTTGGTCATTAATCCCGAAGGAGTAGTGCATGAATTATCACGGAAGATGACGGTGATCTTCCCCCTGGATGATGATGAGAATCGGCGCCGACCTACACGTCGGCTTGCGGATTGCTTTTTTCCTCAACAAAGTACCGGAGCGCCGCCGCAGCCGGGACAGGCGCCCAACAGATGCCACGACAGGTGTCCCGACAACTATGATAGTGTAGTGCCTGTATGTGTGTGTGTGTGTGTAAGGGTAAGGATAAGATCAAGAAGAGGAAGGAAAGATAACGCGCGGTCCGTGGTCTGTTATTTTAGGGAACAGCCCCGGCATTCGCCAGGAGTTGACGGGAGAAACCACAGATTGACGGGAAAACTACAGATCAGAGCTGCCAGCGGCTAGAACTCTCCTCCAGACAAAGGCTATGTAGCTATGCTAGTGTCGAAAATCCTGCCATCTTCAGGTCTGAAAACATTGGACCTCCCAGTCAGAGGCACTGCAGTGACGACTCTCTGAACCAGTTAAGCCGGTCCGAACACCAACGACCCCCCTCCCCCGCAAACACACGTGCTCAACTTAATGACGAAGTCATATGTTTTACTATACCTAAAGAATTGGTGCTGTTTTTATAGGATAGCTAAACTTGCTCTGATACCAATCTTATTTCAAGACATTTCCATTTCAACAATTTTTCAACCGCCTCAACACCCAATACCCACGATTGATATTTGATTATTTCGTGTTTCCGGGCGGGTCCACTTCTGGAAACATTAGTCCCGTAAAACTAATGCCGGTCCCAACCCTCTCACACCGGGAAAGAGGGTTCAGAGCATCAATTGATGTCACTGTAGTCCCTCAGACCGGAAGGTCCCGGGTTCGAGTGCCGACGGTGGTAGGATTTTCGACCATTGCTTGCCAGCTAGGATGAATTCAGTCGCCGCACGGAGGAGAATTCTAGCGGCCGGCTGCTCTGATCGGACGTTTTCCGTGGTTTCTCCGATCAACGCCAGGCGAATGCCGGAGCAGTACCCTACCAAACGGGCCACAGACCGCGCGCGAACTGTCCTTCATCTTCCTTGTCTTATCCTCTCCTCTTACACACACACTTACACTAACATGCACCACACTACCACATATTCCGGGAGACCGGCAGGGAGCTTAGAGCTTGTCCCGACTGGGGCGGTGCCCCGCTGGTGGGAGATACGTCGTTGGTGAAAACCCCGCTAGCCTACGATAGGTCGGCGCCGGATCTCGCCTTCCAGCGAGGGAAGATCACCGCAACCTTCAGAGAAAAAAACGCACTTACGGGACTAATGACTATAGTAGTTAACGCGCCCGGAATCACTATCAATCAATCCATTCCCTAACCCTCTCTGACCTTGTTGATGACGAAGTGCAGCGGCAGGCCCCTGGAGCGGCAGGTGAGCACGAAGTTGCCCGGCTGCGAGGCGCAGTCGCGCACCAGGAAGTCGCCGTCGCACTCCACGATGTCCTCGGCGCGCTGCCGCGGGATGGCGCCGTGGTACCACGCGTGCGAGCGCAGGTCGCGCGAGTCCAGGCTCAGCTCCCACTCGAGCGCGCGTCGCAGCGCCGTCGTGTCGCCCCCCCGCCGCCAGCCGTGGGCGCCGCCCCCGCACACGGCCCCGGCGCCGCCGGCGAGGAGTCCTGCAACACAGCAAAGGGTCGCGGTTAGAGTGGTAAAGTACTGGTGTCAAGCAGCGAACGTATTCACACAAAATGGGTTTCCAAAAGGTAGCATGCACACTGCTTAAGAGTGACAAATAAATTACTTTCTTTTAACACTGTAATAAATAATACAGTAAAATCTGTCTAAGCCGGAATTCATCGGGACACAAAAGAATTCCGGTTTAGAGAAGTTTCCGTTTTATGTAAGGTTATCCGTTTTATGACACTTGATATATTGACGTTTCTGCCCTAAAATATATATTACATGACTGTTATAATGATCCAAATACATTAATATTCAACGTATTTCAGGAAGAAATAATTATTAAATTAATATTAAACACTCTTCATTGACAGCTTCTGCGTGAGTTGAAAAATACACATCTTACTCGCTGTATTGGGACTGCTTGCTGATTTTCAACGCACTATGTGTCACAACCCAGTTCTGTGACTTTTTGATACCATCGCATTGCCATGAGCAATGCGTAACTGGTCGAGGGGTTATGATTTTCAACGCGGTGAAGGAAGACGTGTGAATAGAACCCATATAGAACACCTTCCTTCGCTCAATGAGTCGAGAAAGAGGGAATTCCCCTACGACCTACGCCTTGGGAGATAAGGTCGAATTTTACGCTGACAGCTGAAGCCCGTCTCCTTCAATGTCCAGCTGCCACGACTAAATCACTTGTCACTGGGATAGATAATTTTAAACAAGCTTTCAGATGCATTTATATCATTAAGAACATTTCTCGCCTCTCTGCCATTGCATGAAATTCACAGATATTCCGTTTCATAAAGATTTTTTCCCCCGCAGAACATGATAAAACGTTCCGTTTCCTCGTTGGAGAGGTTCCGTTTTACTCTATGTAAAATGCCATTTAACTTCATGAGCCGGAGAAATTTTCCAGTTAAGGCACGTTTCCGGCAGGCTTCCGGCCGAAGTTTCGGTTTAAATAGAATTTACTGTATATTTTAACAAAAACAGTATATAACATGAATACTGCTGTATATGTTCATGAACACTGTTCATGAATTCTGCAATATTTTTAATTATAGTTTATATACATTTCAACAGTTCTTAACGTAGGAGGATTCGCAGGCTTTCGTGGCCGGAGTCATTTGGCTGTCTGGGACGATGGGTAGAGCCAGGCACCCTTGGCTGACCTTCTGCTGAGCAGAATAAGCGGCTCAATTCGACAGTCGCCGAGCAGCGACTCCAATCCCGAACAGCCGATGTGTTTGGCGAATGTTCGCTTCCTTTGATGTTTCCAAAAGACCGACACGCGATGGGTAGGGCGAGCATCGAACGTTCGTAACTCGACAAATAGTAAGCAACTCATCCCCACTACTCGGAATTCGGCGAATCGTTTCTCGCTCTTCGCCGAATAACCAATGTGTGGAGCCGCCATCGGAAGAAGACCACAACCGAAGGCCGAGCCTGGTTAGGGGGAAACCCCACTAGCCGACGATAGGTCGGCGCCGGATCTCGCCATCCAGCGGGGGAAGACCACCGCCATCTCCCGAGAAAAAACATGCACTACACTAACGGGACTAATGACCAAAGCAGTTGACGCGCCCGGAAACACGAAAAAAACAAACCAAACCAAACGAAGGCCAAAACCGAAGCGTAACGAAATGAGCGCGGGCCCGCCCGCAAAACTTTTGTCGGGACCGCCTTTATGAAAGGGTATAGCAAACACAAGTAGTGTTGGTAGTAGGGTTAGATTATAGAAATATCCTCTAAAAATAGCTCCTGTTTTAATCGGGACAGCCCGCACTGCGGGCCTTGCAGGCCCGAACGTTATGACTGTGATGCGACTCATCCCGAATCGCCAAGTACCAGTTCTTAACGTACCAAGAGAACTAAGAAGCTACTGCTCCGTAACGAACACCCGAATAGCAAATATTTAATGCAGGCGCTCTCTTTCTGAGATCTTGCTGTCATGCGACTTCAGTTGTACTTGGGTTTTCATAACGTAGCGCGTGAAGGACTTGTCTTCACGATGGAATACGGCACGTCTCTTTTCTGCACGCATTGGGAAACGCACAATTTCTGCACGCATTGGGAAACGCAGTTTCTGTACGCATTGGAAAATAGTAAGTATGAAGAAGAAAAATATGTTTGCTGCGTAAGGGTGGTAAGTAAAAAGAACGGCAAAACCGATTTTGTGTATGTAAACAAGTTAAATCTACTAGTGGGTATAAATAGCTAAGTCTCACAACCGACAATTACATTGAGTTACTCATTTGTGAAGTTTGCGTGTGTGAAAACAAGTATTACATGTTGCAGTATAAAGAGGGCTCTGTCTACATTTGGATGGAAATATATTAAACTGAGGGGCTTTGGTTACGGTACGCTACAAGTGTTGACATTTTGCCAAGATAGACAAAAAACAAAAAGATGTACTACATTTTTAAAACTCGTTTTTCTCAAAGCCACAAATTTGGAAAAAACTCCATTTGCGCAGCAAGCACAGAAATATAATCACAGCAACACTAAAAAAGAAAAAAAAACTAATCCAATTAAAGCCTTAGTAAGTCACAGAAATTTAACAGTTGAAAACGCTTAACTAATATACCCAGTAAATGACTCCTAATGTTCTATGTCTACCACGTACGATTAATACAACAAACTTTAATATCAAAAAATTCAAGTATAGCCTCTAATATTCCTACGAAATAATGTCCCCTGGTTCTTTACAAATAAACAACAGCTTCGTAAAAAAACTACACTAAGTTATCCCATAACTTTATAACATTTCATTCTGTCCACTACTATCTCACTAGAACTGCACCAGAATACAAAATATATTTTCCAAGAATGATCTTTTCATAAAATTAGCGAATGTTTAGAATTCTAGAGGTGGTCAGTGAGACTCTTCTATCTAAAAATAGATGGTGAGTATATAAAAACGTTATCAAAACTAAACCACGTAATATTTTCATAACCGCGTAAACGCATTAAAAATAAAAGGGAAAAAGCCTAAATGAAGAGGGAAAGGGTCTAAAAGGAAAGAAAATGGTAAAAAAGAAAATAATGAAACGAAAAAAGAAAAAAAGTTGTGTGACGCGTTAGAAGTATCTAAGACACTTTTTCCTCAAAGAAATTTGTGAGGTAAAATAATATTTTTGTATGATAAAGAATTGTTCGCAAAATTTCTTTCACGACACTATCTTCATCCTATGTGTAATGTTTTTGTCATGCTACGATATGAAGCAGAAAAGCTTAGAAAGAAAATTGACAGTAGCGCTCCGCGAGTCCAGAGACCAACGCCGGATTTACATGTAGAAGTCTGCTATTTAATTCTTCGGAGAATGTTTGAACAAGGTTGTTCTCAAAGTTGTATTTTGGGCAGTGTATCTGTAAAGTAGAATCTCTCGTCTCTTTAAGACAATAGTTATTTTTGAAGCAAGTGCGTGAAGGACGTGATTATGGAACGAAAAATGATTAATGAATGTCTCTGCTTTAATCGTTTTTAGTTCTTTAGTCACTAGCAGGAACGGTTTTCTCCTCAAGATATATTTTATGTGGTGAATGGACTTTTAAGTTACGAAATGTCATGTGGTTACATTGACTTTCAAACACACTGTAAGTTCGTATGTATATAGAACTCAGTATAATAGCAAAAAGAAAATTTAATCAAGCATCTACACGCTTCTCGTAATTCTTCCCCTGCTGCTAGTAGCAACACGAATGAGTATTTTCAATTATAATACATAAAAACTATGAATATTCAATGTATTCAGCGTTTTGGCGTGAGGTTTGGCTATAAAATCTGTTCAGCCATGCTCGCTTCAAAACCCCAGCTTGGGCCGACTCGGTTGCCCGTGGGCCCCGCAATCAGCATTGTGAATGTCATCGACTTGGGGGGGGGGAGTGAAGCTTCACAACCCCCCTCCCCATCCTTGGGTGCGCCACTGCAGATTATATCGTGTGATACACAAGTAATAACATACGTGCACGAAATGCAGGTGCGTTCATTGGATGTTTGTTGCAGATTCGTGTAAAATCGTGATTGCAGATGAGGTTGGTGATTAACCGGAGCACCCTACGTGCATTGGACACGAAACGGCCTGGAACAACACGCGCTCAGGTACATCGTGTTGAGACGATTTACTAAGGCTTGAAAAAACAAGTTTTCGTGTCTTTGTTTTAATGTCTTCTCTCTGTTTGCTGAAATTATTGTTTTATAATCAGAGGTGCACCCAGATTTTTTTCGGGAGAGGAGCGGGGCGGCCACAGATACAATTTCCAGCGTACATCTTAGAAGAAGTTTTCATTGATGCTGGCTACAAAATGTATTTTCTATCTGTTAACTTACACTTGATATTTACAACGTAAATAGTTGAAATATTTCGTTAGAATAAAAAAATTGTAAAAGCTGTATTTTGGAAAACGTATCATTCGTTTTTGAGGGGGAATGAGTACCTTGGGTGTGTTCCTGGTTATAATTAGCATAATTAACTTTTTATTAATATTATTTATAACCACAAACCCAGAAAATATTGGACGAAAACTGTAAAACAAACATCGCTCGACATTTCACCGAGCTTAATGTCATCCAGGAACCAACTAAAAGAGAAAACTGCCGAAAATAATGGTGTGCCCGCCTGCTTGGGGTTTTCATTATTCCGTGGCTGTCTCCCTCTGGCGAATAGGCGCCATAAACGCAGCGCGGGCTGTAATGTCGCGAGGCGGCGATGGGGGCGGGCGCGCACGCGATGACCTTGCCCGTGTGCCGGCACGGAACTCCGAGGGGGAGGCCGCCACCGCAGCCACCACCTCTGCGCCAACGCCCACCGCGCCCGACCACGCCACCGCCCAAGCCGTGCAAGCTCTGTGCGTTACATAGTATATTGGAATCATATTATTTATGCATAGCCTTGTTACACTATGCAGTGTTGATACAAATTACAATCACGTAGAGTGTTAATCAATACATTTGATTTATATTTTTGTTATTTTTGGATTTTTTGGGCAAGAGACCCAGAGAGATCGAGATGTAGATAGATGGAGAGAGAGAGACGGGAGAGAGAGAGACGGGAGAGAGAGACGGGAGAGAGAGACGGGAGAGAGAGACGGGAGAGAGAGACGGGAGAGAGAGACGGGAGAGAGAGACGGGGAGAGAGAGACGGGAGAGAGAGACGGGAGAGAGAGACGGGAGAGAGAGACGGGAGAGAGAGACGGGAGAGAGAGACGGGAGAGAGAAGGGAGAGGGAAGGAATAAGAGGGACATGAAGAGTAGGACAATGTCATCGGGTTCTGGTTGTTAAAAAAAATAGTTTTTGAATGAGGTTTCGGGGAATGGTGGTCTCCATCTTCAGGTCATTTTACAGTTATAAAAATGAGTCATGTTATCCGCTGCAATATATATGCAATACATCCGTTGTAATATACGTGTCTCAATTGAGCATTTAGTACGAACTCAGCATGATGTGTCGTATTTAATTCCCACGGATAGAGTAACTGATCATGCTAAAACGACGCGAACTTTCTCGCCCGCATTTTCACGCAAAATTACACGAAAAGTACTCATATTTTCGAAAAATTGTTCATAAACTTATTTCAAAATCTATCTTTAAGGAACTGATTTTATTAAGGGATAACATCTCTATCTTCAATATTTTAGTTGTAGGAACACTCCGAAAAAATGTTGAACGTTTGCAATTTTCGAAAAATCAGGATTTTCAACGAACATGAGACTTACACCATTATCTTAATCGTCCTTCATACTATCCAATAAAATTTAAAAAGATGGAGCCTTTTTTAAAATTGAAAATGTCCAAGGGCTTCATGTAAAGTACCCCCCAAAACTAAAATATCCATTTCAAATTCAAGGGGCCGCGACATCAGCCAGATCGATTGAGGAATATCAATTTTGGAGAAAATTGGCAGATGTTTGGAAATTTGGAGAAAACAGACGTTTCGCCGTCATTAGATTGTTCGGAACGAAGGATCTATAAAACATAGATTCTGGTTACCCTATGTGTTAGGGGACTCGCCCCCTAAATTTAGCAACAGAATTCATCAATTTTTTCGTTACCAGAGTCCTGTAATAAGAGTTTTTCAGCCGAAAATTCGTTTTTCGCGCAGCATAACGTAACTTTCTCTCTATTCCGTAGCGAGAAAGTAAAAATATGTTTATTATTATTATTATGTTTATTATTATTATTATTATTATTATTATTATTATTATTATTATTATTATTATTCCTTCCTATACTATAGTATATGCAGCAAAAGAATTGGAATCCGGTCTCGAATTTCCGGTCATAAAAATATAATTCTAGGTACTTTTTAGTTGTAACTGTGCACACACGTCATAGTTAAGTACGATTAAATAGGATTAGTATTGTTCCACGGATAGTTAAGATTGGTGCAGATGGGGAGGAGAAATATGTGAAATTGTAACCGAAAAGCAGTATGTCTGTGTATGGAAGTATAACTCTGTCAGATTAAACGTTTTTGAGCCAGATTTGGCAAATACGTCAGGAGTAAGATGTAGTTGTGGTGGGACGGAAATCATCAAGATACTTTAATATTTAAGGGCACTTTAAATTTAGTCCCTGCGACAGTTTCCAAATTTTCTGAAAACTGGCCAGACATTTTCTCTTTACGCTTTTTCCTCGAATAAAATAAAGCGCATTTACAAAAATGGTGTTTTTTCGATTTTAATTAAAATCTAAGAAAAAATTTAAAAATCTGTAGAAGTTAAAATTTTTATTTTGAAACCTGTCCCAGTATTAAAGCCAGAAATCTCTTTTTCAACGCTATTTATCTTATTTTAAAGCTTTGGGTGATATCATGAACTTTATTAAAAGTAATTTCAGTAGTTGTTGAGTTTTAGCAATAACAGAAGGAATCGTTTAGATATGCTGCAGATTCTTACTAGTCTCTTTTTGTTTCTAGTCACCAAACTTTACGACTATCTTCCTTGATTACAAGCTACGCGCAAAGTAGATTCGTATGCGGTATAAGTATGTGTATACTTTTAGATGCTGTTAGATCCGATACTCGGTACAAATATAAAGAATACCAGAAATGCGTCGGAAACGACATCTCCATCTCGCAAGGTTCTTGCACACGAACGTTGGAGTCTATAGTCGTTCACAAGTTCTCCCTCACAAGCCATCACCGGCATACTGACTCTCAAATGCTCTCCCTCACAGTGGCAGTGATATGAATGGTGCGTCACAATGACACTATGCGAGGGAGAATTTGCAAAGAAAGTATGATTCTTAAATCAGAATGCAGAGGAAAGGCTGAAGAAAGGAAATTATGCGAGAAGTATTTGAAGGCAATGAACAAAACGTGAAATGTTGAATGCAAACACAAGTGAGTGTGTGGGGGAGATAATATGTGAGAGATTTTAGGAGAAAGGTGAGTAGAAGCGTAAGAGAGACGGAGAGAGAGACGGAGAGAGAGACGGAGAGAGAGACGGAGAGAGAGACGGAGAGAGAGACGGAGAGAGAGACGGAGAGAGAGACGGAGAGAGAGACGGAGAAAGAGAGACGGAGAGAGAGACGGAGAAAGAGAAAAAAGGACGGAGAAAGAGAGAGACGGAGAGAGAGAGAAGAGAGACATATGATAAAAAGTACAGAACATTATCCGATTTATATATGAAGTTTGTACGAGGAAGACGTATGGGACAATAAGCAAGGGATATCATTTAATCGACAGAATGTGAGGGAGACTACTGAAAAGGCTGGTTTGTTCAAACACACGAGAGGCTACAAAGAATATCAAATGTTATAGATAGACGATGAAGGGGCATAAGGCAATCACCCAGCATGGTACACAAGTTGATCTGACGTGGCTGTATTGAAAGGATCCCGTACCTGGAATGTTTTGGGGGAGATGTATTATATGATGATAAATTCCGTCTGTTTGATGTCCTCCGAAAAAATCGTACGTTTCCACATAAAGTCTCCAGATCATTCTTTTCAATTCAAAATAGGTTAGCAAAATAAGACACAGAATCGACGTACCCAACGCGAAAAACAAGGAATTTGACGTGTTCAATCCAATGTTTTCAATTTTAATGCCACAACGTTTTTCCTGAATATTTATGTCCTGGAATTTGAGGAACATGTAATCATTAAAAATGACTTGTGCCTTGACAACGTCCATTTATTATTTCCTTAAGAAAAACAATGCAGCCTTTTTCCCCCTTCAACATCATTTCCTGTTTTCCTTGAGTGTTAGTTTAATAATATTGTTTATCCTATCTTTCATGACCTCTTACACAGTTTTAAGATAATTAGATCAAGGACATCGGTCATCAACATGGCACCACCTCCCTCAACGGATATCGAATATGTAAAGTCTAATATTTGGATTTCCATCCCATCCCTCAGTCAGAAAATGGATATAAGGGAAATTCTAGGCATGAGAGGACCAGTCAAGCTGCTCAGAGACTTTGAGTTATTGAATTCTATTAATACCAACTTAAGCGGATCTTTGACTTCATCACATGAACGAATCGCCGCTTAAGCAAATAGACACGATCCTCCCATTACCTTCTGTGCTTACTCTTTGAGAGCGGAATTGATAGCGAAAGAGAAAGAAAACGGCTTAGAAGGTGCAAGTGGCGCGGAGTCGACTTCTCGCAGGCAGCGGCCTTTCGCCGATTCGCCTCGCTCGGGAGGATTTCCATTTCTGATGCGGCGACGGCAGCGCCACCTCGTTCGTCTTGCGCGCGGCCAAGGGGCGGGAGGCTCAATTACATAAAAGCCCTCGGAACAAAGGAACGCGGCCGCAGGGAACCGAGGCTCTCCCCGCGGCGAGGTACGTCTTTCCCCCGCTAGGCGCCACCGGCGCGCAGCGCTCGCGCCGAAGAACCGCTTTTGCTCTTAGACGAGCATTTACTTAACTGCCCATTGATTTCACTTTCTCGTTTCTTTAGTCAGTCTACGGCTCCGCATCTCCCCTTGGATTTTGATCTGCAGTATTGATTATAATGATGATGATGACCAGGACCGGCAATTGGTGAGAAGCTGTGGCGAGTCCTAAACATTATTTTAAGTATACCGCACTTTATGGAAGCTACATCTACCGTTGTCTTTTATTTTGAGCTTTTTTGAAATCCTAATACTACGAAATTCCGGCTTTAATAATTGTTCTATAAGACAATTGGTACAAACCACTAACTTCTGGATCATTAACACACTCCATTTTCACAAAAACGTGAGAGACGCGTAACTTACCAGAGAAGGACAGTTCACCGCAATATTTTGCGGTGACTGACCGTCCCGATGCGCATTTTCCCCTCTCCCCGCCCTTGAAACATCAGAAGACCTTGGTTATCGCGGCTGGCATGTGGTGCCTTCGCCAGTGCTAGCGTATTCTCTGGACAGCATTAAGAACTATTTGAAACTTCTCACTCTACCGCACTTCACAGCGCTTACGGATGCGGAAGTCTGACTGGCTCGCGGTAGCAAAACAGTTTTTTTCCGCATCTGTTTTAAAGCTTTCAAAATCTCAACAACTTCTTAGATGATTATCAAACTTATGAACTTTATTACACACTTCGAATTACTAGGTTTACCGGTGGTATATGCGGTGTATCGAAGAATTCGCCACTGGTGTCAAGTCCGAGTGGACCCAGAGGTTCCCCCTCCCCCTCAATCTCCCACTGAAAATATTTATTAAGGAAAAAATACAAAACATATTTTTTTCAAATTGTTATGTTTATGACTAAATTGTCATCACTTTTATTTTATCTAATTTCAGCAGAGTTCATTTTTGCAATGATAATCAGCGTTGCGATTTGCATTTTTTTTATAAAAACTCATTTAATAATATTTGAGAATCGATTTTGTCGACCTACTCAACGGCTTCTGGATTTTTCTCCAATCAGGCATCTCCCAGCAGCGGGGCACCGTTCCAGCCGGGACAAGCTCCAAGGTCACGACTGGTCTCCCGACTTACGTGATAGTGTAATGCAAGTACGCAAGTAGAGAAGTGCGTAAGTAATAAAAACATCTAAGTATTTAACGTCGATTTATTGAAGACAATGCTGTTTTTTTCAATATAGCTGTTTTATGCTAGATTTTTTTGTGGTTGATATTTCATTTTTGAATGAAAATTAATAATAATAATAATAATAATAATAATAAAAACTAATAATTTTCAGATATTCAGAAATTGGACATTTTTCTGATGAAAGTGACAAAATGATAAAAACGTTAGTCAAATATCTGTTGATAAATGTAGTGTATTATGTTTACACTATCCAATCAAATAATAAAAAAGTTTGTTTTCAGGTAAATTTTAATTATATATCAATAATCACGCTGTGTGAAACACGGTTTCTCGTGTTTGTTTTCCGTGTGGGAAATAGCTAACTTTTTTTTATGAAACATCCCGAAGAGTGTGCGAAACATCTGTAACGATTCGCAATTGTCTTTCGTCTTGACGTCTTTGTTTATTATTTACAAACAATAGCGTTACGAAACTGACTGGAATCCATTTACTTTTGTACAAGGTAAGGTATTGTAAGTTATTTCTAGTTAGATTTGATATTAAATTTATTTTCCTTTACTTGACGCATAGCGTTTTGCTCAGGGGGTGTTAAAATAGTATATTCTGCAACGAGCGTAGAATGATGGCTATTATTCACGAGTGGATGTTTCCGACGCGAGCGACGTAGGAGCGAGTGTCGGAATTTTCACGAGTGAATAATAGCCATTCTACGCAAGTAGAAGACTATACTTTCTCTACGACTTTGATATTGAAGTTTTAAAAATACTAAATGATAACATGTGAAAAGTTTTTTTTTTATTTTTTGAAATAATGTTACATTCATTCTACTTTTAACTATTTTTTATTTTATAAATTTAATGTAAAATTAGAACAAATGTGAACTCGCATACTGTTTCGTGGTTCACCTGTCTTACGATAGTTGCGGAAGAGCACGCAGCGCCTCTGTAGGCGACTGCGAGAACCCTAAGTCGTTGTGTAATGAACTAGGACGAATGCGATTGGTCGACAGGTGTGTTAGAATAATATTCTCGCACGGCTTGTGGAATTGGCATGATTACTACATCCGATAACATGGAGAAATGAATAGATTCTGCTATAGTCGTACAGAAAAATGTCTACGCAACACGTGTGCGAGGTGCTTCCCGTACTCGAGCTATGACAAACTCGATTCGTTTGTGAATCACCTGTTTCGCGCCCTTGCTATGTAAACTTCAATTTCGTCATTTTTAATGCGATGTGGTACAGATTAAGCGTTGACAGACATAAATTATATTGGCGGTATACGCCACAAGAAGATATAATTTCCTCATGAAATGTGTGCTTGGGCGTGTTAGGAATGGGACATTTATGAGCTGTTTCCAGCAATGTAAGTTCTTTCACAGAAGGATCGAGTAGAGACGACTTTTCACAAGAAATCAGATTGAATTCTGAATAATAGGGACCAGATTACAAGAAAGGCGTCTGAATTTAATGACGGATGATGTAATAATATTAGAAATTAAAAATAAATAAAAGAAAGAATTTTTAATGGTGCTACTTATCTCATATTCAAAAATGAAAACGTCTTCCAAGCTTTCGAAGAGAATACAATAAAGCAAACAATGACTCTAAAAATGACTGCAAAATGTGCAATACTCTTAGCTATGAAGTACATCTGATTGTCTAACCCTAAAAAAAAGGAGTAATGAAGTCAAATGTTCTTTATAATATAGTCACTACAATTATATCTTACAATAAACAATTCAAACCTGCTACCAATCCGTATATGTTTCCGGGAACCTATCGGCCAGTAGGTATTATTCCTAAAGACGGGGAGTTGTAGTGGTTTGCTTGAGCCGAATACCTAGTGGCTAATGAAACGTAGTGCGGAGCACGGCCAACCTTTGATGCGAAATAGGTTTCAGAGGTGCGCTGCAATTGTTGGAGGGCAAAACGCATCAGGTTGGGAAGTTGGTCTGTGAGGGATACAGGGTGAAAAGCATCAAGTTGCAGGGTTCGCGGTTGTGGGAGTGCAAGGGGGGGGGAAGTCGTGCTAGGGGACGGAGAAAGGCAAGTCTCGCTACCGTTTCCAATTTGATTACCGCGCATAAAGAGCAGGCATAAACCCGGGCTATAAAATGATACCGGCGCCCTTGGGCAGCTTCGTGCTGTATCGGGAACAGAGATGCGAGTAAATGAGCTCCTGGTAATTTGGAAGCGAAGGGAAGAAAAGGGTCTCCCACAAAAGCGTGAATGTATACAACGCAAAATAGATTTTCATGGGAAGGAACGCTGAAGGCGGAGGAGAAAGGATGAGAAATGGTTGGAGGGGAGAAAGAGAGAAACGGATATTGAAACTGGAAGTTTAATGAAGACAAGAAAAGAATCAGATAATAGAAGCTAAAAGAAAACAATATAAAACTGAAATATACCTAAAAGATTTATGAAGGGATTTGAATAACATTCTTTTATTGAAAAAAATCTGGATGGAAAAACAACTTTAAGTACGTTCGGTCATATTTCGAGCTGAGAACATTAGAGGAAAAAATAAGAAGTTCGTTGAATTATTTTCTACTTACTAAGGAGAGTGACAAAAGAACGAAGAAACAAAGGAAATTGTTTAAATATGAGAATTCAGCATTCAAATTTGTACGAATGATGTACAATTGACAATGTCTACTTTGAAGTGGAAACGATTAGGTGTAACTACAATCAAATTAAACAATTCGAGCAGTAATCTTTTGCCTTCTCCTTCTTCACGCGTAAGTTACTTCTGAATTAGAGTGTACAAATATGATTTCTAAGAACATCACTCTGAAATTTGCAAGGTGGACAATATGTTTTCTACTTAATGCAACAATCAACACACTATCATGATTTTACACATTCGCAATGTTTCAATCTCCTTTTCATACATTGTACTTTTACAAGCACAACGAAGGTTAATATCTTGGCTGAAATCGATATGTCAAAAGATATCCGGCCGGGAGACTCCGTGTTCTAGAAGGACCACCATGCAATACGGTCGTCATATTGCATCATCTTCAGGTCTTAAAGCCCTTGGAATTTAGTTCTGAAGAAAGTCGCAATATGACGACCCAGACTTTGGGAACAGCGACTAAAACGTTGCGTGTCCCAAACAATCACGATTTCATTGAATCCGGATATCGTAGCCAACATCAGGATATATGGTTTGTTCAGTCATATATGATATTCTTTTGACACTCATTCGTACCCATCTCAATTGCGGGGCGTCGTCCATTAAGTAACACGTAGAAATCATTGGCATTTATTTCATGAAAGTTGTCTGTCTTGTGTTGGGGATGAGGTAATCATTATTTTTGTCGCACCGCAAACTGGAGAATATTCGCATGCAAACAATTTATAGTGCTAGAAATCAACAAAAGGGCTCTTCAAAATTTCTTCTTAAATATTTTTTGCGTAGATTATTTTTTGATTAAAAATTTGTATATTGCGAATTGAATTGAAAGAGTTTTTAAAATGAACAAGGCACGATCTTTGATTCGGTGATTATGCGCTGTCCGTATAGTTTCGGCCCCCTCATTGAATGTCTCTACTAAAGGATTCATTTCAATTTTCTCACATACTTTTTGACATTACTTTTATCAATTCTTACATTGTTATTTTTAAAGACGATTACGAAACAAACTAATGATATTGGAACAAACTAAACTATTAGTGAAAACTCTCCTTAACAAGCAACTGCACTCACTGAATTGACACTTCAGAGGCACGCATCTCATGTGGCTGACGAAACAATACATTTACGGGAGCGAAGCTATTTCTGGTGATGCTCTCGGCTGAGGCAGATCAGGGCATCAACGGATGTCACTATAGTGCCTCTGACCAGGGGTTCTAAGTTCGAGACCCGACAATGGCAGGAGTTTCGACTCTAGGTAGAAAGCTAGGTCGAAACCAGCCGCTGTCTGAAGAAGAATTCTAGTGTCCGCCTATTCTGATCGGTAGTTTTCCGTTGGTCTCTCCCATCAACACCACGCGAATGCTGGAGACGAACCCTAACAAAAGGGCCACGGACCGCGCGCTATCTTTCCGTCCTCTTCCTTGTCTTATTCTCATCCCTTACTTACTTACTTACTTACTTACTTACTTACACACACACGTATACTTACATGCCACTACACTACCACACACATATCAGGAGATTAGAGCTTCTGTTGACACTCTCTCGGAAACACGAAATAATCAATCAGCAATGTTCAACTTTTCTTATAACCTGTCAAAATAACAGTTCGCGGTTTTGACCCGAGTGTATCCATACAAATGTATAGATGGGCTCTTCCGGTAGAGCACTTAGTGGCACTTTTAGACGCGTCCGAGGCTCAGAAAGGAAAGTCTTCAGAACAGAAACTTTCTTGCAATTCGTGCAAATTCATGCTAAGATCGCCAAATTGTGATACCTTAATAGTTATTTGGTTTCAATATGCCGATCGGCGCATCCTCGCCGACTGCCGTAAAGCAAAGTAATCGCCAAAGGAAGTTTCCTTTCTGGATATTTCCTATTCTGCATCCGAGGTACGTTTGTAGCAGAGTCTTGTTGCATAATTGTCAAAATAAGAATATTTTCATGAAAATTTAATACGATTTGAAAAGAATAAATGGAATTTTTCGCTGACGGAAAAGCACAAAAGGTATAATGGAACAACCACTGGATTTGCCAACAAACCAAGTATGAAGTTGGCAGAAGACACACAGGAGCCCCCCATTGATGGAGGACTTCGCGCCCCGAAAAGAAAATTAGTTAAGTGTTCGAAAAAATGGCGTAAAATAGATTATAAATTATACAGTATTTCTAAATTAATATTTAATGAAATAGCCAACTATACTAACAAGTTTATATCTAAAATTATAATAATTTTTGTTTTTTATAGTTTGTATTATAATTAATGATTTTTTAGGGACAGGTTTTTTTTTCGGAGAGGGGCCTCAACACGATTTTGTTCTAGGGGACTCCACAGCACCTAAATCCGAAGCTGCTTCAAGACGGATTCACACATTCGGTATTCGGCGAGAAACGAGCGACCGCTCGCCGAATCCCAAGTGGTGTGAATGAGTTGCTTGCTATTTGCCGAGTGACGAACATTCAGTGCTCGTCCTACCCACCGCGTGTCAGTCTTTTGCACACTTAAAGGAAGCAAACATCCGCCGAGCACATCAGCAGCTCGGAATCGGGCGAGTAGTCACTCGCTGCTCGGTGAATGCCGAATGAATGAAAACGCCTTTAGCTGTACGGTGAAGGGCGCGCATGTAAATTGTACATTTCGCTCCCGCATTCTTTTCGTATTTGGATCGGAGAAATTTTCGTATTTGCTTCAAGGCGGCTCCTCACATTCGCTATTCGGCGACTGCTCGCCGAATCCCCAGATGCGCATGGGTTGTCAGCTATTTGCCAAGCGACGAACATTCGGCGGTCGCCCTACCGTCCGCGTGTAGTTCTTCTACATACATCAAAGGAGGTGAACATTCGCTGACCACGTCAACTGCTCGGGATTGGGCGAGCAGTCTCTCCATACTCGCCGAATGTGTAGTGCCGCCTTTAGCAGTACGGCCAAGGGCGAGCGTGTAAATCATAATTTCGCTCCCACATTCCTTTTCATATTCGGATCGAAGAAAATTTCGGCAAATACGGTTTTCATTCACTCACATTCGGTTTCGGCGATTGTTCGTCGATTTCCGGGTAGTGTGGATGGGTTGCTTGCTTTTTGCCGAGCGTCGAATATTCGGTGCTCGCCCTACCCACCTCGTGTCGGTCTTTTGCGCACTTAAAGGCAGCAAACATTCGCCGAGCACATCGGTTGCTCGAAATTGGTCGAGCAGTCGCTCCGTACTTGCCGAATGTGTAGAGCCGCCTTCAGAGTGGGTGCGTAGGTGCGTGGCGCGTGGCGGTCCGAGAGCGGCCCGCTCAACAGCTGAGGGCTGCTGCCTCCCCGCGTATTGATCGATCGGCGGCGCTGGGGGCGCGGAAGACAAGACAAGGGGCGGAAAAACGCGGGATCAATGCGCAAGATGGCGGAGGCGCCGAGACGGGGCTCCAGGGAGGCGAGCAAGGCCAGGCGGCGCGCGCGGGTGCTTCCCGCAACTGGGAGCCCCGCCGCAGCGCGACTCGCGACCGGGAACGGTAGCTCAGTGCATCAACTGATGCCACTGCAGCGCCTCTGACCGGGAGGTCCTAGGTTCCCACTCCCCACGGCGGCAGAATTTTCGAATTTTAGCTTTTCAGCTACGTCGAATTCAGTCGCTGCCTGGAGGAGAATTCAAGCGGCCGGCTGCTCTGATCGGTAGTTTTCCGTGGTTTCTCCGATCAAAACCAGGCGAATGCCGGAGCAGTACCCTACCAAACGGACCGCACGCGATCTGTCCTTCCTCTTTCTTGTCCTATCCTCTCCCCTTACACACACGCACACTTACACTCACATGCACTACACTACCACATATTCCGGGAGCTTAGGGTTTGTCCCGGCTGGGGCGCCCGCTGGTGGGAGAGTCCTGGTTAGGGGGAAACCCCACTAGCCGACGGTAGGTCGGCGCCGGATCTCGCCATCCAGTGGGGGAAGATAACCGCCATCTCCAGAAAAAAACATGCACTACACTAACGGGACTAGTGACCAGTTGACGTGTCCGGAGACACAAAAAAAACAAACCAAACCAGCGCCTCACGAGAACGCCCCGCTCTGGTGTGTCATCGGAAGGGAACGAAATTCATTGTAATAAAAATAGTAAAGTACGTAAATATGTATTCATTTTCTTCAAAATATGTAAAAAAAAGAAAATATGTAATATAAAAATTCATTGTAGAGTTTAAAATTCTTCTGTATAACTATTTTCCGAACACGAAACGTCGCTGATTGGATATTAACGGGGTATCGGAGCGGTCGAAAAAATGTTCCACCTTTACAGAAATACCTATACACTAGTTTCAATCGTAATATAAAGTTCTTTCATGATGTATACAGTGTTGTTTTCGAGGAGCCGGCGCTCAAGTGTAGTAGTACCGTCTAGACAGTAAAGGATACTGGAAGGGGCAGGGATATAAAGGACCCCCCCCCCCCAATCCAACATTGCGATAATACAATGCTTCACATACATTGGCTCATCCTTGATCCCGAGTAAGCGGTTTTCAAGAAGCAGGAGGAGGAGTAGGTTTGACAATTGATTAAGAAGGTCAGGTGGTTTTAGAAGCGCAGAAAGAATACATTTCTCTGTAAGAATGATGATTCCAGTAACATATATTGCGAACTCACATATGAAATGCTCTGTTTTGACGAATAAGTACATTAAAATGTTACCAAATATGTAGCAATAGGTCAAATATGTAAAAATATGTGATTATACCGAAATAAGTAAAATTATATAAGATAAACAATGGTTTTAATTCATTCAAAATGTCTTGAAACTCTAAAGAATGTTATTGAATCCAGATATCATATTCCCGTAAAAGTATGTATTTACATTCAAATCCGTTCCCTAGGCATCTGTAGACCTCGGAGTTTTAGGCACAAACTAGTGGTACTAAAACACCACGACCGTAATTTCACGCAAAATTACACGACAAGTACTCAAATTTTCGAAAAATTGAACATGACATTGTTTCAAAATCTATCTTTAAAGAACATATTTCATTAAGAGAAAATCTCTATCTTCATAATTGTATTTATAGGAAGATATCAAATAAGTTTTGAACGTTTGCAATTTTCAAAAAATCAGTGTTTTCAAACAACGTGAGGCCTGCACCATTCTCTGAAACGTCCTCTATCCAACGTAACGCACGCTATGCAACAACAAAATTTAATCAAACATTATGGAGCCATTTTTTAAATTTCGAAAATGTCCAATTAAAATATTT
The DNA here is from genome assembly GCA_964035755.1 of Teleogryllus oceanicus. Lineage (NCBI taxonomy): Eukaryota > Metazoa > Arthropoda > Insecta > Orthoptera > Gryllidae > Teleogryllus > Teleogryllus oceanicus. Next base: position 45,170,631 of record CAXIVR010000007.1, on the reverse strand, counting down.
GTTTCAAGTTCAAGGGGCCACGACAACAGCCAGATCGATTGAAGAATATCAATTTTGAAGAAAATAGGCTGAATGGTTTAGCCGCTTGTGTTGTTCACAGACGGATAGACCTTTTGGCGTCAATCGTTTTCGGTATCGAGGACCCACAAAACATGGATTGTGGCTACATCACGTGATAGAGGATTTTTTTCTAAATTTAGCTCCTAGATTAACCCACTTTTTCGTTACCAGGCAATGAGTTATTTTTGCCGAAAATTCGCCGTTTTTTCGTGCAACATTACAAAACTTTCTCTCCATTTCGTAGCGAAAAAGTAAAAAGTGATGATTTAGGCACCTAAAATATGTAACAAAATTACGAAATTAAGCACTATTGGGTATGAAATGTGACGTTTTCAGCTCTTAAAATAGGGTACAAAATTACCACCCACAACCCTCTACAGCAGAAAACGTTTTTTTTTTTAATTTTATTTTTTCGGTAACTTAACACTATTTTATGACACTGAAAAAAATATGATTAATATGAAGACAACTTATACAGGAAAATATTTTTTGATATTTTCTCGGACCCAAATTCAAACACAAAAATATAATTTTGAAAGAAAATAACAAAAAATAATTTTTATTGTGTCTTAGAACCATGGAACAGGCTCGAAAAAATCGCAAACGTTCTTCTTAAATTTAAAATGGTTGTGATTTTTTTTCAGATTTTTTCGACAACTGGGTCGCAGTAAAAAAAAAATAAAAACCATTTTCCACCTTTAAATCACCTTGAATTTAAATACCTGAATATACTGAATCACCACAAGAATACGATCTCGAATTCTCGGTTGTAGGTGTTCAAGGTTCTTTTGAGCTGTAACTTCCCGCACACATCACGATTAATGTTTATTAGTAATGTCCTAAAGATGGCTAAGATTGATGTATATGACGGGGAGATAAACGGAAATTTGTACCCGAAAAAATGAGTGTCTGAAATGATGAACGTCTGTGTAACGCATAACTATCAGATTAGAAGCCTCGAGCCTAGGACCTCTCGGGCAGAGGCGCTACAGTGACATCAGTCGATGCACTGAGCTCCCGCTCCCGGTCCCACCAGCTGCATCCCAATATCCCCACCAGCGCCATTCCAACACATCCACCAGCTCCATCCCAGTACTTCCACCTCCATTCCAATATCTCCTACCGGGAGCGGTAGCTCAGTGCATCAACTGATGTCACTGCAGCGCCTCTGACCGGGAGGTCCTAGGTTTGAGTCCTGACGGCGGCAGGATTTTCAACACTAGCTTTTCAGCTAGGTCGAATTCAGTCGCTGTCTGGAGGAGAATTCTAGCGGCCTGCTGCTCTGATCGGTAGTTTTCCGTGGTTTCTCCGATCAACACCAGGCGAATGCCGGAGCAGTACCCTACAAAACGGGCCACGGACCGCGCGCGATCTGTCCTTCCCATTCCTTGTCCTATCCTCTCCCCTTACACACACACTTACACTAACATACACTATATTACCACATATTCCGGGAGACCGGTCGGGAGCTTAGAGCTTGTCCCGGCTGGGGCGTTGCCCCGCTGGTGGGAGAGTCATGGTTAGGGGGAAACCCTACTAGCCGACGGTAGGTCGGCGCCGGATCTCGCCATCCAGCGGAGGAAGATCACCTCCATCTCCCGAGAAAAAACATGCACTACAGTAACGGGACTAATGACCGAAGCAGTTGACGCGCCCGGAAACATGAAAAAATCAATCAAAATGCAATATCTCCTCCCGCGCCGTTTATATCCCCTACGTCACTCCTCCAACCGGACGGCCCGTCGCGTCTCCGAGTCGGCTTCGCGCGGATGCCCAGGCGGCCGCGTTTTGCAGCGGGATCCTCCGCGACTTCCGCGCCCGGGTGCTCCCTGTCGCCTTCGACGCGTCAGCTGGCGACAGTCACCCTCCCCGCCACGCCCCCTCCACCGCTCCCCCCCGCGCGCCCCCGCCGCCGCCGCTGTCACTCTCACCGCCGCCACCGCCCCCTCTGTCCCCCCACCCCCGCCATCATCGCGACGCCCTCTCCAGCTCAAGAGCGATTTAGGGGAGAAGCTTTTAAAATGGACATCGTTTCGCCCTTAAGGACCCCCGGAGACACAAAATAGAGATAAAGCACAGCGGACACAAAAGCGTCCGGGAAAGGGAAGGTTGGTGCAGGGAGCGTGTAAAGCGAAAGACCGTTGCGTGGGTATTGAGAATAATATCGTCGTTTTTTTTTAAGAAAATTAAATTTCTGCGAATTAATTACATAGTTTTAATTACAACGATGTAAAGATTCACTAAACGCACGTGCTGGAGGACGTACGACGGCATAAATACGACGCAAGGGGAGGGGGTGCGACCTTTTATGGTCGTAAGTAATGGCGCTCCTGACTAGGGGGTGTTAGAATCGTGGAAACATGTCGGGAGCTTCCGAAGGATTAAACTACAGGCAGTGCCTAGGCTTAGGACGCAATTTAATCATTTATCGGAGGAGCTTTGTGTGTCAGGGAGACGCAACACAAATTAATTAACGAGATTGGGGAGGCGACGCGATGGGTAGCATGCTGTGTGCTGCAATCCCAGCTTCTCGCATGTTAAGAGTAAAATGCCCAGTAGTAATGATCTCTGAGGGACAGTCATAAGAACTTCGGAGTGACACGTTTAAAACAGAGGAAAGTTATCAGTTGTGAAACGAATTCCATTATGATCAATTTTGAAAATGACAAACTTCGAGTCAATGTTTTTAATATTTAGTTGTTTTGTTTTCCAACAAAGGACTACTTATATTACTTGAAACACTGTTTTATCTACTCCTCTATTGTTTCATATTACTCGTTTAAAAACTGTTTTATTCACAAATATTTTTAGTCTGAATTCGATATTTTTACTAACTGAACCTAATCATGCGCGCAGTAAGCAATAATTGGTTATTTGGACTAGAAAAATGTATCTTTATGACATGGGCGCCGTATGGTTCCTAGTGTTTTGGATCCGTTTCAGATGCATATGGTTCGTGTTTCCACTTTCTTTTAGGTTTTCTTGAAACCCATAACTTTGAATTGCCTTTCAATCGGAAAGAATTGGAAGTTTTTTATACTTCATATATTCAAGACTGAATTCGTATGGATGTTTTTTTCTACTGCAGTATAAAATAACTATGCTATAGAAAGAGATGTAGTATTCAATTTATGAAAAGAAAAATAGCCTACTGCATTTTGAATAACATACGAATAGTCGTTACCTCCAAAATGTGTTACGTTCTTGTTTTAACATGACTAGGATGAAATATATCAGGTGTAATGACAGCTGTGGAACATCTTTTACAAATGTGTAAATCGATTATTGAGTTTATCTCAGAATCATGCAATGTTATTGTTATCACATTGAAATCTCTAATAAATCAAGATAAAAACTTGTTAACACATTGTTTGGTGATTCTGCTACATAACGAAACTCAGAATCGATAACGATGAAAATAATACACTAACTAAATGACAAAAAATTCAATGAAGATGGAATATGAATGATATTTTTCTCGTTTTTTTGGAATTGACTATCTACACCAATCGTCTTCTATATTATTTCAGCAGTATACATACCTTTTCCAGTTCCCACACGCCACTAATATATATAAATGAGAATAAAAGAAAATTTCACGGAGACGTGGCGAATTGCACTTCGAGTTAAAAAATATGAAGAATTTGTTAAAAAAAGCATTTGAATATTCACGTCGAATGCAACCCGCGACACTTTGCCCAACTTTTTAAATATATATCGTTAAATAACTCCTAAATGAAGCGTTTTAGGGTCTTAAAAATAAATTTGTGAGGCCAAAGGTCTCAATGCGACGTCCACCATACCGTAAACTAGAAGTTGAGATCTTCTTAAACATTCCATTATACATTTGCCAGTTCGAGGCTTCTCGATTCTCCCCCCCCCTGCTCAGAGCCTGCATAATCTGCAATCGTAAATGAAAATAAACTAATTACGAGTACTTCGTATTCTACGCGATTGAATTACGCAGGTGTACCTCTCTACTCGGTAATATTAAATAAGAGTAGTTTGTATTGACATGGGTATTGTTATCAATTGCAAGGAGACATACAGAACAAGTGACGGAGAATAAGGTCTTGCAGAAAACGATGCACTGCAATCTTAATATGGAAAAGTAGAGAAGAGGGTGGGGGTTTAACATGCGGAGGTTATCGTACGGGTACGCTAGTTACATTTTATTTTGATTATTTCACTTAATACCTTCTTTAGAGACAGTTTTTACTAAACGCATACATGCAACACTTCAAGTTTTCTTGAATAGAAACTACAGAAATTGTTAAGGCTTAAAATACAGTTTATTAAAATATTTGATACAAAATACGCAATGTTTGGAGCAATGGTTGTCCATTCCATATAGTTTTTTTTTCGTGTTTCCAGTCATTAGTCCCGTTAGTGTAGTGCATGTTTGTTTCTCGGGAAATGGTGGTGACCTTCCCCCGCTGGATGGCGAGATCCGGCGCCGACCTACCGTCGGCTACTGGGGTTTCCCCCTAACCAGGACTCTCCCACCAGCGGGGCACCGCCCCAGCCGGGACAAGCTTAAAGCTCCCGACCGGTCTTCCGGAATACGTGGTAGTGTAGTGCATGTTAGTGTAAGTGTGTGTGTAAGGGGGAGAGGATAGGACAAGGAAGAGGAAGGAAAGATCGGTCGCGGTCCGTGGCCCGTTTGGTAGGGTACTGCTCCGGCATTCGCCTGGTATTTATCGGAGAAACCACGAAAAACTACCGATCAGAGCAGCCGGCCGCTAGAATTCTCCTCCAGGCAGCGACTGAATTCGACCTAGCTGAAAAGCTAGTGTCGAAAATCCTGCCGCCGTCAGGACTCGAATCTAGGACCTCCGGGTCAGAGGCGCTGCAGTGACATCAGTTGATGCACTGAGCTACCGCTCCCGGTCCCATTCCATATAATCCAACTGTCTATTCCATATGAAAATTATTTTTTACGAAACTGATCTGCCGCGAGGAAATACGACCAAATATATTCTTTCATTCGTATTCATAAAAGGTGACTGCATTTCAATAAAAAACTGACTGTCTTTAAAGAAAGTATTGAACATACTCAAAATAAAGTACGTCTGGTAAATATTCAAGGGACGCTTATCAACGGCAAAGCAATGCGGCAGAAGTTTTTGCTTCAAATTCGTCGCTATGATCTAAGAAACAAATTCCTTTGTGAAAACAAAAAAGTATTTCCCTCTCTAACTTTGAGACAGACGACTACTTTAAAGCAACGGTGACGTTAGGAGATATCACTAAGCGGCAAAACACAATCTATGTTTTCAAAGTAAATTTTTTGCACCCATTCCACGTCGAACTGCGGCAGCTTTACACTGGCTTTACTAATCTGATATGAGGAAAACTCTATTTACATTAGCCGTGCCAACAAAGTTAACACGATGGAGAAATTTTAGCTGTAAGTCATTAAATCATGTGACTGTCTTGTTGTAGCTAACGACGTATTTTTATTATCTGTAATTAATTCATCTGTATCGAAAAAATATTGATTTACTATTACATTTTGGTGATAAAAATGAGATTTTATATTGTCGACATAACGATATTTTTTCTTGTTTTATTTTAATATAATAATACGATATCAGTAACTCATAACAATGAGAATCTAATATTGCAAAACTCTTATCATAAAAAATGAGCGAACTACAAACTGTTGTTCTCCACAAACTGCCCCTGTTTACAACAGTCCCTTCAGCCTGAACACAAACGCGCGCAATAATTTAGCAAACCGCAACTGTAAGTCCACAACGCAAACCCGCTCATCGTCTCCGATCGCGAATCCCAGTTGACCGAGCACTTCCCGTTCCGAGCACTCAGGTGAATAACGACGCCGGTCGGTGCAGAGGGCGCCAGGTTGGACAAATTGCCTCGCGCTCGCTACAAGCGCCAGGGGCCTTCTGGCGGAGGAGGTGGCCAAGGGCAGGCGGGGGCGGAGATGGAAGCGAGAACGGTGATGAAATTTCGCGGCTGTAGTGGAGGTTGACGCGAAGGTGGAGGGGAAGGCAGACGTGGAAGTGGAGAGGGGATGTGGGAGATAAAGGGGAGATAGTGGAGATGGAGGGGGAGAAGGGGGTGGAGATGGAAGTGGAGGTGGATGTGGAGGTGAAAATGGGGGGGGATGGGAGGGGGAGGGGTGGTGGAAGGGGGGCGGGGTGGTGGCGAAGCGGTGGCGAGGCGGGGGGGGCGGTGGAGGCGGAGTCGGTGGAGGCGGGGTCGGTGGGGGCGGAGTCGATGAGGCAGAAGCGGTGGTGGCGGAGGTGGTGTTGGCGGAGGCGGTGGGGCGGAGGCGATGGGGCGGAGGTGGTAAGGGTGGCGGCGGCGGACGCGGAGGGGAGCGGGAGTCGGAGGAAAAAGAGGCGCCGGTGAGTGGAGGAGGAAAGGGGAAGGGGGTCGCGACGGCGGCCGGCGCCGAAAGGGTTGTTGCAGCGAATCGCGACCACCTGCCGGCCGGCCGGCCGCCCCACCGGCTGGCCCTCGCCGCGCCGGGCGGCGGGTTGTAGGCGGCTTTTCCGGCCCCGCGGGGCCTCCGCCCCCACCGCTGCCGGCGCCAGCGCCCGGGGGGAAAGGGGGGCACGGGGAAAAGCAGGCGGCTGGGGCGGGGGGGGGGGCTCGGGGGTTACGGCGGTGGAGCTGGACAGAACCAGCACGGAGGGAGCGTGCAGGAACGAAAAATGATTCTTCTGATCCTGGAGGTATCGATAATCTCATGTTGGAAATCCATGAATCAGGATCGGTACAGATGGGCCGATGGCTTTTGTATCAAACTACCGGGATCGAAAAAGATAGTCTAAAAGTTGATTGTCATAAAATCGATGGTTACAATCATGAAAACAGTCTACAAGTGAACTGAAAAATGATGTTTAGGTCGAAAGGAAGAAGCTCCAAATTGTGGCGTCAGAGTGTGTCCCGTACTGCCACAACATTTTGGTTCCCATTTGTTCATGTAGAGTTGTTGATCAGCACTCTTACATATATTATGTACGAGTATTTGTTATATTTCGAAATAAATACACGTAACACCAAATATACAGATAGATGTCATTAACATGATGTTGCATCGTGTGAATTTGGAGTTAAGCAGCTCACTCTGCCGTGACTTGGAAAAAAATTCCATTGAGCGAGTGATTCATTGGCATTCGCTACATGGAACCCCCTAAAACCGGCGGAAAAGCTGGCTTCGCTGTCTGTTAGAATTGGAGAAGGCGCATGCACAAAGGCACAAAAATGATATACGCTAAGGTGCTTCACACTCTACAAAAGTCTGTATTATGTAGCTGTCAAACGTTGTTGTAACTTACGCAACCTAGGATACATACGCCGCAAACCAAGCATCTCACACGTAACATATCATTTTATGTTTAAAATTTTCATCGATTCAAAACGATAATGAAGGTATCAATGTTTGATGTTCGATGCACAGAAAATGATTTATACTGTAGTATCGGTATTACGCTGATGGAATGAAGAAATAAGGGTACAGTAAGGGTATTAGTTACGAAATTCGCCACTATACTTGCGTTTCTATAACCTGGCTAATGACAGTTGTTACGGTTTTGCCGAATCAGGAGCTTAAACTACACCACAATGAGATTACCGTGATGACGTTTTAGCTCTCGATTGGATGACACCTTAACAGCTGATGAAGTGTCATCGGCCACGTTAAAAAATCAAGTATAGACTTTATGAAGCAGTGCCAATCTCTGGAGAAACAGTCATGCCTTCGCAACGTTCTCAATAATTTGCGTTCTAACTTTCTCAAGAGTTCGAGGTTTCTCCTGTGATGGATCTTCACCTGTTTAGGTCATTTCCTTAGATACTTTGGAGAAAATCACGGACAGAGGTTCTCGTCTTCAACAGAAAATAGTTTCTATTTCGTGTCAGTGAAGATGTGTTTGGAATGTTGACATCAGTGCTCCCTGCCAGCTTTTGCCTTCAATTGTTTATTGTGCCAGAAGAGGGGAAGGAAGATCATCAGTCAAGAAAAGTTGCGCGATTAATACATAATACTTTATATAACCAATATCAAAGCATCAGTATTGTCACCACTTCTGAAATCCCAACACAAAAATCTATGTAACAGCGATCATTGCCGCAGTGTTTATCTGTGTGAGTTTGTACACTTCGAATGTACAGGAACAACTTTCGCCTTCAAGGGCTAAACAGAACGTACCCGGTACATATTTACTCACACCGACATTGAGGATAAATCAACCTTGAACCTGCGTCCTGAAGGAGTCGGCAAGTTTCGTCTGTGACAGTTCTAACCACGTGGTTGTGTTTAACACACGCTTGCGTGCACCAGGTTGAGGAAAAAAACAGGTACGTGTAAAATTTTCACGTCCCCCAAATGTGTAAGGCCCTTTCGTCTCTGTCAGAGGGTGCCTGCCTGAGCGAGGAGACGGGTAGGGAGCGGCCGGCAGACAAGCGCCGGGGCGTGGCAGGGCGGGGAAGGGGCGGGGCGCGCTGCACGGCGTGTGGTGTGGCGGGGGGGGGAAGGGCAGACGGGTGGCAAAGGGTAGATTCCGGCGGAGGACAGAGTAGTGGGATGGAGCGGAGCCGGGAGGGGAGGGGGAACGGGACGGAGCGATGCGAGACGGATCGGGATGCGGCGGGCGGGGTGGGCGGAACGAGGCAGAGCGGAAGTAGGGCTGGGGGAGGCTGGGCAGGGCGGGGCGCGGTGAGATGGGGTGGATGGAGCGAGGCAGAACATGGCGAGACGGGATCCGGCGGGCGAGCAGGGGGCGGGGGGGCGGGGGGGGTGGAGGGGGAGGGCTGGGCAGGGCAGAGCAAGCCGTGGCAGGACAGATCGGAACGAGGGTGGCAGGGTGGGGCGGGCGGGGTGGGTCGGTCAGGGCGGGCGGGACAGACGGCAGCGGGAAGCGGGCAAGCGGTCGAGCGGAGCAAAGCGCAGAGGCGGCGCGGAGCCACCGCAGACGGCTTTCATTGGATTTGAACGAATCGCCAGCCAAGCGGACGGACGCGATGCCCGACAGGCTTTTCACGGCTGCGGATAAATTCCCTCCGCCCCGTCCACCCCGTCCTCCTGTCCCCCTCCGCAGCGATGATGGAGGCGAGGGCTACGAGCGGAAGGGCTGGCGCCGCTGTCCCTTCCCGAGGCCCCCAGGGGAGGGCACGCTGGACTGCAAGGGGTGGACCGCGGTGGCGAGGTGGCTTCATATTAATATTGAAATAAGAGCCCGGCAAGACAATGCAAACGGTATCCGATTAGAATAACGAGAGGATGCAAATGGGTGATGGAAATGTGGGGTTCGAATGACGAGGTAATTGATTTGAGCAATGTGTGCGTAGTATGATGGTGTGATGTTGAATATTGATCAAACGGCCTGTATTATAGAATATTAGAATGGGTTTCGGCAAAATAAGTATCTTTATAGAAATATATGCAATTTGAAATTTGGTAGAATCCTGGAAGATAGAGATATTGTTGGAATCAACTCCACTTTGAGTACGTCCAGATCGATTGGGGAATATCAATTTTGGAGAAAATCGTCTGAAGAGAGGATCGTCTAAAGACGCTAACGCTGACCACAGACGGACCGACGGACGGACAGATGTTTTGCCATCAATCAATTTTTTTGCATCAAGGATCCACAAAACCCAGATTGTAGCTACACCAAGTGTTAGAGGAAGTAATTTGCCACATGTAGGAACCAAATTTATCCCAATTTCGTTACTGGATATTGACAATACGAACTTTTGTTTCGAAATTCGCGGATTTTCGCCGCTGAATTACAACAATTTTTTTTCGTAGTAAGGCGAGAATGACAAAAGTAGCTTCTTACAGAACCCAATTTTGAATGTTTCTGACAACCCTTACTACGTGGAATGCAAACATATCCCAAAAACGTAATAGAACGAATAAGGTATAATTTTGTAGATTAGGACATAAAAACATAACTCGTGGAGTCGCAAAACTCAGAGGAATGGATGCATCGTTTCTGAGTTATTCCCGATGGTAACGTGTGTTGCAGCCTAACGTATGTTGGGGTTGCATACGCGATACTGTTTTCCTTATAATATTAGAAGTTCTATATTTTTCATCTCAAAACCGTTTTATGTACCAGCAGGGGAAATTCCCTGTTTAGCTGTACAAAGTGTCTATGATGTCATAAATCACACAAACATCCCCCTTTCCTTATTTATTAGGTATAGAGGGGATAACATATCTAAATTTATACTCACACACTCATAATCCCGCGGAGAGATGGGGCAGGGAGGCGCGGGACGGTTTGGAAGTGTTTGAATGCCGGCAGTATCACCCTCTCCCAGGTTCCAGTTCATCGGGCGAGTCAACATCATGGGCTGCCTGCTAGTCTCGGTGGTCTGTCAGTGCTCGGGGCACGAGTGACAGCCTTTCGAGCGTAAGAAATGACAGCATTTGTGTTGCTACAGTAATATAGCAAGTACAGTATGATAGATTTTTCTTCGGCTTCCCCAAAGGAGAATACGAAGTCGTGAAATGATCGCCAACGGAACATCAGTCGAAGGACTGGCCTATGACTGAACCTCAAGCTAAACCTGACCTCAGCGTGGTGCCGTGAGTCTAGGGATGGCAAGAAACATCGACTCTTTTTAAAAGATCGATGTTTTCCACCAGAAACATCGATATATTAACATCGATATTTTGCTTTCGATGTTTTCTTCACATCGATATTTTGTTGCAAACATTCATGTTTTTTTAATTTTAAAATTTTTCTGAAATAAAGGAGTTTAAGCACCTGGTAGACTAGCAGCAATCCACAGCAATATCGATGTTTGGCGTCACCTTTTTTATCACGCTGCACATTTTGCCTGTGCAATCTGAAGAAGTTTGGGAGCTGCTCGTGTTATTAATGTGTGTTATCGTCAGGCGTGTCATTGCCTGAATCGACAGTGAAATACAAAATAGATAGCCAAATACGATGTTCTTTATTCTTAATTTTATTCCTCACATTCCATAATAATTTTTACGTACTACTAACATGCTGGTAACCAAACAAAATATATCCTTTTCACATACTGTAATTAAAAATGGATACTCAAATAGCATGTTTATTAGTCTATAATTAAAACATCGATGTTTGCTCGTCGATGTTTTCATCGATATCGAAAACCCTTAGGCGATGTATCGAAACATGGATGTTTAGGTAAAATTTGCCTTCACTACGTGAGACGCACGTGCTCGCTGAAGGAGCGGCTGAGACGGCTCCGTCCGCCACGGCCCCTTGTAGGGGGCGCAGCCGTCATGTCCACGCAAAGCCCTTTTAACGGCCCTGAGGATGGCGGCGCCGTCGCGGGGGATTATGGATCGCTTAGCGACTGTTTGTTCGCCCCCCCCCTCCCCCAGGGGCACACGCGGCGCGGTGCACGGCCCACTCGCTTATACAACGGCGTTTCGTGACTCTCAGCCGCTTCGTGCGTTGCAGGAGAAGGCAGGTCATGACCGACGTCTGACTGTAAATTCACTAACTTTTAGGGGTCTCAATTGATTGATTAGTTTGCGGGACTGTCAACTGCTAGGCCATAATACCCGTAAATGTAGTGCATGTTTTCCACGGGAAGTGGCGGTAATCTTACCCCGCTAAATGGTAAGATCCGGCGCCAATCTACCGCCTACTAGTAAGGTTTTCCGCAACCAGGTATTTCTCACTAATAAGACAGGCCCCAGCCAGGATAAGCTCTACGCTCAGTCTCCCGTCACGTATAGTAGTCGAGTGCATGCTAGTGTGTGTGTGTGTGTGTGTGTGTGTGTGTGTGTGTGTGTGAGAGAGAGAGAGAGAGAGAGAGAGAGAGAGAGGAGAGAGGGGAGGGAGGGGGAGATAGGAACGCGTGCGGTCTGTGGCCCATTTGTTAGGGTTCTGCCCCGGCATTTGCCTGATGTTGATCGGAGCAACCACAGAAACTATCGTTCAGAGCAGTCGTCCGCCTAAATTCTCCTCAAGACGCAATTGAATTCAACCTAGCTACCTGGCTAGTGTCAAAAATTCCGCGACGTCGGAACTCGAGCTTAGGACCTCCCAAGGAGAGGCACTGCAGTGACATCAGTCGATGCCCTGAGCCACCACTCCCGGTGAGAGTTTCAATTAATTGATTCAAACATATCAGTAAAATATGAGTCTTGATCGTCTTATTCAACATATTAAGCTGAGATTTGGGACTTTCTTAAGTGATGACAAATTTGCTAATGCAACCTAATACTAAAACAAAACATTATGATGGTTTGTCTATGTTTTATATTTACTTTCTCTAATTACTTAATTTAGTTACAAGTAGCTACAAATTGTAACTGAACAATATCAATTGTTACTGTGTGATCAATAAAAAATAAACACTACTTTTTTATTCTTGTAGTTTTTCATTTAGTAAATGTCCTAGTAATGCGTTTAATACTATACACATTTCGTCTACGTAAAATATCCTTAATAGTTGACCATTTCCATTGTATTCTAAGAATATCACAAGTGATTTAAAAGAGAATAAAAAATCACCTTTCTGCAATTTGTGCAAAGTTCATTAAGTTTTATAATGTGATTTTATTATTTAATCCAATGCGCGTATAAAATGGGTAAATGCCTCATTAACGTTGATAGATTCAAATTCACCATCGACTCGGCGAGTGTTTCTGACGGGAGGTGACGATACATTACATCAATTTTCCAAATTAAAGGTTGCTTAATTTGCACTCCATATTTTATCGTGATATTTTCACGAGTACTGAAGCTGAAATTAAGTACTTTTGTATTGCTTTCACGTCCTGAAATAATCACAAAATTACATCATTTACGGAAGTTGAAAAGGGTACTTATGTAAAATTCAAACTGTGATTGAGATATTGTTAGTTCTACGCACGTGATTCACATGTGCTTCACAGTAAGGTGAATCAGAACATTTGAAAGCAAATAACTCAATTTATGTCATGGTTGTATTTGTCTCATAAATCAAAACTGTTGAATATTATAATACAATGAGTAAATTTTCGCTTGAGCGTCCAAAGATTAATCACCAAACACAATATCAAAGTGGCTGATTAATACAAGTCTGTGTGTGAATCAGTTTAATCCATTTATATTCAATGTCACTTAAGTGCCCACACATACAGTGCGCCAGAAAAGTATCTCCACAGTGACACCAGTGGCTCGTGAGAGTGCTAGCTACAGATGTGTGTAGCACGAGCTCAAACTTGAAACAAATAAAAGTACAAATTGGTACTTACCACTTCAAGACAATGATTTATAAAGTGCTGGATGTTTGTACTTGTGCAACAAATTGATTTGAAAAGTCATGTCTTGAACCAAGCATCACATCTCTGGAAAGAGCATATGAAAATCAAGAACGTGCCGTGCCACGTTCGCTACCGTGATGCATCAAAGCTACGATTTTCCACTGCAGATACTCCCTCAATTCATTTCGCACGTGTCCTCGCGAATAGGCAACCCGTCCGACACTGACATATAGGTTGCCCCGGAACTTCGAGCGAATAGGCAACCTCTCGTACACTGATGTTTGGAGTGAGGAGGAGAGACGTGGATGGGGCCTAGAGAGGGAGAAGGAGTAAGGGTTGGTGGAAAGGGGGGGAGGTAGGGGCTGGGAGTGGGGAAATGCAGGGCGGGTGTGGAGTGGGGTGAGGTGGAAAACGAAGCGCAGCGGGACAGAGCGAGGTGGAGAGATACGAAACTGAGTGGAGTGAGCGTGACGGGGCGGAATTAGGTAGAGCGGAAAAGGGAGCTTAGGAAGGAAAGCGGGCCTGGGCGGGATGGGTGGAGAGAGGTGGAGTGGAGTGGGGGGTGGGGAAGAAAGAACAGGGAGAAGGGGCCGGGGGGGAACTGGAAGGATCGGGAGAGAAAGAAAGGGAGGAGGTGGGGGGCTGTGCGTTGTAACGGTTGGCGCCACAGGATCGTTGAGCGGCGATGTGAAAAGGGGCAGGACTGGAAGGAGCGAGGTGAAGCGGGGGGAGAGGGCCGAAAAGGGGTAGGGCGGGGCGGAGCAGGGCGGGGCGGGGCCGAGCAAGGTGAAGCGGGTCGGCTTGGGCGGGTTGGAGGGAGGCGAATTGAGGACCAGAGGACCGAGGGCAGCGGGGCAGGGTATGGCGGAGCGGGGCGGAATGGGACGGGGGAGGGGGAGGGGCGAGGTGTGGGGGGCGAGGTGTGGCGAGGTGTGGCGAGGTGTGGCGAGGTGTGGCGAGGTGTGGCGAGGTGTGGCGAGGTGTGGCGAGGTGTGGCGAGGTGTGGCGAGGTGTGGCGAGGTGTGGCGAGGTGTGGCGAGGTGTGGCGAGGTGTGGCGAGGTGTGGCGAAGCGGAGCGGGGCGGGGCGGGGCAGGCCATGAAGGAGCAGGGCGAAGCGGAGAGGAAGACCCTTGGGCGCGCGAGTGCGTGAATTTTAAGCGGAGGAGGCCGCCGCATTAAATCATCGCAGGCGGCTCCGGTGCCAGGGGCGGCGGGCAACGGCGGCGGTGCGAGGGGCGGGGCGCAGCGGATGCAGGAAACGGCTGCAGAGAACAGTTTTTGCCAGGCGGGGCAGTGGCGTGGATACGGGCCTGCGAGCATCCACACTGTTTTCAAGGCTAGCTGGGGATGATATCGGCATCCGGCTTACTCAAACATAAGCTTTCATGTAAGAAATATTTTTTATCAAAGAGATCATTCGAAACTTATTTTGGAAAATGTCTCTTTCAATTAACCAGACTAAAGGAAATGAACATGCATCGTGGAACTTGAAATTGTTGGAGGTGTGGTTCAAAGTACTTTTGTCAATAGCTAAATTTCTGGATGGAAGCAGTCCTCTGTATGAATGTCTAGATTTAGCCGGCTTTTCCATGGTTTCAACGAATCAATTTCACTCAGATGGCGGAATAGTTCCTTAAAAACACCAGATCTCGCGCGGTCTCTCCTTTCTCATTCCGTCCTCTCTCACATCCTTAGGTCTGGGGCTAATCCTATGAGCTAATCCCCCATATTTTCAAGAACCATTAGCCTTAAACAAGAAAATCTATGACATAACTACGAGATCTGCAATGAAACAGGTCGCGGGAAGCGCTCTCACCCGAAGAAAACAAATAAATGTAACTATTCTAAATATCGAAAGTTTCGTCCCTTCAAAGCGATAATGAACTGCAACTGACGATCGGAAGCAGAATTGAGGCGATCCCGTCAAGGGGCTGTCTCCAGCTCTTCGTCACTCTCGACCTGGGCAATTGATACTGACCTCGGAGACACTCTCCACATTGCGCGATCCTTCCTATCTCATTCTCCCCCACTACCATCCGTAGATCCAGTCGATGGACTGACACCACATCAATACATAATCCATTACTTTCTCACAAAAATACAACAATGATATCGAAGACAAATGTGTCAATTGATTGATTGATTTTTTCGTGTTTTCGGGTGCGCCAACTGCTTTGGACATTAGTCCCGATAGTGTAGTGCATGTTTTTTCTCGGGAGATCGTGGTGATTTTCCCCCACTGGATGGCGAGATCCGGCGCCGAACTACCGTCGGCTAGTAGGGTTTCCCCTTAACCAGGATTCTCCCACCAGCGGGGCACCGCCCCAGCCGGGACAAGCTCTAAGCTCCCGACCGGTCTCCCGGAATATGTGGTAGTGTAGTGCATGTTAGTGTAAGTGTGTGTGTGTAAGGGGAGATGATAGGACAAGGATGAGGAAGGACAGATCGCGCGCAGGTCCGTGGCCCGTTTGGTAGGGTACTGCTCCGGCATTCGCCTGGCGTTAATCAGAGAAACCACGGAAAACTACCGATCAGGGCAGCCGGCCGCTAGAAGTTTCCTCCAGACAGCGACTGAATTCGACCTAGCTGAAAAGCTAGAGTCGAAAATCCTGCCGCCGTCACGACTCGAACCTAGGACCTCCCGGTCAGAGGCGCTGCAGTGACATCAGTTAATGCACTGAGCTACCGCTCCCGGTAAATGTGTCAATGTGCTTGTTTTTTGAGCACATATTATGTATCGAAAGTGTCAATCCATCAGAGCAGTGAAAGAAGGCTGGCAGCGAGTGCGAGAGGAACTGGAACTAGCGTGGACATGAGATCGCTGAGGGGCTACCAGCGAGAGACTCTTCGTCACTCTCGACCCCTGTAATCGATACTGTTCTCCGAGTGCGGCGACGGCGACTAACTTGAACTAGAAAACCTTTGACAGGCACAGCAGTTGAGGGATGCAGTTTTCACCAAAAGACTCAGAGCTAAAGAGAAAAATATCGAAAATTCGTTTCGAGAGGCGAAAGAGCCGCAACTGTTGGCGAACGGGAGAGGAATCGGAAGTAGCGTGCGTACGCGCAATGTTCTGCGTACATCCGACTCTTTGCCATATTCGACCCCGGCAATCGACAATATCCTCCGAGAGCGGTGGCGGCGACTAACTTGAACTAGAACATCTTCACGAGTACAGAAGATCAGGGGTGCGGTAATCACCGAATGACAGTGTCAAAAAAGAAAAATAACATAGAAAATTAATGTATCGTTATGTTAAGTTTAGAAAGTCTCAACCCCTCAGAGATGTGAACGAACCGCAATTTACGACGCGAGCGCGAGCGGAACTGGAATCGAATCAGCGAAGCGGCTATCTGCGGCTCTTCATTCTTCGCGACCTCCGCAAGTTTTTACCTTCTCAAGAAGTTTTTAATGAAATAATACTCAACAAAATTGATTACCTACCATTTCAGTTATTTGTGAAAACTTCTGTCAAGGTGATGTCCATAATTTCGAATGCAGAACACAAGTCTGTTCTCAAAATCCTCCATCACACGGAGTAGAATATCTGCAGGGATGGCCGCAACTTCTAGAATGATTGCATTCTTCAACTCGTCCAAATTTCGTGCCTTGTGATTATAGACACAGCTTTTGAGGTATCCCCACAGAAAAAAGTCACACACTGATAAGTCGGGAGGTCTAGGAGGCCAAGGAACATTGCCAAAACATGAGATAAAAACGTGCCAAAGCAGGTGTTAACTAAAATGGCAAATAATGAGCTTTGATTTTGTGTGAATAAACATGCATTCATTTTAAAACTGACTGAGTATTATTTCATTAAAAATCATTCGACTTCCGTGTGTCACCCTGTATATAATATATATTGATGGACCGTTTTTTACTATATTTTTATGTTTACGACTTTCAATTATTGGATTTACGTGTATGTTGCTTATATGAACTGTTGTACTTATTGACAGTCTGAAAATGAGTGATTACTCTGAGACACGCCGTTGCAATATTCTCACAGCATAATTGTTTATATTTATATATAATTTGTTGAAGAGGAAATTGTGCAATAAAGTATATATACATATAATTATTAAAATATAATATATAAATTATTAAAATTTATTTTCAGTCGCTGTCTGGAGGAGGATTCTAGCGGCCGGCTGCTCTGATCGGTAGTTTTCCGTGGTTTCTCCGATCAACACCAGGCGAATGCCGGAGTAGTACCCTACCAAACGGGCCACGGACCGCGCGCGCTCTATCCTTCCTCTTCCTTGTCCTATCCTCTCACCCTTACACGCACACTTACACTAACATGCACTACACTACCACATATTCTGGGAGACCGGTCGGGAGCTTAGAGCTTGGCCCGGCTGTGGCGGTGCCCCGCTGGTGGGAGAGTCCTGGTTAGAGGGAAACCCCACTAGCCGACGGTATGTATATATATATATATACACACACACACACACACACACACACACACATAAGTACCCAAAGTGTCGAACCCTCGGAGCGGTGCACGAGTCGCAACTGTCGGCGAACGAGAGCGGAACCGGAAGCAGCGTGGAGGCGAGCCCGCCGAGGGTCTACCTCCGGCTCTTCGTCACTCTCGACCCTGGCAATCGATAATGTCCTCCGAGGGCGGCGGCGGCTGCGACAGCGACGACGCGCTCCGACGCCCCAGCCAGAGGCAACCACTGCACGAGCTGCTCTTCATTTTTCATGGAGACGATACCGCTCGATGAGAGCGCGGCTTCATTAAGGGGAAGAGAGCTGCAAATTGCGTTGCCGGTTAATTGCCGCCTGTAAGTCGCCGCGATTTGATTTGGGAATTATATTGCGCCGAGGGGTAATGAAGCGGAATGGCGAGGTTGGAATCGAGCGAAGGGAGGATGTTAAATCGTTTGCTTAATCACAAGAGTTTTTCGCACCCAGATTGTTACTATTCGGTCGATCCACTAAAAATATACCATATATCAGATCAATTATCATTTGTAAGTTTCTTCTTAGATTGTATTTTACTAAACACTACTCATAAATAACCCGTGGTAAGTAGGCACCACAATTTGATGTACATGAAGGGTTTTGATGCAAGTAGCACATATGATAAGGTCGTGTCTTCAGAAATTTTAGCAAATGTTTATAAAAAAATTAAACGACTCTAAAGATTAAAATATAACATATTACATGTATATTTAAATGAATAAATAATAATAATAATAATAATAATAATAATAATAATAAGTACCTAGATTCATATGTTAGAGGAATCTTGTATAATTACGATGGTGCGTTTTACTCCGTGAGAAATTGCGTAAGATGGTGGTACAAATGTCCAAGTTAGTATCTCGCAAAGTTTCTTTTTTGTAACGTTCTATTTCTTGAAAAGGAATAACGATTCTTCATTATTTTTGCTTACATATTTGCATGAACAGAGTCATCTCTAAGAGTGGAACAAATTACTTTGTGAGAAGATCACAGTTCATTGACTGCAATAAACTATCCACTACGCGCAAACTTGCTGAGGAACCCCTCATGTAGTACCGTCATTACCAGTAAAGTGTTTTCCCTCGTCGTACTTAGGAAACTTTTTAGCGCACCGAAAAAATCTGGAATGGAATCCTTAATGAAAAAACTTTGGCTCATACGTAGTTTGATTAAAACTGCGCCCGAGCTGCAAACAGTGATAACGCGTGTTCCTTCCTTGGACGCTAAGTCACTGGCGCGACGGAGATGATCTGTTCCGGAGTCCGTGTTGCCATTACTGCAGGCACTCTCTTGTTGCCATTGCCACGCTATCCTACTCTAACTACGGCAAGAGGTTAGGAAGGTACAGATTCTTCATTCGGTACATTTGGTACAGTGTCTTACAACAGACCCCAACCATTTTAGTATCGATTGATATGATGTAGTACACGATTTAAAATAAATAATATTAAATAAGGTTTTTGTTACCACATAAAACATAAAAACACCTACCAGAAAAATTATTATAAAACAATAATATTTATTGTCGCAAATTATATTTATTTTCCATACTAACTTTGCGAACTTAAACGGAAAGAAAAAAAGACTAGTCTTCCTCAATATAGTTAGAGAAACCGTACGAAACTTCGTTAAATTTACCTTAATTGTAACTATCCATTTGATCGAATTTCCAATAATATAGTTTTTTCGACATCGATACTGTTACTATAGAATCGATGCCACAGTAACATTGATTTACCAATATTAAAGTCAATATTGTTCAGATCGAAAAGAAAAATATCGACACTGTAAATGTTACGACATCGTCAACACTCGTTGCTCGCAGCTACTATTCGCCGCCAACATTACACCTCTGTCGCCATCCTCTCCAACACAAACACTTCTACAACTTTCACTATTTATCTTCGTCTAGCTATTGGATAGGCATAGAGCTGTTGCCATCAGCATAGAACTCAACACCCCAGGTGCCGAATGCTTCGTCTACGACGACGTTTTCATCTTCATTTCTGCGAGGGTCTGTTGCCGCCGCCACCACCCACTGCGACGACAGCGCCCCCGGCAGCCACTAGTGCTCCGAACTCTGCCAAGTTTGTGAGCTGTTTTAAAAGATCCCCACCCCGCTGAGGGACAGGTCTGGGAGGGGATCGTCGCCAGACTTGGAAGTAGAAATTGGACGTCGCAATCTCAAGTAGAATGCTTCAAGAAGAAGCGGGGCAAACAACGAAAAGAAAACAAAAAACAAGCGGAACAAGAAGTTTGACGAAAGGATTGAATATTTTGGATGAGAAGAATCTACGAGGAAAATAAAACAGATGTACTTGTATCTGATCTCACCCCCTGCTCGTTTAATTAAATTTTAACACATAACGTAAAGTAGCTGAGGTCTTTTAAAGTTGTCAAGAAGTAAACAAAATACTAAACTTATCATTAACCTATAATGTTTTGTGAGTCAATGTGGAAATCAATATTATTTTTTATTAGAATTTGATTTTAAAATTGAATCACACGAAGCACTGTAATGAAAGAAAATGATTTGTGCCGTTGACTCGTATTGTGTGTTTTAATCGACGTTTTTCTTCGACAAAGGTGGCTCAGGACATCAACTGATGTCACTACAGTTCCCCTAACCGGGAGGTCGTACGGTTCGAATCAAGACGGCAGGATTTTCGACACTAGCTAGACAGCTAGGTCGAATTCAACCGCTGTCTGGAAGAGAATTCTACCAGCCGGATGTTATGATCGGTAGTTTTCGGCGGTTTCTCTCAAGACCAGGCGAATGCTGCAGCATTACCTTAAGAAACGGAGCACGCGATCTTTCCTTCCTCCTCTTTGTCCTATACTCACCCTTTACTTACATTCATGTGCACTATACACCATACCCATCTGAAGACCATTCTTAATCTTAGATCTTTTCCCGGTTGGGGCGGTTCTCCGCATTCTAGTTTGGCAAAATTCCCGCAAGCCGTCGTAGGTCGGCGCCGGATCTCACCT
The DNA here is from genome assembly GCA_964035755.1 of Teleogryllus oceanicus. NCBI lineage: Eukaryota > Metazoa > Arthropoda > Insecta > Orthoptera > Gryllidae > Teleogryllus > Teleogryllus oceanicus. Next base: position 45,149,869 of record CAXIVR010000007.1, on the reverse strand, counting down.
TCCAGCGGGGAAAGATCACCGCCACCAGCAGCAATTAAATAAAGTGCACTACACTTACGGCACTAATGACCTTAGCAGCTGACGCGCTTGGAATCAATCATAGTTTTGTCTTTTATGATATAACTCAATTAACGGAAAGATATTTTGAAGGAAATCAAAGGTAGTCGATGAAAGATATACGATATTTCTGAGCAAACTGATTATAAAAGGTCATCAAAAATACTGATCCCTCAGTCACTTCGTTTCTTTGTGCATTGTTTTCCTTTTTGCGCACGTGACGGATGTAGTTTGTTTTGTTAATTCGTTGAAGCACATGGTAAACATGTGTCGCCCTGCTGCTCCAGAAAAGCATTGAGGGGAGCTCGTGGCATGAAGCCAAAATATGGGAGGTGTCTGTGCCGTGTCCTGATGGTGTTTTCAAGGATAGTAAGGTGTCATCTTCTCCCCGAACATCTGCCAAATTGTCATTTTTTTAACTGTATGTCCAATTTTCTGCATATGTTGTTTATGAAAAATTCAGAGGGTTGTTTATTCAATTAGTTGAGAATGTGTTTTGCACGCAATACTATACTAAACATTCCCAACACTACTTAAATTTTTCCAACCTCATCATCCATCTATGGCAGTAGGTTTATGGGCGCTTTCGTGACAAGTTTTATTGGATTTTTATCGTTTCATTTGCCTCTCTTTCCTCATTTACTCTGGCTTTCTTCTCACATGATCTATGCGATTTACTTCTATCATTATCATTCACTTACCGATCTTGTACACTCCTCAGTTACTCGGAAACACTTATTTTATAACACATTTCCAGATAACATTTTCCCATTTCACACTTCCAGATGACACGATTAAGTGCCAAATAAATTCTTTTCGGCTGTATAACTGTTTCTATACAATTCGAGACTACGCTGAGCATGTAAAAGGAATGCAATATTTATTTGAACTTGTAATGAGTATTGTTTCTCAGCTTCTAGGTCAATGACCTAGAAGCTCTCGACTCTCTGACCCCCATTTTTTGAGTGAATTCTGAAATGGAGACCCTTGTTATGCTCTGGTCATAAATGTCACTTCACTATTTGTGTACACTTTTTAGAGTTCAGTAGGAAATGTGGATATTCAAATTATAGTTCTTCATAATATCGCAGCAATATATCAATTCCTACATTAACGGCACGTTGATTGTATGGGTTTATATGGGCTTGTATGGGTTAAAATACGAATCGCAGAATTTATGAAAACGTGCACAGAATACGCTTCTAACGTACCAATAGTATGTTACATAACGTTATTAACAGTTTTTGACGAATAAATAAAAAAAATATAAAGACAATTGTACGGCATTATCCGAACTGTTGCAATAATTTGAACTAAGATCTTAACCACTTTTAGCATAAACCAATACAACATTCTTCTATATAATAAAAAGGTCTTCATATTAAATTGAGTTTTGTGGCATTTATAACCTATAAGATTTTGCAGCCCTTAAAAGAATCGATTTTTCTTTAGCCATAGTTATGTATTTGTTGATTTTATTACCATTTGGCTTACATTAGAGGAAACCTAGAACGAGGCATTTATGACTTTCAGCCAGTAGGACCAGTATTCCTCTCTACGATGAAATGAACGCGCGTGCTACCGCGGAGAAGTTCTGAAGCGCGAGATTGCGGTAAACAAGAGAAAAAAGTGAAGCAGTCTTTTGTTCGCCCCGCGCATGCGCTGGTCGTTGAGCGCCGTCTTTTCACAGAACAAAACAACGCGGCTAGATGGTTTTGAATTCGCGGCCGCTGCTCACAAATTGAACTCCATTCACAAGCTCTTTGTTCCGACTTGCTTTACAATGATGATTCAAACGACGACATTTTAAAAAAAGAAATACAATGTTCTGGATTGTTTTTACTGATTTAACGTTTTGCACACGTTGTGGAATGGAAGATGGACTTATGCCTCCTTATTTTTTTCTCTTCGGTAAATAATACTAACGGTCATCAAAACTCTATTGGTCAAAGGAAAGTTAATTAAATTTGTATCAAATTAATGTTTCATTAAAATATAAAATTCAATATGAATATGAATATGAATGAAAGGAGATATCGTTGATACTTTTTCTGTAAATATGATAAAATACTAATGGAGTCATAATTAATATTCCTTGAAATTATTAACTGATGTGTTGTACACAACTTTGACAACATGACATTAACGAACAGCGGGCACGTGTCGAGTTTTTACCCTTGAACAAGGAATACTGCAGTGTACCAGGTTAGGGTTTAAAGGATGTTAGGGATCCTTTTGCTTTAGCCTTCTCCGGTAATTACCCACTTCCATAGCCCTCTGTACAGTTCACGTAACTGGTATTTCTAGATGGATGTGTTATGACTTCCGATGTAGGGTAAAGTCGTGGCAAAGCGTCATGATTCAGCCGGACACCTTCTATACGATAGTTTCTGTTAAGAAAGACAGTAAATACTGGTGCTCATTTGGAAATAAAATTTAGTGCACCGTCCTGAATAGGTCATGGCTGGATAAAAATTCTTAGATACACTGGGATTTGAACCCGGGTTCCTCAGGTCAGCAAACATGTTGTAAATGTTCGCGAAAATCAGTGAAACTCTCTATTTAGTTCAGAATATGCTTTCGAATTTTTTACATGTCGATTTAACATGTATTAAAACTGAAAGCATATTCTGAACGAAACGGAGAGTTTCACTCATTTTCGCGAACATTAAAGACGTGTTTGCTAACCTGAGGGGCCCGGGTTCTAAGAATTGTATCTAAGAATTTTTGTCCGGTCATGACCTATTCAGGACGGTCCTACTGTCCGCTAAACCCTATTTCCAAACGAGTACCAGTATTTACTGGTTTTCTTAACAGAAACTATTGGGTAAAAATTTCGCTCATTTTCGCGAACATTGCAGACGTGGCCACTTCGAAACAAGCGATTCAACTGCCGGTGCAGCGTAGCGATGTGAGGAATCCCGCAGTAGACGTATCCAGGTGCTTTTCACCGGCAGCCAACGCGCCAGGAATCGACGGTGGCGCGGTGCGCGGAGCACAATGGAAGCGGCGCGCGCGCCGGCAAGGAGCGCGTGGCAGTGGGTGCGTGGCGTGGCGGAGTGTGGCGAGCGGCGGGCGAGGGAGCAGCCGGCGCACCCCCACCCCCACCCCGCCCGCCCGCCCGGCCGCTCTCCGCGAGGATCGCGTCGCCATGGCAACCGTATGAATTTCCCGCCGGCCCCGCCCCCGCGCCGGCATCGCCTCGCTGCCTGCGCACCGCTTCCGTCGACCCGGCCTCCTCGCCCCGGCTGCCGCCGGTTTCATTTCCCGGTCTCCTCGCGCCGTCTCTTTCCACCAGACGCCGCGTTTCGCCGTGCTCATTGCCGCGTCTTGCCTCTCCATCCGTTATGGTCTCGGGCTCCCTCCACCTTCATTCACCGTCCTGCGTGCATTGCATGGTAGGCTTGTTTCAAGGTTGTGGCGATATTTGCAGTATATTTTTGATAACACCAGTAACTATCGATACCGATTCTTCAGAATGAGAATCCAAAATCCTAGATTACTAGTGTTCATTGTCGGCATTGCCGAATCTAGCGTCTCCATCGTCTCTCCGTTATTGCTTGATGTGATTTGAATTTTTCGTGTTTTCGGGCGCGTCAACTGCTTTGGTCATTAGTCCCGTTAGTGTAGTGCATGTTTTTTTCTCGGGAGATGGCGGTGATCTTCCCCCGCTGGATGGCGAGATCCGGCGCCGACTTACCGTCGGTTAGTGGGGTTTCCCCCCTAACCAGGACTCTCCCACCAGCGGGGCACCGCCCCAGCCAGGACAAGCTCTAAGCTCCCGACCGGTCTCCCGGAATATGTGATAGTTATGTGATATGATATGTGCATGTTAGTGTAAGTGTGTGTGTGTGTGTGTGTGTGTGTGTGTGTGTGTGTGTATAAGGGGAGAGGATAGGACAAGGAAGAGGAAGGCCAGATCGCGCGCGGTCCGTGGCCCGGTTGTTAGGGTACTGCTCCGGCATTCGCCTGGCGTTGATCGGAGAAAGCACGGAAAACTACCGATCAGAGCAGCTGGCCGCAAGAATTCTCCGTTATTGCCTGAGGCTCCCTCCCCTCTTATTCGCCACCCTCCGTGCATTGCTTGGTAGGCTTGTTTCAGCAATAAGGTTGTTGCGATATTTGCAGCATATTTTCGATAACAGTAGTAACTATCGATTACGATTCTTCAGAATCAGAAACAAAAATCCTAGATTACTAGACGTATTTACTTCAAACATATTTTTTCTCCATTGCTAGCTTCATATGACTTATCTGGAGCATCGTCATTGAGGAAAGATGTTAACTTGTATTATACGATACAAGAAAACATCTTTTGTCAATGACTATGCTACAGTGCAGCGGATATTCACTTTTTTAATATATAAATTATATTTTATAACATATCATCGTTATTAAGTTCTTAATTATTCAAATATTAAAGTTGTTCAATGCCAATTAAAACATACAGTATTTACTGTACAATTGCAAACCGTGGACTGATAACTTCTGATATTCGAAATGCTAGTGGGTGGGTTTTGTAAATAGGAGGCGTCAATACTTTGTTCTCGTGTTAATATCGACATAAAATGTTTCAGATTCAGTGCCGCCACATTCCTAATTAGCACTGTCACAGCGCAGATCCCAAATCCACCATCCTCCACTGGCTGAGGCTCGTCGTCCTGCACACACCACCCCTTCACCCAGCAGAATCCGCTTGCGACCGGTTCCCTCCCAGCCCGCAGCCTCACCGCAGCCGTCACCGCCGGGGGGTCGCGCTCGGACTTGCACACCGCTGCCGCCTCTCGTAACTCACAGTGCGCGCTCCATTCGGCCCACGCCGCCGCGCCGTGTTTACCGCCAGGGCCCCACGGCCCCTCCGGCCGTCTGTGGCAGCGGCCCCTAGCCGGAGCGCTGGAGGGGGCGGGGTGGGACGGGCCGCACTCCATACTTACAGCGACACCGCTGCCGCCTCTCGTCACGCGGGGGCATCGGGCGGGGTGGGACGGGGGGCGGGGGGCGGGGCGGGTAGGAGGGGCGGGGCGGGGCGGTCCGCGGCGGGCCGGGGCGGGCCGGGGTGGGCCGGGGCGGAGTGGGGCGGGGCGGGGCGGGGCGCGGCGGGGCGGGGCGGGGCGGGCCGAGGACAGGGCTCGCAGCCGGGCCAGGGCCGGGGTGGGGCGGGGGCGGGGCTGGGCAGTGTCCGGGCGGGGGCGGGGAGGCGGTGGGGAGAAGGGCGGGTGCAGGGAGAGGCGGGGCGGGAGCGGGGACGGCGTACGCATTCGTCGCGCACCACACGCGCGTGGAGGCTTTGTGCGTGTCTTAATTCCCGCACTAAACTGCAAATTAACCCGTCAACTAATAAAGCGGTGCGCGGGCGCCGGGCCACGCCCCCGCACAAAAGGACGCGAATAAAAGGGGCGGCGCGCGAGGCAGCGAAGGCGCCGGAGGACGGAGGGACCGCCGCCGGATGGACAAATGATAAGGGATGAAGGTGAGCGGGCGGCTGGGTACGGCCAGGCCCGAAGGGGGAGATCGGCGGGGGCAGCGTTCGCAGTAGAAGTTCAGGGGAGATGGAGGAATGGGGGAGCGACGCTGCGATGTAGGCGGAAAGGAGGCGCGGATGTGGCGGGGCGGCAAAGTGGGGGGGGAAACGGCGACTGGGAGAGGATGACAGGAAGGGGCGGGGCGGGGGAAGGAGACTGTGTGAAGGTGGAGAGATGGGGACCGGCAAGGAAACGGGGGAGAGACGGGGAGTGGTGGCGAGGAGACAGCGGAGAGGTGACAGGGGTACGATGGGGACACGGCGGAGACGAGGAAGGACGGGGACAACAGCAAGGAAACGGCGGAGAGAGGTCGGTGGTGGCGGGGAGACGGCGGGGGAGTTAGCGGCGCGGCGGCGGCAGTGCAGTCAGGCAAAAACGCGGAGGCGCGGGAGAAAAAGCTGACAGTGAGAAATGGACGGAGCCACTCCACAAACCGTGCGCGGAGGGTACGCACCCGACATTGCTATGGAAACGCCTTGTTTTATAGCTCGACGTTGACGTCAACGACGAAAGGTAGTACCGCTGGGTAGTTTTATGTTGGAGCACGTGATACACCTCCTGCCTGAATGTCAGTGTTGACGAGATCTTATTTATTCCACTAGCAGTTTCTTCGCGATATCCATTATCAGGTAGAAGATATTGCAGATTTGTTGACAATTGAAATACGTTTCCTTTAATTCACAATTTAACCGTTTCTCAATGGTTTGCGTTTACATTGTTTTTTGGAGGGGGGATATTTGACTGTAGTATTTGAAAGTTTAAAAATGGGAGATATACATTTTGCATACAAATATATGTTCGTAGAAGTAATTCTTTGAAACAGAAAATACTACGTATACTTGAATTACCAGCGATACTCAACCACCTGTAGACATCTCGTACAACATCACTTCTCACTATTCTCGGAAATAACATGCTATCCGTCATCGTTACAAACATTCATTATCCATTAACCATTCACAAATATTTATCTCAACAAGCCTTGCGTCAATCCTGGTTTAATGTTTCAAAAGTAAAAGAACATACACACAGTACGGTTTCCATTTAGGAAATAATTTATAACTGCGTTAAAGTGACTGCGTTGCGGTTTGTGCACTGTAGCGAAATTGCAACCTCGCCCAGGAATATACTCGCACCATAGATTTATTGGCCACTATTTTACGAGGCAGCCAGCACAATATTATAAATGTCACGAGATTTTTGATAAATACACGTTACAGTACTATTGTTATCAGACTTGGCAATAAGTTACTTCCCTGACTGACATATTTACTTTATCCAAAACACTCTAGATCCATGTTTTAAAATAACATTTATCTTCAATTATTGTATTGTACATCCGCACTAGCGCAGTCTTTTTACATAGAATTGCAAAATCTCCATCCAGAATAATAATATAACAAGAAATATTGAAAAGACAATCAAAATAGCAAGAAACAATTGTAGAATCTATTTCTACATCTGCATAACGGTTCAGAAAATATTATGATGAAACCTCTCGATACAAATATCTTTCTCTATGAGGACCGTATATAATGCGTAAATCTGTGTAATATAAACATAAATCGCGATCCCAGCAAAAGTACAATTCGTAGTATTACATTGCTTAATGCTGCATCTAAACTAATACGGAAAACCATACTGGTCCCTTGAGATTCCGTATTCAGCAAATTTTACTGTATTTCCTTAGTTATCTATTCCGAGTCAGGGGTACTAGATACAGGTCAGAACTCCAAACCATGTTCACTATTTCCAGTCGGTGCAAGATAATAGAAGTAGGGTGTGGTCTCAAAGGTGGATGTTAAATACGCAAGCAACCACATAGCAGATGATAGCAGATTTGGAGAATTGTTGGGGGAGAGGGGCAAGGGATAGATGGAGAAGTGGCCGCTTTGGTGCTAATGTCTTTAGAAAGATTATATTGCAGTTAATATCAGCAGGTGCGAAACGTCGCACAGGGCTTAGTATGCTCAGTGCTCATATGACTGCACTGGCAAGAATAGTGATTTTGCGAGTCGTATTTTATAAACTTGAAAAGAAAATCATTCATCGGAATTTGACACTTCACTCAAAATAATCTCAACGCAGCAGCTTATTCCTGAGACATTTAGAAGAAAAAAAAAGGTTTTCTGAAGGTTTTAAATGGCGCGTGTTATCTTGAAATGTTTAAACACCGAGCATACATACTCTAAATAATGTGACTGTAATCCACTTTCCTTAAGACCATGGTTATTTAAAACTTGTGGCGGTCCTCGTTCGGAATCGAATGCAGGGCAGAGTTTGCAGATTATTTCGAAGCGAATTCGGAGGTAGAGATAGTTTCCTCAGAGAATGTGAGTTCGAGTAGGTGCTAGACATAGGTGAGTGAGGGGAGCGGAGTTGGGAGCAGGGGCAGACGCAATTTCGGCAGAGGACATGAGTTGGTAAGTGCGGCAGATGCCGTATGGAGGCGGGTATGAAAGCTGAAGCAGTAGAGCTCAGAATTGGAACCAAGAACGGATGTGTGTGCAGAAACCGACCCATTTACATTGGTTGGAGTTTTGGTGTAGCAGGTTCTCTCATTCCATCCACTAATGTGGACCGCGAGCATTTACACTAAGAGCGCTCTCGATTCAGGTACCTCACAAATGGTATCGTATATCGGTTTGGTTTGGTTTTTTCGTGTTTCCGGGCGCGTCAACTGCTTCGGTCATTAGTCCCGTTAGTGTAGTGCATGTTTGTTTCTCGGGAGATGGCGGTGGTCTTCCCCAGCTGGATTGCTAGATGCGGCGCCGACCTACCGTCGGCTAGTGGGGTTTCCCCCTAACCAGGACTGTCCCACTAGCGGGGCACCGCCCTAGCCGGGACAAGCTCTAAACTTCCGACCGGTCTCCCGGAACATGTGGTAGTGTAGTGCATGTTAGTGTAAGTGTGTGTGTGTGTAAGGGAGAGGATAGGACAAGGAAGAGGAAGGAAAGATCGCGCGCGGTCCGTGGCCCGTTTCGTAGGGTACTGCTCCGGCATTCGCCTGGTGTTGATCGGAGAAACCACGGAAAACTACCGATCAGAGCAGCCGGCCGCTAGAATTCTCCTCCAGGCAGCGACTGAATTCGACCTAGCTGAAAAGCTAGTGTCGAAAATCCTGCCGCCGTCAGGACTCGAACCTAGGACCTCCCGGTCAGAGGGGCTGCAGTGACATCAGTAGATGCACTGAGCTACCGCTCCCGGTCTCGTATATCGGCTTGGTCCGATATTAGCGGAATAGGACGAGATGTGGCTATTCGGCGGTGATAAGATGGTGGTCACAGTGAAGCCGAATTCTCGGTCGGCCGAACGTCGGCCGAAGAAAATGAAGCGACACAGATTTTCATCCGTAAGCCGATGTTTTTGGAAGTTGTCGTTTAGGTTCACTATAACCATTCCTATTTACCATCTACTGTTTGAACGAATCCGCCATATCTCTCAAAAACGTCTAACATTGCCCGACAAAAATATCGGCCAAAATCGGCTCTAATGTGACCGCCCCTTAAGTCGCGCCAGCTGTGGCCCGGATGCCCGTGTCCACACGGTGCGACCGTTAGAGTGAAGAACGCGAGTTGAGGAAAGGGTTCAGGGAGTGAGCAGGGGGCTGGATTTATTGATTGATTATTTTCCGGGTGCGTCAACTGATAAAGTAATTAGTTCCGTAAGTGTAATGCATGATTTTATCGCGGGAGGTATCAAAGATCTTTCCCGGATTGATGGCGAGATCCAGCGCCGACCTACAGGTCGGTTTACGTGATATTCCCCAACTAGGTAGCGGGGCACCGCCCCAGCCTGGATAAGCTCTAAACTTCCGACTAGGTCACCCAGCACGTATGATAGTGTATGTGCAAGTATTAGGTGCAAGGAAGAGGAAAGATGGGCCATGCGCGGGCCATGGCCCGTTTGTTGGGGCACTGTTCCGGCATTCTCCTAGCGTTGATGGGAAACATAGGAAACTACCGATCAGAGCACCGGCCACCAGAATTCTCATTCACACAGCGGCTATATGCGACCTAGCTATACAACTAATATCGAAAATCCTGCCAATGTCTTGACTCGAACCTAGGGCTTTCCGGTTAGAAGCACTGCAGTGGCATCAGTTGATGCCCTCAGCCACCTCAACCGGTCGGAGGCTGGAGTGAAGAGATGGCGGCAATGATGTAATGGTGTGGGAGGTGGAGGGATGGAGGGAGCTGGAGGGAGGGATGGGGGTTGGAGGGAATTGGAGGGAGGTGGTAGGAGGTGGAGGGAGTTGGAGGAAGTGGAAGGGAGATGGAGGGAGGTGGTAGGAGTTGGAGAGAGCTGAGGGGAAGTGGTGGGAGGTAGAGGAAGGTGAAGGGAGGTGGTAGGAGGTGGTGGGAGTTAGAGGGAGCTGGCGGGAGGTGCTGGGCGGTGGAGGGAGGTGGTAGGAGGTGGAGGGAGTTGGGTGGTAGGTGGTAGGGGGTGGAGAGGGAGGGAGCTGGTGGGAGATTGCGGGAGGTCGTGGGAGGTGCTGGTGGGCGGGCGTGGCGGGCGCAGTTGGCCACGTGGTGACGGCGCTCGATCCCCGGCTGCGCGCAGATCAATAGCTGCGCGCTAATGTGCTGCACACACACACACACACACACACGCGCGCGCGCGCGCCGTTCGATAGCCCTCACCCCGCCCCGCCTGGCCCCGCCGCCTCCTCGCGGCCTGCGGTGGCTGTCGCCCGCTCGCCCTAATGCGCCCCGCCCCGTTTCCGCCGCGGGCCTCGTATCGCTGCTGTTCGCACTTCCTCGACCCACGAGCCCTATCTTACTTTCATCGCGCTCATACTTCTTTTCCCCAGAAACTAATGGTGAGTATGATTTAGCTCGCCTTATATGAAGTGTAATTCCAAAACTCACTTTATTTATGTTCCAATTTTTTTTGAGGGAGGGAAAACATCCTTTGGTTTTGTGATTTATGTCTGAAATGGACTATATATTGAGTAATATTATTTCATTAATATCATTATTTTATCTCTATGTAAATAATGTATGTAAAAATTATTGCTGAGTGATAGAAATTGCTGACTGCTGGAAATCACTGCTTTATCTCATACATAAATCATATATACGATTGATTGATTGATTGATTGATTTTGTTCGTGTTTGCGGGCACATCAACTCCTTCGGTCATTAGTCCCGTTAGTGTAGTGCATGTTTTTTTCTCGGGAGATGGTGATTTTCCCCCGCTGGATGGCGAGATCCGGCACCGACCTACCGTCGGCTAGTGGGGTTTCCCCCTAACCAGGACTCTCCCACCAGCGGGGCACCGCCCCAGCCGGGACAAGCTCTAAGCTCCCGACCGGTCTCCCGGAATATGTGATAGTGTAGTGCATGTTAGTGTGTGTGTGTGTGTGTGTGTAAGAGGAGAGGATAGGACTAGGAAGAGGAAGGACAGATCGCGCGCGGTCCGTGGCCCGTTTTCTAGGGTACTGCTCCGGCATTCGCCTAGTGTTGATCGGAGAAATCACAGAAAACTACCCATATCTACGATAGCTTAATAGTGAAATATTGACAGATTGAGAATAGGTATGTCGCATTTCAGAACTAAACAACGGAATAAGGAGAGTTATTGAACAATAGTCGCGAATACATATATATTTTGAAGAATTAAGATAGTTATATAAAACCTTAAGCTCTTAAACCCAATTTCGAGACTACCGATTCAAAACAATTCTTTCCCATTTACATACGGTACTCACTCATCCATAAAACACCTCCTCCATTCTCGATTCTAGTGATTTTATGTGATTCTTAAGTGCCAGCGGGCGCGAATCTCTCTTCACCTGCCTTGGCTCTCGTGGCTGTTTCCTTTTTTCTTCGTTCTCTTGGCGATCGTACCTTTTCTTCGCAATTCTAGCTGTCACCTCTTTTCCGACCAGAGGCTTCTATTCTCTTCGCCTACTGGCAGTCTTCTATTTTCTTCGTTGTCCTGGCGATCTCCCCCTTTCTTCGCTGACCTGGCTGCCTCATTTCTTTGCCGGGCAACAGTTCTCGAGTGCCCAGCAGCGACTTCCGCCGCCTTCCCTTCAACGGAAGAACGCTCTCCGCGCCAGCTGGCGTCCGTGGAACACGCCCACATGCTCTCCCCGCCAGCACCGTGTTGCTTCACTCGCGTTCCTTTGTGTTGTATGTTTTTGATATACAACTAATGTAAAAGAGGGAAAATGGCTTTCGTGTGGAATGCGCTACATAATGTTTTTTTTTAAATGGTACGTTTTATGGTAATTGGGTTAATTTAGTTTAGAAAAAAGACATCAATTTGATTCGGTAAATTTGACTAGCTTCGCTTGAGCATTTCCAAGTCAACGGTGAGGCTTCAACCTTCGGTTTCAAGGATTAACAAAAAACATTGAGTCTAGCTTACGCACTGGCGGATCCAGGGGGGAGCTAACTAAAGTAAAAGAGGAAAAATAGTTTTAGTGTGAAATGCGCAATATAATGTTTTGTTTTGTAGTGGTACGTTTTATGGTAGTTGGGTTAATTTAGCTTAGGAAAAAAGACATCAATTTGTTTCGATTAATTTAACTCGCTTCACTCGCGCATTTCAAGCCAACGACGAGGCTTCGGGCTTTAGCCTTCACGATTAACAAAAAACATTGAATCCAGCTAACGCACTGGCAGATCCATGAGGGAGCATGGGGGCGATAGCTCCCCCAAAAGGCCTGTAGTTTTCGTTTACATTCCTCTATTTGGAAAAATTAATTTAAATATTTATATTCGAATTACATAATGATTTAAACAATAATATTGTACAGTATCATATCTACGGTACATAAATAATAAACAAAATAATAACAAATATATTTATTATTTAACAAAAATCCCCTCCCAAAATGATCGGCAGGATTCGTCCCTGAGCTAACGCAAATCATTCCTAGACTAATTTTACTCGAAAATACTGATACGGCTTTTCTTGATCCACTTCTCTCATCAACCGACTACTAAAGTACTTCTTCATAATTTAATGCTTAATCTAATGTTTCATCTGTTTGTCAAAAATCCCCGTTCCGGCCACCAAATCTTTTTCTCCGCCAGCCCGCTTCGCTCCTCCCGCGCCGGACCGCCCTTAACCTGTAATAATACAACACACTGTTCGTGATATTGTGATTTGTGATATCGGAAATGTAAGGGCAGAGGCGTTGGTACGGACGATTTTCTGTGCCGCTGTTTGTTTTCAGGTGCTGAGGAGGCCAAACACTGGAAAGAGAATGCGTGACGCCCGCGCCAAATAAATAAATAGTTTAAAAACAAAAATCGGATAGATTAGCATGTATTCGGCTTCTGACGGCAGGTTTTCCCCTTCAGGGTTTTTTTCCTCAGCCGTACCTTGGTCTCTTTTCCGCGGCATTGATGCGATGGAGAGACCATTTGGGGTGAATACCAGAATTCGAGAGGTTAGAACGTGGGAGAATGTAAGTATTGTAATGGCTTAAAGGCCTTCGGCCTAGCCACTTAGCATCAAGTTTTCTAATTTGTATGAAATAATTACCTATTAAATAAATTAAAAAAAAAGATATTGTAAGAGCAAAAATTTGCTCATTTGTACGCTGTGAATAATACATGAAATGCAACTTCTGAATGGATAATGCTTATGCTCTTTATGATAGAGTCTTGGAATGTTTTCACGGAGTGTTGATAGAGATATGTTGTGAATGAATTTTTCGAATGTATGTGGAAACGAATGGCACAACGATTGAGAGGCAGCGTTTTACGTTCACATCAATGTTATTTCTCGTTTATTTTTGTCAACAACTCAAGATAATGCAATTAATATTTTTGTGAAAATATTCTGTTGCTTGTTCATTAATATAAAAGGAATTGTAAAATTATATGTTTATATTACTTTTTACCCTTTAATATCATTGTTGATGGATTACCGGTCATATTTTATGAAAGATGTCAAAGTTCATTGTAGAAATGCAGCCAGAGGGGAGCTTGAAGTTATTACAACGATATCAAAAGAAATTTATATAATTAATCAAATTAAAAAGCTTAAAGTGATCGTTTCAAAAGTTGCTTATTTGTACGTTGTGAATATTATATTAAATCCAACTTCTGAATGGAAGATGCTAATGCTCTTTACGGGGGGAGGGACGAGATATTTTAATTGGCTACACGGTTGACAGAATTTATATGAATGACTTTTTCGAATTTCTGTGAATACGACCTATTGCACCTCATAAAAGTTGCATGGAAGTCTTTAACGCTCACTGGATATTATTTCTCGTTTCTATTTTCTGCATTTCTCGTTTTCAACAACTCAGAATGATTCAAAAATTAATTTACAAAAATGTTGTGTTGACTGTCCATCACTGTAAAAGGAATTGTAATATTGTATGCTTATATTACTTTTTTATCCTTCGATATCAATATTGATAGATTACCGACAGGCTAAGGTTCACAGTAGAAATGCAGCCAGAGGAAAGCTTGAAGGCATTACGATATCAAAAGAAATGTAAACAATCAATCAAATCCAGACCCCTAAAGTGACTAGCCAAGTTCACGCGCGTGTGATTCAAGGAAATGACAACCTCAGCGGCAACTCATTTATCGCCGTCAGAAGAAGGTGCTGTGTGATTTTTCTCCCTCGATTTCGTTTCTCACTTCTCCTAACAGATCCACAGCCTACCCCAACTCTATTAAGTTCCGCCAACCCTCCAGGCGAAAACGCAATAAACCAACTGCAGAGGGGTTCGCACAAAATCCAATGATTCTGTTTTCGTACCTGGTTAGTTATTTAAATAGTGTTGAAAAAAGTCTCCCCGGGGCAGCACGTTTACTGTCTATTCGCTACTCCGACTCTCCCTATGATTTTGTGGACTGAAGCTGTTCTTCGCTAACGAGTTCGGAAATGCGTGCTACAGCGTTGCCGTGTACATGCCATCAAATAATAAATTGCGACCTTGATCTTTAACACCTTAATGACGGATAAACTGATAAATGATGGTCTATGAATTAGCTGGGTGTCATGTGTTTAACTTGCCGATAAAAGCAATGGGTTATAGAAGGGTGTTAGAAAATGAGAATATGTGAAAATAATAGTGGAAAACCTTCCTTTAGAAAACGATATTTTAATATTTTAATTTTGATAACGGCCACTTGTATGTGTATATAAATATTGTATGTGTACACTGTCCATAAAGTTTAAATTACAAGCAACTGAACTCGTAGAAGATATATACGAATATGTTTGTAGAAGATAAATTAAAGAAATTATACAGAAACGAGAAGAGAGAGCGAGAGAGAGAGAAAGAGAGTGAGAGACAGAAATGGCGATGATATGAAAGACTTTTACGATTTTATGTGGATACAACCGTATTTCTCCCCATAACAATTGCATTGAAGTCTTTTACGCTCACTGGATATTATTCTCAAGGGATGCTCAAGCGATAGACTAGTGGAGAGACAGACAGAGAGAGAGAGAGAGAGAGAGAGAGAGAGAGAGAGAAGAAAAGAAGACAGACAGACAGACACACAGACAGACAACAGACACACACAGACAGACAGGCAGACAGACAGACACACAGACAGACAGACAGACACACAGACAGACACACAGACAGACACACAGACAGACACACAGACAGACAGACAGACAGACAGAGAGACAGAGAGAGAGAGAGAGAGAGAGAGAGAGAGAGAGAGAGAGAGAGAGAGAGAGAGAAATTGTTCAGTACAGTAGGGGAAACTCCGAACTGAAAACTGTAATGACGGGGTTTTGGCAAAAAAGGAACAAAATCGGAAGCAATAGGCACAGGTATGTAGCAAGAGAGAAGAGAGACTCAAGATCAAGTCAGAGAGAAATGAGATGTGGAAGCTCAAAGGCGGAAAGTCGGAAGGATATCAAGACGGAGCTCCAACCGGAGGCAGTGATAACAGGAATGTCCGCAGCAGCGGAGGCGGAGGCGAAGGTGAGGCAAGAATAGGCAAAGAGACCGCCCGGAACGGAGCCAGGGGGCGGAGGCAGCATGGCCGACCTATGCGGGTAATTGAGCGCCGGGGGCTAACTGCATTTCGCGCCGACAGAGGGCGCCTGCGAGCGACTGCCCTGGGCCCGCGCCCGGTGCGCCCTCTTCAGGCCCTCGGCCCCGCCCCTTACCCTCCCCTCTCCCCTCCGTCCTTCCGTTTCACCGCTAACTCGTCCCGCGTAACGAGCGGCAACTCGATTACTCCCCGCCCCCCTCGCTTCCGCTCCCCGCCACGCTCGGGACCCCCTCACCCTCCGCCAGTCAACCAGCCAGCTGACCGGCTTTCGTCGGTCAACTCCTTCCGCCCAGGACCCTGTTACCAAGCCAGCCAGCCAGTCAGCCGAAAGATAAACTCCTTCCGTGCATAAGGCAATCGTCCTGCCTCGCGGAATTCGAATTTCCAACTAACCATTTGCTGAATGAAAGAAATTCCTAGTAGGTTTCACTTAGGAATATAAAGGTGTTCCAGAATAAACTTCTAGGGCACGCAGAGAAGTTGCATCCTGCCAATGAGTATATAGTGGGAAACTAACTACAACGAAGTATAAACCTTTATACATGTGACCTTCGCTCATGATTTTAGGCAAGCTCGTATGCACAGTGTTCGACAGGAGCATGAATCCCCTTCACGTCAGAATGTGACTTGCCAAACATATGAGCAAATGGTTTGCCTAATAATTAATCAGGGGTCAATACCATACGTAAGAATGGATATAACTCGTTATTAATTTTTTTCATTATATGTTCATTGGCAAAAAGTGATCACTTTCACCTCCTCTATATGCCCTAGAATTTTGCAACATTTATTCCGATATTTTCTGAATAATGTATAACGTTTGACCCGTGGGAACATTCCGTACTTTATAAATAATTCATTTCAAAGCGAATGCAGTTTCATCTATCAGTCACGTAGTTGAGCGTTACAACATTGTAGGCCCGTCCCTTTATGTGGGTAAATACTCTAACATTGTTAACAGTTTATTAACAAAGTTATATCCGTGAGATTAAAATGTACAAAAAATAGTCAATTTAATTCAGTTTAAATTTCACACACATTTCGAGATTCTGATCGTTTGTAACCACTTATTCCTCGGAAGAACCTAGAATAGAAAAACAGCTAGCAATGGTTCTTTATTTTGTAAATTACAGTATGAGTAATACGTCGTGTCGGACACGAAGCCCTTGGAGGGTTCAGGACGCTTTGTTTCCAACGTATGCATGAAAGTAAGGCTTGTTGAAGCGTAACACGGTTTGGATGTACAATATTTGCATGTACGTGCTGTTTCCCTTGTATCATAATTTGTGAAATAATTTTTCCCCAAATGTGATTGATGTAACCTTGCAGTAATTCCTAACACAGCACAAAACACACCTCTAGGATGTTTGCCGATTGTTTCTTATAAACACTATAAAACTGTCATTTTCGTAGCCTATTATACACAGAGGAAATTGACGTATGTTGCGATATTATCTTATTATGAAAAGACAAATTACTAATTCGTGACTATTCATTCTTGGACAATCTCTCCAACATGAATATAAATACATACAATTAAGAATATACAAAGGAATGATAATCCTCAATGAAATATATTAAGAGGCGTAGGCCCTGCACTTACCATGACCAGGTTACATAGGCTCTTGCTCTGAATGGCGTCACTGACGACCAGTATGTCGGATCTGTAAGCAAAAGATGAATCATTAATGTAAGCTCTAAACATCTGGATAAAATTACCCACAAACAAGGCTCTATAAATATACAACTGCTGTACGGGTAGCTATATTTTAAATTAGTATTACAAAAGAAAGTTAGTTGACCTTATCATACATCCTATTTGTGAGCATGGGTATGGAGGTAAAACACTAAAACCAGGTTGATACAGAAACATAGACATTTTTTAGATTGTTCATATTCTCTTTCTTATCTCAAATGATATTTTACCATAAAGCTGACATAATACATTATTTTTAATACGCATATAAAATTATGAATAATCAAAGAACTTGAACCGACAGAAAGTGATATACTAAATAACTCTTGCATTCAATCATTTTGAAAAGTCAAATAATGGAAAATACACTTATATCTTTGAAATACCCCTACTTGAATGAACAATCAACATGTGGAAGGGGTAATTTTCTGACAGGCAGCACACGCAAGAACGCACGTTGAGTTAAATTATAAACGGAGAAGGGGACGGACGCAGTGCATGAGTGCTATTTAGTGTTTCGGGATAATGATCGTCGAGAGAACGCGAGAGAACCAACAACTCCGTTATTCCCTTGATACGCGACCTAAGTAAGTAAACGGGCACAAGGTATCCCAAAGAGCAAGAGGATACGACATTCAAGAGTTACGGAATATAAAGCCAAAATATTATGGAATTTTATTACCATTTTGTTTTCACGGAGATTAGCAATTTAAGAAAATTATTTCTTGTTTTATACTCGAATTCACTGACACGAACCAATATTAGAAGTTTCGAAATTTTACTCATTTACTACCACATCATTACTTTTTCCGTAGGTACGGAAAGAAAATTTGGTTCGGGGCAAGCACAACAACAACCCAATGCCTGAATTTCCTCGCGGGGTGATACCCCTGCTTCCTAGCGCTACCGCCTAGTTTCGTTTTGCCTCCACTGTCAACTTCGCGCGTGAGGAAATTTTGCTCCACGGAACACATACCGAATGCACTTTGGAATGCTTTAGAAGTACTTATACTTTTGCGAGAGAGGTCGATAAAGATAATTTGTAGCTGTATTTTAATGTAAAAAACGTTGGTGGTTGTGCGTTCGCTGGACTCAACAACGCTGCATGTTAATCGCGGAGGTACAATACGGCAGCCCAGCCGTCGACTTGGAAATGCGCGCGGCCTTCACGAAGAGCAACAGCCGTCCGTCCCCCCCTCGCCGTCCACCCCACCTGGGGACCCCCGAGGCATTTATGGGCTCTTCGCGGATAAACAGAAGTCGCGACCCTCGCCTTCGCTCCACATCGCCCCGACCCGCTCCGTACTGCCCTCCCCGCCCCGCTCCGTACTGCCCTCCCGCCCCGCTCCGTACTGCCCTCCCGCCCTGCTCCGTACTGCCTCCCCCGCCCCGCTCCATACTGCCCTGCACCACCACGCCCCGCTCCGTACTGCCCTCGCCGCCCCGCTCCGTACTGCCCTCTCCGCCCCGCTCCGCACTGCCCTGTACCACCACACCCCGCTTCGTACTGCCCTGTCCGCCGTTTCCCTCCCCGGCCCGCTCCGCACTGCGTGATCCACGTGACCTAACTGAAAGCATCCCTTTTTTACAAAATTTAATTATTCTGACATTACCAATATTTTGTGGTCAATATCTTCTTACAGAATCATGCAAAATTATTCATATAATGATTATTCATATCGTTTATGATTATTCACATCGTTTCATCGTTGGACGAAAAGGCCATAAGGTTATGGTCTAGAAACTAAAACGTGAATGTCTTATCTTGAAAATGTCGTAATGTATAGTAAGTGTAAAACTATACAGATAATACTAATACAATATCATTGAGAATTCTGTAGTAAGTTGAATTAACGAATATTTCACAAACACAAAAAAGGTGTCTGTAAATTCCACCAAATAAATACTTGGCCCAGGTGATGATCAAACACGGTAATGCACATAACAGAAAAATAATGATGGGCTCTCCCCTTGCGCAACATTTCATTGCCGCTGGAAATACCCAGCGCCTGTGAAGGAAGCTCTGGGCAGTTGTTGATACACCCGAGTGAGGAGGGTTGCGTCGACCAGGTCTATCAATCAGGGATTGAATTGAATTGAATTTGCCTTATTTTACGTGGCGAGACTCAGGCCATGAGGCCTGCTCTTCCGTCTGACCACGCAAATTTCGTTACACTCCTTTCACCAATCATGTGAGAAAGAAGGTATTACTTGGGCGACGAAACAGGCGATTTGAATTTAGCTCAGAGGCATCATTTAGGCTTGAGGATCTTTTACATGCAGTAAATGTACTGACATGGGACAGCCGGCTTTACTTCCCCTCCGAAGGAAGGCGTACGAAGGATTTTTTCGCCCTTAAAAATCCACGGCTTCGATCGGGTTTGAACCCGCAAACTTTGGTATAGCAATCCGATACGCTAACCGCTACACCATCGCCGCCGCCAAGGGATGTAAGGTCGTTACCTGCACAATCTCTCTCCGTCACCTTTTCACCCATTGGAAGGACGTTTTCTCATAATAATTTCCATGGAGTACGGCTACTTGGAAATATCGACGCCTACGCCGATCGCGACCTATTAAAACAGTGCATTTAATAGTGCACATCCTGCGAAGTTATCACGATGAGCATCTCCATCTCTTTAACTATCCGTGATGAGAGATTCAATCGCTGCAATGTTTATTTTCAATTGTGGTTTTAATAAGTGAAGTGACATTAAAAGTATACCTTTTTCGAAAATTCTGTCTGAAAAAAAAACAAAAAAAACAACTGCAACAATTAATATTTTCTGATACGTAATTCTACAAAAATGTTACAATATATACTAAAAATAATTAAATTTGGGATATTAAATATATATAAAAGTTACTAAAAATTAATGGAGTTTCATGTATTAAGGAAAAATATCATCATATGAAAAGTTTTCTAAGCATATGAAAATAATACTTTCTTTCCATGAAATTTAATCTTCGAAACGTTTAGTGCCAAATAGTTGTGTAAGAAAGTTTATAACTATTTTTAGATTGATTTGCGAGAAAAATTAACTTCCTTAATAATGGGTTATTGATGGTTGTTTTATATTGTCTCGTTTAGGTACAAAATTTAAATGGAAAGCTGTCGCATTTACAGTAATCCATTATATCGCGTGTTTGGTAATGTGACGCAGAATTGGAAAGTTCTACTATAATAACTTTTCTCTTAAAAACAAAATGAAAATGTTACGGAGATAGAAACTGACTTGACATGTTTCGAAAGACACTCTTGAGATTTGGGAACTTTTAGGCATACTTTATTTGTAATTCAATGTGTCTTCAACTTTACTATTCAGGCTTTTTATGACGTTTTGGAACATTTTTATGTGGTTGTAATTCACCCACGAGCGTATTAAAATAGGGAATACAGTGTATTACATGATGTCAAAATGCCTATAAAACATGATGTTTCAGAAACTTCAAGGGCAGATGAAGGGGTTCAAGATAATAGGTTTTTGCAAATGAAAATGTGGTGGGAAATTGCATATAAGGAAAACCAGTGACATTCGCCCCTAAATATTAGGCATTTTTTCATGCATTGGTGTTTGGCAAGAATATGAAAGCCCTTCGTCAATGATTTAAAAATTTATTTCTCAAATGCTACTGCAAAACAAAAATTAGTGACTCTTCTTTCATGTCGTTAAGGGTTCATCACCATGTAGCACTATCAATACACAATATAGCTGCAAAAACAGAAATAAATGGTTTAATGGAGAACATTTGTGGAGAAAACATTTTCTCATCAACAGTCCTTCACATCTCATGTTCTGATCCAGAAGGATTTATTCTCCAGACGTAGGCACATTGCAGACGAATTGCAGGTCGTTCGCTAACGGACGACTGTGAGCGAAAGCGTCGGGTTCATTTTATCCGAAAAACACCCGAATATTGCAACCGCTATCATCTGAATATTCCAACAATTCCATAGCTCAATTTTTTGAACATTTTCGAAAAACACGGTCAAGACCATCTCCATGTATTGCAGATTCCGGTATTGTAGATGGTCTAGACTATCCAACTGATTTCCGGCAAATGGAATCGACTGAAAGAAACGAAAAAGATCGTCCAACAAACAATGTTGTCAGTCGCCGTTGGAAAAGATTGTTTGAATTCACTCCAAACATTTCCGTTTACCAGCATCTGTTTGACCTAAATTAATCGGCATATCGTACGAAAACGTCCGATGTCGGCTGACGGAAATTTCGCCCAAAATCGGCACCACTGTGAGCGCCGCCTTAGTATGCCCTTGCAAGCGACCAGAGCTGCAGCTCAGCAAAGTGTACGCGAGGGGGCGGAGACTGTCCAGAGTCGATTTTTGGCCCCCAGCCAGCGGAATTAACAAGGCCGCTCGGGGGGGGGGGGAACTCGAGGAGCACTGATGACGTCACACCAGACGCCGTCCTCTGTCCCTGAGGCGCGCGCCCGCTCCTGCTTCCGAAAGAGCGTTTGATCCCGCCGCGCTGAGCCTCACAAGCAGAACGGGTGGCACACGAGATATCGGGCGATGGGATGGGCGAGCGAGAGAGCGGGCGAGGGGGGCGAGAGATCGGGTGCAGAGCGGGCGAGAGAGCGGGCGAGAGGGTGGTCGAGAGAGCGGTCGAGAGAGCGGGCGCGAGAGGGCGGGCGAGAGAGCGGGCGAGCGAGGGTGGGCGAGAGAGCGGGCGAGAGAGCGGGCGACAGATCGAGTGAGAGAGCGGGCGGGGCGGGGAGGGGCGGGGCAGGGTGGGCACAGAAGGGGGTCAGGCGTGGGATTGGTTGGGTGGGCAGACTGGAGGGATCTAGTGAAAAGGGCTGAACAGGCTTGCGTAGGCGGGTGGGCTAGCAAAGACAGGTGAATGGACGAACGAATCAGTGGTTGGAGCGGAGGGGAGTAGATTGGGCAGGGCATCAATGGTGTTGAATAACCGAGACAGACAATGCATTCATGTGACCCACGAACAGAAGAAATTAACATCGAAAAATTGCATTGTTTCTCGAAAAGCTTGAAAATGTCATCCTAATATTTTTAACCTATCACTACCGCCGTAACTAGCAGTCCCAAATTGTGGGAAATGTGATGCTGAAACTGCGGTTTCAGGAGCATATCACGAAGAAAATGCCATGGGTATAAATGTTGAGCACACTACAGAGGTTATTACGGTGTCAACAAAATAATAAAAATAACTTTTCGGCGTTATTACTGCAATTACGTAATAAATTATTCGAGAACTATAAAAAAGTTAATACAAATGAGACAAAAATCAAAAACTTCAATAAATTAAACTTTCATACCAATCTTAAATCTAGAATTACATCCTGCGAATGCAAACATAAGAGATAGCACTGAAATTTCACTATCAGCGCTTGAAAAGGGAGATTTTTACTTTGGCAGCACTGCTGACTTAGTGATTTTCCTAATTGGCTTTCCGGGTTGGACGCCAGCGACAATGGAATGGGCAGGGCACGACTGGTACCGTGTCGTTGTTTGAGACAGATTTTTCAGAGCGGATCCGGCTGAAGAGGAGGCAGATGGCGAGGGCGATGGGGCGTGGGCGAGGGGGCGAGGGCGAAGGGGCGAGGCCGAGGGGGGTGGGAGGGGGCGGGGGCGGGGCGGGGCGGCGGGGGGGAGGGGCGAGGACGGGTGGAGCGCGAGCGGATGAGGCGAGGGCGGGAGGGGCGAGGACGCTTGGGGCGCGGTGGCTATTGTGCGCGGGCGCGGCGTAGCGGTGCGTGGCGGGGCGCCGGTCGCTGAAGAGGAGTAACGGGGCTCATTACGAGGGCGGTAAGTGGCTTTTGTCGCCGGACGGGACGCCTGCGCCGGACAGCGGCTTTGTGGCACAGCGCGGCGAAGCGCGACCCGAGGCCCCCCCCTCCCGCGCGGCCTTGTCCTCGACTTCACCCGCTGTCAGGCCATCCTCCCCCTCTGTGATACTCGCGCAACTCCGCCACGCCCACGACCTTGTGTCCTTCACGACTCACAAGCTCTGGTCCTCCCCCTCCTCTTCGTCCTGCTTCTCACTCTCCTCCACTCTCACATCCTTCCTCGTGTCCTCTTCCTCTTCGATTGTTAGTGATTCCGAGCGCGTCAACTACAATAGTCATGAGCCGTGTTTTTGCTCGGGAGAAGGCGGTGGTCTTCGCCCGCTGTATGGGGACATCCGGCGCCGACCTACCGTCGGCTAGCGGGCTTTTCCCTATCCAGGTATCTCCCACCAGTGGTGCACCGCCCCAGCCAGGACAAGCTCTAAGCTCCCGAACGGTCACCCAGCATGTGTGGTAGTATAATGTGTTTTAGTTTAAGTGTGTGTAAGAAGTGAGGATAGGACAAGAAAGAAGTAGGAAAGATCGCGCGCGGTCCGTGGCCCCTTTGTTAGGGTACTGCTCCGGCATTCGCCTGGTGCTGATCGGAGAAACCACAGAAAACTATCGATCAGAGCAGCTGGCCACTAGAATTGTCCTGTAGCCAGACACTGAATTCGACTTAGCTGACAAGCTACTGTCGAAAATCCTACCACCGTCGCGACTCGATCCTAGGACATCCTTGTCAGAGGGACTGCAGTTGATGCCCCGAGCTATTTTTCCCGGCTCTTCATCTTCTTCCGCTTTCAAGTCATCGTCATGACTCTCTTTTGGCCAAGCTCCCTGTGGTACTCACGTGTCTCCGCCAGAACTCCACGACCTCGCAAACTCATATGTCCATCACTCACAAGCTCTGGTTTTTCCCTTTGCTTCGTTCTGCTGCACCTCCACTGTCACGTTCTCATCCCCATCCCTCTCCTCGATTACACCCTCCCTCAGGCCATATTCATCTCTCTCTTTTGCCAAGGCGCTCTGTGATACTTGCGCCACTCCGCCAAGCCCACGACCTCATTGACCTGCATGTCATTAACAGCTCACAAGCTCTGGTCAAATCCGGCCTGAATCTCATCTTCTCATACACTCAGGTTCTCATTGTCATCCTTGTCCTCGAGACCTGGTCTCAAGACATCCTATCATTCTCTCTTCTGATAACGCGCTCCCACGCCCACACACCTTCTGTCTCTCCCCATCGATTTCATTCTCGACTTGTCCTGCCCATCGCTCTCCTACATTCTCACGCCCTCCCCCTTTGTCCTCGACTTCACTCGGTGTCAGGTCATTATCTGCAAGTCTCTTTTGTGCAGGTGCATGCCGATACTCACGCCCCTTCAACACACACACACACACACACACACACACACACACACACATTTCTCTTGTCCTAATGTACGACCTCGTCGACACACGCGTCGTCTCACGCTCTCTCACGGTCACGACCTTGTCATCGATAACTTACACGGCCTACCCTTTCTCTCGGCTTCGACTTCACGCTCTCTCAGCATACCTCGAGCTCTATTTCTCGTTTATATCCTCCCTGACGACCACGCTCTTCCCCAAGACACGTGATGGTCCGAGTCCAAGACCTCGCCAACTTACATGGCCTTTATTAAAATTTGTCATCGACTTCACCTGTTCTCAAACCATTCATCACGCCCTTACTATGCGTTTCTCGTCTAAACACACGCCGACGCGTTCCCCCTTTCTCTACGCCCAGGCCATCGTTCTAGTTCAAGCCCTCCACGTCTTACACGTCCTCCCTCCCCGCCCCAGTTCTGACTTCCACAACGTCCATGCCCTTCCCTCTCATCTTGCACTTCGACCTCACCCATACCCTGCACTTGTACTCATCCAAGTTCTTGCTCATTCTCCCAAATTCTCATTTCTCTTCCCCCCGTCCCTGATTGTCATTTTGTAGACCCACGCCCTCGTCCTTGTCCATGGCCCTGTCTCCGCCCCTGCACTCACGTTTGATTACGCCTTCAGTCTCAGTTTCCTTTCCTTTTCATCGATCACTCGTCTTCGCTCTTGTTCAGCGCTTTGATCTCACCTTTTAGACTCCATTCGTTTTTCACTGCAATCGATTGAAACGATTTATTAAATTTTGCCTTTGAACATTACCACTTCGTGGAATGCCTTCTTCATTGGATAAGAAGTTATCTTGAGTAAAGACCTACCTGATTCGCTGATGAAACTATCGGGTTGTTAGGATTTTACAACACGAGCACTTCACTTCTTTATCTAGTGTCACATCTTTTGTTTTGATGTTGGTGAAGAGGAATTCTGTGAGCTGATCTTTAAAATTGTAATAATAAATAGTTTTATAAAGAATGCGTAGTTGTCGGGATCTACACTAGAAGACCCGCAAAATGCAAAAACTATCTAGAGAAGGGATCAAAACAAGGTCGGTGTACGTGATACCTTGATCGGTACTGTTAGACTTGTCCCAATATGCACGTGCACCTAAGGCCACAGCCTTACTGATCAAATTTTCACGAACTAAAACCAATCGAGTTCAGGACTTCTTCCGGATGTAGTTTCTTAGTTTACTATGTTCTGAACATTTAACGCCTATTCGACGTAAAGATTTGATTAACCAGGAAAGATGAAATCTGTTTCGTTAAACCCTGTCGCGGTAAACCCGCAGGGATAAAATTTGCTTGAAACATGCTTCCATCACCTTTAATATTTTCTAACGAAACTTCCGCCGAGTGCCGCACGTGGCGCTGCCTCCGACCCCGTATCAGGTCGATCGCCGCCGCCTCCACCCTTCGAGTCGCGCTAGCTCCTGCGCCCACCACCGCGCCCGCTCACGGCCACGCTCCGGCGCCACCCCGCCCCGCCACCCATCCTCGTCCGCCCCGCGCCCAACGCACCACCGTACCCGTGTCTGCATGCGCATCCCTTCCGCCGAGCAGCCCACTCTGACAAAGTCCGCTCACTCTTCCCGCTTCCAATTCCGTGCGGGCGCTCCCGCCTGACAATCTGCTCACACCACCGCCAAGCCTCCTACCCTACCCCGTTTCGCCTCCGCCCCTCCGCCCTGCCGCCTCTCCCTCCCCTGCCCGGAACACCCACACCTTCCCCTCTGCCCAACCTCCCTCCTCACATGCCCAGGTTCCCCTCACCAGCCCTTCCGTCCAGCCTCCTCTCCATCCAGCAGCACCCACATTTTCCCCCCCATCGCCCTCGCCCAGCCTTCCTCTCACTTCCCCTCCGCCCCGCTTACCCCCTCCGGCCCAACTTCGTCTCCGCCTCCGCGAAAATCATGCGCTGCCTGTGGCCCCTGACCCCGCCTCCTGCACCGCACACATCTCGCCTCACCACATCCACCCCCGCCCCGCCCCGCGACGGCCCCCGCGTCCGCCCCCGCGTCCGCCCCCGCTTCCGCCCCCGCGTCCGCCTCCGCCACGCCCTCGCGTCCTTTCCAGCAGCGGCGCGGCTTCTGGCGCTGACACCCAGAGCCCGCGGCGCCAGCACGTGCCGCGCCCAGACGCCCAGACGCCGCGTTCAAAAGGCAGCAGCTCCCGCGGGGGCGGCACGGCGGATGCCGGGAGGCCCCGTCTCAGCGCCATTGTCCGGCGACTGGCAGCCGGAGGAGGCGGGCGACGGCCCCCCACGACAACTCATCGCGGTCGCTTCACTAAGAACCCGTGAGCTACCTTCTTAGGATGTTCACTCGTATTTCAGGAAAAGTCACCCAAGGTTTGTTGCCTTAGCATCCGTCAATTGCACTCTGTACATTTTCAATGAAGTATCAATGTTTATTTGAAATGGATAACAGCCCTGACCCCGTTTCGCCTTCGTTCACTATCAATTTTTTATTAGAAAAAACAATTTCAAACGTCCAATGTTGTACTACTTACTCTTTGTTTCTTGAAAATGATAATTGCATCTCTGAGCAACTACAACAAATAAAGAGAACTGTTCCGATACATTCACTGCAGGGAAAACCTTTATTGTCATCTGCACCCAGCTTTTTCACCCACGACTGAAAAGAATGATTTTGGTGGGCGAGTAATGATGATATGAATGTTGATGCCTCAATGGTGGAATGGTTAGTACGAGAAACGACAGACCCCTTAGAATCCGCTTTGTCGACCACAAATTCCGCATGAAACGTCTCGCATAGAACAGGGAACTTAGATTTGAATACCTTCACGAGTCGCCGATTGACCGTTCCGTATTTGCGTGCTTGCAAATTCGAGATCACGAGAGAAGGGGTATGACATATTACCTTCGATCGGCTCTAGCGATGGGAGTACAAATTGGAAGGGAAAGAAAGAATGGGGAAAAAATTGCATACGATCGGCGACTCGATGTTCAAAATTTAACTGCTCCGGCATCGATTTGGAACAGAGGAAAACGGAGAAACCAACAGACCGTTGAGAGTAACCGTTCCCCAAATATCCTTATCCGTCCAAACAGTGGCGTCTCCCTAGCGCACAACAAAACTGGTGTCGAACATATCAAAAATGCATTAAAACCTACGACAACTCTGCGAATCTTCTGTTGCAGACTGGCAACTACAGTACGAAGCACAAAATTTTAACATTACCCACCATCTTCTAAACCTTATCTCAATTAGCTGGTGTATGCTTTTTCGGATCGCTTACCAAGATTCATTATGATTTGACTGTGACTTTTACAACTGGCTGATAGCCTGACGCCAAACCACATCCCGGAGAACCAAACATTGTGACTTCACGTAGTTAATGTCTTGGCAACGCAGATTTTGCGGTGATGATCTTTTCAGTAGAACCATTCCAGAATTAGTCTAGATAACCGAGGAAAACCACTAAAAACCCCGGTCATGATGGCGGGCGCGGGGATCGAACCTGGGCCTCTCCATTGCGAAGTCATCGCGCTACGCCCTGATCCACATCGCTCGGTAATATTTACATATTACCCAACTAATTATTCAATAAGTAATTCAATCAACACCCAACTAATAACTTTCTTAACATACGTCCTACGTTTTATGAGTCCTTAAATTTCTGTCCTTTCCCTCCCGCGAACGTCAGGTCATCCCCCGCCCCGTGCCCCTTCCACCGTGCTAGTTACTCCTGCTGCCGTCCGACCGCCTTAGGGAGAAGAGTTAATGGAGGAGAAGAGTTGAGGGAAGTCGCTGCCACCTCATGAAAGATGAACGTCACCTCCCGGAGACGCGCGCGTGCCCAGGCCTGAGCGCCGCCGCCTTTGTTAAGCCCCTCCCGACAGGCGGGCGCCCGCTGTCACCCGCGCCACTGACTTCTTGAGTGAAACGACGCGTCGGACGGCCGTGGAACGCGTGTGGTCCCGCATATTTGAGGAGAGTAATCTCTTCAATGGAAATCCTTTGATGCGTGAGGGGATGAGGTGACCTGTGGGGTAGTGGTCCGAGCGCACGTCTTCCGTCTCTGGGAATAGGAAATCATGGTCGATTCATGCCGGATTTCGGGAGAGAAAGGGCAGGTTTACCCCGGGTTCTCCTGTTTTGTCTTCCTCTCATTCTACCATTGCTCTATCATTCGTATTATAGAATCTTTATTACCCATATATTAAAATCATTCGCCCGCTTTAGTCATGGATGTAAGATTATGTACTGGCATCAAAATAAAGATATAATGATTCAGAGTTTACATATGAGAAAGGCATTCACGAGAAACAACCGTATGAAGACTATTGAAGAGATGTCCGATGAGAAGAATGACTGGTGACGTCGAGAAATGTATACAAGAAGAACCTGGTGTGATCGAGATTGTGGTTACAAGCCTAAATCTGAAGTTTTGTATTCTGTCACATACTAGGGGTTGGAATCCCGACTGTGCCACCAACTAAGTACCTATGTCGAGGATGATCTTGAGAGTCGTTTGATCTGTTTGTCGTTTTGATATCTCCTTCAACAAGTTTCAAGCGGATACTGGAGCAGCACTTTGGATAACGGCCCATGGATAACGCGTGAGTCTCTCTTCACGATCATGTCCCCTGTTTCATCCTGATCCAACCGATCCTCAGACTCTGGCAGTGCTGCGAGTTTGCAGAAGTCAGTATAAATCCCTCTGGAGAGCTATAGCGTCATAATGTGATAAATAAGTGTTAATCCGTGAGGATTTTCTAGCGTAACGAAGACCATCAAACGAAAGAGTGTCTAAAACCGATTGAAGAGTTGCTGAACAGGTAAACGACAAAGGAGTTTTGGGAGTGCATGGAAGAAATCAAACTAAGCGAAATGTACCCTGCACAGACGGAAATAGTATAACGGATAATAAATACCAGAAGCATCATATGATCAGGGGATATAATTAGACAGTAAGCAATTACGAGAACTACACTAATGGAAATATTCAGATACACCAGAAACATAGGATCTGAAAACAACTGAAAAAGGAGTGTGATGATTCAACGACACGGGATACTATAAGGAAGTAATACAACAATGCGTGGTCCCTGTCCTTATAAAATTGTTCGATGTCAGTTCAACGGTATTATTTCAGCAAACGGGTGCATGTAGTCGCTCACTGTGTTGAAATGAAACCTATTTATTATGCGAAAACCGACATCAATCGTAAACCGCGAGTCATTAGAACGTAAGGTAATATATTTTGAATATGAGAATAAATGTTCATTAATTAAGAAATAAAATATTGTTTTGATTAATATTAATATGGATGTGTAATTTCACAAAAATATATTTGGTTTACCCATGCCGGTACAATGTTAATGAATAAAATGAATGATTAATGTACAAATTTAATACGCATCTAAACCTTGTTATTAGTTCCCATAAAGAAGTCTTTCTCGCATAGGGCACTGCGTAGTTTTTTCTTTAACTACTTGATTGATTGATTTTTTCGTGTTTCTAGGCGCGTCTACTGCTTTGGTCATTAGTCCCGTTAGTATAGTGCATGTTTTTTTCTTGGGAGATGGCGGTGATCTTCCCCCGCTGGATGGCGAGATACGGGGCCGACCTACCGTCGGGTAGTGGGTTTTCCCCTAACCAGGACTCTCCCTTGAGCGGGGTACCGCCCCAGCCAGGATAAGCTCTCAGCTCCCAACCGGTCTCCCGGAATATGCGGTAGTGTAGTGCATGTTAGTGTAAGTATGTGTGTAAGGGGAGAGGATGGGACAAGGAAGAGGAAGGAGAGATCGCGCACAGTCCGTGGCCCGTTTTGTAGGGTACTGCTCCGGCATTCACCTGGTGTTGAACGGAGAAACCATGGAAAACTACCGATCAAAGCTGCCGGCCACTAGAATTCTCCTCCAGCCTAGAATTTTCCACAGCGACTGAATTCGATCTAGCTGAAAAGCTAGTGTCGAAAATCCTGCCGCCGTCAGGACTCGAACCTAGGACCTCGCGGCCAGAGGCGCTGCAAGGACATCAGTTGATGCACTGGGCTACCGCTCCCGGTTTTTTTCTTCAAAATAGGACGGTTGTACAATAGAATTTGGGAACCCAAAATCTAAATCTACTCAAAAGCCTGAATACCCAAACACTCGATTTGATTTGCAACATTTGCTCCACAATGATTCGCGAGCCCCACTTCGCTTTACAAGTCATCCGCTGCGGCGCAGGAGCGCGAGAGAGACAGAGAGACAGACAGAGAGAGTGAGAGAGTGAGAGAGACAGAGAGAGAGAGAGAGAGAGAGAGAAGAGGGGAAGAGGGCAGCAGCAACAGTGGAGGTTACTGCTCCCAAGGGCGCGACCCTGCCGCGCGACCCTGCCGCGCGACCCGCGAGGCCGGCGTTCGAGCACCGTTAATTAAACTACGCGATTTGTCGCCGTGCATTTAGCGGCGCCCAATTAATATTTGCGCTAAGCCCGCTTTGGCAGGCCGCGCGGCGCCGCGGCGCCCTCGGAAAGTGGCACATTCGCGCTTGCGAATATTCGCCATGGGACCCCGCGCCAGCGGACTGGCGTGTTTAAACGGATGGGATGGTCTCGAAACATTAGCTGGTCAGATATAGGGTGGTACGAGTCATGACTCATGATGCAAAGACTGGCGCAGGGCTTCTGAAATGGACGCCCCATTTGGCATTCGCGTATTCTCACACTGCGCGTACCAATGCTTACGTGAGGGCTAGCTGTATGGCACGCTGCTTGTTTAGCCAGACAGACGAGTTGTGAGGAGAGGCGATCGGACGCTATCTGCTCTAGTCTGGTGAAAGGGGAGTAGCACGCGGTCCACTGCAGGCCACCGAGATAAGTCTGGCCTCCTATTCGTGTATTGGAGCTATCCTCTACTAAGGATATTCTAATATGATGCACGCATTTCTGCTTGATCCGTGCACACGTAAGCATTTTTTATTAAAAAGAGATAAAGTCAACCTAGTAAAATATTAAATGAATTTAAAGGCTGATTTTTAAATTCTTAATTTTCAAACTACCAAGAATGCAGTATTTGCTAAGAAGAGTGTTTTAATTTTCGAAGAAAATATTAAAAAAGGATAAATTTTTACAATGATTTAGTATTAATTTACACTCTCACAGAAGACGCTGGCCAGCCAATCCCGTGCAAGTGTCAACATATCCCTACACCTGTGCCAAACACCACAAGTGGGGTTGTTTCGTATATTTTGACTTCGTGCTTTTTAACAACTCAAGAAGTTCGACAGTTCAACATTCACGAATAAAAAGGTACCCAATGTTGTCAGGCAAACGTAGTTTCCATCGATACATTCAAACTAACACTATACCGGAGATATGTAGAAAATTAACAATTACCAACTGGTGCATCTTGCCCCGGACTCCTCTAACGATACGTTCTTTGGTTGCATCGTGATATACATCAAGACACGTATGTTATAGATTCAGGCGTGTTCCTAGGAAATGTATGAAAAGATGTGCAAAGCGAATTCGGACTATGTGCAATAGTGAACGAAACGACACTCTGGACAAAGATCGAAAGGCATTTTATATAATGCTTTGCACATTTTCCGTACTTCCAACATCCTCCACGTGTATCGGGAACAATCGTTAAAACGATTTCCCACTGGACACCAATCATTACTGTCGTTAAGGCCCTGAAGTGGAAAACAAAACTTTAATACCTGCGTAATTATGTGTACTGAATGGGATATGTAAAATGTAAATTCCAGGTTTTATATTTGGCATGTAGATGACTCACGGAACGTTGAACGAGTACGTTTAGCGAACACGGTCCATTTGTGTGGAAGCAGCACTAAATCTGTCGATTGACAGCTATGTCCCTGCATTCGTTGTTCTCGGAAAGGTTGTATTTTGCTCACGGCTATTGTTTGGAGGGCTGTCCCCACACACGATGTTGGAGATAACGAATTGAATGGGTATATTTAAAGGGAAAAGAGACTTACAACCGTTACCAAACGATTCATTTAGAAACTGTGAGATTCAGATCAGAGAAGATTCTGGACGGAATTTGATATATTTCGAAGTACAGAAGTAAGATTCATTAGCTTCATTAGTCGTTGGTATCTATAAGAATCACATGGGGTAATTATCATTCAGTGTGCTCCGGAGAAGAACAGTTGAATTAGAACCATTCAATAGAATTTACATCAGTGACTTTGAAAGATTTACGAGACGTGTAAACGAATTTAGTAATAATAATAATAATAATAATAATAATAATAATAACAATAATACAAAATGATGATAAATAGGAAATGCATATTACTAGTACTAGTATTCTTTCTAGATGATAAGATGCCATGCGCAGATTAAAAAAATTATTTACAAAATGTGCAATATATAACTTCGCCAATCTTACTCTTGATAAAAAGAGAGGGGGAGGTATAGAAAAAGCGAGAGAGACAGAAAGAGCACGGGAGATGGAAAGAGAGGATTTTTTTTTTTTACTTTTAGGATCATAGATACTATTTTTATCCTCTGGTCACCCCTTCTGATATTTTCAAAATTATATTTCTCCGTTACATACAACATATAACATAAAGGATCTTTTCGTAAGTTACATGAACTATTTAATGGAATAGTTGTGAAATATTATGAAATTTGACAGTTCTTCATATTTTGAAACATTCGAGGGATTAGAAAACCTTTCAGGATTCGAATGTGATCCCATAAAATTTGGGCTTCACCCCACCTCTGCCGGAAACCATTGATGTGCTCCACCGGAACCGCCGGCCAAGCCCCAAATCCCCAAGCGCCCATCTGTCACGCGATGAAATATTCGCAGGTGCATGGGAATCTCGCAGTATATTCGACGCGGCATCGCTTGCGCCCCTTACATCGAGCAGGGTGGATATAGACGTCGAACGAACCGCAATTTAGTTATCGGTGGCTGCGAGGAGGGCGTAGCCGGAAATGGGTGCAGTAATTATCCGCAGAGGTTGGGAGTTCCCCGGGAGAAAACATGGCGCTATCTTCGCCCCGCCGCCCCCGCCATCGCCTCCCCCGCCCTCGCCTGCCCCCCTAGTGCGGAAGAGAAGCCCGAGGGCGCGGGTACGCGCGCGGTTTCAATTTCTCTGCTCCCGGAACCCTGACGCCCCAACGGCGTACAGTGGGTCGCACCTCGCACACAATGGGTTTGGTCGGTTGGTTAGTGATTCCGGTAGCGTCAACAGCTTAGGTCATTAGTCCCTTAAGAAAACTGCAAGTTTTTTCTCGGGTGATCATCCTCTGCTGGATGGCGAGATCCGGCGCCGACCTACCGTCGCGTCGACTAGCGGGGTTTTCCTCTAATCAGGACTCTCCCACCCGCGGGGCACCGCCCCAGACGGGACAAGCTCCCGGAATATGTGGTAGTGTAGTCCATGTTAGTGTAAATGTGTGTGTGTGTGTGTGTGTAAGAGGAGATGATAGGACAAGGAAGAGGAAAAAAGGATCGCGTGCGGTCCCCGTTTGTTAAGTTCGTTCGCCTGGTGTTGATCGGGGAAACCACGAAAAACTACTGATCAGAGCAGTCGGTCGACCTAGTTGAAAAGCTAGTATCGAAAATCCTGCCGCCGTCAGGACTCGAACCTAGGACCTCCCGCTCAGAGGTGCTGCAGTGACATCAGTTCATGCACTGAGCTATCGCTCCCGGTCGCCCACCATGGAGAGGCACATAACGGTCCTTTGAGAGGAATACTATTATCTTGCCTCTGGGATAGCTCACGGGCAGCGTACTAGCTTTCTGGGCTGTGGTCCCGGGTTCGATTTCCGGTCGAGGAAGAAGTAGAGTTGTAGCTTTCCTTTAAAATCGTCGCACTTTCTGTAGCTGTGGGAGGAAGAAAAGCTTAAGAAGGCGGATCTTGCTAGTGACGGTGAAGAGAATACGTCATGATCGCCTCATGTAGCTCTTACCGCCAAGCATGGGAATTTAACAGTTCATGCACTGAGCTATCGCTCCCGGTCGCCCACCATGGAGAGGCACATAACGGTCCTTTGAGAGGAATACTATTATCTTGCCTCTGGGATAGCTCACGGGCAGCGTACTAGCTTTCTGGGCTGTGGTCCCGGGTTCGATTTCCGGTCGAGGAAGAAGTAGAGTTGTAGCTTTCTTTAAAATCGTCGCACTTTCTGTAGCTGTGGGAGGAAGAAAAGCTTAAGAAGGCGGATCTTGCTAGTGACGGTGAAGAGAATACGTCATGATCGCCTCATGTAGCTCTTACCGCCAAGCATGGGAATTTAACTAGGCACAGGCATGGGGGACACGGGTAGCTGGCCGGCGAAGTCGGACTACCGACGCAATAACGCCAAATACATACATACTATTATCGTAAGGAGGTCACAGTTACTAAATATTACAAAATTCTAGGGTACATGTAGAAAGAATGATCAATGAAAGATTCCCAAACTATAAATCAATGTAGGCTACGGGGCATAGGTGAACACGTTTTTCCAAAGAGCGTGAGGGAAATTTAATATAACGAAGTTGCACATGGAACATTTGTCTCGAAGAGACAAGCAACAGATAGCATTGGTGCTTGGCGGTTATACGAACTGTATTTGCCTGCCTCAGAACGGGACTTAAACATATTATTGAAACAGTTGTCGGAGTCCTGTAATATAGAGAAATAAGTATGGGTAGAACACGTTGATTCTTTATGAGAATTCAGAACATCGAGGAAGGCTAGAATAGGCAAAATTGATTTCTTTTTCTTTTCTTCTTCCCCGCCTCCTCCTCATCCTCACATATTAATGCGGCGTGACACTAATATAAGGGGGTTTTTGCAACACTAAAGCGTATAACGCATAAACGTTTGCATTAGCCAAATGCCTAATTGACGTATAGACGAACGACGTCGAATCTCAAAGTTTCAAAAAATATTATTTGCAGACAATGAATTTCAAACTGTATATACAAAAAAAGTAGCAACTATGCACCGAAACGCTGTGAGCACATGTGTGGCGCCTCATGCGGTGTGCAAGTGCACCGAAACCTTGCAACCTTACCTCCCCGGCGTAAGTTGCCCACACTGTGTGGCACCTAACGCGATGTGCAAATGCGTCGACCTTTGCAACCTTACCTCCCTGGTGTAAGGTGCCCCCACTATGTGGCACCTAACACGATGTGCAAGTGCGTCGAAACCTTGCAACCTTACCTCCCCAGTGTAAGGTGTGTGGCACCTTACGCGGTGTGCACGTGCGCCGAAACCTTGGGACCATATGTCCCCGGTGTGCGGCGCCCCCCCGGCCGGGGCGTTCGCCCGCCCATTCGCCGTCCCTCTGGTTGGCGGCCCTGCAGCGCTGACAGCCCCGTTCCGGGCGGCGCCCTCCCCGGAGCTGAGTGCTCTTGCGCATCTCCACACGGGAGGGCCTGCGTAAAGGACACTACCTTCACCCAGGCCTCCTTTGCAATTTGTGGCGTTCGATATCCGACGAGCCTATTTTCCGTAAGAGGAAGGAATCCTAAATCTTTGTAATACCTGGAAGCTCCATTGGTTTTTTAGGTAGACAATTTACATGTTTTCAATTTTTATTATATTTTTTACAATTTTTTAATTATAATAAAAATTGAAAAAATATATTCCTGGAAGATCCTTTGGTGTTTTAGGCAGACAATTAATATTTTTCAATTTTTATTATATTTTTTACATTTTTTTATAACTGTAATAAAAATATTAATTGTCTGCCTAAAAAACCAAAGGACCTTCCAAAAATTACAAAAATAAAAAAGGCAGTCCTATAAATAATATTAACAAATTTAACCTTCGTAAAGAAAATCCTAAATTTTCTCTTCTTCGATTCCCGCCATTAAAATTCCTTCCTACCGATCAAAGAGATCGTCCGTACAACGCTAAAGAGGGGTGAGGTATCGTTAAGACGCGTTACATAGGGTTAAGGCGGCGCACATTCGTTATTTGACGAAAAGTGAGCAACCGCTCGCCGAATCCCGAGTAGTGTGGATGAGTAGCTTGCTATTTGCCGCACTCGGCAAATAGCAAGCTACGAACATTCAGTGTTTGCGTTACCCACCGCGTGTCGGACTTTTGGACTCGAAAAAGTGCGCGAACATTCGCCGAGAATGTTCAGGATTGAGGGAGCACTAGCCCGCTGTTCGCCGAATGACGAATGTGTGGAGCCGTCGTTAGGGGGAGTCATAATTTAGTGTTACGCAATGCAGATTTTATTTTTAAAATGTTGTGTTAATTAAACAAAATTCTTTGTTTCTGAAATTAACCCTTCCATTCAGTCTGATACTAAAACATTAAAATATTAACAAATCAAATTAAAAATACAAATAAATTTAAATAGTTATTATGTATAAATTGTTACAATAAATATAATTATTTTTTCATCAGGTTTATATTAATTGATTCTCTTAGATGACGAAGAAAATGTTCAAAATTGATCTACATTGTATTCCAGAATCCAATTAAATTGGCGCAGTACACACGGAACTCATGGATCATCCTCGATGGCATGAGCACTGCTTGTTGTCAGAAACGTTTTTGCCCACGAGTTTTTCCTTCATTCTAAAGTGTCCTTAATTTTATTGGCAGGTGCAGTCCACATCGACAACTAATTCTAATATTAATTATGATAAATTTTAATATTTAAATAAAATTAGTCAACTTCTTACTGCTTTATAAATAATTATAAAACGAATCCTACTTTTCAAGCTTATAATCTCTTCAAAGTTTTGAATCCTTACAGAAAAACTTTAGTTCAGTCAGTAGTGAAAAAGATAACGAAATAATTCTGAAAGAACTGCCCATTTGGGATACTGTATCAGATAATGCATTCTTCAGTTCTTAAAAGTAGATTAAATCAGATAATGCATCCTTTCAGTCCTTAAAAGTAAAAAGGTTAGTTACGGAAATTTACAATACATGTAAAAGATGTTTTAGAAATAAGCGAACAAACACAGAGGACAGGTAGTTTGATGAGGGGGAAGCAGTTTTTGTCAATGAACTCTGAATTTATATGACCAGATCTTGGTGATAGGCCGAGACAAAAAACGCTTATTTTTCCCTGGGAGTTACGGATGTTCAGTCACGCACGCGCGCACGCACACACACACACACACACACACACACACACACACACACACACACGTACACATTCGTAGTTGTGCACGGGGACACACTCAAGGTGAGAAGGGTTGACAGAATGTAAGGTCGTACTAATTTGAGTTGTAGTCGTCAAAGAGCGTCACACTTTAGCAGAAGATCGACACCAATATATTGGACAATTAAGTATGATTTATATTTTATTATTAATAAAGATAATTGAGACATTATGAAATCCTGAATAAAAAGAAATATAAAAACTTACATATTACAATACGTTTTGTAAAATAATCAGTGAAATATAATTTGAGACGATTAAAAACGCCATTCGCTAACTTTTCGTTTTAGGAATCTTTTACTCAAAACGGCGCACCGTGCCGAAATCGCAGTTCATTGAAAAGAGCAACATAGCTCGCAGTACGTTTAAACTGTACAACCACATGTTTAAGAGTTTTATAATGGAAATGTTGACATTTCATAATCGTGTTCGTTTCATAGTTAATATCACAGGCACAAACGAAGCCACTATAATCATTAATTGATTTTCGAATTCACAACGACCAATGACAACTAGAAATGTTTTTATTGATGAATGGTCAAGACGTATCGAGGCAGAAGTAACCAAGAAAACATTCTTTTCAGAAAACAATCTTGGCTGGAATTTTTTCCTGAAAATATTTATATTTTACTTTAATGTTTCAACGTCAACTTAATTTATTGACATTCTATCAAAATATGAAATTAAAAGAACTGAGAGTGATTCTCGAAACGTTTACTCAGAAGGTGCAAATGCCGTGGTCTCTTCTAATTTGTCTTCCTCACGGTGGCGGCACTTCGTCTAATTCAGCTGATTTCCCACAAGGGCTTTCTTCAGAGTGCCACCGCGCGCGAAGTCACTTGCAAACCCTTTGACTTCCTCTCGCCGGCAGCGCCCCTCGTGGCTCTCTCCGATGCGGTTGCTTCTCGGGAAATTTCCGCGAAGGCAGCGCGCCGCACGTGCCCTTTGAACGCGTCGCCTGAAAGCGCCTTTGAGAAGCCACGCGACGCGTGGTGACGAAAAAAAAACTAGAAGATAATGTTACAGTATGTTCAAGGCGTTGGAATAAAATTAGCTGGTTTTTAACAAACGTTTTAAACTAGTTTTTTTTTTAATTTTCAGATAAGGAAATCCGTTGGAATTAAAATAACTGGTTTTTAACAAACGTTTTATTAAACTATCTTTTTTTATTTTCGGATAAGGAAAACCTTTCAGAGCAAACACAAGAGGTTGCGCCATTGTAATATTTACAGCACTGCATTTAACTGACATACTCAACATAACAGAATCTGGAACGATACTTTGACAGAATTAATTTCTAGGAAGCAGAGATAGCCAAAAAGTTTGCTGTGAAATTTTTTGTTACGAAAAACACTGATAATGCCAACAACGTTCGAGATAATCTACGGTGATAGAATTTAAGGAGGTACAATATTGAAAAAATAGTATTAGGTCTAAAATTTGATTTGGATTTTCAGTGTATCTTTCAGTTTGGAAGTTTGTAAAACGTTTTCAAAATCAACTCCTGCCTTTCCTTAGAAAATACAAGTTCCCGTAAACAAATGGAAGCAAGATTTGAGACTTCCATTTAATATTTCCAAAGTGGGTATGTAAAGAGAGAAAACAGCTACAAAGAGTTTCTTATTAACTTTTGACAAAGATAGTATCCACAAAATATGTGAATTATTAACTTACATACTTTCGATGAGATACGTTATTTTGCATAAGAGAAATAGGAAAATATATGAAAAACGTAACACATTTTCTCTGAATTTCGATGATAGTATACTAAAAAAGAATACGAAATAAATTATTCATTTATGACGTACATATATCATTTCTGAATATCATATCGTGACGAACATGCACGTGTTTTCTGTCACAATGCAAACATAACCCGTGTCGCTTCCCAAGGGTTCTAACTTCCCACGTGTCTAAAAACGAAGAATAAACAGGAACTTGTCTGATTGGTCGTGACATTTAGCTATCAATTGCGACAAACAGGAAGGCAACAATGTCAGCGCTCTACGTCAGCAGCTGGCGACCGGAACCGCGGGTTAAAAATACCGCTTCCAGCCCGCGCAGCGTCGACGCGATCGCTTCCGAGCGAGCAGAGTGCCCGCGTCTATTAATACACCGCGAGTGGGTGCGCGGAGCGCCCTGGGGTACACCAGCTAGAAGGCGCTGGAAGTAACAGACAACATCCGGGGGCTGCTCTTCTGACCATGAGGACTAGACGACAGGCAGATGAACTTCAAGTAGGTGTCTTCCACTATCTCCAGACGATTTGTCGACCTCTAGAATCGTATCCCCTCACTTCGACCATAGACGAAGATGAATTATAAATAGGGGCGAATATTAATGAAATGTCATTTTTTTCCTTTTCACTTTAGAACAATGCCGTGAAGTATAGAAATTCATTTTATGTTATGACAAAAGGAATTGACTCATTTTTGTAGGTCATTGTTTTGCATTTCTTGTCGATTTCGACTAATAAGTCAATTTGTACCATTTTTAATGCATTTTTGCTGATTTCATCGATTTTAACGTCATTTTTAATAGTACTTCAAACAATGTTTACAAGATGCAACAAACGTTCTTCACAGAATTACTGAGTAGCGTCTTCGATTTGTTTGCTTTGAAATTGGTTTGGCAGCCGCTGTGATGTAATTCTTGTGACGTATATCAGCGCCTTTGTCGGTCTGGCCGATTTCGAGATAACTCTAGTGATAGAGATTTCCTGGTAAAGAATAATCCAAACTAAAAGTTTTCAAGCGGGGTTCTATCGAACGAATAGAAGAAGCCTCGATTAACATCAGAAACGAACCCAACAGCCTAAGTTGTTCATCTGAACTGGTTTTGATATGATGTTTTACAGCATTTTTCTTTGATTTTTTTGATTGATTTTTCCGTGTTTCCGGGTGCATCAACTTCTTTGGTCATTAGTCCCGTTAGTGTAGTGCATGTTTTTTCTCGGCAGATGGCGCTGATCTTCCCCGCGCTGGATGGCGAGATCCGGCGCCGACCTACCGTCGGCTAGTGGGGTTCCCCCCTAACCAGGACTCTCCCACCAGCGAGGCACCGCCCCAGCCGGGACAGCTCTAAGCTCCCGACCGGTCTCCGCAATATGTGGTAGTGTAGTGCATGTAAGTGTAAGTGTGTGTGTAAGAGGAGAGGATAGGACAAGGAAGTGGAAGGACAGATCGCGCGCGGTCCGTGGCACGTTTCGTAGGTTATTGCTCCGGCATTCGCCTGGTGTTGATCGGAGAAACCACAAAACTAACGATCAGAGGAGCCAGCCGCTAGAATTCTCCAGACAGCGACTGAATTCGACCTAGCTGAACAGCTGGTGTCGAAAATTCTGCCGCCGTCACGACTCGAACCTAGGACCTCCCGGTCAGAGGCGCTGCAGTGACATCAGTTGCAGTGACATCAGTCCCCACAAATTCACATACGTGTCCATAATTTTCCGCCCTAGCAGTCATATAAGGCCATACTAGTTGTACATCAGCACACCTACATGCACACACACTAACACGCACACACACCTACAAGTACACACATCTACACGCACACGCACCTACACGCGAACACAACTATATGCAAACACACCTACACGCAAAAACACCTACACGCGCACACACCATCACGCACACTCACATATAAGCACACACCCGCACACAAGCTTACATGCAAGCACACCTGCACTCTGACACACCTACATGCCCACCCACCTTCACGCCCACACATCAACACGCACACACACCACACATACACCTATAAGCACACACACGTACATGCACACACACCTGTACGTAGATGCATGCGTTCATACACACGCACATACACAGAGACACACACGCGCCCCACCCCGCAACTACACCAAACACACCTACATACACATTCACTACACGCACACACACCATAACTACATACACCTATAAGCAACATACATCCACCCCCCCCCCCAACACCGCAAACACACCCATACACATTCACTACACGCACACACACTACACACGTACATACACCTATAAGGCACACACAAGAACACACACGCGCCCACGCACCCCGCAACTACACGCAAATAACCTACATACCATTCACCTACACGCACACACACTACACACGTACATACACCTATAAGCAAACATACATACATGCACACACCTGTACGTTCATGCATACGTTCACACACAGAGACACACGCGCCCCCGCGCGCCAGCGATAACTCAAAGTAGCGCGCATTCGCCATCAGCCGCTGATTTATTCGCGAGACACGCGCAGGTTCCCGAGCGCCCCGCAGGGAGCGCGCCGGCGAGACGGGGCGAAAGGGGTTCATTCTGGAGTTAAAGCCGTAGTACGCGGCCCCGAAGGGCGCCTGCCCCAAAGGCAGAAGGGAGGGGGGTTCCCCTTGATTTATGGCGCGGGCGTGTTCCTTTGTCAACACGGCCGCCATGTTGGCGAGCAAACGGAATACGAATTAAACTTAATGTGTTGACACTGCCCGTGGCGCAGCGCGGCGTGCGCGCGCGTGTTCGCTGAAGGTGAAAAGGGCTGCGTGTGTGCGCGCGCGCGTGATTCGGGCGGGCGCGAGCGTGCGTGCGTGCGCTGGCAACTGTTTCGCTCGTTTCGCGTCGCGTTCGTCGAGGTGGCTGCTCGTGAGAAAGAGTTCCGTGTGGCTCTTCCAGCCGATCGTTGGAGCTCTTAAAAAAGAGTTTCTTTTCCTCGTAAAAGAGGGCCGAGACGCGGGGCTTACTTTACGTGGTTTTCAAGGGCGGATTTGTTTGAAATTAGTAGGGAAATGTTTCCGTTTGGCGTCGCTCGTCCCTTTCCCTCCGCGCCTCCGGAAAGAGGCGTCCCCCAGGGTCTTTTCAGAGGAGCACAAAGGGGAGAAATATTGTTAAGTTTTGCTCTGTCGGGGTTAAATACTTTTCGAAGATGTTCTTTTGCTTCACAGGAAGTGGGGAAGGGGCTGGTGGCGTAATGGTTAGCGCATACTTCTCTCTGCACAGCCAGTGGTTCGATCCCAGTCGAATCCGTATAGAATTTATGGTGGACAACGCGAGTCCTCTGTAGCATTTCTCAGGGTTCTTCCATTTTCCCTGCATCTCATGCGCCGTTTATCCCCCTCATCATCATTATCGTCTTTTCATTCGATCACTACTCATGGAATTCAATGACCTCAGCAATTGAAGAACCTTAAAACTAAATTAACTCCCAAATTAATACCTAAAATCGATAGGAAATAGTTTGTTGGGATAATATTTATACGTGCACAATTTTAGTGTTGCTAAATGAAAACAAATGGTAATGATTCGCTGTGCTGTTAAACGGACACAAGCTGTACTAGTTAAAACAAATATTGTTGATTGAAATAGATTCTCTAAACATTTTGTTTTGAAAATTCTATACCTGTAAATACAATTAAACTTCACTTAAATTATTTTTTTACGAAGAAAACATTTTATGAGCATAAATTTAGAAGAACATAAATTTCCCAACGAGCACTCGTGGTGGACGTTGTCAGTACAAGAGACCACCCTGTTTTCTGCAGTCAAAACAGGTGGGTGGGAATGAAATAAAATGTTAAATGAATGTTGTCTAACACTCATTAACATTACATGGAACTTCAAAACAGAAAATACAAACTTAATGAGAATCCGAGTTGACGGTTGCTGAGCCTGTTCCCAACAAATGCATCCTTCTACATTACAGAAAAATGTTTGTCTCTAATGTATACTAGTAGCTCTGAGCGTATATTTGTGTGGAACTTATAATGCGTGTGTGCACTGGGAGTTTTTCTCCCTCCCTGCTTGCTGCAAGTGACAGAAAACAACTGGGCACCATTCTGTTAAAACTCAACTCCATGCGACAGATTCCATACGATACAAAAGAAACTACACTCCCGTTTTAGGTCATTTAAGCACACAAAGCACAATAATTAAGAATTACCGTGGAATTTTGCGACAGGGTTTTATTGAAAGGACACTGAGAAATGTTTCTACGATAAAAATTTCTTGAACCAATCCCAATGCGCAACGTCATCTGTTTGAATTTTGATGAAGTATATTTTCAGTCTTTGTGGGAACATCGAGAAACTTATTGTCACAAAGTGCCACAATGGCCGAACATGGCAAACTACACTAAGTATTTTCGAATGATTTCTGTGTAAACAGT
The DNA here is from genome assembly GCA_964035755.1 of Teleogryllus oceanicus. Taxonomy (NCBI): domain Eukaryota; kingdom Metazoa; phylum Arthropoda; class Insecta; order Orthoptera; family Gryllidae; genus Teleogryllus; species Teleogryllus oceanicus. The sequence continues at coordinate 45,106,099 of CAXIVR010000007.1, read as the reverse complement.
TGCAGCATGTAAGTTGCATAGAGGTTGTAGAAATTCGTCTTGCCTGTGTAAACAGGTGCAGCATGAAGGTAGAAGTATTTCCTCTTCCCTCGATGACGAAATTGACTCACAAGATAGTGCAATTCTTCTCGTATACGAATGGTTGCTAATGACCATAATAGTTATACAAGCTACATAAATTAAGCATAATAAAACATGTAAAATCAATACAAGTGACTGGTATAGAATCTAATACTTTTAATGGATAATTAACACGGCGATTTTTAACAAATTTCACTTCTCTTTAATTCACATCAATTCAATATATTCATTCGCAACATAGTAACTTACTTTTGAATTGTTAATGAATACGTACGTCCTTCTATCCCATAAATTACAATTGCAATGGTTTGAATGCAAACATTCCCTAATTGACGTCCCTTGCTAGAATCTTTTCCACGGCAGATAAATAATATACAGAAAAATACTTTTCCCCAAGGATCCGTGTTTCTATAGGGCAAAAATTCGCAAAACGGCCGTTAATGGCCTCAACTCCTTGTTTTCAAAACGACAGTCTTTTTCATAGGCCGAGTAATGCTATTACTTTCTTGTGAACGCGTTTGTTGGAGTGCTGGCGATGCTACTCGCAGCTGGGCCTTTGCGGCAACAATTTCAACACGCGAAGTGACTTCCCCCAAACCGCCACCGTCACAAATGAAAATTAATTTTCTGCTGTAGCCGCGGCAACCGGCGTCATGTAAAAAATCTCGGCAACGAGGATAGAAGTGGTCGGCGGCGCGCTTGCGGACCGGAGGTGGGATGATGAGAGATTGGGAACTCATTTTTTTGTTTCCCTTTCTCAGTAATTTTCCGAAAAGACACATACGTTTGTTTGAAACAAGAGATGTTTATACAGGTTTGCGGATTGAATGCTAGTAGTGTTAAACAGTGTGGTCTGCAAGTTGTAGTCGTTGTATTTTGTTGATTTTATCGCGGTCAGAGTTTTCCTACAATGATAGTTTTTGTTGTAACTTGTGGGTGGATGTAATCCAGATTTGACGAATAAGAATACCAATTTTTACGTGTTCTATAAAGATTAAATATTAGTCACATTTTGACAGAGCACAACTTTGTTGAAGCAATCAACTATCAAATTACCACTACTCATTTCAACTTTCCACATTCCTAAGTCGTTATCATACCCATGGCTGAAACAGTCCCTCAGGGTCCCCCATGGTGAACCCTCTGCCATCAGACCACTGAAAGTGTTGCTCGAGTACTCGAAAACTCGGAGCAGCAAGCGAAACACAAGAATATAAGAGTAGAAGAGAAGAGCGGAATGCAGGAAGAGAAGAACAGCAAGCCGAAAGGGAAGAGCAGGGAGCAGGAACAGAGATGCGGAGAGTGATGATGGTGGAGCAAATGTGGCTGAATTCGACCTAGCTGGCAAGCCAGTGCCAAAACTCCTGCCACCGACGGGACACGAACTCAAAACCTCGCAGTCAGAGGCATTGAAGTGACATCGGTTGATGCCCTGAGCCACCAGAAATAACGTTGTACGTATACCAAGGTAACGCAGCCATTTGCTGGCTGGAGAGGAGAATGGCCGCGGGTCACGGGTTGCGAGTAGGTTGATGGGCACGGGGGCGAAGGCATGAGGCGAAATGCGGGTCGCCGGTGGCAGGGGGGGGGGGCGGGCGCGGGGCGGGACCGCTGGACTTTGGGCGAGGGGAGTAGGGGGGGCCACGGGCAGGAGAGGCGGGGTGTGGGTTCTTGTCTGGGGGACGAAGGATGGTGTGAGACGCGGGGCGTTGAGCGCTGGCAACGGATGCATAGGCATGAGGCGAGTCGCGGGTCGCGGGTCGGCGGGGGCGTGGGGCGCTGGGCCCATAGGGCGGGGGGGGGGTTGGGGGGGGGGGGGGGGGGGGGAGCGGGGGCTGGGCGGGGGGGGGGGGGGGGGGGGGCGTGGTGCGGGGCGCGGGAGGGAGCGGTGGGGACGCGTGTCGGCGGTCAGGAGCCGCGTCGCGCTGCTTCCGCTCCGCTGAGGACGCCCCACAAAGGGGAGAGGACGGCGTCGAGGACGGAGGATAAGTTGCGCTCAGCAATTACGAGGGCGGGGGCGCCGTCAGCGTGTACGAGGGTACGGACGTACTAGGGAAGTCACTCAGGCGGCAGAGTTAACTAGCTACGTTCGAAGCATGCGGAATGTTGCTACCGATCAGTAGTAAAAATAATCAGACGAACTACTCTATGTAGCTGGCGTATTTGAATGATTGCTTGATTTTTCATGTTTCCGGGCGCGTGAACTGCTCTGGTCATTAGTCCCGTTAGTGTAGTGCATGTTCTTTTCTCGGGAGATGGCAGTGATCTTCCCCCGCTGGATGGTGAGATCCAGCTGGATGGTGAGAAATTTTTCAATTTCCAAATTTCATTTGAAATCCAATTAATTTATTCTTTGCGTTTTAAAAACTAACTTACAATGCGAATCTACCTCTTGAACATCTCAATATAACTCGGGAGTTGGAGAACATGAAAAATATGCAAAACAATTGGTGCAAATATGACTCGTCCAATTCAATTCAGCTACTTTTGTCAGAGAACTGAGCTTCAAATCCCGGGCATACCCGGTCCACACGCAAATTTGATGGTAATCTGGACGTCTGGTGCAGACATCTCATTTCCACACAATTCGCCGTGGGTAACTCAATCGCTGAGCTGCTAATATGACGTTCCACAACGCGCCCGCAATCTCGATTCAAAAGCTTCGGTTTCGCGAAAAGCCACTCATGTGTAATGGAATGTAACCACCAATCACAGCGCCAAATTTCACGATGGAGTGCGTGACAACGGAATGAGTACGGCAAATCCTGCAATGTGAATTGACACAATGAAAGTGGACTACATATTATTTCATTACCGTAGCACACATAGAAGTAAACATTACACATACACATTGACATTATTCGCATACAAGTCTTAGGAGCGTATTTAAGTATATACGCATCTAAGTATAATATCAACTGATAACATCAGTCCGCACTATTAAAGCAGGTATTAACAACACTTCCATTATGCAAATGGAAGCCGATAAAATCTTTCTGAAGAAAAAATTCATCACGTGCTGATACGAGCTAATAGAAATTTTTACATTTCTTTTTTAATCTTATTGTTAAAACGACAATACTAGACTACGAACAATTGAGAAATGTTTAATTTTATTATTGTGATGAAAAAATTTAATTTTCCCTTTAAATAAAAAAATGTGAATATTTTTTCCTTGGAGGAATTCTAATGCAATTGTTATAGAAGGTTTTACATGTCCTGGAAGTTAATAACTAAGGGGCGGATTTTAATGAAATGTATTTGTTTTTCTTTTCACTTTATATTAATGCTGTTTAGTATAGAAATTCATTTTATGTTATGACAAAACGAAATGGAAAAGATTTTTATAGGTCATTATTTTGCATTTTTTGTCGATTTCGACTAATAAGTAATTTTTACGTAATTTTTAATGTATTTTTTGCTGATTTAATCGATGTTGATTTTAATGCTTCTTACTTGCTGGCTAATAATCTTTACCAGATGCAACAAATATTCTTCACAGAATAACTTAGTAGAATCTTCGATTTATTTGCTCATAAATTGTTTTGGCAGCCGTTGTGATGTAATTCTTGTGATGTATATCAGCGCCATTGCCGGTTCGGCTGATTATGGGATAACCCTACAGACAGAGATTTCCTAATAATGAACAATCCAAACCAAAAGTTTTCAAGCGGAGTTCACTTGGGTGAATGAAAGAAGCCTCGATTACATGAGTAACGTATTCAACAGCTGGAGTTGCTCATCCGAACGGGTTTTGATCATTTTTTTACGTCATGATTCTTTGGTTTTAGGGCATTTTTAAAGCATTTAAAGAGCATTTTATTGATTTTTTTTTTGGCGATGTCAACAAAATCCGCTCCCTTTAATAACACTCATTCTGAACCACTCTGTATACCGTTCGCATAGCGCAGTGTTGCTCTTGTTCCAGCCACGTGACTCGCCGCAGCGCCCATTCGCAGCGCGAACCGCAGTGTGCATAGGAGGTTGTGGTGCGGTCCACGTGCGCGTGTTGCTGAGGACTGAGAGATGAGCTCCTGCTGTGGCTGTTGTGAAACATGACGGTTTCATGTGGCAACGCTAAGTGCATGCAGTACATCATGTGTCTCTCTCGGGGGGTTATTGACCTCCGCAAGTGACAGAGCAAGATAGAGGAATGTGCTTGTATATTTTTCTGATTGCAGACTACCAAGTTAGATTCGTCCATGTATCTTTTTTTTTTATTAACATTCAATGTTGCGTTATATTATATTGTGCTGCATTAAATCATTAATTTAACTGTTGGGGTAGTGTGTTTATTGAATTATTAGCTCACAGAAAACGAAATAATAGTTCACACTCAATAAACGAAAATAACATTGTGTTTCATTAAAAAGACGTTCTTTATTAAATGTTTTTTTTTATTTCACTGGAAGTTTATATTTTGCAGAACTACTACTTAGAAAGTAATAGATTTTAACATGTTGTAGTCTTCTCAAAATTTTAGCATTTTTTTAAATCGAACGCCACATAGCATTTAAACCTAAAAATATCACTTTGCCTTAAACATGATCGGCTCGGAAAGGATCTGAAGGAAGTCCTCTCAACAAAATCGCCCCTCCTCCCAACACACACACACACACACACACACACACACACACACACACAGCGAACACTATCACGGCCTAACTAAACTTCCTTACCATTTCATACATGATTCAAATACTTTCCAAATAATCCCTCAATTTCCTCTCTTAACGAGGCGTTGAAAGTATCTTATTTTCAAATTTTTATGCTGTGACTGTCGATGACAGTCTTGAAAGTACTAACGAGTTATTTTATTCCTAAACGAGTGCAGGCTACTAACAAGTTATTAATAGGTCACCATTTTCAACAAACGACTGTAATACTTGTCACTGAAAAAATGTTATTAGAAAGCGTATTATCACTGTAGTTACCGATTATGACCATACTACGTGAAATATATCCGTAGTGAACTGTAACGAATCATTACAAATTCATTTAACAAATGCCTGGCCCTTTCATTATCTGTCACAATCAGTTATACAGCACTGCATGAAGCCGAATAACACAGATCCCTCGGTGCATCCGCGACGCCACATCAATTGAAGCGTCTGGGCCACTCCTCTCGAGCGCGCCGGGTGAGTAGGGGCAGAGGCGGGTGGAGTGGGGGTTGGGGGCCTACGCTCGTCCGCCTGGGGCTTCGTCCGGCGCTATTAAGAACTCGGGAGGATCCCTTGGGAGGTCGGCACGACTTGCGGGATCTTTTCCATCGTCACAGCATGCAAACATCCCGTACTCCGCGTACGATGCACTCTGCTCACGGGGGATTGATTGACTATTCCATGTTTCCTGCTATGATTGATTGATTGATTGATTGATTTTTTCGTGTTTCCGGGCGCGTCAACTGCTTCGGCCATTAGTCCCGTTAGTGTAGTGCATGTTTTTTCTCGGGAGATGACGGTGATCTTCCCCCGCCGCATGGCGAGATCCGGCGCCAACTTACCGTCGGCTAGTGGGGTTTCCCCCTAACCAGGACTCTCCCACCAGCGGGGCCCCGCCCCAGTCGGGACAAGCTCTAAGCTCCCGACCGGTCTCCCGGAATATGTGGTAGTGTGGTGCATGTTTGTGTGTGTGTGTGTGTGTGTGTAAGAGGTGAGGATAGGACAAGGAACAGGAAGGACAGATCGCGTGCGGTCCGTGGCCCGTTTTGGTAGGGTACTGCTCCGGCATTTGCCTGGTGTTGATCGGAGAAACCGCGGAAAACTACCGATCAGAGCAGCCGGCCGCTAGAATTCTCCTCCAGACAGCGACTGAATTCGACCTAGCTGAAAAGCTAGTGTCGAAAATCCTGTCGCCGTCAGGACTCGAACCTAGGACCTCGCGGTCAGAGGCGCTGCAGTGAGATCAGCTGATGCAGTGAGCTACCGCTACCGGTTTTCCTGCTATGGTTTCGTGTCAACTGCTATGGGTTTTAGTCCCGTAGGCGTAGTGCCAGTTGTTGTCACGCGAGGTGACGCCGCTGGGTGGTGCGATCCTGCGCTGACATACAAGTGGGCTTGCGGGATTTACCCCATCCAGGAATCCTCTCCCGCCTCAGCCTCCTCCTTATCCCGCCTCAGCCGGGATAAGGTATTAGTTCTCGACTGATCTCCCGATATATAATAGTATAGTCGATCTCTGAGTGTTTGTGTGTGTGTGTGTGTGTATGTATGTATGTATGTAAGGGGGTGAGAATAGAACAAGGAAGGGGAAGGAAAGATCACGCGTGGTCCGTGTCCCGTTTGTTGGGGTATTGCTTCGGTATTCATATATTGAGCTAATAGAGGAGCGTGACTGACATGTGTGTGCGAATGAATCAGTTTGACTACCAACACGATAATTGCTCAGCTGAGAAACAAAGTTTTATCTAAAAATGTTTATCTACGATGGTCTGCTTAAATTTCAATGGCGGGTTTGTGCGAATGTTTTCGTATGCTTTGTTGAAATGTATACCTAAGCACTCCAAAAATTACATCTAGGAATTTTAATTTTTTAGTTACGTGAAGAAATATGTTTTGTAAGTAACATGTCAGTAGGGTTCTGCACCCTCAGAATAGCATATTGCGTTATCAACCACATAACCCAGTTTTCCACTCAAATGATTTGATTAAACGTAAAACAGACCGTAAAGGATCTCAGAACTCGATACCATGCATCGTCTGCCTATCTTGAGTAATATTATTCGCTGTAAGGCTCAGCCCTTGAGATATGTGAACGCGAACACGCGGTTTATCGTAGCCATGAAGGGCGTCGTTGCCTCTCCTCGTTCTCCTCTATCCCTTTCAGCCCAGCCCAGCTCCACCCCGCCTCGTCCAGCTTAGCCTCCTCCGCCCCGCCCATTCCAGCACAGGACTGCCCAGCACAGCCTAGCATAGCCCCGCCCAGCCCCACTCCACTTGACCAACCCCGCCCGGCCAGACCAGCAAAGCACCCCCCCCCCCCCCGCTTGCCTGCCCCGCCCCGCCCAACCCAGCGTACCTAGCACAGCCCTGCCCATCCCCGGGCCATCCGCCCAGCCCAGTTCCACTCCGTCCCGCCCAGCCCAGTTCCACTCCGTCCCGCCCAGCCCCGCTTTATACCATCAACCCAACCCATCCCCCCCCCCCGCCCGCCCGCCCCCCCGCCCGGCCCCCGCCATCCGCCGCCCCCGCCCCGTCCTCCCCCCCTTCCATCCCAGCCCCGCTCGACCGTCTCCAATGCAACTTGGCCGCCCCTCCTCGCCACATCCTTCTTAACACTGCTTCTGGTCGTCCTTTCCCGCATCACTCCCGACGACCATCGCTGCACTCCTCCCTTTCCCGCCGTGCCTCTCTCCTACCCACCCCGCCCACTCGTCGAAGGCCTTGTTAACGAAGTTCGGCCGTAGCATTTGGCGTTGCTGAACTCTCTTGTTACCAGTTCTGTCACGAAACGGCCTGGGTCGGATATGGTTGACATTATCCCAAGTTTATCGTCGATGCATTCAAGGGAAGGAGATCTGTTCAATAAAGTTTCCAGTTTTATTGGCAATGTATTATCAAGCAAGTATAGATTTCGGTACAAATATAGTGCGTTCATATTTTTTACTGTTAGCTTAGATTCATTTGTTGTTGGACTTTTGTTCACCATCCATAGTTAATCCGTGATTAAGAGGAATTTAAAGTTTGAATAAAAAGCAATATTGAGCGGTCGGAGTTTGTAACTCGAGCTTCAACAACGAGATATTGCATGTCGTACTAAATTCGAACAAGAAAAAGAACGTTGTAAAAAATCATCATTTACTGCAATTTATTAAGAACTGTTCGTTGATGTAGTAACATAACCTTCATTACTGATTTGGAACTTAGTAACTTGACTACTAAATTGGGACCTTGATTTCTAAAAGAAACCTGTTCTACATCATAATTACATTTTTCATATTCTCTGAAATAAAGATACTATTTACACATCGAAGATGTAATAAAACAATTTCTTGTATATCACGACTTTGTTGTTAATTCCTTCATTTTCTGATCAAACATTATTGTTAATTTATATAACTATGTCAAATGTCATGAAATAAAAATGAAATACGAAGTTTAGCTATCAACTTCAGTAGTGTTTCTCAGTTCAACAGCAGGCGAATGCCGAAGCAGTTCCCTCACAAACGGGCCACGGCGTGATCTTTCCTTCCTTTTTGTTGTCCTATACTCGCCCCTTAATTATGCTAACAAGAACTAAACTATCGCATTGGACGGGAGACCAGTCGGGAGCTTAGAGCTTGTCCTCTGGTGGGAAATACCTGGTTTGGGGAAAATCCCCGTTAGCTGATTTAGGGCAGCACCGGATCTCGCCAGCTAGCGGTAGAACACCGCCACATCCCACGATAAAAAATGCACACTTACGACAATAATGACCTTAGCAGTTGACACACCTGAAATTACTGACATAAATCAATCGGAGAAACCACGGAAAACTACTTTTCAGACCAGCCGGCCGCTAGTATTCTTTTCCTCTTCCAGACAGTGCCTGGATTCGACCTAGCTTTCGAGGAGCCAAGGAAATAGGGAGTTTGACAACCCTCGAACGTTAAAACACTATCGACCTTCTCTGCATGCACTGTTCAAGTTACGCATCACTTTAGTGCTGTCATGTAAGGCGTGCACAAACTCCCTAATAGGGAGTTTAGGCACGCCATAACAGACAGCACTATCGATCTTCTGCGCTTGCGGGCACAAAAGTCATGCGAAACATGAACTACTCATGTGTAATTCTAGAAGATCGAGATTACAGTCAATTGCAGCCTTATAAGGCGTGCACAACCCCCATAGGGAGTTTATGCACACCATAGCGGACAGTACTATCTATCTTCTGCGCATGGTAGATGAACTGCGCATGCGCAGAAGATCGATAGCTCTTTAACGTACGAGGGTACACACACTCCCTAATGGGACGACGCTGCCCGGCGCGGCGTCAGTCGATTGGGGGCCCTATACAAGCGAAGCCGTGCTGTGCTGGCAGCGCCGGGCTGCGCCGCGCCGCCGCCGGCGCCGATGAGGCGGGCGCTCCAGCCTTGACCCCCTGCGTCGCCCCCCACCCCCACCCTACCGCCCACACCCACGCCCTCAATGCGGCCCAGCGGAAGAGGCGGCTCTGCAGGAACTTTGTAGCCGCTGCATGCGAATCGCTTCCTATGCAGTTAGTGCAGATACACCAGTGCCGGAGCTAGACAATTTTGGGCCCCGGGCAATGCTGAAAGGTATCCCCCCCCGGAAAAAAAGTGAAAGTATACCTTATAAATAATGACTATGATTAACTATTTAAGGTAGAGGTATTCACCCCGAAATAATTTAAATGTGAAATTCTACCTTATAAGTAATGACTATGATATTTAAGGTAAAAATTAATTAAAAAGTTTAAGAAATATGAAACTACTGTACCGCGACTTAAAACATTACGATAACAATTTTATATCGATAACAAGTCCATCTATTTCTGCAATTGTTCTGCAATACCCCCGATTGTCCAACGTTGCGCCTGCCATACTTGCATCTGAAGAAAACACCAAAGAATTTATGAAATACATACTCGTAATCATACCAGAGTGTGAATATCAAGAAGATCTCATGACTACAAGCTTAATTAATTGCCAATATGACGTACAACATTAATGTGCACAAATATGAAAAATCGACTGAAATAGCATTATTCTACATTATAATACAAATGCAATGATGTGCATTTTTTTCATGCTTTAAATTCAAATATGACAAATTGCTGATATCTAATGGTCACCTTGCCCGTCACCATGTTGAATGCACGTACGCTCGGAGAATATGTTCCGCAGACGCACAGCTATCCAAATTGTGACCGTGTTACTGGGTAACAATGTATTTTAATAATGCATTCAACATGGTGACGGGCAAGGTGACCATTATATACATAGAATGAGCGATAATCGCGCTCAAGAAAACTGTTCAAAGGGTTGGTTGTCTCGGTAGCTTAGTGGTTAGAGCAGCTGGGCGTAAACCAGAAGGCCCGGGTTCGAATCCCGGTCGGGGTGACCAATTCTTTGAACTAATTTAATTATTAAAATACATTGTTACCCAGTAACACGGTCACAATTTGGATAGCTGTGCGTCTGCGGAACATATTCTCCGAGCGTACGTGCATTCAACATGGTGACGGGCAAGGTGACCATTATATACATAGAATGAGCGATAATCGCGCTCAAGAAAACTGTTCAAAGGGTTGGTTGTCTCGGTAGCTTAGTGGTTAGAGCAGCTGGGCGTAAACTAGAAGGCCCGGGTTCGAATCCCGGTCGGGGTGACCAATTCTTTGAACTAATTTAATTGCTGATATCCTTCCCTTATTGCATAAATTCACGATAAGCCTTTGCATTAGCATGACAAAAGCCTTTCCCGTTGTATTCAAAGCTGAAGTACGAAGCAAAAAGGAGGGTCCGTACAAATATTCCTTTAGTATTTTAATTGGGATGCATTAGAATGATAAAGGATGAAAACGATTGCTCCGCTTTAGTGAGCAATCCGATTGAACCATATTTAATCTTAACTTACGAAAGAGGCATATTGAATAGAGCAAAGGCCTCTTTTGACTTTCATCCTTAATGTCCATTCACACTGAAACGTAAACGTAGTAGGGATGTGCTCTTAACAGCTAAACTATTATTTCTTAACCGTTAACGTTTCGTAACCGTTACGCGAAATAACTGTTATTTCGTTTATCCTGTAATTGACTGTTATCGGTTGAAACGCATAGAACTGCAACCTACTGGGCCTAATCCGAACTACTACAAGCTTTCGTGGCAGTCATTTTGTATGATGACAGTTTCACTGCAGCTAATCAATCATAATTTCCTAGTGTTCAAATTATAGATTAATTAATACATAATACGTCATTATTACCCCCCGTGTGCCACAATAGTTTTATATTTTATTGTATACACTACAAGATGTTTGTCCTTTAAATTATGTCCGTTCAATATGTTAACTTATTTCTGCCCCATTGCAGCTTATGTGAGATCAACTAATATTTACCTAGGTCTGATAAAATAAAATAAGTTACGGTCAAATAACTTACATTATAATACTTATATTCGACAGTCATTAACACTTTAGCTATAGGTAAGCAAAAACACTTTTACTCCTCATTATATGTGGCATTCGTCACTTCACTATAATCAAGTTGCATATTTGAAAGAATATTTGCAATCTGAACCTGAATCACTTTCATTTTAGTAATATTCTATATTCTATACACATTCGCTACACATTATATGAATTACTATTCATCCTTGGCAGTTCATCCAGCCTCGTTCATATCTGCTGCTTCTCTGTCCAAACATGTTAGGGAAAGTAGTGCAAGGAAGCGCCTTAAGGTAGCTGCACAAGCTTTACGGTGCTACCAACGTTATTCGTTTTGCGTGGTTTAAATCTTAGCAGTCGCTACAACTGCTTGAACTCTTAGCAGTCGGCCATGTTAGGTTGCTGGTCATGGACCCGTTATTTTTCAACTGTTATTAATAACAGCTATTACGAGTCAGCTGTTTTTGTGATAACTATTATTGAAGAAAAGCTGTTAAGCCCATCTCTAAAACGTAGTCAAAAACGTAATTTGAACGGAAAACCCGACTGTCTCCTTGTCTGCATGTCTGCCTTTCTGTCTGTCCGTTTGTCCGTCTGTCGGCCTGCCTGCCTGCCTGTGGCCCTCCTGCCTGCCTGCCTGCCTGCCTGCTGTCTGTCTGTCTGTCTGTCTGTCTTCTTCTATCTATCTATCTATCTATCTAATCTGTCTATCTGTCTATCAGTCTGTCTATCTGTCAGTCTATCTGTCTGTCTATCTATTTGTCTGTCTATCTGTCTGTCTATCTATCTATCTGCCCTATGGTCCCACGTTCGTCACTTCACATGGACCCCTTCCCGATAGCAAATCGAGACATATGAGGTGTCATTCGACGTTTCTCGGTCTCCTGATGGGAATTGATTACTTTTATTCCAATCCATAGAGAAGATTTTAAGAAATTTCTCAATAAAATTTTTATGTTTTATAATATACTAAAATGCGTTTTTGGTTACTTACGGCGTGTCAGAGGTGATTAATAATTCATTCAATTAGTCTTAGCCGGGGATTTCTAGAAAATCTTTCACTTGTTTTTGATAGTTCTGTAGTATGGAGTATTCTGTGACCAAGTTAGTCGTGAAATCGGGTAACATATGTTGTCAGAGAGAGAAACAAGTATGAGAAAGTTCTTTTATGTACAACTGTATCACGGAAATTATTCATTTTAAAAAGAGTAAAATTCCATTATTTCAATAAATATATTAAATAAGTGGGGCACCGCCACCTTTGGGGCACCGCCCCCGCCGGGACAAGCTCTAGCTCCCGACCGGTCTCTCGGAATATGTCAAAACTTGTGGGGGGCGAGGACGCCGAGGGCGTGGCGAGTGACGCTCATGGGGCAACCCGTACGTCGGAATGCCTCAGTTCCACCTGTGAGAGTGGTAGGCTGTGTGCGTAGGTCTTTACTTAGCCATAAATCAAGTGAGAGCCATAAATCAAGAAACTAATTACTGGTAGTTAGGGATCGCTAATGAAATCTGGGGACAGTCTACCAGAGATGGGTATAGATATTTTAATTTATTATTGGTTGTAAACAATATTGTAAATAAACCTACGTAAATTGTTGATCTCCTGTCTGTGATACCGGAAGAGATAGCTCAGTGGATCAACTAATGACACTGCAGTGCCTCTGACCGAGAGGTCCTAGGTTCGAGTCCTGACGGCGGCAGGATTTTCGATCCTGGCTTGTCAGCTAGATCGAATTCAGTTTCTCTCAGGAGGAGAATTCTAGTGACCGGTTGCTCTCCTTAGTAGTTTTCCGTGGTTTCTTCGATCAACACCAGGCGAATGTCGGAGCAGTACCCTAACAAACCGGCCACGGGCCGCGCGCAATCTTTCCTCCCTCTTCCTTGATCTATCAGCACCCCTTACACACACTTACACTAACGTGCACTACATTATCACACATGCCGGGAAACCGGTCGTGAGCATAGAGCTTGTCCCGGCTGGGGCGGTGCACCGCTGGTAGATGATACCTGGTTATGGAAAACCCCGCTTGTCAACGGTAGGTCGGCGTCGGATTCCGCCATCCAGCCCAAAACACTGCCACCTCCCGAGGAAAAACAGATGTATGGGTCTAATGACCATATTTGTTGACGCGCTCGAAATCACTAACAATCAAACAATTAATATGTTTGATTTGTAGTGATATTCCCACGACGAGACAGTACGTTTTCTACGTTTTCTAACTGTGAATTAAAATGTACGTTTTGACACCCCTGACAAAGCGAAGGGTCCAGCATGTTGTTGTTCCCCATTACCCGACCCCACCCACTTTCTTCAGTCTTCCGCCTCTCCGCGGCGCGTAGTCCTAATTCTTGTGGAACGCCTCGCATCTGCTACCAATTTCCGGAGTACCCTTCTCAACGAGATTACGCCGAATAACATTATTTTCGTTGTGTTTCCTCTCCACCGAGTGCTCCGTTTCAGCATCTCCCTCCACTTCCCTCCACACACTCCACACTCCACGTCCCTTTCCCTGCGCATCTTCACTTACATCATTTTCCACCGTCCCGCGAATTCTTCTCCCTCGCGATTCTCGGGAAGTTTTCTCTCCCTTGGCTGGAGTGTAGAAATCTTGAATAATCCACGAGGCCTTCCCTCCTCGTCTTGCTAGCATCGTTTTACCGCTGCACGTCATTCCATTGCAAACACCATTTCTGGCGAACAAGAGCTTGCAGACGGGAGGGAAATTCCCCTTCTCGAATTTCTATCCTCAACGCAGCCTTTGATCTTTTCCTTTCCAGGAAAAGAACCTTTCTGACTACGCCTGCAACCACTCCCAGAAGATAGCGCAGAAAAACGAGTGGGTAAAAATATACGGGAATCCACAAGTTTAAAAAGAAATCGACTTATAACTCTCGGAATGGAATTCTCGTGACTTCCATTGGATAATCTATTAGATCGACCGACATGTTTACGACCGCTGCTGCCGGGGAAGTGAAAGCGTCTCCCTTGGCTGCGGACGCGATTTGCGGGGGCAGGAATCAGCCAATCGTGACGCAAAGCTGCCACCAGCTGACGAGCAACATCCCCGCTCGTTTGGGCTACAGAGCGAGGGTGAGTCGGTGGTTCCCACGTCTTCCTTCGTTCATTTGTGGGTGGTTGTGAGAGCGAGGGGTGGGGGTGGGGTAACAAAGAGCTAATGCGTTGACCCGCGGGCGGACTAAATACAAATTAAGAATGTGGGGCCGGCGGCTAGTGAGGGGAGAGGGCGACGGAGCGGCGAGGGCGGGAGGGAGTTGAGCGGGTCAGGGAAGGGAGCCGCCACTCCCGGCCCTCCCCCTCCCCATTATCATTGCAGCACAGTGGACGATTTTGAGCCCCGGGCGGGGCAAAACTCGCTGTAAGATATACGACACCAGTTTTTTAAGCGTATTTGTTAAGTAGTAGATCAGACTGGCATAGGTTATAACGCTAGGATACCGGTGTTAGGCCGTCGCTTTCGGCCATAAACACATATATACGACAATAATTACGCGAGGAAATGAAGGAACGTTTTAATACAATAAGACAATACCATTTTATTATATGCAGTCTGCTACACATACCAAATTGAAGCTGGCAATATCGTCATCACAGAAGGTTTACAAAAAATCCATTAATTGAAATCGGTGTTCTTACATGAACTTTTTCTTAAGACTTCCAATGCCTTTCTTGGTCGTTAGCTCTTTCAAAAATAATGTGAACTGATTAATAAGTTGTCTTGCTCGTTTCCGGACGACCGAGTTTTTTTGAGTTCTGCTACTCTTAATTTCTTACCGTGTGTATTAGCGTAAGACGTTGCCAGTTCGGAACTGAAGCTGTGGACTTCCGAAGGCGTGCTCATGTTTGGCTCTAGCGAATTTTCGACTCCAAATAAGAAGACACTGGGTGAGTTTAACCCAATGTATATAGCATTTTCTTCAGCAACTGAAGCTGAAAATAGGTTGATTTCACCTCCTCTCGTGACCCATGTCTCAGGACCTACGAGTAGAAAGTCTCCGACAGTGTATAGACAGTACGCGGGCCTTCCGCTCCTTAGAAATGAGCACGCAACATTCATATTCCTCTTTTTGTCCGTCCACAGCACTATCCCCGCCCACTGTGCCTGTCGTCGTCGTCAACGCATTCCCGCCCGCGCCCCCTCGTCGCCTAGCCTCCGCAGAGGGGAGGCAGGGCCGGGCCCTTGTTGCGATCGGTAATATTCTATCGGCCGGGCCCCCTAGCGGGCGCCGCCAGATGCGCGGCATCACGCGAGGGGATGGCACGCGACGCGCCGTGCGGTACAGTCGCGGGACGAGCCCTCCGGCCGTAGCAGTGCCCTCGCTAGGCATGGGGAGACTAGGCGATCGCCCGGGACCCGCAAGTCAAGGGGCCGACGCAATGGGGGAAAAATAGCAAAAAATTGAAGAAGAAGAAGAAGAAGAAGAAGAAGAAGAAGAAGAAGAAGAAGAAGAAGAAGAAGTTAAAATCGAGAAAATTGTTATCTGAATTTTATAAGTCGCGGTCCAGTAGTCTGATGTTTCATGAAATTTTTAGTTATTTTTTTGCCTTAAATATTTAATTATAGTCTTTACTTATAAGATAGGACTCTATGAAATGAATAATGACGCCAACATTAAAATAGGTTCCACTCAAAATCATATTATTGTTTCATGTGTTTATCAAGTGGTTTTATTAAACACTAACACAATTTTTTAGCGTTTTAAGATCACAGTAGAAATTGTATTATTTGATCACTAAATACTTTTACTAAAAACTATTATATAAAATAATTTTTAAAAAAATCTAGCTTAAACGTAATTTTTTAAAATAATATAACTCAGTTTCTTGATATAACTTTGTCATTTTTAATTGGGGGGGAGGGGGCTGCGTTTCAGCTTTGCCCAGGACCCAAAATTGTCTACCTCCAGCACTGGGGCCAGAAAGCTTGCGAGCAGAGGCCTCAAGTGCACCGCATGGACGAGGCGCTGCCGGGCAGTGAGAGGGACGGAGCAAGCGGGTAAAGATTAATACTCATAATTTCATAGAACTGCACTGCTGTATAGCCATTGGAACGAAAATATATAGCCATAGAAAAAAATCACACCAGAGTAACGAAAAGCCACACACGGTCCGTTAAGGATTTTAACAGTCTGCCGTCCGTTATGGCCAATTGAAACAAATGTACGTAAAGATGACGTATGGGTGAGAGAAATAGTTTTTATTTTTTACTGATACTCTGTTCTTAGCTATTACCTTGGATATGGAGCTCGATATAAACTACATAACTTTCCTGGATCAAGAGGATCATAGTTTCGAGGGAAATATGAAAACAGGTGAATGGTTCACTTATGTAGGAGATTATGAAAGGGAATTATGAGGGGGGAGGGGATATGAAAAGATAAAAGCAAGTCAGGTCATCATCTAGTTCATTTGTAAATGAGTAAAAATGAATCATTAAAATGAGGTAAAAAATAATCTTGTGGGTACCAGGAGCATTCCTGGTTCTAATAATCGAGCGGCGACAGAAAGCTGGGCCCTCGAGCTTTTTGTTGCCGTTCGGTCATAAATAACATAAAAATTCATAAATAACAATTATTGTGTAGTGTATGATATTTTCTTATAAGAATATGGCATTATACAATAATAGACTCGTTAGTTACAAAAGTCTGCTATCGCTTTTCTTTATAAACTCCAATCACGTGTTATTTGCTCTTAATGCCTAATGGTGAACATGCCTGTCGCGTTACAATTAAGGACCCCATGCAGAGCCACCCCACAATAATATTGCAAAAAATGAAAATAAATCATCAAAATTAATATGAAAATAAACTAATTCGTTTTCTATTTAAAACTAAATTTTTTTTACATAATTATGAATTAAAATAAAATGTTGCTAAAACTTGTTGAGCAAGTTTTAGCTAAGCTTTTAACTAGCCCTAAGCTTCTAGTCTACGTATGCATTAATCCCCCACTGGCATTAAGTGTTCGGTGATAATGCTCCAAGCAAGATGACATGCTGTGTTTTATTAAATACAACGGTCTTTCTTCCTTCAATTTTTTTGTAAGTCTACAGGTAGAGTCCTGATCCTGAACCTTGCCGTGATGAAAAAAATACACCGATTTTCGTTATTATCCTCTTCTGGTCTTTTGTAGATGTTTTTCATTTGTTTGCCAACGACCCTTGCTGGACACAACTGTTGCGACTCTTCAGTGCTCTTCTGCTTCGCATTTGCGACAGTTCCAGGTTTAATAGGGAGGAACACCCCACATCCAAAAAGCGGCCTCGAGAGCCAAATAAAAAAGTTCAACCGCGCGAGTGCGACTCCCAAATTGGAACGCGGCGAAGAAATCGTCCGGAGGGTGGGCGGGGCCGCCGGCGTGCGGCGCGGGGGCTGGGGCCGAGGCGGGGGTTGTTCCGGAATCCAATTTCCACGGGACCGAGTCTGGGTTCACCGCCGCGCCGCGAGCCCCGGCGCCCACGGCGCCCGCGCGGCGCCCCGCCGCAAGTTGACAGTGAGGCGACGGGCGCCCCCGCCATTGTGGTGTCGAAGTGGGGAGAAGGGAGGGGGCGGACGCGGAGAGGGGGAGCAAGATGGAAGGAGAGAGAGAGAGAGGGAGCGTAAAAGGAGAGAGAAGAAGCGAGGGAGAAGAAGGGGGATGAGAAAGAGCAAGAGAGAAAGGAAAGAGAAAAGTGAGAGAGGAAGAGAAAGGAACGACGGAAGGTAGTGAGAAAGGGGGAGATAGAGGAGGGAGAATTGGAAGGCGGGGAAAATGGAGAGAGGAAAAAAATGAAAAAAGAAGGAGAGAACATAAGAAGGGAATGGAAAAAAATCAAGAAATAGAAATAAAACAATATTAAACGTAGTTAGTATTCTGAAATAAACACGAACAATGATTTGTAACTGTTTCTGTGAGTTGCATTTCTATTTACTCGAACTACAGATGGCCATATTCACTCCATTCGACTATTAGCCAAACATTTCCCACGCCTAGTAGCTGTCTGATGGAGGTCTACAAATCTGCCATTGAGTACAATTCCAAACGCGACAATAGCTTCGAAGGGATCAGGAGCCCTCCCTCGCCCCTCTCATCAGCCCTCTGGGGCTTTGCCCCGCTCTGACCACCCCACCCACGTCATTCCGCCCCCCCCCTTCGCAAACCCCTCTTCACCTTACCTCCTGCTGCTTCCTCCCCCTCATTACCCTCGATTCGCCACGTCTCCCTCTGCTACATGACGCCCACCGCTACCTCACTCTGTGCCGCCCATTTCACTTCCTCACCTCGTCTCACAATGTTGATAGATTGATTGAGTGATTTCGGGCGCGTCAACTACTGACGTCACTAGTCCCGTTAGTGTAGTGCATGTTTTTCATCGGGAGGTGGCGGTGATCGTCGCCCACTGGATGATGAGATCCGTCGACTTGCGAGGTTTTCCGTTTTTTTCTCCAACCAGACATCTTCCATCTGCGGAGCACCGCCCCAGCCACGACACGTTACAAGTCCCCAACCGGTCTCCCGGCTTTTGTGGTAGTGTAGTGCCTTGCAATATTTTACATCACCTTAGCCCGCTCCGGTCTGCCTTCCCTTCGCCACTACACTTTGCTCGGCTTTGCTCTGTCCACCTTAGCTCCGCTCTGCACTCCTCTAAACACTTCAGTTTACTCTGTCCTACCCGCCTCAGCCCGCTTTGTCCAACGCCTTACGTTAATTCGCTCTTTCCTGACATGCCCACCTCAGCCTGCTCTTTCCTTCTCTGTTCAGTTATGTTCGCTCTGTTCTGCCCCGTCCACCTCAATTCTCAGCAACCTCCCCTTTATCGCTGCACTACACTTCCAACATCCCACCGTCTCGGTCTGTCATGCCTCATCTATATCACCCCATGTTCGTCCTCATCCGACCCACACTTCGCCCTGCGCTACTTCTTACGCCGTTCTTTCCCATCGTGCCACGCCCACATTTCAGAGTCGCCCTAAATCAACGTTCGCACCCTCCACGTCCACCGGCGAGGTGACAACCCCCTTCGACTGAAATTGGGCTGAGCTTCCGAACAACACAAATACTATGACGCAGTCCGTTCTTCCCTAACCCCCCTCCCCACTGCGTGTAAACAATAGTCACGTACACAAATTACGAACCCGAACGTTTGCTTGCCCTGCACTGTCCTACTCTCCCCATTTAGGTTCGCTCTGCCCACCTCAACCAGCTCTTCCCTTCTCTGCTCAGTTCAATTCGATCCGCCCTGCCCCAGCCATCTCAGTTCTCTGCGTCCTGCCCTGCGCCACCGAACTATACCCTATATCACCCCGTCCCGCTGTGAATTATCCCATCTACATTACCGTGCTCATCATCACCCGTTACCCCCGCTCCAAAGCAGCGTTCGCGCCACCACGTTAACCCGCAGGTGAAACCCCCTTCGACCAACTGGATTGCGCTTCGAACAAGCAAATGATACGACGCAGATCCCTCTTTCCTCGAACTCCCCCCTCCCCGCCACGCGGGCAAACAATAGCCACGTTTACATGTTACATACGCGAACGTACGCGTTGCTCTCCACTGCCCTCATCTCCCTATTTTAGTTCGCTCTGCCATGCCTTGGCCACCTCAGTTCCATGAGACCATGCATCGCCGGACTTCACACACCATATCATCCCGTCCCGCTGTCTTATTCCCTCTACATCACCCCGCTCGGCCCCACACTTCGTTCTCCGCTAGCTCGTACCGGCGTATCTCGATCTCACCGTGCCACACCCACATTTCACCGAGACGCTCGAAAACAGCGTTCGCGCCCTCCACGTGCATCCGCAAGGTGAGAACTCCCTTCGACGCCAATTGGGCTGCGCTTCCCAACAACGTAAATGCTATGACGCAGTCTGCACTCCCCCGCTCCCCCGTCCACTGCTGGCAAACATTAGTCACGTATACATATTACGAATGCAAATGTTCGCGTTGCCCTGCTCTGCCCACCTCTCCCAATTTAAGTTCGTTCTGCCCTACTCTGCCCAATTCAGTCCGCTCTTTTCTTCTATGCTCAGTTAGGTTTGCTCTGCCCTGCCCCGCCCACCTCAGTTCTCAGCGACTTGCCCAGTAAACTACACACCCTATATCCCACGTCCCGCTGTCTTACCCCTTCTGCATCATCCTGCTCGTGCTCATCCTTGTGACACCTCGTCGTGCACTACATATTATCACCATAACCCGTTCTCTCCGATCGTGCCACACCCACATTCCACCGAGTCGCTCTCAATCTGCGTTCGCGTCCTCCACGTCCGGCCGCGAGGTGACAACCCCCTGCGACACCAATTGGGCTGCGCTTCGCAACAACGGGAATGCTATGACGCAGTCCGCTCTCTTCCCTCCACTGCGGGCAAACACTAGCCACGTTCACATATTACGAACGCGAACGTGTTGCCCTGCACAGCCCTCTCTCCATTTAAGTTCGTTCTGCCCTGTTCTGCCCACCTCACTTCCTTGTGATCTACCCTGCATCGCCGGACTTCACACACCACATCATCCCGTCCCGCTCTCGTACTCCATCTACATCACCCCGCTCGTCCTCATCCGTCCCACACCTCGTCCTGCTCCTCTTCCCCTTACCCCGTTCTCTCCCTTCGTGCCACACCCACATTCCACCGAGTCGCTCTCAATCCCGCCACCTCTTGCCCCCATAGCCACGTTCATATTACGAACGCGAACGTGTTGTCCTGCACTGCCCTCCTCTCCCATTTAAGTTCGTGCTGCCCAGCTCTGCCCACCTCACTTCCTCGTGATCTACCCTGCATCGCCGGACTTCACACACCACATCATCCGTCCCGCTCTCGTACTCCATCTACATCACCCCGCTCGTCCTCATCCGTCCCACACCTCGTCCTGCGCTACCTCTTGCCGCCTTACCCCGTTCTCTCCCTTCGTGCCACACCCACATTCCACCGAGTCGCTCTCAATCGTTCGCGCCCTCCACGTTCACCCGCGAGGTGACAACCCGACACCAATTGGGCTGCGCTTCGCAACAACGCAAATGCTATGACGCAGTCCACTCTCTTCCCCTCGCTGCGGGCAAACAATAGCCACGTTCACATATTACGAACGCGAACGTGTTGTCCTGCACTGCCCTCCTCTCCCCATTTAAGTTCGTGCTGCCCAGCTCTGCCCACCTCACTTCCTCGTGATCTACCCTGCATCGCCGGACTTCACACACCACATCATCCCGTCCCGCTCGTACTCCATCTACATCACCCCGCTCGTCCTCATCCGTCCCACACCTCGTCCTGTGCTACCTCTTGCCGCCTTACCCCGTTCTCTCCCTTCGTGCCACACCCACATTCCACCGAGTCGCTCTCAATCGTTCGCGCCCTCCACGTTCACCCGCGAGGTGACAACCCCTGCGACACCAATTGGGCTGCGCTTCGCAACAACGCAAATGCTATGACGCAGTCCGCTCGCTTCCCCTCGCTGCGGGCAAACAATAGCCACGTTCACATATTACGAACGCGAACGTGTTGTCCTGCACTGCCCTCCTCTCCCCATTTAAGTTCGTGCTGCCCAGCTCTGCCCACCTCACTTCCTCGTGATCTACCCTGCATCGCCGGACTTCACACACCACATCATCCCGTCCCGCTCTCGTACTCCATCTACATCACCCCGCTCGTCCTCATCCGTCCCACACCTCGTCCTGGCTACCTCTTGCCGCCTTACCCCGTTCTCTCCCTTCGTGCCACACCCACATTCCACCGAGTCGCTCTCAATCGTTCGCGCCCTCCACGTTCACCCGCGAGGTGACAACCCCTGCGACACCAATTGGGCTGCGCTTCGCAACAACGCAAATGCTATGACGCAGTCCACTCTCTTCCCCTCGCTGCGGGCAAACAATAGCCACGTTCACATATTACGAACGCGAACGTGTTGTCCTGCACTGCCCTCCTCTCCCCATTTAAGTTCGTGCTGCCCAGCTCTGCCCACCTCACTTCCTCGTGATCTACCCTGCATCGCCGGACTTCACACACCACATCATCCCGTCCCGCTCTCGTACTCCATCTACATCACCCCGCTCGTCCTCATCCGTCCCACCCTCGTCCTGTGCTACCTCTGCCGCCTTACCCGTTCTCTCCCTTCGTGCCACACCCACATTCCACCGAGTCGCTCTCAATCGTTCGCGCCCTCCACGTTCACCCGCGAGGTGACAACCCCTGCGACACCAATTGGGCTGCGCTTCGCAACAACGCAAATGCTATGACGCAGTCCGCTCGCTTCCCCTCGCTGCGGGCAAACAATAGCCACGTTCACATATTACGAACGCGAACGTGTTGCCCTGCACTGCCCTCCTCTCTCCATTTAAGTTCGTTCTGCCCTGCTCTGCCCACCTCAGTTCCTCGTGATCTACCCTGCATCGCCGGCCCACACACCACATCATCCCGTCCCGCTCTCGTACTCCATCTACATCACCCCGCTCGTCCTCATCCGTCCCACACCTCGTCCTGCGCTACCTCTTGCCGCCTTACCCCGTTCTCTCCCTTCGTGCCACACCCACATTCCACCGAGTCGCTCTCAATCGTTCGCGCCCTCCACGTTCACCCGCGAGGTGACAACCCCTGCGACACCAATTGGGCTGCGCTTCGCAACAACGCAAATGCTATGACGCAGTCCGCTCGCTTCCCCTCGCTGCGGGCAAACAATAGCCACGTTCACATATTACGCGCCAGCGGGCGCTCGCCGCCGCAGCTCCCGGGCGCTCGCGCGGAACGCAACCTGCCCACGCGCCCTTTGTGTGTCGAGTGGAGTCGAGTCGACTGTTGCGCGTCCACTAGAGCGGCGTTAGAGTGTTGACTTTGCAGAATATTTTGCTGGCGCGGGAATTAATTGAGGTGCGGTGGAATCGAGAGTAAACTCCGCACCGACGTTTTGTCGACATGGCATGAAGTAAACTTGGGAAAATAAAAACTAATGAAGGTTTGCCACAGTTTGTTTCATAATTTTTTGTTATGAAAATGATGCGTAAATGAAATGTATAAATAATATTAATATATCGTGAACTTTCTACATTAGGTAGTTTCTGAGATTAGATCAGATCCGATGAAAGAAACACCTTAAAATAGCAATAACAAAAAAAGTTCTGATGATTATAAACTTTTTCAATCTTATTAAAATCTCAATATTGGGGCGCAGTTTTTTTTTAAAAAAAGCTTCGTATTATTGGATCACACGTTAATATCAAGTACATCATCAAATTACATGTTTGATATTCAAGACACTTACTTTTTTCAAAATGCATTGAATAATATGAATGGGATTTTAATCCTTAACCAAGGTATCAAGAAAACATTCATGTCACCATTCAATAAAATACTCCATTCTCAACATATAGGCTTCAACACAGATTATGTGTGTATTCTTACAGTAGCACCAAAATGGCTCTCGAAAGAAGTATTGCAAATAGTGTCGGTTCTGATATGATACTTCGAGCAAGGTTAGTATTCTGAGCTCTAAAAAGATTCTCAAAAGTTAGTTTGCATTTTTATGATAATATAACCCTCATATCGTATCGCAAACTGAAACAAAAAGTGAGAAACTTGTCTGTACATCCAGTGACGGCGCAATCACAGTAGATAAATAGTTATTGTTACAATTCCAGGCGTTACCAAGTCTTGGTTTAATTCAATATTATTGTTCCAATTTCTTGATATTATTATTATTATTATTAATATTATTATTATAATTATTTTTATTATTATTATTATCATTATTGATTGATTGATTGATTAGCGATTCCGGGCGCGTCATCTACTGAGGTCATTAGTCCCGTGAGTGTAGGGCATGTTTTTCATCGGTCGGTGGCGGTGATCTTTCCCCACTGGATGGCGAGATCCGGGCCCGTCCTCTAGCAGGGTTTTCCCTAATCAGGTATCTTCCACCAGCGAGGCACCGCCCCAGCCGGGACAAGTTCTAAGTCCTCGACCGGTCTCCCGGCATGTGTGGTAGAGTAGTGTGTGTGTGTGTGTGTGTGAGTGAGTGAGTAAGGGGTGCCGATAGGACAAGAAAGAGGAAGGAAATATCGCGCGCGGTCCGTGGCCCGTTTGATAGGATACTGCTCCGGCATTCGCCTAGTGTTGACCGGAAAAAACACCAAAAACTACCAATCAGAGCAGCCGGCCGATAGAATTCTCCTCCCGACAGCGACTGAGTTTGACTTACTTCACAAGCTAGAGACGAAAATCCTGCCGCCGTCAGGACGCGAGCCTACAACCTCCTGGTCAGAGACACTGCAGTGACATCTGTTGACGCACTAAGCCAACGCTCCTGGTTTGATATTATTACTTACATGCGTTTGCAGCCCATAGGCTGTAAGATATAGCCTATAGGCTGCATAGCTGCAGAGAAATGTCTCTGCGAAGGCCGTAAATGTGAAGATGTTCATACTACAAACGGTTCGTGAAATTTAACTTCCGAAGTGAGTGTGCAAGAAAATATTGAATTTAGCCAAAGAGTAAACTCAGCGGCTATGATCCTCTCGGGGTCCGGGAACTGTGGGAGGTGTAGGAGGGTCCTGACGGAGTAGATAGGGCGGACGTCATGTGCCTTACGCTCAGTTGCTGTTTTCGTCTCGCCTTCCGGCAAAAAAACAATATTGACTCAACTCTCACCCTGTTATTCTCGCACAACTCCGCTCGCAAGGAAGTTCTTGTTCCTGAACTCGCTTATATTTTTAGATGCACCTTATTTTTCTTCCTTTGTGTAAATGTTTTGTCGCGACCGTGCCAGATTTTATAGTAAAAACTTTGTTACCGATCTTTAGCGATTTTCGTGTTGTTTTTCCATGTGTAGTGCTAAATTGAAATTCTATCTATGTACATCGAAATCTTGCGTCTTCATAGAAGATGAGAGCTGAACTGCAACCAACGTCGACAAATGTAGATTTAACATAATTTGAGAAAGAATTCTAGTCCGGAGATTTAAAACACTTCGAAAGGGTAAATAAGAAAGATAAAATATATAACCACACTGAAATATTCAACTCATAATTGTTTGTGGCGAAATGTTTTAAAATAACATCATAAAATAATTTTAAAAGATCCTGAAAGTTACTAATTGTTTGATGTTACTAATTGTTTCGATGCATAACATACCATTACTATATATTTAATTGAAGATCACAAAATAAAAATGAGAAATACTAAATTAAATTAAATTCCAACAACATTTTTCACGGCAAGTAACATATGCAATTGTGCTGCCCGTTTTCCTAAACAATAAGGGTTGGTAATAGGAGATAACGCAGGTGCTACTACGCAACGTCCCTTGCTGGACAATCCATTGAAATTAACCACTCAGTCAATCAACAGTAACCAAAAGCCGCACACAATGCTCCAACCCAGTAATCTACATGTGTCAATCCCCCCTCACCCGTTTAATGAGATTTGAATAGTAGATCCCAAACCAACCTCGAATGCAAACAAATGTAAATAAAACAGCAAAGTCAGAAATAGGTCGATGCATTCATTTTCTCGTATTTGAATTATAAAATTTTTGGAATCCTAAATACGACATATATAATCACATTGGTAATAATTCATTTAGACACGTTTAAAGTACAACCTATCATTAGTGAATAATTAATTGTACATTGCTTTCTTGGAACAAATTTCATTGCAATTTAATCGGTTAATTAATGTTTTAACTTAAAAATAAATTGAGAAATGTTACTATATTCTTATTCTCTATTATGCATTGTGAATATTGAAGTCGTGGAAATGTAAAACTTTAAAAACGCAAAGCCGAACAGAAATAATTAAAATATCAAATTATAGAATTAGTTAAGGTTCCAATAATATAAATAGGAAACAACCCTCAAGAATTTAAGCTTTCGAATCTCGAATTTTTCTCAGCAATCGAGATATTCAAGACATTCAAAGAATTGAACAGCCGATCTCCAAACAGAAGCCTCTGTTTCCCTGATGAGCTTCTGATTTATCCCCCCACTATGTAGATGTTTAGTCGTTGACTGTATAGCTCGATTTTATTGGGGCCGTTTCCTTTTATATCCACCGCGCCCTCCGCAGTTACACTGGCTCCCCTGTTCGTCGCGTGGCCGCCGGCTGCTGCACACGGCACGACGACGGGCCCGTCGCAACGGAACGAGCTCTGGGCGGAAATCGCATCGACGCGAGGACACGTTCCGGATTCCGACGAGCTTATTTGCCTGAACGCCCTCGCCTGCGAGCCAACGGATGGAAGGGTGCGGGGGGGGGGAGCCATTGCGAGGCGCGTTACGAGATAAAATACGGACAGGGGTCGAGCGCTCGGATGGCCCGTGTTGGGGACGTTGCGATGCTCGATTCGATCCGGTATTTGGTATCGATTCCTACTGTAGAGACGTTTTGCAAAACGTGAAACACCTCGGCCTTTACCACTTTTGTGCATCTGCGCATGCGCCACTCGACCTCGAAATCGAAGTTATAGAGGAACCCTATAGACACTCGGATTTAGAAGGTGACTTATATCGCATGCTCATTAATCACTCGGTCATGATAAATCGAATTTGTTTATAATTGTGGCGGCAAAGAGTGCTGCTACCTCAATATTTTAACTCTACAAACAAATCAATGGTTGGTGGGTAATTATAAATGAACAAACGAGAATCAAGACGATGTGAGATTATGGGAATTAAGTGCACACTCTGCTGCTACAGTTCGGAATACCCTCAATTTCGAACAAACATTGTGCAAAACATTTTCTCAACATCACCCGCTTTTAGTCTCAAGATATATCTATGCTCTGCGGTGCAAAAGACGTCATTAGAATGTGCGATTCAGTTTTTTGGTATCGATAACGACAGTACAAAATATCGACGTATCGATATTACCAAACTTGAAGTGCGAATAGGGGCCGCGCGCTTGCGAGAACGAAAGTCGGTGCTTGATTCGATACCTTATTTGGTATCGATACCAACGATTCAATAAGTCAAATTTGCCGAACTGACGGGGCTTCAAAAAGGATACAAAGACTAGAGAGGGTACTCATACAGATGTTACTTTTTCGACTGCTCCTCACATGATTAGAAACATCATTCATACAACTAATGTACCTTGTCTGACCATTTATACACATCCTTCCACACAGAACGAAAATGCGCTATATGACATGTGAGTTTTTATCCTATGCTAATGAAAGTCGGGGAATGTTACTCTTCTCTGGAGTCATATTTTGCATCTCGTCTATCAAGTATTAAACTTACCAATATCAATGGGTATCCGTACGTGATTTTTAAGAAAGCAAATGATACCAGGTAACGAAATGAACGAGTCGTTTGAGTTTATTTTTAATACGTTATACACTATTGAAAATAAAATCAAATGCTGTGCCAGAAGCAGAGAGAAATTCTGTAAAAAGCACACATAATTATGAATAAAATTCATCCGGTAATCTATTTAGAAGATGCTGCCCCCGCAATTTTGATATCCATACCACTATGTAGGTGCGGATAATATCGAAAACAAATACATCAGTAAGTGAAGGGTTGAGAGTTTGGCATCGGGCCTAAGCGAGAGTCGCCTCCGCCAGATGGAAAATCGAACGCACAGGGCCTGGCGGAACGGGGCCGGGGATGAGAAGGAAGGGATGTGGGGTTGGCGGGTCATTGCGGGGCGTGAATCTAAATCCCATGATGAATGTTCTCCCAAAGTGAAATGAGAATCATCAACGTGAATGACACTGCTCTTTGCGTCTCACCTAAAATCCAACCTCTTCGGTTTTTGCCAACGTTTCTAAATCCTGAACTATAAAGGTGTACCCACATCGATTCTCGCCCCGTTTAGGTGGCTCAGGGCATCAGTTCAGGTCTCTGTAGTGCCTCTGACCGAGAGGTCATTAAATTGGATTCCCAACGGTGGCAGAGATTTCGACCCTTGCTATATAGATAGGTCGCGTTCAACTGTTGATTGGAAGAGAGTTCTTGCGATCGGGTGCTCTAGTTTTCCGTGGTTTCTCCGATTAACACCAGGCGAATTCCGGAGCAGCACCCTAACAAACGGACGACAAAGACGCGAACTTTCCTTCCTCTTCCTTATCCTATCCTCACCCCCATTACTTACACACTCTTACACTAACACGTACTACACTTCCACGCATGTCAGGAGACGGGTCAAGGACTTAGAACTTGTCCCGGCTGGGGCGGTACACAGCTGGTGAGAGATACCTGGTTGGGGAAAACCCCGCTAGCTGACACGCATGGTCGGAGCCGCATCTCGCCATCCAGCAGGGGAAGATCATCGCCATCTCCCATGATAAAACAAGCACTACACTTACGGAACTAATAACCTTAAATGTTGACGCGCCCGGAATCAGTAATCAATCAATGAATCAATCAATCGACTCTGGGCCATCGCTCATATTGGTTGTCAATCGTTGTTACCTTCTCTACTGTGCAAACAATTTGTCCGGGACAGATTTACTAACGGTGGGGCGCCTCAGAGTCGCGTTGGTTCGTGCATGAGTAAGTGGAAACCTCACTTCAATAGCGAGCGTGGGTGGTCCCATTATTATCTCCTTTGTTACCTCCTATATTGCCAGTACGTTAAACTACTCTCTAGTGAAAGTGACTTTAACAGCTGTCAAAATGATACAACTGTACTCATGCGTCGTAAGTTGCTCTTTGGCCAATCTTCTGCTTCCTTGCTTTGACGTCTCGTAAAGTGTGTCCAACGTTCGTTCCCGGAGTAAGTTACTCAGAGTGGCAGTCAGCGTCATTCAACCGCCTCTGAAGCGCAAAGCATGGAGAGTATAACTTCCAATCGGTTAGAATGTAGATATTTTTTGTACAATTTACCCACAAATCAAACTTGTGAACTGGTTTTAATTTTAAAAATACTTTACTTGCCTTAGTCACAACGTGGGAACTGCCTATTTTTATATTTTCCTGCTCCCAGTATATCACTTGACCCTATTATTTTTCTATTCATTTTAAGAAAAACAATATTAGTAATTCAAACACATTCTCGTCAGTGATGAACACAAGACATTCACAGGAAACACATTTGTGAATGGACAGCCCGGACAGCCCAGATCACATTTGTGAAATAATTTGTACCAGTTTTTGGTAATATCGTTCATGTGACACATGTTACTGAAAGGGAAAATGCAGTGCAGTATTACGTATGAGCCAAATACCTTCGTCTCCTATATACCAGTTGCAGTCCATACATTAAACATCCTTTCAGTGGGACTGTTGTGCAAGCATGCTATGAAACTGCACGAAACCATGACAGACCATTATATTCGCGACAATTGCATTTGTATTAGAGTTTATCCCATCTGTAGCCTCTACTAGTGTACAGAAACGAACAACGCTTCTATTAAACATGTCAACAAGACATTGACACCAATGGAGACTACTGCTCTTAACAACAGCGATGTTGTCTCAGCTCACTACTTTTTCCGCGTCCTTTTTCTACACCACATTTATCCACTATTACATCATTCGTGCCATATTTATTTTTATGTTATTTCCAGGGCTCTTAGTTTTTTTATTTGTAGTTGAGTTATTAAATAATTGTTGCTTCTTACTCAAAATTTCGTATTTTTCATTGCACCTTCCTTCCTTTTATTTTTTGTAGTGCCACTATTTCAGAAGATCGATTTTGTGTCACGATTTCGGTGAGAAAATCAGCCATTTCTCATTTTACACAAATTATCAGCCTTTTAGATCGTTCTGAGGCAGAACTTTAATATTTTTCAGTAAAAAAATGAACACATTTTTGAAAGAATATATTAAATAAAAAATTAACATTTTCATATTCTCAATTCGAAATTTCTTTTTAAAATGGTCGTGCTACGAATAAAAAATGTTATATTGAAGCATCATAATTTAGTTCCAATAAGTGTTGATGCATTGGTACGGATGGACGAATTACTCGAAACACAAGTTCGACAACGATCGGGTGAGTCCGAGGGCCCCAGAAGAACCGTGACTCGACTGGCACGAAAGACAGGAGTATTAATGTGCAGAATGCTTCATGCCTCTTTTTTGTTTATTCTGCGTTCTCTAGGTACACAAATGATTTTCCTTATTGCCGCAAGGAATCGCGGCCACAATATTGGGGATCATTATGGTAATAACACTGAAGTTCTCTCAGCTATGATGTGGGACTGAGAAAAAGGAAGGAGAAAAAAGGCGGAAGAAAGGGAAGTTCAACTGTCCTTAACCACGGCCTGCGCGCCTTATTTCTGGCCGAGTATGTGTTTTATCGCTCCTCTCTAGTTTGTACTTCATTCAGGTCGATTCAATTCGATTCTGACCGCACCATCGTGAAGGGTCATTAAAATAGGCGCTACAAGATCAGCAGGAGACGTCGGAGAGGACGGGAGGATATGGCGGAAGGGGGTTAGTGACAGTTTGATGTAACGGTTGCCCGAATACAAGTCGTGGTACCACAACACAAGAAAGGATTTAGTTTTATCATTATGCAGTATCAACGTTAGAAAATCATCCGCTCCCGAGTTACATACTAGTCCTTGGAAAGCATTTTCCTTTGTAATCGGTTGCATTCGCACATGTAATTTGGCGATCAAAACTGAAGCCTAAAAGAGTGAAGCAATCGATTTATTGATTTTTAGTGATTCCGAGCGTGTCAACTACTAGGGTCATTAGTTCCGTAAGTGTAGTATATGTTCCTTTCTCGGGAGGTGGCGGTGTTCTTCCCCCGCTGGATGCCGAGGCACAGCCCCAGCCGGAACTATCTCTAAGCTCCCGATCTGTGTGGTAGTGCATGCTAGTGTGAGTGTGTGTAAAGAAAGGAGATAGGACAAAGAAGAGGTAGGAAAGAGCGTTCACGGCCCGTTTTTTAGGATATTACTTCGGCGTTTGCCTGGTATTGATCGGAGAAACCACGGAAAACTACCAATAAAACAGCCGGCCTCTAGAATTCTCCTCCAGGCAGCGACTGAATTCGACCTAGCTGAAAAGCTAGTGTCGAAAATTCTGCCACCGTCGAGAGTGGAAGCCTGGGACCTCCCGGTCAGAAAAACCGCAGTGACATCAGATGATGCCCTGAGCTATCTCTCCTGGTTGAGGCAATCGAAAAAGAAACATCCTAGGTTCGATTTCCCACAGCGGCGGACTTTCAACATCAACTAAGAAACTGGGATGTCAACGTCTGCTTGGGAATACAAGTGTCCGAAAGAACCGTTTGGTTGTTTCTCTGGTTTTCTTCAATAAATTATATTCAGCTGATCCCATCAACTCTAGCAGGCCACACGGAGGCTGGCCACAAGCTACTGCAGCATGCGATGCAGTTTCCGCCGAGAGTCGGGTGGAACGGCGCGCGGGTATTAAAAAGCCGCTGGGCTCCATATGGCGCGTGCCGCCGCTGTCAGAGATCCCTGTTGGCGTGCCGCGCCATCTGCTGAGCCGGAAACGCCATCTCGGAGGATCAACGTGGTGACGGACGATGCGGGGCACCGCCAGACGACCAAAGCAGCGGTTCCGGGTGGTCTCCATATCCACACTTTTCACGCTTCCCCATCGCGCTCGCCCATCACTTCTGCCCATCGCCCTCGCCCACGGCGCTCGTCCATGGCGCCCGCCCATGGCGCTCGCCGATTGCGCTCGCCCATCGCTATTGTCCAACGCCCCGCTCGCAAAATTCGCTTGTTCTTCGCATGTCCTCGCTACTGCCCATTGCGTTCCTGGATGGCGCTCGTCCATGGTGCTTGCCCCTTGCGCTCACCCCCTGCGCTTGCCCCCTGCGCACGCCCCTGCGTTCCCCCCGCGCTCGCCCACGGCTCGCCCTTGGCTCACCGTTGCGCTCACCGATTGCGCTCGCCATTGCGCTCACCCATTGCGCTCACCGATTGCGCTCACCCATTGCGCTCACCGATTGCGCTCGCCCATTGCGCTCGCCCATTGCGCTCACCGGTTGCGCTCGCCCATTGCGCTTGCCCATTGCGCTCGTCCATTACACTGTGTAGTTTCAAGGGCAAATGAAGGTGAAGTAAAGCAACAAAGCATTGACAAATGGAAATAAATCCTTCTCTCATTAATAACATAAAGTCAAAAGACAATGTTTCTAAAACTAAAAAAAGACAAAACTTCAATGTTATTTTTACGTAGTTTCACGTTTATTTCCATAGTGCTCATTAGAAAGACAATTTGGAAAATCTATAGAAAAGTTCATACCATTTTACTCCCATCAATATGTTAACAATTAACGTTACAATACAAAGAGATGAGAAGTTATAAAAAGTAAGGAGTGTGAATAGATGGTTTCGAGTCATATTCTTTCCTAAATAATTGAGACATTTCTTTGTTAATTTTACTTCCACTTACGTTTTTGAATCAACTAGAACACCAATTAATAAAAACCAATTAAGCATAATTTTAAAAAACCTCAAGTTATTTATGATTTTTCATTCAAACAGCAATTAAGGGAGCGGTCTTTCACATAACCCAGCTCGTGAATCCGCGGCTGTGTGGAGCCGTGTGTCTTGGGTTGGCTTTCAGAGCGCTCTCTCCACCGATTTGTCGATACCCTTTCACCGCTGCCCCGCCCGCGCAGGGCCACCCGCTCGCCTGCAATTAATCAGAGGGCGAATGCGGGGGACGCGGCGCGGCGTGCCGGCGCATAGGCCTTTCAAATGAGGCGCGCGGCGACAGTGAGCGAGTGTCTTCGCAGGCGGCGGCCCCTTCAAAGGCCCTTCGGCTGCGCTCTGCACCGGCCCCTCTGCATCTTGGCTCTGCTCTCGCCCTGTGGCCTCCGGAGTCGTCGTGCAAGATGGAGAGCGTTTCCCATAAATAGAACGGCTGCGATCGTTCAGTGATATCGTTTGACTCCGCAGCTTCGCTGGCAGGAAGGTCCTTGCCAGATTTGATCGGTCGATTATTTCGTGTGTCCCCGCGCCTCAACAGCAGTGGTCCCGAAAGTGTAGTGCATGTTTGTTAGCATGAAAGTTTACATTTGCCTCGCAGGATCGTGATATTTGGCACTGACCTATACTACTATTTGCAGGGTTTTCCTCAACCAGATATTTCCAACCAGCGGGACAACACCTGGACACCTGGACAAGTTCGAAGCTCCCGTCTGGTCTCGTAACATGTCTGACAATGTAAATAATGTGAGTAAGTAAGGGGTGAAGATAGGACAAGGAAGAGGAAGGGAAGATCGCGCGCTGTCCGTGGTCCGTTGGTTAGGGAGATACGCCTGGCGTTTTATCTTATATTTGTCGTCATACTTTAATTTTTTCCTTCGGATAGTGACTTATTGAAACTACTGAAAACATTCAAATTAAGTTGAATAACAAAAGTTAAAGTATTATTGTTTTGGTATAAATACAAATTAATCATATGATCTCCGCCCCTTCCTTTGATCCCGGTGAATAAGCTGATAAGTCATAAATACTTAATTTTACAGGAGAAAAACAAACAAACTTGTAACTGAATGAAATCAGGGTTTAATGATATTGAAACGAAAGTGATATTTAAATGAAATTATTTGTTTGTAGGTTTTGTCTGAATATTATTAATCCCTGATTTACAGCATTAGTTTAAAGTTTTCTTTTTGCTTTCCTGTAAAATTAAGTTACTTTTACTTATCAGCTGATTCACCGGGGCCAAAGATATATAACCCACAAATGGGGATAACAAACAACACAATATTTGCTTTCCATTTCAGACAGTTTTCAACGGTTCACCCACAGCCGCTACGAGACGGTTTACGCTGCGAGTTGTTTCGACAACTCTAAAAGCAGCGGCCACCGCCGCCGGACCGCGTCTCGCAGCTCCATTCAGCGCGTTGAAAGCGTTTATTCGCGGCTGCTCCGATTGGCTCCGCTGGTCCAGGCGGCTGTGCGTGGGCGCGTCTGCCCGCTCTCACGCACTTCCTGTGACGTAACCGCTTTTGTGCCGCGCGCGCTCATGCGTCGCCCGCCGCCGCACAATGCCCCCCCCCGCCCCCCGCCCATTACGATGTTAGTGGCCGCGACGCGACGGCCCCAATGCTTTCGATAAGTGGGCACTGCTTATCGCCCGTTGGGAAACCGGGGCTGGCTTTGAGGAAAATTAGTGGAAATGTGAGATTTGTCACAAGTCTTTATGTCGGGGTACAGCGTCGGCATTAGCTTCGAATGCATTCCGTAATTTTATCGTAATAACTTTCAGCGATACTAGTATGTACAGTCTATTCCGGTTATAGTGAACCCGGCTATAGCGAACCCTCGGTTATAGTGAACTTGAATCACTGCTCCCGTTTCATTTACATTACAAATAAGCATAAGAAGATTCGGTTATAGTGAACGTGAACCTCGGCTATAGTAAACCTGAACCTCGGCTATAGTGAACGTAGGAACTACAACGCCCTGGAAATTAATCCCCTTCTGGTAAATAATATATCGCCTGAGTACCACAAATTCCAACTCTAGACAGCTTGAAAAAAGTATCATCGGACAAAGGTCGCTCGTATGTTATTCGTGACGTATGTGTTCCAGCAGTGCAGAATGCAGAATCAAGCATGGAGAGAGCACGAATTCTGGAGAAGAATCTAGAGACATTACTAATAAAAAGTATGAAGCAAATATAATTGAAAATAATTGATTTCTTTAAGAGCAAATACATAAATTGACATTTTTAGTTCGTGCTGTTAATGTACTCTGCTATGTCTCTATATCAATCAAATCAATCGTTATGGAGAAATTCTATGTAATTTTGACGTCATCGAATATAGTGAACCAAAAATGTTAGTCCCCTGGAGTTCACTATAACCGGAGTCGATTGTATTAGTATTAATGTTGGTGGGAATATAGCGCACATTGTAAACCTTTTTTTTTTTAAGTGAAAATAATTTCACAGCGAAATACGAACGGCTAACCCTTCAACTGTGTGTAACATTATATAAGCCCGGCACTGGGTTTTGGAAAGAATTCTAATATTGCCTACCGTTCATTAATAAATCAAACATTTTTCGAGCCATGCGATTACATAGCGCAGAATATTAAATAGTCAATTTATTATTACGTAGATTTCGAAATTCTGCGCTATTTTTTCACATGCTTTATGAATTACAGAAGAACCCCAGACGAACGAAACCTCCAAAAATATAATGAAAGGTCCAAAAATGTTTCATTTTGTAGATTAAAACCTAAGAATTGTAGATCGGAATTTATTTTGGAAACTTAAATCGCGTTTTACGCGCGTCGAGCTCATCGTTTAATGTTATTCACGATGGTGATTAAACAATTGTGGGAATTCTGATTTGGTGTTGTTGACGTTCTTATAAGAAGATATAAAAGAGGTCATCTTCGTCAACATATCAACATATTATTAAACAATTGACAAAAATCAGGGAACGTGTTAGTTTAAATGCGGATTCTTCTGCAAAGAGTTTCTTTGATTACTTTTTAAGGTAACGTTTTGAGCTATGGTATTATTACGAGTTACAACTCAGCCAAAGCAGCACATTGAATTTATTCGGATGATTAAATGACGAAGGGGGTGGATTCTATACCAGATCCAAACTGCCAGTGTTTGTTCATTCTGATTACCGTGCAATTAGAAGTGAACATGGCAGGTAAGCTAAACCTGGGTAATTATTTTGAATGTTTGTTTGTCAAAGTCTGGTAACAAACTGTTCACATGTACAGTATAACGAGCTGTCTTCTTTGTAATGATTTCACAGTGATTCATTGAAAATACAGCATAGGGCACACGTAGGAAAGCAATGGTTGGTGAAAAAATAAAAAAAAAGAGTACCTGGGCGAAAGTCACACACTAAATCTACAAAGATCAAACATTACAGTCAATTTACTTCGGTAAATAGAATTCGATCAGAGAGAAACCGATCAACGAGTAATAAATGTTATTCTGACGGACGTCAAATAAAGTAAAAATGAACTAGATTGATGTGGTATGAAGTAAATGAACCCTTGTATTACGAGTTTATATGCTGACATCAAATCGTGACAAATACGTTTTTTTAGTCGATTAATCCCATTATACGATTTCCTTCCCTTTCGGTTTTAACATGTGAATTCCCGTAATTTAACTCATTAATATCATAGTATTTGGAAAGCTATTAAAAATTCTGATTGCACATTCAATTCACGTACTATAAGCTCTTAGAGTCTAGGGGTCCTTCAAGAATAGTGAGGCGCACAAGTGAAATGATTGAAGGCGTTGTCATTGTCAACAATACTAATAACCAATATAGTATTGTTGACAATGACAACGCCTTCAATCATTTCAATTATGTAATTGTCAACTACAACTCACCACTAAACCAAGAGGTGCACAAGGCCAAGAAAAGAATCAGCCTTGTTTCCGATTTATAGAACTGCGCAGTTGGATCTGATTAATTTCAACAAATATTTTTTAGTTGATTAATCCCGATATACGATTTCTGTCTTTTTCAATTATTATGTGATTTACGGAATTTATCACGTCTAACTCTTAGTACTTGGAAAGCTACTAAACATTCTGATCGCACATTCGATATAAGTACTATAAGCTCTTACAGCACCCAAGAAGAGTGTGGCGCGCAAAGCCAAGGAAAGTATCAGCCTCGTTTCAGATTTATACATCTGCGCGATCGGAGCCGATTAATCCCGACGGATATCTTTTTGTCGATTAATCCCGAATTTACGATTTCCATCTCTTTCTATTATAATGTTAATTTATGGAATTTTCCTCGTCAAACTCTTAGTACTGGAAAAGCTACTAAACATTCTGACCGCACATTCGATATAAGTACTATAAGCTCTTACAGAGGCAGAGGTCCTTTAAGAAGAGTGTGGAACACAAAGCCAAAGAAAGCAGCCGCCTCGTTTCAGATTTATACATCTGCGCGGTCGGAGCCGATTAATCCCGACAGATATCTTTTTGTCGATTAATCTCGAATTTAAGATTTCCGTCTCTTTCTATTATCATGTTAATTTATGGAATTTTCCTCGTCAAATTCTTAGTACTTGGAAAGCTACTAAACATTCTGACCGCACATTCGATATAAGTACTATAAGCTCTTAAGAGGTAGAGGTCCTTTAAGAAGAGTGTGGAGCACAAAGCCAAAGAAAGCATCCGCGTCGTTTCAGATTAATACATCTGCGCGGTCGGAGCCGATTAATCCCGACAGATATCTTTTTGTCGATTAATCTCGAATTTAAGATTTCCGTCTCTTTCTATTATCATGTTAATTTATGGAATTTTCCTCGTCAAATTCTTAGTACTTGGAAAGCTACTAGACATTCTGACCGCACATTCGATATAAGTACTATAAGCTCTTACAGAGGCAGAGGTCCTTTAAGAAGAGTGTGGAGCACAAAGCCAAAGAAAGCAGCCGCCTCGTTTCAGATTTATACATCTGCGCGGTCGGAGCCGATTAATCCCCACAGATATCTTTTTGTCGATTAATCTCGAATTTAAGATTTCCGTCTCTTTCTATTATCATGTTAATTTATGGAATTTTTCTCGTCAAACTCTTAGCACTTGGAAAGCTACTAAACATTCTGACCGCACATTCGATTCAAGTACTACAAGCTTTTACAGCCTAGGGGTCCTTTAATGCACAAAGCCAAGTAAAGAATCAGCATCGTTTCCGATTTATAGAAACGCGCGAACGGAGCCGATTCGGCAGGTCTGGCCGCTCCCGCTTCGCCCCACCCCGTAAACCACAATAGACGCCCGGGATTCCTGCGGCCACCCGCAAGAAACGTCACGCATTCGCAGAAGCCCGACAATACTGTCTCGAGGGGCGCAGAAGAGAAAGGCGACGTCGGCGGGGTGTCGGGCGGGACAAAGGCTCCTGGGGCAGGTTTGTCACGTTCGCTATCTATTCTCGTCTCAGCCAGCCGGTGCACTACTATTCAGTTCCTCAGTCGCTCTTTTCGTCTTTCCGGGAACATCTATCGGATGTACGAAAGTGCATTCTCGAGCCTGCAGGGGTGCCGCGGCTATCGCTGGATCTCGTACTTCCAACGCCCGGCTGAGTCTTCCTGGATGATGGGGAATGAGATATATTGGGAAGGGGAATCAGATGATTACTAATGTAGGGAGGA
Source organism: Teleogryllus oceanicus (assembly GCA_964035755.1). Taxonomy (NCBI): domain Eukaryota; kingdom Metazoa; phylum Arthropoda; class Insecta; order Orthoptera; family Gryllidae; genus Teleogryllus; species Teleogryllus oceanicus. Next base: position 45,067,891 of record CAXIVR010000007.1, on the reverse strand, counting down.
CCGAGGACTTCTGAAAACGACACGTTGTACTCTAACGATTCAGGGAGTCTATTCTTTTTGCTGAAACTTGTAAAAATATGACGAAAAAAATGGCATCAATAAAGTATGAATCGGTCGTATTCCATAATATATTTCCAACCATATTCTTTATTTCATTATTACTCAGGAGTGGTATAAAAACTAAAACAGCTGGAAGGGACAAAGACGCTTCCATCAATCAATAAAACTAATCGATAGATCCATCAGGTTAGAATTTTTAAATGACAAAACATTGGCGAGATGTTTCGTCCCTTAAGTTGTTATAAATATGAGCGTCAGTAAATAATAATAATAATAATAATAATAATAATAATAATAATAATAATAATAATAATAATGTGTGATCCTTGAAGTGCACAGTATTTTGCTTGATAGATCATCATCAAAAGCTAGCAGAACAGAATCATGAATTAACGCAGAAATATGTGACCCCATCTACACAGAGAAGATACATTCCACTAAAAATTAATGAGCGTCTCAAGAGAACGCAGACTAAAGAGAGCACTGCTCTCTTGGAAAGTCGAAAGGCGAACCCGAATGAATCGAAACATCCAAAATTACAGTTGAGCTTCGCGGAAGCAAAAGGGGGCGGGGCGCGGCGAGGCGAGGGATTTAGCGTGAGCTCTTGCCGGAACAAAGAGATGCCGTGTGTACGAGCCCGTCTCTGTCTACGCGGCGGCGGAGGCGGGTGCGTGAGCGTGAGCGGGGGCGGGGGCAGCAGCGGAACGCGCGTGCGTGCTCCGCGCAATGGCCGCGGCCCCGCCCGCCGCAGCTCGTCCGCCCCGCCCCGCCCCGCCCCGCCCCATTCCAGGTCCGTCCTGCCCCGCGCGCCCGCCGCGTCCCGTACCTTACGGCGGCGGCGCGCGCGCGCACACGGGGTTGCAGCTCATGCAGCCCGCTGGCGTACTACCGGGGCTCATTGACAGTCCTGCGCTCGGCCCCGCCCCGCCCCACCCCCACCCCTCGCCGTGCGTTTTACAGCGATCGCCGAGCTCGTAAACGACGATCCTTTTTACGGCACGCTCTTGGTGCCTCGCGGCGAGACGGGCGGCGGTGGTGGTGGTAATAGTGGCGATGGTGGTTGGGCTGGAGTTGGTAATGGTGGTTTGGTTTGGTTTTTCGTATTTCCGGGCGCGTCAACTGCTTTGGTCATTAGTCCCGTTAGTGTAGTGTATGTATTTTTCTCGAGAGATGGCGGTGATCTTCCCCCGCTGGATGACGAGATCCGGCGTCATCCTACCTTCGGCTACTGGGGTTTCCCCCTAATCAGAATTTTCCCACCAGCGGGGCACCGCCCCAGCCGGGACAAGCTCTAAGCTCCCGACCGGTCTCTCGGAATATGTGGTAGTGTAGTGCATGTTAGTGTAAGTGCGTATGTAAGGGGAGAGGATAGGACAAGGAAGAGGAAAGACAGATCGTGCGCGGTCCGTGGCCCGTTTGGGAGGGTACTGCGCCGGCATTCGCCTGGTGTTGATCGGAGAAACCACGGAAAACTACCGATCAGAGCAGCCGGCCACTAGAATTCTCCTCCAGACAGCGACTGAATTCGACCTAGCTGAAGAGCTAGTGTCGAAAATCCTGCCACCGTCAGGACTCGAACCTAGGACCTCCTGGTCAGAGGCGCTGCAGTGACATCAGTTGATGCATTGAACTACCGCTCCCGGCGTTGGTAATGATGGTGATAGCGGTGGTAGTGGTGGTGGTGGTGATAGGAGCGGTGGCGGGGTTGTGGAGGGGGGGTAAGGGGGGGATGGATGTGGAGGGATGGTCGTGAAAGTGGAAGTGGAAGCGGGGGTGTGGAGGTGGATGTAGAGAGGCAGAGTGAAGTTAGTGGTGGATAGAGAGATGGTGGAGTTAGCAGAAATGGAGATGGAGGGGTGACGTATTTGACATTCCACATTGATGGAAGGGGAATTTGACGGTGGCGTGGCAAGGCGTGACACTGACATTTACTGCGGGGGGGAGTTTTGGCAGTGGAGTGTCGTCAGTGGCAATGGCGGTGACGATGGAGATAGCGGTGGCGGCGACGGTGCCGGCTGCATTGCTTCGGGGCGGACGCCCCAGATTTTTTTACAGTGATAGCACGCACATCACGGGTGAAATATTATAAGGCGATATCGCGTCCTCGGGCGCACCTCGCGAGATTTTTCGTGCGGACTCCCCCGCGCCGCGGTGGTCGTATCAGATGGAGGCGGATTGAAACGGCACCGGCCGCTCGCCGGGCGAATGTCCGACACAAAAAACGGGCGCTCGTAATCGCTCCATCTCCGAATATCCCGACAGGAAATGAAACGATTCCGGGAGTGGCATCTGACTGCTATAAATAAAGCGAACACGACGAGCGGATTGGTTCGGGGTAGAACTGTCATCTCGCAGAGTTGTTAAGTTTGTGACAGTTACAGTCGGACTTGTTAGATAAAATGGATTTGAACTATGGTCGAAATTAGAAGAAAAGAAGAATGAAATGGAAGTTGATTTACGTACATGCAACACTTTATTACCATCTGGGGAAAACCACAATTAGATTGATATATGAACATCATGAGCCATAAAATGCATTAGAAACAGAAATAAGTTCACTTATTTGTTTAATTGTCTATTTTCAGAGAGATTAATGTTACGTATCGTTAAGTAGATTCGTATTGTAACTAATAACACAACGTGAGTACACGCACGATTTAGTAATCTTCAATTCAAGATATGGTAATTTTCTAGACATAGTTTCTATAATGACATGATATGATAACAGAAATTATGCATTCGAGTTGTCACAAAGGAAGCAACACATCTGATACACTAGTTACCAACATGTCATGGTTACCAACATTGAGAACTATTTTGACAGTTCAACAGTCAGTATTTACTGATTAGTGAACGTCCAGAAAATCACAATTAAAGATGAATCACGAACACCATGTATTTAAAATGAACCCCTGTCCATGACGTATGAGACAAAGGCCAATGATGAAGTGAATGATAATGATTATGGAGTGAATGCTTCAAAAACAATGGTTTTAATCGAAAGGTAGGAGATACTGGTCAGATGTAAGGAGAATCAAGCTGTGAGGCGTATCTCTCCCACAAATTCATAACCAACCAAATTCCACATGGAGTGACTGGGACTGCGAAGGAGGAAGGTGGCTATCGCAGTGGCCGCATGTCGTTCCAGAGGCCTCTCGCTCCAGGCGCGCGGATGGGGGTGTGCTGGCTGACACGCGCCAGTCGCGTTGGGGTCCGCGGGCGCGGGCGGGCAGGTAGCGCGGGCCCGCCATGACTCAGCGCTGGGGCGCGCGCTGTCTCACCTGTCAATACCGCTGGGCTCCTCCGGGGCGGGTTAGGATGCTCCTCAGACGCCGCCGCACCTCCTCGCCGCCGTCCTCACCGGCTCCCACGCGCACTCGCCACTCCCGCCTCACCCCCACGCACCCCCCCCACGCCGCGGCCCCGGGCCCGCTGCCACCGACACGACACGACACCACACGTCCCGGCCGGGGCGGCGGCCGCGGCGGCGGCGGCGGCGGAAACGCCCGCTAGCGCCTCTGCCGGCGAGCGCGCTATTGATTTTTAGACGCGCCCGCGCCACCGCCTCCACCACCGCCGCCGTCCCCGGCCTGCCCCGCCCCCCCCCCGCGCCGCCCGCCCGGCTTGGACTAATCTCGCCGCCGCCGCCCCCCCCTACTCCCTTCGCCTCCTCCGCCCCGTGAGCGCATATGGTCACGCAGCACGCGTGCCTTCCCGCTCGCACTCAACGCGAGGCCCGCGGCGTTAATAGAGGGCGTTAGCCGCCGCGACGCCCGGCCTCGCTCGAAATTTCGGCCTCGAGCCGCGTTGGAGCTGGAATTTTCCTGCTCGCTAGTGAGCATTTGACGTTCAGGGGTAGTCTGGACTACATGTATAGGGACCTCTTTATGACACAGTTTGCGAAATCATGAAGTAATATTTGAATAATTAATGTACGTGTTATTTAGTTTGAGACAAATAAATTAAATTTCATTAAATTTGCGAAGTCAACGTTTCGGCTGCTGTTGACCTTTCTGCAGGGCTTCAGTATATCTGACCAAAACTATTTTACTCGACACCAAGTTCCTTCGTGATGGTATGATATATACACTGAACATTGTTTTCATTCATGCTGCTAATATTAAGTTATTTAAGTTACCTAAATTCAAAAACCCATCCAGAAATATACAATCAAGAGAAATTCTGAAAGAAAATATACATCCCAATGTAATGATCTTCATACAAAGTGTTCACTAATACTACTCCATGGGCAAATGCTGTAGAGGATCATACCGTGTAATGGATAGAAGTTTAGGTAAGAAATAAGTTCCAGTCTTGTAAGAACGGCTTGTTTGCATATATGGCCCTTAAAAAAGAAACTGATATTGAAACATTCTGTATTTTCGTTGGCAATATTTGGGAGCTATTACGTATGATTTAGGCATTTAGATACGGCTACCTAAAGCTAGGCATCCACGGGCAAGCCTTGCTTGACGAGCCTGGCTCGCGCTGATTGTAAATCTATTGTTGTTGCTACTAGCTTGTTTGTTTACACGACCATTAAAAGTGGTAATATGATACTGAAGCAACTTGTAGTTTCTTCGGCAATATTTAGATGCATTACCTTCGTTAATTTCTAGTACAATTCAAGCGTTTAGATAGAGCTACTTAAAGCTATGCATCCACAGACAAACCTCGCTTGACGAGACTGCCTCGCTCTGACGCATTTGCGTCACTGCGTATCTGCTTCACTTTTGTAAATCACTCTAACGTATCTGCTTCACTTTTCGCACAAGTGGGAGCAATGCAGTGGTGACAGATTTACAACCGCCGCTAGCCAGTCTTATAAGAAAGCCTTGGTTGTTTAAGTGGCCCTTAAAAGTGAGAAGACAATACTGAAACACCTTTATTTTCTTCGGCAATATTTAGAAGCATTACCTTCGCTATTATGTAGTGCAATTTCAACGTTTAGATACAGCTATTTAAAGTCTCTCAGCCACCACGGGAAAATCTAGACGAACCTGCCACCCTCTGTCGCCTTTGCTACTCGCTTCATTGTTCACTTAACTGGAAGCAATGCGGCTGTGACAGATTTACAACCGGCGCAAGCCTCGCTTGCGGTAGCCTTTTCAGCCCTCCATTCAACTACGTGCATAGCTCCGGCGGTGACAGACTTGCAAGGGACGCAAGCTTGGCCCGCGAGAGCCCTTTCAGTCCTCCACCGAACAACGTGCTTAGTTCGGGGCGTCCGACGTTAGCGTTGGTCGGCCTCGCTGCGTTGCCTTTCCTACCTGCTTCGTAGTTCACTTAACTGCGAGTAATGCGGAAGGTTTCCAACCGGCGCAAGCCTGGTTCGCGAGAGCTAAACCCCCAACCAAAGGTGCCTAGCTCGAAGCGTTGGCGGTGGCCGGTCTCACTTAGTTGCCTCAGCTACCTGCTTCATTGTTCGCTTAACTGAAGGCAATGCAATGTCACATTTGCAACCGGCACAAGCTTGGCTCGCGTGAGTCCTTTCAGTCCTCCACCCAACTACGTGCATAATTCGTGCATACGATGCATATAATTTAAATACTTACAAAACATAAAACACTTGAACGCTGAGAAAATCTACATTAAAATATTTTAAATGTAAAGAAATATAATGTTTCGAAGAATTATTCAGGATTCGAATTACAAGAAATGGAGTTTTTGAATTTCGAATCCTTTCATGATTTTAGGTTATCGAGTGAATAAAGGATTCAAGGTTCGAATGACACATATCTTCGTTACTTATTTCTGAGAAGGTCGTGTATTAGAAAGAATTTTCCTATTAGTAGGTTCGTTTGACTTTGTTTTGTACAGCCGGTAGTTTTCCTTCGGCAGCACCCGACTAATTTCCTTCAGAAGTCAGCGGTTTGGTAATACCTCCTATTAAGTCTCTTCTTGGAAGAAGAATGTGAATTGCTTTGACTCAGACCTCACTGCAAATTGTTCTCACAAATTCTTGGTGATTAGCTGCATTCGTCTGACTGCCCATTGCAGGGACGCGTTTGTAAAGCTTCTCTGTGTTATTTGTCCATGATACAAAGAAATAGGGTACTTTATAAAAGGACAACATCTATTTTTCAAAAGATTAAGCGCCTTGCAATCGCGTAAAATTTAGGGAAGCGACGTCGAAGCCATTGTTTTCAAAACATCATCGATGGTTTTCGATTGATGTATTATTAACATAGATGTTTTAATTTTTAACACTGTTGAATGGAAATCGATGTTATGTTATCGATATCGCATCAATAGTAGAAATCATCACCTGAGATCACTGGGAATTACTAGGCTAAAACCACATCCTGATTGCACGGTCACCTTTTAGTCAGTAAATGAATGGCATCAACCTCTCCAACAACAATTTAATTAAGCAAGTACTGAAACTCAGCTTCTGTCTCAATGATCACATATCACTTAGGATTTTCGTCCAGTTTCCATGATGTTTGGAGCGAATGCTGAGACGGCCCCTTGATGTTCTTCTGGTCATAAATGTAACTACACTATCTGTGCACGTTTTCTAGAGTTCAATAGGAAATGAAGTTATTCAAATTATCGTTATTGATGCTCTCTCGCGGCAGTAAATCGGTTCCTTCACAGAGGTTCGATCAGGGATCGCCAATATCTACAGCTGATTTGCAATTGGAAATAGTTTTTATTACATGGAAGCGAATATTTGATCAATTCTTGCTAAAAACGCTCGTTTCCACCCGTATTAGTTAGGCAAAATGTTGCGCTTTTTTAATGTATTTTTTTCTATGTAGCACTGTTTAAGTCAATTTACTAAGACTGAAAGTTTATCCAAAACCAAATGTGAATCGATATTTGATGCAAGTTCACTTAATTATTTGTCATTTATATACGTTTTGTCATCAATTGGAATCCTGATTATCTTATGCTAAGAAAGGATGCAATTAAATATAAACATATATTATAATTAAAAAGTGGTAAAATGTATTTATTTATTTCTCATTATGTATTTATATCTCTCTCTATGTATTTATATTCTCAGAAAGGACGCCTCCTTCAAGTACAAATAATTTTACGACTGTGAACGAACTATGAGATATGTTTATTTGACATTTCTGAGTGTGGTGTCTGTAATAAATCACTTCAGGCATCGCAATAAAACAGGCACGAGGAGCTGCTGCTGCTGCAGGCACATTGTTCCTCTGAGACTCCACCTCCATTTGGGATCTCATTGTGCACCCTCTAATCCTCTGACACTCATTACTCCCTCTGAACACACACACACACACACACACACACACACACACACGTGCATGCACGCACGAACCACAAAGCCGGTTCATAGATAATCCCTTTGATAACGGATCGTTACAGCCACACCTACCGTTTGAATTTATCTCCGCTCGCATTACTTTCAATTAATTTATGAAACCTTGCATTTATTCTCGTTATTTTCCCCCATCCGCTACTCTACGTATTCATTTGGAGCGAACGTTTAAGCCTAGTGTAATGGGTGTGTGTGCCCTCTCCGGAGCCCAGACCTCAACGTTGATCGGGGGTTTCCGGTATCGTCGACGTTTGATACGCTCGAAGCCAATGCGATCCCGAGCTCGTTTCGATTGGGGGCGATAAGTTCGTTTGAAATGGAGTGGCTTCGGGAGGAAATGATCCAGAAATTAAACGGAGTCTATTTATCCCCGTTGATTCCATTTCGGAGCCCCGTGCTGTAAATCGCATCACCTTCAAAGAACTTTGTGAGTGAAGTACTGCTCGAAACGCCAAACTCAGATACGCTGTATACTCGCTGAAAATAAAGAGAAATTAAATGACTGTCGTCTTCATCGCTTTCGGTGAGGCGACACTTGAAATCGAATATTTGGGGTGTAGATGTGCCATTATCAACGATCGTTTCTTTACCTCTCGTTTCTCAGGATTGTTAAGTTTACTTATCTCAATGATGACTGATAAACTGATTGAATGTTAGTGATTGTGGGCGCGTCAACTACTGAGGTCATTAGTCCCGTAAGTGTAGTGCATGTTTTTATCGGGAGGTGGCGGTGATCTTTCCCCGCTGGATGGAGAGTTCCAGCGCCGACCTAGCGTTGACTAGCGGAGTTTTCCCCAACCAGGAATCTCCTACCAGCGGGGCACCGCTGGTCTCCGGGCATGTGTGGTAGTGTAGTATTGTTAGTGTAAGTGTGTGTAAAGGGTGAGGACAAGAAAGAGGAAGGAAAGATCGCGCGCGGTCTGTGGCCCGTTTATTACGGTACTGCTCCGACATTCGCCTGGTTTGGGGCTAAGGTATTGTACTCTCTCTTTGAGAAAAAGAGAACGTAAAGGCACAAATTTGATTGCAATTATGGTAATTTTCAAAGCGAATAAATAAAGACTGCCCCAAAATATATTTTTCTCCTTGTAGGTACTTCTTTAAACTCTATATTTTTATTTAAATAGTTGAAAATACGTCAGTCATTTGAATAAAAAAATATAACTAAGAAGTTGGTAAGAGTTAAATTATGTGTGTATTTAATAGTTTCCCATTATCAATATATGTATTAATGCAACATCATTATATAAATGCTAAAAAATGTGCGTGTTAGACTGTTCAGTCTAGTCTTAACGCAAAATTCTCAGCTTTGTTTCGGCAATGGATTGATTTCCTTCTCTATCAACTATGAAAAATTTTCGATAAAATAAATTGAAAATCAGTTTGTCCAATGCTTGCCAGAGGAAATTTTTCTTCATATTATACAGTGTCTCCACATAAAGAATAAATAGGATCTGAGTTTTTCAACACTAATGTACGACAAAAGTACATTCGAAATACAGTATGAAATACGTACATTGTAACTTACGTGACTTTTAACCCCACTCGAGCTTCCCGACAGATTTGCGCATATCCCAAAATATTCTCCAGTAACTAATGATAAAGAATCATCTGAACCAGGAATACGAACGTACTGTAAATGGAGATACAATTTTTCGGAACGCCAGATGTTCTCTGGTGAACGATAACTTCTGTTTAGCGCGTTGTCGGTCGTCGACAGCTGACGTTGACATCAACAACAAACCGACAGACCCTGAGGGTGCAGGGGTGGGCTGGGAATAGAGCATTTGGAACCCCCGCTGTCAGATGAGGGTCGGCAAGGGAGATGAGATGGGAGAGAAGAGGGGGATTCGTAATAACAGCAAAGAGCAATGCGGATGTGGTAGCGGGGAAATGCAGGAGAATTAACGGCAGCGGTAGGTAGGCCTACACGCCAACAAGTTAATCATCCGTTTCCTTCACAGGAATCAGATTTTGAAAGATTATATATGGAACGTTCAGAATGGGTTGAGTTCATGTGAGGCTGTAGCGGAGCAAAAAGAATTGAGAGAACGGGCGAGAAATAAAAAGAGGTCGAAGGGGTTGAAAGAAAGAAGAATGGATGTTGTGAATTACCAACAGGGCTAAACAAGGTCGAATAAATCGAATTGGAAAGTACAGAAGCAGCAATGAAGGAGTACAAGATCCACGTGAAAGTTGAACCTGGGGGTACAGAAAACGAAAAGGAAGCTTACTAAGGAAACAATGGCAAAAATGGGTACTTGTGGAAAATAAGGGAGGTGCAATAATAATCAGATACCGGGGACATACGAATATGAGAATTCTGCTCTATTGAGAAAACAACGATAAGAAAACTCGGGGCTACAAAATGAAGAGTTTGAATTCAAAACAAAGCACAGTTTAGTTACTTACATTTCCATTATCGCATACTACATACGTAGTATAGAGATAGTTATCTATTGCAGTAGCAAAAATTGGCGATTTTTCAGAAGTAAAATTAGTGTTGTAGGACACTAATACCGAAAGAGTGGATAATTCTTGTGTTCTTCTACTCTGATGTGATAGAAGCCGTTTCACGCCTTCTATTTGTACTCTGGATCGAATTTTTCCTGACATGAAGTAAAGAATACTTGCCATATATCATGTACCCGAAGAAATTAACAAGTAATCGAAAATATAATGTGCGAAGTCTTGTATACAGTACGATTCTTTAACATGTACACTACCAAATTTTTACCATTCAAACAATTTAAATAATCCCGTAAATATAGTGCACGTGATTTTCACGAAAGGTGGCGGTGATCTTTCTCCGCTAGATGTGATCCGGTGTCAACCTACCGAGACAAGCTCTGAGATCCCTTCTCATAATTTAACCGTTGCCCAAATCTGCAAGAGCTCCCACTACTAATAATTCGTAGTGAAGTTTTACTTCATGATAACCATCCAGCACTAAAACCGAACGATGAAAGAGCCTGGTGGGTGATGGTACGGTACTTTTCCACGCGTCTACTCACGCATCCACTGGTCCGAGTGCGTGTGCGCTGTTCCTGATACTGAAAGAGTGGATAATTCTTGTTTTCTTCAACTCTGGCGAGGTGCATGTCATTTCACGGCTTCTATTTGTGCTCTTGATCGAATTTTTCCTGAGATGAAACAGAGAATACTTTTCATTCATGTTGAAGAAGAAATTAACAAGAAATATAAAATATAATGTACGAAGTCCTAAAATACGTTAATTCTCGAACAGTTAGAAAATTATTTTCGAATCTCTTCAAGCTAAGTTAGTCGCCGAAACTCGTTCAACCGTTGCTCCAATCCTCAAGTGCCCCAACTACTAATGATTCGTAGTGAAGTTTTACTTGACGATATCCATCCAGCACTAAAACCGACCGATGAAAGAGCCTGGTGGGTCGTGGCACGGTGCGTTTCCACGCGACTCCTCACGCATCCGCGGGTCCGAGCGCGTGTGCGCTCCTGATACTGAAAGAGTTGATAATTCTTTTTTTCTAGTACTCTGGCGTGGGGCACGCCATTTCACAGCTTCTATTTGAGCTCTTGATCGAATTTTTTCTGAGATGAAATAGAGAATACTTATCAATTATGTTCATGAACAAATTAACAAGAAATGTAAAATACAATGTTCGAAGTCCTTCTATACGTTAACTGTCGAACAGTTAGAAAATTATTACCGTATCTCTTCAAGCTAAGTTAGTCGCCGAAACTCATTCAACCGTTGCTCCAATCCTCAAGTGCCCCAACTACTAATGATTCGTAGTGAAGTTTTACTTGACGATATCCATCCAGCACTAAAACCGACCGATGAAAGAGCCTGGTGGGTCGTGGCACGGTGCGTTTCACGCGACTCTCACGCATCCGGGGTCCGAGCGCGTGTGCGCTCCTGATACTGAAAGAGTTGATAATTCTTTTTTTCTAGTACTCTGGCGTGAGGCACGCCATTTCACAGCTTCTATTTGAGCTCTTGATCGAATTTTTTCTGAGATGAAATAGAGAATACTTATCAATTATGTTCATGAACAAATTAACAAGAAATGTAAAATACAATGTTCGAAGTCCTTCTATACGTTAACTGTCGAACAGTTAGAAAATTATTACCGTATCTCTTCAAGCTAAGTTAGTCGCCGAAACTCATTCAACCGTTGCTCCAATCCTCAAGTGCCCCAACTACTAATGATTCGTAGTGAAGTTTTACTTGACGATATCCATCCAGCACTAAAACCGACCGATGAAAGAGCCTGGTGGGTCGTGGCACGGTGCGTTACCACGCGACTCCTCACGCATCCGCGGGTCCGAGCGCGTGTGCGCTCCTGATACTGAAAGAGTTGATAATTCTTTTTTTCTAGTACTCTGGCGTGAGGCACGCCATTTCACAGCTTCTATTTGAGCTCTTGATCGAATTTTTTCTGAGATGAAATAGAGAATACTTATCAATTATGTTCATGAACAAATTAACAAGAAATGTAAAATACAATGTTCGAAGTCCTTCTATACGTTAACTGTCGAACAGTTAGAAAATTATTACCTATCTCTTCAAGCTAAGTTAGTCGCCGAAACTCATTCAACCGTTGCTCCAATCCTCAAGTGCCCCAACTACTAATGATTCGTAGTGAAGTTTTACTTGACGATATCCATCCAGCACTAAAACCGACCGATGAAAGAGCCTGGTGGGTCGTGGCACGGTGCGTTTCCACGCGACTCCTCACGCATCCGGGTCCGAGCGCGTGTGCGCTCCTGATACTGAAAGAGTTGATAATTCTTTTTTTCTAGTACTCTGGCGTGAGGCACGCCATTTCACAGCTTCTATTTGAGCTCTTGATCGAATTTTTTCTGAGATGAAATAGAGAATACTTATCAATTATGTTCATGAACAAATTAACAAGAAATGTAAAATACAATGTTCGAAGTCCTTCATACGTTAACTGTCGAACAGTTAGAAAATTATTACCGTATCTCTTCAAGCTAAGTTAGTCGCCGAAACTCATTCAACCGTTGCTCCAATCCTCAAGTGCCCCAACTACTAATGATTCGTAGTGAAGTTTTACTTGACGATATCCATCCAGCACTAAAACCGACCGATGAAAGAGCCTGGTGGGTCGTGGCACGGTGCGTTTCCACGCGACTCCTCACGCATCCGCGGGTCCGAGCGCGTGTGCGCTCCTGATACTGAAAGAGTTGATAATTCTTTTTTTCTAGTACTCTGGCGTGAGGCACGCCATTTCACAGCTTCTATTTGAGCTCTTGATCGAATTTTTTCTGAGATGAAATAGAGAATACTTATCAATTATGTTCATGAACAAATTAACAAGAAATGTAAAATACAATGTTCGAAGTCCTTCTATACGTTAACTGTCGAACAGTTAGAAAATTATTACCGTATCTCTTCAAGCTAAGTTAGTCGCCGAAACTCATTCAACCGTTGCTCCAATCCTCAAGTGCCCCAACTACTAATGATTCGTAGTGAAGTTTTACTTGACGATATCCATCCAGCACTAAAACCGACCGATGAAAGAGCCTGGTGGGTCGTGGCACGGTGCGTTTCCACGCGACTCCTCACGCATCCGCGGGTCCGAGCGCGTGTGCGTCCATGCATTTGCGCGTCACCGCTCCCGTGCGCCGGAGCGCTCGTTAGGGATGGCGCTTATTACAATAGTAACCGATTTCATTTTTGCACGAGCGGTTGAACCTGGTGGTTTCAACCGCTAAAAATAACCTGTTATTGAATATTGGTTTAGCGGTGAATTGTTGTTGGCATTTATATAATTGAAGTAATTCAAGGCGTTGTCATGGCCAACAATATTGTTTCCTGCGTCTGGAAGCTACGAAAACGAAGTCGTTTTTGTGGCTTCCAAACAGCAGAAAACTGATGATGATGGCTAAGGTGCTCTTATTCAATTAAACAATATTGTTGGCAATGACTCGCCTTGATTTATTTCGATTTCAACCGGTTATTGAATGAATGTGTTTTTCGTCGTAACGTCGTTTTTGGGCGTACGCAGACACAATTTGTTTATGTTGTTAGAGAAGCACTATCATTCATTTTATATACTTATATATTACAAAACACGCTGAATATTACACACTGTTATGCAATGTATTTCAATTATTAGCAATAGGTATAATATTAAACAGTAAAATACAAATAAGCTAAACACTGAAACTCCGAGATCATACCTTGTGTTAACTGACTGTCACTAATTTAAACGCATTTTTATACATGGCACCCATTGACGACTAATTTCTTGAATTTGTATCTTTTTTCACACAAGTCTTAAACAATACCAGTAAAAATCCTTTAAAAACTGGACAAAAGTTCCTGGAAAAATTGTGAAGTAAAACAAAAATATTGGTTTCGGTTATATCGGAATGGTATTTTCAATCCTCTAGTGATTGGCGTCCGTCTGTCCGTCCGTCCGTCCGTCCGTCCGTCCGTCCGTCCGTCCGTCCGCCCGTCCGTCCGTCCGTCCGTCCGTCCGTCCGTCCGTCCGTCCGTCCGTCCGTCTGTCCGTCTGTCCGTCTGTCCGTCGTCCGTCTCGCCGCGGAATGAGCTCTCTTCAGCCCGCTGCTGTCGGCCGCATTAAATGCATCTACGTAACAAGATTATCGTTCAATCATCTGGCAGAGAACCCAACTGCTTTACTCTTTTCTTGCTATAGTGCTTTCAAATTGGCTGATTCATGCGGATGATTTTATATTCCTTTATTTCATAAACCTTAGTGTAGCTTGTCTTATTCCACTGTTGGTAAAATATGGGTTTATTTCTTCCATTTTCAACATCCATTGATTGGTTAACAAGTTACTAGTTCGAAAGTTCACAGTGAAAAAAGTCTTTCCTGCCTCCAGATGGGAAATATGAGAAGGGGGTGATCTGCCAAATAATAAGAAAACACAGTTGTTACAATTTAAGATATTTATGTGTCATAATTGGTCACTCGATGTGGGTGATACTTCTATGTCATCTAATTTTTTTGTCACTTATTCTAAACTCATATACCGGCACCTCATATTATAATCAGACCTCAAGTTCATCTCAAGAAGTTGGGTATAAGCCACAGAACTACATACAGTCTATATTTCGATGTATTACACACTAACGAATGTGGGAAATGGAAATGAAAAGTTTCAGCTGTGTCAGAGATGAAATTTATTTCTTATTAGACAGCAGTAATCGAGCACACATCTCAAGAGGACTAGAAGGAGATTTACTCCAGTCCTCTTGACACCATTCTAACGAAATCAATTTTTCATCTCTCTGTACGTCAAAAAAGAGGCAATGTTAAATTTCATATTTGAAATATATTATATATAAACAGAACTCCAATGGAGAAAAAACTTAATTTCCTTTGCCTAAACTCATTGCGCAAAATCCAATTTTAATCGTACGCGTGCACAGCCTAAAGAAGAATGGGGGGATGGGCAACTACATTTATGGACCCCTCTGGGCCCCCTTTTCTATTAAACATTTTTATTTACGTATGACACATTTACTAATAAATGAAACATATCGAAAGAAAAATGAAATTAAAACTTTAGCGATACAATAAATAAAAACAATTGCTTTTATGTTCAACCGTATACGGCATGCCAGATAGTTTGGGGAACTTCTTCCCCGAAAGTTACATCAATTCCTTAAAGTGTCAGCTTAAAAATGTATGAATAGGGAACTGTTTATATTTACGTAAATTAAACGGTTTATTACGTAAATCCTTTCAGAATTTTCAGAAGCGTTTTGCTTATGATTTTAAAATAACAACTCATGCCCATCTACTAGACACAAGTGTACACAGCAAGCTTACAACAAGATTCTAACACAATAAATTATGATATACTGCATAATTGCCACCATTTTACATATTAGTGCCAAAAAAAACGCTAATATCATGGCATTCGCAATTTACATAATAAACGAGAGATCATTCTTCCAACAGCGCCTCGGAACTCTTTTCGAAGGAACGGCTTACCCGAAAGAGGTCCTCGCCTCCCCGCCTTCTTTTGACGAAGGCTCAAACCCGCCCAAGAACAAAAGCTGACGAGGCATTGTGTGTGCTACTTATTTCTCCCGCTGTACTTTTCTCCCGGCGTCACCCCACATTTTTCAATAGCGGCTTCTTGAAATTACGAGTCTTCAGTTTCCACAGAGCTTCGAAGACAATGGCATATAGGGCTCCCATCCGCCTTGTTCTTTGTCAGTCTCGACTCGAGTGGCTCTGAGCGAAAGGTGGAGGCTGTGCGTCTTTGCATGACAACTCCGTGCACTTCGTCGCTTTACGGACATCGCGCAGTAGACTGATTGGTTAGTTAGTAATTACGGGCGCGTCAACGGCTTAGGTCATTAGTCCCGTAAGTGTAGTGCACGTTTTTTCCTCAAGAGATGGCGGTGATCTCCCGCTGGATGGCGAGATCCGGCGCCGACCTACCGTCGGCTAACTTCGCGCTAACCAGGAATCTCCCACCAGCGGGGCACCGCCCCTGCTGGGAGAAGCTCTAAGCTCCCGATCGGTCTCTCTGAATAAGTGGTAGTGTCGTGCATGTTAGTGTTTGTGTATGTGTGTGAGTAAGGGGAGAGAATAGGACAAGGAAGAGGAAGGAAAGATCGCGCGCGGTCTGTGGCCTGTTTGTTAGGGTGCTGCTCCGGCATTCGCCTGGTGCTGATCGGAGAAATCACAGAAACCTACCGATCAGAGAGGCCGGCCGCTAGAATTTTCCCTCAGGCAGCGACTGAATTCGACCTAACTGAAAAGCTAGTGTGGAAAATCCTGCCGGCGTCCCGGTCAGAGGCGCTGCAGTGACAGCAGTTGATGCAATGAGCTACCGCTCCCGGTGCAGTAGACGAGCCGCGACGCAGATTTCGATGGGTGGACCGGCACGAGGCAGTTTTTATGCGCGGAGCTGTAGCGTGCGAAAAAGACGGGGGAGCCTAGTGAGTGGAGCAAGGGGTGACACCACCCCGTCAAGTGACACTTTCAATTTGAGCTTGGGTGGCTCTTTCACTGGGAACGCGACGTGCAGGGGTGGCGGTGGGGGTAATGTTGAGAGGAGGACGGCGGCAGGGGGACGAAGACAATGTTGCTTCGATGTGAATGTGTTCGAAAAGTTGACATAGGAGAGAATGATAAAAAAATCACGGGTGAGCGGAATACAAGATTCCGTAGAACAAAGATTAAGGCGGACATCTCAATGCAGACAGTAGTTGCGCATTAATGGCAGCAATAGCGTAGTGGATTAATATTGATAAAAATCAAGGGGATTATTTTGCCTGTAGATTTTTAGTATTGTCATGTAATGTTCCAGCTCGTCCGAATAAAACTTCTTATATCTTCCCTTTTTATGTGATGTCTTAATGCACTCCCTTTACTCATCTGAGAAATCGAATTTCCGCTGATTCAATTCTTTTCAATCCTTATTTTTGAAGCAAAATCCCTTTCCCATACTGATTACTTTCCTTCTTTTTTATTTGAATCTCAAACGATTTTTTACGGTAAGGAAGCACTACATGTCCCCTCTTAGGCAGTTCCTGGATACGCAGTTCCCATGAGTCGGGGGTGGGGAGAGATTGTGAGACGACGAGGGCTGTAATGGGAATGGATGCGGGTGTGGTGAGTAGGGTGCGAAGGCATAGGGAAGGTTGGATGGGTGGGGTGACACACGCAGCCACGGTGGCGGTGACGGAGGTGTTGGTGGTGGCGGTGGCGGTGGCAGCGGCGGCGTCGGCAGCGACGGCGGCGGTGGTGGCGATGGTAGCGGCGGCGGCGGTGAAGGCGGTGATGGTGGCGGCGCCGTCGGCGGTAGCGGCGGAGGCGCCGGCGGCGGTGGCGGCGGTGGGAGGCGGCGGCGGTGGGGTGGGGTGTGGGGGGTGGTGGTGGTGGCGGCGGCGGCAGCGGGAGGATCGCGTGCCGGGGATTGTCCTCGCTGCGACAAAAGAACGTCGGCTCCGCATTATGTGTATAAAATATTCTAGTCCCGCTTAGGACGCGCCGGGCTGCACGCGTGGAAATACAGAGGTACAGTCCGCGTCAGAGGCTCCTATTTCACGAGAATTTGTTTCTCAGAGTCTCTTCTCCTTCTACATATTTATATTCGGCGGAATAAGTCGAGGTATTTTTTATGGTATTAAAAGAGATAAAAGTACAAGTAATCTGATTATATTAATTTTCCTGCTATAAAGCTTATTCCAAAGCTGTTGGATACTTCTTACTTCAGTTACTGAAAGAAATATCAGATGAAATAATAACAATAGCTGTCCGTATTATAAAAATAAAACAGTAGTAATATATTAAAAAATAACCAGTTTCTTCTCCGATAATCACTTTGCAGTTTAAATTGAATTGTATTTGAAGCTTGGTTAACGAAACTGAAATTCTTCCTAAATGTTTTATTGTCATATGTTTATGTCACATTAGAATTTTTGTGACGTCTTTTTTTTCATTAAAAGATAGTAGATTAGGGGTATTGTAAGGTAGTAGATTAAAAACTACGTGTCAATATCCCCATCACAGGATATCGTACTGACGTTTCCAACATGATAACAGTTCTATATAGTTTTTTATATTCTTCACGATATATCATCATCACTGAACATTTATTTTGTCTAAAAGACCAGGACCAGGAATGATACATCTAGAAGAATGTAACGCATGCAATTACTAACTTCACTTTTATTTACTGCTCCTTTTCTCATAAAAACAAGCCCATGTGAATTTGAATAGTAAACAAATTGCATAGTATGTAAATATAGTAGTTAATAGTAGTAGAAATCTAATAAAGACATGCATAAGCCAAAAGTTTCAAGGGGCACCATGCACTAAATTCACCAAAGATTATTAATTAATACGTGAGTCATACGACTGCTCTAGTGCTGCTGTAACTGGGGCAGTAACGTTTGTGCCTCTTGGTGGTGCATTGCATTGCCAATGGAGACGAGTGCTCCAGGAAGCACTCAGACTTTTGAGTGCGTGAGTCACTGTGCGTTTTGCGTGATTCATGGCCCACCACTGCCATCCAGCATGAAACACTCATATCGAGCAGGCAGAT
This sequence comes from Teleogryllus oceanicus, assembly GCA_964035755.1. NCBI lineage: Eukaryota > Metazoa > Arthropoda > Insecta > Orthoptera > Gryllidae > Teleogryllus > Teleogryllus oceanicus. The sequence goes on along the minus strand of CAXIVR010000007.1, from coordinate 45,049,488 downwards.
CGCAAGAGAGTCATGAGCAACGGAATACCAAGTGGCTCTTGCCAGTTTAGAGAGAACTGTCCAGCACTCAGAAAAAGAGCACTAAAGAACGAGACAAGAGTCATAAACACTACCGATTATGGAAAAAAAACAACGTTAAGTGTGCCCTAGTGTAATGTTACGTAATAGCGATGGATATAAAAACATCGGAAAAGCTTCTTTTGAGTAATACCGTTACACGAGATATTCTTCAACTTTTAAATGGAAATTTTGATGATTGGGAATAATAAATAAAATAGAGGAGTGCAGCAGCAAAATTGCAGAATACAACTGCAAAAATGGTTTTCCAAAAAGATCGCACGCCCATACTGCTCAAGAACATCAAATAAAATACTCTGTCCTACAATAAATTAAGTACTTTAAGGAAAACACGGACACTACAACAACAAACTGTACGAACCACACCAGACAACTTACAGTTCAACATATACTGTAGGTACAACAGTTCTTTGCACACAAAGAAAAATTATTGATCCTGAACTCAACACGTCGATTGGTAATATTAATGGTGTCCAGTCCCTTCTTTGAAGCTTTCCTGTCATGACGTAAGGAGCATGGTGAGCAGTGACTTACTGATTGTAAGATTCAGTCGGTACGTGCAGCAAGAGAACAGACAGAATAACAATAAAATATTTGTATTTTTTAGTCAAAACCGACACAGATTCATTGTTTTTTTTTTTTTAGATTTTATCGCGTTCTTGCGTATTTAACAAACCACAGACATTTCTCATGACCGGAGACTGCATTGTTTTCTTTCAATATCTGCGCGGATTCGAAATTAGTAATATAATGTAATTGTTTTATCTAACATTATTTTAAAGAAAGCACTTAATGTTCTTTCATTCAGTAGGTTACAAAAATTGGAGTAACATTTTGTTTTCTTTTGGTTATTTAAGATCGCATCAACATCTAGTCATTAGCGACCACGAAGTAACATTGAGTTGTGTGAAATGATAAAGAAATAAAGTGCAGATATCTCAAATGCGCAGGGAAAGAAAGAAAATCAACAGAGTTACATCCGGTGACTGGCGTCGGCAAAACGGTAGGTATTCATGGACCACGTGGCACGAGCTCAACCGTTCCCGAAGAGAGGACATTTCAACCCATTTGCTGCATTTAAAAACAGAGCGCATTTTATTAAACTCCATCTGTAACAATTCGGTTGAAATGGTGGGACTTTTTTCAAACGTATCGGTGGCTATTATTTCTCATACGAGCCATAATGGTCCCTTCAGTACACTGTTTCACATATCGCAGTGTGGTTGTTCTTGTCTGTTACTATCTCGACAAGTCATCTTCTTTGGCTTGCAGCTGATGACGCATCTGGTTCTGCACGAAGCAGACAAAAAGTTGCCCGACTACCCTAGTGGTCCCGATGCTGTAGACTTGATAAATTGAAGCACTGATACATCTGTCTATAGCTACGTACCGAGTAAATGAAAACGTTCCAGAGACGCCCAACACGACAGAAACAACTCACCAGCGCGAACCAGCGGAGGCAGGGAAGGAGGAGGAAAAGGCGGCGTAGGAGGCGGGGGGCGGAACGGGCGGGAGAGGAGGAGGTAGTAGAAGAGGAGGCGGGGGAGAAAGCGGGGGTGACGGAAGGGGAGGCGATGGCAGTGGCGCACGGGGAGGCGGAGGAGAAGGTATAGGAGGAGGCGGAGGAGAAGGCGGAGACGGAGGAGGAGGCGGAGGAGGAGGCGGGGAGGAGGAGGAGAAGCTGGAGAAGGCGGAGGAGGAGGTGGAGGAGGAGGCAATGGAGGAGACGTTGGAGGAGGCGTTGGAGGCAGGGAGGGGGCGGAGGAGGCGGAGGAGGAGGCGGAGGAAGAGGCGTTGGAGGAGGGGAAGGAGGAGTCGGCGAAGGCGAGTAAGCGGAGATGGCTGAACTGGCGAAGTGGACAGCCAATGCAACCAAGGCGACGGAGGCAGCAATGGTGGAGAACGGTTGTTTGTTTGTTTGTTAGTTGTGCCGGTAACGCAACTACTGAGGTCATTAGTCCCTAAGTGCTCTGCATGTTTCTTTATCAGGAGGGACAGTGATCTTCCCCTGCTCGATGGCGAGATCCGGCGCCGACCTATCGTCAGCTCGCGGGGTTTCCTTCAGCACGACACCGCCCACTTCTAAGCTCCCGACCGGTTACCCCGCATGTGTGGTAATGTAGTGCGTGTTAGTGTAAGTGTGTGTAAGGGGTGAGGATAGGACAAGGTAGAGGAATAAAAGACAGCGCGCATCCGTGGCCCGTTTGTTAGGGTACTGCTCCAGCATTCGCCTAGTGTTGATCGGAGAAACCACGGAAAACTACCGGTCAGAGCAGCCGGCCACTAGAAATCTTCTCCACACGACTGAACTCCACCTAGCTGACAACCTTGCGTCGAAAACCTGCCACTGTCGTGACTCGAACCAAGGACCTCCCGGTCAGAGGCATTGCAATGAGATGGTGGTGGAGGGGGAGGAGATAGCGAAGGAACAGGAAGAGGCGCCCGAGACCCGAGGAGGTGAGGCGGGGGCGGGGTCGGCGGTGCACAAGACCTTTGATTTGGCGGAGGGAGCGGCGGCGGCGGTGGCAGCGAAGGCGGCGAAGGCGGACGCGGGGCCGGGCGAAGCGGCGACTGTCGCGGCGGGGCGTTGATTGGGCGTGGTATGCGAGGCCGGCGTCTTTTGACGCGACGCGAAGGCGACTTAAACAGCTGACAGGATGCCTCACGAGTGTTGCCGCCCTACACCAAGGACTTGATAATCATCATGTGCTTATCCTCTTGCAGCTTTTGTGGAAACCCATTGGAGCCATGAAAAAATGGTGAGGGAATTGGAAAGACAACTTCCTTCTTCACGATTACTGAATTTAAATAATGGTAAATTATGTATGTGGATTTTGACTTAGTCATTGTCAGGATGTCATTAGTGAGGATATTTAGAGAAATTCTTTAAAACTACAATGTTATGAGGAACAGTTTGTGGTCATTTGATTTGTACCAACCAGCCCATAATTACATTACAATCCTTGTTCTAAATATCTAATATACACCTTGTATTATAATTTCACTCAACGTTTTTCAACTAACGAACCCTCGATATGATGGATCGATTAATTAAATTTCTTCTGAAAACGTCTTATTCTCACAACGACATGAGAAACGTTCCTCATTCGTAATCTGTAAAAACAATGAATACCTTGATAAAATTGATTATAAAATTGTTTAGATTCATTGTTGAGTTCGAAAATGTCTAAATGTCTATTTGAAATCCGGCTGACCTGTTCACTTTCGAATGAACTTACCTGTTCACTCGAAAACACGACTAATTTTATGAACATGGCGAATCTATGAACTTCATTATCGCTGCTTAATTAAAATGTTAATGCCACATTACTTTAAAGGTTGAAAAGCTATGGGTTGAATCAAATCGGCTTGATCTCAAGCTTTCATTGTAAGGCACCGGTGACTAGGATGGTTTCAGATTTTGGCACAGGGTACTCCAGCTCTAATCGGGAAGTCGAGAAGGAAATCCCCCTCGGGGGAAGGGGGTGGAAAGGAGGTTCAGAGGGGAGGGGGGACAGCGTAATTGGGAAGATCTCCAGACGGCCGATATCCCGCTCGTCCAATCGCCGGAGGCAGCTGATCGATGGCCGATCGATAGCGGGGGCTTTGAAGGAGCAGCTTCCTGATTTTCAGACTCCGCCGCTACCACCCCTACATGCGCTTGTTTCTTTCCTTACGACTTTGTCTTTGAGTCAAAGGACTCCTAAATGGATTGCCGGGGAAATTACAGAGTAAACATGACTGTTCATGAAATTACAGTATTCTGCCTTCCTCTGATATTCTCTTTCGAACAGGGAAGAATGCTACAGGAGTTTAGACTGAATTTGGTTGTATTCTCGCCATCTTGATTCAACACTCCTAAAACTTACAACTACAATTCTATTATGAATAATAATGTCTCTATGAAAAATGATTGAGTAGTTAATGAAACATAATTGATTTTTTTATCTTAAATCATATATAATTACCAGCGTACTCTCTTCAACTTTCAGTAAAACCGTGTATAGCTTAACCTCTCTCACATAATATATTTATGTAATCATGCTATTAAATGAATTATCATCACAAAAATTTTGTATTTATCACTGAGAAAAAAATGTTAAAAAGGGAAATGACAAAAATCTGAATTGTAAAGATTGGTTCATGATCTCTGTGGTACACTTGTATTTGTAGTTTATTACCCTTGAATTATGAGCGTATTAAAACAATATTTGAGTTTACAGTATTGCAATAATTAACTCTATTAACAGGCAAGCTAATAATATTTATATCATAAGAAGCTGTAATTCGAATAATTTAAATACTCACTAGTATTATAAAGTCGCTTACTTGGCCACTTATTACAAACATCTTACACAATCTAGAAGGCCTTTTCAGAATATTTCGCACTATTGTATTGTAAAGCGTTAAATGTACGATGCGTTCATTCGTTTTGGAATATATTCCAACAGATTTGTGAATCATACATTTTCATCGGCTTAGTTTGCATATGGAACGTAAACCAATTAAAAAAGATAGATACTTAATATGTATGGCTTCTGCACAAATCCCGTACGGTAGCAGATTCGAGAGAAATCATGAGATCAACCATGTTCTGATTGATATATTTTCAGTTATATTGTCAATATTTAAGCAATTCTCTAATATAATATTGCAACAAACATGACAGTAACATAATGAAGGAGCTGGGAGATACCCATAGAAGACAATTTGCTGTCTACATTTTGAGAATCATTCATTTAAAGTTTCAATTTGTTATTGCGTGTTCCTAGAAAAAACAAATACCAGTTATCTGCACTTGGTCATCATATCCTGTGAGAAATGACACTAAATGTACAAAATTTACACAGTATGTGCAAATTACAGATTTTGTATCTCTTGAAAAAGTTGTATGGTTTTCTTCAGTACTTGCATGTAACCTTTGTGTGTGGAGTTTTACATGGGCTATAACCTGAACATACAGCTGGCTGAAATGTATCTCCAACAGCGATCAATTATTCTTTTCCTGCATATAGTTTACGGAGCAAGGAAGAAAAAAAATATTGACTATTTAGCAATATGCAGGGTGAGTCATGTAACTTTAGCACCTCGCGGTTGAAGTTATTGCAATGCAGTTTTCACGGAGGAGCATGAGGGAATGGGGCTAATTAATACATGCATTCATTTGTTTTATCATTTGTATTTTTCGAGATAGTGACTAACATTTTTTCAAATGGAACTTAATATTTTTTGTCTATCATGACAAAAAAATTTTGTTTTTCGACTCGTGTTTAAAGGATATGGTGACGCCCCAAGCACGTGCTAGCAGGGAGAGCGCTGCGCGGCCTTGGTTGGTAGAATGTTACATTTCAAATATACCTTAAGACACATCTCAGACGTATGCCGTGAGAAATAGTTGATAGATTTTCAAAATTAGCCTTGGAGTTTATACGTGCTCAAGCAGGTTCCCCGTTGTCGCCAGTCCTCTTTAATATATTCATTTCAGACATTCCAACGCACCCTAATGTACACACTGCCCTTTTTGCAGACGATACTGTCATTTTTGCTTCTGACCAATATCTCAATACCACAAGGAATTTAATTCAGACACACCTCACGGCTATTGAAACATGGTGCAGCAACTGGAAAATCAAGATAAATCCAAACAAATCCACATCCAAAGTTTTCACGCTACGATTTCCAGCCTTCCCACTCCATCTAAAATTTGACTCGGCAGTAATACCCTGGTGCTCCTCAACCGCCCCAGTCCGTTATCTAGGTTTCTTAATGGACACCAGATTGACTTGGAAAGACCACATCACCTCCAAGGTGAACGAAGCTAACAGACGCCTAGGTATTCTTCAACCAGTAATCAACCGACACTCATCATTAAAGCTTCATTCTGCACTCCTTATGTATAAAGCCATTTTACGTCCATTACTTTCGTGCGCTTGTCCAGTCTGGAGCAATGCCGCTCCTACAACCATCAACAAAATCCAAATATTCCAAAATAGGTTCCTCAGAACTGCAGTTAACGCACCTTGGTTTATAAGCAACAATAACATTCACAAAGACCTAGCCATAGAGCCCGTTCTAACATACATCATTAAACTCTCATCATCATTCTTCCAAAATCTACCCTCAGTTACCGGTGCTTCCCACTACAACATAGGTAAAGAGCATCCCGTAGAAACTCGTCTCCGCAACCGACACCCCTTCCACATCTTCCTCCGGAAACTGGCTGATATAAGATAATGAAATAAATAGTCCTCCCATAAAAAGTCAACAATGTGTATTCCTCCACTTTATCATTCGCACTACTTCAATCTATGTTTAATGGGAGGTGGCCGCAGCCACCCCGTTCGCATATTTTCGTCTGAAAATGCTCGCTCTATCAACTGAAAAGCCATATGGCTGAGAGTTGTATAATGAGCTCACTCTGTTAAATAAACAAAAAAAGTGTACAAGCATCTATTAAATATATATAGTTGTGGTTAGAAAAAGTTGTGAAGAGAAACAATTAGTGACTTTATTTTTAACTTTATAGAGGAAAATTGGTCAAACCGACAATATACAAAGATAATTAATCTTTTTACATAACAAATGATGTCAATAACTCATTTATCACTTTTTGTTGGTTAAACCACTATTGCGCTCAGCTCTTCAATTTAACTCCGAGGCTTCTTTTGGGCTTTAGGATATTTTATTTTGCAGTAAATCTATAATATTAAACAGCCGGCTTTACTTCCCCTCCGAAGGTGGATGAAGGACTTTTGTCGTCGTTAAAAACCAAGAGTTTCGATCGGCTTTGAACCCGCAAACCTGAGTATACCAGCCCAACCTTAACATTGGATAGCCAACTTTACTTGCCCTCCGAAGGAGAGCGTACGAAGGACTTTTTTCGTCCTTAAAAATCAACGGCTTCGATCAGGTTTGAACCCGCAAAGCTGGGTATAACTTGCCTGATAGTCTAACCATCATACCACCGAAGAGGCCCAATCAAACTATGCAGCGCCTCTGACCGGGAGGTCCTAGCTTCGAGTCCTGACGGCGGCAGGATTTTCGACACTAGCCTTTCAGCTAGGTCGAATTCAGTCGCTGTCTGGAGGAGAATTTGCGGCCGGCTGCTCTGATCGGTAGTATTTCGTGGTTTCTCCAATCAGCACCAGGTGAATGCCGGAGCAGTACCCTACCAAATGGACCACGGAACGCTCGCGATCTGTTCTTCCTCTTCCTTGTCCTATCCTCTCCCCTTATACCCACACTTACTCTAACATTCACTACACTATCACATATTCCGGGAGACCGGCAGGGAGCTTAGAGCTTGTCCCGGCTGGGGCGGTGCCCCGCTGGTGGGAGAGTTCTGATTAGGGGGAAACCCCACTAGCCGACGGAAGGTCGGCGCCGGATCTCACCATCCAGCAGGGGAAGATCACCGCCATCTCGTGAGAAAAACATGCACTAGACTAACGGGACTAATGACCGAAGCAGATGACGCGCCCGGAAACACGAAAAAATCAATCAATCAATCAACCAAATCCAATCGTGTTGTGACGGGATGGGCGCCATGGCTGTCGCGGAATGGCTCGCCGCGCGGGGGTGATGACTGTGCGGGCGGGGTGGGCGCGTGGCGCGCACGTGCGGCGTGTATCGACCCCGCGCCGCGCCTCACTCGTAATTACATCCATCTTTCATTGGCAGCCCTGCGCCCGTTGACCGCTCGCGCCGAACGCAGCGCCGCACGCCGTTCGTCTTCGACCAGCGCTCGCCTCGGGGGTCCTCGGCGGGGGCGGGAGGCTGCGGACTGGCATCATTGCACAGGGTTCGCAGGGATACACTCGACTCCACACACTCAAGAAAATATTGCCTGTTAGCCAAGTAGGAAAACATTTTGCCTTTAAAAAAATAACTCTTGCTCGTTGTATGCAAAGTCTTTTGATTGATTGACCGATTGACTGATTGTTTAGTGATTCCGAGCGCGTCAATTATTATGATCATTAGTCCCGTAAGAGTGCGTGCTTTTGCTCGGGAGATGGCAGTGGTCTTCCGTCGCTTGGTGGTCAGATCCGGCGCCGACCACCTACCATCGGCTAACGAGGTTTTCCCCACCCGTTTTCCCCACCCGTTTACGAGCGGGGCACCGCCCCAGCCGGGACAAGCTCTAAGCTCCCGAGCGGCCTCCCGGAATATGTGGTAGTGTAGTGCATGTTAGTGTAAATGTGTACGGGGTGAAGATAGGACAAGGAAAAGGAAGGAAAGATCGCGCGTGGCCCGGGGCCCGTTTGTTAGGGTACTCCTCCGGCATTCGCCTGGTGTTAATCGGAGATACCTCGGAAAACTACCGATCAGAGCGGCCGGCCGCTAGAATTCTCCTCCAGACAGCGACTGAATTCGACCTAGCTGAAAAGCTAGTGACGAAAATCCTGCTACCGTCGGGACTCGAACCTAGTACCTCTCGGTCAGAAGCGCTGCAGTAACATCAGTTGATGCACTGAGTGCGGTGGGAAGTGTTTTGAGAAGTTGTACAAAATGCACGATGACAGTAAGTCCAAGGGGTCCATAACCCTATTCAGATTTTTTCCTAGCCCTTGAACAAAATTAAAGTATAATGTATTATTTGCCATACAATTTAAAAACTGAATGCTTTATAAATTAAAGTAATTAAAACGACAATATAAAGGCAGTAAATGAGCCAACAAAAATGTCTTAGTATCGTCCAAATCTAATTGATAAAAATGTTGCTGTTCCCAGTTGTTTGGCAGGTAGTGAATGAGCTTAGAAAACCCAAGTTCATGGGGTTCAATTCCGGCTGATGGTGGTCAATTTACTCGGGGCCAAAAATCAATTTGCCATTTGCATGTGGCATGTAAACGAGTCCTGGTAGCTTCCCGGCAAAATTGAATCTCGTCGGCAATAGCCCTTCATAAAGAGGTGATACTCGTACGTTCCATCCACAGTCAGTTCGGATATCACTAACTTGACATTTGACAGACAAAGTAAGAGTTGCACCCAGGTGCTACACGGGACGCCCACGAAAAAAACTGACTCGAAGAGACAGTTTTTACCTATATCCTCGCCAGGAGTCTGGAAGGAAACTTTAGACGTAAATAAGGCGCGGAACAAGTTTAAATTGCCATCGTTCCGAAACCATCCCCGAAGAGAATTAAAATAAATAATTTATAAAAATATTAAAAAAGTAAAAAATATAAAAAATATGGACTTAATTGTGGCTTTCTCATGCGTGTGGCAATAACTACAAGAAAGTGTGGTTGCATGTAAACATCAGCCAGTATTCTTCCGTTTAATTACGTTGTATTACAATCGCATTGTAAAATTTTCGAGAACATAAGGATGGACGTTCCGCAATCCATACGCTTCCCTTACATCTACAGATCATAGCTTGTATTTTGTGTAAGTCTGATAACGATGTCGGTCGATATTTAAATTATTTTCATTACTTTGGTTATAAACATTTTACTCTTAATGACTGCAGGAACTTGTAACTGCTTCCTTCATCCTCTATCTTCGATGCGGGTAGGAGATTTTTTCCATCAATGTGAGATAGTCTGGCGTGTAATGTTTTAACATTAAATGGTTACCGCAATTTACTCTTAGGTTCTGTTTTCTTAGAGTTTAGTAATTTTCATCATCTCACTGGTAACAATCAATTCAAAGTGAACGAGTTGTAACACTTACTATTACTATCAATAACCTTATTTTGTTGTTTGTATTCCAATTACGTTGATTTGATTTGATTTTTTCATGTTTCCGGGCGCGTCAACTGCTTTGGTCATTAGTCCCGTTAGTGTAGTGCATGTTTTTTCTCGGGAGATGGCGGTGATATTTCCCCGCTGGATGGCCAGATCCGGCGCCGACCTACCGCCGGCTAGTGGGGTTCCCCCTAACCAGGACTCTCCCAGCGGGGCACCGCCCCAGCCGGGACAAGCTCTAAGCTCCCGACCGGTTTCCCGGAATATGTGGTAGTGTAGTGCATGTTAGTGTAAGTGTGTGTGTGTGTGTGTGTGAGTGTGTGTGTGTGTGTAAGGGGAGAGGATAGGACCAGGAAGGGGAAGGGCAGATCGCGCGCGGTCCGTGACCCGTTTTGTGGGGTACTGCTCCGGCATTCACCTGGTGATCGGAGAAACCACGGAAAATTACCGATCAGAGCAGCCGGCCGCTAGAATTCTCCTCCAGACAACGACTGAATTCGACCTAGCTGAAAAGCTAGTGTCTAATTACGTTGTTTTTATCTCAAATACAAGTACATCGTTCTTTAATATCTATCCGTCTTCATTCCATTTTTTAAAATATTCCCTCCATCTTTCATGTTACATTTAAAGTAAAAAATAAAATATGACAAATCCGTGTTGCCTTATATTTTACATTCGATAACCCTCAACACCAGAGACTTATCAGTGGGCTTTCTTTTTATCTCCCTTTAATCTTTTCATTTCCTGGAAACCCCTTTCAAAACTTTGGCAATATAATTCTCTTAATTAAAGGTTTCCCGTAATTCTATATGGTTTTGGAAAGAAAAGATTTTCGTTGTGCATTTCAACTTATTTCTGTCAATTCAGGAGGAAATAATCTTTTATCACAGCCATGCACACAGGGGAGGAGAGGAGGGTCGTGGCTTCCCTGGAAATTTCGAGAGTAGCCACGTAGTACTACGTAATAAAAACATTATTTCCGCAAATATTATCAATTTCGAATTTATCCCCCTTTTTAATCTGACATTTTGGGGGGATTGATACATGCCATTTGGTGCAAGTCTCTCCAAACCATCTGGTTATCCTGTAAATGGTTCAATTTTAAAGAAATATTTCATTCTACTTGCATTATATTTTATTTATTTACTAGTATAATAAGTAATTTGAAATTTAAAAAATAAAAGAAAAAAGACAAGTGGGTGACAGGGGGGCCCAGAAATGCAGGTGCTGCCATTTGTTTTAGGCTGCGCACGCTTATGACTTTTATTCTTGTCACTGGAGAAGCCATATTTCACAGAAAACATTTAAGTTGGTTGCGTTGTTCTTCACTGAGCTTCCCCAAATATTACGACATGTTTTCCTCCATTAAATCATTACGTAGTCCTAAGCCTTAGTTCCGGGAAACTTTCTACGTACGTCAAAGTAATGAACAATGTAGCAACTAGCGCGTTTTGGGTCACACTCTGAACATAAAATTGACATCGGGGTTAGAGTATTAATGAAGTAACTTCGTTAGAGATGAATGAAAATAGCTATTAATTTTGTACAAAAAAATTCTTGATTGAATACGTACTGTTATAGAGATAGCTTTGAGGACGGAAGTTAAAAACCTAAAAGTGTAGTTCCATTGTTCGAAGACGAGGAATGTTTCTGTAATTCTACTTCGTTCTGGTAAAAATAATAAGACGAGTAACATTAATATTTTCAATAGTGCGTGTTCTGTTCTTGCCATGTTATGTCTTTTCAATTTGCGATCCATTTACCTTTCTTCTTAACATTACACACAACATGAGTGTTCACAAGAGTAAAAGTTTTTGTTACCTAACTGGGCGAAGAAGAAGTTTTGCACTGTGGGTTTTGTCACTTTCTTTCGGCCTCATTCGTATTGAACTAATCAATGGATTAGAACCAAACGACTTGTTTTCTATGGAACGATATAGTTAAAATGTATATGGCGGACAGTTATAAGATCTAGGGTAAAAAGTCAATAGATTTAATACACAGACCTACCTCGTTTTTATTACGGCTATGACGTATTCAGCAGTCAGATTCCTTGTTACTCAATTAAACGGAAATTTGAAGCTGTAAATCATTTGTTGATTTTAGTAGAATTTAGAATACTGTTTCAACTGAATGTAATATTTATTTGTCTCACTTCTGGCGTTCACTCGGAACGCGGTAGACACGATCAGTCGATTCCGGTGAGAACAATATTGAATTATCCAAGTATATGTACCATTAAACTGTTATTGAGTGTATCACAAGACATTGTTAAAATATTAATGTGTTGATGAAAAATTAAGTTTATTAAAATTTTAATTAAAAATAGCGGCAATATGGTGGTATACAATATTATTATGGGCGCAGGAAACTTAAGAGGATTGAATTCCCCCCTCACACACACACAAACACACACACATACACACACACACAGAGACACACACACACAGAGACACACACACACACACACACACACACACACACAGCTTACGAAGCTGATGACACAAATTCACTTATAGTTTTCACTATAGTTTTCACTTATAGTTTTCACATTCAAAGGAAGTAAATAAAACTGTATTATTTTTTAGATACCATTTGAATTAATTGGTACAAGTTAATTTATTTACATTATAATACATAAACGATTGTTCAATATTTATTTTCAATTTTATAGGCATTTGTTGAACTTATCATAGTTTCCTGATAATGAGTATTAGAAACATTTATGAAACTAACGAACATTTATTTCCAAAAAGGACAAATACTTTAGTTTTTGACAAACTTACTGATATCAAACAAGCTCATTTGTCACAGAATCTTCTAGATTTTAACAATGTTCAAGAATTCAGGTAGATACACATTTAAAAAATTAAAATAATTAATACTCCACAGTATTTTTTTTGGCCCAATACAATTGTCTAAATCAAGGTTGAATGATTTGTATAGATACTGTCAAAAGTGAATTTAAATGGTTTAACAATTCCATTCGTACAAACATTTTTGGGTTACTGCTCCATGCCTCGTGTATTCGTATCTTAAGCCTGTTTTACACGGTCATTTTTTCATCATTTCCCGTCGATACTGAGCAGACTGGATGTAATTTGTACGAAAAAATGATGCATGCTTCATTTTTCCGTACAGATTTCATCCAGTTTGACTACAGCAACCCTAGTGTCACTTTATGGAACTTTCTTCGATTGCGTGAGTTCTCCGGCAGGGAGTATATATAACTGGTGCGTAGCGTGGGCACGTGTTGTTTGTGATATTGAATCTTTGCGTTCAGTGATCCTTCTCGCAAATAAAACCACAATACCTCACACATCTTTCTACTCCTTACTCTGCGAATTCGTAACTATCTGATCATTCTTCCCGCTAATTTTATTTGTTTCTGTAAATGCGATGTTCAACTGTTAAACTTCCAGCGCTTTTTGCGGCGTTTGAAGGAAGTATTTTCATCACGATTACGTACAGACCAGGAATGACCGTGTAAAACGTTGGAATCACGTTCATCCAGTTTCGGTACGCATAGAACCGAACGTCCTTTTCCATCCAGTTTCTGTACAGAAAAATGATGAAAAAAGGATGAAAAGATGACGTTTAAAACAGGCTTTACGAATTGGTCACGGTCTGAAGCCCTAGCAAGAAGGGAACTTTTGTGAGGAGCGTGTCGACCGCAGTGCGCTGGCGACTCCGATCAATCCCCTTCCGGGAAGCACTGGCGGGACTTGCGTGGGTCATAGCGCCGCTTGCAAGCGGCTTTCCCAAGAAGGCAATCGATGCCCGCGACACGTGCTTGGATGCACCCGGCGCGCCCTGCGGCACGCGACGTCTCCCGACTGCATCGCGCGGTCAACTTTTCCTAAGCCGTTCGCCAACCCGTTCACGTAGGTGTAGCCCGACCGCATCGCGCGGTCAACTTTTCCTAAGCCGTTTACCAACCCGTTCACCTAGGTGTAGCCCGACTGCATCGCGCGGTCAACTTTTCCTAAGCCGTTCGCCAACCCGTTCACCTAGGTGTAGCCCGACTGCATCGCGCGGTCAACTTTTCCTAAGCCGTTCGCCAACCCGTTCACCTAGGTGTAGCCCGACTGCATCGCGCAGTCAACTTTTTCTAAGCCGTTCACCAACCCGTTCACCTGGGTGTAGCCGGACTGCATCGCGAGGTCAACTTTTTCTAAGCCGTTTCCTTACCTCCCCCAAATGGTATAGCCTGACTGCATCCCGCGATCAATTTTCCCCCAGCCGTTTACCAATCTCCTCAAAAGGGTATAGCTCGACTGCATCTCCTGGACAATTTTTCCTAACCCATTTTCCTGCCCCCAAAAGGCGTATCCCGACTGCATCTCCCGGTCAAGTTTTCGTAAGCCGCTTTCCTACCTCCCCACACAGACACATCCATTCCGTTCAGTTTTATACTGTATATGATAATTGATCTCTACGTTTTTCGTGGTCGGCTTAGAATCATGATCGATTATAATTTATCCACTTCGCTCTGTCTTGAAGAAACATTTGCATTTCTTTTTAGGGCACTGTTAACATTGAAAACCACTGTGTAAAACTTTGTGGAAATAAAACATGAAATTACCTACCACGGGCATCTTCATGTCCGACTGACTTGCACCGATTGACACGCAAAATTCCGAAGATTCCGCCATGTTCACCTGTGTTCTAGGTTTTCTTTGAATTGATGCGAGAACATCTATTTGCGCTACTTAGAAATAGAAACTGAACAAAAATATTTACTTTTCCCAATTAAATGAACGAAACGGGATGCAGTCGGGTTATACTTCTCAGGTCACGAAAAGTGAAAGGAGGTTAGCTAGGAAGCGGGGGAGAGGGAAAACTGTCATCGAGTTGCAGTCGGGCGATTCCCACGGTCGCTGGCACGGGAAGGGTTCACGAAGGAGTGACTGAGTATTGATTCAGGGGTCGACAAGTGCTCTGATCATTAGTCATTTAAGTCTAGTGCATCCTGGAAAGTGGTCCGGACATGTGATATGTTTGAAACCGCACTGTAAAGACCTTGTCCTATCCACGAATTATCGGCATCACTTCTCTACGCCACATCACCGAGAGGTTTGTCGCACGAAAACAATGACAATCGGATAGTAAATTTTGTATAAACGTTTGAGAGAATCCCATTTGATGTAGAAGTCATATAAACTGAGATATTTACTTTTATAACCTTAAATATCAGGAAAACTATTAGTTGTAAAAAACAATGTTTTGAAGAAAGTTGTTAAAAAATTTATTCTCTTTCAAACTAGTAGATTAATCAACATAATATTCATTTTTTTAAAACGGAGGGGGGCGTCGTAACTTTTGACTTCAAATTTTTTGGAACGCATATGTGATATAGATCCGAATTATTCATCCCTTTTATAAATCGTCAAGACAAAGATCTCAGCGAAACTTGAACTCAAGTTTTTTTTGTTTTTTTTTTGTAGAAGAAATCTCAGTTGGCGGGCCTATTTAGTGGAATTTTCAATCCCTCAGGCATGCACCACCCAAGCTGTAAGCTCTCAACATGGCTCGTAGTGTAGTACATGTTGGTTTGTGTATGTGTGCGTGTTCCAGAGAAAGATGAGTTGGCCCTTTCCAGCTTTCGCGTGCAGCGTGGCGCGGCTGGGTGCATCGCCGCAGCCGGGGGCGCAGGCATCGATTGCCATCTTGGAAGGGCTGCGAACGGCGCAATCACCACTGTGATCACCTGCCCAGGAAAGGGGAGGGTGTCAAGACAAGCTGCCTTCCTCGCCTTCGTTTTCCTCAGAGTAGGGCGCTGTTCATCACCTTTTTCTTCACTCCTCCTCCTCATCTTCTTCTTCTTCTTCTTTTCATCTTCATCATCATTTCCACTAGAGACAGGATATTTATGATTTATATATGGCTATCTACTTACCATTCTCAAAATTGTAATCTTGTCGAACCGTCGCTCTCCAAACACAATATCCAAATTTTTACATATTTTTACATATTTATTGCTATATTACATATTTTGCTTTTTCACTATATATATATTGTGACATACCAATATGTCACTGAATATTGTACAATATTTATTATAAATGGCGTCAATTAAAGGGGATAAATTATGTGAATATGCTAGCATAGCAACGGCAAGCGAGCCGTCGTCAAGGTCAACATATTCATGCAGTGACAATCGCGGAGACGGCTAGTTAATTCTGTATAGAATTCAGGGATTGGCCGAAAAAGCAATGACAGTCGTGAAGACGACTAGTTCGTTTTGCAAGAAATTTAGAGATTGGCTAGGTACAAAAGTACATCAAATGTTATCTGCAAATAAACAATCGAAAAAATGGACCGAGCTTTGCAGGGCTGAAAGAATACGAGAGACATTCATTCTGACTGATGCCGTGCTCGTGAACGGATCATTCTCCAATTAATATTAGGAGTTTTTTTTCTTTGGGGACTTGTAAGCATCTACTAGGGAATGGATATTGAGAGAACATCAAATTTGAATACTAAGTGTGACAGTGGAGCTTAAAATATTTCAAGTGAACGAGTTGGAGGGACATTGAGGTCTTGGGCGAAGTTGTCAGTGATTGGACTGGAATGCTAGCAGCAAATAGTTTATGGATCTGATGAACGGTGATTGAAGTGTGCTTCCGAGAAAAGAAGAGAGAAGATGGTGTCTGGACCTGAGGACGGCGGCGTCGGAGATGAATAAAGATAGTCCAAAAGTGCGCGAAGACATTATAAGGTTGGAACCGGTCATGAAAAAGGTTTAATTTTATATTGGGTAAAGTTATACAATACTAAAATTGTTTTAAATTGTTTAATAAATTTCCATGTTTTTGTGAAATGAATACATGATTTTCATTGAGCCAATTCTAGCAATGAAGTAGCAAGATAGAAATATATTTGCTTTTCAGGTTCCTCGACCACTCTGTATAGATGGCAGATCGGATAATGACGTTTCATACTACAAATGTTTTTTGGCATCTAATCATCATCATCATCATCATCATCATCATCATCGTCATCAACATACCCGTTGACATGGCAATCGCTGTCACTGCAGCGTCTCTGACCGGAAAGTCCAAGGTTCGAGTTCCGACGGTAACGGATTAACGACTCTATCTAGCAACTCTAGTCCGCTAGTCGACTCCAGTAATAGTGCACTTTTGGGGACCAACATTTTTAGTTCACTGTATCCGAGGTTCACTGTATATTCGATGATGTCAAAATTAAACAGAATTTCCCCATAAAGATTAGTTTTATTAACATACAGATACAGTAAAACACATTAACAGCGCGAACTGAAAATTTCAATATCTTTATTTGTCCTTAAAAAATCAATTTCTTTTCAATTGTTTGCTTCGTACTTTTTCATTAGAAATTTCTTTAGATTCTTCTACAGAATTTGTGTTCTCTTCGTAATTGAAACTATATTGACCTCTGTGTCTAAGTATTGTAATGCAGTCTTGACGCCCTTCAATGCCTCTTGCACTGTTGGAATTCAAGCCGCGTGGTGTTGGAATTTGTGGCACTGACGCAATATATTATTTTCCAGGAAGGAATTGTTTTCAGGACGTTGTATTTCCTAGGTTCACTGTAGGTTCATGTGCACTATAACCGAGTTTTCTCATGCTTATTTGTAATGGAAGTGAAATGGAACCAGTGACTTAAGTTCACTATAATCGATGGTTCGCTATAACCGGAGTCGACTGTAGTTTGTCGACGTCAGCCGCCGTCTGAAGAAGAATTCAAGCGGCCAGCTGCTCCGATCGCTTATTTTCAGTTGGTTCTCTGCTCAATTCCAGGCGAACGCCGGAGCAGTACCCTAATTCTGCGCGCGTTATTCCTGTTCTTCATTCTTGCTCTTCACTCTCCCAATATGCATACACTTAATTCCACTACAAAAGTATTCTCCAAGGTATGGGACCGCATGACAATTCAGACTGGTCCAGAAATGAAATTTAACATTGAACATACTCTATATACATAAATTCAAATAAATATATATGTATCTTTAATTAAGGCGAGCTTAATCTTCAGGATTTTGATGGTGATTCAATTTCAAATTATTATATTTGTTATCTTGAAAATGTTCCGCTTGATGTTTAAACGAATGTGATAAACCATTATTTGAATGAAATTTATAAAGACCCGTTTAAGACAGGAAATATTTTAAACTTCAAATCGCGGCATAGTGGGAAGTTAAAAAATAATTTTACTTCTGCTGTTTTCTGTCTGGAGTCAAAATACAAATGTGAAAAAACACCAAGATGAAATCTAAGTATACCACTTCATTGAGAGTCAGTGAGCATTTGAATGTCTGATCGATCCGAACCTACCTCATCTAAAGAAACAATGAACAACAAGCAGCTTCGTAGGTCACAACTAATTTTGAATCTTTGTTAGTTATACTCATACGGGCCAAATCCATTCTCATATTGTACTTTTGCGACTTTAGTGCATGCCACCTCAATTTCCTTTCTTCAATATTCTTATGACCTAGTATTAAAGTAAGATTAAATTATGAGATCATTCTTCTTTAATAATTAAATCCTTTTATTCACTTGTATTTAATAATTTGAAATAAATACGATTCCTAAAACTACGTGAACAAGTGTACACCATTTGCCGATGGGTTAGTATACCTGGTCTGTATAAACCGGCTGCAAGTGAACAGATACTTTTGTACTTCATCGCACCTCGTAACAACCAAGTTCGTGTATGTGCGGCGAGTGCTTAGGGCAACGCTGCGATAAGAGTCATTTGGTGGGGCTGTTCGCGGACAGATACTGTCCACTGTTTCCCACCGTTTTATCACAGCACTTTACACCTCCGAGGTTTTCCATTTCGCGAGAGCCGCAAATGGCGAGGTTTATGGCGGGCATAATTTTGTCACTGCCATTCGCGGAATCGTACTTTCCTGACATTTACACAGCGAGTAAGATACGGCAGAGACGCTACAGGTAGTGAAATGTGTAGAGAACAGCGTAAAAGTGTCTGAAGTAGCAATGAAGGAGTCTTTATCAACAAATGGCTAGTGAAACTTCGAGTGAAACATGCGTTATGATGATTTTTCTTGGAAGAATGTTGACCTTTGTTTAGTGTTGGCGTTTTAAAAATAATTCACACTTTCAAAGAACCATATGGTTATATTTAGCATATATTCTCAGATGAGATGTGAAAAATAATTGACTTAAATTTACTTTATTACTGATAATGCAATATCACTATTGCCTTATACAATACGAGAAGTATACAATTAAAGTAGAGCCGTAGAAGTGCACAATTAAATAGTAATTGTTACGCATAAATCAAGTTTTGTAAAATTAGTATTTTAATGTTCTGCATGACTCCATTTGACATAGGTCTGTAAAAGATGGTCTGAGGAGTAGCATACTATACCTAGAAGAATTAAATCACTTCATCTCTTATATTGAAATAAAAACAGAAAATTGAAAAAGAATTTCATATTCGTGTTTCACAGGAGACAGATAAAATAATACGTCATGTTTGCTTAGTTACTTTGCTTTACGGTGACTATCAAGGATGACTTTTCCAGAAGGCGATGAAGCTGCTGTGATACTAGATGTTGGTGTACCGATAAAAATAAAGTTTTGAAAGCACGTCAATCTTATTATTCTTCTCAGATGATTTATAGAGTGAATAAAACTGTGATTACGGTAACTATGATGTTCAAATGAAGCCAGAATTCTTGTCATTGTACAAAGTCTAACACGTGACGCACCGTTTCAAAAACGTTTGTTCTCTTACTTTGCACTGCTTTTTGAACGACACCTACCACGTCGTAGCTGGATTAAATGTAAATGAAATAAAAAAATGTCATGTTATATACGCTTACATTTAATGAGTCACGAAAGCACGTTTAATTTTTATGGGTTCTTAAATTCTTGATCCGGTTACATTTGCCTGGATAAGAGTAGATCCGGGTTCGGTTCCCGGTGGAATCTCTTTATGTTTGGTGTTAACCCAAATGCTGAGGCAATGAAGAGTGCTATCCAAATTTAATGAGGTTTGCCAAGAAAGGAAAGTTCTACGACAAGGTCGATCCTGACCCCATATCATTCCCTGATAATCACTAGTTTCAGAACGTAGATATAGTAGTATATGCAAAGTGATTTCGATAACAAGCCACTACCAAAGCCGACAGTCATTTAATTCCTCTGTATTTTCAGCGAGTATACAGCGCACTAACAACCAACTAACCAACTGATTGATTTGATTGATTGATTCGTTCCGGGCACGTCAACTGCTTTGATCATTAGTCCCGTTAGTGTAATGCATGTTTTTTCTCCGGAGATGGCGGTGATCTTCCCCGCTGGATGGCGAGATCCGGCGCCGACCTACCGTCGGCCAGTGGGGTTTCCCCCAAACAGGACCTACCTGCGGGGCACCGACCCAGTCGGGACAAGCTCTAAGCTCCCGACCGGTCTCCCGGAATATGTGGTAGTGTAGTGCATGTTAGTGTAAGTGTATGTGTAAGAGGAGAGGATAGGACAAGGAAGAGGAAGGACAGATCGCGCGCGGTCCGGGGCCCGTTTGTTAGGGTACTGCTCTGGCATTTGCCTGGTGTTGATCGGAGAAACCACGGAAAACTACCGATCAGAGCAGCCGGCCGCTAGAATTCTCCTCCAGACAGCAACCGAAATCGACCTAGCTAGTGTCGAAAATCCTGCCGCCGTCAGGACTCGAACCTAGAACCTCCCGGTCAGAGACGCTGCAATGACATCAGTTGATGCACGGAGCTACCGCTTCCGGTTCAACTAACCAAAAACTCCAAAGGATGGTGACACTGACAAGCTCGAGATCCTTTTAAAATTCGATTTCAACAAAACTTTATATTTGCGGCACGGCTTTCGTGGTAAAACCGCCCGGCGGAGTTCTTAAAATGGAAGAGGGCGCTCGAAAGGCGTCGCCGGCGCCGCCCGCGGCGGCGTCTCGGGAGCAGAGGCGTCGCGACGCGGCGCCGCCTCGCCCTTCCCTTCCGCGGCGCCCGGTGCGCCGGCCCCCGTTCCGATCGGCGCCCCCCGCGCGCCCCGGGGCACGCGCCGCGCGACTGGTGGAGGAGACGGCGTGGCTGCGGTGGTGGCGGAAACGGTGGTGACGAAAGCGATGGTGGAGGAAACTGGTGTTGGAAGTGGTGATGGCGACAGTGGAGAAAACGGTGGATTGATTGATTGATTGATTTTTTCATGTTTCCGGGCGCGACAACTGATTCGGTCATTAGTTTCGTTAGTGTAGTGCATGTGTTTTTCTCGGGAGGCGGGGCGACGAAAGGCGGAAAGAGGTGAGGAAGTCGGTAGGGAACGGCGAGTGCAGGTGGGTGATGGCGAGAAGCCAGAAGGGTGGTGAGGTGGGGTATCGGTAGGCCGTCGGGGGGGGGACTCGGGGGCGGTGGGAAGGGGGGGGAGAAGCAGCAGTGATCGAAGGGCAACAGTAAGGGTTGTGCAGTTGGCCACGGGTATTGAGGGTGGCCGCGCGGGAGCAGCAGATGTGATCGCTGAGGTGGGTGCGGGGAGGGTGCGGCGCCTGGCGCGGGGACGGGCACGGGAACGGGCGCAGGGGGCGAAGAGGGGCGAACCTGGGCGGGGGCGGGAGCGGGCGCGGGGGCGGGGGCGGGGCGGGCGCGGGAGCGGGGCAGAAGCGGGAGCGGGTGCGGGCGCGGGGCGGGGCCGGGGCGGGCGGTGTGGCGGGGCGGGCGAGGGGCGGGGCGGGCGAGGGGCGGGACGGGCGAGGGGCGGGACGGGCGAGGGGCGGGACGGGCGAGGGGCGGGACGGGCGAGGGGCGGGACGGGCGAGGGGCGGGACGGGCGAGGGGGCGGGACGGGCGACGGGGCGGGACGGGCGAGGGGGCGGGACGGGCGAGGGGGCGGGACGGGCGAGGGGGCGGGACGGGCGAGGGGGCGGGGCGGGCGAGGGGGCGGAGGCGGGCGAGGGGACGGGCGCGGGTGAGGGGGCGGGTGAGGGGGCGGGCGCGGTCGTGGGGGTCGTAGATGGCGCGGGGGCGGTGACTTCGGAACGCGCGCGGGGTCGCCGGCACGACCTGTGGCGGAGCGCTCCTTACCTGCGGCTTTAAGCGCCCGCTCGAGGCCCCACATCGACCCGGCGGCACTCCGCCCGCGCACTCTTCGTAATCTGGGGCTTCTGCGGCGCTCGCGTCGAGGCGATACGGGGATTCAGGGCTTCTTAATCTCTGATAGCCCGCAAACGCAGCAGGCGAATCGTTTTCACGACCCTCAAAACGTTCACAACGATCAATTACCTTGATTTATTTTGTCTTACATAAAAAATAAGTGTATATAACTTATTTTATGCATTATGTTATATATATATATATATATATATATATATATATATATATATATATAAAATTGTTAATGAAATAATACCTCAATTCATTCCAGAGAAATAACCACCTAGTTTTCTTCTTTCACAATTAGACTTCTTTGGCAGAATTTCTTCTTAGCATACAATTTTTTCTGAATTTTTAATCAATCGATATTATACAAGTTTCCAAAGGAGTTTCAAGTATTCGAAGAATGTTTCTTTCAGAATGTTTTAGAAGTTTCGTTAGAGATTTTGTAATTATTCCAACTTCCCGTGAAAGTATTAAATTACGAAGAAGTGCGAAGATTTCCCTTAATACTACATATGGCTAAATAGCACGTACATGCTTTGGCGCAGTGCGTTTTTCTCCGAGAGTTGTTCCCAGTAAAGGAATAAAACACTTGCTTTACGATAATGCGTTTGGATTCTCGGTGCGTTGGAATCACTGCAACGTTGCAGGGAAAACATGTTCGCCTTAAATTACAGACTCTGTGTTTCGTTTTGATACGAATTCCTTCGTAGTTCTCGCTTCTAAGAGCCTGATATACAATGACCCGACCTTAAACTTACTGCAAAAGAAAGGAAATTTGCCAAGGAATAAAAGCACTAAGCCCTTTCCACAAAACTAATGGCCGGCTCCTAGGAGGAGAAAGTTCGCGCTGCAAGGGGCTCTGTTCCATCAAGCGGCTGCTTTGGCAACGTGCCGAAATTCCTTCCGCCGTTTACCTCTCGCCCCGCCTCCGCCTCCGCCCTCGTCTCTGCCGCACGGTGGTTTGAAAGACGCAAAAAGAGGACAAAAATTGTTTTCTTCATATCTATTCAAATGTTGCATGATTTATGTCCATATGGAAAGAAAAATGTCCAACGTTCCGGGTTTCTTGCTACCCTTTCGTGTTTCTGGTAATAGCGTTTTAGACCTTGAACAAGAGGTACTTTTTAAGACGTTGGATGGTCATAAATGCATTCGAATTCGGGATTTACGCTTCTAAGTAATAATTGTTGTTACAAAACTATGTTTTTCTCTTCTTACTTCGCTTTAGTTTTTATTTATATTTTCAGAAAAATATAATTAGTTGTTTTATATTTGAAGTTAATATTTGTTTAGTCATTACCACGAAAGAGCGAATGTCATTACTTTGCATCTACAATTTTTTTTATATACAATGAAAAGGTACACGTTTGTCATTGAAAATTATACACGTTTTTCGAAGTATCTGGAAAATAAGTTAGAAGCGGTGTCTTTTCGAAGTCCCATCAACTATTATGCAGTTTCAATTTTTATGGTAGAGTTCTAATTGAATATTGGCTGAAGGAACGCGGGCGATTCATAGCTCCTTGTCAAAGGTTCTATGCTGGCGTTCCCCTCTAGCGTTCGCCGGAAATCATTGGTGGGGGTTAATCGCTATAATTAGATATTTTTTTCTGCAGGTAGTTTTTACAACCCGGTGGCAGAACACTACAATTTACGTATTCCAATAAGAAATATAAATAAAATTTAACTTTAAATTATTTTACGACAGTAATAATAATAACAATAATAATAATATGATAAAAATTCTAACAATAAGAGCAATAATAACAATAACAGAATTAACTCTACATTGTATGGCTGACCTGCACAATTATATTAAACTATTAAATTCACGAGTTTTTAATTACACTGGACTTCACTTCACTTCACTTCACTTCACATTTGCACTTAACTTCTCTTTCTACTTCTCTATTGCACTACACAAAACGTCACCACACTTCAATACAATACTACATGAATATAATTATATATTTAATAAAGCAACACATTTAGTAGAAATTATCACACTACTCTCTGAATCTGAATCAGTGAAATTGTCGCTGATTCAATCAGTGAGCGCAAAGTCACTGATATCTTCAGTCGAAATGTGTAGTTTCGCTGACAATCAGTGAATATGTGAAGCTTTTCATAATGACTGCCAGCATTTCACTGGTTGTCAGTGGCAGTGCCGCGCCCAGGTCGCGCCACCGTACCGACCGGTCCAGTTATTCACGTGGCGTTGTGTGTGTAAGCAAAATCCCACGGCGGAACGAGTGAAATGAGGTTTCCTGTGAAAACTGACCTGTGTCTGAAGATTGTTTTAATTGCGTTAGGTAAGTAGTTTCGCTTTCTGTGACTCGTCTTGTTGATAACTGTGAGTCGTTTTATTTTATGGTGATCATTTAGCCATACTAAGAAATAGGTTATGAACATGTGCTTACTACCACGTATTTGTTCTTATTAATAACTTGGAAACTTCTTATGTAACTTAAAAGTTTTAAAGTAACTGTTTGGTGATACAGTGTGAAATATCTGACGTGCAATGGATAATTTCGTTTATGAAAGTTGTAAAAAGTCAAATATGCTCTCGATTACACCACAGCAGAGCCGGGCATGGCAGCAAAATATTAACTCTTTCTTTGGTTTTTCCAATTTAGTTTAATGACACCAGTCCAGGAGTGGAGTTTTGAAAAGTGTAAGAGAAAGTGCTGGAGCTACCTGGGGACTCTTAACACTGAATATTTTGAAAGGTATTTTAATTTGCCAAAGACTACTGTAATACTGATTTATTTTGATCAGTGTTCCTTGCTTTCCTTAGTCACTAAACACATTATATTTTACTCATTTACATGGCGAGGCTAGTTTGGCAGAGTGGAGGGAGTGCAGATGGTACATCAAAGCCATTTGCCACTCCTGAGGTTCCTATCCAGACCTCATAATTCTGCCAGTTAGTATGATTTTGTATGTAATCTGGAAAATAGTAACCATTTTTCCTCACATAACTCTTGACCTATCTATGTTTCTGTTTTAGGGGGGCTGTAATTTGCATCTGGAGGAATTGGAAAGGAGAAAAACATTCAAGAAAAATGTCCAGCAATATTTGATATGGGTGAAAGGATAGAAAAACTATTCTTGTTTTGTTCATGGTGATGGTTTAACATTCCTTTTAATAATAAATATTCCTTCACCCATGCAGCATTTGACTTATTTTTAAATTAATATTTACAACAAATTTGGCATACTCAACATTAGCAATTTTTTCATTTTTGCAGTATATAATGATTATATCCTCGAGTATTTAATTTGAAAAAAAAACTCAGTTGAGTTTCTGTAATAAACCCTCCTCCTGGGAAATAAAACAATGCTTCTGCATTTGTTCAATTATCAAAACCTTCTACCATTGGAGTTAAGTTTTGTTATATCATAGAAATTTGATTCTTTTGTTCTGTGTCTGGTATTGACTTCATAGATTGACTTAAAGATTTTTCCAATATCGAGTATGGCTCAATTCTAAATTCATCAATTTCTTCATATTCAGGAGATTTTCATGTTCTATGTACACAAAATCTCCTTGTTTAATTCAATTTATCTCCTGTGTTGGTCGAATATTTTTTGTTATCATTATGAGGTTTTATTGTATTCTTGAGTGCTATTTTCCTCTCTCTTTCTAAATCTTCGTCTGTGCATTTTATTTTTAATTCATGTGGTAGGATATTTATGGTTTTACCCTCTAGAAAGTATTTTGTTGAGACTTATGTCACTGTATGTTCTGTCTCATATTTCTCCACAGCTTTTTTCACAATAGTTGTCCAAATAGCAGCCTTTTTGTCAGTTTCATTCATAATACATCTTATTTTATTCACCAAAGTCTGGTTTAATCTTTCATTGAGACCATTGGCGCATCTATGGCAGTAAAATCTATTTAATTTTTTTCTTTATTTGGAATTGTTTTAATTCTTTTGAACTTATTCCTGGATATTGATCTGTTAGTACCATCTAGACATCATGGTTTTTTGTTACTTCCTCAGTTAGTTTTACGAAATCATCAGCGTTTTGATTTTTTGATGTTAAAATATAAGCATATCTTGTGAAATGGTCGACCAGTAGGTGTAGGTATTTTTTTGTTGACCGGGATCCTCCGTAACCTCTGATGGTATCTATAGAAACTATCTTGAAAGGTACGTTGCTTGACCTAGGTGTGACATTAATCCAAATTTTGATTTTCTTCATGATTTATTCTTTAAGCCGATGTCACAAGTTTCACAAATCTTCTCTATGTTTATGTTTATATTTTTCGCTGTAAATAATGGTGTTACTTTATCATCTGCGCTCTTCCCAGGTAACAATAAGTATTGTGTACATATTTTAGTAATATTTTACTAAATTCTTCTGATAATGAGTTTTTCTCTTCTTTTCAATTTTTATAATAAATTTCATTTTAGAATATTAGTTTCTTCTTATTGTTTTGTAGTTCTGTGCATCTTCTTTGATCCTTTTTTATCTCTAATTTCTAATTTCACTGGGTTTACAATTTTTAATATGTCATCTGAGGTTTCATCAGGCTCTAGAACTGGATGCCTGTTTAAACAGTCTGCCTCTTGGTTTAATTTTCCAGGATTATATTTAACTTTAAAATTGTATTGGGACAAAGATCTGGGTTCTTAATGTGTTCTTGCTTTTCTATTTAAATTTTTTAAAGGTTTATGATTGGAGTGCACCAAAAATTCTCTTCCAAGTAGCCAATGGTGCCAATATATCACAACCTCTTTTATTGCCAAGCACTCAAGGTAAATTGCTTTTTTTTCCTTTTGAGCTTCACTCAATTTTTTGAAAAATATGCCACTGGCTTATTATCCCCATTTTTGTCGTTGTTTTAGTACAGCTCTGATTTCTTTTATGCATGCGTTCTTTTTCAAATTGTTCCATTCTGATTCTACTGTATTTTTCAAAATCATACTTGAGTACCAATCTGTCAAGGGAAAATTTTAGAATTTCTCTTCCACAAAACAGCGTTCAAACTTGTTTATCCATTGGCATGTTTGAGTGTCTTCCATTAAATATATTGATAATAAAATCATTGGCAATTTTCTCAAATTTTTACTTCAGATATTTGTTGCTTATCTTCAAAACTTTCTTTAAAAGTTTCTCAATTGTTTCATCTGAGGTACTCAGGTACATTTTCAACTTCTTGTAATCTCTTTTCAACCTCTATAATCTCTTCTATGAAGTAGTTGTAGAATTGCAAATTTTCCTCTTTATCCAAATATACTTTTGATAGATTTTCTGATAAAGAAATCCAGACTTTCGAACGTGATCTGTCTTTTTTAAAGTATTTTTACCTTACCAAATATTTGTGTTGTAATTAGCTCCTTGTGAAGGTTTGTGTTTTAGAGTTCATCTGGTAAGCCATTTAAAATGTTTACCTCAAGTGAATTAATAACTTAGAACTTGCGCTTCTTGATACATACCATCATTCATCAATTTTTTTCCTGTCTTTGAAATCAGTAGCCAGGTGCCTCCATTTTCGGTGTCGGGTATCAGTCATTTGTTCAGTAGCATGCCAGATTCGAAATTTTAGGAAACAATACACAATAGTCTTTGTTTTCTTTATACACATATATGTGTATATATACATGTATACATATATATGTATATATGTACATAGAAACAAGGGCATGCAGTGCTGTTAACATTTCAATTTAAGCTTGCAAGCTGCTGATTTTAATTATGAAAATTATAATTAGCAGAGAGCTGATTAAGTTGCCCTAAAACTTGCCAAATACTTGTAATAATACCAAATGTTTATTTGTATTTTTACTTTAAAAAAGTTGACAGATTTAATGTCCTTTATTTATTTTATTGTAAAATTCATAAAAATCCATTGAAATGTATTTATGTATATTTAAATTATAAGAGTCCTTTCTTTCACTACTTTCTTCCCATCTTCCTTTTCAGAATTTGTTGTATTGTCACCAAATTGTCAATAATATGTACATAAAATGAAGAGGTTAACTGCAGGCCAATTTTATCCGTAGTGAGTTTTGAAAGTTCCTGAACATCAGTTTTCTTCTTTGTTGTATGTTTTTCATTGGTTTAAATAAAGACTCTATCTCACTTAAAAGGGAGTATCTTCCTTTAAAATTACCTTAATTCAACATATCTCTTTACCAGTATTCCTTTCATTGAAAAGCCAATTGTTTGTAAGTAAATGATGTAACAAACTCTCCCTACCCAAGGATAATGTGACTTAAGGAACTAAACCATAACATAGGACAATTTTTTCTATGTGATAATGTTGAAGACAATAAATGAACATATATATGGATTGCTCATATGAAATAGAATACAGATATAAATTATTTTCATATTTATGATTATATATTATAAATTATTATGATATAAATTATTATTATTATATTTATTGTATTGTATTTATCAAATTTTATGTTTTGAAGTTTGTTTAAAACATAGTGATTTCTCAGTAGTAGGATTTTTGGGTTTGTGCATTAGAGTACTGGAGAAGCGATGTGATACTTCACTGATTCAAATAAGTGAAACCTTACTTTCACTGATTGCAACAGCTATTAATTCCACTGGTTCAATTAGTTGTCACAGATTTCACTGATTCAAATAGTGAAATTTCACTGATTCAAAAAGTGAAGTTTCACTGAAAAGTGGACCCGTTTTTCACTGATTCGTTCAGTTCAATTCACTGATTGTCGGTGGCAGATTTATAACTACCACAATCAGTGAATAGTCACTGTCAATCAGTGGTTTTTCACTGATTCAGGCTGAGAGAGTACTAATAATAGCAATGGCAATAATAATAATAATAATAATAATAATAATAATAATAATACCTATTATAATAAGCCTGACTTACTAAATTATAAAGTTTACAAATATCATTAGTTAATTTACTTTTAAAACTCTGAACACCTAGAGGAAAGGGTTCGAAGACTGTCGCAGGCAACTTATTCCAGCCCGTTATTGTTCTATTTGTAAAGGAAAATTTTCCAACATGTTCTCTGTGACCTAAACTGAATTTTGTGCTTGGGATCCCCTCTACTAAAGTACGAGGGTCTACCAAGTCGGATGTAGATATCTTTCCAAGCTGAATAACCGGTGTACGCTTTGGACTATCGTCCAGACTTGAACCTATGAACTTCGAAGCTATAGCTGAGAATTTCGTGTTTATCGTGAAATGAAGTTTTCGTTCGCTCTTTTTCCGGTTCAGCTCACAGAGCGCCGTCGTTTCGCCCCCAGAAGGCGCGGCCTGTGGTCTCTCCTGGTCACGTTCCGGTCTGGGCCGCAGCGAAGACACGTTGCGCGGTGGTTGGAGCTCTAGCCATCGCGCCACCGCAGAAGTGACTCATAGTCCGATCTCGTTGAGCGAAACCGCTCGTGAACAAGCTACAGATTGGTTTGTAGAATTTCATAGAGATCACCCGTGAGTTCGTTTTGCAGGCAGAAGGCATAGGAATTCTTTAATAGCACGACTTTTCCTCGCCATTCACCTTCCCAATCCATATACAGATCGGTAATTCACCCATTGAATCTTCATTTCCGCTTCTTTAAATCGCTGAATTCATCTTCCTTAAATCGCTGAATGTTACACAAAATTATATGAATGGGTATATTGGTTTCAAGGAAGAATTCTACACAGAAATTCCTTACATATAATAAAATCAGCAGAATTAATAACTCCTGGTGGTAACAATAATGGTAACAAAATAATAATAATAATAATAATAATAATAATAATAATTTTTAAAGGAAATCATTTTTCAAACAGATTAAATTATTTTTCCAATTAATCTAATGAAGGAAATACATTTTGTAAATATTTTAGGGCGCCATAGGAATTTGCCCCAGCTGCCTTGTCCTCTGGACGCCCCTGGTAAAGACCATGGTAGCATGCGGCGCGGCTGGCGCGATGCGATGGCGGTCCGATTGCTGGCTATGAGCGTAAGGGCGGCCATTCCCAGTGCGGCGGGGCGCCCGCAGAAAGCGCACTTGGGTGATGACGGCGAACGCCGCGCCGCGCGCGCCGCCACAGGACTCTTTGGGCGCTTTCCACTAAGCGAGATGATAGCGCCTGCCGAACCTACCCCGCGCCAGCGGCCGTTCCCTCTCTCGCCCAGCTTACTCGAACTTCCAGAGTCATGGCTTTACACGACAATCAGCAAGCCATTTCTTTATTGCGCTCTGCGGCTGTGCCCCGTAATCGCCACGGTCATAATAATTAGAAGGGGGCGGATTTTCATGAAATGTCATTTTTTTTTCCTTTTCACTTTAGAACAATGCTGTTTACTATAGAAACTCATTTTATTCTATGACAAAAGGAATTGACCCATTTCTATAGGTCATTATTTTCCATTTTTTTTCTATTTCGATTAATAAGTCATTTTTTATCTTTTTATGTAATTTTTAATGCATTTTTTGCTGAATTAATCGTCATTTTTAATGCTACTTACTTAAAATAATATTTACGAGATGCAACAAATGTTCTCACAGAATTTCTCAGTAGCCTCTTCGATTTGTTAGCCCAAAAATGTTTTGGCAGCCGTTGTGATGTAATTCTTGTGGCGTATATCAGCGCCATTGCCGGTCCGGCCGATTTCGGGATAACTCTAAAGACAGAGATTTCCTGGTAAAGAACAACCCAAACTACAAGTTTTCAAGCGGAGTTCATTCGAACGAAAGGAAGAAGCCTCGATTAAATCAGTAACGCATCCAACAGCTTGAGTTATTTATCCGAACTGGTTTTGATAAGATGTTTTACGTCATTTTTCGTTGGTTTTAGTGTATTTTAAAGCATTTTAAGAGCATTTTATTGATCATTTTTGGCGATGTTTTAGGTCATCAAAATACTCTCCTTAATAATTAGTATTATCATCACCACAACCACCACCTTCCCTGCATCTTCTTTCTCTCCTATTTTGATACAAATCACCTACAACATTACAATACTGCATCTCTCTTTCTCCCAAAAACTTATTCATATTCACGCCCCTACGTTCTGATATCATAACATTCTCGTCTCTTACCCTATCTTGGGTAATATACCTGTTCGAAAGTGAAGAATTTCAATTTGATATCTTTCACTCTGAATAAATAATATCAATAAATACGCAACATTGAGAATCACGTAAAATTTGCTCAACCACCACAAAAATAAGTAATCGTACTAAGGTTAAATGCATTACAATGGATCGGAATTACAATACAATCTCATTGAAACTTACAAAACAGCAAATATTTAATCAAGATTACCCACAAACACTAAGGGTTTTGTATTCAGCAGTAATTGGTCTTGCTTCTGACGTCGTTTTCTCCTCGAGCAACATTTTCATAAGCATTGAGTACGTTTAGTTGAATATGCAATCAAAGAGGTTTCCCGCGTCAGAGACGTAACACTCGCCCCCACCGCGAACTCCAGCTCCAATACCGCCAGCTGTAATTGCGCCTCCCATAACGAGCACGGCCTGGGGGCCCTCCTGCCACCTCCAGACCTTCCCCGATGTTTTATTGATCCCCGCTCGCGAAGACGACGCTGGTCCCTTGGGCGACGCGCCGCCCGCTCCATTCCGCCCGATTCATAACGCTCGGCGCTCTTTTCCAACCGCGCCCCCGTCGGAGCCCACACCGCCGCCCACCCGCGACCGCCGTCGACGCCGCTGCAGCCGCCCCGCCACAATACTCCTCGCGCGACCGCCTCCACGATCCCCGCTGCCTTCTTTCCGCCGAAATTCCTAAAATTGGTGGGACAACTATCCCCGCTTCTTCTCGCGAATTCCTAAAATTGTGGGACAACTATCCCGTTCTCTGTCCACCACGATCCCACTATCGTCGTTGGCTTCGCTACGCTGGAATTCCTAAAATTCCCCACTATCGTCGTTGGTCTTCGCTACGCTGGAATTCCTAAAATTGCTGGGCCTTCGCTCTGCTGGAATTCCAAACATTCCCTTGACAAATCCTCGCTGGCCTTCGCTCTGCTGGAATTCCAAACATTCCCTTGAAACTATCCCCGCTTCCATCGTCCCACCGTTTCCGACTATCCTCGCTGGCCTTCGCTCTGCTGGAATTCCAAACATTCCCTTGATAACTATCCCCGCTTCCATCGTCCCACCGTTTCCGACTATCCTCGCTGGCCTTCGCTCTGCTGGAATTCCAAACATTCCCTTGACAACTATTCACGCTTCCTCGTCCCACCGTTTCCGACTATCCTCGCTGGCCTTCGCTCTGCTGGCATTCCCTTGACAACTATTCACGCTTCTCTCGTCCCACCGTTTCCGACTATCCTCGCTGGCCTTCGCTCTGCTGGAATTCCAAACATTCCCTTGACAACTATCCCCGCTTCCATCAAACTTCCCTTGACAACTATTCCGCTTCCATCGTCCCACCGTTTCCGATTATCCTCGCTGGCCTTCGCTCTGCTGGAATTCCAAACATTTCCTTGACAACTATCCCCGCTTCCATCGTCCCACCGTTTCCGACTATCCTCGCTGACCTTCGCTCTGTTGGAATTCCAAACATTCCCTTGACAACTATTCCGCTTCCATCGTCCCACCGTTTCCGATTATCCTCGCTGCCTTCGCTCTGTTGGAATTCCAAACATTCCCTTGACAACTATTCTCGCTTCCATCGTCCCACCGTTTCCGACTATCCTCGCTGGCCTTCGCTCTGCTGGAATTCCAAACATTCCTTGACAACTATCCCCGCTTCTGTCCCAAACATTCCTTGACAACTATCCGCTTCCTCGTCCCACCGTTTCCGACTATCCTCGCTGGCCTTCGCTCTGCTGGAATTCCAAACATTCCCTTGATAACTATTCACGCTCTTTTAGTGCCACTACGATTCCTCGCTGGCACCGCCGCCTTCTCTCCACTGAAATTCTTGAAATTCCTCTGACATTTATTGTTGCTTTCCTTTTTTTACCATAATTCTCAACGTCTCTTCTCCCACTGTCCTCGTTTGCCCTGCTGCCTTGGTTCCGTTGGAATTTCTAACATTCCCGTGACATATTTCCTGACTAACCTCGTACCACCGCAATTCCCACTATCCTCGCTGTCACCGCTGCCTTCGCTTTGCTGAAATTCTTGAAATTCCTCTGACATTTAGCGCTGCGTTCCGTTTCTCCCCGCAATTCCCAATGTCTCTTCTCCACTCTCCTCGTTTGCCCTGCTGCTTTTCCGTTGGAATTCCCCTTCTACCACCGCAATTCCAATATCCTCGCTGTCACCTGTGCCTTCGCTTCGCTGGAATTCCTGACGTTCCCCGCTTCCCACGTCCGTGATTCCCAATTCGTGATAGCTATCCCCGCTTCCCACGTCCCAACGCCATTCTAAACTTCTCCACCCCTTCCGCTTGCCCCCCTCTGCTTCGCCCGACCCCCCTTCCCAGACCCTCCCCCGCAATTTCGAACGTCTCCTCCCACTACACCAATTGACCCCGTTGTCTTTGCTTCGCTGGAATTCCTGACAATCCCGTGTCACCTAGTCCCACTTCCCCCTCTTACCTCACAATTCCCAACGTATCTTCTCTCACTGTACTCACGTGCCCCACTGCTTTCGTTCCGTTGTAATTCCAAACATTCCGGTTACAACTATCCCCACTTCCCTTGTTCCGATTTCCCCCCTGTCGCGATGCTTTCAAAATTCCGAACTCCCTGCTCCCACTAATTTCCCTTTCCCCGTTACCATCACTCTCTTTCCCTCCCATGCCAAACTCTCTAATCATGTCCGATTCCTCCAACCCCGCTGTGTAGGGCCCACGGAAATTTAAGTCATCTACGATTCCACTATCTTCACTTTGGTACTACCCTCAACCAATATAATTTCCGCTACGCCACGGAATTCCAAACATTCCCTCCACAACTATTCTCTCCTCCTTGCTCGCATTTTCGCCCCCAATTCCGTCGCGTCTTCGCCTCCCTCCGCCTTTCTCCGCTGCCTTCCCTCCGTCGAATTCTTGACACCCCCGTCAACACTACACCCGCTTCCCCGCTACCCTCGTCTCGGAATTGCCTTCGCCTTCACCATTCCTGCTCCCTCCGCTATTTTCGCTCCGGTGGAATTTCAACCACCCTTATATCCTTATATTACAACCGCCTTGAAATTACAACCACCCTTACTCCGCTGCTCGTCCCGATAGAATATCCGACGTCTTTGCTGTCACCATACTCTGGCCGTTCACCAGCAACCGCCATCTTCGCCTCCTTCGTCCTTCCTGATTGATTGAGGTTTCCGGAAGCGTAAACTGCCCTAAGACTTTTACGTGTAGTGAATGTTTTAATGTCTGGACGTGGCGATGTTCCTATCTCACTGGGACGTGACATCCGGCGTCGACCTACATGCCAATTTGTGGGAATCCCTCCTCCAATTGTCTCCGCCAGCGATGCCCCGCCACAGCTGTAAGCTCCCGACTGCTTTCCTTGCCTGTGTAGCAATGTACTGCAAGTGGGTGGGTGGGTGTAAAAGGACATAAGGGAACAATAATGAAGGAAACATCACATGCAGACCGTGACCCGTTTGTTAGGATACTGCTCCAGCATTCGCTTGGAATCGATCATATAAACCACGAAAAATACCGATCAGAGCAGCCGACCGTTAGAATTCTCCTCTACCCGTCCACGTGTGTTCAATCCCCATCTTCTCTCCTGTCTTTGACGTGAGTCGAATGCCTCGCACCCAGCCGGGAGATTCATCCTCTTTGCCACAGCCTCTGAGTGTCATAATCGGATCTCGCGACGCGGAGGTAATTCGCTTTCGATGCAAAAGAGGCACGCCTCCGCCATCCCGCCCTCCCGCGTCACTTGGCTCTGCTCCATTCCTGACCGCTCGTCTTAGCTGGGTCGAATTCAGCCGCTGTGGTAGAGGAGAATTCTAGCGGCTGGCTGCTCTGAACGGTAGTTTACTGTGGTTTCTACGATCAATACCAAGCGAATGCGAGAGCAATACCCTAACAAACGGGTCGATCCCAAGGACGCCATGACCAGGAGCGGTAGCTCAGTGCATCAACTGATGTCACAGCAACGCCTCTGACCAGGAGGTCCTAGGTTCGAGTCCTGACGGCGGCAGGATTTTCGACACTAGCTTTTCAGCTAGGTCGAATTAAATCGCTGCTTGGAGGAGAATTCTAGCGGCCAGCTGCTCTGATCGGTAGTTTTCCGTGGTTTCTCCGATCAACACCAGGTGAATGCCGGAGCAGTACCCTACCAAACGGGCCACGGACCGCGCGCGATCTGTCCTTCCTCTTCCTTGTCCTATCCTCTCCCCTTACACACACACTTACACTAACATTCACTACACTACCACATATTCCGGGAGACCGGTCGGGAGCTTAGAGCTTGTCCCGGCTGGGGCGGTGCCCCGCTGGTGGGAGAGTCCTGATTAGGGGGAAACCCCAGTAGCCGACGGTAGGTTGGCGCCGGATCTCGTCATCCAGCGGGGGAAGATCACCTCCATATCCCGAGAAATACATACACTACACTAACGGGACTAATGACCAAAGCAGTTGACGCGCCGGGAAAGACGAAAAAACCAAACCAAACCAAGGACGCCACTACCCCTGCATGCTGGGTGAGCGGTGCCACCCTAAAACTCACCGCCTGAGCTGACCCAGGGCGTCAACTGATGCCATTGCAGCGTCTCTAACCGGGAGTGCCCAGGGACTAGAGTTCAACACCCGACGTTGGCAAGATTTTCGACATTAGTTAAGCCAATATCAGTCGCTGTCTGGAAGAAAATTCTAGCGGGTGGCTGCTCTGAATGGTAGTTTTCCGTGATTTCTCCTCGCCAATCAACACCCGGCGAATGCCGGAGCAGTATCCTAACAAACGGGCCAAGGACCGCGCGTAATCTTTCCTTCCTCTTCCTTGTCCTATTCTCACCCCTTACACATACAAATTTTGTAAATATTTTTTCTTCTGATATATTACTATTGCCAATTCCGGTACTATTTCAACAAGCGTCAAATACTATGACGGGGATTACTTCCACCGCTATTGTTAATATTTTTATTTCTAGTGTTGTCCTGCTATGCTCACAATTTTTTTCAATGTTAACACTAATTTATTAAATTTACTTCGTATTCAATCATGCGTTTGACATACAACACATAACTCCTTACCTATTCGATGTGGATGTGTAATTCTCTACAGAGTCACGATTCCTGAAAGTTTTGTTGATTGAAACCAATTATTAGATTGATGGCAACTACTGTAAATTATCAGCCTTTTCCATGAATATAAATTTAACATTTATTCTTATATATAATATTATATATAACATTATATTACAATTTATTTTTATCTCATGAGAATTACTTTTTCTATGTAGAACATTAAAACGCCGTACGGGTTTCAATATAGTTTGTAAGCATACTACAATGTTTTGGAATCCTTGTTATACCAATTCTCGCGTCCTTGCCTAAATCAAAAATGTTCCAGAATGTCCTCAACGATTTGGTATTAATAGGACTTAATATTTGTCACAAAATTAATACGCGGTCGCGACGTTCCCTATCAGTGTTTCGTATGAAACACCTATTCGCGACTACCTTCAGCTACTTATTGAAAAACACTTCAATCTACGGAGCTACCCTAATATACATCCTCTCGAAATACGAAGTCCATTTTAATTCCAAATTCCCAGTACTACATTAATAAAATTTCTAATTACAATTTAATACTACCATTTAAACAATACCAAGCTCTCAAATATAAAACTAATCATAAAATCCCACCTCACTATCATTTAAATAATACCCAGCCTATGTTGAAAATCCGTTCGCACCTCACCAACTGCTTACAATTAATCCGCTCTTTTTTATTCCGTGACCTCTTTCTGCTCCACGTCTCTCCTCACACCTCTGAAAGTTGGAAAAGTTGAAACATCTGATGAATCGTCGTCTTTCATATTAGCAATTTTAATGTGGATTTTGATAAATGGATACAGACGTATTATCGAAATAAAAACCAGTTTCGGAATTGAAAACTTATGTGCAAAAAGTCGATTGATAAAAATCGTTCTGTTCGTTAAATCGCCACATTTCCTGCTCTTTGTCATTTCCTGTGGATTTTTTCTAGAACAATCATAAGCAAAATGTGCTCCTGAATAAAATATTAGACGTTTATGCAGATTGAATGAAAAAAATATTTCATGAGCATTTTTAATTATTTGGGTGAATCTATACTATCTACGCTTTGTTTTCTATTACCAATAATTAATGAGTCAAGAATCGATTTCAATCGAAATTGAAAGTAGCGACATACGTGGTTCGTTTCGTAGTTCCATCTACAGTAAATGTTTCGGATGATGCAGCACTTCTGCCCTCATATCGCTACTTCCCGCCCCCTCGCACTCGCCCCCGTCTCTCCGAATTTCATCAAGTCCCTCAGCTTTCCACATTGCTCGACCTCCCCCCTCTCCCCGTTCTCATCTAGCGGAGTAACACTTGCGAGGAGATTAAATGCATTAAGCTCCCCCACACGCGGTGATAACATCCTTCAATTATTCGATTTCGCGGCAGAGTTCGCGAGCGGCGCCAAAATCCTCTCATTGATATGCAAAGTGTGATGGCGCTGGTTTCTGTCGTGTGAGAGATAGTTGTGAAAGAAACTGACTACATAACTCGTGGTTTTTGGCGGAGCAGTTCAACATTGCTAGTAAATGTCAGGCTGCTTTTGTATACGGCCAGTCGAGAAATCGTTTATTAAAGTGAGATCAATCAATTCATCTCGCGGCATGGATTTATTACGTTCGATCCTTTCGCGTGGGGGTAAAAAAACAAAGGGTTAAATTTGAAAATTTCAAGAAGGAGAAGAAGAAGAAGAAGAAGAAGAAGAAGAAGAAGAAGAAGAAGAAGAAGAAGAAGAAAGATTAAAAGTCACATCTCCTCTCTGGTAATAGTGAGTGAAAGCATACGGAAATTTCTTGTAAACTGTTGCATAGATAAAATTAAAACCATGATCTTTTTAATTATTTCAGTTTGCAAGAGAGTAAAATTTCAATTTCAATTTCCCTGATCCATTGAGCAAATACTGAGATGGCCCCTTGTTTTGCTTCTGGACATAAATGTAACCTCATTTTCTGTACACGTCTTCTAGAATTCAGTGGGAAATACAATTATTCAAATTATCGTTTCCATGTTGTCGCGGCAGGAAGTATTATTCCGAAGGACAACATGGATAAGAGACAAAATTTATTGCCTTTTTATCCTTGAAAATATATTTTATTACATGGGAGCTTTTTTTCCTTTTTTCAAAATTTAAGTAGTATATGACTTTGTGTAGGGATCACAGAATTTTAAAAATGTGCACACAATTCACTTTTCCCCATAGCACGTCATACGCAGTTTTAACTGTTTTTTGATGTAAAATAAATAAATAAATGTTTAAATAAATAAATAAATGTTCAATTTACTTTGCTTTTCAATCACACTACTAAAAAGACAACGAACAAACAATAATTTTTCATATAAGCCACCAACCCCTTTAGAAATTATGACTAATACTTCAGTAAACGGTTTTCACAGTTATTACTTAATTTTGAAAAAAAATTATTAAATTCCATAATATAAAACATAAGTCCTTATGACTGACGGCTACTTCAGTGACATAACGCAACACTTGATCCGAGTGGCGCTGCTGTATATCATGTACTTGAGAGCGTAACTGAGATGTATGAAGGGACTAATCCCGCTCGCTATCTCGAAGGGAGCTCGAGAGGGGAGTAGTTGCGTTGCAGCCTCACAGGACGTCACGAGGGCGGTCCAGCGGCGAGGGGATTAGAGGGAAATCTACATTGGCGCACGAAATTAAAGCCACGTTCACGGAATCTCACACTCGGCGCTACCTTGGAGTAGGGAATTGCTCTGCAATCTGAGCATCAAGTTCTTTACAGACGTCGTCCATACTTTGTAAGGAATTCATTACACGTTTTCAACAAAAACAATCTGACTTGACGAATGAAAATACGAAAAGTTATTAGCAGCAAAGAAAGCATTGTAGAATTTATAGCAATGTGTTATCCAGTAATAATAATAATAATAATAATAATAATAATAATAATAATATAAGAAGAAGAAGAAATAAAATATAAATGTTATAACTGAACTACATATTAAACTAAAAAGCTGCAATATAAGACTTGGCAAAATAGTAATATAGAAGCTGAATGAGACAATCTGAATACAAAAGTATATTACATCCTAAACATTATTTTAGCTTTTACGATCCCTTTAAATTGTGTAGGCCGCAAGGAATTAGTAGAACTTGAATACGCCCTGGAAGTCTCGTAAATCTTCACAAAATATTAATCAAAAAGGAATTGTGAAAATTTGTTGTATTAATTATTAATTAAACACGTAACGCAATTCTAGAAGGAGCCAGCGTATTGTGTTTGTCACAAAATTTCATGTTCCAAATAGTTGATAAAGATGATTCAAATATTTCATTAGGGCACCTAAGATATGTGTGTGGGGGTGGGGGGGGGAGGGCATCGCTTCAGCTCCTTCCCAGAAAAAAAGAGACATATTCATAACTTTTTTTACTTTTTTCCTACAGTAACGAAATTCATTAAATCTCTTAGTTGAATACTTTATAAATAATTATATATCAAAAAATAAAAGTAAATTTTAGTTTTTAGTGATACGTTATTGCTTGTCATTGTCTTCAATACGGAGCACCATATACACTGCATAACTTTCATGGATCGAGAGGGTCGTTGTAACTAAGAGAATGAAAATATTTGAATGGTGTTACATGTTCTCTTATGAAGGGAATTACGAGAGGGAACTATGAAAGGGAATTGTGGGAGGGAAATAAGAAAAGACAAATCAAGTCAATTAACATCTTGTGGAAATTCTGATTGGATGTTGTTGACGTTCTTATAAGAAGAAATAAAAGAAGTCATCTTCGTCAACATATCTTTGTGTTGGATATGTTGACGAAGATGACTTCTTTTATTTCTTCTCAATTAACATCTATTTAAATAATAAATAAGTAAATATTAATAATTAATATTAGGTAAAAAATAAAATCTTGCATTAACTGATTCGGAAGGGCCATATACTGATTCCATGGGCGTGAACTGATTCTAAGCATCTCGGGCAACAAAAAGACCTCCAGCCAAAGGCCCTCGCTCTTTTCCCCGCCGCCGTTATAAGGCCCTTGGTGCATAAATAACTGTAAAATCAACATCAGTGAAAAATTCATTATAAGAAAATATCCGGCCGACTGGGCACTGCATCTACAGCTCCTACACCCATACACACATACAACAATACATAAAAAGCCTCGTGGTGCCATTGTATATCTTCATTAAAAAAGGCGAAAACCCTTTTATCGCTTAATGGATTGTTTTATTTGATATGGGATTGTGAATTCACTCTTCTTTATTGGTCATTCCGGTTTAAATTTTACAAATCTCAGATACTTTAGCCTGACTGTCCTGTCTGTTGCAATAATGTTGGATATCACTGTAGCTCCTCGGAAATAACTTTAGGATTTTTAATTAAACCCAGACGTCAGACCCTTCCGATTGCGAGGGTGACGGAACGCGGAGACAAAGGCTTGTTAGGGAAGTATGAAGTACTGGGGAATTAAAATCGCAGAATTGGGAGGTTCAGTTTTGCATATAAATGCCTAGGATTAAAACAACATTTCGGAAGAAATATGCGAGAAATGCAGATGAGTGTTTCGTGGTTATCTGGGTGTGTCCCCTCTCACTTGGATAAACCGCGTCAGCCTTGGAGGGAGAGGTGCCACGTGGTATAGTCCACTCGCCTTCAGATGACCTTTTTCGCTAAAGGAGAGCTAGTAATTCACAGAGCTTGCACAAGGATTTCTGCCGATCCGGTAGCTGAGATCGCTA
The DNA here is from genome assembly GCA_964035755.1 of Teleogryllus oceanicus. Taxonomy (NCBI): domain Eukaryota; kingdom Metazoa; phylum Arthropoda; class Insecta; order Orthoptera; family Gryllidae; genus Teleogryllus; species Teleogryllus oceanicus. Next base: position 45,008,728 of record CAXIVR010000007.1, on the reverse strand, counting down.
AGGCAGTAGGGTCATAGCGATTGTGGACCGCGGGTTCGAGTCCCGCCTCGGGCATGGTTGTATTTGTGTTCGTCCTTTCACCCCTTATCGTCACAATATCGTTTCATCTTCACAGTTACCATAACGTTAACTTCAATAGTGGTCGCTAATGACCTAGATATTGATGCGAAAATAAATAAATTAAGAAAGAATTTCTGGTCCCTCCTTTGGGAAGTCCGAGAATAACCACGTATTCATAATTGGTTATCATAGGGCACATATGCTCTTCTCCGTGTGTCAAATACCTTTGTCATCAAAACGTTTTAAACTATTACATGCATAAATAGGGCACTCCTATTTTTTAGTGACTGCATTATTGCAGTGTCTAAGTAAATACGACCTGCAGGTTGGTTCTAGTAAGATCATAATCATCTTGACATATTTATTACACCGAAAGTATTAATGTAAATATATTGAAGCTGAATTTTAATTCAAAATTGAACATTTCTTTGTACTGAAGTATCAATACATTTTCGCAAATGTTTTAACGAATTTTATATAATAAAATATTTGCTTTCTGTACCTCAGTAGTAAGAAATGTATAGACGATTTGACTATTTAGGGAGAATGAAAGATGAAAAATAATACAAAATTCAGGATAAACTTAATACTATCACAACAACTGCACTTGCGGTAGACTAAGCAGATCTCGTGATAAACGTGAACCTATGCAGAAAGATATTGATGGGTAGAGATCACTTTACCATTTGAACGGTCAATTTATCGGAATGTAAAACTGTATTTTCAAAAGTTAATAGAATTATGCAATATCAAAGCTACTTCACAGCGATTCCATCATTACTGTTCTCAGTTTTTAAATACTTTTTGCCCCAAACTATAACCAAAATATATTTAATACTACTGCAGATGTCTACAGTTCTGGTAAAATTTACAAAAATAAAGAATTGTGCGAGAAAATTTGTTTAAAATACAATTTTTGGAAGATTTTTATACATGTAATAAAATGTACGAAAAAAATAGGAGTGACCCATGAAAATATGCTTGATTTGCAAACCCAAATTTCCACATCGAAAGACCAAAATTGAAACAATTCGCAGAAAAACCAACTGGCTACTGTTCTACTTGAAATCCATTAAACATTATCGCAGTTCGTACCATGCAAATTAATGTACGCAATCGTTCCTTTAAAATCGCATTGTATGTTCGAGAATTAGGCATAAACACGAACCTCACATAAGTAGTGTATTTATTTATTTATTTATTTATTTTACGTCAAAAAACAGTTAAAAAATGCGTATGACGTGCTATGGGGAAAAGTGAATTGCGTGCACATTTTCAAAATTCTGTGATCCCTACACTAAGTCATATACTACTTAAATTTTTAATTTTTGAAAGGGAGAAAAAAAACTCCCATGTAATAAAATCTATTTTCAAGGATAAATAGCAATAAATTTTGAATTTTGAAAGGGAGAAAAAAAACAACGAAAAAACTCCCATGTAATAAAATCTATTTTCAAAGATAAATAAGCAATACATTTTGGCTCTTATTACTTGTATTGTGTATTGTGTATTGTTACGTGTATTACGGAAAACGTTGTTAACATACTGCAATTGTACTCTACTTTCGGAAAGATCAATTACTGGAAATGGATAAATTAAACACATGATTACGGAGGTTGTTGGCATCGTTGCTACTTCGAGTCAAAGCGGCACAGCTATAGCAGTGACAGAGTGAGAAGGGTAGAAGCGATGCCTGTCCACCAAAGAAAGCTAGCTATTATTTCCCAGCAACCCGCTGAAATCCTCCTTGAAGCTGCTGGGAAAGAAGTTGCATCTCAGAACTTCAGAAAAGATACTAAGTAGAAACTTTTTGGAGTCGGGTTCTTTTCACGTCGTCTAGAGCAGTGAAATGGCCCGCAGAATGTTCTTTTAAATGCATCTACGGATCTGTTCATAACGGTAAATACTTTTGTTTAAAAAGATACGATATCTAAATTTTCAGTTTTAATCCGGTATTAGAGAATTCATTTATTAGTAATCCCAAGCGTGTTTATGTTCTCTTCATATCAACATCATTTCTCATGCGGCAAAATTTACGTCAAAACACATTCTCGTTGAAGGGAAGGGAAACACTGTTGAATGCATTAATTCTCGTTAAATTATGAACCTGCCTGTCAAGAATGGAAGAAACATGAAATATCGATTAATGAAACGTTAAATATTTTGATGGACAGACCATTTGTAATGAGCTCGGCTTCCCTTTAACTTTTAAATTCAAACAATGAAGCAGTACAGGGTCTCTACTACTTCTCTACCATTCCTCAAGAGCTCTTTCACTTGAGAGCTGTTGTACACTCACATTCACTCTAAGAAACTGGAAATATTTGACGTATTAATAATGAAATATAGTCTACGGCACATACGAGGATGATATCTGATTTACAGTTTGATGTCTTCTTCACCGCCTTAACATGTATTGCGATACATGTTACACGAAACGGTGACGTTTTACGCCCAAATTACTAATAAGAAGTATCACCTTGCAGTCTTTGTGCTTCAAACGTAAACACGTGCCGTAGGAGGTCTGCAGGGATGTCTATGGCACAGGAGCGATGCCGTGCGAGGATGTATACAACGAGTTTTAGATAGCTACTGTGGCGTCATGGAGAAAAACACACAGACATTTACAAGTATGTACAAGTTTATTTACACGTATGTACAATAACCAACTTCTGCTCCGAAACAACACACTTGTGAGTATTTCCCTGTGGGTACCCCACATAGCTGGGGATGCCCCGCCTCCTCTAACGCTACTGCCGCGCCACTACCGTGACCTCGTCACCCGTGCAATAGGCACGACACGCTCCAGACTGGGCGTAAAGTTTTGCGCATCGCGCGAGGTTTCCAGAATAAAACCCCCTGTGAACTCGTCGGCTCGATTTTATACCAGAGTGTAGTCGTCACGTGACCGTCCTAGGTGTAGGAAGGAGGCTCGCGTCTACCAAGAGACCTTCCCGGTCAAGCTGGCGCCCTCTTGGTCTAAATGTATCCCAACGCCGGGGCGCCAAGCTATTCATGCCCGCAGCTATGCGATGCTTCCCTCCTCCTCCCACCCACGGCCGCCAACGTGACGCTACACTACCGGTAACATTTCATCAGTTGTTACGGTACCATCCATTTGGAGCCTTACACGTCACTACAGTCACGGCTCTATGGTGGCGTTCACACCTTCCGGTTGGATGACACCGTAGCAGATGATTTATTTAACAGGCTGCTATGTAAGAATCGCACTATAATAGAGGAGGAGGTGTGCTCAGGGCGGTGGCTGACAGAATGGGTTATGCCGTAAGCGAGGCGAACAAGAGGGTGTGGTGTGGAAATGATGTGGCTATATTGTACGAGCTGAGCGTGGGGACAGGAGCGGTGGTGACCGCGATGACAGGTGGCAGCCGAGTGGGGGGCGATTATTTTGGGGAAAATATTTATTTCATGGATGAGAGTAACACGCGTGTGTGCGCTGCATTGGCGGTGATTGAAAAATACAGGTGTTAAGGTGATAGGATGTAGTAAACGTAGCGAAATTATCGTCAATATGATACGACCATTTCTACTCGCTTCGCTCGCAAATTTCCAAAACAACGGCGAGGCGAAATTGCTTCGAAATTAACATAAAACATTCTAGAATACTGCCGAAGTACAATTTCCAACGCATTTAACATCAGAATAGTGACTTTTGTGGTATCTTAACTCACTTCCCTCCCGTATTTCTATTACTGAAGTATTTGTACTTAAATATGTGCATTCCACGGGCGTTCGTTTTACCTATTTGCTTTAGCGGTTTATCAGAAGAAAAAAAAACACAACCACAAAAACAAACAAACAACAATTGAGGGAGGGTGTGGTGCAGGCGCGGGACAAGAAAGTACAAAGGAGTAATAGGAGTTAAGGGAGCAGGGCGGGTGAGTTGGGTGAGTAGGAAATGCCGGGTGAGCTCGAGGCAGGAATGGAGCGTTGTGTGGTGGGCCCTCACATGCTGATCTGTGAAGAGGGGCTGATGCATGGCGTGGTAGGATTGATTGGTTGATTGTCAGTGATTTTGGGCGCGTCAACTAATGGGATATTTATTCCCGTAATTGTAGTGCATTTTTTCGCGGGGGTTAAAATGTTCTTCCCCCGCTGGATGGCAAGATCCGGCGCCGACCTACCGTCGGCTAGCGGGGTTTTCCTCAACCAGGTATCCCCCACCAGCGGGGAACCGCCCCAGCCGGGACAAGATCTATGTCCCCGACCGGTCTCCCGGCAAGTTTGGTAGTGTGGTGCGTGTAAGTGTGTGCAAGGGAAGATGAGAGGACCAGGAAGAGTTAGGAAAGATCGTGCGCGGTCCGTAGCTCGTTTGTTAGGATACTGCTCCGGCATTCGTCTGGTGTTGATCGGAGAAAGCTCGGAAAACTACCGACCGCAGCAACCGGCCGCTAGAATTCTCCTTCAGGCAGCGACTGAATTCGACCTCGATGACAAGCTAGTGTCGAAAATCCTGCCACCGTCAGGACCTCCCGGTCAGACAGTGCAGTGACATCAGATGAAGCACTGAGATACCTCTCCCGGTCACATGCTGCTGTGTGAAGTGGGGCGTGGCTGATAGATGGCGAGGGTGAGGTGGAGGGTTGATGCAATGGCGGCGTCGCGTTGAGAGAGCGGCGTGTGGCGGGAGTGTGCCGTGGCCGAAGTGTGGCGAAGCGAGAGCGTGGTGAACCGTGACGTGGCGGGAGAGTCGCGTGGCGGATGCGTGCCGTACCTTGCAGTGACGTAGCGGGAGCGTGGCGCGGCGGATCGCCCGTGGGGAAGGGTGCAATAGGGGCGTGGGCCGGAGCAGGGCGGGGATACAACGTACCGGGCGGGGTTCCTTTCCCCGCCTCGTTGCGTTTCCCGCCCCGTTCCGGTGGGGCAGGGGCAGGGGGAGGAGCAGGAGGCAGGAGCAGGGGCAGGGTAAGAGAAGAGACAGGAGCAGGGGTAGGGACAAGAACAGGGACAGGAGCTGGGGAAGGAGCAGGAGCAAGAGGAGGGAAGGAGCATGGGCAGGAGAAGGAGCAAGAGCAGGGGCAGGAGCAGGAGCAAGGACAGGAGCAAGGACAGGAGCTGGGGCAGAAGCAGGGGCAAGAAGAGGGGAAGGAGCAGGGGCAGGAGCAGGAGCAAGGACAGGAGCTGGGGCAGGAGCTGGGGCAGGAGCAGGGGCAAGAGGAGGGGAAGGAGGGCAGGGCAGGAGAGGCAGGAGCTGGGGCAGGAGCAGGGGAGAGAGGGAGGGCAGGGGAGGGCAGGAGCAAGGGCGGGAACGGTAGTGGTCGCGCGGGCGTTTACGAGACCCGCTAACCGCGCGTAAACCGCCGCCCGTCGACGCGCCGAGGCGGCAATCCGCGCGGGCGCGCAGCCCAAACGACGCGATGCATTATGGAGCGCCCTCTTCACTTCCTCCTCTGCGCGGGGAGGCGGCGCGTTTATTCTCGCCCCGCTCCTCTCCGCCCGAGCGCTTCGCCCGCTCTCAGCTCTCTTTCAATCCGAAGGCCCCCGTGTGTCTCGCCTTTCTCCCAGGAGGATTATCGTAATGGAAATAGAGACTGAACATTCCAGTCCTCACATCCTTCGAATCTTGAAGATTCTATTGATTAATTGGATTGATTCAGGATACAATCAAATGCTATTGTCATTAGTAGGAAACGTAATTTATTGTAAAAAAAAAAATAGTAAAATATGTACCTATATATGTATTCATTTTTTCCAAAATATGTAAAATAAAAATAGAAAATATGTAAAATAAATATTCATTTTAGTGTTTAAACTTTCTCTGAATGAGCATTTTCCAAGCACAAAACGTCACCGATAGGGTCTTAACGTGCATTCGGAACGGTCGAAAAAAGTTTACCTTTATAGAAATACTTCTACACTAGTCTCATTTGCATTATAAAGTTCATTCATGGTGTAAACAATGTTTACGAGGATCCGGTGCTCAAGTGGATAGTACTGGTACTGTGTAGCCAGTAAAGGATCCCGGAGGGGGGAGGGGTATAAAGGGACATATACTCATATAACATATAGTTACAGCATACTGTAACAACCATTCTATAGTATGGTGGAGGGACAGATCTTTCACGGAAAAAGTCTGACCACCCAAAATAAATAGACCAGTCCTATATACTCGTTTCGTTATAACGTCCTCTTGAATATTAGCTCGTTTCAGTAGAACCTACTGGGTATTTTTTGTTTTTTGTTTGTTTGCTTTTTAGAAAAATAAAATGTTCTCTTACGTAGATTTAGTCTACTAAGCAGAGAATAATTTTCCAGAGTCTCAAAAATTAGAAAATATTAGTACAGCCTAAAAACAGCGCATCTAAATCATAAAATTATCTAATATTTATGACATTTCTAGTTCCGATAGCGCAAATAAATGTGAGAATTTAAAGAAATCCATTGTTTGTAAGTGGTGTATTTCAAAAATTTTCATATTGTTTACTTGATCTCTCATCAATTTCAGTATACTCACGTTCCATTTCTGATACGAGTATGTCATAGATTTGGAAACACTGAATTTGCACTAAGATTATTTGAAGAGTGACGTATCATATTTTAACGAATGTTGAGTCAGAACTAAACCCATAGGAAAAATTGATAACATCCGAATGTCTTTTCAATATTCCGACATTCACTTGAATATTCTGCACGTCTTCGCTTCCACGACTATGTTACAATTCGGATGAATACAAATGGTGTGAAAATAGAACAGAAATATACTGGACCTGTCAGCGTGAAAAATGATCGTTTCTGTACTCACGTTCCATTCTGATGCACCAGCCTGCTGGAGTCGACGGCTACACTATGCCTCTGCGGTTTTTCCTTTCTTTTAGCGTTCCCTGGAACAAAAAGAGAAGTAATATTAATGTGGAGTCATCAGTATTGTATTGGTCATGGTCCACCATCCCTAATCCAGACATATACTTTGCTCTCTTAATCTTGATAGAGATCTCCACCAGCAGTTTCAACATTCTGCAAACTTGCTGTGCACAAAGTATAATGAATGACCTTGCAGCACAACACCCATCTTAATTCCACAATAAAAAAGACCATTAATAAAATTATTTAAATTATATATCATACGGTAATTTTATTGGAAAACACTACTAGTGTATAATAATTACTATAAAATTTATTATTAATTATATCAGTCAAATCTGGTAATAATTGTTTTAAATAAGTATTTTAATCCTTGAGTAAAATAAAAGTGCCTTAAAAACTGTTTCTTTGTTTTCCTTTTCACCAAGTGCACCTGCGGTTCATCTATTTGAAAACCTCTCATCTCTGTATGACTCTGCAAAATACAAATCGTTTCACAAAAGTGCCATGTATATTTTTATATCTCTAAATAATAACAAATTTAATTCAATTCGGAAGATCCTGGGACATATTTTTTGGACCATTCTACAAATTTATTCTTTCCTCATGGATCTGATACATGCGAAAAGCTGCTCAAATCCAAGATAACAAACACATGCGTACGTACAAATGACTCCCTTTGCGAGTTCTGAGACTTCGTAATTGAAAATAAATAATTAAGAGACCGAACACTCAACTAGATTTGATAAAACGCGTTCCTAAATATTTGCCTATTTATACATCACCGCCAGTGAGTAAATGACCTCCCGCATGAAGTAAATACTTCGTAACAATAATGTTACATATCATTAGCGGATGTCGACATTTTGTGTTCAGTGACGGTGCTATTAAAATCTCAACGCCTGCAACAGCAAAGATAGCCCCATAAGTGTTTTTACAGCGCCACTTCCTCAATCTGTTATCTGCGTGGGCAGTAAATTCAAAACTGCTTCGTCTAAGGGCAGGTCGAGCGTATCGTGAATCTTGTTTGGACAGGGCGTTCTAACTTTTCAAGCCGCTCTGATAACACAACGTGCGTCTCCGCAAGCGAAACCTTGACCTTACCACCCTCTTGTTTCTTTTTATTCTCGGATGCATTGTTTTATTGTGGCGGCTGCAGCCTACTTTCCATTCAAATCGCCTCTGGGGTTGACTTTAGTGTTCGTAGTCAGCCGTTGGCAGCAGCACTGGTAAACCCAGCGAAGGAAAGGCTGCGCTCCAGGAAGTTTGTAAGGATGCTAAGAGAGCGCGCCAGTGGTTCGAAGTCTCGGCACACGGTGTTGGGAAAGTTGTGTCCAACACGTGGTCCTCCCGTTCCCTAAATGTGGTATTCGTATCACGCCAACGTAATGGTCACGCTTGTTTTATCTACAATCGGACACTCTGACCCACATTCTTTCAAATCTTGAAGCGGCATCTAGTTGTCGAAAAACTGGTTTGTCGGAGCATGGGTAATTTAGGAGGGCGGAAAGGTTTCTATTATTTTTTATAACAACATTTTTAATGTACAAAATTGTTATTTCAAAACAATTGTATAAAAATATGTAACCATGCATTTAACCACAAAATCATCAATTTGGGAGGGAGGGAGGTCTTCTTGAAAGACACTTTTAAACCGTGACCACTCCCAATTGCAATTTACAAAAAAATCTATGGTGAATGAGTCAATGTATATGTTAGAAAATCCATTATTTTCGTCCATTTAAAATAATGAACTTTCGTCAGATAAGATTCTCAATTATGTCTAGTGCAGAGATCCCATTCGTTCTTCAATCTCGATAAGAGACATTTTTCTTTCGACTTTCAGTCATCAGCAATTGGTCCGTTAATGTCCATAGCAAATACGTTTATCCATCGTTGATTTTTCTGAACATTCATTATTAATTATGGTAATGACCTTGTTCATTATTTCCTTTTCTCCCTTAGTCCATCTCTCAACCCCCTCCCATTTCTCTCATCGTTATTTTATTGACAGTGATGAATGGGTTGACTGAACACTGATGAGAAATATGATTAACTCGTTCTTTGCTGACGGAATTTGTATGAAGGGTAGGTCGTGTCATCGAAAGTGATTAAAAAACAAGCGCGTCACATTGGTTCATAAATCGTGGAGATAAGGAAGTGATCCAGCTATTTCAAACATTGCCTTGGACTAGACGCCAAGGAGTCGTGCCGTGATTATGCTGTTAAGCTCGTCGTATTCATCATACATAATTTGTATTTATTTAATCTATTACAGATTTTCCACTGCAATCACGTCAAATTACAGACATCTCTCTGACGATTGATGCATCTCTAATGGAGTCTCGATGGGCATCTTGAAGAGATTGAAACAAGAAGTCGAATGGCAGATGAAGGCACAAGGGCTGGATTTATAGCCGACCAATCGTGCCTGAAAAATCATTTCTATTTTTTTAAGATGAAAAAAAGAATGGCAAACGTGAGTCAAACGTTGGCGGATGAGGAAGATTAAAGGTGATACCGCAATGTAACAGACACAGAATGTACAATTAGTTATTTCATGTTTCAGCGAGAAACGAGGAGAAAAGAGCAAACCTCAATGAGGAAACAAATGCAAAGCGAGTGAAAGGTATTGTTATGTTTTCGTTTTTTACGTTCACCATACAGCTTGTTACAATAATTTTATGGATGAATTATTCTTCCTTATTGATGTCAGTAAATTATAATATGATTTTTGAAAATAAATCTAATTTAAAGCAATAAATAATTAATTAAAACATCTACACAAAAAAAGGGAGGAATGTTAAATAAGGTACATCTCATGTATTTTTATCAAGAATCGAATCTAGAGCATCCTCCAAGGATCGCCACTTGAAATTCGATATAATAAATGTATCAGTAGTTTGTTTAGCAATTGTTATCTACGCCGTAAGCCGTATCAAGAATCACAATATTTCTTCAGTACTTTAAGAGGCACTTTAAAAATATTTGAGATTGGCTAGCAGGTCCTCAGCAGCTGAATACGACACATTGGTTGTATTTTAACAGTTAGTAATTGACATTCGATTACATATAGGATTGTGTGAAAAGTCACATAGGATGAATACTAACATGGAGGGCAAAACAAACTGATTTAAGAAATTAGGCGACTGCGGCGTGGATTTTGTCAGGCAATTTGTAATGTACGCCTGATAGATTCTGTGGGAAAAGGGAGAAGATGCGAGGGGAAAATTGATGGAGGTAGGAATGGTGCCCAGTTCATTACGTAGTTGGGAATTTGGTATAAACCAGAGTGCAAACATTTTTATTAACACATATTAAAACTGGCGTTAAAACCAACCTCTAATTTTGTGAGAGTTCATGTAACAAAAAATAACAATATATTTACGAACCCCAACCGAGTTTTTATAAACAACTATCCAAAATTTTAAATTATCCATCTAAACACCTCACTCCATTACACACTGTGGTCCAGGTGACAACGAATGCACGAGCAGGGGTATGCAATAGAAATGAAGGGCGGGGGCGGGGGTGGGGAGCCGCAAACCGCCCACGTGGCCAGCGCGGGCGAGAGTCTGCTGGGAGCATTTGAGATGTGGCGAGCTTTATTTAGCCTCATTGCCAGGTCATGTCGGCGGCCACAGCTGTTGCGAGCGCAGCTGTGGTGAAGCAGCGGCGGTGGCGGTGGCGGCGGTGGCGGTGGCGGTGGCGGTGGCGGTGGCTGTGGCTGTGGCTGTGGCGGTGGCGGTGGTGGCGGTGGCGGTGGCGTTGGCGGTGGCGTGGTGGCGGTGGCGGTGGCGGTGGCGGTGGCGGCGGCGTGGGGGTGGCGGTGGCGGTGGCGGTGGCGGTGGCGTGGCGGTGGCGGTGCGTGCGGTGGCGGTGGCGGTGGCGGTGGCGGTGGCGGTGGCTGTGGCGGTGGCGGTGGCGGTGGCGGTGGCGGTGGCGGTGGCGGTGGCAGAGGCGGCGGCGGTGGTGGTGTCGGCGGCGGTGGCGGCGGACGGTGGTGGCGGCGGCGGTGGCGGCGGCGGTGGCGGCGGCGGTGGCGGTGGCGGTGGCGGGGCGGGGCGGGGCGGGGTGGGGCGGGCGGGGCGGGGCGGGGCGGGGCGGCGGGGGCGGCGGCGGCGGCGTCGCTGGGACGCAGTTGCTCCGCACTCATATTAGGCCTCGCCGACACGCGGTTGCGTTTGTGAGTCGAAATAAAAATAGGCGTAGTAATACGATTAGTGGGCATGCCTCTGATTTGTGATGTGTAATGTCAAATTTTGGGTTTAGTATTGGTAAGATGTGTAGTTAATTTTTTTTGTAATACCTGCCAATAAAGTCACACACATATTCACGCACACACGTAGAAAAATGTAATGTTAAGCTATTGCACTTCGATCTGTCTGCACTCACAGGTTGCCTAACATGGCAATTGCCTGTGAAGTGAGCGCAGTAACTCTTGGGTCTACTCGCCGAGTACTAGCAAAGGTTTCTGTATGAAAATTAATGCATTTTCGAATCTATTCCGCAAACAGAAATTGTCTCTCTTGAAGTCGTTTGAACTTGTTTACAACTTTAATTTGATAAGTCATCAAATTTCATTTTGACAACTTAAAATTATTTGCTGCGTCTAAAGGGCAAATGTGTACATTGTTAATGAATGAAAAGTTTGATTTATAACGAAGAGTATCCAGCATACAGTAGGTGTCACTCACGAGATACAGCGATTGAGGAGGTGTCAAAAGAACGGGTCACGTGCTGTGAATAGAAACACAAATGCGAGAGTCTACTGACATCATTAGAGGTGATGGCAAACTATTATAGTCACGCAGGGCTCCGAGAGCTTTCACGCATGAAGCTTATTTTACTTCGCTTTAATTGACATCTATGAAACATCAACCATTTCATGCGACAATGACTTAAAAGAGACGCATTTTATAAAGGGAGGATTATAAGTTTCTAGTTCGAGTATTAAATTCGACTGTGCAACATGGATGCAACTGTTTTCTCACGACAAACTTTCAAAACATACGCAAAATTAGCTCTGTAAACACAGTTCGTTATTTTTTAGTAGTAACGTATTATTGACTTAGCGTTTTATTAAATATTTGTAATGCAGTTTTAATTGTCATTTATTTTCAGTTTATTTGGTTTTCTTTTGTTATTAAATGTTTTATGTTTCAGCCGCCCTTCGAAATTGTTGACAATGTGATGTCGCAATATAATGACATATATGCTTTTGAATCGGACTAAAGTTCCTCATACGTATCAAAAAACCCCACTGTGTTTTTAAAAGAAAATTCATAAAATATCTCTCCATCATTAATTAGACATTACATTTTAGACATAACCTTGCTTTTTGAGGTCTGTTCATATCAAAGATCTGACCTATCGCAATAACTATTAAAGAACATATTCCTGAAAATGACGTTAACTTTGGAAGCATACCCTTATCTACCTATCAACCTCATCTGCCCGAATCTTAAGATTGTTCTAATTTTCACCTTAAAATATTGCAGTAATGCAATTAAAACTTCATGTTCTTTTCCATATCGCCAAAACGGATGTCAGCTTGTGCATTTCACAACTCTGAAAGTTTGTTGGAATACTTTTTTCTTTTAAATTATATAGTGGTGTAAAGCAAATTTTCATAAAAATAATTCAGGCAGATAAGTATATATCATATGTGTACTTTCGTATGTGTACTAAAATACTAATATAAATTGATTTTGCTTTTTACGAGAAAGAACCACCTCTAGTTCGCATTTTGTTTCTTTACCATTTACACCCCGGCGTGAGACTTAAAAAAAAGAAAAGAAAAAGATGGATATTTATTATTTCTGCAGGTAGGTTTATACAACCTGGTGGCAGAACACTACAATTTACATATTACAATTAGGAATATTAACACAATGTAACATTAAGTTTTTTGAAGATAAAATAATAATATAATAAAATGTTAACAATAAGAGCAATAATAGCATTAACTCTACAATTGATGGATGACCTGAACAATTATTTTGAACAATTAAATGCACGACTACATGTTTTTTTTTAATTACACTGCATTTCACTTCTCTCTCTCTACTTCTATATTGCACTACACTTCACAACACGTCACCACACTTCAATACAATACTACTTTGAATATAATTATATATTTAATAAATTAAATATTAATAGATATATTTAATAATACATTTAATAGTAATTATCACAATTATAACAGCAATAAAAATAACAATAATATTCAAATAATAACGATTATAATAAGCCTAACATATTAAACTAATAAAGTTTACAAATATCATTAGTTAATTCATTTCTAAATCTTTGAATACCTCAAAACCAACAACAACAACAACAACAACAACAAAAACAGCAACAACAACAACAAGAAAACACGAGCTGGCGCCCTCCCCGCGAATCCGCCTCCTCGCCCGACTGCTTCTCCCGGGATCTGCCTGATCTGAGAGGCCGGTCCCGCGCGGCGCGGCGCGGCGAGGTGGAAGGTCTCGTTACGCCGTGACGTCCGAAATTTTTCAAAGCGCACCTCATTCATCAGGGCGTTGCGCTGGGCTGTCGCGCGCAATTGAAAAATACACCCCTCGCGTTGCGTTCTATCACGTGGCTGGGGCGGGGCTCGGGGTGGGGGTCGGACGGGCAGCGGGCGGAGTGGGGGCAGTGGGACGCAGTGGGTCTTTCGTGGCCCCTAGTTATAACATAGTTATTAATAAAATATCCGGGTAATACGAGATATAGTAGATTGAACCCTACTATTGTGGTTGATGTCTCTTATTACCCGGATATTTTATCATGGATGACCACAAAATCTCCGCTGCCACTACATAATTTATAGTTATTAATGTTATTAGGACTATGAATGGCAAGTAATCAACCGATTGGCCGTGTGTCTTTCAATACTTTTCGTAATTTCGTCTTATTTTAGGGAAAAAAAATCATGTTAACAAAAGAAACGCCATTTCGTGGAATAAGTGTCACTATGTAATATAAGGGTAGCTTACTGATGAGCGTGCTCACTGTCCATGACGAGATACCGGGTTCGATTCCTGGTCGGGACAGGTTATAGTGTGCGTTTTCCTCGCAATGTCCCAGTATCTGTTGCTGTGTGTCGACGAGAAAGCTCACTTCTCAAATAGAGAAGACCAGAATACGGCGTAGGGACGTCTATGTGCTAACCGTACATAGCCCTCAATCCATGGCCGCAAGACCATGACCGCTGATAGACGTTGACCCGTAAGGAGCGTTGTTCTTACGTAGATGCAAGTACCGGGAGCGGTAGCTCAGTGCATCAACTGATGTCACTGCAGCGCCTCTGACCGGGAGGTCCTAGGTTCCCACTCCCCACGGCGGCAGGATTTTCGACACTAGCTTTTCAGCTAGGTCGAATTCAGTCGCTGTCTGGAGGAAAACTCTAGCGGCCGGCTGCTCTGATCGGTAGTTTTCCGTGGTTTCTCCGATCAACACCAGGCGAATGCCGGAGCAGTACCCTAGCAACGGGCCACGGACCGCGCGCGATCTGTCCTTCCTCTTCCTTGTCCTATCCTCTCCCCTTACACACACACTTACACTAACATGCACTACACTACCACATATTCCGGGAGACCGGTCGGGAGCTTAGAGCTTGTCCCGACTGGGGCGGTGGCCCGTTTGTCCTGGTAAGGGGGAAATCCCACTAGCCGACGGTAGGTCGGCGCCGGATCTCGCCATCCAGCGGGGGAAGATCACCACCATCTCCCGAGAAAAAACAAGCACTACACTAACGGGACTAATGACCAAAGCAGTTGACGCGCCCGGAAACACGAAAAAATCTATCAATCAATCAATGATAGACCTTGACCCATAAGGAGTGCTGTTCTTACGTAGATGTAAGTGTACTCATACGCCATCTTTACCTACAACACATTTGTTTCGACTTACTTAACGGTCGGTGGGTGGTTGAATCCGTTTCAGACTCCAGCCGATAAGCTTGGTTTTTCGTTCCTCTGTTTTGTTGCATGAAGCCTGTGTAAGAGTACAGTATTAGGAAAAAATGTGTTAATATGATGGTAATTAATGCTTGTAATTGATTATGTAATTAATAAAATTACTTTTGTTATTAATATTATATACAATAAATAGAGCCTCTGGGATGGCTCATGGGCAGCTTACTAGCTTCCCGTGCTGTGGTCCCATGTTTGCTTCCTGGTCGAAGCAAAAATAGAGCTGTAGCCTTCCTTTAAAATCGTTCCAGTTTCTGTAGCTGTGTGGCGAAGTAAAGCTCAAGTATGCGTATCTTGCTAGTTACGATGAAGAGAATGTGCCATGTTCGCCTCGTCACTCTCACCCTCAAGCATAGGAATTTAACTAGGCCCAGGCATAGGGGGCACGGATAGCTGGCCGGCGAAGTCGGACTACCGACCCAATAACGCGAAATACATACATAATATAATAAATTTAAAATAATTAATTATGTAATTCATAAAAATAATTGGATATTTGACAGTGTTTGAAAGTTATGAAAATTTTCTGAAAATTCCAAAAGACGATAAATTGAAGGTTGTTAATTGGGTCGTCTTAAGCTGGAGTTCGGCCATATTACGCATAAGATATCGCATTTGTTAAATTATTAACTTGTGAAAGTTATTGCAAGTTTATGAAATGTGTAATTTGGAAGCCGAGAGCGAGCATAAACTGAGTTGACATTCAAAATTGGCGAACGCAAATAAAAAGGAAAAAAAGTTGGATACTGAACTGGCTTGGAATGTACTGTTAACACACCCCAGAGAGAATTGACCGACAATAAATTGTTTATTTTTTTAAAAAAGAGTTGTGTCCACTAATTTATTGAAGACACAAAATCTTACAGCAAACGTTTGTGCGAGATAGGGGTAAGGGTACTAAGAGTTTTGTTCAACGAAAAACTTGATCCTCTCGAAAGTATTGATCTGGAACTGAAATTATAAGAGATGGAACATCCCAAATGTCTTACAAGTCGACCAAAACATATTTTCCTGAAATATTTGCCGTTGGAGTAGTACGGTAAACAACACGCAAGCAATCCCAATATAATTAATGCTGATAAGGATGTAGTGGTTTATCACTGACTCCAACCTTACTGATTACTAGAAGGTAAAAGCAACCATATGCAGAATTCGAACCCTGAACCTTTAGTTGCCGCCACGACCGTCTGTACAACCAGATCGGCTTTATAGGAATTGGTGAACGGTGAATTCCGATTGCGCAACCAGTTCACTTTCGGTTCGGGGCCGACAGTGGTTGGAACATGAAAGTGAGCGCGGGTCGAACTCTCTCTGTGAATACTTCTTGCTCTGAACTACATGTGGCGAGTTTCCAATGAGCCGATTGTTTCCGGCGGTTAGGTTTTCCTCACATCCTCTTCCCAGGTATCCCCATTTTACTTTTGGCTACCTGGGAAGGCTTGACACGATTGCATCCCGACCAGTGTTTTGGGAAGGGGGTGTAGAAAGTGATTTTCCATTCATAAGTAACGCAAATATGTTCTTGCACTAGTCGAAAAAAGAACACGAACACAGATGAATGGACACATTCTCCAGAAGTGTGTTTGTAATGTATTTTAAGGTAAGCTAATAACCCATATTCCCTCTACCTTGGAACAGTTCACGCTAGTGCGTAGAAGTAAGTTTCAATAAATTAAGAACATTACATACAGTAAATACAAAATTCATGTTTTTCAAGTACGAAATCGAAAGGGCGAATTTGGAAGTACTGATAATAATTTGGAAGCAAACTCTTCATTCTACTGACGAGAAAAATCGAACGGGATGTAATTTGGTTATGCCTTTTTGGAGAGGTAGATAAAAGGCTTAAAGTAAAGTTGGCAACTGGATGCAGTCAGGACTCATCCAGGCAGAATGTCCAAGTATGCAAAGTACAATTCGCAGGCTAGTTGTAGGTTTCCACGTTCACGGCTCAAACTGAAGTCAAGTACCCAGACACAGAAACTTGATGCAAGGGGAAGGGAGTAACATGGCACCTCTTAGAGAAATCAGTAAGGTCTCGCGAACTATGAGAGAATGCATTAGTTAATGTACGAGTATTTAAATAAATCAAACCAGGCGCAATAGCAAAATACAATAGATTGATAGGTAGATAGAAAGAAACTTTATTCTATAATTGTGCTGAAAGACAATTGAGCAGCCGGCCTGGATATTCTAGGTTGCCAAGGCTGAAGAGCCGTGGCTGCCTCGTGCCTGAAGGACCGCGGATTCGAATCCCGTCCGGGGCATGGATGTTTGTGTGTCCGTATACCATTACCGATATCCCCTATGTTGCTTAACAGTGGTCGCTACATGACCTTTGTAGTTGAAAAGTGACCTTAAATATGTAAACGATTGGGCGTTTCATATTATCAGCGATTGCTTCTTATTTTGTCATTCCAGCTTCGTGAATCCGCCCAGAGGTCATTGTCCGATCTTCTTTGTCGCATGGCTTCAATTAATCTTATATTACAGGTTTTGCGAGGCCTTTCTTGTTTTATTCTTCCTAAAGGAGATCTTTGCACTCGTGTATATTTTATCTTTGTTTTATTGTACATTTATACAGGCCACATAAATCGCCAAATCTTTGGCATTGTAAAAAAATGACTTTTATTGACCTACCCTCATGATTCTCTTCATTATAATTACACTGAAGAAGACCATTCGAAGATATTCTTACGCCATCTTGTTTTGGTCAATTGTTCTCAGATATCCATACCACTGTAGTGTCATTTTCTAGTCTGTCTCCAACGGATTCCATTGGCTGCATCCATTCCCGAATCTCTACATTTCTAATTTTCAGCATTCTCGAGATTTGGCAACTCCTGCTTAATCCGTCCATTTCTATTGTACGCAATTTTGGTTTCTCACGTTTCGGTAAAGCCCAATTTTCTCCACTATAAGAACTCTTTCAATAATAGGTCCTTACAGAAATATTTTTTGTTCTTATTTGGATTTCTCTACCCCTTAATACTCCATTCAACTTTCTTATTACTCCTCCTCCTGTTTGATGCGTTCATCCTCACCCTTTTCCGCATTTTCCAGACCTAGTAAGATTGTATCGAAATATTTGATCTGTTCAGCTAACTTTAGTTCCTACTCCTTCTGTAGTTCAAATTTCAAATACATGTCTTCTCCTACTATTAGATTACAGTTCCCTATTCGTTGTAAAATGTGAGTCTAACTCTACAAACGAGAATTCCTCCAGATATTCCGAACCCTTTCATGAAAAGGGGGCGTGTCAATTGGGGCTTCGGGCCCATTGCGCGGCGGTGCCCATCGTCCAACGCCGAGGCTCTCGCCGGCTCCAGGCGCCCCCCCCCCGTGACAAACGAGCGCGTGTCTGCGCAGTGGCAGGCGGCGGCGGCGGCGGCGGCGGCGGCGGCGGCGGCGGCGGCGGCGGCGGCGGCGGCGGCGGCGGCGGCGGCGGCGGCGGCGGCGGCGGCGGCGGCGGCGGCGGCGGCGGCGGCACGGCGGCGGCGGCGAGCGGCGGCGGCGGCGGCGCGCGGCGGCGGCGGCGGCGGCGGCGGCGGCGGCGGCGGCGGCCGGCGGCGCGGCGGCGGCGGCGGCGGCGGCGGCGGCGGCGGCGGCGGCGGCGGCGGCGGCGGCGGCGGCGGCGGCGGCGGCGGCGGCGGCGGCGGCGGCGGCGGCGGCGGCAGGCGGCGGCGGCGCGGCGGCGGCGGCGGCGGCGGCAGGCGGCGGCGGCGGCGGCGGCGGCAGCGGCGGCGGCGGCGGCGGCGGCGGCGGCGGCGGCGGCGCGGCGGCGGCGGCGGCGGCGGCGGCGGCGGGCGGCGGCGGCAGGCAGGCGGCGCGGCGGCGGCGGCGGCGGCGGCGGCGGCGGCGGCGGCGGCGGCGGCGGCGGCGGCGGCGGCGGCGCGGCGGCGGCGGCGGCGGCGGCGGCGGCGGCGGCGGCGGCGGCGGCGGCGGCGGCGGCGGCGCGGCAGGCAGCGGCGGCGGCGGCGGCGGCGGCGGCGGCGGCGGCGGCGGCGGCGGCGGCGGCGGCGGCGGCGGCGGCGGGGGCGGCGGCGGCGGCGGCGGCGCGGCGGCGGCACGGCAGCGAACGGCGCGAGCGGCGGAGGCGAGGGCGAGAAAGGCGGCGGCGCAGAGCGGACAGGCAAAGGCAGTACCAAGGCGGAATGGCAAGCGGTCAACGGCGAGCGGCAACAGGCGGCGGCGGTAGGCGGCAGAGCGGTCGGCAGGCGAGCGGCAAGCGGACGTGGGGCAGAGACGGGAGCAGGCGGCGGGGGGCAGCGGCGGAGCGGCGGCGCAGCAGGCGGGGCGGCGGCGGCAGGCATGGGATGGAAGCGGGGGGCAGGCAGGGCGGCGGAATGGCAGAACGAGCGGGAGCGACGGGGCAGCGGACGGCTGGGCGAGCGGAGCAGGCGGCGGCGGGCGGCGGCCGGCGGCAGGCAACGGCGGGATGGCAGGGCGGCGGCGCCGGCGAGCGGCGGCAGGCGGCCCGGCGAGCAGGAGGCGGCGCGACGGCAAGGAGGAGCGGCGGCGGCGGCGAGCAGGCAGCGGCGGCGGACGGGACGGATGGGCGGGACGGCGGCGGCAGGGCCGGCGGGGGGCGGAGCAGGTTGCGGCAGAGCGGCGGTAGGTGGGGCATCGCGCGGCAGGCGGCGGCGAGGCAGGCAGGCGGCAGGCGGCGGCGGCAGGCGGTGGGGTTGGCGGCGCGGCGGCAGGTGGCCGGCGGCTGCGGAGAAGCGAGCGGGCAGGCGGCGGAACGGGGCGGCGTGCGGAGGGCGCGTAGGCGGCGGGCGGCGAGGGGGCGGCGGCCCGGCGAACGGCAACAGGCGGCGGCAGGCGAGCAGGCGGCGGCGAGCGCCAGGCGGTCGGCGCGCGCGGCGGCGGGGCGGGCGCGTTGCGCGCGGGTTCATCTGACTGGGCGGGAATTGGGCATTTGCAACTAATGCCTAACTCGCTTGCTCGAGGCAGGAGATAACGGAGAAGTTAGGCGTCGGATACTGGCTGGATGGCCGATGGTGGAAAGGCGCGTTCGGTTTATACTCGTCAAAAACGAATAATATGTTTTAAGGTGTGGTAAATCTCAAGTAGGTCTCAAAGCCACGCGTCAACTTCATGAATAAGGGAAGCTTTAGTATTTGTACATATCAGGGGTGTGGCGAGGCGAGTTAGGGCGGAGTAGGGTCGGACAGGACGAGGTACGGCAAAGCCGGACCTAGTGGGGCAGAGTGATAGAGTGGGAGCAGGCCGGGCGGGGAGGGGAAAATCAGTCAGGGATAGCGGAGCGTGGCTGGGCGCGGAGGGCTGGCAGTGCGGGGCGGGGCAGGTCTGGTGGAAGATGTCAGGGGGGCGTGGATGGCAGGGGAGGTAGAACTGGGTGGGAGTGACGGGGCGTGGGTGGCAGGGAGGGGCGCGGTTGAGGCTGGCGGGGCCGGCTGAGTGGAGTGAGGCGATGCGGGGCCCGGAATCGAGACAAAACGAGGGGGCGTGGCGCGGAGGGCGAGGCGAGGCCGGGCGGGGCGCAGCGCCCAGTGCGGTGTCCGGCGCCGCCGCTTAATTGGTGGCGCGGCCGCGGGGCGCAGTTACTCAATTTCGCGGGCGGAAAGGGCGCGGCACCGGGGGGGGGGGAAGGGGGAAGGGGGGAGGGGGGGGCTGCGGGGGAGGCGCAGGGGCCATTAAACTCGCCCCGCACGCAATCTACGGGCCTCCGCGCTCTCCACTTCACTGGAGTGAAATGGACTTCGACCGATGTAAATGGACGCGCCGGCGAATTAATTTTCGCGTGATTAACCCCGTACAAATTATCTTTTTGTCTGCTCATTATAACATACACGAGAAGTCGGTTTTTTTTCTAAGACACCTAACGCCTAGGTGAATTATTTTCTCAACATTTTTTTGTAACACAACAGTCAATATAATATTAACATACAAGTACAACTTGCCGCAGCCGACTATCAATGAATTTAAAGCAATTGCAAATACTGTTCAACATTCCTTGACTACTTCAATTTGGAAGTTAAATGGAATGTTAAATTAAACATTTGTTTGAAATTCTCACCGGTCTTAGCCGCTGAATCGCTGCTTGTATTACATTGCGGACAATACTTTGAAACGAAACTGACGACGGAAGTAATGACATTTTACATCGCATGAATGTCTCTTGCGCAAAAATACTTTAGATGATCAAATTGAAACAAAAGAGAAAAATGAGAGAGGAAAGAAGACATCTTGCACTAAAACATGATTTGCAACAAACATTGCTTTGTTAGAGATATTTAAATATCGCTCTCTAAAATTAAAGAATCACTTTCGCAATGTATTCAAGTTTTACTTATTACTTCTGGTTTTCTTTCAGTTGCGTAACATAAAAACAGTAATGCTTTCTGATCAACTATTCTACTCTCCCGAATCTTTATTTTTGCTACGTTTACTGCTCTAATTATTATTCATTACCTAAATTAGCTTCAAATCTAATTATTTAATCCTATAAATTTATTTAAGACTACATTTTGTCAATTTTTCGTAGACACTGAATTAAAAATAATTGTAGGAATCTATTCATAATTATACAGCAGGAAGATACATTATGGCAAATAAAAGAATGCATCGGTGTTCTGTTACATAATGTAATGGTGTAACTCGTAATATATATTCTACTGCTAATATGTACCTACAGTTAATATGTGCCTGCTACACTACTTTAAATTTTAAAATACATTATTCACGTACGTTGTCGCATTTTGCTTTTATGTTAAAAACGATTCGAAGCACAAATATACATTCTTTGACCTTTAAAGTCTGTTTAGTAATATAGCTCACGCGGATAAGGATGCAAAAAAAGTAGGTGAGAGGGCGCAACAGTTTTCTTGATAAGACTGACCCGCAAATGCGGTTCTTTTGATAGCGCCCAACTAGCCAGCTGGCCTTCATTCTCCATTGTGGATCATATTAGCCCTGAATACGTGATCTCGTTATTTACATGTGAACTCGAACAGAAGAGATAGTGTATTATGTTCGTTTAGATGTCTGGGTGGAGTTTCCTAACATTCATGCGATGCAACTGATGAAAAATATTACCTTTTATTGCCACTACATTTCATATCCCTTTTATGTAGTACCCCATTTGCATTTCTCTCGTTTGTTGTAATATATTAAGTCGATGTTTAAGATGTGACTGAGATACTACGTCTGTGGTCAGCACTCAAATTGACCTTGTCCTTTTGAAAATTACACTTATTAATCATGAAAAGCAGACACTAATGGAGTGATTTTTCTAATGGTTTGTCTTATCTGATCTTGAGAAAATGAAGTGATAGATTTATTTCAATAGCATGTGGATGATTATGTAGACTTACGTTCTGCTGTGTAAACGTAAATGCGTAGTACATACTATTAAAATAAAAAAAAATGAAGACAGAAAACGGATCAAGGTCGGTCGCAAAGTGTGTTTTGATTCAAAGAATCAATATCCTGCATAGGGATTTTATTTGAAATGAATACGAAAAGTTAGAAATTCAATGTCCATACGTTCATGATACATTGAGAAAATGATTTTGGCTCTCCAAAAATTCGAAAAAATCTTGAAATCTTTCAAAATAAAAAGTCAATAATAACATGTATACGTCATAATAACAATGACAATTTCCTAAGCTGAATACTATATCTACAAAAGAAAATAAATTTAATAATTATTCAAAATGAAGACAAAATTAATATTAACTGGTAGCAGGTTCGCTGTTCTGCACAATTTTGAGAAAGAATCCATCTGAATTTTTTTTCTGGAGCGAGTCCAACTTCTTAACACCAGCACGCCTGCCCGTCTTCACAGTCCCATTTCGAGCTCGATATTCAGTGATAACACGCCCACACGTTCCACTAATTCTGTAGAGTGGTGTTTGTTCAACGTCTCAGCAATTGTATCGGAGCATTCCAGCGAAGCATCAAATGGGGCGGGGCCCCTAGGGCCGGCGCGTGCCCGGAACCCCGCCCGGGTGCCGGCGAGTCGGAGGAGGGGGAGTGAGGCATGAGCCACGCGCCTCCCCACTCCGCCCCACATCCTCCGCCCAGCACCTTCCCGCTGCGCCTCGTATCTCTTCGCTCCCCTCCGCGCCCTTCGGCGTGCCGCACCTCTCAAGGAAAAGCAGTGGGGCTCAATAATGAGGTGAGGGCATAGAGTAAAGAATTATACCTCCTTAATTTGATTGATTGATTGATTTTTTCGGGTTTCCGAGCGCGTCAACGGCTTTGGTCATTAGTCCCTTCAGTGTGGTGCATGATTTTTCTTGGGAGCTGGTGTTATCTTCCCCCGCTGGGTGGCGAGATCCGGCGCCGACCTACCGTCCGCTAGTGGGGTTTCCCCCTAACCAAGACTCTCCCACCAGCGGGGCTCCGCCCCAGCCGGGACAAGCTCTAAGTTCCCGACCGGTCTCCCGGAGTATTTGTTAGTGTAGTGCATGTTAGTGTGAGTGCGTGTGTAAGGGGAGAGGATAGGACAAGGAAGAGGAAGAACAGATAGCGCGCGGTCCGTGGCTCAATTGTTAGGGTACGGCTCCGGCATTCGCCTGGTGTTGATCGGAGAAACCACGGAAAACTACCGATCAGAGCAGCCGGTCGCTAGAATTCTCCTCCAGGCAGCGACTGAATTCGACCTAGCTGAAAAGCTAGTGTCGAAAATCCTGCCGTCGTCAGGACTCGAACCTACGACCTCCCGATCAGACAGTGACATCAATTGATGCACTGAGCTACCGCTCTCGGTACCCCTTTAGTCTATGGTGAGGGTAATGAGGGGTAGGGAGGAATGGAGGAAGAGGGAATTAGGAAGCCGTGAACGAGGCACGAGGCTGAACGCAAGGTCCGAAACGTAAAGAGGGGGGGGGAGAAAGGAGTCGCCGTAAGCCACGATAGTGTGAGTTCGAGTTAGGGAAAACGAAAGAGATGAGGAGTAAAAAAAATCGGGCACGACATGATGGACGAGGCGGAGCAAGGCTGGTTAGGATGGGGTGGAATGAGGCGGGACGAAGCAGAGCACGGAGGAGCGGGGTGAAGAGTGGACTGCAAGAGGAAGGAAAGGAACGGGACGGGAGAAGAGGTGCAGGGCGCGAGACAGAGCGGGGCGGGTCGAAGTGGAGTGGAAGGGGGATCGGGCTATGCAAAGCGGTGAGGTGTGGAATGAGGCGGGTTTGGGAAGGGGTGGGCAAAGCAAGAAGGTTGAAGATGGGGCGAATGGAACGGGAAGAAGCAGTGCGGAGCCAGGCGGGGCCATGTGAAAAGGAGCGATGTACGAATGCACAAATATATATATATATTGTACATAAATATATTGTAAACATTGTTTTCTATCAGCTGTTTTTTTGTATTATTTATAACCCTTTCCATTCAAACCTATAAAGTGGTTTATTCACAGTTCGGTTATAATTTTTCTTTTAATGGAGCGAGGTGGGGGGAAGTGAGGTGGGCGGAACGGAGCGTGGCGTGTGGGGGTGGGGAAGCCGAGCGGAGCATTGAGGGGCGGGGCGCGACACAGCGATGCGTAGCAGGGCGTGGCGGGGCGACGGGGCGGGGCGGAGTGGTGTTCCGCAAGGGTTATCGGGCGGGCGGGCGCCCAGCGATGCGTGCAGGGCGTGGCGGGGAATGGCGGGGAGCGGTGGGACGTGGTGGGACGTAGCGGGGGGTGGCGGGCGAGGCGAGGTGTGGCGGGGCGGGCGGGGTTGGTGGAGCGGGGATGGCGGGGCAGAGTTGGTGCAGAGGCAGCGACTGGGGCGGGGCGGGGGTGTTCCGCAAGGGTTATCGGGCGGGCGGCGCCGCAGCGATGCGATGCAGGGCGTGGCGGGGGAAAGGCGGGAGCGGTGGGACGTGGTGGCGTAGCGGGGGGTGGCGGGCGAGGCGAGGTGTGGCGGGGCGGGCGGGGTTGGTGGAGCGGGGATGGCGGGGCAGAGTTGGTGCAGAGGCAGCGACTGGGGCGGGGCGGAGTGGTGTTCCGCAAGGGTTATCGGGCGGGCGGGCGCCGCAGCGATGCGATGCAGGGCGTGGCGGGGAATGGCGGGGAGCGGTGGGACGTGGTGAGTCGTAGCGGGGGTGGCGGGCGAGGCGAGGTGTGGCGGGGCGGGCGGGGTTGGTGGAGCGGGGATGGCGGGGCAGAGTTGGTGCAGAGGCAGCGACTGGGGCGGGGCGGAGGGTGTCCCGCAGGGGTTATCGGGCGGGCGGGCGCCGCAGCGGGCCACCGCCCGGCCGCGCTCGTTTGTCAGGGCAGCCGGAGCGGAACCCGCGGGCGCTGAGCGCGGGGCGTGAACGATTTGGGAGCGCCGCCGCAGAGGGCCATGTGGCGATGGGCGCTCCGGTGGGGGGAGAGAACCTCATGACAAAGCTCAAAGGTTTGTAAGGGGAACGAAACCTATGGGAGATGTGTCAAAAAAGCCTTTTATATCGAGGCGGTGTGTGTGTATGCGTGTGTACGAGTTTGTGTGTGTGTGTGTGTGTGTGTGTGTGTGTGTGTATGGTTTGTAAACGATGGCAGCGAAGCGTGAAATCAAGTAATAGACTGTCGAAATACATATTATCCAACTTTCCTATGATTGATAGATTGTTTCGTGATTCCTGGCGCGTTCATTGCTATGGTCATTAGACCCGAAAGTTAAGTGCATTTTTTTCACAGCAAATGGCATTACTTTCCCTAGGTGGAGGCTGAGATCCAACGTCAACTTTTTATAGCATCAACGGTAAGTTTTCGTTCAATGATTCACATTCAAAACGGAATATATTATAACTTAACGAAACAGCCAGAACAAGTTCTAATACCCCGACAAATGTGGTAGTATAGTGCATGTAGGTGGAAGTGCATGTATGTAAGAGGTGAGGATAGCACCAGGCAGAAGGAAAGATCGCGCGGGAACCGGTGCCCGCTTGTTAGGGTACTCGAAGACACCACGGAAAACCACCGATCAGAGCAGCTGGCCGCTAGAATTCTCCTCCAGACAGCAGCTGAATTCGACCTAGCTAACTAGCTAGTGGCAAATATCCTGCCACGGTTGACCCCTAGGAGCTCCTGGTCCGAGGCATTGAAGTGACATCAATTGATGCCTTGAGCCATCTAAACCGGTTTAAATACGTACGAGAATATCTAATACGAATCTGCCACATCATTCGATTCATTCGGTAATTTTATTGATGCGCAGAACCATACTATTCTTACATCCCACATTCTTATTCCCAGGTGTCTTGCCTGCGCCTGACAAGCAATTGCCGAGACGGGCACGTCTCGAATACAGAACGTACAATGCTCGTCTAGCAAGCAGATGCGAAGTGACAGGGGTACACAAAGGAAGAATTAATAACTGGAGAGTGTCTTCACGAAGCGATACGTAAATAAACAATCGTCGACGCGGGGCGGGCCCCGGATGGAGGTGGAGTGGAGAGTAGAAGAGTGAGAGGGTTGGAGTGGTGGGATGCGACGGAGAGGGGAAAGAAAGGAAGTTCGAGGGGATTCGGGGAATTGCAAAGAATTGCAGGACGCATTGATGGATTAGTGATTCTAGGCACGTCAACTGATAAGGTCATTAGTCCCGTAAGTGGAGTGCATGATCTTATCGTGGAAGGCGGTGGTGATATCCCCTCGCTGGATGGAGAGATTCGGCTCAACCAACATAGGATTGCGAGGATTTCTCCAACCAGGAATCTCCCACCAGCGAGGCAACGCTCTAGTCGGGACAAGCTCTTAACTTCAAGCATGCGTGGTAGTGTAATGCGTGTAAGTGAAAGTGTATGTAAGTAAGGGGTGAGGATAGGTCAAGGAAGAGGGAGTGCTCGGGCCGTGGCCCGTTTGGTAGGGTACTGCTCCGGCATTCGCCTGGTATTGATCGGGTAAACCACGGAAAACTACCGATCAGAGCAGCCAACCGTTAGACTTTCTCGCAGACACCACCGGAATTCAACCTAGTTATGTTAGCTAGTGTCGAAAATCCTGCCATCGTCGGGACTCGAACCCTAGGACCTCCTGATCAGAGCCTCTGCAGTGACATCAATTGACCCACCTCAGCCGCTATGTAGGACAGGGCGGGAACGCACGGACTGAAGAGGGAAGACGTATATTGGAGAGCGGAGGAAGAGGTGCGGCGAAGAAAGACGGGAAGGAGTGGGAAGTAAGAGGGAGGACGGGAGAGGAACAAAGAAGAATGGCGAGTCCCCGGGTCCCCGGTTGATGAAATGGGGAGTCCCCCAAAGAAATAAAAAAAAAAGTAATTTTACTCCTTTGAATTCATTGAGATTTTTTAAATTTATTCACTCTTCGTGCGATCATCGGCATTGATCGGCACCAGCGCGCCCATGCAAGGCAAGCAGTGCGCGAGCGTAGCTCAGGCTGTTGGCGATTGTCTTCTACGTCTTCAGGACGAATCGGGAGGCGGCAGCGCATGCCCGCGACGTCCCCCCACTCAAGGACAAAGCGTGCCAAGGCGTTGGATCTCTTTTTAACAGCCTGCTGGAGAACGAGCGTCCGTGATTGTGATATTGTTCGTTGCGCTTTGCAGCCTTTAGCGATACCCATGAAATTACTAGTGTTATTTTTTGATAAGGATAGTGAAAATTGGAACAAGAGTTTTATATAATTGCCTTCCTTTGGTATTAAATAAAGAAAGAAGTAATTGAGTAATGGGCGAGCGTTATATTTAAGAATTTAATTTTTAAAACGGGAACCGAAGACTGGGAAAAGCTTCGAGCATGTCTTTTTAAATACTATAAAATGTTTAAAAACATAAAAAATAATGAAAAAAATTATTCCAATCTTTGCAATAGAAAATTCAACATCCTCGTTCTTACTTTGCGACTATTTTTCCTCATTCTTCCAATATAATTTCAAGTAAATAAGGATTTTATTTACATAATTCAATTCTACTCTAATTATGCCAGCGAAAAGAGTAGTGTGGGGGTTAGCGCTTTTATTCAGTACCAACACCCTAGGTCCACATTGAGGAGATGCCACTGGTGGAACAGGGCAGGAGCGATCGGATAGTCACGTGTTGGAGCTGGAGGCGTGGGATGGCGCGCGGAGATGCTCGATGGGAGCGGGGACTGAAGCGGGGGATGCCGGAAGGCAGCGGGGAGAGCCCGTGTGGAGCGGTGACGAGCGACGCGGCCCGCGGGGCTCTGACGCAGTGCGCGAGCAAAGGCGCCGTTTGGCGCGCCCCGCGCACGCGGGTGGGCGGCAGGCGGCGGGGCGTGGTTTGTTTATGTCTGGTCGCGCCGCGGCCGCCACCTTCGGCATCCAGCGACCGCGCCGTCGGACCGGCTGGGTGTAGCTCAGAGCCAGCATTGCCGCTGTCTATGACCGGAAAGTCCTAGGGTTCGAGTCTCGTTGTTTGGTTGGTTGGTTGTTAGTGATTCCGGGCGCGTCAACTAACGAGGTCATTCGTCCCGTAAGTGTAGTGCGTGATTTTCATTGGCAGGTGGCGAGGTCATATCTTTCCCCGCTGGATGGCGAGATCCGACACCGACCTACCGTCGGCTAGCGGGGTTTCCTTCAACCAGGTATCTCCCACCAGCGGGGCACCAACCCATCTCCTGGCGTGTGTGGTAGTGTAGTACAAGTTAGTGTAAGTGTGTAAGTATGGGGTGAAGATGAGACAAGGAAGAGGGAGGAAAGATCGCGCGCGGTCCGTGACCCGTTTGTTAGGGTACTGCTGCGGCTTTCGCCTGGTGTTGATCGGAGAAACCACGGAACTCTACCGATTAGTGCAGACTGCCACTAGAATTCTCCTCCAGGCAGCGACTGAATTCGACCTAGCTGACAAGCTAGTGTCGAAAATCTTTCCTTGCGCCGTCGGCCTCGAACCTAGAACCTCCTGGTTAGAGACACTGCAGTGACATCAGTTGATGCACTGAGCCACATCTCCGGGTGTTTCGAGTCTCGTCGGTGACGGATTTTCGACACTACTTTTTCAACTAGGTCTAATTCAACCGCTGTCTATGAGGAGAATAGAGGTCTTAAGAGGGAACTCTAGCGAATGACAGCTAGGATCATTAGTTTTCTGTGGTTCCTCACATCTTTACAAGGCAAATACCAGAGCAGTACCCCAACAAACGGGCCATACACCGCGTGCGATCTTTCCTTCCTCTTCCTCGTCCCACCCTCTCCTCATTCACACACACTTACACTCTACATGCACTACACAACCTCCATTCAGTGGAGGAACACCGTCTCCTACCGTGATAAAATATTCACTACACTAACGGGAATAATGACCATAGCAGTTGTCGTGCCGGGAAACATCAAGCAATCCACGACGTCGGAGTCTCGGTTCAGTCCTCTACTGTGTCTACGCAAGTTCTACACAGATTCTAACAATTCGGGACTTCTGTAGATCACGTTTCGGCTGGGCTTAAAAAAAGTGCATTATTTGCAGTTTATTAACTAAAATCTTCCGAGTCGCGACCCTCAAAATCTCTTTCCCGAGAGCTGTACAAAATGCCTGCGGGTATTTTGCATACATTAAAGATAACATTGAAACAACACTCTCTTCTTAGTTAGAGATCGCGCTACAGCGATGTTGGGGAATTGGATGCAAACCCATCAACTCGCAGTGCTCTTGGAGAGTTTCATATCACGCAAATTAAACAAATCATTTCAAATGCAAGCTACATGACACTGTGATATAACATTGAGCTACATTATGCCTCACAATGCTACAAGGGAAAACATTTTAATATTTGAGAATACATAATACATTTTTTAATAATAAAAGTAAACTTTCCAAGTCTAATCTGACGAATTTACGAATTTGTTTGTTGTTGTTTACTTTATTTCAAAATGGGTGAATAAAGTTCGAAGTAGAGACGGTTTCGAGGCATAGTTCGGACTTCAGCTGCATAAAGTTGACATTACCCAGCACGGTAAGGGGTAGGATAAGTATGTTACGGCGACGAGGGATAGCAGACATATAAACAAGGATCAGCCAGTTGTTGAGAAATTTTTGAAGCTAGTACGACAAAGTATTTAGTGAGTTTCCACTGAGTCAATCGTAAATTTCTATTTACACAATATCACCTCACTTTATCTAATCTAACATCACTCTTGGAGGAAAGATATTACCGACTTTTCTCTATGCCCCACTGCATATCTTAACTGACGTTTCTTTGCGAATTTTCCAATTAGAACGACGAGGCTCCCGTTTTCTACCTCCGCGATTTTCATAAAACAACCTTGAGTTCGGCCATCGCATAATTTACAACGCATTTTTCATGCCAAAATACTTCTGGCAAACACTCAGGACACCTCACACCCCGTCAGTCACTTTATATTAGCCAACACCCTGAAGCTAATACTGGCATTACACGGATGACATCCGAAACGATTCGTTCATCGTAATTCATAGTGTTATCCCTACGTATGGTTAATGTGCGAATTAACCAGCTGCTCTTGGCTTTAGCCATAGTTCGAACATTAGCTGCAACATATGCATGGCCAATTTTCCATGTTTTTTCCATATCCAGGGCTAATTCATTCAAACAACTAGAGAACATAATAGACTGTTTTATGCTAATTTTCGGAGGGTACGATAGTGGACAGACTTCTGGAAAAGAATTATTGACCTCCTTATTCCACTTTCGTGTTACACAACACTTTATATTTAACTTCCAATGCATATTTTATTAGAGTCTTCAAGGAAGCCGCAGCAATTTTGGATGAGGATCTACACTTTAGGAATACTCTATGATGTCAGTTGTCATGTGTAACCAGAGGTAAAGTGTTCGAATTGTTTTTACAAAGACGTTTGAAGATAAAATAGATCTAAAATTAAACTGGCGGATATATTGATAGCTTAGTGCGCATATTTTGTAATTCCAGAATTCCGACTTTCAAGAAAACGAAACTTCACTGTTTGTAATGATTTAGCTTCTGATGGAGCAACAAATTTTGCTTTCTGGCAAAAAAACATGATTCGTCTTACGTGGTCTCACATACAATGATTGTTCAGTACGTAGATATGAATGAGAGGTCTCCGAAAATGAAATTTACTTAAAAATAACCATGAGAGGACGTACACTGCTTGTGCACTAAGCCATCAATGTACAGGTATGAATGACATGGAGCAGTTACAAGATAAGCCGCACCAGCCACCAAAATTCTCCGATACTCCTAAATATTAATATTGTTAATATGTGGTATGTGCTTTTTGTCGAAGTGTGACTGGTCTTTATCCTGCTCTAATCCTTTCATTACACGAACAAGAC
The DNA here is from genome assembly GCA_964035755.1 of Teleogryllus oceanicus. Taxonomy (NCBI): domain Eukaryota; kingdom Metazoa; phylum Arthropoda; class Insecta; order Orthoptera; family Gryllidae; genus Teleogryllus; species Teleogryllus oceanicus. The sequence continues at coordinate 44,977,655 of CAXIVR010000007.1, read as the reverse complement.
TTGTGTAGTAACATGTTAATCCATAACTAGTCAAAATCGAGATAATTTTATTTACGAAGAGCGAGAGCTTTCATTGAGTAGTACGGTTTATGATGCCCTTCTTACATAATATACATTATTTAATACACACGGTATATAATTACACGACACATTCAAAACGTATGGGAAAACGGACAGATAATCCAAGGAATTATTTATTTATTTACGTATTTATTTATTTATTTAATGTATTTATTTATTAGACCATATATTACAAATATAAACTACATAAACAGAAACTATGAGCTAGGCCGAAGAGCATGAAGCATATATATGCGTATATAGGCATCATTAAGTATATGGCCCAAACCTGGACATATACGGGCCTTTTATGAACAAAATAACAGAACACATCTCTACCGGGGCTGACGGCGCATTGTGAAGTCCCTGCCCTGTCTTAAGCGCGCGGGTCTCGCCCCTTCTCCCGCCCCGTGGCCCAACGCGCAGCTCGGCTCTGCGTCGCTAGGAGCGGCGGCACAGCGGCCCTCGAGACAGACCGCAGCGCCGGTGACGAACACGCTTCGTGTTTCGTAAGAGGATTTTCCTTTCTTTCGTGAGCAAGTTATTGTATAGTTACACAAAGAAAGAAGATTTAAAGGAGGTTCTCTTTCAAATATGGGCGAGCCCTCTCAATAGCTACCGTTAACACAACCTTCTTTTTTTTATAAAGAAAGTGCATTTTCGCGTATTTTAATGGTAATAAAACTAATAAGATATATTTCAATTCACAGTATTAGGTTTTATTTTTCCGCGTGTATGACTTTTGGAAATATTTAGCTGGCATTATTATTATTATTATTATTATTATTATTATTATTATTATTATTTCTATAACGTGAGTTGGTACATAGAAGCACATTCGAATATACATTTTAAAGAATTCTTTTACTGCAAAAATGATCGTTTATATTTAACCCATTTAAGTCAATTAGTTACTAATATTTATTACTTTAACTCTGTTAAATGCACTGGAATTAAACATTTATTTAAATGTTTGAGTTACAAAATTTTTGGAAATTTCAATGTTAATTTGGATCAATCGTTGTTTAAAGAGATATCGGACTTCACAATTACTTCACCAGAATACTTCAAAAAATACATCTTAAATTATGTGATCGTAATAAATGAAGGAATACAATTTGAAAATAAACGTTGGGATGTTTTGCATAATTGCAGAGAACACGCAGCTTTCAACGATCTCCAATCCTTGTAAACCTCCGCGGAAAATTAAATTATCCTTTATGAATTGTTATTTACAAATGTAACTATGTTACGTCAGATGCTTATACGAAAGGTATTCGCTCCATTGAATAGTTCTAATGCTGTGAAGATCGCTTTTGTTCCATTGTGTTTACGTTCTCAATTGCGTGTGAGAAAGACGTTTCTGTGAAGCCCAAACGAGTTGGCATGGCCAGATGAATTATGTACATGTTAATGTTTACGAACTAGTTGTCATGATTATACCACTTCCTTATTTGTTTTCCCAACAGTATCATGATACTGTTTACATAGTGGTTCATAGCAATCATTATTCTTTACGGTCTGGAACGAAATTTATTTCGCATCATGCATATCCATGAAAAATGATTTTCTTCATCACCACGATTATTTAGGTGTCCAAGACATCATGTGACGTTCTGTAATCAAAGTTTCTCTATAAATTTGTGTCTTTGATTCGCTTCCGACAGTGACAACCTTTAAAGATCGTTTTCAGGAGATGTGGAGGGAGGGAAAACTAATTTGCAAATTAAGAAAAGGGAGGTGGCTCACAATCATAAATACATCTACGGTTATATAAATTAACGATATTTTTTGTAATCGGTAACTCTTGTAACACCAAATGAAGTTCTACTCAAATTTCATACTGCAAGAAATTGCTTAAGATAGGAGGGACTCTATTTCTCGAATGATATGTTTTCTAATTTGATTCGGTTCCGTAGTAAATAAATTCTAACTTAGTTACATGAACCTAAAACTGGATTGTCAGTTTATGCATATGTATGATTTAGTCGACAAAGAAAACTACCTAGAAAGTCGATAAAGTAAAAACTACAAATTGAAAGGAATCTGAAAGTATTCGCGAAATAAATAATGTATGAAATGTTTTAATTCATGTGCTCCGTGATAACAGAGGTTTTAAAACATTACAATTACCAAATTGTTCATCCAGGATTACTTTTGGAGATTTCTTGAGATAATTCATGAAACTTGTTCCTATACTATCGCGTATTTGTTTTGTCAGTGAATGTCAGAAGAATTAGAAGTAAATGTTAATACGTCGATACTGTTAAGTCGTAAGTATTAATAATTCGAATTACGATTTTACACAGGATTAGAGACGGAAAATAAAATTTATTTCACTGACCACCAAAATATCTTCCATTAAAAGATTTAAAATTGCTAGTAAATAGTTTCGGTGCGGTAGCGTCGTTAGTTTTGAGCCCGCACTCGAACTTCATTCACCGAGAGATCCTGATGGAGATGTAGTTTCGGGTCTCACGACGCCACTGCCTACATAAGAAATCCTTAGACCGATTGCTCTGATTAACATCATATCGTCCCATGAATTAATATTCCAGGCGAATGCCCGGTCTTCCTTCGCCATCCTGACTCTATCCTTACAGTACGGGAATGGATGGAATTGCCCCTCCTTTTATGACCCATCCTCGCTCTAGACACGTTTTCAGCAGAGCAGCGAATACGCGAATATTAGGCCTTAACCCATTTACAAATTTGGAGTGTCGTTAATTGACTTTTCCGGGCACGTCAACTGTAGTTATCATTAGTCCCACTAGTGTAGTGATTGTTACGCGTTATCCTTCCAGATATATCACCCTAAATGGGCACTGCTCCAGTCGGGATATATGTGGTAGTGTAGAATACATTATGTGTATGTTTGTGATCTCTTTCCTTACACAACATACACATAATATGTATGTTGGGTAAGGAAAGAGGATATAACGGAAATGAAAAGAAAGATCACACGCGGTCCATAGCCAGTTTATTTTCTTATGATCCGGTATTCGCCAGATATTAATCGAAAAATCCTCGGTTACTACCGATCACAGCCGCCGACCGCTAGAATTTTCATCCAGACAACGACTGAACACGATCCAGCTATGAAGCTGGTGACGAAAATCCGTCACCGTCGGGAGCGCATCCTTAGGACCTGCGACTCTGAACAAAAATCAGCCGACTTGGAGCGTGAGAAAAAGGAAAAAATTAGAATACTGAAAACGTGTTCATCAGAAAACATTTAGCGCAACTCGCGGCACGGTGGTCTCACCTCTCACCTTCCACATTTAGGCCCTGATGTTCAAATTCAGGTCGATACATATGAAATTTATGGAGGAGGCAGAGTGATTGAAGTTGGCTTCTCGAACACCTCCCCTTTCACGAAACTGTCATTCCATCGTTGAAATTAGGTTGTCTCTATTATCTACTATCCAACGAAGATATGGACATGAAGATCACAAAGAATGAGGTCATTTTAGCCTTTAAAGTAACTTTATACATTTCACTTTCAACATGTACACATAAGTAGGTGTTCATATGTAATTAATTACACACACACACACGTATATATATATATATATATATATATATATATATATATATATATATATATATATATATATATACGTATACACATTCATACATACGTGGTTATACATACACATTCATAAGTACATGCACGTAATACGTATTTTATTCATTTCCAATTATTGAGCATATAAATAGAAGTTAAAGCATCGGTAAATTAAAGGAGATTAGTTCAAAATTTGATCTCCTGACCCGAACGAAAAAAAAAAAAAATTGAAGCCATTCGAAGACACTTCGATCGCCTGCGGCTCCCGATAGTCGCGTCCGTCTTCCATGCCACATCCCACGGTGGCGGGAATCGAAACCGGATCCGGGGCGCAAACCGACCCGCCCACCCGAGGCCAGCCGTCCTCCACCCCGCCGCCACGTTGCGTCGCCTCCGGGACCCTTCCGGGTCAGCGGGTGGCGGGTGTCGAACCCAAGCTCCCGGATGCGCGGGCTCGCAGAGAGACCCCACCCCCCGGACCGCCGCAAAACACTGGCGGCAGCGGCGGTCGCCGCGTTTCTTGCGCCCCAATGCGGCGCGACTGGAGGGGCGGGGCGCGGCGGGACTCGGAAGTGACGTCAAACGCCGGCTCCGGGTTCTCAAGACCCTTCGTCGCCGGCCCACACGCGCCGGGGGGCTCCTGGAGGCGGAGGCAGGTCAGGGCACCACACAAGGGCAGGAGGGAGTCCTAATACGGTGAACGAGTTTTCGCCCGGTTAGCGCAGGGTCAAATGAGTCACGCTGGGACTAAAAATACGGCTTGACACGGAGTTACCTGACGAATACAGTGGAATCCTCATTATCCGGTTAAATGAGGTCTTGATTAATTCTGTCAAATCTTGAACTGATATCTTCCAAGAATCCGAATTTCGATTTTTATGCACAACAATAAAAAACAATAAAAATAGAATTTTATATATATATATATATATATATATATATATATATAGTATGTAATTCTACTTATATATAAAATATATATATATATATATATATATATATATATAAATTGAAGTATATAGTATATAAACATATTTTATAATTTTTAATTGCGAAAGAATGGGGAACCTTGTAAGGGAAAACAAGGACGCCTGAATATAGGAAACGTAATGTGTCAACAAAATTATAAAAATTCCGATAATGCAGAGGCTTGAATGGAAAGCATTTATGGGATTTTTTTTTATCTGAGAAACAAAGTTCATGTACACATTTCTAGCCGGTTTGGGGACTCCATATGTTAAGGCATCGGTAAGCTTCGTCCGACGTAAAGTCGAATATTTGCATCGGCCATATTTGTTTACTAGTACTGAATGTCTTTCACTCCAAGTCCATGACGCGTCAATATAATTCATTGGTGCTTACTGTCCAGACGGGAAATGTACATGGTTGTATTCATAGCCTTACATCATAAGTAGTGCCACGATTTGTTTCTGAATATCCACAAAAAGGATCATGACTTCATTCTCGACTGCAGCTGTCGCAGCTTGCTCGTTTTTGGTGGTCAACGTTTCCAACCATTTTTCTTTATGTCATTGGTATTGATATTTGTAATTCAACTATATTTTGGAATCGAAAGGAGAACTGGATTTCAGTGAAAGTGATTGTGTTTTGTTCGAAATACTTTTCTAGTTTTCACAATCCCTAAGCTGGTTGAGGAAGCCACTTCGTTTGTAGCATAGAGCCATAAGGCACTCACAGCTGAATGCAAAGGTTTCATCAGAGAAAGTATTCAGCGTGGAGAATTCTAAATGACTTTCTGCGAGTGTGTTTAGTAAGTCCAAGTAAGGGATTATTCCAAACTATTGGTATTACTCCAAATTGATGGGACTTTCTTCTATTCAGAATATTTATCGCATATTTTCCGATTATAAAAAAATCTCAAGAAACTTTTTTAAATTCATTTACCCTTTGTACTGTGTACTGCAGGAATACCTGCTTAGGGTTACCGGAGGTTAGGACGTCTGTCCATTTGCCATTTTCGCATGCCTTTTCCCCACTTCCAGGGCCCTCTGTAGATTAACGAGTCATAGAAGATCTTTCAACATGATTTCTGGAAGAGGGAGAATATGGCGTGGCGAGCGCCATGTTTCTTATGTGTATTTTCTCCAATATATACTGTTAATAAGAAATTTTTTCATTTTTTTTTGACAAAATGAATTATTTCCCTCGTCGCTTTTAAGAATACTCACCTGGATGTGGGTATTGATCTCATTACTTCAACACATACCGTCGTATAACTCGCCCTCGTCGTCTCCTCCAAAGAACACGACACTTGTGCGTGACGACGCGTCGTGGCGTCACGCGTGTGTGACGGCGCGGGTGTCGACCCTGCGACCGTTACGGTCAGCTGGCCACGCACGCCGCTTCTTACTCTGCAGTCGCCGCCGCCGCCGGCCGCCGCCATCACTCAAGTCTGCCAGGCGGTAAATCTTCCTCAACGCGACGGACCTCCGTCTCACTGACCTGTCCGGACCACAGAATAGACTGCGCCCGAGATTCGTGCCAGTTGTACGAGCGCCGGTTTTGTCGCGGATGATTCACGTCTGCCTACCTCCAGGAACGGAATCTCGAAATTGTTGCTTGGCTCCAGGGACAATCCAACTCGGATAATTGAGGTTTTAAGTATGTACAAATCGTTTTCGAGGAAAAAGGCAATTTATATTAGTAAAAACTTTGGAGCCGTGTATTTATCCATACATTTTTTATAGGTTCAGTTTATGTACATGACGTTGGAATGTGCTCTAAATATATTTCGGAATTTAAAATTTTATGTCAACATACATAATAAACCTGAACTCATTCCTGATCATAACTTCTAGTGACGACTCTGTTGACACCAAGGCGCAAATAATATTGAAGCATGTGACCGAAGAAGCCCTCACTTTCCCAGGAAAATGCTTTTAAAATAGTCATCTGTGGCACAATGTGCAAAGCTGCTGCTGATTTTGACCCTACATATCAGAGGCGAAGAGTACAAAGGAATGTCCAGAACATGCTTTTTTTAACATGTTCATAAGACCATTCCTGAATCACCTCCATTCAGGAGACACTTTCCGAAGTTTACAAGTTTTTATTCAGCTAGTATAAAAAGGTAGGGTGTAAATTCCTAATTAAATGTATTTTATAAGTTATTGTGATTGTCGCAGATAAATCTTTTATTTTTGTAAGTTTCTTCTTATTTGGAACAATCAGGATTTTAAAAAAACTGAAATTTTTTTCCCCTTACAATACGATTTTTATTCACAGCTCGATGACTTTAACATCAGACGACATTTAACACTTTCCTATCGTAAATTCGGTATGCAATCATCAAATCAACCGAAGAACATTTTGGGCTTTGCAACCTAACGGCAATGAGAGTCAAAGATTGCACCTTCACGGACTACATAACAAAACCTCATTCAAATTCATTCAAATAAAAAATTTTAAAAAATGAAAACTTTGCTCAGAAATCCTATGGACTTAGTACTATCTGAAATAGTAAACATTTGGTTCCTCAAAGAGACATCCATTGTATGATTACATGCCGAATTTTCGACAGGAAAGTGTTGAATGTTGTTTGACAAAGAAGACGCAGCCGCCTTCGAAACATTGCGAAGAAAAACATACAAGATTACTAATAACACAAAATTCAGATGTTAAAAATCCTGATTAGAGAAAATTACAAAAATAAAATGTATTTTAGTTTCGGCATTCATAGTTATAATCAGGCATACATCACAGAAGAAAAGTAAATTAAGCTATCCGGGTAGCAAATAAACAGATATTTTAGAAATAGTAAATACCTAGTAAGAGCAACTTCTACTATCGCAATCATTCTAGTGGAAACGAAGACGTTTGTACTGCAAAAGAGGTGTCTTTGAAACTGACTTGTACACGCCGCCACAATCCTAACGGGCTTGTTAGCAGTATAACAGGTCCGTATACTAGTGCAGTCACGCTGGGTAACCCCGACTGCCATAAACACTATCAGCCAAGATCAGCAATTTGGAATATCATAAACAACGAGGTAAGAAAATTTTAGTTGGTGAGGGTTACGGATTCTCACAGAAACCGCAATAAAGTTTACCATACATGTGTTCAGCCATAAAGCTAAACGCGAGGTTGTATTTTGCTGGCTCATTAGCACTGCAACTTATGTTCAATGTGTACGCACTGCAAAAGGACATGCTAGTGGGTACTTTGCGCCAACGGGCAAGTAACTTTTTGTTGTAGAGACCGTTTTACACACAACACATTCCACCCAATTTGTCCGTAGAGAAAACGTACAATTTGATCTGTACAATTTCTTTCTGATTTCATTGCTATTGCTGTGTGTAATACAAAAACTCAAGTATATGAATAAAATATATTTTCAAATCAAAAATATTTATTAATTCGGGGTACGATAACTATTTAGGGCATGTGTCTGTCCGTGTACTGCACTTTTCATCCGCGAGATTGTTGGTCTGCAAAATACGATGTTCTTCCCCTCACACGAGAGATCCATCGCCGACCTTCGCGTTGGCTTACACGAATTTTTACTTCTCCAAGCATCTCCCCAGAGAAGCTCTACCCCAGGCGAGACAAGCTCTAAACTCTATCAGGTTTCCCGTCATTGGTTTCGTTTTTTTTTTTTTTTTTTCGTGTTTCCGGGCGCGTCAACTGCTTTGGTCATTCGTCCTCTTAGTGTAGTGCATTTTTTTCTCGGAAGATGGTGGTCGTCTTCCCCCGCTGGATGACGAGATACGGCACCGACCTACCGTCAGCTAGTGGGGTTTCCTCCCAACCAGGACTCTCCCACCAGCGGGGGCATCGCCTCAGCCGGGACAAGCTCTAAGCTCCCGACCGGTCTCCCGGAATATGTGGTAGTGTAGTGCATGTTAGTGTAAGTGTGTGTGTAAGGGGGAGAGGATAGGAGAAGGAAAAGGAGGGACAGATCGCGCGCGGTCCGTGGCCCGTTTGGTAGGGTACTGCTCCGCCATTCGTCTGGTGTTGATCGGAGAAACCACGGAAAACTACCGATCAGAGCAGCCGGCCGCTAGAATTCTCCTAAAGGCAGCGACTGAATTCGACCTAGCTGAAAAGCTAGTGTCGAAAATCCTGCCCCTGCCGGGACTCGAACCTCTCGGTCAGAAGCGCTGCAGTGACATCAGTTGATGTACGGAGCTACAGCTTCCCGTTTTCCCGTCACGTACAGTAGTGTGGTGCACGCCAGTGAAAGTATGAATGAGTGTGCAAGGGGAGGCGAAGGAAGGATAAAGCACACGCGCTTCGAAGCCCATTTGTTAGGGTACTGCTCCGGCATTCGTTTGGTTTTGTTCGGAGAAAACACGCAAAACTACCAATCAGAGCAGCCGACCGCTGGAATTCTCTTCCTGACAATGACTAAATTATATTCAACCACCAATAGATTGATCGAACCAGGTCAGCAATACTTCAGAGGTAACGACCTTGCCGAGAAGTTTTCTTAGATAAGCTGTCTAATAAAGTTTCAGGCAAATAAATTGTAAATATTCAATATAATTTATAAGAGTTAGATGCCAGCGACGTTTATTTTTTTATCTGACCCTTTCAGACCCAACAAACATATATTGATTTTGGGTGTAATACCACTGAAAAAAAAACTTTCATTTTCCATGTAGTACTCATTACTAAATAGCCCCCCTCCTCAGATTGATTGATTAATGATTCCGAGCGCGTCAACTACTATGGTAATTAGTTCAATAAGTGTAGTGCATGAAGTGGTTGTGATCCTCCCTCACTGGATGGTGAGATCCGGCTCCGACCTAGCGTTCACTAGCGGATTATTCCCAATACACGTATCTCCCACCAGCGGGGCACCGCCCCAGCTGGAACAAGCTCTAAGCTCCCGAGCGGTCTCCCAGAATATGTGGTAGTGTAGTGCATGTTATTGTAAGTGTGTGTGTGTGTGTGTATGTGTGTGTGTGTGTGTGTGTGTGTGTGTGTGTGTGTGTGTGTTGGGAAGGGGAGAGGATAGGACAAGGAAGAGGAGTGAAATATCGCGCGCGGTCCGTTCCCCGTTTGTTAGGGTACTGCTCGGCATTCGCCTGGTGTTGATCGGGGAAACCACACAAAACTACCGGTCAGAGCAGCCGGCCGATAGAATTCTCCTCCAGACAGCGACTGAATTCGTACTAACTTGAAAGCTAGTGTCGAAAATCCTGCCGCCGTCAGAACTCGAACCTAGGACCTCCCGGTCACAGGGACTGCAATGACATCAGTTGATGCACTGATCCACCGCTCCCGGTCCCTCTCCTCAGAATGCTCCATTCCATTTCCGGGATTTCCTCTCCAACGCGAACACGCGACCCAGAAAACAGGTCACTGCCTTCTCGCAGTTTACTCGTTCCCTCGCCCACGCGCAAGGGAGCTCGCGATACACAGAGACACACACACACACACACACACACACACACACACACACAAGCATTCACGCGAGGCGCGCGATGTCAGATGGTGTACTTGGTGCTAGCACGCCTGCAGTGACGCGCGGGCGCCACAGCCTGGTCGTCTATTTCTGTCCGTGTGGTTCTTGCCTCTCGTGACGTCCCGCGGTCTCGTCAGGCCGTCGCGCTTCCAAAAACATTCTGCCCTCGCTCGCCCATGTCTAACTGCCTTGCTTTGCGCTCCCTTTGATTCGAGATCTGTTTGATTTTCTTTCTTTCTTTATGCTACCCCTACAAGCGTATTTTAGACAAATAATTTGAAAGCTGAAATAAATCTGAGTAATTATTTATTTTTTCCGAGCGAGCCAACAATTTAACTTCTTAAGGGGAGTTTGTAGTGCCTATTCAGGTAATGTGAAATCTTGAAACTTATGGTGAACTTTTCTCAAGGACAGTGAAAGCTACATTTTTGATATTTTACAGCAGTTTTGTCTGATAATTTTTCAACATTGTAGACAATTTTGTCGTACATTTTCATTTAAGAGTTATGATTTTTGAAAAACTAAAAAAGAAATCTTTTTTAGATTTTTTAAAATATTATTTTACATCAAACGAGTCAAATATCAAAAACACGTTTAGTTGTGTACGACATAATTTTTTAGAAGTGTTATCTTAAATATTTTTTGGGGTAAATGCGCCAATATTCACTGAATGTAAATGTGCGACAAATGGCCTTCAAAGCAAAAAGTGACACCCACAAACCACTACGATAGACTTTGATGCAATGTGTCCTCCTCTTCCTTTTTCTTCTTGATGATGTTTTTCTTCTTCTTTCATGCCTGTTTGTTATGATCTTCCACTGCTTTATCAGCCTTTTCTGCCCGAAAGCTAACTTTTAACTCAGAATTGACAGAATATTTTTAAAACAGATGCGCATTTACGTACGCCATAACAGGGACATGGCAAATTTACGTACTCGGGGAAAAGGCTTTTAAATTTGAGATACGGCTAAACGGCGGCAACAGCTGTATTCAGCACACGTCCAAGATGCAAAAATTGAAAAAAAAAATCAAATTTTCATCAAAATTCTACTACATACTCCCCTTAAGTGCAGCAAATCCATGTTATGTCACCAGGAGCGGTAACTCAGTGCATCAACTGATGTCACTGCAGCGCCTCTGACCGGGAGGTCCTAGGTTCCAGTCCTGACGGCGGCAGGATTTTCGACACTAGCTTTTGAGCTAAGTCGAATTCAGTCCCTGTGTGGATGAGAATTCTAGCGGCCGGCTGCTCTGATCGGTAGTTTTCCGTAATTTCCCCGATCAACACCAGGCGAATGCCGGAGCAGTACCCTACCAAACGGGCCACGGACCGCGCGCTATCTCTCCTTCCTCTTCCTTGTCGAATCCTCCCCCTGTACACACACACTTACATTAACATGCACTACACTACCACATTCTGGGAGACCGGTCGGGAGCTTAGAGCTTGTCCCGGCTGGGGCGGTGCCCCGCTAGTGGGAGAGTCCTGGTTAGGGGGAAACCCCACTAGCCGACGGTAGGTCGGCGCCGGATCTCGCCATCCAGTGGGGAAAGATCACCGCCATCTCCCGAGAAAAACATGCACTACACTAACGGGACTAATGACCAAAGCAGTTGACGTGCCCGGAAACACGAAAAAATCAATCAATCAATCAATCCATGTTACGTCGTAGGAGATGGCGGTGTATGTCCACTGATCGAACGAGAGATCCGGCACTGATCTACAGGTTGGTTTGTGGATATTACAATCAAATAATACAATTAAGTGCCAGAATATACTGCTACAGGCTATGAAGTTTAAGAAACAATGATGCTTTCTGTTGGCTCATATTATTTTGTAATAAGTGTCCCTATCCTGTTGTATTAGGAATCTCGTTCAATCCATTATCTCCCTCCTAGGAGCCGATTGAGAACATCGTTGTCTCTTAAACATATTTGGCATATAGTTGTATATCCTAGTACATAACTGTACCACTTGACGGTACCAACGACTGATTCATGAAGGTCATATATATAAAAATTCCATTCAAGATGAATGGATTGAAGTGGTATCCAAGTTCTTGCGAGATGATGTTTCTCGAGCACCTGAATGAGAATGATATTGATGAGTTGCGTTGCATTATTTAGATTTTGGTGAGAATCTCTGATGAATGAATTCTTCATCCTACCCATCAACATCATTCATCACTTCTAAGATAGGCTTCTATGCCTACAACAAGAGCATGGTTTCTAGTGGAACGCGACGGAACGGTGTTCCGGAAGCTCGAGGATAATTATTAAATTATATTATTAATATATAGCTATTTCGATTTAATTAACAATGAATTTGGGGTGCGTACCGGGACCTAAAGTTTTGTAAATCAAGCACCGTCTCCAACTACTAGTATACTGTGTAAAGTATACCATATTTCCTCTGCCACCTTTATGCTTCCAGTTCGGTGTCAAGTGTCGTCGGCTTCGTAATGCCTTTCCCTCTCTCCCCGACCGAATCCTCAGCGGCTTCCCACCACGTCATTCGTCTCGGCCTCCTGAACCACCTAAGCCTGCTAAGCTCCCTAGGCCGTCCTCAAATGGGCGTCCGCGGGTGCTGGCTGGGCGGCGGCGTGACGGACCTTTCCGAGCGTTGTGCAAGTGCCACACGAACACTTGACGTCTTCATTCTCTCGTTATCCGCGTCATAAATGATGTTCTGGTTCACTTCCTTTTAAAACCAACTAATTAATTTCGTTTTGATAAAAGTGAGAATGTGACAGTGACTGAACTGTTGAGGGTGAAGATAAAATGGAGTTACCTAATTTGAGTACGATATAAAATGGTAGCTACATCTGTTTTTGAATTATTTTTTTCTTTACACAAGTTTTGTGAATGCTGTTGCATTGGTTGTATGATAAATATTCGACATAATTAACAATATTAGCCTTGTAATCTCGACAAAGTGACACATCTGTAGAGCTGAGTAGGAATGACAGATAAGAAATTTACGACTTAATGAATGGTAACTTCATTTCATAATAAAGTCACCAAGAAGATCGACAAAAATAATAATGGATAGTGAAAGGGACAGTAAGCACGAAACATACAAGTAAAATACACGAAAAGAAATATTTTATGTATTGGATGTAAGTGACCTAGGAATAACTTACACCTCTCGCAACACCTCATCTACATGGTAAGAAAATAGGCGCATTTTACTAAATGTTTGCGACAACTTTCAATTAACTGGAAGAATTTGACGCAAAAATATGTCTCACAAAAATATTCTTAATTATATCATTCAATTCTCTAATCAAAACAACATGAACATAATGGATATAGCAATAATATATAACAATATTTTTTAAATAGGTACCTTACAAAGAAACATAATTTCCTTACCTAATATGATTCATTCTAGACCCAGGATTACAAGGTAATAAAATGTAAATGCCGGTGTAAGCTTCATAATAGATAAGGGCACATTAATTAGGAATCAAATTCTTATGTTCATCAAAGTCAGAATCACGACTCAGTGTGAAAGCATGGAGTATTTATTCCCCAAAAACCTCACGTCATTTTCTTGAGAATGTAATATTTCGCACATTCACCAATGCTCGCAAAAATAATTTCCACCGGAGTAAAAACAAATCCCAAACCCATAAATTAAACTTCGTAACGCGAAACTGAAACCGCAGCACATCGATTAATAGACAACCACGAAGCAGGAAGAGCAAAACCAGCGGGATGGGGCGTAGATAAAGAAACGCACGCCCGGTTAAGCAATTCTCGTATGTGCCCGTAAATTTTCGTACAGCGCCGTTCCGTGGCAACATTCCCAGCGGGTTGCCGCGAGGCAATGTACCGGAACGGCGTAACGAACGCAGGCTGTGTTCGGCTCGCGGCCTCCGTTGCACAGAGCTCTGCAACGCACGGTGGTACGAAACAGACAAGAAGCGAACAAAACATTTTTTAGACAGTGTTCCGATATGAAAATATCATTTTTTTAAAAATATATTTATTTTATTTTCAATTTTCTACAACTTTTCAGATACAATTTTTCAGAATGTCGGATAAAATTATACAGAACTTTTGGAGATGACAGAATTCATATAATAATTATTGGTAATTACGATTTTATTTTAATAATATGTTCGTAAGTAATTTTTTCGTATTTTTTAGTATAAATTTAGAGTTTTAAGAGAAGGTATTATTCAGTGTCGAAAATTATTTATTACTACATAATATATTATATATAACATATAACATATAATATAATATAATATATAATAATATATATTAAATTATATTAAAATTACATAAAACGAATTCGTTCCCGCTTCCCCAAAGATATAAAATTTTGAACGAGTTTTGTGAAATCGAAGTAAAGAACAGTTGAGGTATGTCGTGTCGGTTACCATAGACCCAAGTTTTGTTGAGGGAGACTGAATCGAGTTGATGAGAGAATGGACGCCCGCTTGTAGGCCGGAATTATTAATGTAAAATTTTAGCTTCAAACACAATTTGTAGCGACTTCAGAATATTGGACGTTTGGCGAAACTTTGGGAAATGTACTACATCAGCAAGTTAATCGGTGGTTCAATGTTAAGCAACAAGATGTCCGCGGAAGAGGAGAAGGTAACATTTGCCAATTGATTTTGGATATATAATTACTTGAACAATACGGTTGCTTATGTTTGAACTTAAAGCGTTCTTATTTAAATTTCCTCAAAGACAGTCCAATGGATAGCGCGTTTGGTGAGTTGCAATTCAGCTGTAGCTTAAATGGGCGAAACAAACGATCGTTGCATTCACGAGTGCATGTGCTGTTGAAGGAATATTAGGTTCCGTGGATTCGTAAAAGACAGAGACTACTAAAAGTGATTCTTTCGAGGCATAAATAGCGAGCCAAATGTTCGATGTGTAGCACTAGTGCTAAAAGTGTGACGATGCTCAAGTGTTCATATAAATATGTGAATGCAACAAAGAAAACAAAATACTTTCGTCTGACCGCATCAGCTACTACCGACCTTAATGTATTTTTAAGTGACTTGTATACTTGAATAAAAATCAAACGACAGTCAGTAAGACTGTCTAAAAATAGTGTTTGACACACAAGGAAAAAGTTATTTTATTTTGCTCGTACGGTTGCGTCACGAGGCCGATAATTGCAAAATAAAATTTACTTTTATCACTCGGATCATAAATATGGATGATTAATAAAAATGGATTCAATGTTCATGATACAAGAAAACTCGAAAACAGGTATTCTGTTCGACAAGCTCCATATTTTTCGATTTATTTTTGCCCTTATTTGAACGAAAGACATAGGGAACTTTTAATAAGCTAAATGTTCATAAACTCATACGATGATTTAATAACAACCTTTTTTTTAAAATCTGTTCGATGTTCACGATTTAAGAAAACATGAAAAAGACATGTTTTTCAATAGATAGACGTTCAAACCGACATTCTCCGTATGTTTTTTCTTTGTTTTTTGTTTTTTGAAATTTTCAATATATTTTGGGGAACAGAACACGCGCGATCATTCCTTCCCATTCCGTTCTATTACGACGACCACCACCATCACCAACACCACCGTCACCACCACCACCACCATCACCATCATCATCATCATCATCCAATGAGCTCCCCCAAATACGTGGGGGAGTACGTCCTGTCCTATCTCATCCCATAATATCCGGCATACATTGGGGGAGGCCTTGTGGAACTGCATTTGTGCTGGAGCAAGCTAGGAAATAGAAAAAGGAAAATTTATATTAATTACATGTGGTACGCATTTTTCGAAATTCGGACCATTGTGCAGCGGCTAGGGAAGGCCTTCCTCTGGCCTGTGGCGTCCAGCACAAAGGGCGCACCATCGTTCTAACTTTACATGACAGCGCATGCGATACAATGTACGTGGTTGGGCCTGGACGTCACAGAAATTCACTTCGGACTCAAAGGTCAAGTGCTTGGCTATCAATATATTTGGACTGTCGGGTTGAGAGGAAGGATGTTAATACAATGGACCTCTGTTGAGATATGGGTGATAAATGCTGTGTTCAATGTATAAACAATTAACTGATTGATTCAGAGTAATAAAGGAAATGAATCTCACTTGGAAATATTTGTTTTGGTATATTCGCTGTTGTGCTACAAAAAAAGTCTATAAGGACAATATTTTCTTTTGTCCAGTTTTAAATTACTATGTTCCATTTCGTAGAGAAAAAGTGATGGTGCCACAACAGCACATACTTTCGCATATTAGTAACGGTTACATAATAATATATCACTATTTCTGTCCATATTAACAAATATCAGCCATCACTTCTAAAGCTCGTCACCATCATAACACATTAATTGTAAAAATTAATTCTTTTTAAGCTGAATCATCAACACAAATTCGACACAAAGCTACTAGAAACATTTTCCAAAAATGACAAAAATATTTCAGAATTTCAAACTGATATATTACAGCGTTGCCATCATCGAATTACTGATACCTCGTTACAGACTTCAGCAAAAGAGCATGAGAAATTCAAATTTGCTGTTTCAACGGTAAGTAAAAATAACGCACAATTACTCATATTAAAAATGCATATAATCTTATTTAAATATCTAATTTGTGTGTTCATTACAGTGTTCATTACGTAAAAATCACTCACTATTGTTGCTCTGCAATGTTAATTTTATACAAATTTTGATAAATCACCGAATATGGGACCTGCGCTATTTTTATAGCCGTATTTTGCTCTATTCGGAAAAAATGGAGGACGCTTATTAGAAAATATTCATTGAAAATTACCCATATTTCACGCAAAATTACGAAAAAACTAGGCTTACTTTGGCATAACCTTATTTAAAGAGCTCTCGTTAAAGAAAAGATTTCATTAAAAAATCATTTCATCATCATCTTCAATATTATATTTGTAAAAGACACAGAATTTTTTTAATTTTGCAATTTTTGAAAATTTAGAGAGTTTGGTAAACATTTAATAAAATAATTGGAGTAATTTATCTGAAACTTTTGAAAATGTTAAGGCTTCATTTAAAATACCACTCATGGATGGTATATGTGCACAAAACAAAATATTTAGTCAAATTAGCATCAAATTTGGCTAGATTGATGAGGGAATATTAATTATAGAGAAAATCGTCTGAACGGTTTAGGTTCTAGCGTTGCACACGAGCAGACCGGCGGACGGGCGATTTAGCCAATATTTCGGCATTAAGCGCCCACAAAACTTGATTCCTGAGTACATTACGTATTAGAGAAATTAGGGTACTCTACATAGGAACAAGATTTATCGTCTTTTCCGGTATCAGGTCCTACAATCCTCCAACAATTATCCTACAATATGAGGTTTTATGTCAAAAATTCTTTGGTTTTTGCATTTTCTCTAATAGAGAAAATGATGTATTACACATAGGAATAAGAAGCTATCATTTTCGGTGTCAGGATTATAGAATATGATTGTTCTATCGAAAAATCGTTTGTTTTGCGGAAGTATTGCAATACTTGTTCTACTGTATGCTATGTAAGTAGTGTGTAAGCGACTGAGTAAGTTGATTTCAGGTGCAACACTACTAACTTAGGTCATTAAACCCTTAAGTGTAGAGTATGTGATAGCTCGGGAGATGGCGGAGAACCTCCCCCCCCCCCTGGAGCGTGAGATCCTGTGAGGACTACTCGTTGGCTTGTGCGGATTCCTTGAAACGCACTCAATGGGGCACCGCTTTAGCACGAACAAGCGCACCGGGAGCGGTAGCTCAGTGCATCAACTGATGACACTGCAGCGCTTCTGACCGGAAGGTCCTAGGTTTCCACTCCCCACGGCGGCAGGATTTTCGACACTAGCTTTCAATCTAGGTCGAATTCAGTCGTTATCGGGAGGAGAATTTTAGCGGCCGGCTGCTCTGATCGGTAGTTTTCCGTGGTTTCTCCGATCAACACCAGGCGAATGCCGGAGCAGTACCCTAACAAACGGGCCATGGACCGCGCGCGATCTGTCCTTCCTCTTCCATGTCCTATCCTCTCCCCTTGCACACACACACTAACATGCACTACACTACCACATATTCCAAGAGATCGGTCGGGTGCTTAGAGCTTGTCCCGGCTGGGGCGGTGCCCCGCTGGTGGGAGAGTCCTGGTTAGGGGAAACCCCACTAGCCGACGGTAGATCGGCGCCGGATCTCACCACCCTGCGGGGAAGATCACCGCCACTTCCCGAGAGAAAAAACATGCACTACACAAACGGGACTAACGACCAAAGCAGTTGACGCGCCCGGAAACACGAAAAATCAATCAATCAAACGAACAAGCGCTAAGTGTTCAATAATGAACGATAGTGTGGTGCAGGGCAGTGCAACTGGCGACCTGCGGTACCATTTATTGTGGCCCGTGAAAGGTTGCTAGTCAAAAGTGAAAGTCCCTTTCATCTAGATCTGGCGAAATCATTGTGTGCTTAGTGCACTAACCCTGCGAAGGTCAAGACTCCCTTTCATGCAAAAACAGGTGAAGTTAAATATAAGGATGTTTTTCTAGTAAATCCAGGAACTCAAAATCATCCGGAAGTGTTTCACATGGTACTGTCTGATATGACGCATGGTTTCATCCCCACCCATTTTAGAGCAGCTGGGAAAAGTGGCGAGATCAACAATACGGTGAAGTCAGGTGTGGATCGCCCGAGTAACCAATATATGGCCCGCAACCATTGCACAAATTGTAGTTGTGGCCCTTTTGGCCTAGCAACTTGGACACTCCTGGTGTAGTGCATATAATAATGTGTGTGTGTGTGTGTGTGTATGTATGTATGTAAGGGGAGATGATGGGACAGGGAGAGAAAGGAATGATCCCGCGCGGGTCTTGGCCTGTTTGTTAACATACTGCTCCACCATTCACATGATATTGATCAAAGAATTGCAGATAACTACCGTTCACAAGAGTTGGGCGCTGGTATTCTCCTCCAGTCAGCTGCTGAATTGCACGTAGCTATGTATGAAGCTCGTGTCGAAAATCCACTACCGCTAAGGTCTACGATGTTGCAGATGGAACAATGTTGCTGTTGAGCCAACGCATCCAGAATGCCTGGGAGAGAATGCAGAGTGCAAACGAAAACGGAAGAAAAGAAAGAGAGCGAAAGTATGAGAACGAACACGGGACATAATGAGTTCTAAAACAATCAACAATAGGTTAAGTGCCTTATTATCCTCAAACGGCCCCAGAACCACGGACATGCCCCAACCGACAAGTCACCCACAACAACCCTTCATCACGCATCCTTTTATACCAAAACTTTCGCTGGCGCTTTGTTAACACATTCGCGAAGCGGGTCATTCACACGAGCGGCCGCGACGTACAAAACGCGAGAAGCGGACTTTCACCAGGAAAGCCGGCTAAGGTCGATGTCCATGATAACGGTGTCAACGACTAAGGCCATCCAGGTAATACATTCGAGAATATTAAACAGCCGGACGTAAATTGCGCATCATAAAAATCCCGGCGAATGGCGGAGGGATTACGCGGCCGCTGACAGTGACGAATAGCGCGCCGGCGCCCTCCACGCAGGAGGCACGGTGGAGAGGGGGGCGGATGAGCAGGAGGCAAACTGCAGGAGTTGAATGTGGACGAAGGGCGTGGATGCGCAGTAGGCGGGGTTCGGTTGTGTATGGTGGTAGAGAGGGGTGGTTGAGCAACAGGAAAAGCGCTGGAGATGGTTGAATATGTGAACGAAGGGTGCGGATGTGCAGAGACAAGGGGTGGGTTCGGTTGAGCACGATGGTGAGGGGGCTGTTGAGCAGGAGAAAAAGTGCAGGAGGTGGTTGACTATGTGGACGAAATGTGCAGAGACAAGGGGTGGGTTCGGTTGAGCACGGTGGAGAGGAGGCGGTTTAGCAGGAGGCCGAGTGCGAGAGATGGAGAATATGTGGACGAAGGGCGCGGATGTGCCGGAGGCGGGGTAGGCTGTGCACGATGGTACGGGGCGGTTGAGCAGGAGGCAAAGTGAGGAGGCGGTTGAACAGCTGCGCGGTGCGGGTGTGCAGAGAGAAGTGGCGGGTCGGTTGAGCACGGTGGTAGGGGGCCCAGTTGAACAGAAGGCAAAGTGCGGGAAGTGGTTGAATATGCGGGTGGTAGGTGCGGGTATTCACGAAGAGAATGGGCGGGGGCTGTTGAGCGCAAGGTTGAGCATCGTGGTGAGGGGCGCTTGAGCATGGTGACAAGGGGCGGTTGGAAGTTTGTTAAGATGCAGTGATTAAGCGTCGAGGAGAGGAGGTTGCTAAATGGCTAAGTGGGAGGAAAGGGATTTGTTGAGGGGCTGAACACGGGGAATATGTAGGAGGCGACTGAGTACAGAAGAGTAGGGTGGAAGAGGGCGGTTGCCCAGGAGGCCCAAGAGAGGAAATAGAAGGCGAAGAGGGCAGATGTCCAGGAGGCAAAGGGCGGGGGCGATTTAGTGCAGAGGTGAAGGAGTTGGTCGAGCAAGGGTTAACGTGAAGGATGTGGTTGGGTAAGGGAGCGGTTTGCGCACTGCGTGGCGCGTTCTATATGTACTGATGTTGAAACTACCAACAAAACCTTTAAATTGGGTTTTGATACTTCCAGAATCGGTATGTACGGCATTGAATCGCTTATATTTCGATATTAGGAGCAAAACTGTAGAATTAATACCGATGTTACTTAAAACTGTTTTGCACTGACATTTAAAACGCTTTCTTTGTTCTAAATATGCTATTTACGTTATTAGTCTCTAGTACTATCTCCGAGAAAATGTACGTTTACCACGGATGTAACTAATTAAAAACAAAAAATAATGAAATGTTTATGATTAATCAATGGAATAACAACAGTATACAATTGATTAAAAATGCTACAATTTGAATACGAAATAAAATACATCCTCGTTTAGTTGTAGGAATCAATACCAAATGTGTATTCCATTGTGTACCAAATGTGTACCAATACCAAATGTGTATTCCATTGAAAATGTTTTCGAAATTTCTGTTGTACATCTTACTTCACTAAAAGTGATAATACTTTGCATCTACAGACCTCCAACAAAGAGAACTGCAGATTATATTTTGTTCTTAGAAAACCTGGAGATAACACTTAAAGTCAGCAATCCCTCTTTGGAATCCATTGTTGTATGCGGAGATTTAACATTGATTTTCTGGTCAAATCTTGTGAGAAAGAAGAGTTTCTCAATTTAATTAATTCCTTCAATTTAGACATTACAATTAATGTACCTACACGGATCACACAACATTCGATGAAGTCCATTGATCAAATTATAATTAACGAAACTACTACTCGATATGAAGCTGATACAAAAGATTTAGGATACAGTGACCACGATGCACAAATTCTTACCATTATAAGAAATGCGATCACTGACACAATAAATAATTCACGTATGACTAGACTGTTTACAAAAAGTAAAATCAAATTATTCATTGATTACTTGATGCAGGAGTCATGGGAAGCGGTTTATAATACTCTTGATACAAACGACAAATATAAATCTTTTTTTTTTTTTTACATTACATTTTAACACTTGCTTTCCTCTTCAAAAAAGAGAAATAAATATTTCACGGAAATGCAATTCTTGCATAACACAAGGGATTAGGACATCTTGTAAAAACAAGCGTATTTTCTTTCATTTCTAAACGTCAAAACGTATCTCAAAATTTCCTTATCTACTTTAAAAAATACAAATCATTGTTACAAAAAGTCATAATTCAGGCTAAAATCATGAAAAACGATCAGGATATTTTGAACTCAAATAACAAAACAAAAGCAATGTGGAATATAATAAAAAATACGACCAAATCAACTAGAAACCCTGTAGAAAATGTTGTTTTAAAATATAACGATATGAATGTGAACGATCCGGCAACAGTGGCTAGCCTCTTTAACCAATACTTTTCGAGAATTGCTACCAAATATCAGCTGAATGAAGTTTCGCCACATCCCAGAGCGAGAGCAGTGGTCGCGTCGCGCGGGAGGCGTTTCGTGTTTTTTCTCGTCTTTTTGGCTTCTTTGGTTTGCGTGTGTGGGGGTGGGGGACAGCGCGACACCGCGGGTGGGCGGAGTGAGGTGCGGCGAAGCGTGACCGGTCGCGGGTTGGAGACCCGGGTGGTCGCCGGTCCAAGGCCTCCGACGCTGACAATCAACGTCGCGTCCCCGGGTATTGATGGTGATGTCTCTGTTGAGAATAGTGTGACCCGCCGGGTACTTACTTTTTTTGATCGTATTTCACTGTAATGCTTGTCCAGCGCACAAAAACATTTAAAATTTAAAAACATTTAATTACTTAGGCTACAATATTTTTTTATGATTGGGATGAAGACGTAAAAAAATTTCATACATTTCAAAGAATTTGTGGATGTATTAAAAATACTAAAAACTAAACCACGAAAAGAAACGCAAATAAAATTTTACAAGTACTGGCAGTACCAACACTTCTCTGTGGCTCAGATTCATGGGTCACTCGTAAGAAAGATGGGTTACGTGTACAGGCAGCGGAGTTAAAATCGAAATGTTAGAAGCTGCTGTAGACTAGATGGAATGAGAAATATTGATATTCGAATGTTTTTCATTTTTGTATTTTATTTGCAATTTGTTTGCGAACAAACATTTGGCAAAATTGCAAAGATTTGTGTCTACAAGTACTTGACCGTACTTGACTACGAGTACTTGACCGTAATTCACTAATATTACATTTTTTGTTGTTAACAAACTACTCTAAACATATTTGATAAAAATACAAATATACCATAATATTATACGAACACATACTAAATGAATTTTCTCACTGGCCATATATACAGAAGAAAATAAAATGAAAGAACACGTAGAAACAATGGCCCATGGGAGATTCCCAAAAGAAGTAATAAAATATAAGCCCCGAGGAACAAGAGATTCAGGACACCCAAGAAGAGAATGGACCGAGAGACCGAAGCAGGCAATGACCTAATCCTTGAAGGCAGAAGAAGAATCTTAGCAAACGACATTTCCGATTCATTTACAAAAATCGGAAACGGAGTTACGTGTTCATTTTTGTTACGAAATGAAAATATAAATTTGATCGAGTTGTATGAACTCGTGGAAAAGAAACAATTGAGGGATGTAGCGTCGGTTACAATGGCCGCAAGTTTGTTAGGGGGACTGGGTCGCGATCGCTAGAGAACGAACGCTAAAATGTAGGTCGGAAATATTAACGTGACATTCTGGTTCTAAAACTGGTAGTAGCGACTTTAGGATATTCCAAGTTCGGCGAAACCTTCGGGAAAATACTTCAGCAAATGAATCGATGGTTCTCATGTAAGGAACAAGATGTCCGACGAAGTGGAGAAGTTAACATTTGCCGATTGATTACGTTTACATGAATTCAGGAATAATAAATTTGGTTTGAGTTTGAACTTTAAGTGTTCTTATTTACACTACCTCAAGAGAGAGGTCAACAGACAGCAACGTTTGGTGAGTGGTAATTCGACTGCAGTTGAATTTATGGGCGTTACCAAAGGAATTTACATGTGCATATGAGTACCCTAGATTCGTAACAATTTTGTTATTCGCATATTACGGAAAGCTAACTAAATCACAAAATACAGGCCTATACTTCCTTGGTTCGTCACATAAGGGAATACGGAGTAGCGTACTAGGATTCTCATTGGAAAGGTCAGATTAAAGCATTAAACCAAGTGAAGAAAAAAGCAAACAAATTCGCGAAATGAAACAATGATGCGAATGTCGTCTGGAAATCATTAGTTATAGGCGGAAAAGGAGCCCGACTGCGTGCCCTCTTTAAGGTGTTCACGAAGTAAACAAAATGGAAAGTTATCTGTGAAATATTTACTTAAGATCACACCCGAAATAAAATGCAGAAAATTAAAAACGGATATAGGAAAACTCAGCTTTGTTTGTAGGATATTGTTGACTGGAACAATTTCCCCACAAAGATAGTAGTGACGCTTCCCAGGAGCACGCAACTTATGCGTTCGAGAGTCCTCAAGGACGTAAGTGTAGAGTGCAGTAATTTGTATACTTCAATTTTATGTGGCGTCTCAAGGTCACGAACGAAAAAGGGAGAAGGAAGGCAGACTCCAATAGGAAACCGTAAAAGTGAGAGCTGTTGTGACGTTGCAGCTCGTTATTGGAGTCTGCCTGCCCTCTCCCTTTTTTGTGCGTGACCTTGATACACCACCTTAAAAATATTGAAGTACAGTAAAGAATAACGACGCTTTCAGGATAAGAAAAGGTCAACAAAAATGCGGGCGAAGTGCGGTGCATATACTTACCTTTAGTGTATAAATAACTGTGTAGCGAAGGAACATGCAGTGAAGTGAAGTAAAGAACCGGGTACGGAGTAAAGATGGGATACATTTTACCAATGTTTATATTTGTCTGTTTTAATTTTTTTATTTTTACTAAATAATTATGTTTTAAGGCTACTATAAGCGAATTCATCAACTATTTTATTATTAGGAATGTTCGATTCTCATTACACAATATGAAATTTTTAAATTTTCAGCTCTTGAGCGATTTTTGTTTATACAAGCAAGAAACTTAAAAATGTCGGCGGAAAGTTCTACTAGAGAAAAAGTAACATTTCAAAATTACGTTTCCATTTGATGCAAAGATTTATAACCGTCCGCTACCTTTCATGAGCGTGTTAGGGGATCAACGTAAGTAGTACGTGAATGTTACGACACCAATTCTTGATGACCCGATGTTGACACATCAACACCCGTAGGCTTTGAAAGGAGTTCGTACGTTTCGTTTGTTATGAACAATAAAGAAAGAAGGGCAGCCTTCCAAGAGTGAAAACTGCATTTCATTCGAGCAAATTCGAAGTTGTTCGTTTGTTTTACAGTAACATTCCAAACACGTCGCATTCTTTTTTTTAGCGTTTTTAGAAAACAACAACAACATATAAGCTTATGTACTAAGGCACAGAAGTGGTACTGTTTCAAGCGAAGTAGTTTAGCAAGCGCGGGGCAGAGTTTCGCGGTGGAGGTTGGTAACATCCACGAAAACGCCACTTCGCGATCTCAGTGCTTCTAAGAATTTTTTAGGCAACCACCAGTAAAAACAGAGCATGTGTTGCGCTAAAAGTCCAATTTTTAGCAGTAGTACTAAAAGTGATAAGATGGTCAAGTGCTCATATAAATCTGAGAATCCAACAACAAAAATTTCATCTGGCTGTATTAGCTACTACAGACCTTAATGTATCATTAAGTGATTAGTATACTTTAATAAAAATAAAATGATGGTCATTAAGGCTGTGTAACTAAAGAATAATGTACGGCACGCGCAGTAAAAGTGATTTTATTTTGCTCGGCCAATCGCCCTCGTGTGGCTGCCTTTGCGACTCTCAAAATAAAATATCACTTTTAGCACTCGTATCATTAACTATTTTAAACAGCCACTAATAAAAGCTGTTATTTTAGGGCATGCTCAGTGTGCTAAAAGTTTATTTCGTAGCAATGGTGCTAAAAGAGAGACGATGTTCAAATTTTCAGATGGAATGAATGCAACAAAGAAAACAAAATTCTTTCGTTGGATTGCATCAGCCACTAAGGTAATTTTGTGCTCATAGCTTTCGCCCATTATTAAAATGCGCTCGCCAATACTAAAAATGGTTAGGTTAGGTTAGGTATCACGTTGAAATCCAACGTGAGAGTATGCCAAAAGAACGAGTGCCGGGGTACTCACCTTTGTCGTACTTGGAACGCAGCGCCACGAGGCTGGACACGACGCGCGCGCGATGTGCGGAGTTGCGCACGCCCAGCGACCGGTGTCCTCCTCCGAGAAGCCAGCAGCTCCTGCGGACACCACACGCACATCAGCGCCCGCCACGGCGCCGCTCCTCACCCACCCATCCACACAAGCACACCACTGTCACTAAACGCCGCGACGTTCAGAACAAATCACTTATTTGCAGTACAAGAATGAGACCATTTGGAGTGCTTCTCACCCCCCAACCACACTCTCTGATTGGTGGTTTTCCGTGGTTTCTCCAATTAACACCAGGCGAATGCTGGAGCAGGACCTAACAAACGGGCTACAGACCGGGCGCGATCTGTCCTTCCTCTTCCTTGTCCTATCCTCTCCCCTTACACACACACTTACACTAACATGCACTACACTCCTACAAAAGCCGGGAGACCAGTCAGGCGCTTAGAGTTTGTTCTGGTTGGGGCGGTGCCCCACTGGTGGGAGATACCTGATTGGAGAAAACCTCACTAGCCGACGTTAGGTCGGCGCCGGATATCGCCATACAGCAGAGGAACACCACCGCCATCTTCCGAGCAAAAACACACACTATACTTATGCGACTAATGACCATAGTAGTTGAAAAACCGAAAACACCGACACGACGAAATGCCCGAAAACACTAACAATTTATCAATCACTCACAACACCTCACACTGCACCAAAAGCTGTGACGTTCAAAATAAAACATTTACACCGGCAGGGAGGTATTTGAAAGCTGTTTTTCAGGAGTGAGCAGAACAAGTTGATACAAGTGACCCCTAGCAACTAGTAAAAAGGGCAACGCCCATATAATGAATCCTGTAAGGATTTACATACATAAGCGTGGATATATACACGTGCCCACATCAGCCCCCTCCACAGCGTCCCTTAACACCCAACTACACACCTACGCATACACACTCTGCACTAAAACTCGTCACGTTTAAAACAAATCACTTATTGGCAGAACTAGGGAGAAACTCGAAAGCGCATATTCTTCAGGAGTGAGCAGAAAATGTTGAATGCTCCCTAACAATTTCTAAAAATCAGGCTGATATAATGATTTTCGTAAAAGATTACATTTGTAAAGATATGCAGTATACGTACGTCCTTATACGAACGTCTCTGAACTATTTATTTATAACTGTTATTATGAAATTTCAAGTTCTGAACCGTTGCAGCAACTGAACGAAATATTTGTTGGCGCACTGAAAGCCGAAGATACACGTGTAGAATGAGAAGGAACTGTATCACAAATGACGAGAAATGAAAGCGACCGTGACTTCAGCTGTAGAGAGAGTGTGAAAGTGGGAGTGTGAACGAGGAGGGCAATTAAGGTGTTAGTGTTACTGTCTTCAACTAATTAACCATATCAAATATGACAACCGCTTTATTGGCGTACGCTGCTGAAGAGACTGACGATGAGTAACCGGCAATTCAAAAGGTACACGATATGTTTTTTCAACGTTCACGTTACGTTAATCAAATCGGCCATCGTAGGCTCCGTTTCAAATCGGCAATCGTATGCTCCATTGAAAATGAACAATTTGCAATTAGCTGGTGTTACGGTAACAAAATTTCTAGGTCTCTCAATTCAATCAAACCTCAAATGGAATGTTCATATAACAGAATTAAACACTAAATTAAGCTCATTGTGTTATGCATTCAGAATTCTTTCTAATTCTGTCAGCCTTCATGCAGCTCGTTGCGTGTATTTTGCAAATGTACATTCCCGCCTGAGATATGGCATAATATTCTGAGGTAGCTCATCCTTTAGTTCCCAGACATTTAGATTGCAGAAGAAAATTATCCGAATAATGAAAAAATCCTATCCACGTGATCCGTGCAAGCCTCTTTTCATTGAGCTTGGAATCTTACCATTGCCTTGCCTATTTATTTATGAGTCTGTAGTATTTGTCAAAACTGACTTACTTAACGGTGGGAACTTATTTTCATGTAATACTGATATTTATAGTTACAACACTCGACGTAGAAATCATGTTCATCAAGTGTCAGTATCAACAGCTCACTACAAGAAATCCACCTACAATACATGTACGTTACTTTACAACGCATTACCAGATGAAATTAAACAATGAAAATTGGTACACAAATTTAAGTTAAAAGTAAAGTATTTTTTCTGCAAAATTTTTAAAAAAAAAAAATTTTAACGATTAAAATGTATAATGAATTAGTTTACATTTGCATTGTATAATTGAAGAAAAACGGCTCAATATGCCTGTAACAAGTAATGTACTTCAGCTTCCGGATTAATGACCCCCATCTCGATCGGGTTTTTGTCCAGTTTCCCTGATCCATTGAGCAAATGCTGAGATGGCCCCTTGATTTGCTTCTGGACGTAAATGTAGCTTCACAATGCGCACGTTTTGTTGAACTTTCCTTTTGCTTGTAGTGGTAGTAGAGCTTAGGGTAAGGTTCTATTTTGTTAACAATACAGAAAAATCAAATCTGTTCGTTCCTTTACCGTTAAAAATAAGTTTTCTATAATTCGGAAACGAAAATATCTAGTTTTTGAAATGTTAATCTCTCGCTTTTTTAAATTAATTATTATTATTACTATTATTTTTCATCCTTCAACTATTAATAGTTAAATTATTGGCAAGGGATTGTGAAACTCAAACAAGCATGTGCAGATGATTTTCTCCCCCATTCGTCACATACAGTTTTTGACGGTTTCGGACTAAATAAATATATTATTAAATAAAAAATTATAATGAGACTCAAATTCGTTGGCCATGATCATGGGTAGTTGATATTGTCAAGGAAAAAGGTAATTTTCAGGAACGTTGTCTCGGTGATGCTATTTCTCCTTAATTATCATTTTATTTATTTACAGAAGCGATCCACAAATATTTCAGTAGGGGAGGTATTTCAGTTCAAACTCTATAAATAATATATTCGAAAAATTTTATTTCATTGTTAGATTGAAATAAAAATTGTACGAGTATCTTCACAAGGACAATTTTGATTTGGATCTGATGAGATTTATACTGAATTTATGATAATGACTTTGAATAAATTGAATAAAATTTCAAAATACGGTGAGCTTGGAGAAGGGAGCTGAAGACCCGTGTGCACCCTCTTGATTCGTCACTGCCTATTCTTAGGCAGAATAATATTAACTTTTATATTCATATTGCTCATGTTTGATGGGGACCAGGGAGCGATCCGTGTCGTAAGGACTTGGGTACCGGTATTTCACCTCTGGGTAATGAGAGGCAAATGCTGGTAAAATGAAATTTGTGGTGGGGAAAGCGGGTTCACAATATTCGCTCTCGGGATTGTCTCGTTCTCTTATTTTTTTTATTTTACGTCAAAAAACAGTTAAAAACTGCGTATGACGTGCTATGGGGAAAAGTGAATTGTGTGCACATTTTCAAAATTTTGTGATCCCTACACTAAGTCATATACTACTTTAATTTTGAATTTTGAATTTTGAAAGGGAGAAAAAAAACCAAAAACTCCCATGTAATAAAATCTATTTCAAGGATAAATAGCAATAAATTTTGAATTTTGAAAGGGAGAAAAAAAAAAAAAAAACTCCCATGTAATAAAATCTATTTTCAAGGATAAATAAGCAATAAATTTTGGCTCTTATTACTTCCTGCCGCGACAACATGGAAACCATAATTTGAATAATTGTATTTCCCACTGAATTCTAAAAGACGTGCACAGAAAATGAAGTTACATTTATGTCCAGAAGCAAAACAAGGGGCCATCTCAGCATTTGCTCAATGGATCAGGGAAACTGGACTAAATACCTGATCGAGATGGGGGTCATTGACGCGGAAGCTGTAGTACAATAGTTGTTACAGGTTGTTTATACTCATTTATACAGTCCAAATGGTAAATAATGCATTATGTATCATTGTTAAAATTAATGTTACTTTTCTTGTGATGCTCAGTATAGTCTCTAATTGTATAGAAACAGTTATGCAGCAGAAACTATTTCACTTGGGATTTAAACTTTTCTATTGAATTTAATCGTTTAATGTCATCTGGCAAAGGGTTGTAAAATAATGTACATGTATTGTATGTGAATTTTTTGTAATGAGCTGTTGATACTGTCACCTGGTGAATATGATTTCTACGTCGAGTGTTATAGTAATAGACTTCGGCATTATCTGAAAATATATTCCCGCCCTTGAGCACGTCATTTTTTACAAATACCACTGATTCGTAAATAAAAAGACACGGTAATGGTAGAATTCCTAGATTAATGAAGAGAGACATACATGAATCACGTGGGTGGGATTTGGTTATTATTCGTATAATTCGTTTTTGTAATCTAAAAGTCTTGGAGCTATAAGATTATTTCCCCAAAATATTATGCCATATCTCAGGCGGGAATGAACATTCGTGAAGTATACACAACGAGCAGTATGAAGGCTGACTGAATTTGCAAGAATTCAGTTCTCTTCTCATTTCACCATTGCTCGAATATCATTGTCACCTACCACATGTTCTGATCTTTTCACACAATTTAAAAACTATAAAAACCTCCGTGTTAGTATGTAAGTTTACATTCTAAGTACTAGTGCGTGTAAATATTGTAAATAAGTAGAGTCTAGTGTAAGTTTAGTTTGTAAGTATATAAATGTTAGTGTGTAAATTTAGATTATAAGTATAAAAGTGGTGTAAATAATGTAAATAAGTAGCGTAAAATGTAAATAGTAGTGTACAAAGCCCCACCCACAAAATCCCCACAAACCCCCACCCACATAACTGTACAAATAATATAAATAAATGTCATAATATCAGTTCATGCGACCTACAGTACATCTAGGCGACATTATTGACGACCAGTTGATGGACAACACTGGGTAGAGAAAGGTGATAAAGGCGTAGCACCTCCCTGCGCTAACTCTATCCACTTATTAATAAAACATCCCTTAACCTAAGAACCACCCTACACTTACATGAATCGCTATACCTCCCTGTAATCATGTACGCAGCCCGGATATGGGGAGGTGCAGCCCCCTCAACAATAAAACATATCCAAACCCTACAGAATAATGTACTCCGCACTGTTTTAAATGCTCCATGGTACATATCAAATGCACACATTCACAATGACCTAAACTTCCCTCCAGTCGCCCAGCACATAGCCCATCTCCGAAAGATTCTTCAACCAGCTCCATAACTTCCCTTTCCAACCGACATTCTCACTAGGAAAACCCACCCATCCTCATCTTAACTGCATCCCGTCCAGATTTCCCAAATATAAATTCCGTCCTCCGTAACTCCTATTCTATCTCATTATAAGCTCCGTTATCTCACCCATTTCACAAACCACTGCAATAACTCCTAAACACCCCACCCTGATTTCCGAGTGGGGTCATCTTCCTTTTTATTTTTTCTGTTTAGTATTGTGTACATTGTATATATAAAACAATTCTGTAAAGTGGTTATGTACGCTGCACCAGAAAAGTATTGAATAAAAAATATTAAACTGAGAGGTGGAAGTGATTCCTGTTGGATGGTATCATCCGGCGCCGAATCTATCGATTTGCGATAGATGTCCCGTTGCGTATATATCACCCAGCGAGACATACCCCAACCCCAGCCGGGACAAGCTCTTGGCTCCCGACATAAGTCGTAGTGTTATGCATGCCAGTGTAAGTCGTGTGCGTCAGGTGAGATGAATGGGATAAGGAAGGTAAAACCACGCGCGGTCCGTGGCCCGTTTGTTAGGATACTGCTCCGGCATTCCCTTAGAATTGATTGGAGAATCCACGAAAAACTACTGATCAGAGCCACTCACCTCTTGAATTTTCCTCCAAACAGCGGCTGTATTAGCCCTCCAAACAGCGTCCTCGCTCACGAGTGTCGAAAATTCGCATTCGTCGGGACTCGGTCCGTCCGGAAGAAAACATAAATATTGACTCCGGCCGTGAAAGCCTTCAATGCTTTATATATACTTATAAGTTAATAATTATTCCGGAGGTACCTGATCGCCGTTCCATCGCGTTCCGCCAGAAATCAAGCCCTGTTTGTAATAAATAAATACGCTCAGTAATCAGCTAGTTTGATATACGAAGGAGGATGCAACAGCAGCTGCTGCACAACTGCCGTAGGGACTAATAGAGGCAGAACATTTCCATGTTGCAATGGCGTAACAAATCTAGAAGATTAACTTTGAGAAGTCACGGAGCGTTTCTCTTATGTATAGCATCTGCTCCTCTAATGGATGTTCGACAAAAAAGTAGAAGAAACCAAGCTTCTTGGCTTACGTCAGTGCGGCAGTGTACGGCAGTGTAATATCGGACAACAAGCAAAGATGTCTATGCTTTTCTTCTCGGTACCATGCTACAAGTGGCAAAACTACCAAATATAATTCCTCGTTTTTCTTTTTTCTGCTGTATTCTTTGATTTAAATTTACTCAAGAAAAAATTAGTGACATGTTTTAAGTTTACCTTAATGTAAGAAATAATTTGCCTGTGAATATAAGTGTAGGATTTACATGTTTGAGCACTGTTCACACATGTACGAAGTTAAGTGATATTGTTGTTTTGGTTAGAATTTTTATCAAAGCCTTCGTTAATTTTTTTTTATCAAAGTCTGATCGTTGTTTGGTGAAGATATTTGTGGATGGATCAGAATGATTTTTGGCGAACTTGTAGGTTTCGAATGAACCAGGAACGTACCAAGAATGTACCCCGAATGCACCATGAATGATTTACGGCATAATTCTAATTATCCGATCAACACGGGAATAGGTCCGTTTCAGATGTGAGGAAATTTGGATGACTGGGCAGAGTTCAAGAATTAAGTAAAAATAATATCAGATCTAGAACAAACTTCATTTAAATTCTCGAAATTACAATTAACAAACGTAAGGCATTGAAAACTGTATATACAGTAAATTTTAATGGAAAGGAAACCACAATAATATTATGTAAATTATATTTATTGATTTTTTCTTCTAGAATCGGTTCCGATAATTGGTGTTCAAATAATAGGAGTGACTACTTTGGAAAATAAGGAGGCTATGTTGAAACTATGTAGATTAATTTTCGCGGCTGCGCATCA
Source organism: Teleogryllus oceanicus (assembly GCA_964035755.1). NCBI lineage: Eukaryota > Metazoa > Arthropoda > Insecta > Orthoptera > Gryllidae > Teleogryllus > Teleogryllus oceanicus. The sequence continues at coordinate 44,944,813 of CAXIVR010000007.1, read as the reverse complement.
TACGAGTGAGTGAGTGAGAAGAGAACAAGGATGACGATAGAAACACCGCACGAGGTCCACGGCCAATTTGTTAAGATACAGCTCTGGCATCGTAGCGGCTGAGTTTAGCTCAGAGCTAGCAATTCTTTAGCGTTGCCACTGCCTACAGACATTGTAAACGGGAAGTTCTAGGGGTCGAGCCTCTCCTACTTCAATTATCCAAAGGTCCTAGAGGTGTTGTCTCGGCTGCAAAGTTTCAATACTAGCTAGACCAGTAGGTTGAATTCAGCCCCTGCCTAGAGGATAATTTTAGCGGACGGCTGTTCTAATCAATAACACAGGCACAAAAAAGAGACGTAGTCAGACCCACAGACTTGACACATGTTTCTCTATGTATGTTGACGCACAGAATCCAAATCTGAAGCTAGAGTCGCGCTACCACCCTCCATATTTTTAATCGCGAGATTAAATTTAATTAATTTAACTAACGAGAAATTATATTTTTGTTTCTGGGGATTGTTGTCAGGCCCGATGATTTGACACGTGTTTCTCTATGTAAGTAGATATTTTTAATCGCAATAAAATCACCCACAAATTAATAATCTACAATTTCACGGTGGTTTTCCGCAATTTAAAAAGAAATGGAAGGTGATGGCCTAATTCTGGTTTCATTCGGATTTAATGCGTAGATTTTCGTTTAATTAATGCGTAATTAACGCGTGATTAATGCGTAATTAATTAATTAATGCGTAATTCGGATTTAATACATAGAGAAACTTGTGTCAAGTCTTTGGGTCTGATACCAACCCCCGAAAACAAAAAAATTTTTTTTTTTTAAAAAAGGAAGGGGTGGGCAGTTCAAATTAGCGCGTCGAACTACATAGAGAAACATGTGTTTAGTCTTGGAGTCTGACAACTTTTTTTTATACCTGTGTAATCGAATAAATGGATTCACCCAAAGATAGGAAAACCTTTTAGATTTCGAACTCGTGCAGCCCCCATTGAATGTACTTCCCAGTGGTGTTGAGTGCCTCACCTCGACGCCGGTGAAGCGCTCGAAGTTGGGCGCGTACTGCTGCAGGTCGAGCACGGCCAGCCACTGGCGCACGTCCAGGTGCGGCTTGGCAGCCGCGGGCGGCGGCGGCACGGGCGGCGCCATGCGGCGCGGCCGCGACAGCGACCCCAGCGACGGGAAGCGGAAGCTCCACGCGATGCCTGCGCAACACACCACACCGCACACAATTAGCAAGGGGCGTATACGCCTTTCATGCTCTGGGCTACCACTGACCGTAGAAATAGTCTTTGACTCTGTAGCTATACATAATCTTCGATTATGTAGTTTCCCTCTCTCCCTCTCCCTCTCCCTCTCCCTCTCTCTACACACACACATATATATATATATATATATATATAAAATTTAATGAAACACATTTTTACAATTTCTCGTTACATGATCGACTATTAAAAGGCTTCTTTAATAAATGCTGTACAATACACTCATTGTCAACAGATATACATTCCGAAGTTTGCTGTCTTCTTTTCAAAATATCTTACCAAACTGACGATAGTTAACTTAAACACTGTCACATACTTAATAAGTTGCAATTTTAACCCTTAAAACACGCTAATATAATCTATTATGTAGATGGTCTACAATCAACCACCAAAGGTGTATGTCTTGTGCATCTAATTTACCTTGCCCGTTTACTGCTCACTGCCTCCGAACTGCTCCGAGCATGTCACGAAATCGCTCGAGAAATCGGCAATCTGAGCCCTTGGCTCGTCCATGTATTTACCAGTAGGAGAGGGGAGTAAATCATGCAACGAACGCACGTTGTGTGGATGCTGCTGATTTCCAGCGGTTTCTTCAGCGTTGCCGCCTCTTAGGAGGACTGATGCGCCGACGACCGAGCGATATAAAGCCGATCTCAATAGAACCGATTATACAGAATCTTGGAAAATGAATATCACTGATAAAGAATGTAGCATATAATTATTTTTAATATATTTGTTCTTGACGTATTTGTGTTCTTGTAGTTTTCTCGGGCGACCGCTGGTATACAACGATTTTCCTAAGGATGAGCCAAAGTGACAGTTCGCGAAAACAAGTGAACATCACATGTAATTCAGAGAGTATCCCTCCGCCGCGACAGCTGTTCAACCACGCCTCTTCGTAAAGTGTTTCGTAATGGCTTCTGTGAAAACATCCCTATGAAGTCTAAGAGTTTCGCTGAGATACATGCACGTACGTGAGTCCGGGAAATATTTAAATTTAATTACGTATGTAGAAAATCTCAAAAATCTCATGCTCTCACAATCAGTAAAAGAAAACTGCCAAGAATGTAAATAGAAAGTAAAATGATTTTAAGCCGGAAACACGTGCACCGGTAGGCATCTCGCTTTCGCGTCTCGGTTTTAAAATAAACATAATATTTTTCACACAAAAAGTAAATTCAATGTAATATATAGGGAACGGACTTTATTGTAATAAAAAAAGAAAAATATGTACATATATATGTACTTATTTTTTCAAAAATATGTAAGAAAAAACAGGAAATATGTGAAATAAATATTCATTATAAAGTTTACAATTCCATTCTTCAAGCGTTTTCCGAGCAGAGTACGTTGAAGTTTTACATCTACAGAGGCTTTCGCTAGTTTCATCCGAAACATACAATACTTTCGTGTTATATACAATGTTGTTTACGAGGAGCCGGAGCTCAAGTGAATTGTACCATGTAGCCTGTGATAGTAGGGGTAAAGGGAGCATACCCCAACTCCCGAAAAGGGATAAGACAATGATCAGAATTTTTTATCGAGTTACGCATGGAGTCTATGAAACATGAGTAATCACGTGGTTGAAGTTCCTTCTGCTTCACATACTACATCCGCTCATCGTTGATCCCGACTACGCTGTTTCCGAGAAGCAGATGGGGGCGGGGGGAGATAAGTTTGACAATTAATAGCGTTAATAAAAGCGCATTGTGTATTTTTTAAGTATTTCAGTAACCAAGTTTTCAAGTAACATATATTTCGAACATCACAAGTGAAAAGTACATTTTCGACCTATAAATATATTAAAATGTAACGAAATATGTAGCTATAGATAAAATATGTAAAAATATGTAATTATACCAAAATATGTAAAAATATGTAAAATAAAAATGGTTTCAATTAGTTCAGAATGTCGTGTTAAGCGTAAAAAATAGTACTGGATGCAGGGGTCTTGTCCCTGTAAAAATATGTATTTACATGAAAATCCGTTCCCTAGTAATATATAATGAAAAAAAAGCATTTTTACAGAACAGCACATAACACTGCACTTCCTAATATCAATTATTTCTCGTAGCGCACTATATTTTTGTTGGACAAGGACACCACAAAAGGAAGTGTCGAAGCCGTTTACAAGATAGCCAACTGCAACCGAACGAATGCGGGAAGGGAGTGTAATGGGCTCAAGGGCACGACGACCACAGAATCTTCAGTTATGTTGCCAGCACTAGCTGTCTCTTTGGCTCATCCTTAGGAAAATCGCTTTATAGCCCCGGTAGCCCACAGTATACGCCACTGACAATTAGGGCTTTCGGAGGAGGACAAACAAAATAAGACTGCATCAAAACATATGAGGGGATTCTTATGTGGCGTCGTGGTAGCGAAATGACTACACAGACACGAGCTCTAGTTACAATAATATTTATTTACAGAATATACAAGTATTTACAGCTCTGGGGTTACGTTCGCAATCTACCTCCGCGACTCCACTCACACTGCTCCCATCTCCCGGCTAGTGCATCCTCCACCCAGACGCTTTACCGCGCCGATGTCCTGATACCCGGTGCTACGCACTTGCTGTGTCCAGGGAATGCACTACTGCCAACGGGCCGCAGTTGCGTCCGCACGCGAGGCGATCTCTAAACGAACTCCTGCCGACCAGCTAGCTTCTTGGCGGTCATGTCCCCCACCCACCCCCTAGCTTCTCTGAACGTGCGGGTGGCTCTGCGACCACATGGCCAGCCAGCCTCCCCTGTCCTTCGGCGGGGGGCAGGACCCTCTGCCCGGCCGACTTGCGTCCTGGAGTGTTAATGGCTCCCTTTTCAGTTTTCTAAAGCTACTAACAGCCTGTGTACAAGCCGACCGGATGCCCTCCCCTCTGCTCGCCATCTTCGACACTTTCTGAGGATGTTCGAAACCCTGGCCGCCATGTGGTGACGCTACACTTACAAGCAATGACGTGTGGTGAATTTTCTTTTCTAGTGAAGCAATTATATTTCAGATGGAAGATTTTTAAATATTCACATTGACATGGCGGCAAATGCATAATTTAAACACTGAACCGGTAAGCACATGCGGAGCCCTTCAAACACGCGCTGTGTGCCACGCTGTACGCAACTGACCGATTGCTTCCGAAGGCGAACTCCACTGAATGAGCATGTGCGCGACCATCACACGCGCCAGCATATCTGCTGATCCCAGCAATCCCTATGAGACGCTGCATGTAGTCAGCCCAGTGCTTCCAAAGAGCTTTACAGGCGAACTCTGCCCTATCTATTGGTGACAATAATAATTACATGCTCATTTTGTAAAGATAAGATTGGACGCACCCAATTTAAAGTGTTTTGACTTGGACTACCAGTAAATGATTTTAAGTTATTCAAGTGCTATTATAATGTAAGATATCCTTGTCAATGATGGGGAAGCAACGCTTTCCTTGCTTCCATGGACTATACGCCCCTGCTTACAAGAAACAATTTGAGATATTTCATCAAGTAATTTCCTGTAATTGGTGCTATTTGCTGTGGCATTTCCTTTCGCCAGGTGCCAAACGTATTGAAAGATATGAGGTGAAAATCTTAAATTCATTACTATGCGCGACTAATATGTTTGAATTTCATTAATGAAGTTTCAGCGGAAACTTCAGTAAAGAAATTTTTGGTGACTTCTTTTGGTGGCAAAGAAAGAAGGTAATCACTTAGGCGACAAAACAGGCGATTTGATTTTAGCTCAAGGGTTTCTTTTAAATTTAAGGATATTTTACATGCAGTAAATCTACATCTTGGGAGAACCAACTTTACTCTCCCTCAAAAGAACGCGCAAGAAGAAGTTTTTCGCCTTTAAAAATATACAGCTTCAATGAAGCAAATTTCGCTACTTCCTTTCACATCTAGCTAAGAAAGAAGGTAATCACTTGGGCGACAAAACAGGCGATTTGATTTTAGCTCAAGGATTTCCATTAGGTTTAAGGATCTTTTACATGCAGTACATCTACATCTTGGAACAGCCAGTTTTACTCCCCTTGAAAAGAACGCTCATGAAGGATCTTTCTGCCATTAAAAATACACAGCTTCAATCAAGGTTGAACTCGCAAACTTGGGTACAACAGCCCGATTCGCTAACAGTTACACCACCGAAGCCACATCAACATACATACGCAAGGTACCTCTTTCAGTTCAATCAAACGCATGTGTTACGTACAGTAGGTTTTCAGGGAACAGAGCACAGTATAAAGCTGCGACCCCATGAACATTGATTTCACTCAGATCTATGCACAAAAATAGCGCACGTAGCATTTCAGGAAGTGAAGGTTAAAGGTCGTCGGTAGCCGAACCGCTTAACCGAGCTCTGAAAAGTCTCGAAACACCGAGGGTCCCCGGGTTGGGTGACCTCTGGAAACCCCGGATACTATCGGCACCAAGCCCCTGGCCTCAAGGGATAAAAGGCAATGACAGTGTGACAAAAGTGACAACGTTCAAAGAAATTTACTACTTGCTTAATGACTTATGACTACTTTCAAGGAGAATTACTACACGTTCAATGCGGAACAAAGGATTCGAACATTCTTAGGAGAGAAGCAGTCTTCCCGCGTTAGGAGACGAACTTTTCTTGCGTTTTCACCGAAGAGTAGTCCTAAATAGTGTGCGATGTTCAAACGAAAGTGTATACAGTTCTTGTTTTATTACAATCATATTTAAGTTTCAGGATTACAGATCTGTGTTGGAATTTTTGTTGGTCTTGTTGTATTGCCACACCGTTCTATTACGCGTCTGAATGAAATTCTTGAAATTGTGTGGATCATTGTGTGGACACCCATTCATGAAAAGTTGTAAGACATGGAGAAAAATCGTCAGAAAATGTGTATCCGTGAGAACCGACCATTCACTCGTTCAATGATCAAAAACTTTGCTCTTGAAATGACCAAATTCAAATTTCAAACAAACTGCAACACAGACGTTTTCAATGTGGCAATTTCTTGGTTTCGGAGAAAGGATACAATTTCTAAGCCTAGGCGAGAGAGGTGACTGATGTGTTCATGATTTGCCCTTACGAAGGCATATTTGTTTTTGTCTTCGACTTAATGAAAGATGGTATGGTGATCTGAAGGGGAAAATATTATGAAAGTTGAATGATTGTCGATGCCACAACGTTCAGATATGTTGGCTCTGGAGGTGAAGTAGTGATCAACCTTACTACAACTGCAAGGTGACAACACCCATGTGTAATACCCATACACCCATAATGCGAGCAATGAACTCGAAGCTTCCAGGTTCACGTAAATGTATGCTGCTCAAGTTTCTGAGCCAACGAGATAGGCCTAAAAAGTATGCATAGAGCAAATTCTATAAGAAAAATCCAGAATTCCCATGCTCGCATAACTCAAAAATTAGGCAGAAACACACACAAAAATCGAGGTGGAAGAAATGTTATTATTGTTGATAAGCATATCATTTATTGTCATCGAGATTACATTGTACAGAAGAGTACTCCAAATGCAGTACACAAAAAATCCGTCAAGCACTCAAGACAGCTCTTCGCATGCCATCGACACACACTGCTCACAACACGAATGGAATATTTTCTAACTTGGCACAAGTCAAACCGTATATTTAATCATTGCAAAATTTAAACATTTTGAAATATTCCCTTTTTTAATAAAGAGTAGTTTCTTTTATGATGCGATTTTAGAAACATTTCTTAGAAAATATAGTGACGCCAACCTCAAATAACAAACATATTAGAGAGGATATTGTCTAAGTCATCATAAGAAATCAAGCGATTGAGAATTGCCTGCTTTCTCTCTGCTCCTTTTTAGGAACAGATTAAGGCCCATTGTGGAGGAGTCTGACAAAGAAACGAGACAAAAGAAAAGGCGCCACCTTTCGCCTTCAATTTGGGATGAAAGTTCGCGTAGGATGAAACACGCCGACGAGGCTTGCAAGAAATATGTAGTTGATACGTATTTGGCACAAAGACAGACAGCGCCATTGTAATCCAAATCGGAGACTATTGCCAATGCTCGCACCGTACATTACGTTTACGACTTGAGTCGTGATCTCTAGCATGGCGCTCTTTAATTCCTCCGCTACAAAGATGTATTCGATTTCTCTCACGCAAGAGTTATGGAGCTATTCTTCATAACTAGAGGTATCACCTGTGGAGAGAAACATTTTGTTTCTTTCAGTGCTTATGTATCTTCATTTCTAAATGTTTTGCCCATTCGTTTGTTAGGCCCTCTCGTTACTTATCTCCAATTAGTGTAAGGCACTCCTCACCTCGAACACGATCGCCATGTTTCTTCCTCTACGTGTCGTACTCGCTTCTTTCCAACGTTTTATTGTTCCTCTCCTTAACTACGAATATCTCTTGAATACTTGATTTATGACCTCTTGCACTGGAGGACCCTTCTCCTCGTACCTATTTCCTGAGTCTTTCCCTATTTGGCAGACATGCAATGAGACTCGACCAGTACTATTATCATGACTGCTATTCACTAACTCGCTAATTATAGTAAAATAATTAATAATAGCTAATTTTCGTTCAATTGTGTAGTATACTAAGAAGAAAATGAAAAATTAGACTGATGCGAATATTATGAAATGAGCGGAACACTTGAAAAAACTTGAAGAGTTCTACATCAGACTTGAGAGAATAAACTTTGTATCACTGCAACATAATTTAAGTTAACAATTGTGATGTTTTAATAATGGAGTTTGACTCTCACATGAATGTCTGTACTCAGGTAGAACGAGGTTCCTTTTAACATTTCATCTAATACGTGAAACGAGTATTTTACATCGAACTACAGATGTGTTCGTTGTAATCAGCAAGTGTTCAAAGAGTCAGATTACATAAACAGCATTGATTGATATTATAACTCTTATTGCAAACAGAAATGCGTGCCGTATCTAGCTTCCAACAAAAGTAAATAAGCCTGGATGTTTACACAACTGCGACTCTTCTTTTCTAGAACCGGTGTGTAAAATTAACGTTCCCTACTACAGTGTACTCACGTTCTCTTTTGTAGTATATTTTCGGAATTTTGTGGTTGAGTTTTGGTACATGCTATAGAGTATACATTCGAAAATTTCGATACATTCAGATATTACTGTTTTAGAATTTTACGTTAGGGAAATTTCAAAATGTAGACATTTTGATATGTAGATGGGCTTTTACTAACCGTTTCCCGCAGTCAACTTTTCCTTAGCCGTTTACCTATCTCCCCAAAAATCCTTAGCCCAACTCTCTCTTCCTTACAATAACATTGATCGATTATAATTTATCCACTTCAGACTGTTTTCAAGAAACATTTGCAAGTCCTTTTAGAGCACAATCAACGTTGAAAATCACAGCTTAAAAAGTTTGTGGAAACAAAACATGATTTCACCTATCACCTATTGTTACCTCGCTGACATTTTTTAAAATTTTATTTAAAGTTGCATCAACATGTATGTCATTAGCGACCACTATTGGAGTTAATGTTATGGTAACTGTGAATATGAAACGATATGGTGTTGATAAGGGGTGAAAGGACGAACACAAATACAACCACACTCGAGGCGGGACTCGAACCCGCGACCCTTCGGTCCGAGATCGCTATGACACTACTGCCTTAGCAATCTCGGTCACTGGATCGGCACTCGCTGACTTTACATACACAATTCCAAAGGTTCAGGCGTGCTCACCAACATTCCAATTATTTTGTAAACTGGTGCGTGAACATCTATACGCGCTACTCATGAATGCGAACTTCAGTAAATTGTTTACGCCTTCCGAAACACCGGATGAACGAAACCGAATGGTGATGGGCTATGCCTTCTCGGGTAACGAAAAGGGAATAGAGATTAGCTGGGAAGCGAGGGTTAGGAAAACTGTCTGTGGGATGCAGTTGGGAGATTCCCTTCTCCAAGTTACCAACCGTGCCATTTACCGTAGTTCGAATTACGTTTTTCAGGAACATGAGTTTTGAGCTTTACTCCGAGATACGGACTGCTCTGAAGCTTTGCAGCTCCATTTTTCTGAAAGAAAAACGAGTAATTATCGAGTAATTTCTACCGGAAATTAATACAATTCATTAAAAAATATCTCAATAACCGTTCCATTTTTCCCACGGTTTAAATCAGTGATACTTAAAATAAAGGCGCTGGTCTCATTTTCGCTGAACTCTGAATTTTCGAAAATTGCGAATTTAGAAACAATGCGAGAGAGTATGTGATGTAGCACCTCTAGTTTTGGGAGGGTGCAGCCCCCTTGTGCCCGGTGGCACAGTTACACAGCGACCACACTCTCGATGACCTTCTTACCCAAAATTTTGGGTTTTGATACAGCTTATGTCAGTTTCGTATACATCTTTTAAGAGAATAGAAAATTCAACATATTTATGATGTAGGCTAATGTGTCTTCCATTAATTAACCTCTTGAAATGACAAGGTTCCAACTGTAAAAAACGAAAAAAATAAGTTGTTAGTGTGGCAAGTTTGTATGTCTTCTACTACACGAAGAACACAATCACTATTGTAGGTGGATAGGTAACTGACTAACGAGTATATGAATCACTGACATCAATTTACTCGAAATGACTGAAAGGTTAAGTGAAACCTTGTCAATCCAAGGGGTTGATAAGTAAAACGCGATTGTTGGAAATGTCGAGTTTTACAAATAGCGAGATTTGCAGAAGTTGAGTAATGGAAATGTCGAGTAATGGAAATGTCGATTGATTGATTGATTGATTTTTTCGTGTTTCCGGACACGTCAACTGCTTTGGTCATTAGTCCCGTTAGTGTAATGCATGTTTTTTCTCGAGATGACGGTGATCTTCTCCCGCTGGATGGCGAGATCCGTCGCCGACCTACCGTCGGCTAGTGGGGTTTTCCTCTAACCAGGACTCTCCCGCCCGCGGGGCACCGCCCCAGCCGGGACAAGCTCTAAACTCCCAACCGATCTCCCAGAATATCTGGTAGTGTAGTGCATGTTAGTGTAAGTATGTGTGTAAAGGGAGAGGATAGGACAAGGAAGAGGAAAGACAGATCGCGCGCGGTCCGTGGTTCGTTTGATAGGGTACTGCTCCGGCATTCGCCTGGTGATGATAGGAGAAACCAAGGAAAACTACCGATCAGAGCAGCCGGCCGCTAGAATTCTCATCCAGACAGCGATTGAATTCGACCTAGCTGAAAAGCTAGTGGCGAAAAACCTGCCGCCGTCAGGACTCGAACCTAGGACGTCCCGGTCAGAGGCGCTGCAGTGACATGGAAATGTCGAGTAATGGAAATGTCGAGTAAAGGAAATGCTGAGTAATAAGAATTTTGAGTTACAGGAACATCGAGTTACGGAAATTTCGAGTTATGGAAATTTCCAATTTGGTTATTTAGAGTTACTGACTTTGAAGTCATTAGAATATAAGTTAACGGGACATGAGTCGTCCAGATTTCACAGCCCTTGCATTGAGATTCTCCAGGTTAACGACGGTGCCTTATTGTTCGCCTTCCCTCTCTCCACGAGCACCATTTGATTTACGGCCTTCCCTCTTCCTCCGAGGCCCCAGCGTCGCCTGGGGCCGCGCAGCCCAATTTCCAAGGAGCGTCCAACGGCCGGACGCTGCCCGGCGCCGCGGACCGCGCCGATGACGGCCTTCTTATTTATCGGCGGACGGCGTGAGCTGCAGGGGCAGCCGCGTCAGCGCGGCATAATGAAGTGTAATTAATGAAGCAGGGTTAGAGGCGATTAATTATGCGAGCGGGGCGCGTTGCGTGGGCTCGCGCCGCACTAAATCTTTGGACCTCGTTATCTCGTCAATAGGTGCAGGGCCCGCCGCCTCAAGCGAGAAGATCGGGATCGGAGTCAAGAAAAGCAATCAGGATGTTTGCATGGTTTCAGAAGGCCGACATTTTCCTTGGGATTTTGTAGTCACCTTTAGACATCAAATTTTTGTTAATAACGATACCATTTCTAACAAAAGCAATAATAATAATAATAATAATAATAATAATAATAATAATAATACCAATCCGGATAACCGAGATTGCTAAGACATAGTGCCGTGGCGATCTCAGACGGAAGGATCGCGGATTTGAGTTCTGCCACGGGCATGTGTGTGTTTATGTATGTATGTGTGTCGTCCATTCATCCATCATTATCAAAATCATAAGTCTGTCTTCCATCCCCCCCACGTCTTGCAACCCTGGGGAATAAAAATTGGACTCAGCATAATGCTGATCCCCCCAAAGAAGAGTCACATACACTTTCCATAGGATGAATGTTACTGAGCCTCGGTGCAGGTGTATGTGCAAGTGCAGGTGTATGTCCGCGGTCCTAGGCGGCCAATTCGCGCCATAATGCAGATGATGATAATAATAATAATAATAATAATAATAATAATAATAATATCTTAAAATACGTGTTTCAAATATCCCAATTGTTAAATATCGTTCATCGTATATCGTCCTGCTTTACTTGAACTCTTTCATTTTAAATACATTCTTTGATTCTCGGATATTTAAAATCTCCTTCCTATTGCTTTGCTCTCAGCTTTTGCAAATTTGGTTTCTATTATTCTAATATACATAACGTAACATAGTAGGTTTCCCTTTTTTATTTAAAACCGTAAATATGTATAGCGTAACGAAAATTAGAGAAATACATATCTAAATTTGAGGATCCCTTTCCAATTAAGGCGTTTAGCAGGCTTCTATTCCGTGTAGTAACTCAAATTTATGTCGACGATGGATTCGATTCGAAACTGGAGAGATTCTAGAACCTCTCAAAGTTCGGTTTCCAGACTACATTCTACTAGGTACTCTTTATACCTCTTACACAACTCATCACTACTATGTTGAGAAATATTCAAACATACTTAATTTTTTTGTTAGATAATTAAGATTTATTTTTGCATTATTGGAAGATTGTTTTAGTTCATGTTTTCTCGAATCGTGAGTGATCTAATAGCATTGCATCAAAGAACATACGTCACATGACACCGAAGTCCATAGATACGCCCTCGAAGTGTAAGAAGAACCGCTCTCAGCTGACGCTGTTCAACTGCAGTGACCTAATGCCCACTCCCCGAAACAAGGACGCCGGCTGTTTCTGCACAGACGATTCCAATTATGGTCACGGTCCGTCTCACAATGAGATGCAATGGAGCTCCGCTACGCTGGTGAAGCGAACCGAAGAATGCTGCACTTCCGTTTTCGATGTGAACGTTACTAGTATTGACAGGGATATATTGATAATATCGCGATCTTAATATCTTAACTGTAATATAAATGTAAAAACAAAACAGATTGGCGATACATAAGAAATCAGTTGTAATAATATCGTTTTTCCTTGTACTTCCTTCCTTCTTGGGACATTTAAACTGTTTCTCTACAAATGTCATAGACAAAAAAGTATTAGGCATTTCATTTTTTAAAGAGAAAATTGTTTAGAATAACTGCTTTATACACAAATTAAAATATGATTGCAATATATGTGATACACAATAGGAAAAGGAACGTTTCGGAAATTCTGTATCACATATATTGCAATTATATTTTCATTTTTTATAAACCAGTTATCCTAAACCATTTTCTATCTTTAAAATAAAAGACCAAATACAGTCTGTCTATATTGAAAAATCTATAGATAGAAAAGTAAATAATAATTTTAATAAAAAAGAGGTATTCGCTCATTTCAAGTAAAATGAACTATTTTATTAGCACATGAGAATAACACATGGCATTTTATTTAAAAAAAAAAAACTCCGAACTGATTTAGGATGGTAAGTAAAATGAACATTATATACAATATTTCAAATATATTGTATATATCAATCTACATCGCTAGTTACGATTATTTAACTGTACGTTATGTTGTTGTTGTTGTTCTTGTTCGTATCGATTCATAACACCATATCATGTACACTCAATCTACTATCGCAGCTCTCCTAACAACACCGTTTTATTTGGCGATTGTTGTGGATTATACAACCGGGCGAGGTATGCGTCACCGCGGTTTTCGGCAGCTGACGTCACTCGCAACGCAAGATTTTTCGACTGGTCCAGCAGTGTGGGCGGGGAGGTTCTGCCTCTGAATATTAAATGTGACCTAATGTTAATTCTACCGGTGGTTGTTTGTACTCGATTAGTTTTGCCTGGCCTTTCGGATCAAGTGTGTTTCCGGGACCAGGCAATCTGTAACTGCGCACGCGGGACACAAATTCAGTAATGACTCTGGGTGGTTCATAAATACACAGATAATCACGAATGTTTTCACTTAATGACGTTGGGATTTCGTGAAATGAAGAGGAGGTCGAAGGTCACAATTTGTTCCCCGGCTCACATTTTCTCATTCCCGGTTTTCAAAATGTTTTCGTTTGGTTTAATGAGTTCACAAATTACTCGCATGGTCTATAAGAAATAAATTACACGCGTTGTATAATAGAGAATTCTCTGTTAATGGACGCTAGATGAGCTTGTGGTTGTGTTGTTGGAGGAGAATCCGCATGGCAGAGCATGACGTCGGCGCACAGCATTGGCGCCTACGTGCAGTCATTGGAACGCGTAATGCGTATGTGAGAATCCTTGGCACCGCCATTCAAACTGCGTGAGGTGTATTTAAATACGAGAATGAGGTCAAACAGACGCGCAAGAAACTGTGTCTCTTTCCCCTTCAAATCAAATCTCATTTCCCAGACGAGCTGCTCGCTTGTGGAACTATTGAATAGGCACTTAGTCATTTTGAATTCATTTACATATGCCTCGTGCAATGTTCTAAAAGACTATTGTAAATATTGTTCAGAATAAGTTTCAAATAAATATTTCTGTTGTGAAATATGCTTCATATACTTCTGTATTTTTTTGCTGCTGAAAGTCGCTCTACGTTTTTGATCCCATTCACAAACGACCACTTCCGTCCCTGGATCCTTGTCTCTAAATGTTTGAATTCCATCACCTTTAAGCATCTCTCACCCATCTCTCTAAATACGTTCATTCGTGATTTCAGATATGGTATAAAATGTTTAACGTAAATTAAAGAACAACTCAAGATTTATAAGCGCATGGGGTACATTTTCTGTTACTTCACGCGAACAAAATCATGGTGATGCTGAAATAGTTTATAAAACAACAGGACACGTATCGTGGATTATCCTTCCTTCCCTATTCAGTCTGTATTTAGGAATCTCGAGTGAGATGATCACTCATCCGATGTGGCCCATCCACACGTAGAAATATTACTAGAACGTGGATGTCGAGAAAGGGCTGGGTTGCCACCGCAGGAAGAAGTGGGAGAAGAAGTGGGAGAAGAAGATGAAGAAGAAAATAAAAAGAAGAAAACAATTACTGAGGGATACCAGGTCTAGCCATTCTCCTAAAGATGTTATCTGAAACCTAAGACTGTCATCTTTCCACTGAATCGCGACTACAGAACCAGAACCAGCCCCAGGACGCCGAGTTCACCCGAAGCCTTGCTTTTGCCGCGTTAGTAATGCGCGCTGGGCAGATCGCGGCGGCGACCTGTGTCGTCAGGTCGCGACCCCTGAACAATCGCAGTGGCCCACGCGGCCTGCCCCCCCCCCCGCGCTCCGAGCACAATGGCTGTGGCGCCGCGGCCCTCATTTGCATACGGCGCGGCGCGGCCCGGCGCACGCACGGCGCCACTGCGGGATCGCGCTCGGACACCGGCAGAGGTGGCTCAGGGCATCCGCTGATGTCACTGCAGAGCCTCTGACCAGGAGGTCCGTTACGGCCTCTGACCATGCGCCCCACCGGTGGAGGTGGCACAGGGCATCCAATGATGTCACTGCAGAGCCTCTGACCAGGATTTGGTTGGTTGGCTAGTGATTCCGGGCGCGTCAACATATTAGGTCGTTAGTCCCATAAGTGAAGCGCATGTTTTTCCTTCAGGAGTTAGCGGGGATACCCCCGATGAATGGCGAGATTCGGTGCCGACATACCGTCGGCTAGCAGGGTTTCCCCCTAAGCAGGACTCTCCCACCAGTGGGGCACCGTCCCAGCCGGGACAAGCACTAAGCTCCCGACCGGTCTTCCGGAATATGCGGTAGTGTAGGGTATGTTAGTGTGTGTGCGTGTGTGTTTGTGTATAAGGGGAGAGGATAGGACAAGGGAAACGAAGGAAATTTCACGCGCGGTCCGTGGTTCGTTTGTTAGGGTACTGCTCCTGCATTCGCCTGGTATTGATCGGAGAAACCACGGAAAACTACCGATAGAGCAACCGACCGGTAGAATTCTTGTCCAGACAACGACTGAAGTCGACCTACCTGAAAAGTCAAGTGTTCTAGTGTCGAAAATCCTGCCGCCGTCAGGACTCAAACCTAGGGCCTCTCAGTCAGAGGCGCTGCAGTGACATCAATTGATGCACTGAGCTACCACTCCCCTTTGACCAGGAGGTCCTAGGTTCGAGTCCAGACAGCGGTAGGATTTTCTACTCTAGATAGCTAGGTCGAGGTCTGTCGCTGTCTGGAAGGGAATTCTAGCGGCCTGCTTCTCTGATCGGTAGTTTTCCGTGGTTTCTCCAATCAACACCAGGCCAATGCCGGAGCAGTACTCTAAGAAACGGGCCATGGATCTCGCGCGATCTTTCCTTTCTCTTCCTTTTCCGATCACTCCTTACACATATTTTACACTGACATGCACTGAACTACCACACTTGTCGGATGACCAGTTAGGAGCTCAGAGCTTGACCTGACTGGCGCTATGACACGCAGGTGGGAGATACCTGGTTGTGGAAAATCTCCACAAGCGGACGTAGCTCGGCCCCGGATCTCGCCAACCAACGAAATATACCCTCTGTAATACAAAGTAAAAAAAACTTTCACCTTCCTGCCATTTGCCTTCGGTGTGATACCACGCGGCCCTCCTTCATATTCGCAAGTTACACCATTGAAAACCATAATTTCGGCCTTGTAACCCAAGGACCCTGGCATGCCAAAAAGCAGAAATCTCTCTATTATGATATTATTATCTATGATGATAAACATTATGTATGTTTCATGAATGTTTTGATACTCTGAATTTAATTATATTTCTATCAAACGACATAGTTCGCGGCGTAGATCTTTTTCAGATTGGTCTCATTCTAAATATTCCCGCAAAATTCACATAATATATATTCACCTCAAAATTCAGTGTCCATTACTTTATTTTTTAAACTATGCCAATCTATAACACAAAATTGAAATTAAAGACCATTTTAAATAATCCCCGATATTGTACCGCTATTAGATTGCTTGTGTCTAGTCTTGATAATGCCCTAAGTGTTATATCTGTATTGAATTAAATCGACAAACTTCTAAGAAAGAATATAAATGCAGTCCCATTTACATTCATCAATAAATAGAGTTAATAAAAAGAAAATTCGGGAAGGGTGACAGTCTTTAGACCCAGTCGATAGTTCCTAAGTATGGAAGAGAAAAGGAAAGAGTAAAAGGGAGAAAGAAACAAAGTAGGGAAAGAAAGATAAATAGAAAGACCCTAGACCCCATCGATAGTATAGAAGGGAAAAGAAAAGAAAAAAGAAAAGAAACAATGGAGGGAAAGAAAGAAAGAGAAGAAAGGGAAAGAAAAGGGGGAGGGAAAGAGGCTAGAGAGGGAGGGAGGGAGGGAGAGAGAGGGAGAGGGAGAAAGAGTGCAAATGGAAACTCTTAGGTTCCGATTTATAAATAATGTTTTTCGTGAGGAAGTGGGGAAAGAAAAATAAAGAGAAAAACCCTAGACCCCATCGTTCCATAGTATAGAAGGGAAAAGGAAAGAAAATGAGGTACAAAAAGGAACATAGAAACAATGAGAGGAAAAGAAAGGTAAAGAGAATGAGAAAGAGGGAGGGACAATGAGGCGACGAGAGGGAGGGAGGGAGGGGGAGAGGAAAAAAGAGTGCCAATGGACTCTCACGTTCCGATTTATAAGTAATGCTTTTCGTGAAGATGAAGATGGCATGAACGGCTATCGCATGCCCTGTGCAAATGCAGACACTTATCTAGGCATCAACGAGGCAACTACTTGTCTGCCTGTCTCACGGCGCTCCCAACATTCCTCACTCCACCGACCGCCCTTTGCGTCGCTGCGGCATTGATACGTCAGGCGAGTATTAACGCCGCTGCATCGTCGTCGCCTGTTTTATGGTTATGAAGTCGTTAAAACGCACCGACAACTATATTTATCACTGGCACCGGATGTGAATGGAATGTACAACATCAGACGTGGACATCCTCTCCTTGATTTTTTTGTTTTCGCTGCGCCTGGTCAGCAAGGGACTGTCGAGGAGATGGCTTGTTTTCAGTAGAAGAAGTGACCTCTGAGCAGGGACGAATACGCCCATTGTCCTGATAAACTAGCGGAGGATGTAACAACAATTTGATGCCGACGAATGGATGCGGTTTCCTTTTGATAGCATGTTTCTGCTACATTACACATGAGTAAAACATACCCTGTGGCTCATTCACAAATAACAAAATTATGCATTTCAAAGAAACATTATATTCCATTATAAATCAAGGAGTACTTAAACTGGAGCGACGACATAACTTCTTTTGGCATACTTGTATATTGTATATGTAACTCGTCAAATTCATATTACATATCATTTCAACAATACTCAATGACTACAAGAAAATTTATGTTAGAATTCTCATGATTCTTTCATTACAATCTTTTAAAAACGTATTTGAAAATTTTAAGAATAAATGCTATTGTGATTTATACATTTTTTCATAACACCTGACAGCAAACTTAGACCATTGGTGTGAATCAAGATATTGTCGTGATAACTGCAATAGGTCGCAAGTAAAAAAAATCACTTTTTTGTTTATTACACCATTGTGATCAATCAAGAGAAATGCAGCAGTTGTAATATGAGACGGAGTAATGAAAAACCGACTATAATGATTTTACATTTGTGAAAACTTCTGTTAAGAGTGAGAAGTAGAGAAATTTTTCGTTCCTCGTGAAAACTTCGGTAGATTTGACATACCACGTATTGCGGTTACCACGACAATACATTAAAAGCAAGTTCGGAACATTCGAATTGCACAAACACTCCGAATATTCCATCTTTTGAAATTTTATAAACTTTATGTAGGTCTGGGCGTTGGATTGTTGGAATCGTACGGCCACCCATTTTAGAAATTAATAATATAAATGCGGAGGTAGAAACTTAAACAGAATTTTCTTTTTAAGAAGGCTAGGCAAATGAATATTTGACATAAAAACACCGATAGAAATGTTTCTATATTAACATTTAGTGAAAATTGATTACGAAATGTCAACACATTATCATTGTAACGAGATGTGAAAGACCTGATATATTTTATTTACGGGGCTCTGTTGACTATGAATGTACAACCGGCAAAATCAGTTACCGCATACTAATATGTGGGAAGTTATTCGGTTAATTGATATATGATTAGTGATTCTGGGCGCGTAAACTAATAGGGTCATTAGTTCCGTACGAGTAGTACATGCTTTTCTCTCTCGGGAGGTGGCGGCGTTCTTCTCCGCTGGATGGCGAGATCCGGCGACCACCTACCGTCGGCTAGCGAGATTTCCCCAACCAGGTATCTCCCATCAGCGGTGCACAGTCCCCACTCAGAACAATCTCTAAGCTCCCGACCAGTCTCCCGGCAGATGTGGTGGTGTAGTGCATGTTAGTGGACGTGTTTGTGAGGGGAGAGGATAGGACTAGGAAGAGGTAGCAAAGATCGCGCGCGATCCGTAGCCCGATTTTTAGGGTACTTCTCCAGCATTCGCCTGGTGTTGATAGGAGAAACCACGGAAAACTACCGATCAGAGCAGCCGGCCGCTAGAATTCTCCTCCAGTCTGGACTGAATTCGACCTAGCTGACAAGCTAGTGTAGAAAATCCTGCCACCGTCGGGACTCGAACCTAAGACCTCCCGGTCAGAGGCGCTGCAGTGACATCAGTTAATGCTCTAAGCCACCTTTCGCGGTGGATGTTATTCGGAAGGGGAGGAGCTTTAGCCCTCCTACTCCTCTTAAGCAGCTACGCAGTGTGTGTGTGTGCTGCAGATCCATTATATTCCACGTATTGTATTAGAGGCTATTGAGACCCCGGAGGTGCAAACAGGGAGTGCTCATCCCCTTTAGAAACGGCCCCTTCAAACCCGCCTCTCAAACTATCTGGATTAGCACCAGAACGCCAACTCGATTAGGTCTTCCCAGGAACCTGGGTAGGACATTCCCCCAAGTTAAGAACCCTGACGTTAGTTGAGTGAACGGTGATTCTAATCACTCCGGGATTGGAACAAATCCCTACTCTATGTCCCTTCGGCGGGTAATCACTGTCACGGCGAATCCAAAACCCATGAGTCGGATAGCGAGAATACTCGAGGGGCACGGGTTTCCCTCCCCATTACCATCTCGTCCTTTCATCCCTCTCTGTCATTAATGACCTGGACACTGCCAACAACTGGGGAAAGCGGGCCGGTATTTTCAATTCTCCTTCAGGGCCAGATCAGAACGGCATATGTAAATTGAGGACCAGAAGTAAAATAAGGGTTCGACCCATAGGTAAATTGGGGACCGATCCGGAGAAGGGTATATAGTGGGTGGCCAAATTATTATGATCACTTTAGTTTTTTTTCTATTCTTGTTTTATATATACTACAGAAGGATCGTTACATCGATTTCCTATAGCTGTTTTGTCATCTGGTACCTAGTTTGAGATATTGATACACTGGTAAAACAATTTACACACCTCTTCTACACAACACATTATTTAGCAGCTGTTTAATGTTTGCTTTTCATAGAAGATTTTGTGGTCAAATTGTGAGTAAACTTGAATGAAGTGATAGATTTTTTACTTAAGTGCTATTAAGTGTATTGAGATTATGCCAAAAAGGGTCGTGGAAGTGATCAAATTGAATGGTGGCATCACAAAATCACAACAACAAACGCCCTCTGTTACCTGTGATTTTATCACTACTTTGCGTGTTTCAAATGTTAAATAATCTATAATTTTTTTTATTATTTAATAGGTAATTATTACAGCCAAATTAGAAACTTGATCCAATGTGGCTAGGCCGAAGGCCTTTAAGCCATTACAATACCTACATTTTACCGCGTTCTAACCTTTCGCCTTCTGGTATTCACCCCAAATGGTCTCTCCATCGCCTCAAAGCCGCGGAAACGAGACCATAAGGTACGGCTGAGGGAAAAACCCCTGAAGGGGGAAAAACCTGCCGTCAGAAGCCGAGTACAGGCTACTCTATCCGTTTTTTAGACTATTTATTTATTTGGCGCGGGCGTCAGGCATTCTCCTTCCAGTGTTTGGCCTCCACCGCACCTGAAAACAAACAGCACCACAGAAAATCGTCCGCACCAACGCCTCTGCCCTAACATTTCCGATTCCACTTCCCTTCGCCCCCTAATGTGCTTTATTTTAACCGTTTCCTTTTATTTTATTTTAATTTAATTTATTTTTAATTTATTTAACTTATTTTAATTAATTTAATTTTAATTTATTTAACTTATTTTGATTAATTTAATTTTAATTTATTTACCTTATTTTAATTAACATAACTTACTAACTTAATTATTGTTAGTTTATTGATTTATTACATATTTCTCTCCAGTCTAGGCTCTGCTCGTACTAACCACTACTGTTTTCCCACTCCTTAATTTCAGTTTCTCTAGTGGTCCGAACCTTTCCTAGAAATGTTCCTAATTCTTTCATGAAGTTAGGTCTTTTATCCCCTAGAATGTTTTGGGCGAGCGTTACGTTCCTATGTTGGAAGTAGTAATTTCCCATTCCCATCCATTTTCCTCTCCAATCTATAATTTGTGAACCACATGTTGAAGTTCATAAAATGAACTCATCACTTTCAACTGTATCAACTGTATTTATTGATGGTTCATAAAATGAACCATGAATAAATACAGTTGAATGAAAATTGTATTTTCTTCATAAATACAAGTGATCATAATAATTTGACCACCCACTGTACGTAAATTGGGGACCGACTATCTCTACCCCTTCGAAGTACAAGTGGAAGGTGACACTTTAGTTTTGAAGAACATTTTCAAAGCCATTGTTTTTAAAACATAATTCCTTACCCAATCTTCCAGACTTAGGATTGGCAATTTTTCAAAATGTGGTTTGGTTTACGTTGGTTTTCATTCAATTGAATCATTCATTGATTGAATGAATTCAGCTTATCTTGGCATTTTTATATTAATTTTTCGCAGCTAATATTCTATAAAGGTGAACATGAAATTTTGACACTCTTCTGGTGCGTCCTTTGCTTTTCATTTTGACATAAGAGCAACTCTGGAAGATTTTGAATAATACACAAGGAGAAGTTGGACAGCAGCGTGAGAGCGGTGGTCCCCTTAACATGCTTACCTGTTCAGTGAGTACTTTTCCTCACCTAGGTTGGTTTGGTCCCCAATTTACATGTAGAATAGAAAGTAAGTTTCGAGAAAAGATGAAGGAATTATTTGGTTCCCAATTTACATGTAAAATTAGAAAGTAAGTTTCGCGAGAAGAGATGAAGGGAATATTTGGTCCCCAATGACACGGCCGATCCGAGGTCCTGGCTCGCCCTGCGCGGAGCGTGTCTGCGCGGATGACTCACTGCCGGTGTGCCCCAGGGTCTCCATCACTGCCCCCACGCGCGGGGCGGCGTGTCCGCAGGGGGCGTCGACCAGCGCCGTCGAACGGGACCCACAATCACTGCCTTTTTGCGCCCATTCATCGCGCGACCGAGCAGCAGCCAGACGCAGCCCGGAACAAAAGCGGCGGCGCCGCCAAGACGACGACGGCGAGGACGGCGGGGCGAGGAAACTGCGTTGCTCGAAGCGCCAGCGACGCCATTTTAAAGACGGGCATCGGCGTGTCGGTATTTGAAATATCCACCCTTTCTTTGATATTATCAGTAGTGAAACCGACATTATTGAATTGATATTAGTAAAATCCGTACCTGTGGAACGATATTGGCAGAGGGTGTATGGACACTTATGAATGAAATAATATAGTGGTATCAATAACTAAAATTCTTATCCGTATGAATTCGAAACACCCTTATTAAATATTACTTTGATTATTCTAATCATGGTTTCTCATTCTTTACATAGCGACACTACTTACTCCTTGACGCAACTTCCTAGCTTATCATACCTAGTGCCACCGAGGATAGTATTGCGTAGTAAGGTAGCATAGACACCGCACGCGTCCTGCAATTTTATAAGTCCCTGATAACTTGAGTACCGTCGATACTCGATATTCGATGAAAGAGGCGCAATGGGAATTTGGTTATTTTGATCCAGAAACCCAAAACATAAACATAGTTTTTCTTACTTGGTTTATTACTTAGTAATATATTTTCTTACTTAGTTTATTTGACATCAGTGGCGGCTCGTGGTCATGCCATTAGGGTGTGCAACGTTTTTCTTCTTTTTCCCACACCCTCTCTCCCTCTGTCTCTCTCTCACGCACACACATATACATTACATGCATGCATTGACACACATTAACATTAATAATGACAATTAAACACAAATCATCTTATGACGTCTGATAGCATGCCGAACAATTCCATTCCATTGTTTCTTTTCAGCAACTTTTTTCTGTGGCTTTTTCATTGAAATCATTGATTTCTTACGTTTCATATTTCCAACGCTATTCATTGTTAGTTGCACAAACACCCTTGACAGAAAAATAACTCTCTGATTTCGGTTTCTCAAAACACATTGAAACCGAGCCTAATACTTACGTTTACAAAATACACTAGGGGTTTGAATACTTCGGAATGGTTCTGTAATTGCAACTCACTTTAAAACACAAGAGAATACACATATTATATACTATTAACATTTTTATGAATGCAACAGTGCACAGCAATGCGTTCGCGTTTCGCGCGCTAGTGCGAAAGCTCATTTAAGTGGAGAGATATCTCACACTTTCTTCGTTCAATGTCATACTTCTGTTAAAAACTTGTGCTACTCGAGTGTTATATCTTCGAGACACGTCAAGGCATTTCCCGAGATCGCCACTGCGCTTGCGCCGTAGATAGAGCACCGCGCCGGGTATGCTCCAGTCCTCCATAAGCCACCGTTGTTCCCCTCCTTCCCCTGCAGCCCCGCGGCAGCCTGGACCCGTTTCCTCGGTCGCATTCTCCCGAGTGTGCTCCCGCAGGCTTTCACGAAAGAAAGGCGCACGGACCGGCAATCGCAGCTTCCGAATGGCGCGTGTTTTGAAATAACATGTTTCGGGAATGCTCTGAGAGGACTTGTATTCTCCTCTTGTTAAGAGATGTTTAAGAGAAATGGCACCGAATTAATTTGGGTGTGCACATGCGAACGTGCGAATACCCACGAGCCGCCACTGTTTGACATAGAACGACAATCATAAGTACAAAGACACATTTCCGAGTCATGTTTTCGGTGGAGTTTTGAAGATACTGATCATTAACAATTGCTTTTTTTTCTGTTTTTCAATATTATATCGAGTAATTATGATAACAATGGTTCACGCCTCGTTTCAGGAACCGTTCATAGTTGAATAATATAGCTAAAAAATCTTAAAGACTGCGTCGGTTGTTATGTTCATGTTTAGAGGTTCCTTACTAGAAAATTTTAAAAATGTATTCCAGGAATGTCCATGGTACGATTTCTTTGCAGTTTGAACTACTGGTTAGTTAGTTGATCACTCACTATGGCTTCATTCTATTGCTGGCATCGACACCAAATATCCAACTGAATCTTGCATTATACAGAGGGAGTCACGTTACTTTAGAACCTCCTATAATTTTGTGATGGTAGAAGTTATTGCAGTGCTGTTTTCACGAAAGTACATGATGGATTGGAGCTAATTGATGCATATATTTGTTTCGATTTTATCACTTGTATTTTAAGAGATATTGAGGTAACTTTGTTTTTGTAATGGAATTATACATATTCTTTTAGTCTATGAAGACGAACGTAAAAAGACGAGTACACTGATACACATATTGTCATGTTAGATAAGCCTTTTTTAAATTGATTTTTTAGCGACTCGTGTTTAACATTTATTTTAAATGTAACCGTCCACCAACCACCACCAACCAAGGTCGCGCAGCGCTCTCCCTGCTAACACGTGCTCGGGGCTTCACCATATCCTTTAAACACGAGTCGCAAAAAATCAAAATTACTCAAGAAAATTCTGATCTAATATATGACCATATGTGTATTATTGGATTCGTCTTTTTACGCTTGTCATGATAGATTTAAAAGATATGTATAGTTCTATTTGAAAAAATAAAAAAAGTTACCTCAACATCTCTTAAAATACAAGTATTAATAAATTTAATAAAATTAATAAATTTCATGAAAATTGGTTGAATAATATGAAGTTTTTTTCAAAATACATAAAAAGTAAGCAAAAATGTAAAATACGGTTCATTCAAGTAAAAATGTGCAACAGTAATTTCGATATTGTGTTAGGGTTGTCATGATTCGTCAAGATTACAAATTTGAGAACTGAACATAAAAAGTCAAAAATATGTAATTATATAATAATCCCAATTCTAGTCAATGGTGCTGCGAGAAGTAGCTGATAGAGGCGTGACTCCTTTCTTCGCGAGATTTTAGTGCCATTATCTTTGTATTGAAGTCCGGAAATGGTATTCCATGTGTGAACTAGTCTGCTCATATTTGGATTTGCAAAGTGGTTTTAATTATTTATATATTTATTTATGTAAACATCGGAAACAGTGGAAATTCTTCGTGACTTTTGGATTGATTTGTTTAAGAAGGCACAGTTGAGGAAGTTGGCCTCGACAAACTAACGAGTGTCTTCTTAATCCTGCGGAATATACTTCAAAAACAATAATAGTCGGATACTGATAAAATTAAATTGACTACATGTTGCTCAAGATTTCATTGATTCATTAATTTCAAAATGAAGCAACAAGCAAAGAACATCTGAAAAGTTTCTTTACAGCCTAATGGCGGGATGTATCTTGAAGTAAACCTAACCACCTAAACAAATTTGAAAATGCAAATGCAACTAACCTTTAACGTTAACGATCCAGTCAGAGACTGTGTCGACACTAAATGTGATAAGGCGTCTCAGTAAAACGCAATGATATTTAAAGTAGCTGAATAAGCTCTGACCGCGCGCACATTTATCTTTGTCATAAACCACAACTGCTTGCATTGTGGGAATACTCTGGCTGAGAACACACGTACACAAGCCTCCGTGGCGCAATCGGCTAGCGCGTTCGGCTGTTAACCGAAAGGTTGGTGGTTCGAGCCCACCCGGGGGCGAGTAATTTTTAATGAAGTTTGTTTAAATTGCTTGGGGAAGGGAGGGTTCGAATTTGGCTACACGATTGTAAGGAGTCATTTGCAAGCAAATCATTAATGGACGAGAAGACAAAAGCATGGATAGCTGCAATACCAGCATGGATGTAACATTCACAAAGACCGCATAGAAATCGTTACGGCATGGCAGTAGGTGAAATACTACGATCATGCTAGGATGACTTTTTTATACCGTAAGCAACACCAGTAAGTTTCATTAGTAATTCTGATAACGTTGCAATTATTGAATGATCTTACAATTAATTGATTGATCAGAGATTTCGGGCGCGTCAACTGATAAGGTCATTAGTTTTTTAAATGTAATATATGTTTTTCCTCGGGAGATAGTGGATTTTCTCCCCTGCTGGATTGTAAGATCCGGCGCCGAATTTGCCTCGGCTAGGGGGATTTTCCCCAACCAGATATCTCCCACATGCGGGGCACCGCCCCAGTCGGGACAAGCTCTGAATTTCCGACCGGCCTCCCCGCATCTCTAGTAATGTAGTGCATGTAAGAGTAAGTGTGAGTAAGGATTGAAGAAGGGCAAGGAAGAGGAAGGAATGATCGCGCGTTGTCCGTGGCCCGTTTGTTAGAGTACTGCTTCAGCGTTTGCCTGGGGTTGATCGGAGAAACCACGGAAAACTACTGATCAGACCAGCGGGCCGCTTGAATTCCCTTTCAGACAGCAACAGAACTCGACCTTGCAAACTACCTAGTGTCGAAAATCATGTCACTGTCAGGACTCGAAACTAGGACCTCCCGATCAAAAACACTGCAGCGGCATCAGTCGATGCCCTGAGCAACCTCTCCCGGTCAATTGCTAAGGAAATCGCGAGATCTGCGAATCTGCACCAGAACATGAGTGTTATTCTTAAGCATGTTTACGCAAATATGGAAGCTTGAAGCTTGCAAACGTTGACGTTTACACCTTACGTTCATGTTCGTGTTAACATTTACGTTTTCGACAATATATAACAGCCCAGTCGCAGTCTGGAGGAGAATTCTTGCGGCCGGCTTCTATGATCGGTAAGCTTTTTGTAGTTTCTCCTATCAATACCAGGCGAATGCCGGAGCAGTACCCTAACACTGGTTTAGGACCGCGCGCGATCTTTCCTTCCTCTTCCTTGTAATCTCCTCACCCCTCACACACTTACACTAACATGCACTACACTACCACACATGCCAGAATGGCAGTCGGGAGTTAGAGCTTGGTAGGAGGTACCTGGTTGGGGAAAATCCAAGTAGCGGACGTACGGACGTAGGTCGGTGGCGGATCTTGCCATCCAGCGGGCGAATATCACCGTCACCTTCCGTGATAAAAAACACATGCTCTACACTCACGGGAGTTAGTTAGTTAGTTAATGTCTTATTTTACGTGGCGAGACTCGGGCCATCAGGCCCGCTCTTCCGTCTAACCACGCAAATTTCGCTACGCTCCTTTCACCACCTAGCGGAGAAAGGAGGTATTATCTCGGTCGACGAAACAGGCGGATATCAATTTTGCTCAGAGGCTTCTTTTAGGCTTGAGGATCTTTTACATGCAGTAAATCTACTAACATGGGACAGCCGGCTTTACTTCCCCTCCGAAGTAAGGCGTACGAAGGATTTTTTCGCCCTTACAAATCCACGGCTTCGATCGGGTTTGAACCCGCAAACTCGGGTACAACAGTAATAACCTTAAAATATGACGCGCTCGGAATCACTAATCAATGATTCCAATATCCACATGCTATAGCGGTTAGCCAAAAAATCAATCTTGCGACCAGGGCCGCCGGGTGATGGTTGAGAGAGACTGCTCCAGACGTCGCCCTGTGCTTGGGTGGGCGACGCCGTCATTACGCTGTTTTCCGAGAGATGTCGGTGTTGGCGCTTGGGAGGTCTGCGGACAGCGGCGTAAGGAAAAGTGCACGCTCCGTGGGGGTGCGTTTCTGTTGGCAAACGGTGAATTCTGTGAGGGAGTTCCCACCGCAGAAGCAGGTTGTAAATGTGATTGCTACTGTGGGATGTTACGATCTACGCGAAGTTGGGGGAAAGGAAAGCTATTGTGCTTCCGTATTTTCCCGTGAATCGTTTTATGGATTAGTAGTCTTCAACTTATGTTACATCCGTTGCGGAATGTGTGTTGAAAATGTTATATGGAAGGATAGTACGTTATACTTAGTGGTTCAATTTTTGCTCTTGCCATTGCTTTTGGTCTTGAAATGATGAACTCTAACACTTATGTAGAATTAATTCTCGTTTCTGGCTTTTGTGTCATGAGGTAGAAATTAATTACATAGAGTTAAATTGATCGATTAGCGTTTCCGAGTGCGTCAAGTGCTAATATCATTAGACCCGTAAATGTAGCGTAAGTTTTATTTTATGTGGGGGGGGGGCGTTTTATTTTATGTTTTACTGATACGTTATAGCTTGCTATTTATTTATTTATTTATTTATTTTACGTCAGAAAAACGGTTAAAAACTGCGTATGACGCGCTATGGGGAAAAGTGAATTGTGTGCACATTTTCAAAATTCTGTGATCTCTACACTAAGTCATATACTACTTATATTTTGGAAAAAAAAGTCTCCCATGTAATAAAATTATTTTCAAGGATAAAAAGGCAATACATTTTGGCTATTATCCATGTTGTCCTACGGAATAATACTTCCTGCCGCGACATGGAAACGATAATTTGAATAATTGTATTTCCCACTGAATTCTAGAAGACGTGCACAGAAAATGAAGTTACATTTATGTCCAGGAGCAAAACAAGGGGCCATCTCAGTATTTGCTCAATGAATCAGGGAAACTGGACGAAAAACCTGATCGAGGTGGGTGGATGAGGTGGGGCATAAAGCATGTTATTGCCTGGGATACGGAGCTCATAACCTCATAACCCTGCATAACTTACCCGGTTCAAAATAATCCTGATTGCGAGGGAAATACGAAAACAGCTGAATGATACTATAGGTTCTCTTATGGAGGGAATTAAGGAATTATGAAAGGGAATTATGGGCTGGAAATATGAAAAGACAAACCGAGTCAAGCGAACATCTAGTTAATTAGTAAATAAGAAAATCTGAATTAATAAAATTAGGAAAAAATTAAAATCATGAATTACTACGGACGTTGACTGTTTCTAATGATCGAGAGGCGACAAAATGCCCGAGGACCTTTGGCCCAAGGAGATTTTTGTCGCCCGAGATCATTCAAACCTTATAACGCCCTTGATACATAAATAACTGGTCTGTATTCGTATTCGTCAAAAGGATGCGCTTTGGTTTATTTCTCGGTGAAAATCTGTAAATATATTTATAAATGTAGAATTATAATTTAAAAATTGAATTATATAGTTCACACAAGAAAATAAATCATCTTTATCGGTGACCATAGGAATTGTGTTGGATGTGTGAGTAAACATAGGCTTGGCAATTTACTACTACAATGTTCAGAAATAGTTGATGATAGCCAAACCTCGCAAGAGAAGTTTTATGTTTCTCGGAAATGTATTCAAGACTTCTCAATTTTATACATTCTCAAATACTGAAGTTCTCATGTTTCTAAGTTACTCAAATTCAGAGTCCTCATTTTCAAAGTTTATCAATTTGGCAGAGTACCGTGTTTCGGAATTTCTACCTCATTAAGTTTTAGTTATCCCTAAAGAATATCAGAGTTTTCATTTTCCCATTTTTGATTGCTGAAATTTGAAGATAAAACTTTACATCGTTTATTTACAGAATTATAAGTTTGTATTTTGGCATTTTTGAAGTTATCCTTCGCTAGAAACCTATTAGGATGAAATGAACGAATATCGTTAATGCCTTTTGACAATATGATCCGATTGTTTCCTCCATTCCCTAGTTCTCCTAGGCGAAACCGCGAGACTGAATTCCATTAGTCTAAAACAGATTGATGTAGAGAGAATTCTTCCTGAGAGAAAAGACGAGTAATAAAATTGGTTAATGATTCAAGAAATCCGTTACAGTAATTGTTTCATTGTAGATTTAGTATATTATTGTTTTATCTCAGATTAATCGGAATGCATACCATATATTCAAAGAAAAATTGTACATACTCAGTTAAACATTTTTCAGATAAAAAAGAAATTTAGGATACTTATTCCAACTGTTTACTTTTTGTGGCAAATTCGATTAATTACAGCGAAATGTACATGAATATAACTGATTATATACTTGCTTCTTCCCATATTCTGCATTAGTTTTACATTGATTTCAGAGCGAATAATTTTATTTGAGAACTACGTGCAAGGCCGAGTTATTATCGATCCATTTTCGGTCACACAAGCCACGAGCGACTTTAACTACGTGTGAGATGAAGAGTCACGACTGTGACGGCAGAGTGTTTCCAACAGAGCGCTCCTGACATCTGATGTGGCGTTACAAGACATTTCGAGACAGCAGGAACGAAAGAGTAGGAGGGCAGCTCACACTTGCGGATTTTGCGGTTCCTTCCCACGGACCACAACTTGAGCCACACCAAACTGGTCGTACCAACTTAACAGCTCACTAATGTATCCCATACGCGGTCAAGCCCCCGACGGCGGCAGTATTTTCGACACTAGCTTTTCAGCCAGGTCGAATTCCATCGCTGTCTGGAGGAGAATTCTAGCGACCGGCTGCTCTGATTGGCAGTTTTCTGTGTTTTCTCCGATCAACACCAGTGCCGATCGAATGCCGGAGCAGTACCCTCACAAACGGGCCACAAACGCACGCAATCATTCCTTCCTCTTCCTTGTCCTGTCCTCGCCCCTTACACGCTTACACTAACATGCACTACACTACCACATATTCCGGGAGACCGGTCGGGAGCTTAGAGCTTGTCCCGGCTGCGGCGGTGCCCCGCAGGTGGGAGATACCTGGAGATACTGCGAGCCACAGTCGTGTGCGGTACAAGCCGTAAGGCCAGCACCCGACCTGAGACGTCTTGGGGGGGGTGGTGAACACAATTCACCAGATGGTCGACTAGCTCAGTATAGACGTCCCAGTGTGGACACAATAAATAAAAAAAATAGGGGGGGGGCAGGGTCGTGAAGATCGTTTATGGATTGGATGCAAAAATTACAAACAACTCGGATGAGAATCACTTTTCACTAAATTCAGAATATATTCTAAAAATATTGGCTGCTTTGACAAATACATACAATGGCACATAAGAAAAAATCAAATACAGAATACTCTTGACTGAAAAAAAAAAAACACTAATAACACAATACACAATTTCCTACTTTCATCTACAACCCAATTGTTTAACAAACACACTTTCAGAAATTCGAAAGAATCGTTAAAATATTACTTTACAAAATTTGAAAGAAACGGAAACTCTTTTCTTCAAAATCCGAGAATTACTATTTTATAATTATACTCTTCCAAACTCTTAATCCATATTACAAATTTAAATTTGAAAGAAAAGATTGATTCTGTTCTCACGTATTAGAAGTCGGAAACAAATGTACTTTTACTTTTCTTATCTTTAAGCGTGGTAAATCTGTTACCCTCCCTTTTTTCTTTCTACGTGATAGATACAGAATGAGCTTTCTTATTAAACTGAATCACTCCTATCCCTACAAAACATTTTATTTGGAACGACCTTACTGTGTTCTCGGCCGCGTAGAGCAGTCCGCTGGGCTTCCTTCTACCCCTTTTCACCGAGCTGCTTCGGCCTTGAAGCGTCGTGTCCTCGGGTTGAGAACGCCGTTGCTCCTCAGAAATCGCCTTCTTCTTCTCGTTCAAGTTTTATATGCTTGAATACTCTCATATGAATTTTACTTTATTTTCGATTACAGTTAATGACCAACTGGATATTCAGAGTGAAAATGAATCCAGAGATCACCCTTTTATATGAGCACCAACTTCAAGAGAGTATTTAAATATACGAAAAGCATGTGAGAGAAAAAAAAAAAAACTGGAAAGAGAAATGAATGCAAGCTATTAATTACTGCCATCTATTCAAAACTTCTCTCCCTAATTCTTCCATTATAAATTCATAACATTTCTTATTACCTTTCTTCTAAGATTATGTTTAAATCAATTTATAATAGAATAATTACCTCTTCTGGTCTTCTAGAAGAGTTTTCCTCAAAAAAGTTGCAAATCTGAATTGGGGCTTTCTTCTAAGATTATTTTGCGTCTAAGGTGGCGGTCTCTCTTGTTTTAAATTCTAATTATCATTCCAAATATCCATCCGTTGGCGTGTTCAAAATATTCTTTCCTCGCTTTCTTAGGGCGGTATGTGACACGTTTTCGGAATCTAAGAAAACGGGCGGTCACTATAACCCTTCTTTCGAAAAAAGATTTTATGGGATTTGATTTCATATGCCGTAAAATCTTTTCACTAAAATTTATGCTCTTCTTTTTTTCTTGATTCTAGAACGTCGAGCAATCTTGTTCTCTTCCCTCTTGTACTCTTACTCCTTTTCTTCTTCCTCATCTTCCTTCTCCTTTCTTCTCCTTCTTCTTTCTCTTGTTTTTCTTTTTCTTTTTCTTTTACATGATTCTTGTCGGTTACTTTATCTGTTTGTTTCATCATTTTGCCATTTATTTCATTCTTTAAATGGTCGCAAACTGTGGAAATTTTACTTTCCGATTGTATTCCCACTTTCATCTAGTGTGCTTTCGCAGCAACGGAAGAAATATTTCAATGTGCATGGCGAAATTAGGAATAAATCTGGCGTAATAATTGACGCAACCTAACAAACTTTTAAGTTGTTTCGTGTTTTTTTTTCGGTGCAATTTTATCTATCTCTGCATCTTTTCCATATTCATTTTGACTCCGTTAACTGTCACATCATAACCCAGGAACTTAACTTGTTTAGTGCAGAAATTACTTTTCTCCAAATTCAGTTGTAAATTATTTTCAATCAGACGTTTCAACAAAATATCTAGCTTAGTCATGTGTTCTTCAAATGTCTTAGAATACACAAGCACGTCATCAATATAGATAAAAACATCGCTGGACATCTCTCTGCCAATGATATTATCTAGACATTGTACAAGAGCAGATGCACTGTTCTTGAGTCCAAATGGCATTCTTTTGAAGACATACGAAATTCCCCGGTGAATAAATCCTGTATATTGTCTACATTCAGGTGCTATCGCTATTTGCCAATACGATGCAGTGAAGTCGGTTGAACTCAACCACTTGATGCCGGATAATTGATTAGTTAAATCCTCTACACGCAACGGTCTGTCTCTGTACGGTAAGGTAACTTATTCAATCCCGATAAACCACTTGATGCCGGTTTATTCATGCAATGAGCAACCTTATCTTCCATTACTCTTTCTACGAGCACTATTGGATTTAGATAAGAGGTTTTGGACTTCATGATGATATTATCTTTGACCATGGTAGCAATGAGCTTATCCACCTCTTCCTTATGTTTTTCTGGAATGACATATTGGTAACCCGTGAATGGTGTTTTATCTGTTAATTCTATTTCGAATTGAAAATCTTTTACTGGATTCTTGTTTTTGCAAAACACCTTTTGATTCTAAGCAATACTTCAGTTAACTGTTTTTTCTGATATGCATTGAGATTATCGTTGCACAGTTCATCATCAAATGAGATTAATTCGATTGATAATATCGCCACCTCTTCTTCACTAGATTGTTCTATTTGGTTTGCGGAGGGATGGCGTGTCGAAACAAACCTTTCTAATTTTCCGACTCATGTCCGAGATGTACTTGGTCCTGTATTTCTGGGTTGGTAAACTCCTCTATCAATAGAATTTTTCTATTTTTATCCCTAGACGAGGTCCTGTCTTGTCTAGCATAAGTTTGTTTTTCTTGGTAATGTTTCGGTTTGTAAGTTTCTCCTGTTTCTGGTTTGCTTACATTATGTTGTTGCTGTCTGCTATCTTGACCATTTACCGGACCATTAGCATTTGCCCTTGCTTTCTGTAACCTTTCATTATACACGAAAGTGGCATCATACAATCCTAACTGCGTTATTAATTTTTCAGTGGACATTGGTAAGAGATTCTTAAGCAAATTTTGCGTTGAGGAAGGAAAATGACGTATTAATAAACAGACAATTTCTTCATCCGGTATCGTCGGAGTACATAATTTGAAACAAGCTAATTTCTCCGTTGCATATTCCTGCATGGACATCGTACCCTTCTTCCACGTACCATACATTACATTAACTTTAAAATTGATTTGAGTTTCGTTATTCCAATATCTCGAATAAAATTTTTCTTTGAGTTCGGCCATAGTTTTGGGAAACTCTCCTAAACTATCTGCCCAGATTCGTGCATTACCCTGCAACATCTGATAAACGATTCGAGTTTTCTTACTGTCCGGAACACAATTTAAAGAAAAGAAATTATCTACCTCTTTCATAAATCACATGGATTTTCATCTCCACTGCACTGAAATTAGGAGTACACGGTAATGAAACATACGTGGGCTGAACACTTCCTCCACCCGATGGTAAATTTTCTAATTGATTTTCAGTTCTACTACTTCATTCTTATATGCATTAATTTGATGTTGTAGAACGCCATCCTGTTCAGAAAGAGCCTTTATTCCACTATCTAATTTATTAGCTTGAACCTGAACTTGTTCAGTAACTAATTTCTGGAACTTTTCTACTCCTTGTTCTACCTCAATCTGCCTGTCGGATACGGCGGTTATAAGATCCGATTGTGTTTCGATTCTAGTTTCGAATTCTTTCGTTACTTGATCCAGTTGTTCTTCTAATTCAAGTCCCAGCTCCGTGAATTTTTTCTAAGTTCTCATGTTCCTGTGCTAATTCTTGTTGAACCTCGCTCTTAAATTCGACCTTCCACTGCTCCGCTAATTCAGTAAACTGTGCTTTTAAATTTTCTTCTAACTTCCTATTATTTTCTTCTAATTTCGTGTCGAATTCCATGAATTTTGTTTCCAATGCATTTATTGCCGAGTTATTTTCCTCTAATTTGGTTTCCAAAGTAACCTTGTTCTCCTCTAGTTTAGTTTCCAATGCATTTATTGCCGAGTTATTTTCTTCTAATTTGGTTTCCAAAGTATTTATTGCCGAGTTATTCTCCTCTAATTTAGTTTCCAAAGTAACCCTAATCTTTTTATGGTTTCCTCTGTTTTTCATCCTGAATGACTAACCTCACATCTAATTGTTGCATAAATTGACCTATTAACCGTTGCATCATTGAATTAGCCCTCTCGAGGTTTCGTTCTTCCTCATCCTGATCTCGTGTTGGCGTTGGCTGTGATTCTGTCGGCGACGTCGCACTAGTTTCTCCTGCCGTTCCTAGTTCTACTCCTGTCGTTTCCTCCCCGATCATCGTACCTGGTGCTTGTCCCCCAGTTTCCCTATCGCTATCTGATTCCTCAATTCCTTCCACGGTAGGAAATTTCCTCCCCGATCATCGTACCTGGTTGGTCTCCGACACAATTTGAAACTGATAAAACTCTCATATAATAAATATCCTTTTCGAAAAAAACCACTCCTGAAATAACACACTTTTACTCAACACACTTGAACTCTGCAACCTGGTCAGAAATTTTAGTGAACTGTGATTCAATTGTACTAGTAATTTTAGTTACACCAAATTTTGGTCTCAGTTATTCCCAAATCGAGTTTGTCGTAAATGCATCCAATAATCGAGCCCCGCTTATGGGCGCCAATTGCGAGCCACAGTCGTGTGCGGTACAAGCCGTAAGGCCAGCACCCGACCTGAGACGTCTTGGGAGTGGTGAACACAATTCACCAGATGGTCGACTAGCTCAGTATAGACGTCCCAGTGTGGACACAATAAATAAAAAATAGGGGCAGGGTCGTGAAGATCGTTTATGGATTGGATGCAAAAATTACAAACAACTCGGATGAGAATCACTTTTCACTAAATTCAGAATATATTCTAAAAATATTGGCTGCTTTGACAAATACATACAATGGCACATAAGAAAAAATCAAATACAGAATACTCTTGACTGAAAAAAAACAAAACACTAATAACACAATACACAATTTCCTACTTTCATCTACAACCCAATTGTTTAACAAACACACTTTCAGAAATTCGAAAGAATCGTTAAAATATTACTTTACAAAATTTGAAAGAAACACACATTGAAAATCAAAATTAATACTTTTCCTTAACATTACTTTTACAACAAAAGGACTCTCTTCTCTCTAAAATCCAGAGAATTACTATTATTATAATTATACTCTTACACAAACTCTTAATCACTATATTACAATATTTGATCTTGAACTCCTTTTTGAAAGAAAAGATTGATTCTGTTCTCACGTATTAGAAGTCGGAAACAAATGTACTTTTACTTTTCTTATCTTTTAAGCGTGGTAAATCTGTTACCTCCTTTTCTTTCTACGTGATAGATACAGAATGAGCTTTCTTATTAAACTGAATCACTCCTATCCCTACAAAACATTTTATTTGGAACGACCTTACTGTGTTCTCGGCCGCGTAGAGCAGTCCGCTGGGCTTCCTTCTACCCCTTTTCACCGAGCTGCTTCGGCCTTGAAGCGTCGTGTCCTCGGGTTGAGAACGCCGTTGCTCCTCAGAAATCGCCTTCTTCTTCTCGTTCAAGTTTTATATGCTTGAATACTCTCATATGAATTTTACTTTATTTTCGATTACAGTTAATGACCAACTGGATATTCAGAGTGAAAATGAATCCAGAGATCACCCCTTTTTATATGAGCACCAACTTCAAGAGAGTATTTAAATATACGAAAAGCATGTGAGAGAAAAAAAACTGGAAAGAGAAATGAATGCAAGCTATTAATTACTGCCATCTATTCAAAACTTCTCTCCCTAATTCTTCCATTATAAATTCATAACATTTCTTATTACCTTTCTTCTAAGATTATGTTTAAATCAATTTATAATAGAATAATTACCTCTTCTGGTCTTCTAGAAGAGTTTTCCTCAAAAAAGTTGCAAATCTGAAGTTCGCTGCAATGTCACTTCCTGGGGTACCGTTTTCCATACGTCCGCCCAGTTCAGCTGCTACCTTCAGAAAGAACTTTTTCTTTCATCCGACCTCCGGTCTCGCCCTTGGTCTAAGGTGGCGGTCTCTCTTGTTTTAAATTCTAATTATCATTCCAAATATCCATCCGCGTTGGCGCGCGTTCAAAATATTCTTTTCCCTCGCTTTCTTAGGGCGGTATGTGACACGTTTTCGGAATCTAAGAAAACGGGCGGTCACAATACATATTTATTAACAAAATCAGTATAAACAAATTTCTCATTGGAAATTTGGATAGTTCTTTTGTGGAGTACACATTGACCTCGTTAACAAGATTAGTTCTGTTCGTGAAATAAAACGAATGAAATTGATATTACCTCCGACTACCTTCTCAATTGAGAATAAAATTTTAAAAAATCTGAATGAAAAGGATCTTGATTTTGTAATCCTATTAGTATTCTTCGTATTTACTTAAGAATGATATAAAAGCATGAACATTTATGTTCAGGCTAGAAAATTTATCATACAAATATTTTTATCTGTTATAAGCGCTGTCCGTCCGTAAGCGATAATTGTTAACTTACAGAGACTTTTAACTTATTTCACATTATTGCTACGTACAATAAATAACTGAATAATTTAATATTACAACTTAAAAAGAAAACAAGGAAAGAATTTGCCATTGAAACAGATTCCAGTTACTTAGCCAAAATATTTACATAAGAGAGAATATGGTAAGAAAATAAACATAAAATAGTAATAAGTAGTAAAGAATATAAACATAATACAATTCTCGGTTATTTAATAGAAAATCTCTGGCAAACATATTTTTGTACGAAACTACAATTCACCGCCTCGCGCCGCTTCAGTTTGTGCATGTATACCCTTTTGTGGATTTTAAGGGGAAATGAGTGCGGAGTCAGGGGAAGTTGCTCGTGCTCGTAGGAGCGCAGGGCTCCCCAGGCAGGCAAGTTGCTCATGCGGGTGCAGTTTGACGTGCCTGCCATAGACAAATCTCACACATCCGGAGGCTGAATATTTTTATTTCAATCTCATTTTCGTATTGGAAATTAGTAATACAAATTAGGAGTGGGGGCAGGAGGAAGAAGAGATGAACGTACGCGGTCTGTGGCCTTTCTTTATGGTTCTGCTCCGACGTTCTCCTGGATTTATCGCAAGAAATCAAGGAAACTAACGAACAGGATTTCCACTGCAACTCTCATGAAGGCGGTGACGGGCCCCGACTCAGATTCTTACTTGAAACTCTGCCACCGCCGGGACTCGAATCACGGTCCTCTGTTCATTGGCAACTAAGTTCACAAAATTCTATTCTCAAAATTTCTATAAAAATACTTGAATGTAGGGTCACTGTATATAAAGTTAAATAATAATTAAGAATTAATATTTTAGCATAAATAATAATACAATATTATAGAATCTCTTAACTTCTTCCAAACATGTATGTAAAAATGTTACACTCATAGTATTGTTTTACACGGAACATTATTACGGGTCATTACTTCCTCTCACAATCTTGTAATTTCAGTTCTAGTCGTATCATTAATCAAACTGTTTATCTCACACAGTGAAATGAGTGCAGTACGTTCATATATATAACTTAAAAATGCCGGTTCAGTATTAAGGAATACACGCTAACCTGTTTTAACATGTGCGAATTATTAAGCAAACTGCACCTGGGCTGAAAAACACGACGAAACCATACAGCGACGACGGTAGGTGGCGTATTCGGTTACCCAACAGGATCAGGGCGGCATTAAATATTACATCAAAGCAAGCCTTCCATCTTCCGTCTCGCAACGCCCTCTGCGTCCCGATTTGGAGGCCGAGACTTACGAGCAGCGTCGTGGTGTTCTTCCGGTGTGCCTACCTCTGCCGCGCCGTCGCCGCCGCCCGGCACGCGAACTCAAGGCACGAGGCACAGCCCGACAGTGACATGCGTTTCGACACTAGCTTGTCAGCTAGGTCGAAGTCAGTCGCTCTCTGGAGGAGAACTCTAGCGGCCGGCTGCTCTGATCGGTAGTTTTCCGTGGTTTCTCCGATCCACTCCAGGCGAATGCCGGAGCAGTACCCTAACAAACGGGCCACGCACCGCGCGCAATCTGTCCTTCTTCTTACTTGTCCTATCCTCTCCCATTACACACACTTACACTAACATGGACTATACTATCACACATGCCGGGAGACCGGTCGGGAGCTTAAGAGCTTGTCCCGGTTGTAGTGGTGCCCTGCTCGTGGGAGATACTTGTTTGGGGGAAACCCCACTAACCGATGATAGGTCGGCGCCGGATCTCGCCATCCAGTGGGGGAAGATTACCGCCACATCCCGATGAAAAACATGACTACACACAACAACCAGGTATCTCCCACCAACGGGGCACCGCCCCAGCCGGAACAAGCTCCCAACCCTGCATGTGTGGTAGTGTAGTGCATGTTAGTGTGAGTAAAGCTGGCTTTACACTTGCAAGAAAATGGCGAGCAATATTATTTCGCAAGGAAAGTTGCCAATGTAAGCACTGCGGCAATAAATATTTCTGATGTTGGCAATACTTCTTGCTAGTTATTGCGGGCGTAGTGTAAACTCGTGTGTTTCCGTCTTGGGAAATATATTGCCGGGTGTTGCTGAGATAGAATCGAATTGAAGTCCGAGCAAGATATTGCTGGAAGAAGCGAATGAATATGGATACTCCCACGTGCGCGGGCAGTACAAAGGTAAGGTTAAAGTAGGTACATACACATTATTTTGCATTGAAATATGCGCCTTTTTCATAAAAGGGATGTGTGGTAAAGGTTTAATGCAATAATACATGTAGTAAGAAAATTTTCGTTTGTTATATTATTGAAATTGGAAATTGTTTATTACATTATGCACCTGTATTCACAAAAAGTATTATGAGGAACAACATTTCAGATCAATGTGTCTGCTTCTTCAGGTATATCAGTTAAAATAAATAGTAACAATAAAACTGTATTGAGAAACTATGTGAGAAAATTGTATTCTACCTTTATATTGAGTTTACACGTGTCTTTCTTTAATGTCCATATGCTCGAGAATCTGTTTTAAATGTCTTTTTGGTTGACTAATTAACAAGATTTTGCAGTGTGTGTGTTTATATATATATATATATATATATATATATATATATATATATATACACACACACACACCTTGTTCTGTAATACTATGTCATCCTTTCTGTAAAAGTAAATGCCTACCTTTTACAGTATGTACTAATTGATTATACAGTGTACTGTAAGTGCTGATATGGAAATGATATTTAAATAGTTAATGAACTACCACAAAATTGATAATTCATATTTATTCTTAAAACTAAATTGAAAATGCATTTTTATGTTCCTTTTGTAAATTTCATGAAGGATAATTTTTATCCTATTGGTAATAGTCACCATGCTATGTTCTTTTTTGAATTAGTTGAGGATGTTAATGTGTAAATAATTTGATAATAAATACATATGAAAAGTGATTGAATATATGTAAATCGATATTGTTTATTTGATTTAGGAAATTAGGAACTTTTTTGAATTTGATTTAGGAAAGTGAACATAATAATTTCACTTCATGAATACCTTTTACAGATGGAGAACTGGAGTGTAGAGAAGATTCTGCAGTTTATAGCAGAAGTGGAGGGCCACAGATGTCTGTGGGACGTTAATTCCCCAGACTATAAAAATAAATTAATGAAAGGAAATTCATGGAATAGTGTAGCTTCAAACTTTCTTGTAACTCCATCAGAAGCAGCAAGAAAGTTGAACAACTTAAGAACTCAATTCAGCCATGAGCTGAAAAGAATGCAGAAGCCTGGACCAAGTGGTTCAGGCTATTGTAAAGCAAGTGAATGGGCCTATTTTGAGCCCATGAAATTTATGGAAGGGTCCATTATGAAGAGGCCATCCTTGAACACAACTGTAAGTTCAGATTTTATCGCATCTTTTTGTTTTTAATTTTCTTTCACATCTATTGCAATGATGTATCAAACATTGACATTGCTATGTGGATATGAAAAAAAGTACATGCATAGGTGCTAAGGAACACAGAGGACATGGTAATGTAAAAAATAACTATTCACAAAATGATTGTTATTATATTAATCACCAAAAGCTTACCCAAAAATACAAATATTTGAGTAAAATTAGCTTTCTCATATGAATTTGTACTGCCAAGGAACTTCCCCTTCACTAGAAATAAAATATTCTTTGAACTCGTCCCTGATCTCTCTTGGAGTTCTGGCACTATTATTATTTAGTCCCCTCTGAAGAGGAAAAAACGTTCCTTCAATAGCCTCCTCACTTCTCCATGAACCACCTCTTAATTCATGCGTATCACTATCTTCGGTGTCAAAATCATTGCATGAACTTCTTTCCCGCAAAAAGTTGTGGAGAACACAGATTGCAGTGACTACGTAGTCTGCAGTGTGTGGTCCCACCATCAAAGGTTTCCTTAAAACCCTAAATCTTTGTGCTATGTGCCCAAAGAAATTTTCCACAATTCGCCGAGCTCTGCAAATTCTATAATTAAAAATTCTTTGGGCACCAGACACGCCAGTTGCTGGATATGGCTTCATTAGCGTTTCACTTAATGCAAACGCATCATCTGCAACCATAACAAATGGTGTTTCTCTCTGTCGCCCTGCTAGTGGTGAAGCCCTTGGTAGATTCAAACTTGCGTTTTGTATCTGTTCATGAAGTGAACACTGTCTAAAGATTCCTCCATCTGAAATTCTTCCATTGGCACCCACATCGGCATATATGACTCTGTATTTTGCATCTACAAGTGCCATCAGCACTATGCTGTGTGTATGTTTATAATTGAAGTAGAAACTTCCGCTGTTGGAAGGGGCTTGCATAACTATATGCTTGCCATCTAAAGCACCTATGCAATGGGGAAAATTCCATAGTTTGCTGAAATCATCAGCTACAATCTTCCATTCTTCAGGTGTAGCTGGTAGCTGAAAATGAAAGAAGTAATTTTTAACCATGCACACATACATGTTTGCAGCTAATTACATATTTTTGTGTTTTTCATTACAGGGACAATCAACTGCTGATGTTGCAGAAGTGTCGGATAATCCAACCCAAACCCAAACCCAAACCACCACACCCACTGTTAAAAGAAAGAGAGGGCCAACTCAAGAAATGATTGAGAAGGCCCAGGCAATATTAAACTCAGGCAATGATGAATGCCAAATTTTTGGTGATTACATTGCCATGGAGTTGAGGAAATTGGAAGAAAAACACCGAACTGAACTGAAGCGGAGGGTCCTCATAAATTTATTAGAGGTTCAAGAACAACAAAAAAAGGATTCCGAACATGGTAAAATTTGTTTCAAGGTCTACATCTAGTTATGATTTGAAATGCATAG
Source organism: Teleogryllus oceanicus (assembly GCA_964035755.1). NCBI lineage: Eukaryota > Metazoa > Arthropoda > Insecta > Orthoptera > Gryllidae > Teleogryllus > Teleogryllus oceanicus. Next base: position 44,902,944 of record CAXIVR010000007.1, on the reverse strand, counting down.
TGATTATTTTCAATACCACCAATAACTCATGTTTATATTTCAGGTTCCTCCACGTTGTCTGAAGTATAATAATTGAACCTGACCAGGAGATTTGCAATGTTGTCGACGAATAAATTATTTTCTTATAAATTATTAAAATGAAGTATTATTGCATTTATTTCAACAAAATTCCTTGATGGCAAGAACATTTCCATTCCAGTTACCATTACCTTCCAAATTTTAATACATTAAGTGCTATCCACTACAGGTGATTAGGAAAGATGAGGGTTTAATGTCATAAGTAAATGAAATGTGAAGGGATGCCAGCCTACAACTGCACAAATGTATATCTATGTGTCAATGTATGCATTGTATCCACACTTAATTGCCACAGCATAGTTACAAGATGCTATTAAAGGAGTAGCTTCCCGAAGTTATTACCTTTATGAATTGATTCCTCAGTCCAGCAATAGCTTTGCACACTTCCGGAATCAAAAATGACAGAGTACTGTCTGCAATTCTAAATTCGTACATCAGGGATCTGTCACTGTCTCTTGGAAAAAAAAAAATTTTTTTAAAATAAAAAACCTGCACGATTTAGAAAAGTACTAGCCCTTAAATAAATAGCATCCACATACAGCAAATGCATATGATTGAACTACGAATATAACTATGAATAAACGATCAGTGGATGTATAGAATAGGAAGTGTGGAATTATCATGCTTTTATAAAGAAACAACACAGAAACTTTTATTTAGCAAGACGAAATGTGAAAAGACTGGCAAGTCTTTTTGAAATTTTGTACTTTTAAGTTATTGCTTATTAGGTACACAAATGAAAATATATTATTTTAAAAATGCTTACCTGTTGCCAAAAAACGAAGAGTGACAATTAAACGTTCTTTAGCCGATATATCGTCCCTGAATTTTGTGTTGTTTTTTGTGATCTGTGGGCCAATTAAATTCAATAATGTCTCGCATTCTGTGACACTGAGACGACAATTTTGGAAACCCGGTGGGTCTTCTGCAATCAATTCCTGGATCAAAGTCGCAAAAGCACCCTTTTCCTTCCTTCTAAGTATCCACTCACGCGCCCACAAAGATCGTCGGCGTTTCTTCTGTTCATTTAGGATAATGAGTGCGGCTGCGACTCGCATCTTTTGCCTTCTGCTCGCCATGCCGGATCGGAAAGTGAGCTCTAACCTCACTTCGCGCGCATTTACATCGTGACGTCACCAGACATAACAACGGAAAGTCCTAGTGTAAAACGATCGGCAATATCTTGCCGGAAATATGTTGCTCAGATCTTTCTGGCAACAAATTGCCCTGTCTTGCTCTTGCTAATGTAAAGATGACAGCAAGAAACAGCAACACATTGCTGAAAGATATTGCGGAAACCTATTGCTAGTGTAAAGCCAGCATAAGGAAAGAAGATTGGGCAAGGAAGAGGAAGGAAAGATCCGTTCGTTACGGTACTGCTCTAACATTCACCTGGTAATGATCGGAGAAACCACGGAAAACTGCCGTTCACACCAGCCGGCCTCTAGAATTCTCCTCCAGAAGCGACTGAATGCGACCTAGCTGAAAAGATAGTGTCGAAAATCTTGCCACTGTCGGCACTCTATCCTAGGACCTTCAAATGAGAGGCACTGCAATGGCATCAGTAAGTCACATCTCCTAGTAAAACGGGGTGGCGGTCTTAATGACAGGGCGGTGCAGGGATGGTGACGGCATGGGACAAGGTGGGCGTGGCTGGCCGACGTGTGAGGGGAGGGGGCGGTGACGATGCCTTATTCGGCGCTCGGGTGCACGGGAACTGACAATGCGAGTGCCAGCGGCCGCACGACAGCGAGCCGGCACGCGTGCCTTCGCACACGAGTATTCAAGCGTATGCAGGCATGTGGAGCAGCGGGCCGTTAAACAGATTTTGAATTTTAATGTAAGTGAAAGTCCATTTCAAGGACGCACGTTGAAAACAACATAGAATATTGAATTTATACATACTGTAAATCCAGAAATGGAACAAAATCGTGAGAGAACCATTGCCCCTACAAGACCGCGAAATGTCTAACTGAATTTGTTATTAACTAAAAAGAGAGTTCCTGGGAATTATAAGAAATTCAATGTTTTATTCCATTCCAAAATGACTTTCATATCATATAAAATATTCAATATCTACAACATTATTAGTGATAATAATTCCACTACAGAATAATGATCTCATAATAATAATAATAATAATAATAATAATAATAATAATAACTTGATATGGTATTATTACAATTTGGAAATCAAGGAAATATATTCGAAATCCCAACCTTAGATCATGGTTAGGCAGATTATCCGTTCCCTTATGGTTCATCGCTCACGATGAAGAACGGCTCTGTAGTACTGGGAAGAGTGGATGTTGCCCAATTGCGCAGTAGTGCAATCGCAAATGATTTATCGAAAACAGAGACTGTATTATTTTAATGTGTCGCCCAATAAATAAGCAGCTTGTGCTGCTACATGCCACTATTCATATTTATTTATTTATTTATTTGAAATTGTAACCATGGGATTCAAATTTCACCAAAAAATTCACGTGTCATTTGTAAAGGGATAGAAGCAGATTTGTTCCCCTGAACTTATCCTAAAATATACGTTGTAATTAACTCGTAAAACTGCGGCTTGCCCTATTGCGAAATTCGGCGCCGAAACATTTGTTCAAAATGCAAAACGTCAAAGATCTAGTCAATTCGTATTCCAAAGCTAGTGTTCAGTGAACAAAGAAAACTTTGGCTATTGAAGCTAAGTGCAGACTACAGGACACCGCAAATCTATGGTTGTCATTTCATATCGCTCATAAGTGAAATAGCAACCTATATTTTTTATTTCTTTTGCTTTTTAATCTTTAAGAAATAATTTTCAATTTTGGAATGTACTCGAGGCAGAGTGCGGGGGACAGTTCGATAGTTGACTCATCACACAATTTGACGACGTTGCTGAGTCTGCACATTGCACAACGGACGCTTTTTTCTTTCTTTTTCCTCCTTCACAACACCCCTGCGAAGGCGGGACTTTATTTACGTATCGGTGTACAATTGAGCCCTTCCCTTGCGGCTTTACCATCTAGAAAGGGGAAGGAGCTTGTCTTACCAACTAATTAAAATTTAACTTAATTTAATAATGCAGTCAAAAATGCATGCACATTGGCAAGCCTAACTTATGGGTAATAAGATTTTTAAAAAACTTAAATATTGAGAACTGTTTTCTTTGATGGGTTCTATTTTTTCCTCTCTCTATCTCTCTTACATTCAAGCATCATTCACAGTTGTTTAACATTACATTCATATCCATTCATTCAACTCATTCACTCCCACTGCACTTCACTAGTTCTGTTCTAATCTGGGCTCTCCGGGTGACGCCGCGTGGACGGCTAAGGCATAGAGTAAAGATTTAGACCTCTTTAGTCTATGACTGAGGTGCCGACGTTTCGACCGACATACTGCGGTCTTCTTTAAGGATGCACTGCCCAAAGAGGACCGCGATATGTCGGTCGAAATGTCGGCACCTTAGCCATAGACTAAAGAGGTCTAAATCTTTACTCTATACCTTAGCCTTTCACGCGGCGTCACCCGGACAGCCCAGATCATGACTCTGGCCGCGGAAGCATACGAGATCGTTTAGTTGCGTTCTGTTCGCACCGCACTGACTTGATTCCTCCACGGATTCACACACACACACGCGCGCTCGCCCCTTCTCTGTTAGCCTGGCGCACACGTTTATTGCTTTTCCACGACTTGTCGACCGTGTCCACGACCGTTCGTGGATGTCACATTTCACAATTTTGCACTCACGGCACGATCAGTGCCACGACCACGAAAAGGAACACGATCAGTGCCACGACCGGCACGTGACTTCGACAAAATACGCGACAAAAAATGGACTCTGGGTGTGAGTGTATTTGCGTGTGAGAATGCACGTGCGAGTGTGTGTAGGTGTGCGTGTGGGAGTGCGTGAGCGTGTATGAGTGTGTGCGTGTGTGAGTGCGTGTGTGTGCGTGATATATATATATATATATATATATATATATATATAGAGAGAGAGAGAGAGAGAGAGAGAGAGAGGAAAGAAAGAAAGAAAGAAAGAAAGCAGGGAAAAAGTGTGTGTGTGTGTGTGTGAGAGAGAGAGAGAGAGAGAGAGAGAGAGAGAGAGAGAGAGAGAAAGAAAGAAAGAAAGAAAGAAGGGAAAAAGTGTGTGTGTAAGTGTGTGTAAGTGTGTGTGTGCGCGCGCGCGCTTATGCAAGTATGAATGACTGTACAGGTGACCATACCACTTCTCACGTCTTCAAAAAGACTGGAAGCCTTACATCTCACAACGGACGCATAATATGTAAGGGAATCACTTTTGATTTAAGAATCTCGGAATAATAAGAAGGCTCCCTTGTCCTCCATAGCAATGAAATGGACGTAGATCTTCTAAAACATGAAATTTCCTGCTAGAATGACTGTGTTATATCAAATTCATTACTCAAGCATTGCAAAGGTTAATTTTAATGACTAACATTGGAGGAATATCTGCCTCGAGGTAGCATATTCCGTGTCCGCGGAGGAGAATAAACTCTCCTTTACCTCCTATATTTCCAGTCTCACGAACCTCCAAAATCTACTCAAACCCGGTGTACCCCATTGATAGATTTCCAGAGACTATTTATTTATAATTAATAAGGATTTCTACACATCTAAAGAATGTCGTTTGCGCATGATATCCTTGGTTTCCGTTCGATACGCCATTGTCATACTAGACTAAGCCAGTATTATTTGAAAGAGATCATTTACTTACGTTTTGGAAGATAGAGCCCAATAACGCCAGGAGTTGAGATATGATGAATAATATTCATTCTTCTTTTCTTATAAACACGCATCTAAAAGTTGAAAAGTTATTTTAAAATATATTTATCGATTTTCTAGTTATGAGGCGCCTATCATATGCAATATGCAGTTTTTATATTCATTTTAATTGATTGATTGATTGATTTTTCGTGTTTCCGGGCGCGTCAACTGCTTCGGTCATTAGTCCCGTTAGTGTAGTGCATGTTTTTTCGGGAGATGGCGGTGATCTTCCCCTGCTGCATGGCGAGATCCGGCACAGACCTACCGTCGGCTAGTGGGGTTTCCCCCTAACCAGGACTCTCCCACCAGCGGGGCACCGCCCCAGCCGGGACAAGCTCTAAGCTCCCGACCGGTCTCCCGGAATATGTGGTAGTGTGGTGCATGTTAGTGTAAGTGTGTGTAAAAGGAGAGGATAGGACAAGGAAGAGGAAGGACAGATCGCGCGCGGTCCGTGGCCCGTTTGATAGGGTACTGCTCCGGCATTCGCCTGGCGTTGATCGGAGGAACCACGGAAAACTATCGATCAGAGCAGCCAGCCGCTAGAATTCTCCTCCAGACAGCGACTGAACTCGACCTGGCTGAAAAGCTAATGTCGAAAATCCTGCCGCCGTCAGGACTCGAACCTAGGACCTCCCGGACAGAAGCGCTGCAGTGACATCAGTTGATGCCCTAAGCTACCGCTTACCGGTTTCATTTTAATATTAACACCACTCATATTTATGAAAACGCTTATAAGCAAATATTTGTCAAAACTAGGGTAACATAGAATAGAAACGAGAAGGTAGAATACATGCCCTAGAAAACTCAGATTTAAATTAATGGTGCTAAAACATAACATACTTTCTCGACCAATATTTTCACGCAAACTTACGCAAAAAGTACTCAAATTGTGGAAAAATTGTACATGACCGTTTTTCAAAATATGTCAGAACAGATTAATTTACGGGAACAATATCTATAATATTTAAATATTAGGAAGGCACCGAAAAAAATGTTGAACTTTTGCAATTTTCGAAAAATCAGGGCATTTAACCAACATGGAATCTGCACCATTCTCTTAAACGTCCTTCACACAACAACGTCTTTACGGGCGCGTCAACTGCTTTGGTCATTAGTCGCGTTAGTGGAGTGCATGTTTTTTTCTCGGGAGATGGCGGTGATTTTGCGAAGCGAGCGAATAGGTAAGAAGTACAATTTTGGGAGGAACTTCCTTCTGTATTCGCGGGTTTCTGAGCTGCCTTCATATTAAAAAAAAAAAGTTTGTATGTAATATGTATTTGGCGTTTTGGGTCGGTAGTCCGACTTCGCCGGCCAGCTACCGGTGTCCTCCTTGCCTGGGCCTAGTTAAATTCCGATGCTTGGGGGTAAGAGCGGCATGAGGCGAACATGACGAATTCCCTTCTATGAGGCGAACACGTCGTAGCAAGATCCGCCTGCTTGAGCTTTTGAGTACGATGCCGATGAGCCGAGGGGCTATTAAAAAAATACTCTTTTCAAAACATATTTCTTGACTTAACGCGACAATATTTGTGATGTTTCACATTTCTTGTGCACAATTAATATGTAACGTTCATGTTCGCCGTTGAAACGACGTGAAGAATTCATTATGTTTGCTGTTGCAAAGAAAGAAATATAGTGATTTGTCGGAGGAAAGGAGCGGTGAAATCGGCAGGACGGGGTGGCCCTTGCGTCTCGAGGGAACAAAAGTCAAAACGCAAAGCCGCAAAGCTTTCGACGCATGTCACTGGGCGGCAAGTGACTGACCGCCCGCCCATTTATGGCCGAGCAACAAAAGAGCCGTGGACCTCGCTTCCAGCAAGCGGTAGTTTTTCACTCCGCCACAAAAGCCAACCGGGGTGCGAGCGTGCGATTCTGAGGGCGTCGAAAGTCAAAACAGCACAAATACACATAGTTGCTCCCAGGGCACGCCACGGTCCCTGCGTCTTTCACATAAAGGAGGGTGAGGTCCCGCAATAAAACGGCGGCTAGGAGCAGTGCCGCCACAGCCTGGTCAACAAGTACGAAAAATACCAGTGTGTGCTTGTCTGCGTTTCAGTGAGAGTGAAACTCCCTTCAACCTCCCTACTGGTCGTATTCTCTCCTCTTTCCTCTCTCTCTCTCTCTCTCTCCATTTCCGTCTCTATCTTTTTTCAAAAGGATTTCGAAATTGCCTTTTTTTTTCGTTTTCCCCCGCTAGTAGCCCTGGCGGAGCGGTAGTTTATTACATTGTACGATATACATACGCCGCAGCTCAATGGCTTTTGCGGCAGAGAAGAGGGCAGTGCTTACTTACTAACTTAATACTAACTTAACCTATGGATGAAGCCGGCGCTTTGGCCGGCAACCTAAGATGACGTTCGTGCATTTAATTGTGTCTCTTTAAATGTTTCTTGTATATATAATCTTGCTAATTTTATTTCCATTCACTCACTCATTCATACTTGTCTGTATTTACACTTATTTACAAGCCTAGTACGCGCACATTCATACGTTGTTATTTACACTATTTACACTAGCACTTTGCGCCACGGCGCCGACTGTGCTCAAAGCGTCCGTGGCGGTTAGGTACTGCACACCCTTCGAAATTGCCTCATAATGATAATCTAATGATTTCAATATCAAAGGTTGTCAAATAAATTATTTCATGTATGAAAGCGAACAAGAATATCTTTTGTACGCATTACTAATGGTACAGAATTATTAGATGGATCGCGATTACTCTTCCTAATCGAAAAATTCTCTTAATAGCACTGGTACATAAAGTTACTTGATATACGAGCATCCTGTGGCATCAAGTTGCTGTCCCATGCTGAAGAAAGATATGTTTGGTACTTCGATCATCAAATAAGTTATTAGATAAAAAGCAACGAGGGCGGAAAGAAACTCATAAAGTAGACGGTGAAGAGCAACAACCCTTCTTTATTAAGCGCACCCGGGTAAACATATTGCGTCAGTAATGTTAACGAGGAACTCATTGAAATTTGCCGACTCCAAGAGCACATGAAAGGCGAGCCAAAATCTGCTTCACATTTGGGGGGGGGGGGCGTGGTGCATTTAAAAAACTAAACCACTTTTAATACAATTTATTTAAAGTAATAACCTTTTAATTTTCGCATTAATATTAATCTGTGTATTTCAACTTATAAATGTTTTTAAAATTAAACATCTAAACGATATTTATATTAAGATTTCTATGAGAACTATTCTCTTATGAGAAAAAAATAATTTCAATTAGTCTATGTTTAAAATATTATAATTTAAAAATTATTAATAGCATGAAAATAAATTCACAAATGATGTGACATATGAAAAAATATTTATAGTTATTTTACATTTGGTTTAATTCTGTAGGGGCATACGACGCCTACACCCCCGCCTTAGGGCGTGCCGCCGATTTAATCCCAAAGGAATAAACCCAGAAGACAGTTAAGTTGATCCTCCACCAGAGACCCGCCTCAGCCGCTTCGCCCGCTATTCCGTGATGGACCCGTGATGGAGATAACGCGCCCGCGAGGACGCGCTTTCGGGTTAAACGCGCGCCTCTAAACCGCGAGGCAGGAATGAGGAACACCTCTTCTCTCGGATGTAACGGCCGCGGAGGGGCAGCGTGGGCGCTTACGAGCGCTCGGCGGCGTCAGCGGCGCCGTGTTTGGCACCGGGAACAACCGACACTCAGCAGGCGCACGGTGGTTGGGACGACGACAAAAGCGGACAAAATTTCTTTTATTCGAGAGCATCTAGAAATGATGGTACACATTATTCAGATTTATTGCTTGATTATCAGCGATTCCGGGCGCGTCAACTACTGAGGTCATTATTCCCGTAAGTATAGTGCAGACTTTTTCATCGGGAGGTAGCTGTGATTCTCCCCCAGGCGAGATTCGACGCCGACCTACTGCCGACTAGCGGGGTTTTCCTCAGCCAGGTATCTCCCACCAGCGGGGCACCGCCCCAGACGGAACATGTTCTAAGTCCTCGGGAGAATCTCGTTAGTACACTACTTCAGTGCGCCTAGAAAGTCTCTCCACGCCGAGCCAAATCAGGGCCTCCTATTAAAATTACACTTACGTTGGTTGCATCCAGATCACTGGGAAACAAGTGTTAGGGTGAAACTTTTTAGCATCTAGTATGATTGTGGTGAGTTCTCAATTTACGATTTCCAGTTGCAGCTAGTGCTACCAACATAATTTCTGTTCCAAGCTCTCTCATCATCAAGGCGACACTGCGGATAGACTTTCCTGGCGCGCTATGGAATTATTTTGAATCAGTATTGGCATATAATAATAAAATTGATTACTCAATTGCTTCTCCTGAAAAAAGGTTTTTTATGACTTATTCGTGTTTTACTTGTCTTCTCAGAATTATGTCCAATAAAATCTTGTTGAAAGATGACATTCGTTAACTTTACCTAAATCAATTGCTAGTGAATTTAATTTTAACGAAGGAAGATATTTCTTTGATTCTGGTGAATAAGCTGATAAATCAAAAAAACTTCATTTTACAGGGGAGCAAAAACATCTTTAAACTAATCCTGTAAATAAGGAATTAACGATATTTAAACAAAACCTACACAAAAAAAGTTTTGTTTGAATATCGCCTTTGTTTGAATGTCATTAAACCCTGATTTAATTTATTTACATATTGTTTTTTGCTCTCCTGTAAAATTAAGTGTTTATTCACCGAGATGAAAGATTTTTGTCCTCTTTTCCACAATCCTTCCCACTGTGCAGCGCCGCCTCAAAGCCTGGAGAGCGCCCGCCCGTCCGCCTTCCGAAAGCGACCGAGATGCGCCCGCCTCTTGAAGAGATGTTACGACCGACAAGCAAGGTCAAGCGGCGATTAAATCGGTCGTTGGTTTGAAAGGTGCGAGATATGTTGGGTGGTCGGAATGCACTAACAGTCGAGTATCGGGAGATAGCGCCTTTGGGAGATGTAGACGCAGAGTATTTTGCCGAGGAGAACGTTATTTTGGCGTTATAGGGCTGCCTGGTTCTGAGAAATGTAGAACACGAACAGGACGATGAGGTAAGAAGTTTCCAGATATGAGTTGAATAATTTTATTTTAAAACAACTGTAGGAATTTTTTGATATATTTTTACATACTATTTATTGTTTTTAATTCCTCAATTTTTCTGTCGTTTTGAAGCACAGTATTTATAACAGAGGATTCCAGTGCATGCACTTAACACTAATAATGAATTGGACACTTATCGTTCATCATAAAAATGTTTTATATCAAGGATTTTTCTTGCGGCTTGTTTATGAGAGAAATCTCTCTTGTTGACATGACAAACTTGCTTTTTGAAGCATTTAACGTCTTTCAATGGGTGGCCAAATTCATGACAAATTGTCATATTCGTATTTACTATAAGATATTGAGCAGTTTTTGGTTAGAAATTGTCACATTATCACAAAGCGAGTAACTAAGAAAATACAGAATATGAACAGCATTTAACTTCTTTCAATGGGTGGCCAAATTCATGACAAATTGTCATATTCGTATTTAATTTTTTTGGTTAAATTGTCACATTATCCCAAAGCTAGTAACTAAGAAAATACAGAATATGAACAATAAACAATGCATGTATAAGTAACGTATGTAAGAGGGAGAGGTAGCGAGACTTCACCGCACACACTATCACATCAATAAAATTAAACTTATTGTGTTGTTTGGGGTGTGGATGAATATTGTAGTAATAATATTTCAGTTTTGAAGTTGAACCAATGTGCTTGTATTATCTTCGGGCCGCTGCCCTTCTAGAAGAAACCACTGCTTAGGTGGTCGCGTTCAAGTACCACTGTTTAGGTGGTCGATTACAGTGCTCGCTCCACCAGATGGAGCCGACTCGTTCTCAAGTTACAACCACCATGGTTTGTTCTAGATTCTCCCACTCCAAACAATTGATGTAGCCCGCGGGCCCTCCTACGCAGTACGTTCTTCTTTGATTGATTGATTGATTTTTTCGTGTTTCCGGGCGCGTCAACTGCTTTGGTCATTAGTCCCGTTAGTGTAGTGCATGTTTTTTCTCGGGAGATGGCGGTGATCTTCCCCCGCTGGATGGCGAGATTCGGCGCCGACCTACCATCGGCTAGTGGGGTTCCCCCTAACCAGGACTCTCCCACCAACGGGGCACCGCCCAAGCTGGACAAGTTCTAAGCTCCAGACCGGCCTCCCGGAATATGTGGTAGTGTAGTGCATGTTAATGTAAGTGTGTGTGTAAGGGGAGAGGATAGGACGCGGAAGAGGAAAGGAAGATGGCGCGCGGTCCGTGGCCCGTTTGTAAGTGTACAGCTCTGGCATTCGCCTGGTGTTGATCGGAGAAACCACGGAAAACTACCGATCAGAGCAACTGAATTCGACCTAGCTGAAAAGCTAGTGTCGAAAATCCTGCCTCCGTCAGAACTCGAACCTAGGACTTCCCGGTCAGAGGCGCTGCAGTGACATCAGTTGATACACTGAGCTACCGCTCCCGGTCAGTACTGAGCGAAACCTGGCGGCACTGGCGTCACACCTACCTGCGGGGAGGCAGGCACTTTGGGCTGTCCTGGTACAATGAACACGTAAATGCCCAGCCAAGAAAGATGGAATTAAGTTAGAAAGGTGATGCATTACGCATGAGAATGTCCACCACGCCATAACGAATTTGTAAGCGGACGTGGCCATGCGAGATTCGAACCTGCAGTCCGACTGTCCAGGTTTTGATTAATGATTATTTCGAGATTCCGGGTGCGTCAATATTATGATAATTAGTCCCGAATGTGTGGCGCATGCTTTTTTCAACCAGGTATCTCCCACCAGCGGGGCTCTTCCCAACCAGGGCAAGATCTACGTTTTCGGCTGGAATCAACAGATTCACAGATCTGGGCACAAGCCGTTGCAATTTGTAAGAGCATTAAATAATTTTATCGTTATCAGAATTGTTGATGAAATTCTCATGGAATCCATGCGTATAGAATTAAAAAAGTGGACCCCTACCATGATTGTGTCCATTTTTCTTGCTGCCATTCCGTTGTTGACGCGATTTCTGTACGGTTATTGAGAGTACTACGACCGTGTTAACGTTACAATTGTCCAAGCTTTTGTCCTCTCGTATATTACTCTTTTAATTGAAAATGCCCTTTGCAGTCATTAAACCGTACCAAGCAATTTAAACAAACCCCTTTAAAAATTACTCGCCCCCAGGTGGGCTCGAACCACCAACCTTTCGGTTAACAGCCGAACGCGCTAGCCGATTGCGCCACGGAGGCGGCTGCAAGATTACTCTCAGCCAGTGTATTCCCATAATACAAGCAGTTGTGGTTTATGACTAAGATAAGACTTCGCATAGTCAGAGCTTATTCAGCTAGTTTAAACTTCATTTCGCTTTACTGAGATGCCTTATCACATTTAGTGTCTGCACGGTCTCCGACTGGGTCGCTAACAGGAGATGTTGGTTTCATACGCAATTTCAAATTTGTTTACGCAATTAGGTTTACTACCAGACACGCCCCGCAATTAAGCAGTAAAGAAACGCCTCAGACGTTCTTTGGTTATTGCTCCATTCTGGAATTAATGAATCAATGAAATCTTGAGCAAAACGCAGTAGTTAATTTTAATTTTATCAGTTTCAGACTATTATTGTGGCCTATTCCGCAAAATCAAGGAGACATTTATTAGTTCGTCGCGACCAACTTCCTCAACACTATCCGATTACAACAATTAATTTAAGAGTCACCTACAATTTCAATTTTAAATGCTTACATGAATAAATATATAAATAATTAAAACCACTTTGAAAATCAAAGTTTAAACACACTACTTAACGCATGGGTTGCCATATCCGAACTTGTATAAATAGATAACGGAATTGAATTCTTGCGAAGAAAGGAAGCTTGCCTCCTACGCCTATTTCGCAATGCACAATTACTGAAGACAAGCAGCGCTCTCCCAGCTAACATTTGGAACTCCAGGCATGCCAAATTCGCAGCATTCGGGCCGTGCAATGCACTGTGACAATGTTTTGACTATGAATATCCGCCACAAATACTTTTAGTTTTTTAGACTTTTCACATTTTTGGTTATTTTCCCTCAGCTTCGATAATTGACTTCAACGGATTCTTCCGGGGCAAAATCGAGGGTATGAGAAATGTCAACATATCTGTGGGTGTTTACCCTCTGGAATTCTTTGAACATCTCTTTAAAATAAAGCTGGAATCAGAGATAGAGATCGGTGGACTTTTGAAAAAGGCACTTCCCTCTAAAATTCGAATTTGACAATGATTTGATTTTCATCCGATCTGTTTCATCCATCCGGGGAAAACATGCGCCTTTGGTCGTAATCCGATGTATAACTGTCTCGATCGAAAATCGTCAGCTCCTGACTTTCTTCAGTATACGGGCTACCCGTATTTATATCTGCGCGCATAATCCTGTTTGGAGAACAATCCGCCGAGTGCAGGTAGTTAGACCCCCCCCCCCCAGATAAACGGACCCTTGCCAGCCCGAACAAATGCGATGGGTCGGGGCGCGAATGCACAGTGCAGGTAGCACGAAACAAGTTGAGCTTGAACAAGAACGAGACACCATAAAATAAAGTTTCCTCTTCTCATAGCCCTCTCCAGTCCGAGGAGATTGTTTTACGGAATATAGCGTCGTGTTATTGTAAGGATAAGGTTCCAGTACGGTAAAAAACGGGAGGACGTTTTTCTTTAGTAATACAATGAAAACTAACTTAAAGCTTGCTTAAATTTAATGATGCAAGTAACTGAATACATAAGGGTGTACATAAATTTATATTCAAATATTTCTTAAAATAATATTATTCGTTAATTTTTTCATGGCGTCTTGTTTGTTTATTTTATTTTTTACGATAAATTATAACGAGCAAAACCGGACCTCTGTGGAAGCCTCTAGGGTTAGGTTCGACACGAGTCGCCCAACGTGGACGAGTAAAAACTGCCTAGTATCCCTCGATTGATTGATTGATTGATTGATTTTTTCGTGTTTCCGGGCGCGTCAACTGCTTTGGTCATTAGTACCGTTAGTGTAGTGCATGTTTTTTCTCGGAAGATGGCGGTGATCTTCCCCCACTGGTTGGCGAGATCCGGCGCCGACCTACCGTCGGCTAGTGGGGTTTCCCCCTAACCAGGACTTTCCCACCAGCGGGGCACCGCCCCAGCCAGTACAAACTCTAAGCTCCCGACCGGTCCACCGGAATATGTGGTAGTGTAGTGCATGTTAGTGTGAGTGAGTGTGTATAAGGGGAGAGGAAAGGAAGGAAGATGAAGGACAGATCGCGCGCGGTCCGTGGCCCGTTTGTTAGGGTACTGCTTCGGCATTCGCCTAGTGTTGATCGGAGAAACCACGGAAAACTACCGATCAGAGCAGCCGGCAGCTAGAACTCTCCTTCAGACAGTGACTGAATTCGACCTATCTGGAAAGCTAGTGTCGAGAATCCTGTCGCCGTCAGGTCTCAAACCTAGGATCTCCCGGTCAGAGGCGCTGCAGTGACATCAGTTGAAGCACTGAGCTACCGCTCCCGGTCCGAGTATCCCTCAACAGCTACAAGAAAACCCTGGTGTACACGATATTACTGCGAGTATCCCTTCACGGAACAGCCAGAAATATTCAGAATTTCCTCGAAGTCAGTTAGTGACGGAAGAGCATGTCAATAGGGAACATCAGGGAGTGGACTTGCTGTGCAGCAATTCTCAATGTTTTCCTTGAATGTGCTGTCATGATTTGAGGCAAAGTTTCTTCAAAAAATCAACGCCCCCGGGTGGGCTCGAACCACCAACCTTTCGGTTAACAGCCGAACGCGCTAGCCGATTGCGCCACGGAGGCCTATGAAGGAGAGTCTAGAATGTAAACTCGTGAGTCAACGAATACAGTTGCAGTTAATACCGTCGAGATAAGAGTAATGTTTAATCAGCAAGCGTACGAAAGCAGAAGCTATTTCGTGGCACAGGCTTGTTGGATGCCTTACATTAATATGTCACTCACTACTGGGTTAATTTCTATAAAATCTCACCAATTTACAACATTCATAATTGGAATTCAACATTTCCCATCGATGTTGTCATTATGAGAAAAGTATACATATGTACGCATCAGATTCTAAACTTTTAGGGAGATCCACAAAAATAATGACAACTCTTTATGTAAATAATTTCTCAATTGATTGATGTTTTTTCAGTTCCATGAAACTTTTCATCTAAGCAACTTCCTAGCTACCAGTACCTTGTCTTAGTCAAAAATTAAACAAATTATTTCCCTTTCTAAGCCGAGACACACATGTAATTCATTTTGTTTAATTATTTTCTTTCAAAATTATGTACGTAATATCTGAGGGAAGAACAGAACAGGTATTTTATTTAGAAACGAAGTAAGAGTCCATCTAATCTCTAAGCTAATTATCGACTAAAATTGAATGGAAAATACGAGTAAAACGGAGATAGAAGATGGTGATGGTGAAGGAGAAGAAGAAGAAGAAGATGGTGATGATGCAGGAGAAGATGAAGACGACCATGATCATGAAGATAAAGAAGAAGGAAAATGGAGAGGAAACATATTGTTTTCCCATAGTAACATGTTTATATTTAATCAGAAGGCTCCCGTTGAGACAATTAATTAATTTCCAAAGATTAAAAAAAATTCAGTCGTTTGTTGGTGTGTGTGCACACTGGCAGGGCGCGGCGCCTCAGCGGCGTGTGGACACGCCCACTCGACCTGTACAACGCTGCGGCTACAGCCAGACACGGGTCAAGGTACTCAGGCGCAACTCTCGGCATTTTTCAGAACGGCAGTTCTCCACTCGAAGGAATTAATTTTGCTCTTGTGCAACGCTCTCCAGGAGAAGTTGGTGATTTCCCAGAGCGGTGAGGAAATGGCTTTGAGAATCACGGTGTTGAGTAGAGAGAGCTTTAGTGTGATATGGTCGTTGTTGTCGCTATAATTGTGTTATTACAGCACCATGCCACGAGGAAGACGTGAAAAATCACAGGCGGAAATCTTGAGCTTTTTAAAAATATTTTGTTCGCCTGAGTTTGGCGAAGTATTTTATTCGCCTGAGGAAACTCATTGTTATGTCCTTCGTCCGTCGAATTGCATTCGCTGTCTTTATAAAGAAATATTAAGTTAAGTTAAGTTAATATTAAGTCTTATCTCTAGTAAAAAATACATAAGAATTAGTTTTGTATATTTTTTACAATCGAAGTTTCTTCAAAGATCTTGAACATGGAAGTCGTAGTCGTCAATAAGCTTCTTTCCGTCTGGTCTCCTCTGTGACGTCTAGGTCCGTAGTCTTTCCTGGATTAGCAATCCACTTAAAAATGCTCATAATGTAATTTAGATCGAATAAATATATTTCTTCGCATGTTTCACAAACATTGTTTTGTAACTTAAAAAAGTATCTACTTTAGAATATTTTCTATGACATTCTTTAGGAGAGAATTTTCTTTATTAAATAAATTTTACTAACTCTTCCTGGACGTACTTTGAATTCTTATATGTTGTTTTATAGATATGTAAGTGTGTTATTACACAAGTTACGTGATAGTTACCATGTAAATACACTGAAATATGTTTTATAAGATTTCAGAAATATTGAACTGATATTTAAAGAATGAACATACTCAAAATAATTCATTTGTGTAAAAGTATTCGCACTCATGTAAGCAGTTTACATGAACTTGAAAATCAAAAGAACTTCCGATAAAATCTGTGTATCACATACAATGATATTTTGCAAAGAATTTAGATATAACCATTAGGTACAGAAATAATATATAGAATACACTATAGTATTTAAAATTTAGTATACGAAAAATATACGAATAAGTATACGAACAGTAGCAGAATAAAGTCTTATAGAATAACAAATCAGGTTGCCATGTAATTAGATGGAAGAAAAGTGTTGGCAACTTGCCCAATTGCGTACTGAAGATTATGTGACATTTCTCTGTAAGATAAGGGCCATGAATGATGTTAAATGCTATTACTCAGATACATTGCATTAACTTCAGAAGATATTAACAATACTCTAATTCAGATAGGACAGTTAAGGGAGTGAAAAATTATTGCGCATGGTACCAAAGCTATTAACGTTTTAACTAATCCAGCAATCGGAAAAGATGAGTAGCTGAACCGTCATTTTTCAAACGAGAGAGATATACGTGCCAGTAAAGTGTGAGCTTCTGTACACGAATGGGTAAAATTATGATTCACTACTGAGACATTTTTAAGGAAGAGCATTACAGAATTTCCCAGAAAGTTGCAAGTAGTCGTTGCTGTCGAGGAAAGATAAAACTAATTCTTATTTTTTGAACTGCAACGCGTTCTGAATCATTTCGAAATATGTGATTTCACTTTATTTTACAGACATTTGATAAAAGATTCTAGAAAAGCATCCAATAATAAATTGGAAAACAATATATCCAATGCTAAAATTTGACTTTATGTTATTAATGCAAGAGCACGTATTTATTTGATGTGGAAGTAAATAAGATTTACAATTTCAAATGCAAATAAGTCTTAATGAGCACTATTATTCAAATTAACGACATTGTTTTTCCAATTTAAAAAATTTTTCCAACTTTCATTTCTCACATGGCCCACGTATAAACAATAATCTTAAGAGAATTTGATACAAAGGAGAAGTACTTACGTTCAGGAACGCAATAAAGTAAGTCACAGAAGTATATCCATAGGAAGGTGACTTTTGTAAGTCCCACTTTTGTAAGTCCAGTCGGGTCAGTGAAGCAACAAAAGACTCGAGACCACGCGAATCGGTAGCTTAGTACTCAACCATACGGCACACAATTATTCAGTACCCAACAGAGTAGCACACAGAGCATTATCTGAACAGTACAGAATTTGCAGCACGCAACAAACCCAACGTGCAACTCTCGCTGCTTGAAAAGTAGACACTGATGCAGCCAACAAGATTCTTCTTGTAAACTTACGAACGACAAATTCGTGTCAGTGACCCGGCCAGCACGACACCACCCAGCAACTCAGCACCACACGCAACTGGTGAATTCCATCGTCCGTACCTCACGAAACACTCGCTGCCAATTGCAACACGCAACAATCGTTGGGGCTCCACATGAGGTAAATCAACTCCGCAACCCCGGACGCAGGGAACTGACACAGCACGGCTCACAATCAGAAACATGCGACATTCGCAGCATTCGTAGCACTCGATGTTGATTGCAATCCAACGATGCGAATGATGATTGCAATCCCACATTGCGAACCCATTTACGAATTCACACGAATGAAATCGTCTCAGACATCCTTTTTTCATGGACTACCGCGAGTGTGGAGCACACGCCGACAGGTCTTCTCATGGACTACCGCGAGTATCGAGCACACAGGTCGACACTCGCACGCTTCAAACCTGAGTTCTAGCACTCGATTGCAATCACAACCCCTTTAATTTTAAATCCTCCGACATCCTCTTGACGGACGACCGCGAGCACCGAGCACACGCCGCAGGTCGACTCTTGCACGCGACACTCGCAATCCACAACCTGTGGAAGACGGACGCTCCCGCAGTTCCGCGCGCGTCAAATTCCTCCCGGACGCGACGGACAAGCCGTGTGCGCGGCGCTCGCGGGCGACGGCAGCGGCGGCGGCGGCGGTGGCTGCTATCTTATCGCCCGCTCACACGGCGCGACTCACCTGGCGGTGTACAGTGGGCCGGGTGATAATACACACCACCAATGCTACGCTTTGAGTAAACGATCAATTGTTTCATGTTTCCGAGAACGTAAACTGCTATGGTCATTAGTAGGGGTGGATTTTAATGAAGTATCATTTTTTTTTCTTTTCACTTTAGAACAAAGCGTTTAGTTTAGAAATTCATTTTATGTTATGACAAAAAGAAATTACACAAAAATTTAAACGACTTTTTTTGCATTTTTCGTCGATTTCGACTTATAAGTCATTTTTTTACTTCTTTCCGAATTTTATTTTTGTTTTTAAAGGATATAAATTGTACTTGTTCAAGTTAATATTTACGAGATGCAACAAATGTTCTCCATACAATTGCTGAGAAGCTTTTTCGATTTCTTCGCTCCTATATTGTAATGTCAATCGTTGTAAGTACTGTGGGTGACGCCTATCGGCGCCATTGTCTATTCCGCCGATTTCGCGATAAAGACAGATTTTCTTGTAAAGAGCAGTCTAAACCCAAAAGTTGCAACCTGAGTTTACTTGAACAATAAGAAAAATCCTCCATTACATCAGTAACATATCCAATAGAATGAGTTGTTCATCTGAAGTGGTTTTGATCAAATTTTTATGTCATCATTCTTTATTTTTAAGGCATTTAAAAAAAATTTAAGAGCATTTTATTGATCATTTTTGGTACTGTTGTAGGTAATCAAAATCCGCCTCTAGTCGTTAGTCCTGTTATTGCAGAGGATTTTTTTTATCCCGGTAGGTAGTGGAGATCCTCGTTCGGAATGGTGAGATTCGGCGCCGACTTACACGTCGACTTGATGCTGATTTTTCCCTTCAGGTACCACTCAGCTTTAAGCTCCCGACTTGTCTCCGGTGGTATCCACGATACGTGATAGGAACCGGGAGCGGTAGCTCAGTGCGTCATCTGATGTCATTGCAGCGCCTCTGATCGGGAGGTCATAGGTCCAAGTCCTGACGGCGGCAGGATTTTCGACACTAGCTTTTCAGCTAGGTCGAATTCAGTCGCTGTCTGGAGAAGAATTCTAGAGGCCGGCTGCTCTGATCGCTAGTTTTCCGTGGTTTTTCCGATCAACACCAGGCGAATGCCGGAGCAGTACCCTACCAAACGGGCCACGGACGCGATCTTTCCTTCCTCTTCCTTGTCCTATCCTCTCCCGTTACACACACACTTACACTAACATGCACTACCACATATTCCGGGAGACCGGTCGGGAGCTGAGAGCTTGTCCCAGCTTGGGCGGCGCCCCGCTAGTGGGAGAGTCCTGGTTAGGGGGAAACCCTACTAGTGACGTGCCCGGAAACACAAAAAAATCAATCAATCAAATGTGATAGGATAAGATTCCTGGAACATGTCATAACTGGATAATTATTGTATGTATGTATTTGACGTTTAAGTTCGGATTAATTCTATTTATGTGAGCTAGCGGTGTGCTCTGACCTCGGTTATTTTTTATTTCTTTTCCGCGCCTGGGGAGTAAGGGAGACTTGTGGTGGAAATGGCGAATTCCCGTCATCGTACTTAGCTTACCTATCTTGTCTGAGCTGTTTCTTTCGTCAGATAGCAATAGCAACTGGGACGATTTGAATTAGAAAGCCACAGCTTAATTTCTGCCACGCCCAGAAATCGAACTCGGGACCGCCTCGCCGAAAGGTAACACTCTGTCTATGAGCCACTCGAGGGGCTTGAATATTATTAAATAATTGTATACTTTTTATAATATAATAATAAGTAATTATCTACCATTTTAAAATATAGTAATAAATAATTATATATTTTTATAATTTAATAAATAATATTTTATACTAATTATTATAAAAAATCCTTGTCCTTGCTATCTCTTTAATTCTCACTAAAGTTCACAATATTTCGTCTAGGCTGTCGCAGCATCCCCAAACAAACCAGTGAACCTCGCTTTTCTAATTGCTGCTCTCCTTTATTCCCGCAGAACCACTGCGCGGAGCGGAGCGGGGCGGGACGGCGGCGCTGACGCAAGGAGTTGCTTGGCCCACGCGCAGTGCTTGGCATTCGCGTGGGGCGGATGTGCAACCGCTGAGGTTGCTGCTCTTCCGACCGGGCGCAGCCCAGCCGCCGAGAATGCCGCTCTCGGCTATTCCGTCCTCCAGCACCCCCCTTCCCGACAGCATTTTTTTAGTATTTCGGAATAGATTGATTGATTGTTAGTGATTCAGGGCGCGACAACTACTAAGGTAATTATTCCCGGAAGTGCAGTGCATGCTTTTCATCGGGAGGTGGCGGTGATCTTCCCCCGCTGCATGGCGAGATCCGGCGCCGAGCGACCATCAGCTAGCGGGGTTTCCCCCTAACTAGGACCAGCCCCAGCTGGAACAAGCTCTAGGCTCCCGACCGGACTCCCGAAATATCTGGTAGTAGTCCATGTTAGTGTGAGAGTGTAAGGGAAGAGGATAGGACAAGGAAGGAGGACAGATCGCGCGCGGTCCGTGGTCCGTTTGTTATGGTACTGCTCCGGCATTCGCCTGGTGCTAATCGGAGAAACCACGGAAAACTACCGATCAGAGCAGACGGCCACTAGAATTCTCCTCCAGACAGCGACTAAATTCGACCTAGCTGGAAAGCTAGTGTCGAAAATCCTGCCGCCGTCAGGACTCGAACCTAGGACCTCCCGGTAAGAGGCGCTGCATAAGTGTGTAAGGGGTGCGAATAGGGCAAGGAAGAGGAAGGAAAGATCGCGCGCGGTTCGTGGCCCGTGTTTTAGGGTACTGCTCCGGCATTCGCCTGGTGTGTCAACGGGAATAGGGGAGATATCAGTGCGTGGAATGTGCGCTTGCGCTTCAAATAGTTGCGAGGAAGCACAGGCGTCGCTGACAGACAGGGCAGGGGTCACGTCCTGCCAAATGTTTTTGTAAAATAAAAGGAAATAAATAAAATAAAAGGAAACGGTTAAAATAAAACACATTAGGGGGCGAAGGGAAGTGGGAATCGGAAATGTAAGGGCCGAGGCGCTGGTGCGAACGATCTTCTGTGGTGCTGTTTGTTTTCAGGTGCTGAGGAGGCCAAACACTGGAAGGAAAATGCCTTACGCCCGCGCCAAATAAATAAATAGTTTAAAAACAAAAATCAGATAGATTAGCATGTACTCGGCTTCTGACGGCAGGTTTTCCCCCTTCAGAGGTTTTTTCCTCAGCCGTACCTTATGGTCTCTTTTCAGCGGCATTGATGCGATGAAAAGACTATTTGGCGTGACTACCAGAATACGAAAGGTTAAAACGCGCTAGAATGTAGGTATAAAAGTCTTCGGCCTAGCCACTTAGCATCATTTCTCTAATTTATTTGTAATAATTACCTATTAAATAAAAAATAAAAAAATATTTTTGTCAAGGGCATCCAATAGTGTTTATGAAGTGGCATTTATCAATGGCGGATTCTCAGAGGAGGCAAGGGAGGCCAGGCCTCCCCACAAAATTAACAACACTTTAAACTTAAAAATTGTTAGGATGAACTTTGTCAAAATTTGACATAAATGTTTACGGCTGGCGAGTAAACAATTACAGGAAGTCGTTTTTCTTGCTGCATACGTAGCGGTACAATTCAAGATGGAGCCATGCAGTTCTGTGCGTCACCTGTAGGTAGCACCACCAAGTATTAGCACTACTTGTGCCTGCAAGATACCGGTGGCCCCAGCTGACGCGCGCCTCCCCTAATGCCATGACAACGTCCCTCAACCAATAAGAAAATAAGTTTCATTTTGTCCAGTTTGGGAGTTGGTTGGAGGCTGGTCGCGTCTCGCCTCCTTCGTGAAGGCATGTTGCGGTCATAGGCAGTGGGTGCTCTGTGGTTGCGATGGATTCATTGTGTAGCAGGCCCAGTATTTCAGTGACACAATAAGAATTATTGCAAGTGTCGTTTTTGAAGAGAAATGATCCTAAATGAAGAGAAATATTAAATTTAATTCTTTAATTTGGAATGTTGCCAATAACATAATTTACTAGTAAACCTAATTAAATTGACTTCCAATTTCATAATAAGATTCAATGCCTGAATTTGTCTTGGCCTCCCCAAGTTTTGAACCAACCGTCCGCCACTGGTATTTATAGTTTTTATTAAAGACACATCCGGTTCAACATATTGCATCCATTACGTTCTTTCCTTTTCTAGCATTCAGGTTGAAATGATAAGATGCACACAAAAATGTTGTTGTTGTTTTTCAGACGAAAGGTAATAAAAAATGGAAAACCACTATTATGAAGATTCTGCAGGAGTGTGATTGATGTAGCCCCCAGCGAACTTGCATTTTCCTTTCTTTTATTTAGGAAAAAGGCTAACTACATTACTTACCTCCGTTATTAATCAAACCGCCTCCATTTACTCCGTCGTCTCTCCATTGTTTTCAAAGTTTTTTGTCAGAGAGTTATTAAATTCATGAAGAGGTGCGGCATAACTTGGCCCTTTTTTAATATACATCGTGCACGCTGTTAACTTCGAATACTTCAATATACAGAAACGACCAGTTACACTTCATTTGATGATCCCCCCACTAACAGCACGAAATTTCGCATGGCAAAATCGCCCATGACAAGAGGTGGGAAATACGAAAATGGTTGGATAATTAAGTCTTGAACTGCCATTAAGCCGACGCAGAGGTTCAGAGAATTTTTCTACCAATTTAACCATCGCTTTGAAAAAAAATGAAACTAAACGAAGCGAAACTGAAGATCGAAAAATACATATCTTTGATTGATTGATAATCCAAAGGTTTAAAAGTAAATTGGGTTATTGGTATGAATCACCTACAAATCGTGATTTCTTACTACACTACGTATTTTACAAAGTCATTGACTACATTCTTAGAAAAAACAAAAAATCCTTTTTCGACATCAAGGACTAAAGAAAACCTTTTTTTCTGTCTAGAAACTGTTTTCTCTATTGCATTATTTAACGTTCTTGTACTACGTGGTAGTATCGAGAAAGCAAAAAGAAAGATTATATTGACAGGTAGAAAACATAAATCCCGAAGAAATGTCGTGCTTTCTTGTAGCAACCATATCATGTATTTAAAGTTTTTTTTCAACAAAAAATATTTAATGTCTATGATATTCTGGTATTTAATACTCTCGAGATGAACTTCACTTCCGGTTTTTGTATGTTTATGTTAGGTTTACGGAAGGAAGCGTTGAAACTTAACATAATTTGGGCGGTGCACCCCTCAGTTCCAAAAATAAGATTCCCCTGCATTGGCTTCTGCGTAATACTAACATAACCTGCAGACAGGCGAGACGCCGTTCTGAAAGCGGCGTTTGATGTTTTCTAGAAAGCGGAAGCCAAATTTGGGCGGTCTAAGGCTCCGACTTCTCAATGGAACTGCGAGTGGAAAGTAGTAGATATGAATACAGAAATTTATTGAATTCCTAACTTTTGAATTATGTCCAGATAATAAAAAAGATTAGTTTAAATGTTGTTTTAACAAAATAACTTTAAGAGATACAACAGAAATTATCAACTATGATTAGAGGTACGTTAATGTCCTTTCTTTTGGAGGTGCATCGCTTTTTAAGCTGTCACTTTTTATTTTGTTTTCGATTAAGAGTAATACGAGAAGGAATTCTTAAAATGTCAACAATATTCTTTTTTCCAACTGAAAAGAATCTCGAATTTACGTAATTTTTCTGCTAAACCATTGTCGTCGATGTGTCCGGCATCGCATGCAAGTACTTCATTTTTTGGGGGAGGGGGCAAAAAGTTAAAACATTATGGACAAATGGAACAGGAATTAAATGTACGAATTTAATCAAGAAGAAAATCTAAGTAGGAAGCAAACCAAGCTATTTTGTATTTTGGTATGAAATGCTTTGGACATTTTGCGTTTGCTGGATTCGAAAATTATTAATGTTAATCGCGGAGACAGAAAGCCACACCCTCGCAGTCATCTTGGAAATGTGCTAGCAATGCCAGTGAAATTGACCTATTACATTTGTGATTGTTTTTCTAAACTATTTTAAGCGAACTTCCATAGGTGCGCGCAACGTAAACCAAGACAGGGGTTAACTACATTTCTGGCCCTCCATATCCAATCCATAGTTGATTTTCAGTCAATCTTTGCAACGAATTTTTGTGCGCTTGTAGTAGGAATCGACTGCGACTTGGCATCATGTTTTTGGGGTGTTTTCGTACATATTTGGCATGTTTATGGGGTGTTTCTTGGAAGAATCGAGTCTAAAGTGGCCACATTTTATGGATAGATTAGAGAGTTCCTTCTCGTTTTGGCTCCAGAATTCTCCGTTACATAGTAGGTGCTCTTTGGAAAAATATTAAATTTTTTTCATAAGTTTTGGAATGTTTGACAATTTTTCATACATTTCCCACATGTTTATGTAATACATTTAATTTAATTTTATGAAGTTTATGTAAAAACGCGCTACAAGTAATAAGTTCAATGTTTTTGAAATAAAATGAACTCCTTTTGAACTATTTGGACGGAAATGACAGTTGCGCAAATAGAATTTCAGGGAAGACCGCTTCAAAAGTGAAATTCAAATAATAAAAAATATATAATTCATTCAAAATGTGCAGTTGTATAGACATTTTGGGCAATTAGCCACTATTTGAAAAAATCGTTTATGGGAATGGTCTATAATGTGTCCATCCATATGTCATTACTGTAAATTTTAAAATGCATCCATACGTTCCCTGAGTTTATTTATCAGTTATTTTTAGCAGGGATTTAACACCTTTAGGGTCTTTTGCGCATGCCTATGTCACTATCGTCCACGAACAAAAACTTTGTGAACTATCACAAGCGTATTTCGCAAGAGCTCCATTTATGCATTTGCTTTGGCAGTGAACAATAAATAAAACAGTAAGTAAATAAATAAATAAGTAAATAAAAAAGTAAATAAATAAATAAAGAATAAATAAATAAGTAAATAAATAAAAATAACATTGATTTCCTGTTGAACACGTCAGTCGGAAGTCGTTCTGCGCGGGTCCCCCCGCCGCACTCCCAGACTACTTTATCTCTCCGCTTCCGGCCACCGCATTCCACCTCAAGGTGTGTCCCAACTCTGAATTTTTTTGTGTTACATTGATTATTGAAGAAAAGAGTGGCGTGTTTTGGATAGGTGTCTCTAGGGATGGCCAAAAACATCGATGTTTTTAAAACATATTAACATTGATACTTTGCTTTCGATGTTTTCTTCACATCGATATTTTGTTGCAAAAACATCGGTGATTTTTTATTTATTAATTTTTTAAATTTCTTTTAAAATAATGGGTTTTGGGCAAGTTGTAGAGTAGCAGCAATCCACAGCAATACCGTTGTGTTTCGTAATCCTCTTCATCACGCTGCACATTTCGCCTGCGCAATTTGAGGAAATATTAGGTGGTTTTACTTCAATGGTGTATGAATGGAAGTGACTAAAGGATCGATGGTGTATGAATGGAACTGACTAAAGAGTAAAGTAGCGAAATACGATGTTCTTTATTGGTAATTTTATTCTTTACATTTGATAATTTTTATTAACATACTACTAACATGATGGTAACCAAACTATACAATATATCTCATTTGGAGACTGTAATTAAAAATGGATAGGAAAATAGCATGTGTATTGGTGTATAATTAAAACATCGATTTTTTTGTCGATGTTTTCATCAACATCGAAAACTCTTTAGCGATGTATCGATGTTTTGGTAAAAGTTTGCTATCACTAGGTGTCCTACCACAACTTTGTACTCTTTCAGTCACCTGTTTTCTTGTGCTCATGTTAAAATAACGCCTATTTGAGAGGGTATCATTCGTACATAATTTTACTCAGATTC
Source organism: Teleogryllus oceanicus (assembly GCA_964035755.1). Classification (NCBI taxonomy): domain Eukaryota; kingdom Metazoa; phylum Arthropoda; class Insecta; order Orthoptera; family Gryllidae; genus Teleogryllus; species Teleogryllus oceanicus. The sequence goes on along the minus strand of CAXIVR010000007.1, from coordinate 44,876,609 downwards.
GAACTGTTCAAGTCGGGTGCACAAAATGTACGTTTTGTTTTATTATTTAGTAATATTTAAAAATGACTGTATTTTTAATATTAAAATAATTGGTTTTAAGAACAAGTTATACGATTGCGCCATACTGAAGTTCCTGAAGCAAGTAGTAACTCGTCTGGAGAAAAGATATTACATACCTTTTCTATACAACACACATTCAACAGATGAGCCAAATGTGATAATAGGCTTTTTTGAATAACAGTATTGAAACATTTTACACCTAGGAAGACTTAAAAGTATAAAATACAAGGCGAAACAGTGTTGAAAAAATATTGATTTTGGTATTGAGGCCCGTAATATATTTGATTTAAATTTTTTTATTTGATTTAATTTTTTCGTGTTTCCGGGCGCGTCAACTGCTTCGGTGATTAGTCCCGTTAGTGTAGGGCATGTTTTTCTCGGGAGATAGCGGTGATCTTCCCCTGCTGGATGGCGAGATCCGGGACCGACCTACCGTCGGCTAGTGGGGTATCACCCTAACCACGACTCTCCCACCAGCGGGGCACCGACCCAGCCGGGACAAGCTCTAAGCTCCCGACCGGTCTCCCGGAATATGTGGCAGTGTAGTGCATGTTAGTGTAAATGTGTGTGTGTGTGTGTGTAAGGGGAGAGGATAGGACAAGGAAAGATCGCGGGCGGTCCGTGGCCCGTTTGTTAGGGCACTGCTCCAGCATTCGCCTGGTGTTGATCGGAGAAATCACGGAAAACTACCGATCAGAGCAGCTGGCCGCTAGAATTCTCCTCCAGACAGCGACTGAATTCGAACTAGCTGAAGAGCTAGTGTCGAAAATCCTGCCGCTGTCAGGACTCGAACCTAGGACCTCCCGGTCAGAGGCGCTGCAGTAACATCAGTTGATGCACTGAGCTACCGCTCCCGTTTTGACTTAAATGGCATGCACCTTTTCATTAACTCCGTAATTGCACATTGACCGGATGTTAGTAAATAAATCATCAACGAATTCAAGAAGTATATTGAAAGATACACTGGCAGTTCTTAAAACAATTAAATTTCGTATTTACCGCATTTCATTAAAAGAAAGAGTTTCATCCTTTGTTAAATTTCTTTCTTTAAATTTTGTATACGCGTATCACAGTTTGCGATAGTTTTCTTTGCAACAAAACATGTTTTGAGTAATTTTCTGGATGTATGATAGGATATTTTTTTTATAAATCTGCAACTTGTTTATAAGTTGTGTCTTTTGTACCACACCTCAATTTTTATTTTTTTAAAAATGTTTCTTAAACTGAACCCGAGCGCAAACATCTGCTTCTTCTAGTGCAGTATTTGTTAACTTTTGTGAAATAGAATAAAAATTATTATTACTACTGTTTTATTACTACTACTAATAATAACAATAATAATATTCAATAAAGAATGAAACTGGTATAAACATATGTAGGACAAAAGCAACACTTTTGAAAAGAAAAATATACTAGTTACCCTAATTCACTTTTGCGAGAAAAGTAACATTTGTTATGAGTGCCCCTCAGAGGTTGTTTGATAAAACGAACTAAGGAAAACATTGATAAGGAAGGAATGTGGAATCAGCGTATTTTATCTTCACTGCGAACTATCACAAATTGGCATGCCAAAAATCCTATCTTCTTTGTGAGTAGTTCCTTTTTCATGATTTGTAAGATATTTGTACACCTATATTATTTTGGTGATTATACTAATTGACCTGAAAATTCAATGCAAAGTAGAATTTTGGAAGAGGGAAAATCGTATAGAAATTTATGATACATTATCAATTCTCATTATTAATTATAGGGACTAAGCAGTATGTCCGATACTACAAAACTGTCATAATTTTAGATCAACCTGCGCTCTAATTCTCTTCTTTTACCTCTCCTGTATTTTAAATGTCCTCCTTTTAGTAAATGTTTAGCATTTGTCGTCATTTATTTTATCACACTTTTATCGCATTTTTGATGAGCGAACCGATCGGACTTCCATGGCACGAAGCTTTAATTCGACATTTATCAAAGTTTTCTATTTTACAGTGTTCGTTAACGTAATTAACCAAACAGGACGAAAGAAAATGGAGGCTTTCCTGCAACACATAAAGAACGTATACTCGCCATATGATTTTTAAGGTTAGCATTCGATAAAATGCGTTGGTAATTATGCGTTGGACAGACTCAAGGATGACTTATGTTATCGTCCTCAACATGGACACGCGTGATGAAGCTCACAATTCCGCGGGAAAACTTCTGATTCCAACTCCAAACCAACGCAAATGACTTGTATTTCGGGGGAGCTCTCCCATCATTCGACTCCGCTCAGCTGTCCTCATGGCTCCGTGGTTCGTGGCTCCGCATTTTGCTCTCCTGAGTCACAAGTAGCGATCTGTGCAGGTGGCGCCCGGACGGACGTCGCGCCGCGGCGGCGGTGGCGCCTGGGAACGGACCCACCGCAAACACGCCTAAGCCCCTGCCCTCGATAGCGCCTTATCTCCCGGCGGTGCAGCCTCCGGCTCCGCCTCCCCTCCCCTCGCTGACTGCACGTGCACCGCGCCGCTGCAGCGCGCGACCGTCACTGCATTCTCGACGAAATTCGGGAGAAGAAGAATGGAACTGGAGGAGAATTCTAGTGGCCGGATGCTCTGCAAAGACACTGCGTGACATCAGTTCATGCCCTCAACCATCTAAGCCGGCATGATGGGGAAAAAAGTGAACTTTCGCCTCCAAGCGGGAGCGGTGGCTCAGTGCATCAACTGATGTCACTGCAGTGCCTCTGACCGGGAGGTCCTAGATTCCCACTCCCAAGGGCGGCAGGATTTTCGACACTTGCTTGTGAGCTAGGTCGAATTCAGTCGCTGTCTGGAGAAGAATTCTAGAGGCCGGCTGCTCTGATCGCTAGTTTTCCGTGGTTTCTCCGATCAACACCGGGCGAATAACGGTGCAGTACCCTAACAAATGGGCTAAGGACCTCGCGCGATCTTTCCTACCTTTTCCTTGTCCTATTCTCTCCCCTTACGCACACTTACACTAACATGCACTACACTACCACACATTTCGAGAGACCGGCCAGGAGCTTAGAGCTTGTGCCTAGATCGTGGGAGATACCTGGCTGAGGGAAAACCCCGCCAGCTATTGTTACAGTACGGCCGCCGCATTTCCTGCTGTTAATCGGAGAAACGAAGGAAAACTGACAGTCAGAGCAGCCGGCCGGTAGAATTCCCGATCAATATACGACTGAACCTAGGTGTTTAGATAGTTTCGAAAATCCTGGCACTGTTGGGATCTAAGATTTACGTCAGAGGTACTGTAGTGACACCAGTCGTTGCTCTCTTCCACCGCTACCGGTCTAAAGCAAATCGATAACTGCAACACGTGTAAATTGTGGTGTACAATGGATGGTGATTCAATGGATTGCATGGGTTAAAAGTATTTAGGATAAGATAGCTGAGGAAAAGTCCCGCAAATATGACACAATCAATTTGACGCGCTTCGCTCGCGCATTTCCAAGTCGACGGCGAAATCTCGTTCTTCGGGTTTGTAATGGAATAAAACATTTTTGAGTCCAATCAACGGAAATTTTCTTAAAGGCTTTAGATCAAGTTTGGTTGGTTGGTTGGTTGGTTGGTTGTTATCGATTCCGGGTAAGTCAACTGCTGAAGTCGTTACTCCCGTCAGTGCATTTTTCCCTCGGGAGGTGACGGTGGTCGTCCCCGCTGAATGGCGAAATCCGACCTACCGTCGGCTAGTGGGGTTTCCTAACCAGGTATTTCCCACCAGCGGGACAAGCTCTAAGGTTCCGACCGGTCTCCCGGCAGGTGTGGTAGTGCAGTGTACGTTAATGTAAGTGTGTATAAGGGTTGAGGTTAGGACGAGGAAGAGGATGGACAGATCGCGCGCGGTCCGTGGCCCGTTTGTTAGGGTACTGCTCCGGCATTCGCCTGGTGTTGATCGGAGAAACCACGGAAAACTACCGATCAGAGCAGGCGGCCGCTAGAATTCTCCTCCAGACAGCGACTGAATTCGACCTCGCTGACAATCTGGTGTCTAAAATCGTGCCACTGTCGAAACGCGAACCTAGAGATCAGAGGCTCCCGGTCAGAGGCACTGCAGTGGCAGCAGTTGATGCACTGAACTACCTCTCTCAGTGTTTTAAATCAAAATACAGATACGACTTATCTGGACGTACCTCCTTCAGGTTCCTACTACAAGAGTATTTCTACTTTCATACACCCATTCCGCACGTATTCCATTTATCCTAATGCAGTTTGCTTATAAGTAAAAAAATATTCGTGCGTAAACTGGGCAGCGTACTCAGGCTTTTTCTGCGAAATTGGTTCATTTGGGTCGTATTCTCATGACCGATCGATAATTCATGCAATGCTGGACACGTAGGCACAGAGGTTTGGAATATCGGGCAAGTGCGCGAAGTCGAAGCTTTCGTGTTCGAACGAAACATATTATTCAACGTAACACTCAACATGATGAATCTTATCATTATCAGCCACAAACTGGAAATAAACAGAAAACCAGTATTAGTGTCACCTGTCTGGAAAATAGATTTCATAAATACGAAAGCTTAATAAAATATGTAACCTTTTCCACTTAATATTTATGTTCAATATATGCGGAAATCAATTTTTTCGTGGTCTTGTTTTTGCATATGAGGTTCCAGTAGAAAGGTTGTAGCTCCAGTAAAAAGTGCACGTTTTTAAACCAATTTTAAATGCTTTAAAAAAGATTCAGTACGTAGAACAAAGGACGAAAAATGTACTCATACATGTCATTTCAAAAGTGATAGTCGAGGTATGCCTAAATTATTTCATAATACTTTGATCCACAAATTGACAGCAAGAAACGAAGTAACTTACTAGATCTTGCCGACGATCACTAAATGAGTGGGTGAATATCGTGTGTGAATGTCATCAGAGCTTTTTCCACTTGAACACACATTCCGTTTATCACAACCAATCTTAGATACAAAGAAAAATCAGAGCGGTATCAGAAATTTCCAATCTATGATTTTAATGCCCCCACTGATATTGACTTTCGTTAAAATGTAAATATTTGCATTCTGTTTAGTGAAGTTTCACCACATGTTATAGCAATCATTTCCTGCAATATCCCCTAATTTCTCATTCGCATGCATTGGAAAACATGTTTTTCTTCTCTTGAGATGTGTTTTTACCTGTTGATGTCCTTCATTTTAAAATCTGCTTGATTTTTACACAAGTGTTATCAAACGACCATCGTGCAAATGATCGGTTGGCAATTTTGTGGAAGTATGTATACACCTTTATGACAGTGTAATGGCGCCAGATATTAAAAGAAAGAAGCCGATGAGCTGGAACAACTTGTTTACAAAATGGGGCCCCTCCTAAATTTGATCAAAATAAACGTTCCATTTCTTTTTCATACACAAATTTGCGATTCGCCATCTTTCTTATTGAATTTTTGATAAAAAACAGTGTTTCTAGGTAACAATATTCATTTTTTTAAAAACTCGACTTTTATTCAGGTTTTCTAATTTCTCTATAATAAAATAATTTTGTTCGAAAACTACTGGTGTATTAGAGATTTTCACATTCGGATGACAATTAATGGCGTGAATTATTAAAACCGAAATTAATCAATGAATACTGCATTGCCAATCACGTTTGAAATATGTCGTCTTCGCAATAGCAACGTAACAAACAGCGTTAATCCAGTATCGCATTGATTTCAATAGTTTTCAATAGCCGTATTACGCGTTCATTATACATTTGCAGACGGCAGGATTAGGAGCTACTGTTGTTTTGAAAGCGAGGGCCCGAACACACATCCGAGAATGCTCGAATAGCGCCGATGCTGTTTCCTCTGGTGTTAGCATCTGATCAATGCTGACGCCAGAGGAGACAGTCGGAGAAAAAAGTCTTATAGCGTTTTCCATTCGTTGCACTGAAACCCACCCTAGTGCAGGGCAGAAACGTCATCGCTCCGCAACAGTGCTGCCCCACACGCGTAAAGGGCAGCTACGAATGAAACGGATTCCGGAACTGAGTCAGTGCTTATGCGCTACGCAATGAAATTATAGTTAGTTAGTTAGTTAATGCCTTATTTTACGTGGCGAGGCTCGGGCCATCAGGCCCGCTCTTCCGTCTAACCACGCAAATTTCGTTACGCTCCTTTCGCCACCTAGCGGAGAAAGGAGGTATTATCTTGGGCGACAAAACAGGCGGATCTCAATTTTGCTCAGAGGCTTCTTTTAGGCTTGAGGATGTTTTACATGCAGTAAATCTACTAAAATGGGACAGCCGGCTTTACTTCCCCTCCGAAGGAAGGCGTACGAAGGATTTTTTCGCCCTTAAAAATCCACGGCTTCGATCGGGTTTGTACCCGCAAACTCGGGTACAACAGTCCGGTACGCTGACCGTTATACCACCGAATCCGCAGAAGCGAACAGCTGTGTATACACAGCTGTTCTTGGTCAGTCACACTGATGGAACTCGAAAAATAATAAATTTGAATTACGATCGTCGTTATAATTTTTATGCAGTCTTTTGGCAATTCTTACTTCTTAATTCATAAATTATTAACGTGTGATTTCTTTATTTAAAAACTACTAAAACTTCAAATGCGTATGAGTAATAATTTCATTTTTCGAGATTTGCTAGTGATCGATATAGTACGCAAGATTTTGAACCGAAAGGCTTCTGTAGAATTATTTGATTACTGAAAACAATAAAAATATTAACATGAACATTTCCGCTGGCATATGCATGGGCGTGTGAGAAACATTTCTTGGCATATATATTTGAATGATTTTGTAAGGGTCACTATTTTTATTTTCACTTTATTAGCGTTTCGAAATTGAGTCGTACCTAAAACACTTTAGTTTCTAAATAGCACTGGATTTGTTAATATGAAGTTATTCAAGGTCAAATTTTCGGAGAACACAATCTGTTTTTTCGAACTTCGTGTAAATCACAAACATTATTTTAAGACATTTCTTGCAGTATACTCCATCATTCGAAGTATCCCTGCGTGACAGAAGATCCTTCATTGGTTTCACAATTTCACCAATTTGCCTTCTAAATCAGCATGGATAAATTCCGCACCTAACCTCACAATGGCCCAGTGCACTGGACTGCACTGACGCGATCGTCAGTGCCCTAAACTGCACTCACGCGATCGTCAGTGCAGTTTAGGGCGCCCGGGGTCCATGTCGATGTGCGAATGGAACACGCAGTTCTTTGCACTGGTGCGCCCTAGCGGTGGAATGGAACACGAAAGCTGCCCTGAGTGCGCACTGGGTGCGCACTAGTGCGACGAATGGAAAACGCTATTAGTTTTGCTTTTGTAGTTTCTGTAATGTCTGCGGAAAAAACAAATCCACTTCGGTATGCGAGAGTGCTTTCTGGCAGTTAATTGGTTATAGATAATGTAATGAACTATTGCCGCGAGGAAAAGAAAAATGGATTATTTATATCATTAGAAAAACCTATGGACAGAGCTGTAGTGCAAGACACATTGTCACCGACAAAACACGCTATACACAAAAGGCTCGGAAAATATTATTTGTCCTTTGCATATCTATTACACAACTGTTAAATTCTTGCCCGCTTTTACTCTGCCGTACCCTGCACTGAGCGAGTCAGTATCACCCTCACCACCATCTGTATACACTCGTAATATCTAATCGATCAGTTTCTACTACAGACGTGCGATTCTGATTCAGTCGACGGTGACCTCAGTAAATCGATCGCAAAGCTCCGACTGCTAATGTAAAATGAACGAGTAATGCGTGCAATCTGTCAACGTTGAAAATACCAATCGTATTAATCCGCTTAGTTCAGCTCGGAGCCAACTGTCGCTCTCTCTGCTGCTATTCTGACCGGGAGGTCATAGGTTTCGAGTTCCAAGTGTCGGGTTTTCGATATTAGCTAGATAGCTGGTTCGAATTCAGCCGCAGTCTAGATGAGAATTCTAGCAGTCGGCCGCTCTGATTGGTTTCCCATAGTTTATATGATCAATACCAGACGAATGCCGGATCAACACCCTAACAACCAGCCATGGACCAGGCGCGAGCTATCTTTCGTTTCCCTTGCCCTATTATCGCCCCTTACATACACACAATTACACCTACGGACCTCATACATGTAATACTCTATCACACAAATTGGAAGACCAATCGAGAGCTTAGAGCAAGGGGCGGTGCCCCGTTGGGAGAGATATCTGGACGGGAAGGAAAACAGCAAGTCGACGTAAGTCGGCGCGGGATCAGCTGAGAATGAACGTTGCCATTTCTAGGCATAAAGAGCGTCCTCTACACTGACGGGGTAATGACCGTAGCATTTGACGCAGCAGGAAACATCAATCAAACCAGCATTAGTGAATGGTGCCTCAAGAAGTACTACAGTATGCAACTGAAGAAAAAGCCTATTAAGACATTGAAAACATGTGGGCGAAAGATACAATTTCTCATTAAATTTTTGTCACGGCGAGAAACATAAGGACATATCAGTAAATGAAATATAAAAAAATAGTGAATTTTAACAATGTATTGTTTACTTCATTCCACTCGTAGAACAAGATACAAATTCAGAACTCACTAGAAAACCGGTATTTAATTCGACCTCCATCTGAGTGTACCAGTATGATTGAAGGAAAGTGGGAGGCCAAGCTCCCCAAGGAAGATGTAGAATCCAATTTATGAAAGAGGCCGTATATAACTGTTGGCCAAATACCTAGCATTTAAAAGACAATTTCTTCAGGAGCATAAAAGTCACCATCAAACTTATGGATGGAGAGGATACGAAGTTAAATACAACTACCCGAACTTACGTGCGTATTAAGTCACCATTTTATTCGTGACTGGTAATGTACCCGGTCTTATGCGAACCAGTAAAAAATTTCTCTGACGTTTTAAATCCATACATAGCTTCCCACATCGGAGTCTCGCAGTCGTCTAGAGACGCGTCTCTCCACGCAGTTGCAGACCGCCCCGATCGCCTCGACGGCGTGGAGTGCACAGGGGGGGGGAGACGGCGCGTGGGTTTGGTCACGACGCGAGGCCCCCCGCACGCCTGCATTCAAATCCGCGCGGCCGCCCGCCCGGCTCACCACGCCCCGCCCAATCGCCCCCCGCCGCCTGACGTCACCGTTATTTACTGCCCCCACGGGCGCCGCCGCCACCGCCGCCCCCAACTGCAGCCGCTGCCAGCTCGCGCGAATAACTTCAGTAGGAGTTCCTCAAGGTTCATTGTTGTCGCCAGTTCTTTTCAATATTTGAAAGGCTCGGGAATAAAAGATGGTAACTCCCATAGTTAGAGTTTTTATATTCACATTTTTGTACTCCTCAATCTGCATTCCGTGCCCTGTGATTCTCAAATAGTCCAAATTATTTCGTATAGAAGTCCCCTGGCTATTGTCATCTTTAAGTACCCCATTCAAACCCCTTCCAGCAAAAATGTTCACTCGCTTGTATATGCTAATATAAACGTTTTCATGTGGGTTACCGTGTTCCACACACGAACCTTTCATATATGTCTCAGGCAGTCTAATACATCTTACCAAATTAAACAGCCCTTTTTGTAGACGATAATTCAATCATTCAATTTTTGCATCTAATCGATAACTCCTCATCACTGCAAGAAACTTAATTCAAGAACATCTCCCAGCCTTTGAAACTCAGAGTGGAAAGTGGAAAATAAAAATAAATCCAAGTACGTCGTTATCCAAAGTGCTTCTCCATTTCCACTACGACTGAACTCGTCACTAATGCCATGGATTTCAACAGCCGCCTTAGTACGTTATCTAGACGTCCTAATAGATACCAGATAGACCTGGAGAGTGTATTACTGTCAAGGTGTTTGAAGCCAGTACATGCGAAGATATTCTCGCCAGTGCTTAGCGGTCATTCCATAATTTACCTACTTTCTGTTCTCCTGATATACAAAATCTATATTACAAATCTAAACTACTATTCACGTACGCTGGTTCTGTCGGTTATAAAGCTGCCCAATCATCTATCAAGAAAACTCAAATACTCAAAAACAAGATCCTCAGATTAGCAGTAAACGCCCCTTGTTACGTAAGCAATAAGAAAATTCACAATGACAACCGTCCTCACATTTATCACAGGAAAATCTCAATTTCTTCCCCCAAATATTACCCAAAGTTGTACCCGGTGCATGCCATTTCAATCTACGGCACAGCATAACCACTGCAATCTGGCAAACTTAAGATAATGAAATTAATAACTCTCCCAACAACAATCATTATGCACTTCTCTTTGTAATCCGTATTTCTTGAATTCTGATGTTTAAGGGAGTTTGTTACAGTCACCCACTTCGCATCATCTTTAATTGAAATTACTAGCTCCTAATAATTGAAAAGTAACATAGATTAACGTTGTATATCGGTTTTGGCTACAAAAAAGTCCACGCAAAGTGCGAGACGGAGATAGAGTTATCACGGACGAATGAAGAGTCTGTGGATTTCGTTGATTGATTGTTAGAGATTCCGGCTGCGTGAACAACTAAGGTCATTAGTCCAGTAGGTATAGAGCACGTTTTTTCATCGGGAGGCTGGTGGTGATCTCCCGCTGGATGGCGAGATCTGGCGCGACCTACCGTCGTATTTTCTCAGCCAGGTGTCTCCCACCAGTGGAGAACCGCAGCAGCCGGGACAAGTTCAAAGGCCAGTCCGGTCTCTCGGCATGTGTGGCAGAGTAGTGCATGTTAGTGTAAGTGTGTGTAAGTAAGGGGAGAGGATAGGTCAAAGAAGAGGAAGGAAAGACAGCGCATTGCCTGTTTGTTAGGGTACTGCTTCAGCATTCATCTGGTGTGGTCCGGAGAAACCACGGAAAACTACCGATCAGAGCAGTCGGCCGCTAGAATTCTCCTTCAGGCAACCGCCGTCGAGACTCGAACCTAGGACCTCCCCGTCAGAGGCCTCCAGGCAGCCACATCTCCCGGTCCGCGGAACACGTGATTTCCCTGAAAATAGAGGACCAAACCTCCCTAACAGTGGCTACTGCTCCTTGAGAACTCTAGGACGATGTCCTCCCCAGAAAAACGAACATCGGGAAACGTTACAGAATATATTAAACTTATAAATCGACTTGTTTAATTTGAGCATGCAACCTGTGCAATTTTTGAGAATGAATTAAGTTCCATGTGCCCGCTTAAGTGAAAGATAAATGTTTTTAGAATGAGCCGCATCATGGGCTATCGCGTGTCTGTCCTTAGCTGGTACATACTAGGCAACCGAAGCTTGAGGAAGGGTGGTGGTACTGAGAGTTGAGTGAGCATGTTGGATTTAAAGTTTCGTTCGACTAAATTCGGGCCTAGTATCTGAGAAAAGAATAAAGGCTTTCATTTGATTTCATATTTTATTGTTTTGTTTGTTTCAAATATTTTTTCAATATATTTTCGTGAGCACAACTGTATATTTCATATCAAATTAAAAATTGTCCTAGACAAGAATTAAAATCTCGATGCTTGGACGCTAGAGTTTTCGTCGTTCAAAAAATATTTTGAAGAGGCAAAATGTATGATGTGATTGTTCGGGAACACATGCCTTTCCTGCTAATTCACAATCCACTGACCGCCAGTGCTTCTTAATGACAATACGGGCGTCTCTGACAACTAAAATTAAGGGAAAGCATATAAAATGAAGCATGTACCTTTGCGGAATTTTACTTTATGCAATGACAAATGTCTTTATTGATTTACTGAAATTAACAATGTTCACGCGGAAGATAAACAAGGGTTAAGTTATGTAGCAGCTTTTCATGAATGCAATTATATACTCAAGCAATAAACTTTGAAAACGATGGCATGCCGTCAGATCCAGTGATATACAAGACGGTTTAGTGTGGACCGCCTAGTGCATTGAGTCAGATTACATGTGCCTCTTAACTTCACGCATGCAACTTTACACCTTTAAGACGCGGCATGTGCACAAATCCAAATTGCCTTTTCTTGAAGAAACTCGTACTCGTTGCACATAAAAAGGAGGTAGTTCTAGGGATACGACATCAAGAAAAGATCGATTCACAAAATTAAAATGCCGATGTTGATAGAACATTGGATCAATCAATGTAAATAAAACACCGTACAAATCAATCCATAATAAAACATCGTACAAACAATGTTCTTATTTTCTCTATTTTTCTCTATTTTTTAAAAACTGGATAAGTAGCCACTGAAATTCACACGGGAGCAGGGATTTTATTTGATAGTCGTACATTTTATTAATATTTAATTGAGATTTAACTGACAGAACAATGCCAAAATATCACCAGTACAATTAACAAAATTGGATTATTTGATCCGATAATTCAAAGTTTATAGAAATTTCTTTATTAATGAATAAGGATTATTTCATTTTTCACCCTTGGTAACTTGGTCTAAATAATATTCAATATGTGGATATACGAATATTATTACAGACGGAACAAAGAAGCGGAACGATTTGTTTGAGGCCAGTTCCGGCATTCACCTGGTATTATCAGAGAAACAATGGAAAACAACCAACCAGAGCAGTTAGTGTTGAAAATTCGCCACTGTCAGAACTCTATCTCTAGGATCTTCCGGTCAGAATCAGTAGCTATGATGGGGCTCTGAACTAAAGTCTGTCGTTATGTGTATGAGGCATGATTATTTTTTCTCACCACCGTCGTATCACATAGGAACATCCTTCCACCCATAATTATGCTTTCACTAGTACATCGTTTTTCTTTCATTAGAACTCAATACAGTCTCCCACAAACAGAAAACAAAAGCAAACCACCAATGTGATAATCTGTCTTGGAACCAAAGGGAGAATATATATAAACCACCTCTCCGTCGCTTGGCACACATTACACAACAGAATACAACCTTGCGATGGAGTATAACCACACCTCAGCTGTTAACGACTAACCAGCCACCGGGGGCGGTAGCTCAGTGCATCAACTGATGTCACTACAGCGCCTCGGACCGGGAGGTTCTAGGTTCGAGTCCTGACGGCGCAGATTTTCGACATTCGCTTTCCAGCTAGGTCGAATTCAGTCGCTGTCTGGAGGAGAATTCTAGAGGCCGACTGCTCTGATCGGTAGTTTTCCGTGGTATCTCCGATCGACACCAGGCGAATGCCGGAGCAGTACCCTACCAAACGGGCCACGGACCGCGCGCGATCTATCCTTCCTCTTCCTTGTCCTATCCTCTCCCCTTACATACACACTTACACGAACATGCACTACACTACCACATATTCCGGGAGACCGGTCGGGAGCTTAGAGCTTGTCCCAGCTTGGGCGGTGCCCCGCTGGTGGGAGAGTCCTGGTTAGGGGGAAACCCCACTAGCCGACGGTAGGTCGGCGCCGGATCTCGCCATCCGGCGGGGGAAGATCACCGCCATCTCCCGAGAGAAGAACATGCACTACACTAACGGCACTAATGACCAAAGCAGTTGACGCCCGGAAAAACGAAAAAATCAATCAAACTAACCAGCCTCCCCCCTCTACCGCATACAAAGTAATATCAGGAGGTTCTTTACCACAACCGTGAAACAAATTTTTTAGAAAATAAACAATTCCAACATGCAATTTATCCCTCCAACACAAGATGTATTTTCACGAAAGAAAAAGTAAGTAGTAACTTACAGGCTAGGAAAATGAATCTGCTTCCTGCAAACGTTGCGATAATCAATAGAAACTAAACTCCATTCTTCTTTCATGACAAGCAAAATTCTCCATTGTTTCTTCGAAAAATGAATGTGTATGTCATATGCCCTCAAGCAGTGACGATTGAATAGGCTAAGTGAATAATATTTTTTCACTAATTCTGTTTCAACCCATTCTGTTTCTCTAGATGTTTTTTATTCTTTTTCACCACATCACGCATAGTACTGTCATGCTTACTGACTCTCTTACGGACACGGTAGGCTATTCCAAAATTCAGGGAATCTAGTGTTCTGATCATGTGTGTCAGAACTACCATCCTCATAATTAATAGAATCTCTACGGAATATTCTGGTTCACTCTCATTACAGCGAGTCAGAAATAGGTGCCCCATAATCATTCGGTAAGTGATAATCTCGACAAACGCTAAGTTAATTTATACTGACAAAACATGCCATTCAAAATAATGATGAATTGCGGTAGCACTGGCTTACGAGTAAATGTGAGATGCATTGTTTGCTCTCACCTGCTCTATGGCGGAGAATACTGCAATCACGAGGCAGGCGAGAAGTGGCCTTGACGTAAGGGAGGGGGAGTAACGTCATGTATCCCTAGCTAGCTATGTTCAGTACATTATCTGCTACGGCTTCCCGCCTGCCTGCCGCCGGCCATGTGAATAATACGAGCGCGCAGCTACGATACGCAGTTAAGATTTCACAGCTGCGATGGAATAACGGGCCGGCGGAAAGATCGCAGTAGAATATATAGGGGGTGTAATATATTTGATTAAGTGGCACACGTTTCATAGTAGTTTAATTTTCAGCTCTCATTAAATGTTCATTTTTCTTACACCAGCAGTGCTGGGGTTGCTGGGGTTGAATGCACGCCACTGCGTGTAATTTAGCCAGTCATTTTTTTTAAATGCATGTTAAATGTAAGTATCATAAACCAATCTCGTAAGAATTATTTATATAAATGAATTTGAGGCGTTGTTTCGTCGTATATATTTATTTTAGCATAAAGCTTTTTCGGCCGCATTGCAACCATCTTCAGTACTACAAATAATAATAATAATAATAATAATAATAACAATAATAATAATAATAAGTAATATAATAATCAAATATAGGACATTATTATAAATGAAATTAGAATTTAAGTGAAATAGAAAATTTTGAATATATATAAACATAATTTTGAATAGATAGTACTAATAAAAGATTCTAAAGTGAAGAAAATGAAATAAAATACAAATAATGTAGACAAATATATTATTTATATTAACGTTTACCGCACTCCAATGTTGCATTGCACTTCTACGGTTTAAGTACCACGGTCTCGCCCCAATTCTGCAATTTCGTACTCACATGAATAACATTGCCCTCCTTGCTGGACAGGGTCGTAGGATCTGGGTTACTTACCTGAAAAAAAAAGAAAATATGAATAAGCTATATTCCATTGACAAATACATTAAACATTGAATAGACATTACCAGGGTTAGAGAATAATATCATTAGTGACGAGTATTTTAACAAGAATTATTTCCGATTACTGATTATACATTTTTCAATAAAGAACTCCCTATTATCTTTACTTCTGTACTGCTTATTGGAACATACTCTTTCCAACTTTTTTTCTAAACTAGAATTGAAATAAAATACTAATTAATATTACTGTACTTATTCATAAACTCTAATGTACTTAAATACTTATTAATATTAAGTTAATATGACTGTGATACGTTATTACATATTATGTAATGGATTATAACTAACAATAAACATTCTTTAATACAAAATTGGAGATTCGAGATTACTGGATTCAATAAAATTGTCTTAATCACTCGCTGCAATTCTAATAAACGAAGTTTCCTATACACGTATCATTTTATCCTCCCCTTCAGAACTATGTTCAATTTTTGTGTAGTAATGTCATAGATGAAAACCTATGTGGTAGTGTCGTGAATGTTAATGTAAGTGTGTGTGTGTAAGAGGAGAGGATAGGACAAGAAAGAGGAAGGACAGATCGCACGCGGTACGTGGACCGTTTGTTAGGGTACTGCTCCGGCTTTCGCCTGGTGTCCATCGGAGAAACCACGGAAAACTACCGATCAGAGCAGCCGGCCTCTAGAATTCTCTTCCAGCGACTGAAATCGACCTAACTGAAAAGCTAGTGCTGAAAATCTCGTCGCCAACAGGACTCAAACCTAGGACCTCCCGGTCAGAGGCGCTGCAGTGACATCAGTTGATGCACAAACACGACACATGTCACTGCGTGCCTGTCCAGGCTACGTGGGCGTTGAAGGGCGAGGGCGTTGGCAGGCGTGGGCGTTGGAACGGTCGCGGGCGGCGCGGCGTCTTCATTTGTCCAAGGAGCCCGCGGCAGGCCGCTCACATAAGTCGCGAGCCCACGCCTCGATTGTCCCGATAGTCGGTGCAGAGATCGCCGCCAAACCGGACAACGCAGCGGCAGAGGCGGAGGCAGCGCGTGGGGGGAGATTTACAGGGCGGAAGCTGGGGCGGTCACCCAGAGAATCGGACGGCGCGCGCTACTATCAACAGACTACAACGCAACGGCCATGCATCTTCTACCGCATCTAATCTATTTTTTTTCCTTTTTCGCAGTTCTTTATGACTCATAAAAGAGTCGCGAACATTTTTTTGTGAAGCTGAAATACCCACGTTTCCAATAGTTAATTTTAGTCGAGGAAGTATTCCCAGGTGTGACTTAAGGCCTCTGAAGACCGCTCATTTGAATTTGTAAGAGATATAATAAAGTTCTTCTTAAAGTTCAAATCTGATTTACTAAATATGATCCACAAAAATTAATAACAAAGGACACGAGATTCCATGTGCATGGAAACTGGGAATGTATTGCCTGGAGATAAACAGGTCAAACCGCTGAGAATTTTCCCCAAACTAATATCGAAAATATGGAATATATAATTGCAGTAGCATCCAGTGACAATACCTTAAAAATAAAGCAACACTCGTCTAGAAATAAACTTCGGGTGCACGGAACCCGAATTCTTTTGAAACAATATCCCAAAACTTACAGAATTTGTCGAATCCTTTGTGTAATGCATATATTGTTGGTCCACAAGAAAGTACACAAAAAAATTGTAATTTTACAGACGATCGATTTTATTCTAAGAGGGAAGATACTTTTATGTTAGAGATGTAGGTGTAATGGTGTTGTCCTCTAGTCTGATTTGTGAACAATTTTTAATATTTTTACTGGTAACTTTTTTTTGGATAACTTTTCTTAGCCACTGACATCATATATAAGACATTTCTACCATTTTATCTGGTTGAAACAGTGATATTATTTTCAACTTATTTATTCTCATACAATTCTCCCGTTATTTCTGCATTTTGATTCCAGTGCCTACGCCTTGTGGCCGTAATGCCTGGAATTAGTGATTGATTTGATCCATATGTGATTTTGTCCATGTGGCATAAATGATGGTTGGGAAGCACTGGTGGTTGAGAAACGGGAACAGGATAAGCGCGAGGAAACTTGCTGCGAATCCGCTTTGTCTACCAATTCTACATCCGAGTAATGAAACTCGGATCCAATGGAGAAAGATCAGTGGTCTGCCACCTACACCAAGGGTGGTCCCGAATTGTCCTTATTAAGGCGCATCCCCTAAGATTTCCCCAAAATCTTGCTGCGCTCCAGGTATGCGGATGTGGAACCAAAGCCCGACCTTTGCCGAGATGGAAATTTTGGCGGGGACCTCCGACCCAAACCTTATTTGCTCATACACGGCCCGTTCCCCAACGCGGCCATTGTAAGGCGTCCGCGCCAGTGTGTCCGCTGGCTCAGCAGACCCCGGGAGGTGGCGGTCGGCGCTGGAGGGCCCTCGTGCGCGGTCGCCGCCAAAGGCCGCGCGGGTGGGCGGGGCCAGGCGCGCAGAAAGGCCGCGCTGTCCGCGGTGTCCTTCGGGGGGCGTGGCGCCGGATCGAACCTCTTCGCTGCGCTCCGTTTGTGCACACGCCCCTTGGGCTGCCAATCGCCACTGTGGCCCCAGGCCCCACCCCGCCCCACCTCCCGCTTTGCCATGGCATCGCCCCCAAGTGCCCCCGCCGCCACCGTCACCATCGTCGCCATTCCAGCGCAGTCGCCGTCGTCGCCCCAGCCGTAGTCCCTGTCGCCTTCAACGTCACCGTTCCCGTTGCCGCCCCGTCACTGTCCCTCTGCACTGTCCCTCGCTATCACTTCATCGCCGATTCCTGCCCTAGGCTGTTCGGGAGGACCTAGGTTCGAGTCCTGGCGGCGGCAGGATTTTCGAGAATAGATTTTCAGCTAGGTCGAATTTAGTCGCTGTCTGGAGGAGAATTCTAGCGGCCGGCTGCCCTGATCGGTAGTTTTCTGTGGTTTCTCCGATCAATACCAGGCGAATGCCGAAGCAGTACCCAGCCAAACGGGCCACGGACCGCGCGCGATGTCCTTCCCCTTCCTTGTCCTATCCTCTCCCCTTACACACTCACACTAACATGCACTACAATACCACATATACCGGGACACCGGTCAGGAGTTTAGACCCGGCTGGGGCGGTGCCCCGCTGATGAGAGAGTCCTTGTTAGGGGGAAACCCGACGGTAGGTCGGTGCCGGATCTCGCCATGCAGCGAGGGGAAAATCACCGCCATCTGCCGCGAAAAAACATACACTACACTAACGGGACTAATGACCGAAGCAGTTGACGCACCCGGAAACACGAAAAAATCAATCAATCAATTCACAGTCACCGTCGCCGTCCCTCAACTGTCGCCATCCCTCAAATCTTCTCTCAACTGCCGCCGTCCTTTCGCCGTCACCATCGCAGTCGCCGTCCCTGTCACTGCCACTCCTACCCCATCTTCACTCCACCGTAGCCTCCACCGTGTCCTCTTCCGCTTCCGCTGTCGTGTCAACTACTGAAGTCATTAGTCTCGTACATGTAGTGCATGTTTTTCCTCTGAGAGGGGGCGGTGATCTTCTCCCGCTGGATGGCGAGATCCAGCGCCGACCAAGCGTCGGCTAGCGGGGTTTCCCCTCATCCAGGTATCTCCCATCATTAGAGCACCGCCCCAGCCGGGACAGGCTGTAATCTCCTGACCGGTCTCCCGGCATGTGTGAGACATATTAGTGTAAATGTGTTTAAGGGGTGATGTTAGGACAAGGAAGAGCAAGGAAAGATGGCGCGCGGTACGTGGACCGTTAGGGCACTGTTCCGTCATTCGCGTGGTGTTGATTCGAGAAAGCACGGAAAACTACCGACCAGAGCAGTCGTCCTCATCAAGATTCTCCTCCAGACAGCGATTGAATTCGACCTAGCTGGCAAGCTACTCTCGAAAATCTTGCCACTATGGGGACTCAAACCTAGCGCTCCCCGACCAGAGGCAATGCAATGACATGAGTTAATGCACTGAGCCACCTCTCCCAGTTTAAATCCGGACTAAAATATCATGAAATGCCTGTTCTGCTACGTAGTTCAGGCATCTGAACGGCTTGGTTACTTGTATCGTATTTCCGTCGCGGACTGAACATGGGGATATCTACGCTGTTTAAATTTACAGTTAATTGCGCGCATGTTCCGTCAGTTCTTCTCTTTGATTGTGAACGATGCCAACTTATTGCAAAAAAGTGTATTGTACGAACTTATTGCAAAAATATCTCTAGTGACTCACTCTGTACTAAACGCAAAGGTATCCTAGGATTTTCCCGTTTTTCTTCCTCTTACTCTTCTTTGTTATTCATTTATCTTATTCTCTCTCTATCAGCCAAAGTTGATGCTCCTCAAATGCACCTACTTGTGCCTCCCAGTGCGAAATATGTAGACTGCTAATTACTGCATCATTTCCTTAATCCGTTCTCAGCTAAGATGGGCCTGTCGTGTTTAGTCCGGACTAGCAAGACGGCGCGCTGACTACACCAGCTAGCTGCGCCACTGTGTCTTGCACGTCTGTATGGTACGCTACCTTGTATCCTAACCTCATTAGTTACCGTCGGAATGACAGGCGCAAGGAAAAGGGTCGTCAAGGTATTGGACACATTTGGTTTCCTCAAGCCCTTCAATTCCCAGCAGCTCATGTATAGAATGACTGGTTTGTGACTCATGACGGTTGGCCATTAACCATCCATGTTTGAGGCGGGAATTGAATCCGGTTCTAGACAAGAAGCACGCCAGCCCCTACGATCTGAGTTATCCAGGTGGATTATCAAAGCCATGTTTTAGGGACTGGGGATAAGTCCTTCTCCCATATCTAATGAGGGTAGTGAGGACCAAATGAAGAAAAAATCGTCGCGGTTGATGGCTCGTGGTTAAATTTTTCACTTCCGACATCGATCGGGAACTGGTGGACGAAATCCATGGAAACGACCCGTCGCAGCGGTTCCTGAGTTCTCCAGACAGAAGATTCGTCCAAGTCAGCAACTTTGCAAGTGCCGGAAATCTACAATCGTCTGAAGTCTAGGCTCTGGATCCGAAGGTAGAATGTTATTCGTGCATGAAACAATAAACACATCACGTTCAATGTAAAAGGCTTGTAATACATTTACATTTATCGCTTCTCACGAGCTTGGCACATTTAAGGAAAGTGATTTACAATAATGTTTTAGCAATACATAATATATTCTAAAGATGAAGAGATTTTATGGATATTAAAAATACATACTCTGTAAATACCTATTCTATAAGCCAAGACAATTATTTTCAGAAAAAAACAGCAACAAAAGGGGAACTGAAAGGCACTGTCTATGTAATTTTAATTTATTCTACACATTAATAGTCGTATTTCTTTTGCACTGTATTTGATGTAGCCCAACTCCAAAGCAGAATGGATTCCTTGTAGTACTTCTTGCTAACGTACTGATCCGCGTCGCATTCTCCCTATCCCACCAAACTCTCGACACAGGATCGTCCGTCTCAGATAAATCCCAAATGTCAGATATCTACAATCGTCTGAAGTCTAAACCTTGGACTCGCAGGTAGGATGTTTATTTCATAAAACAATAAACATCTTGTTCGATGTAAACGAAAATTTGAAGATTCATAATACAGCCATAATTATAGCTCCACATTAGCATAGTACATTTAATGAAAGAAATTCACAAGGATGTTTAAGATATAAATAATGTTTTCTAGGGAGGAAGAGATTTATGGACATTAAAAAAATACATTCTTTATAAATCTCTGCATTAAAAGCAAAGCAAATCATCTCCAGGAGAAAAAGTAACGACAAAATAGCAACCCGACTACCGCTTACTGACTAATTTTAATTTATTGTACACATTCTTATTCAAATTTCTTCTGCACCAACTTTGGCGTAACCCACAACCAATGACGAGTGGATTCTATATAGTCCTTACAAACGTTCTCTTCCGCCTCGCATTTGTACATTTCTCCCTCACCCACCAAATTATCAACACAGAAGCATTCTGTCTGTCTTGCCTACATCGTAACTGCCAGAAATCTACATTCCCCAGACGTTTACACTCTGAACTCGAAGAGAGGATGCGATTCATTCATACCAGAACGACAAACAACTTGTCAAATGTAAATGAATGTTTGAAGACATTTATAGTTATCGCTTCTCACAAGCATGGTGCTTTTAACGGAAGAAGGGATTCATGATTATTACAGAAAAACAATTTTCATAAATATAAAAATTAAATGCAGAGCAAAGTAGTTCCAGCAAACAAAAACTAAACAAGCCAATTGAAAATCACTTTCTAATAATTTTAATTTACCCGACACATTCATATTAATTTTTTTGCCTTCTTTTTCCCACTTTTGTATGCAACCTACCAATGATAAAGAGTGGATTACACGCAGTCTATCTTGCAAACGTTCTCTTCCGCATCGTCGTCTCAGCATTTGCACACTTCTCCACCTCCCACTAAAATTATCCACACAGAAGCATCGTCCATCTCACCTACATCGTGTCAGGAATCTACATTCGCCTAGAGCCTATAACCTGGATTCGAAGAGACGATATGATTGGATCATTCTAGAACAACAAACACCTTACCAAATGTAAACAAAAGTTTGAAGAGATTTATATTCATAACTTCTCACAAGCATGGCGCCATTTAATGGAAGAAGTTCTCTACAGAAAAAGGTATTTATGAATATTATGAAAAATACATTTGCAGAAAATATCTGAAATAAAAGGAGTTCAAATTATTTCCAGCAAACAACAACAAAAAAAGTCAGCCGGAAATCACTTTCTAGTTGGTTGATTAGTGTTTCCGGGCGCGTCAACACCTTAGGTCATTAGTCCCGTAAGTGTAGTGCATGTTTTTTCCTCGGGAGATGGCGGTGGTCTTCCCCCGCTGGATGGCGAGATCCGGCGCTAACCTACTGTCGGCTAGCCGGGTTTCCTCCTAACCAGGACAATCCCACCAGCAGGGCACCGGCTCAGCCGTGACAAGCTCTAAGCTCCCGACTGGTCTCTCGGAATATGTGGTAGTGCGCTGCATGTTTGTGTAAGTGTGTGTGTGTGTGTGGGTGGGTGGGTGTAAGGGGAGAGGATATGACAAGGAAGAGGAAGAAAAGATCGCGCGCAGTCCGTGGCCCGTTTGTTATGGTACTGCTCCAGCATTTGCCTGATGTTGATCCGAGAAACTACGGAAAACTACCGATCAGAACAGCCGACCGCTAGAATTGTCCTCCAGACAGCGACTGAATTCGACCTAGCTGAAAAGCTAGTGTGAGGACTGACATCGAACCTCTCGCTCAGAGGCGCTGCAGTGACATCAGCTCATGCACAAAGCTACCGTTCCCGGTGTCACCTTCTAGCAATTTTAATTTACCCTTCACATTTATATTCATTTTTTTTTCTGAACCGTTTTCTATGCAACCTTCCACCAATGAAGCCTGGATTCCAGGCAGTCCTCCTTGCAAACGTTCTCTTCCGCCTCGTCGTCTCGTCATTTGCGCACTTCTCCGCCGCCCACCAAATTCCCTGCAGGTCGTGGGCGGCGATCTCCGCCCGCGAGTGTCAAGCCAATGACCGCGCCTGCCCTTTGCGTCTTATTTGCCCCTGCGGCCGCTTCCAACGCGCGCGTGCGATAAAAAGCCGCTGTTGGCGGGTGGGCAGCGCCGTTCCGAGCGGCCGTCAAGCCGGCGCTTTCGGCTGAATCGCGCCCGCCGCACCGCCCCGCTCGCTCATTCAGGCGAGGAGGGCCTCTCCAAATCGGGAGCCTCCCTGCCCGCCCACGCGCCACACACCGGCGATTACGCGCGCCGCGGACAGCGTGAATGCCAGACCGACGGCGATGGCGCGGGCAGTAGCGACGGCGATGGTTACGGTAATGGTGATGATAAAAGGAGACGGTAATAGTGATGGTGGTGAGGATACGGTGATGATGTCAGTAATGCTGCCAATAAAGGTGACGGTAATGGTGACGGGCGACGGCGTGGCGCGGGCAGTAGCGACGGCGATGGTTAAGGTAATGGTGATGATAAAAGGAGACGGTAATAGTGATGGTGGTGAGGATACGGTCATGCTCTCGCTCAGCAGCGGTCGTGAACAGACGTGTCCGTCCAGTGCGACCAAAGTAGTCCGTTGAGTGCGAGCAGTGTAGTGAATGGCGTACGACGTCGACCCATCAACCGGCCGGGCAATAAACCAGGCCTTACAAACCCTCATCAATTCTGATTTCGCCGATGAAATCATCAGCGACGTGAATTCTGCGCATCAAAATACTTCATCATCAGAAGAAGAAAAAATGGATCAAACCGTCGACCCAGCCTCGAACCAGCAACGGAACGAGGACAGCGAGGCGGCCATCAACCCAACGCTACAAGGGCACAGCGCGCAGCAACCCCAATTCAACACGGAAGCAACACAAAAGAGGTTAGTCAGTGACAACATAATCTCTCAAGATCCCAAAGATTCAATTCCGATCCCAGTGCAAACAGTGTAAATCCTACTAATGATGTAGAGTACAGTTACGGAGTTCCAATCGGAAACAGATTTACTGAACTTGAAAGATTAGGCCAACATCTCGAGGAAAGACGTTTTGAATATACAAAGGTTACTTCGGGTGAACAGCAAATTTCAATAGAAAAAATTCCTCCCATCTATGTAGCAGAAATAAGTAACCTCAATCACTTTATAATAGAACTCAGAACCAATGTTACCAACAATTTCGTAACAGATGTAAAGTACAATAAGATAAAGATTAGTGCAAAAAACCCTACAGACTTTCGGAAAATAATAAAGTACCTTATACACACACAACGGAAATTCCACTCATACAAGGACCCCGCCAACAAAAAATTTTCCGTTGTGTTCAAAACCTCCATCAATCTATATTAGAACAGGACATTTTTGCAGACCTAAAACAGCGTCACCCTTCAGTGTTAAACATCACAAGACTACAAAAAGAAGGTTATCCTATACCAGTGGTCGCAGCCGAATTCGACGGCACAGAAACACCTGAAACTATACTACAAATAAACCAAATATGCAACCATCGAGTGATCACAGAAAAAAGGAAAAAACACAACGGTCCCATTCAATGTCAACGGTGTTTGGACTACGGACATACAAAAAATAACTGTAACTACCAATCATGTGCTTTTGTGCCGGGAACCACTATTCAGTGCAGTGTCAAAAGAAAAATGAAAATCCCGTATGTGCGAACTGTCTCGGTAGGCACAAGGCCGATGTAAGAAACTCAACTTGTAGTTACTACAAGGAAGTAACAGACAGAAAAAGTAAGGCCATAAACAAAATTAATAGAAATACTGGTAACCCTCGTCTCCTCCGCCCTCCCAATCACTCACAATTCACTTCCGGGTCTACCGCACACCAACCCACCAGAAAATTACACTCATATCTCCGACTCAAATCCTCCTCTTTCACCACCTCGACAAAACACCCTGAACGGAAATAATCACAGGTCTCGCATACCTGATCCTCAATCAAACAATCCCATTCTTTCCACAATCATCAATTCCATCACAACTTGTATCATCAATTTCATAAATTCATTAATACCTTCAATCATCAGTACGATTCAAAGCTCGGTGGCTGATTATTTAAACAACAGCCATGGCAAATAATAGTAATAATAATATTATTAATCACAATAATGATTACAATAAAATCAATAATAATAATAATAATAATAATAAAATAATAATAATAAAATAGTCTTACTAAACTGGAACGCGAACTCTATCACAAATAAAAAAACTGAACTAATTCATTTTTTACATCACTATAAGGTCGACATAGCCAGTATTACCGAAACACACTTAAACAAAAACAACAATCTAATTATTCCTAATTACACAATATACAGGACAGACAGACAAGAAACAAAAGGTGGTGGTGTTCTCATAGCAGTAAAATCTAACTACCAACATAATTTAACAATACTTCCAAACACACCGGGATTGGAAACCGTTGCAATAGAAGTTATCTTTAACAATAACGTATGGAAAGTAATAACTGCTTACAAATCACCAACTACCAAACTAGCCAACACTAACATACAAAATTTATTCAACCCAACAGAAAACGTTATACTCTTAGGAGATATCAACGCCAAACACCCAAACTGGGGATGCCAAAATAAAAATCGGACGGTAAAATATTAACACAAATAATAAACAATCCAATCTTTTCCACGATCAACATGAAACCTATTACAGAATTGGAATAACCAATACCAACAATAACTTTTTCACATCAGTAATATTTGAATTAGATTCTGATCACATACCTGTTCTTGTCTCATCACAGCAACTAACACCACAACACGCCCCAAGACCACCACCAAATACACTTAAAATAAACTGGAAAAAGTTCGTAGAGTTAAACAATCAATACCCAGAATAAAAATCCTAAACAGTCCCCTTGAAATAGATCAGTCCGTAACAACATTAACGGACCTTGTCAAAAGATCTATATTAGAAGCACAATCTCCCACTACTGACAACATAACACAACGAAATCATAATAAACTTCCTCCCGGCATAATATATGCAATAAAAATTAAAAATAAAACGAAAAGACTATGGTATAGACTCAGAACACCCGAAATAAAGAAAGAACTTAACGTAATAACCAATATTGTTAAAAGACTTATAAAAGCTCACAATAATCAGCAATTCCACAATTTTATTAACCAATTAAGCAGCAGTAATAACTATATGGCAATTCACAAGGAAAATTCTAAAGAAGAAAAACCAAATTCCCCTACTAAATACACCCACCGGAAAAGCGCTCACGTCAATACACAAAGCAGAAGAACTGGCCAAATATTTCGAAACAACATTCGCAGTTAATAACACCAACTTCCACCCCGAACATAACAAAGTAATTGAAAGTAGCAAAACATACCCATGCGGCCCACACCATAATATTCATTACTCTTCTCCCAGCGAAATTAAAAAAATTATTAGAAACCTCCCCAATAAAAAAGCACCAGGACATGACAACATCACTAACATGGCAATAAAAAACCTACCCGGATCTGCAATAGCCTACTTAAATAATATATTTAACTCTTGCTTTAGAACTGGCTATTTCCCCCATTCATGGAAACATGCTATAGTAATTCCCATAGCCAAACCAAAAAAGAAAGCAACAGAGATAAATAGCTATCGCCCTATTAGCTTGCTAACTTCTTTCTCAAAAATGTTTGAAAAAATTATTTTACATAGACTTAAAAATCACCTAAAAGCAACCAACTCAATCCCCAAGGTACAGTTCGGTTTCACAGAGAAAATATCTACGCAGCATCAACTATTAAGACTATCAGAACACATATACTCAGCCTTCAATCAAAACACTATACCATATCACTCTTTTAGATGTAGCACAGGCATTTGATCGTACATGGCACCAAGCTCTCAGCTATAAACTCACCCAAATTGGCACACCTTATTATCTACACACAATCATTAACACATTTTTAAGTAATAGAACCTTCTCTGTCAATGTCAACAGCCACCTTTCTAACCCCCGTTGCATCAAAGCAGGATTACCTCAAGGATCCCCCTTATCACCAACATTGTTTAACCTGTATGTAGCCGACATTCCCAAATCAAAAAAAATCCATTTGGCACAATTCTGGACGACACGGCATTATACATCTCTGGTAACTCACTAGCAGACCTAAGAGCAAAACACAATTATACCTACACACACTTGATAGCTGGGCCGCGAAATACAAAATTCAGCTAAATCCCACCAAAACAGCAGCAAAAATATTCTCACTTAGACCATATACTCCCCCCTCCCCGCTAACAATTAACAACATCCCAATAGAATGGTACCCTCCCAACAAACCAATTAAATACCTAGGACTATACCTCGACTCAAAATTAAATTGGCGCGATCATATTGAAACAAAGACAATGCAAGCCAAGGCAAAACTACATCAGCTAAAATCAATAATAAACAGACACAGTTCACTACAACAAAATACCGCCATAGCAATATACAAAACCATACTAAGACCTTTAATCACTTACGCCTGTCCCGTATGGATTAACGCCGCCAAAACAAATATTCGCAAACTCCAAGTAATTCAAAACCAATTCCTGAGAACCATAACTAACGCCCCATGGTTCATTACAAATAATCAACTACATAAGGAATTCAACATTGTACCATTAGATCTTCACATCACATACCTTGCTACAAACTTTTATCATAACATACACCAAATTCCAGCACTCACCGAATTCAGACTCGCAAAAAATCCAACCCATAAAACCAGAATTCAAAATAAATACCCTTTCCATATCTTCCAAATCAAATTCGCTGACATAGAACCAGATTAGAGGACCCATAGTGGGCAACCTCCCCTTTGTATAGTATGTAAGCTTAGAGTAAGTTAGTCAGTAAGTAATAAAAATTACATAAGTAAAGTTGTAATAACTACCTATGTATTTACCTACAGAAAAAAATAAATTAAAAAAAAAAAAAGGATACGGTGATGATGTCAGTAATGCTGCCAATAAAGGTGACGGTAATGGTGACGGTGGTAATGTAAATGCCAGGGTGACGGCGGTGGCGCGGGCATTAGTGATGGCGATGGTTAAAGTAAAGGTGACGATAAAAGGAGACGGTAATAGTGATGGTACTGAGGATACGGTGATGATGTCAGTGATGGTGTCGATAAAGGTGAATTGAATTGAATTGAATTTGCGTTATTTTACGTGGCGAGACTCAGGCCATGAGGTCTGCTCTTCCGTCTGACCACGCAAACTTCGTTAAAGGTGACGGCAATGGTGACGACGCAATTGATGAAAATATGATAAAGTTCACGATAATGTTGACCATTAAGGTAAACATAAAAGGGACGATAATTGTGGCGGTAATGGTGATGGTGACAGTGGTAGAGCGGCTTGTGGGATAGGTGGCATAGGAAGTTTTCGTGCAGCACCATTTTCAAATCTCTTTTCCGTGTAGCATTTGTACCAGCTGGTGTAGTCACAGGTTTGTAGTGATGACTGTTCTGGTGATGGTGGTTGAGGACGAGGGAGGAAGAAAGAAATGGAAATGGCGGTGATTGTGGTGACGGCGGTGGTGGTAGTGTTAATAGTCACTGGGAAATCAGTGGTGGTGCCAATGTTTATGGAGGAGTCGGAAGTGACAGTGGTTAATGCGGTTGTGGTAGGTGCCTGCGGTTGTGGTGGCTATTGTGACGTCGGCTATTTAAGCGTTTGTATAAGTGTCATTTGTGATGGTGACAGTATGGCGAGTGAGCAATAATGAAATTGAAACTATTGATCTGTTGAACAATCTGCAACATCGTTCTTGATGAACACGTTCTTCAATGGTTGTTCATATTCTGGTGACAACGCTTTGCAATTTAAATACAATTACACTTTAGAAAGGTTTGTTTATCAGAGCTCTTTATGAAGATAAATATTGCCTAAGAGTACTAGTGTGACGGTGAAGTAACAGTATTGATGACCATTATTTCTCCATTCCAAGTTTCGTAACCCTAAATATGCTCGTAGAAATTCCACGATGTGCAATAGAAATGATAAAATACATTAAAGTTGTAAGCATTCTGTGGTGCGAACATATTTACAATACGTAACAAAGTTTTCGTCATTACGTTTACGTAAGTCATTTATCAGTTTCAATTTAAATCCTGGATTAACGAGTTTACGTCACTTTTAGTCCCGGATTTACGAGTATATTCAAGAATCCCTGAAAGAAGTCTCAGTTCGAAACCCATTGATGAAAGGGGACTCACGCAACGACGCGTGAGTGACGTAGCGTTTTGGAAGCGTTCCAGCGGCGGATGTCGCGGAGCCAATGCGCAAGAAGTCGCCGGAGGTCCGAGCCCACTCCCACCCACGCACGGCGACGCCTTGACCGCCGCTCGCTGCTGGCGAGCCTTGAACTTGGCAATAAAACGAGGCGCCTCCTCAGTCAAAACAGCGATTAGCATGTCCACTGCCAATGCTTTAGTGTACACTTACGAATGGAAGTACGTTCTTTAAAACAGCGATATGTCCATACTGTAATAAATGTAATAATAGTATATTATTCAGTATATTTTATGATTATATTATTTATTTATTTATTTTTTATTTTTTTATTTATTTTATTTATTTATTTTATTTGTTTATTTATTTTATTTTATTTTATTTATTTATTTTATTTATTTTATTTTATTTATTTATTTTATTTATTTATTTTATTTATTTATTTTATTTATTTATTTTATTTATTTATTTTATTTATTTATTTTATTTATTTATTTTATTTATTTATTTTTTTATTTATTTTATTTTATTTTATTTTATTTTATTTATTTTACGTAAAAAAAAAACAGTTAAAACTGCGTATGACGTGACGCTATGGGGAAAAGTGAATTGTGTGCACATTTTCAAAATTTTGTGATTCCTACACTAAAGTCATATACTACTTAAATTTTGAATAACAAATTATTTAAAAAAATGTATGTAGTGTAAAACCAAATGAGAAAGAAAGAAGCTATGTGAGATGTGTCCAGATTTAGAAATATACAGCCCAACTTGACAAGAATCTGATGAAGTTTTCATATTTTCCTATTTGGGTTTTAAGATACTCATTTCTCTACATTTCGATGTTTAATTATCGTACTGTTATTTCTTGGAATTCATTTCACCGAATATCTAGTAATTAAATTTATTTATTCAGTTTGTATTAGTATACAGTAGTACCTGTACCGAATCTAATTTTCGGTATCGAAGTGAAAGAGAAACATCGGCATTTCAGATTATATGCTGGTCAAAATAGTCAAGCGCACTATAATCGATTCATACAAAAGTGAAGTTCCCCACAATGATGTTTGTAATATCCTCATACGTATACTGGATAAATAATTTAGAGATCAACAGCTGAAATTTTATTTCACAAGATAAATATCGTTATTTGCTTTTTGACAGTGCTTTGCATTAAGAATGTACTACCTAAAATCGACATTTGATGCAAACTAAATAAGTTTGTAATAACTTCTTTGTAGTACTAAGGTGTTATTCATAGGTACAAATAGTTGCCAGTTGGTACCAATAGGCTTCGGCAGCAATAGTTGTATAAATCAAGCATTCTTTATTATTAAACATCTTTTCGATGATAAGTAAAGCTAGTCGTTCGTGGTGCCGACGAAATATGTATTTTACCGTGACTTGCATCTATTTTGCAATATACTGCGTAATAATTTGAGATTATTTCTCATAAAGAAAGAACCTAATTTCCAAAGTATATTGTAGAAGAAACGGGGTAACATAATTTATTTAGCATTTAATCACAAACAGAATTTTTAAACTTTATCTTCTCGAACACTTTGGAAATCCAATTGCCCTAATCAATAATCTTTTTAATTGTTGTTTCTTTTGCTACGTTTCATCACTACTTGAATTCTTTCGTTTTTTGGTTTTCATTGTATGTACTCGTATATCGTACATTCCATATTACATTGCAATATTGTGAAATTAAAAATAACATTAGTTGTATCTGAAGACCGGAGAATGAATGAATCCAATATGTGTGCAAAAATTTCTCAAACAGAAATAAATCTCTCACATCTTCTAAAAATTTTAATTTCTTTTTATTCAATTTTATGCTTTAATACATAAGACTAAGTATATAAGGAAACTGACACTCAAAAGACGACGACTTGGCGAACGCAAAGCATTCCAACTTGAAAAACTTGTATTTCTTTTTACTCGTCTTCACTTAATGAAGATGGACACCCGACCTGGACAGATTGGCGTTATAAACCCTGTCATGAAAAGAACCCTTTAGGAACAATCAGAGATCGACAATCCTTGCGATATGATGTTTGCCCTTCAAAAACTGGTAAAACCCATTGTAATAAATATTACTTTCGGAGTTCTTTAGTTTCAGTCTGGAAGAGTCATCTCTGTCTAGCTAAAATATAATTTATCAACTTTTGCTATAAGAACAGATTTTATTTTAATCAATAACAGCAGCTCACAACAAATACATTATTTTTAATTACCAATTTCCTGACGGTCATTTGCCATCCTTTAGTGTGAACTACAGAAATTGTTCCACTGTCGTACACTCTGACGTAGAATATTGCAATGAGGTCATTGCTAGTCGCCGGACCCAAAACTTCCCCCTCTGTCACGCCGATTAGGAAGGTCCCTGATTTGACACGGCTCAGCGCAAGACGCGCGAACGCGTGCCAGGAGACTCAAAAGATTTACGATTAGGGTGCAATTGTCCCTCGGGGACAGCCCTTCAGGCAACCGGCGGCCAGTCCACGTGCACGGCTAGGCACCGGAACAAGCAAATTATAGAGATCCGGCTACTGTTGAAGTTATCCCGTAGGACCCATATAAGCGTCACGAAGACAGCAGAAAGGACTGCTTTGTTCATCTCCGGTGTACACACACGCACAACAAAGACCACCAATCAGGCGCCCAGAAAATGAGGTTAATTTGAAAATACCCTATCGGCTTCCGACTCGCGTCGAATATTTTGAAAACTAAGATTTCGGCCAATAATATTCAAAATTCCAATCACGTGAAGGAGCGATGGGCGAAACTTGGAAAAAGGGTGGGGATGCGACGCAGGAAGCTCGAGAGCAGCGGATTTTTGGGGGAAGACGGATAGAAGGCGAGAGAACGACAGATTTGAGACTGCAGTGTTGATGAGAGGTAGTGGGAGCAGTGACTTGGGGGTCGACCAACATAGTGCAGGCCGCCCAGTATAAAAAGACAATCAGGAATTTATTCCGATTTCAACGGGCCGGCGCCTCCGGAAGGAATGATTGTGCAGCCGAGTCATTGAGGCTGGTCTGGTGAGGAGTGGGTGGCGTCAGACGACTTCCTCCAATAATCATCGATCGGAGCCAGGAGCACTAGCACCGCACGCACTGCTGCTTCCGGTTGGCTGCGCCCTGCCGTGGTGCGGCTCGCGACAGCGACTGCTTCGAGGACGACTACGGATTGTGCAATCATCGAAAGAGGTGAACTAAAGACTTTCATTTTGTAATTATTCCAAAGACAGTAAAAAATTAGGAAAGGTGTCATTTAATGTAAATAACATATAATTTAGTTTAAGGGGAATCCTTACCCAAATTGTATTATTGAAACAAATGCAATAAATGTGTTCTTGCCATTCAGGTGATTGACACTTAAAGTTACAAAACTTTGTGATTATTGTAAAGTAGTGGTAGTAATAGCAAACCCCGTGCATGCCCTCATTCAAGAGTGCCTGCCCTGAGGTTCTCGAAATGCCGGTGCCAGCTGATAGGTAAGTGCCCGTTTGGCGCCCTTCATTGATAAATTTAACGCGCACACCTGTCAGCTGATTACCGACGCACTTCGGTGTGACGGTATCTCCCCCCCCCCTTTGTGAGGTGCCCAGACCGCGAGCTACGCGCATTACGCGCATGCGTGTGTTGCCGTGGCGGCAGGTTGGGTTCATCACAATATAATGTCAATATACCGAAGTAAGACATGGAGACCCTATGGTTAACCTTTACCGGCGGAAATTCTTTGACTTTCCGCTGTTCTCTTCCTGCATCGTGTTTGTGGGGGTCCCAGGAGCGTTATGGCGTCGGGATATCGCGGAACCTCCACCCGCCGTCCGTCAGCGCCTTCTCGGAACGTCTGCTTCTCAATTGAACCGCCTGACCGGGCCAATAAGCCCCGCTGTGGGTCAATGCATCGTGGCGTCATTCGTTCTCATTGCTACTGCGCAGTGAGTTAGCCCATGAATCACGACGACAGGCACAACAACAACCACTGTTCATGGGAAGTTTGGTTTTATTGCATTTTCAATAGCGGGCGGAGGGACACTATGGGGAAGACTGAAATTGAATAGTGTTGTGAAGTTTGTGAAATCTTCTCTACCCGGGTAATGTCCAGTCGTATGAAATTTTATTGATCATGCTGGGACCTATTACTGCCGATGGTGCCTGCTGCAGGGTACATATTTTTAATCAAATTCGTGTTCACAGGTATTTGATGCTTACTAATACGCTTGCACGGTTGTGATGTGTACAGACTAGTAGGTCGGTGAAATATAATACAGAACTTAAAATGTTATAAATATAACATTATTTCCAATTAGGGTAGTTCAATGTATGTGTGCGTAATAATGTTTATTTACAACAGTACATTCTAACGGACGGCTAAATTAGATTAGCTTTTATTAGCCAAATTCATTATCTCATTATTCTTCCGTAATTCTCCATAAATACTCAACATTCCTTCCCGACCCTACCGAAATCCTTATAAACTTCTTTTGCACTCACCCAATTTTGATCGTCAACCTCACAAATTCTATACAATCTACTGTTCTTTTTTCGGACAATATTATGTTTGCCACTATGCATTTTTGCTGAGATTTCTGACCATTTAATGGAAGCTGATAGGAATATATAACAACAACAGGAACACCAGGAAATTGCAACAAAGCATAATGAACACAGAAATTCACTCGCAGTCAAACCGGATGAACATCATCAGATTTAGCGAAAAACTTAAAAAGAAAAAAGTGTTCGCCTCAGAAGGAACTTAAGAAAAAAATGTGTAGCATAGCTGGGATTGGTAAAATCCAACATCAGAGGAGGAAATAGCTCTGAAACACACGTGAGCCAAAAAAACAGCAAAACCTTTGGAAACACCGTTAGAAAATCTCCGAACCGGCGAAGAGCAGTTACGGGGCGGCCCGAAGCAGATCGCGGCCGTTTTCCCGAGGAACGTGGGCATTTCGGGATCAGGATGTTTCAACACGACACTCGCGGCGCAGCGCGGCTCGACAGCAGAGCGCGTTCGGAAATCGCGTGGCGGCCTCGCGCGGCGCCCGCGCTGACCCCAATGCATAAGCAGTCGCCCTCGCCCCCTCTCCTCCGCCACACGAAGCGACGCGTCGCACGGGGGATATGTCGCGCTGCTTTTGATTGGAGATGCTCAATCGATGTCAATGTTTCCTGAACATCGATGTTTTTATAGGTAGAAAAATTGATGATTTATACATCGATGTTTTTATAGAAAAATTGATGATTTATACATCGATGTTTTTATAGAAACATAGAAGTTTTGAACATCGATTTTTGTAGAAACGTCTGTTTTAAACATCTATATTTTAAAGCCAATATTTGTTTAACATGAATGTTTTGAGCTGGATGTTCTTCTTTTCGATGTTTTGTTTGTAAATGAAAAATGTCTATAATCACAATATTGTAAAAGTTAAATTACGAAATCATTACTGATGTAACACGGTTAGTTTATTTGTTCAAACCAAGCGAACACTGTTTGTAGTACCTATAACCAAAGAATTATCTCTCGCTCAAGATGACCTGGATGTCCTGGTGTTTTTTAAGTTAGTTTTCAGTTACATGCTCATTATAAATTAATAAATCTGGCACTGACAAATTAAATTTTGTCGCGAACGAATTTAATTTTGGAGGTTACTAAACAAGCGTTAAAATATCGATATTTAAAAACATCGATGGTTTTAAGTTGTTATGTTAACATCGGTATTTTTAAATTTGTGTAACGATGATATGTAATATTGATGTTTTGTTATCAATGTCGCATAACTACTTTTGATTTGACGCGAGGTGCAGAAATTAGTGCAAATATTTTGACGCCGTTTCCTAGACATGGATTTCTTTTAATTACATGCCGTTTACTAGACATGGCATTAATGGAGAGGTCTGATAATTCTGATGTTATCGTTACTTGTAATTCTGCGATACACTGTTACTTCTGACGTCGACATACTGGCTGACTAAGTCCCTTCACCTTCCAGCTCCTCACCTTTAAATGTCAGTAAGTTTAAATCGGAGAATAGTGTCCAAAAGCCTTCACTACCGGGACCCGAACCCTAGTCCCCCCGCCCGACCAACGAAGCTGGAGAGGGCGTTGCCGCTGAGCCGTAGCACCCGTTGAATGTTGATGTAGTGTAGCCATGTTAGAATTATTACCAGGTAAAACGGAATAACTCTGAGAACACCTACAGGGAGCACGCTTTGTGCACCACAAAGTCCACATGGATCTCCTTCACATGGAGGAGAATTCTAGCGGCCGGCTGCTCTGATCGGTAGTTTTCCGTGGTTTATCCGATCGACACCACGCGAATGCCCAAGCAGTTCTCTAACAAACAGACCACGGACCGCGCGCGATCCTTCCTTCCTCTTCGTTGTCCTATCCTCTCTCCTTACACACACACACACACACACACACACACATACACACACACACTTACACTAACATGCACTACACTACCACATATTCCGGGAGACCGGTCGGGGATTTAGAACATGTCCCGGTTGGGGCGGCGCCCCGCTACTGAGAGATACCTGGATGGGAAAAACCCGCTAGTCGACGGTAGGTCGGCGCCCGATCTCACCATCCAATGGGGGAAGATCACCGCCATCTCCCGATAAAAGACATGAACTACACTTATGGGACTAATAATCTCATTAGTTGACGTGCCCGGAATCACTAATCAATCACTCAAACGACCGCAGAAACGTCTCGAGAGTGAACGTTCAGGGATGCTTTGTTGCCAGAGGTGAAATAAACAAGAGAGGCGCAACCATCTTTCAAGTGTAGCGATCTGCTTCAAATCTCGAAGTGAAAAGTGATAGTTTTCATCGAATTAATGAATCAAGTAATAAATAAAATCTTCCGATCATCATTAGTTTAGTCGCATGTCACGGCCATATGCGACTCAAACACATCGTTTGCCTAGTAAAAAGATACAGGCTAAACAAGCTGCCGATCCTCAATGAAAACACTGTCCTAAACAACTCTGAACCCACTTGACACAGTTTCCAGCCCTCGCGGTGCCGATTGCGATAAGCAACAGAGATTGCATAACTGTGGGAAGAAGCGGACCATCCCCAATGATTGAGTTATGAGTTTTGTGTAAACAACGACAAACTTGTGTGTAGATCAGAAATCCATTAGCTGTACAACCTTTCCGAATCAAATCCAAATTTCCAAAAGACAAATTTTGTCCCCACCCCCTAAGAATATGGAGAAAAAGTCAAATAGATAGCCTAATATTAAAGCATGCAATTTTTAAATAAACTCCTAACCACGCCCATCCCCAATCAAACACCTAACAAACGGAGCAGCGATGTAAAGCTCAAAAAAGTCAAGAATGACCATTTCTAATAATGATAATACTCATGTATTCAAGCCCTTGAAAAGCCTCACGGTCGAACAAGAAGTAAATAAATGAAAAAAGGAACCAATTAGAATGTTGCGTGTGGAGCAAAGAGCAGCTCTCAGTAGATAAGCAACCGGCATGAACGAACTAAGGGATGACGACCTTCAAGACAGAAAGGAAGGGGAAAGATATGTGAGAAGAGTTATCGGATTCGGTGGTATAACGGTCAGCGTACCGGACTGTTGTACCCGAGTTTGCGGGTTCAAACCCGATCGAAGCCGTGGGTAAGGCCGTGGGTAAGGCCCATAGGTTTAAGGGCGAAGAAATCCTTCGTACACCTTCCTTCGGAGGGGAAGAAAGCCGGCTGTCCCATGTAGTAGATTTACTGCATATAAAAGATCCTCAAGCCTAAAAGAAGCCTCTGAGCAAAATTGATATCCGCCTGTTTCGTCGCTCAAAATAATATTTCCTTTCTCCGGTAGGTGGTGTGGGGAGCGTAGCGAAATTTGCGTGGTTAGACGGAAGAGCGGGCGTGATGGCCCAAGTCTCGCCACGTAAAATAAGGTATTAACTAGAAGAGCTGACAGTGAGCCACTCATTCAGTTTTTAATTGACGTAACTTTGCGTCAGAAAAAGTGTGAAAAGTGCTGCATATGGCGAGGTAGAGCATAAAACTGAAGTTATTTTCCTCAATACCAGCACGAATACGTTATACAGACGTACATAGTAAATGCTTGGAGAAACTTTAAGTAGGAGATAAGCGAATTTTGGGAAAAAATTAATAGAAGCCGCATATTTCGAAACATGTTGGGGAAAAGCTGAAATATAAAAATTGTTCCGCACGAGGAAATATATGGAAATTACTCTAAGAAGGGACCAGTTTGACAGGTCGGGAAACAAATGAATGATGAAATTGTAAGAAATAATATCAAGGACATTTACGAGTAAGCCAACTGCAAACGACTGTATTGATGAACTGAGATAATGGATAGAACCTTCAATTATGTTTACAGCAGTAGCCACGTGGTAAGTGGGAAATCGGTCCGTTCTTAGGGTAATTTGTCTACATAAAGAGTAGCACTCATGCCTCAACACATTGCGGGTTTGTCAACGGCGTCCTTCGCTTCGGCCTCAGCATTTCTCATAGCTCCGTGCCAGCCACCGAAATTTCCCAAGACGCTCTTTTACTGCCGCGACCGCCTACTGAGAGCCAATAGCAACTGACTTCCGCACAAGGCTGAGAAGACCTGGCGGGCCCTGGTCTAGACAACTACAGCCACATGAGTATTGCTTCAATATTGGAAGGAGACCCCATCCAGGAAAAGTTACACGAGGATCGAACTCTACGACAAAAAGGTCTTTTAGCCTCAGACGAATGTATACACCATTCGTTTGAATTTGCCTCTAATGTTGATCACCATGTCAGAAAGTTAAGAGTGCAAACTGTAGTGAGTAGAGACCGGAAAAATGTGTAGTGTAAAACCTCAAAATATGTCCATAAATATGTAATGAAAACAGTAAAAATATGTAAAATCTTATGTAATATGTAATATTAAAATACACTAATTATTAAACACTACTTAAAACAAAATTAAATTTATGAAAAATTTACTAAACAAATTTTTTAAAAAATTTTTAATCATTAGGAGAGCACAAGTTGTTGTACATTTTGCACTATAGAACTTTCCCGTCAGTAATAAAAGGTTCTATTGCTACCAAAGACGGTATTTTAGCAGCCAGACTAGACGCAATAGCTCTCGTTCTTACTGGCGATGTCTACGATCGGCAAACAAGCCAGCGTACAGCAATCTCATGGAAGTGATCGACAACGTTTCACGGAAATTAAAGTTAAATTACGAAACCATGCGTCAGTATTACTTTTCTCTCCTAAAGTTGAAAATAATATCAGTCGCTGACTCCGTACTTCCTTCACTGAGATAACTGAAGCATGCGCATGGACTGTAAAAACATCCGACAGCGTCTTAACGCAAAGCATTTCGATTCGACAGTACTCGGTAATGTAGAAAAAAATCTGATTTTTTTAAAAAATACTTCTTTTCACAAAATATATGTATAATATAGAAGGAAATTGATAAAATAAAACATTTTGTGAAAATAGCAAAATACGTAAAATATGGTATGTATTAAATATGTAAAAAATGTAACGAAAAAAATTGATATTGGGTTAGAACAGCGACGATTCGCGCAGATTACAGTTTTGAGAACGGTAAGTAGAAAGACAAAAAAGTGTAATTACATAAAAATACGGTCTCCAGTAATGAGGTAATCTGTTTCTTGCTAGAGAAGAAAATTCATCGAGCGGCATGTAATATTGTACAGCGCGCCAGGAACGTCTTCCCAGTGGCACCTTGGAGCTTGCAACAAAAATTACG
Source organism: Teleogryllus oceanicus (assembly GCA_964035755.1). Classification (NCBI taxonomy): domain Eukaryota; kingdom Metazoa; phylum Arthropoda; class Insecta; order Orthoptera; family Gryllidae; genus Teleogryllus; species Teleogryllus oceanicus. The sequence goes on along the minus strand of CAXIVR010000007.1, from coordinate 44,837,954 downwards.
TTGGTAGCAGTGTGTAACAAAAGACGACGTAACTACCGCACTCACTGCAATCATAACAGATGCTGGAACTCTTGTTCTCTTCACTTGTTTCCCAGCGATCCGTTTGCTACCAACATCATTGGCATTTTTAATAAGAGGCCCCGACTCAGCCCAGTACTGTGAGACATTCTTGGGGCACTGTACTTTAACTATAAAAGTTATAAGGTGTAAAAAATTATAGTTGATTGTCTATTTCGTTTCTAAGGCTGGTTTCTTATTTTTCTGAAAAAAAAAGTTTGTTTAATTTCTTTTTTAAATGTACAGAATGTTTTTTTCTAAAATTACGAAAAACTGAGTTCAATTCTTAAATGCATAGACATTTGTTTGAATTTGTGTTTACTGATTTTAGAGTAATTTTAGTTCAATACTTTTGGACAGGGAGACTTAAATAATGTTTTTCAACATTACCTGTTTAACTGTTGAAATGTGAAGATGCCTGAATATATTGAATTTGTTTCGTTTTAAAATAACGTACGGGTAGCTTTTTATTTGTTTTATCTTTAATATTACAAATCGGATTTTATATGCAATATGCAAGTGATAATATAAGAACTTTTTAACTGAAAACAGTAATAATGTTGATTAACAGTATAAATGTTGATTAATAGAAGTATTATTTAATTTGTACAAATAGACCCAGAAAGCCTAGAAAATAGACAGTATCTAAATTAATTTTACATTAACCACCTTTTGGAATGATTTATCTCTCTATACACTTCGTTACACACCACGTCTTTGGCGTCGAATGTTCGAGTAATCAGACTACTGTAATAAACTTCCATCAATTTTTCTCCATAATGAAACTGTTTTTTTCTTTTTCTGAGTACTGTAACCAAGACATTGCAGCCTGGTTCATAAAAGTCAAGTTCATTCTCGTTGAGTTGTGTTTACAATCATGCGCAGCAGCAAACTAGCCTATATACTATACTACAGTTGTAGCACGTCTGCTTAAAAAAAAAAGATGTCGGCCTCGCCTCCATTCCATGCAAGTTAGTTCATCACATGTTTTCTTGAGCGACATGTAGCAACAACAGCTGAACATTTTTCAAATATAGGAGAGCAAATGCGAATTTTATTGCAAAGGGGAGTAATGAACACCAGGGCAACTCTGGTGTCACGACTTGGGGCCGGATTTTGATAATCTAAAACATCACCAAAAATGATCATTAAAGTGTTCTATTAATGATTTAAAAATGTCATAAATTCAAGGAAAGTGACGAAAACAATTTATAGACACAAATTTAGATGAACAACTCAAGCTGTTGGATATGTTACTGATGTAATCGAGGCTTCTTCCTTTCGTTCAAGTGAACTCAGCTTGCAAACGTTTGGGTGGGACTGGAGCAGGAAATCTCTGTCTTTAGTGGTCGTGAAATCCACGGAATCTACAATGTGCTGAAGTCTCAGGAATATTAGAAAAAATACTCACAACTGCTGACATTAGTTTTTGAGCGAAAAAAATTTAATAGGTTACACAGGAATTCTGTGAAGAACATTTGTTGCATTTCGTAAATATTATTTGAAGCAAGTACCATTAAAATTATATTAAAATCTATGAAATCCGTGAAAAATGTTTTAAAAATGAAGGAAGGTAAAAAAGGATTTATTACTCGAAATCGAAGAAAAATGCAACAAATGTCTGATAAAAATGATTCATTTCCTTTTGTCATAACATAAAATGAATTTGTTTAGTTGTTACATCGTCCTAATGTGAAAAAAAAAAAGCATTTCACTAAAATCAGCCCCTTAGTCATGACATATTAGTACGTCAATCATTCCAATTTACCTTCATCTTCTTTATTGTCCCAAAATCACCATCAAACATTCGCAATAGGAAAAGTATGCATTTAGAGATACATTGAATAATTAAGAAATGGCAGTTAGGTATTTTAGACAAAATGATAGAAATTTAGACAAAATAATAAATATATAAGTAAATCTTGTCCTGAGAATTTCACATTTAAGAATGATTGATATGATTATTTGATCAGTCATCTCAATTTTTGATTCCAATTTATTGTAAAATAAGACATAATGTAACTGGCTTTAAAGAATTGTGATTTTCTTTTATAGTAGTGCAACGAGTTGTAAAATTTCAGTCAGAATATTAAAAAATCCATTTGTTGAAGATTTTTCTTGCCAATACCTACAATTAGTTTTCCTCTGAAGACTTTTAAACTACTATTTTAAGAAAGTCTATTGCCTGGTGAATATTAATTTTCATTTTCCCAGAGAATACGCAAATATTATATATTATATGAAATGGAACATTATATACATAACGTACTATTCCTCAATTTCGAAATTATAAATGTCGAATATTATACTATTTCTATTGGTAACATAAACCTCGATGCATCGAAATATTCCGTAACTCGAAGTCATTTTCTTCTTTCAAAATCGAGATATCCAAGTCGCACATTACATCACTCAAGAGCGAAGTGGTTGTAACCTTCGTATTTGATAGCCCCCTTTCGAGAGCTCCTGTTTCATAAAATCGATTCCGTGCACAAAATCGCTCCGAGTGGTCGAGAGCAGCTACTTTATCGTCTCGCAATTGCCGCGCGACCTTCTTAGAGGCGCTGGCGCGTCCGGGAGAGGAGCGGGCGAGACGGGGAGTGGGCCAATTGGTATTTGACACGCCTCCGACGGAGTCAGGAGCGCACTGCCAACGATGTCACACCGCTACCCATTGCGCATGCCTGTGCGTTTCGTGGATGAAAAAAGCTCACAATATACCAAGAAGACTTGTATTGAATAAATTTCTGAAATTTTGGAATTTCGCTGTAGGCGATTGTTCTTTGATTTAGTAAAACGAACTTACAATAATTTTTGAATTACGAGGGTTATTCCCTCAATTATGTCCGTTTGTTAATATGAAGAAAAATACTGCGTATGCCATAAAAATATTTTTTCAATATATTTCATGCTTTCATATTCATTTCTACATAATTTTCATTTTTGTTCAAACATTTGTTACACTGAAGGCTTTCACGGCCGGAGTTAATATTCATGTTTTCTTCTGGGCTGATTGGCCGTGGTCCAATTGGCTTTGAACTGCCATATTCAGTTCAAAGCCAATTGGACCACGGACCATCAGCCCGGAAAAAAACATGAATATTTGTTACACTGTTTAGCAAGTTTTGGAATTTCGACGTGAATGAAATCTGCCGCCTAATCCCTGACTGCAGATCTCATTTCTTCGTTGTCGCTGAACCGTTGACTACTAAGAAAATCCTCTAAACTTCAAAAATGTGCAAGTAATTTTTATGAGTATGGTGTATGATCCTGGTAACTGATGGTGTGTGAACTGTGTGGAGTAGTTTCCATCCAAAGACGTGATTAGCCTTTGTGTATGTTCAGAAACATAGAAACGCATGCCGACGACTTAATTTTTCTTCAACATTTCAAAATTCTACAGTTCGGCTCACAAACATACCATACGGCGCAAAAAGGCGGGCGAAGTATGTGGATATCTTCAGATATGCACACTACGGTGATCGTGCGTCAATCTCACTCTCGTTCACAAATGAACCTTATTTTAAAAAATAACCTACGAATTATTAACCTGGATGAAGTGGTGGGTATTAAAAGAGACGTTCCCGCGAAAATGTTGCCAAGAAAAATGAACTTTTCCTGCGCCGAGTACACAAAACAATACTAGAAAACTTGATCAGAAAGAGGAGAAGATTTCGACTTATCAAATTTCGAATTATTAATATAAGGTAGCGTCTCTCACCGTACGTTAATACGTACGTACGTAATACGTGAATGTCACGTACAAAAATATCCCATTAAACACGAAAAAATGAATGAACTACCTTTACAGTTCTCTCGAAATATTCTAGGCATGTACTAACTAGATAGTCGCAATTGGAAGTTTTAGTTGGCATAACAGTTGATCTTGTCGGGTTTTTTTTAATTCACTTTCGAGTCTTATATGGATCACGCGTGGATTATGGTTGACTCTGCATCGAAAAAAGTCTATTGTCCAGGCTGTTTTTGTTAAAATATTTAATTTATTGCAGTGATATAAGAGAGTACTTTATTTGCTGTTCCTGAGCAGTGTGTATGCTGCAGACCCTTAATTGTGGAATACGTACGTACGGACAAAACTACAAACCCACGCACATTTGGGAATCGTTACTATTAATCCAGCTTATTCAACACTCTGTGTTCATACAGGCGTGTTCGCAACGCACATTAATATTGATTGAAAATTGTAAAACATATTTTATTAATTATTTACAGTGCAAATGTTTTTCGCCGTCCGTGACTCCAATAGTACTGTACTACAGAAACTGCTCATAAATACTTGGTGACTTTCAATTCTGTTCTCTAGGTCTGGCTGCTGCCAGGGACGTCGACTTTACAACAAAAACTTGTTTCTCCGTCGCAACGCTGACGTCAGCGTGACAACACATCGCAATCATTTAAACACCAAATCCTTAGAAAACTCAACACTTACTACATCAATGTTCCAGGTAGAATTCGAACCCTAAACCCTTCGGACTGACGTATATATTTGCGGCATTTCCAGCATTTCCTTTTGGATTGAGGTATATATTTGCGACATTTCCGGCTAAACTATCTCGACTATCCAGGCCAGCTGATCTCTTGAATAATCTTATCCAAGGAACCACACCGAAATCCAAACAGTAACCATTAAAATCCTGTGTAGGAGTGAGACTAAAACCGAAACAGTTTTATCATTAAATACTGTTGGAAACGTAACCAAATGAAACTCTTTCAATTCCTATTATTAAAATATCGTCATAATTTTGTGCAGACATTACGCTGGGTTCATGTTACGCAGTATACAATTTGTATAAACATTGTACCTTTTCCTAAATTAAAATGAACTAAATTAAAATGAAAAAATTAAAACAAAATAGTGAAACAAAAATCAAAACAAAATTCCAAATGTAAATGCTAACAGAATTCGAAGCAATTCATATCAGAAATGTTAAAAAATCAAACAGAAATGGAAACCGTCATTTGTCTGCTCATTCTACGCAGCACCAGTTTGCTTTACCACCACGTGATCCCAACACAGGCGCTTGGTAAGAAAAGTCAGACTAGACGTTGGCGGCCATGTTGGATGAAGAGCAAGTATTGTTGAAAAACATTTTGAAAGTTGCATAAAGTAACAATTATCAACGGTGACCAACCAAAAATAACACGATGAAAGAGTAAAAGACGCAATATTGAAAAAAAATTTTTTTTTTTCATTTTTTCTGTTTCAATGACTTGTAACAAGATGATAATTTTTGCATGTAAAATTTCCCGCTAACAGTATTTAGTGATCAAATAATACAATCTCCACGGTGATCTTAAAACTCTAAAAAACTTTGTGTTTCGTTAGTGTTTGATAAAATCGCTTGTTGAACACTGGAAATAATACTATGAATATCAGTAAAACATACGGTAATGTTAGCATCATTTGAATCATTTCATTGACTCCTACCTTATGAGTAAAAACTATAATTAAATATTTAAAGTAAACAAATAACTAAAAATTTCATGAAACATCAGACTACTGGACCGCGACTTATAAAATTAAGATAACAATTTTCTCGATTTTAACTTCTTCTCCAATTTTTTACTAATTTTTCCCCGTCAGTCGCATTATCGGGCCCCTTGACTTACGGGACCCCGGTGATCGCCCGGTCTGCCCGTGTCTAGCGCCGGCACTGGGTCTGATGGCACTATCGTGTTTACTGGGTTTTCGTAACGTAGCCGATGACATTAGGTCATTTTTACACCTCCCGCCTTATAAAATGAATCTTTTTAATTAATTCGCGAACGCCCTTCGCAACGGAGCTCATGGCCTCACACATGCGCTTATCACAGTTATTTATAACTGTTTTATATAACTTATAATTGTCTGTAATAATATTAACTGTCATAACTTACTTATAACTTATGGTTTGGTTTGTTTTTTTCGTGTTTCCGGGCGCGTCAACTGCTTTGGTCATTAGTCCCGTTAGTGAAGTGCATGTTTGTTTCTCGGGAGAAGGCGGTGATCTTCCCCGGCCTGATAGCGAGATCCGGCGCCGACCTACCGTCGGCTAGTGGGGTTTCCCCCTAACCAGGACTCTCCCACCAGCGGGCCACCGCCCCAGCCGGGACAAGCTCTAAGCTCCCGACCGATCTCCCGGTCAGAGGCGCTGCAGTGACATCAGTTGATGCACTGAGCTACCGCTCCCGGTTTATAACTTATGGTTGCATAAATATTCATTTTATAAGTCAGGAGGTGTAAAAGACCTCATGTCATCGGCCACGTTACAAAACCCGAAGACCGTTGGAATCCCGAGCCGAGCGTAGAGTCCAAAGGCCAGGCGCTTCCCGCGGCCGCGAGACTGCGCGACGCTGGGCGACTGGCCGCGAGGGGCGGGGCTGTCGCATCGGGGCCTATCTGCGCCCATCTGCGCGGCGCCACCGCCACAGAGGGGCCCTTGTCCGCGCCACACGTGCGCCTTTCATCGCCACACGTAAGGCTACACCGCGGCCCCTCCCCTCCCCCCACCTCGATGCGGCTACGGGGCATTGCCGCCGCTCGCGAAATACCTCGTTACACGGCCGCGCCCGCGCTATCTCCTAAGGGCTGTCAAACACACGTGCCGACGGCCACATCGATCATCCGGGAATGAAGGGCGAAAAAGTAGTTCAGCATTTAATTGCTGTTTTATTTTATTTACAGAGCATTTCCATTATTCTGGTTACTCAAGTTCTTCAGTTAATTATCTATTTTATTTTAAGATTACTTTGTTTCAAATTCGATTTTATCTTACAAGTGCATTAAAATGCATAAGGTAATGATTGGATGTTGATATTCTGTCATTTTTCTTTACTATTAAGTTAATATTTTACTGAAAGTCGATATATCAAGTGTAAGCGATATATAACCGTGTAAGTACGACGAAACTGTCGGAAGAAATCTATGAAATCTAAAGTTTTGAAGTATCTATTATTCGATCGTAATATATCGTTCATTCCAAGAAGTGGCAACTCCAGTTTCAGTACAGAAAGATACCAAAGTTGTGCAAAATAAAAAAAAAGTGAACTTAACTGATAAATTAATTACTAATGTGAGAATAGAAAAAAAATTCGCCAGCACAAAGAGTGTATGGATTTGGCATCATTGGGTCGGTAGTCCGACTTCACCGGCCAGCTACCGGTGTCTCCCATGCCTGGGGCTAGTTAAAGTCCCATGCTTGAGGGTAAGGGCGACATGAGGCGAACATGACATTCTCCTCAGCGTAACTGGCAAGATCCGCCTGCTTGAGCTTTGTCACATTGAAAATGGGATGCTTTTAAAGGAAAACTACAACTGTATTTTTTGCCTCGACAGGGAATCAATCCCGGGACAACAGCACGGGAAGCTAATACGCTGCCCATGAACCATTCCAGAGACTACAAACAGTGTTTGTAAATAAAACGTGCTGTTCAGTAGGTCATTATATACTTCCAAAATCATGAAAAATAAATTGATTGAGCTACAATTACAACTGAGAGTTAAAGCATTCCACTCGAAAGAGATACTGCTTTTGGAAAGTTGAACAGATTCTGAAGAAGTTTTGAACATTTATTACGTTATAAATTAGTTGTGTAAAGTGGTAAGTCATTCATTGAACAAAACATAATTTAATACATTTCAAAGACACCTCAGAATCATGGTACTGAAATTGAAATTAATCTCATCATAAATAGGTAGATTAAACTGTGTATTTGTTCCTAAAATCAACGTGTCACGTTCACAAACCAATGTGTTAAATTTTCATAATAGTCTAAGTAGAAATTCGCAATCTAATAATCTTTCAAGATAGTTTTAAATTCTACTAGACATCTCACGAGAACACTTTAAAGCGTCGTGTATGGCAAAGGACATTGAAGACGGGATTTGACATCTCGCTAAGTTAAACAGAGAATCTTTAGTAATCCTCCAGCACGTAAGCAGAGCTTTGAAAGTGACAAGCCGTAATGAATTCCCGCCGTGACTACATGCCAAGCATCCATTGTCGATTGATGTTTCAGACAATTTGCATAGTTACACAACTGCAGAGGGCTCGCGCCTTTGTTCTGCTGCTCGGGGTCTAACTCGCATACTTGCGCAGGGAGTACCCCATGTCTTGCAGCCGTAGATGGCTTCTTGTGCCGCGGATTTCGCTGCTGACTGAAGGTTCCGCATTTGGGGTTCCCGTTACTCGGACAATGTGAGAGCCGAGACGGACGAAATGGATTCATCCTCAAAAACTAACCCTGTTCTCTAAAAGGGTAAAAGAGACTTTCGGACCATTTATATGTCGGTATTCTCGACGCTCTACTCTAATCTTTCAGGCATTTTATGGTCTATGAGGCGATGTACGTAATGCAAAATATCAAAATATCCTTGTCTCATCTGTACATTCAGAATATATTATTTTGAACACGATGATTATTTTGTTTGTTTAATTTTTATTTCATAATTTATTAATATTTAATTATTTTATTATTACATTTCATTTACAATAGTTTATCAGTAATTGGGTAAGAGCATACTAAAGATATGAATTTAACTATTTCATTCCCATGTAGCGAGTTTTCGTCGTGTTCATGTTAGTTCATTCAATCAGTGTCATGTTCGTTGTTAGTATACTATTTACGTGCGAAATATTAGAAAGATTCCAACGATTTGGTAAGTTATTTTTGGATTCGCTTTTTTTTACGATTTGGATTCGCTTTTGACATAATTTAGGTTTTGTTTCACTATCTAAAATGAACCTGCATTTTTTTAAAGAGAAAACTTTTCAACGTTCGAAGTTATGTTTTTCCAATTGCAAAATAAACTTTCCAAAACAGAAAATTTATTATCTTAGTGATATTTTATCTCTGATATGTAAGTCCGCAAATTCTATCAACCTTAACTAGTTTCTTCCTTGATCAGCACATCGTTATCGTCGTTTCTGTTTCATGTGTACTTTACTCATATTTCCGTCTTTCAAGGTTGCACACGTTGCACACATCAACGGTCAATGCCTCTTAAGAGATATTAACATTGTTTATGTTTCTGGGAGAATTGTTAGTCATTGGCAAACAAAAATGAAAATCACTTGTATATTGGTAAAGTACTTGAAAACGTACAAGTTAACGTTACAACCGAGTCCAAACAACCTAGAGAATTATTACGAACGTAATAATGAAAAGAAGCAACTATGAAAATGTACAGCAGCATATGTGCATGATTTGCCAAAATTACATCCTGAAAAGTCCCCTACGACGAATGCTCAAATATTAAGTTAAATTAATCAAATTGTAAATATATTTTAAATTCAAAACATAAAACTGATACATACATTAATACACTAGTAAAATATGTACAATCATATGTAAATAAGAAAAATGGAGAAGGGGGCCCAGAATTGAAGTTCTCCCCACTCTTGATTTAGATTCCACATGCCTATGTAAGTAACATTTATATCACACTTTCTTTTTCATTATCGAATGATACAAAATTAACCCACAAAACGAAGGCTGTTGAGTAAAACACAATCATTTTTTAAAAAGCGACAAAATTAACAGCCAAATGATAAGCATTTCTTGTAATATCAGTAAATCGGCACAAAGAAAAATGGATGTGAACGGGTGATTCAAAAATGTCTTCAAACCCATGAGGTGAAGCTTCTCGTATCCCAGATGACGTCATTTCTGCAAAAAGAAATTTGGAAACGAACGCCTATTCTAAAATTATCAAGGAAATATTTTATATGCATTAGGAGGAATCAAAGGCTTATCAATCGTTGTCTTACTATAAAAGTATTGCCTACATCAACGTGCTGCAATTCTTTTGCCCTCCAACGTACGCATAACTTGTGACACCACAAACGATGTGTCACGTCAAACAAATGGTAATGCGGACGGAACAAAGAAATAGGAAATATAACGCAGTTAACATTTTCGCCGTATTCCGATCACTTTCATAGAGGAAATGTTACTCCGTCGAAAATCGGCGATCGCCAGGTGGCCGGCCGGGCGTTCTGGCGACCACTTTCCTTCCCTAGCGGGAAATCACATACAAATTTGTAGCTGAGTATCGATGGTGAGTAAGTGATTCTGGGCACGACAACTACTCAGGTCATTAACCCTGTAACTGTGGTGCATGTTTTTCATCGCGAGGTGGCGGTGATCTTCCCCCGCTGGATGGCGAGATCCGGCGCCGACCTACCGTCGGTTAGCGGGGTTTCCCCTCAATCAGGTAACTCTCACCAGCGGGGTACCGCCCCAGCCGGGGCAAGCTCTACGCTCCCGACCTATCTCCCGGCATGTGTGGTATTGTAGTGTATGTTAGTGTAAGTGTGTGTAAGGGGTGGTGATAGGAAAAGGAGGAGGAAGGAGAGATCGCGCGCAGTCCGTGGCCTGGTTGTTCGGGTACTGCTCCGGCATTCGCCTGGAGTTGATCGAAGAAACCACAGCAAACTACCGATCAGAGCAGGCAGCCTCTAGAATTCTCCTCCAGACAGCGACTGAATTCGATCTAGCTGACAAGCTAGTAACGAAAATCTTGAGACGGGAATCGAACCTAGGATCTCCCGGTCAGAGGCCGTGCAGTGACATCAGTTGATGCACTGATCTACCTCTCCCGGTCTGACTATCGAGATTATCGCATACGACATCTCGCAGTTGCAGAGGCCAGAAGGCAGTTGTAAAACATGCCATATTTCAATCTCCAAAACATTCTTTGGAATCTGTCACAGCGAGGAAGTCTCTCCATTTAGTCCTTCCTTCTGCGACTCAGCTATTGTTAAATCAAGTGAAACGACCTAGCGTAATGCAGAGGCACGAGAGAAACAAACACTCCTCCCGAGTGCACCGCCGGGCGCTTTGTCTCGGGGCCTTCCAACGCGAGGGGCTTAGGGGTTCCAGGAGGCGAGAGTGGGCGTGGAGGCGGCACGGAGGAGGCGCGAGCAACAGCACACGGCGTCACATGGCCCTGCTCAATATTCCGTGCGCGTCTCCCGGTGAAGATGACACAACGCGATGGAAGCGGCGACGGCGGCGTTTTTAGATGTTGGAAAGAGGACGGGGATCTGATGAGTGGCTCCAAAACACAGGAGAGTAACTGGTGAAGACGATAAGGAGAAGGAGAAAGCGAAGGAGGGAAGTGAGGTAATGATGGCATTCATCGAGATCTCTACAGTGATCAACGGAGAAAGGATTACACGCACTCTAGTGAACGAATAGAGTTGAAGAGGCGAAAAAAATGTCTTGACAACTCCGAGACGGTTGGTAAGACGGAAAGAGTAGAACAAATGGAATAGACTGAAGGATGTATCGCTGGGAGGTTCGCTGAATAGATGGCTACTGTGATTGGAAAAATGAATGGTTGGAAATCTTGAAGGTTACAGTGACGACAGCGTGAAAAATGACTCAATGAACGCTTGTTAGATCGGTAGAATACATGCAGAGACGCAGAGAATGTTTGGAGGATATTTCAAAGGGCGCCACATGAGCAGCTATGGTGCAGTAAGGGCGGATTTTAGGCTAGTAATAAACATGGCTGAAAGTCCATTAGGCGAATATTGAGATGACGACTCGAAGAATGAGTGGATGAGTGGAAGGCTGAGCCGATGAGTCGAAGAATGATTGGAAGGCTGAGCAAGAAAATAGAAAAAGGGAACGGAAGTTCTTAAACTACAGGGATGGCAAATTCACATTAAACAGGTGCCTAGGGCATCCCTTGAACAGGGAATCTCAATAAATTACAAACAAAATTTTAGATTAACTTATAAATGATTTAAGTGCTTTAATGATCATGTTGAAATTTTCAAGTTTATAAATAAGTATTCACTTTGAATATACTGTTTCCAATGTTAGAATAATTTTCGGTGATCTCATCGATAGGTCATGCTTAGAATCCATGAGGCAATAATCCGACTAAGATAAACAGGTATTGATTCGAATGAAGTACAGCAGTAAACCCATTTACAGAGCATCAGGAAACAACTTCAAATGATACGAAAACATTGGTCACAGTTTTAACAGCTCGACGGTTAGGGAAATTCCAGTTGATTGCTTCATTATTGTTTTCAGGCGTGTCAACTGCTAAGGTCATTTGTCCTGTAAGTGTAGTTCATATTTGTTCTCGAGATGTGGCAGTGATTGATGATAATGATGAGATCCGGAGCCGACCTACACGTCGGTTACTGAGATTTTCCCCAACCAGGTATTTCTCACCAGCAGGGCACCGCCCCAGCCGGGACAAGCTCTAAGCTCCCGACATGTGTGGAAGTGTAGTGTATGCAAGTGTTCGTACGTAATAGGTGAGGATAAAACAACGAAGAGGAGAGAAAGATCGCGCCCGGTCCGTGGGCCGTTTGTTAGGCTACTGTTCCGGCATTCGCTTGGTGTTCGTAGGAGAAACCACGAAAAACTACCGACCGCTAGAATTCTCCTCCCGACAGTGGCTGCATCCGCCATGCTAATGCCAAAAATATTGCCACCTTCGGGACTCGGATCCCAGGTCCTCCCGGTCAACCCACAGCGGTGACGATCAGTCGATGCTCTGAGCCAACGGAGGGCTTCCCCGGGCGGGGCGGTATGGCGAGAGGGGGGAGGGGTCGGTTTTGGCGCACGCGTCCGCGGCCCGGCGCTACCCGAGAGGAATGCTACGCCCCATAAAGTGCATTTCCATACAATGGCCGCGCGCGGCAGCGGTGACATACTCAGGTGCGGCCGCCCTGCCCCCCGAGCGCTCTGCCCGCGCCGCCATCCCACGCGCCCAGCGCCCCGCCACGGACGCCGGGCCCAGCGCCAATCCACCGCCCCCGCCACGCCACGCGCTTCAGCTCACATGCAAACCAAACAGTTATGCACCGGCTGAGTGTCCTCAGAGCCGGCCAGGATTCCCACTGTCTCTGCAGCAACTCTCACCGGGAGGTCCTAGGGTTTGAGTCCTGAAGGGGTTGTATTTTTCATACTCGCTAGATCGCTACAAGGTGAAATTCAGCCGTGGTTTGGAAGATAATTCTTTGTTTTAAATTTATTTCTTCTCGTTCGTCATTTATGTCTCTTGAAGAGTTTGAAAATAATACATTTTTTATTATAACATTTTGGATACGGCCATACGTTGCAAGGAGTGTTTCATTCCAACTCGGAAACATTGTCTAACTTTCGAAGATTTGTTCAGGCTTTAAGGTTTGGTCTGAGGTGTAACATTGAAAGTTAAGGTAGCGCTAGGAAGGGTGTAAAAAAAGTTACGGTGGTCTCAGACTATACTTCGGAACCTTGATTTAATACGAGGCCATTAAGCACGAATACCCAGATTAAATATTGTGGAACAGGGTGAAGAGTAAATATTTCGATAGAAATGGACGGCTATTTTACTAATGTGTTCGTCCAATAGCAATATATTTAGCTCGCGATGAATTTGGGAATTTGGAATAAACCATGGTGCCTTGAGGGTCTTTCTTAGGAACTTATTTTGGAATGCAACTAACGTTCGGAGGTTACTGGGTGCTACGCCACCCCATACTGGACATGCATAGGTTAGACTGGGTTGAATAATTTATTTGTACAGTAATATTCGGCTTTCTTTAGTAATGGCAGATCGAGAGTTAATTAAGTGGAACATTTTTTATGTTTTCACCAAGGCTTTATTAGCAGTTGCGTGGATGTGGGGTTTCCACGTTAATACTCCTAGGTACTTCACTAGTGAAGAGGTCCATGGGATGAGATTCCCCTTGAAGTTAAGTTCGGGAAGTAGATAATTCTAGAATGATGATGATGATGATGATTAGTGATTCCGGGCGCGTCAACTGCGTTCATTAGTCCGGTAAGTGTAGTACTTATGTTTTCCTCGAGAGGTGGTGGTATCTTCACCCGCTGGTTGGTGAGATCCGGTGCCGACCTACCGTCAACTAACGAACTTTCTCCGAACCAGGTATTTCCCACAAGTGGGGCACTGCCCCAGTCGGGACAAGCTCGAAGTTCCAGACCGGAGAAGAATTCCAGCGACTGGCTGCTCGAATCGATCGTTTTCTGTGGTTTCTCCGATCAGTACAAGGTGAATGTCGGAGTAGAATCCTGACAAAAGGGCTTTGGATCGCGCACGATATTACGTTCTCTTCCTTATCCTACCCTCTCCACACACTATGCTACCACACGTTTCCGGACACCACTCGAAAATTTAGAACTCGTCCCGGTTGGAGCAATGCATCGCTGTGGGAGATGCCTTTAGGAAGAAAACCCCGCAACTCCATGTATAGTTCTGCGCCGGATCTCTCCTTCCAGGGAGGGGGAGGAGCAGCAATACATACCAAGATACAACATTAACGGGACTAATGACCATAACCGTTGATTTGCCCGGAAATATCAATCAAGAATGAGCTACCTAAGTAAAGAAATGAAGCAGGCCGATCCTTTGAGTCGGGAATCACTCGGAGTCTTTCAGTTTTGGCGAAACGAGATGACTTCGTAATGCATTTCATTCCATTCATTCCACTTCTGCTGAAGGTCATTTTCTCTTCCACGATTTGCTAAACCACGCATAATTGCTCACCATATTGTTCTGAGAACAAAAGTCCTGCACAACCTTACGGGTATATATATATATATATATATATATATATATATATATATATATATATATATATATATCAAATAGCACACACATTATCATATAAATACACACACATACACGCACACTATACACACTCATTCATACTCGTGCACACATATATGGGTAATTCCACTTGGCCGAAAATGCATGACCTCTTCCGACTGGTATAAATTTTTTTCACTTTTCAGGATAATGTGAAAAAAACTTGAAGCTTCATATTTGGTGCATATGATAGACCTTTGACTTTACTTTTGGTATATACCCAAAATTAGCAAAATGTTTGAGAAATTTGGACTAATTTCAGAAAAAATTTAAACTCCTCCTGGAAATCCATTGTAATATCAAAAGAAAATGTTTCTTCTAAGAGTACATAAGGACGTTTTATGCACTGAATCTAATATAATTTGCGTTGTATACCAATGTTTTGCTCTCGAATTCAAAAGTACAGTTTTTTCAAAGCTAAATTTCCAAAAACGTCATTCTATAAATTCTAAATTTTCACGAAAAAAGTTTAGCGTGTGAAACTGAAAATTTTTTTCCAAATAGTCATTTTTTTATATTTCAAATATTCCAATTCCAATTTATATATTCAACTCAAGGAGATTATCTAAGGTAATGAAATAAAATAGTATTGATCTGTATAGAAGGGTATTCATTCTCAAGATTGAAAATGCGAAATACTAGCGAAAAAACGAACCTTGGCTATAATACATTACGAAATAAGTATTATTTAACCTAATTGTAGTGCCCTTGATGCCTCGATTGCAGGAATATGGGTCAGTTTGTAATGAGCGTAGAAAATTATGACATCAGCGCTATTTTTGCTTCACGACTATCGCGGTATTAAGACAAGCTGATGGCGTCATTGAAGAGGAAAGTATTGTTGATGTACATCACGCAGCAGTAGTTAGGCGACAAATGCGGGATGTCTGTTCCTCGTACTGAAAGGTGCGCAACTCTACAGCGGATGAATGATGCCCAACACACCCAAAGGAGTGCAACATTTAAGAGAGTGTCAAGTTAAAACAATATTCCAGCTAAGGAGCTTCTGATGTACAGTGAAATATTTAGAATTGTAATATGATCTTTAGAATGACTAGTAGATATCTGTGCATTTGAATGTAAAATCATTGTACAAATGTTTGCAAAAGACTAATTATTTATTTAGGAAGTTCTACAGAACGAAAGAAGTGTAAGTCTCGACAGTTCTGATTAAAGATGTTTGAGCGACACTCTTTGCATAACAACACTGAACACTCCATCTAGTATGAACAAGTTAATCGAAGAATATGAATGCCATACTTCCCAATTACATCGCAAAATTGGTGAAAATACCATGATTTCTTCATTAAATTATAATTTTTAAATATTATTTACTTCTGAAGAAATAGAGTACTTTTTGTTTTAAAACGCGAGGCAAATTACATTTTTCAGAATATTTTAATTAAAGTTTCCAATGCACAGGTTTTCTGTTAATGATGGAACATTTCTAACAATATTAATTTCGACTACGGGAAATACGTTTATACAGTTTATATGCATAGTTTAGCGTGCTTTTGAAGTATAGTAATTCAGTGGGGAACAGTGCGCCAAAAACTTAACTTTTAACTCGAGAACCCTATTTAACCCCTTAGGAGCCTCTTGGTCGCGATGCGGAGATCAGTGTGGAAAGCAAGAGCGCTCGAGTCTGCGGTTTGCCTGGTCACCGTCGCGGTGCGCTGTCGATCCGCCGACGCCCGTCCGCCTCGCACTCCGCCCCTCCCCTTCCATAGGCCTCGCCCCACTCCATGGCCACTCGTCCACCGCCAACTCCGCCACCGCGCCAGCACTCGCCACCGCCAACTCCGCCACCGCCAACTCCGCCACCGCCAACTCCGCCCGCCAACTCCGCCACCGCCAACTCCGCCACCGCCAACTCCGCCACCGCCAACTCGCCACCGCCAACTCCGCCACCGCCAACTCCGCCACCGCCAACTCCGCCACCGCCAACTCCGCCACCGCCAACTCCGCCACCGCCAACTCCGCCACCGCCAACTCCGCCACCGCCAACTCCGCCACCGCCAACTCCGCCACCGCCAACTCCGCCACCGCCAACTCCGCCACCGCCGACTCCGCCACCGCCAACTCCGCCACCGCCGACTCCGCCACCGCCCACTCCGCCACCGCCCACTCCGCCACACCGCCAACTCCGCCACCGCCAACTCCGCCACGCCAACTCCGCCACCGCCAACTCCGCACCGCCAACTCCGCCACCGCCAACTCCGCCACCGCCAACTCCGCCACCGCCAACTCCGCCACCGCCAACTCCGCCACCGCCAACTCCGCCACCGCCAACTCCGCCACCGCCAACTCCGCCACCGCCAACTCCGCCACCGCCAACTCCGCCACCGCCAACTCCGCCACCGCCAACTCCGCCACCGCCAACTCCGCCACCGCCAACTCCGCCACCGCCAACTCCGCCACCGCCAACTCCGCCACCCCAATGATGGCAAATTTTGATAAAACATCGAAACATCGTTATTTTGGTACATCACTAAAAGGTTTTAGGTATCTATGAAAACATTGAGAAAAAAAATCGATGTTTAGAATATGGATGTTTTAAATATAAAACATAGTATTTTTCCAGCCGCTTTCCATTTTTAATTGGATTAAATGAAATGCCGATGTATTTTATTGTTTGGTCACGTATAAGTAATATGTTAATAATAATGTTTATCGAATATAAATTACGAACAAAATAAAGGACATCGGGTTTTGCTATTATTTTATTTATTCACTTTTATCCATAAATCATCGAAGTGAAATGTCCCGAATGTAATACGTAAATTTTACGTTCATAATACATAAATATTAGTTTAAAATATATTCTGACTTAAAACACAATTCTTAATTTTCAAATCAATATTCTATGCGGACAAGTTTGAAAATGCAGTTTAACCATATTACCAGATTTTGGGAATTCTGATTCGGTGTTGTTGACGTTTTTATGCGAATAAATAAAAGTGCTATGTTGACGACGATTACCACTTTTATTTATTTTCATATTACTAGATACAAAATCATCTAAAAAGTTAACAAACTCCTTTCAAAATCATCGATGTTTCTGGAAAAACATATATCCATCCCCCAAAAAATCGAAACCAAAACATCGATGTTAATATTTCAATGTTTCTGGTGGAAAACATCGTTTTAAATACATCGTTTTTCGTCTATCATCACACTACCATCTCTGTCGCTTTCATCCCCGCTCCCATCGCTGGCCCAGCCGCCATCAGTCACCGTCACCATCACAGTGACCACAACCTACCATCACTATCACCACCACCGCTAGCCTCAGCTCCCGCCGGTGATTCAACGCAGGACTTCCGGTTGCCGACCACGCGACGGAGATTCCTACGGCCGCACGCGGTCACCCAGCGAAACAGATCTCCCCAAAGAACGGCACTTCCTTGAAAACGAGCGGCCCATTAGCAGAACCAGGACACTCTAACACCCCGATGGGAGACGCACAGCCTCGTTTTAATGAACGCTTTTCCTTAGAAGATAATCCAAAAAAGCAGCACGACGCACGTTCTAATAGCGGGTGTAGGATGACGCATCTCCGTCCACTTGCAGGCAAGACACACGGATGACGCAAAGTCGCAAGGAAATTAGCGGAGTGGTTTGCAACACGTGGCGAGAGCTGTTGGCACACCGTGATTTCATCTCCAGTGCTCTATGAGCAGTGGATCGCGGGGTTTGAAAGCCTTCGTGAGGGTGCAGCCGATATTTGAGATATGCGCACACTCTCACTTTCGCTGTGAAGTCATTCTCTCTGTTTAAAAGTTACGAACGCTGTGTGCGTGCGTAATGTAGAATCTAAGGCATGTGGAAATGCATGCACTGTTTGTTAGAAGTCTGGGGGCTGTTATTTGCCACGTGCACGCGTCGAGCAATGTGTTCACTGAAAAAATTATACTGAGAAGCTTTTATTTCCAAGAAACACATAAGCAATGAATGTAGAATGGAATGATTTGTTAGATACAGCCTGACCTAGCCTAGAGTTAAAATCTTGTAAGCTCTGATGAATAAGTTAATAAGAACTCGCAATTCCACCGCACATTCATACAAAAAAAATTGCGTTCCAGGGAAAAATCAAAATACTTATTTTTGAATTTTTCGATTAATCTTCTTTCTCTCAATCAAGAACAAAAACTACATGTTTCAAAAGTAGACTTCAATATTATATATATATATATATATATATATATATATATATATATATATATGTCTACAATAAAAAACTGTCTTGCGGACGTATTCTTGTACATTGCAATGCACAAGGCCCAGTCCACGTGCCTTAGTTTCCGTGTCCTCGCCGCCGCGCCGACCGGTTCGGTTTCCTGCCATCACTTCGTCAGTAGGTCACGCAAAGGAAAGGAGAGATAATCTAGCATTTTAAATATTAATGGAAGACACGATTACATAGAAAGGAAGTTCTACGTTGTGGTGAAAAGACGGCATTGACTTGACTTCCTGGTTATCCATTATCACTTATTTTTCCTTTGTCGTTCTTATAAATATATTGTGAGAGTCATAGCCATGTGAATGATTAATATGAATCCGTCAATACGAATAGTACTGTTATTGTTTTGATTCTCATACGATATTCCAGATCCTTTATCAATGCGGGTAGTTGATAGTGCACTTCTCTTACCTTCTTTACCTGAAAAGTTCGTAATGAGTTTCTTAATTTGAAAGGAAAAGTAATTTTTCATTAAGTTTAAGTCAGTCGTATGAAAATTTGTTGTGGTTTCATAACATTAAAAACATTAGGGTGAAACATGCTCATACGCGCACCTCATCAACCCATTTGATCTCAACGTAGTGATGGGAACGTAACGTCACGTGACCTTAGTGATCGCTTTGGTTAGCTTTCTCTGCATGGTTCTTTTTCAAAACAAAAGCCGATAGGAAAACGATACTTTGTTCAAAACGTTATACGACAGCAATAATTCGAAAATTTATTTATTGATTTTACTCGACTTGTCAGGACGCACAAAACAAAAATAATTATAATTTACATAAAAATAGCGTCAGCTCTGAATTACAAAACGCGGTGCTAGTTGAGAAGACAAGAACGCATAACCCAATAGGTGAGATAATCGTTCACACCCTGTACAATCAGAGGGTGGGCGTTGAAGTGGGGACTTCTGGCTCGCGCCGCTCCGTAGGAAATCGCCAGGAGCCAGCACACGCACGGGGGCGTAATCGGGAGCGTGGCAAACGCTCATCCGATTCGTTCCGATCCCGCCCGCCAGGCGGCGGGCCACCTGCGCGGCGCCATTTGGGGAGACAAGAACGCACAACCCAACAGCTGTTGAAATCGTTCACACCCTGTACAATCAGGGGGTGGGCGTTGAAGCGGGGACTTCTGGCTCGCGCCGCTCCGTAGAAAATCGCGAGGACCCAGCACACGCAGAGGGCGTGATCGGGAGCGTGGCGAGCGCTCATCCGATTCGTTCCGATTTCGCCCGCCGGGCGGCGGGCCTCCCACGCAGCGTGCGGCGCCCAATTCGGAGCGTTTCTGGCAGCGGCCGTCGCGCTACGTGAAGACGCGTGCCGCCGCGCCTGCCCGACTGCGTAAAGCCACTGCCCACCGGCCGCGGGACAAACTCGCGAAAAGCGCTCGTTGATCAATGGTACACGTGGTCCAGTAGGGCCGAGGGGAAATTTTGGTAGTCCGCAAGAAAATTCTGTTTTTATTTGCATTTTATATCTTGTTGTTTCGTCCTTTGTTTCTGTCTCTCTTTTTCCCTTACTTTTCTCTTTTCTCTTCCTTCGTTTCCCTCTTTCTTTTTCCTCTTTCTTCCTTTGTTTCTTCGACTTCTTCATTTCCCCATCTTCTTCTTGCTTTATTTCTCCATCTTTTTTTGTTCCCCTCTGCCTCTCTTTTCCTCTGTGTGTCTCTCTGTATGTCTTCTTAATTCTATTCTAATATTTCTCTTTAATTTCTATTCTAATATTACTTCTGTCCTCCGTTGTATACTTCCTATTTAGGGAGCAACTAACGCCAGGAATAGATTTTTGATCTGTTGTGAGATATCGCAATAGCAAATTCTAGCAATTTACTCTGAATGTCTCTAAAGTACCTAGAATTTTCAATTATTAGAGAAGTTGGTACTAAGTGTGCCTACGAGCTCGAACTATTCGTTGATCGAATTATTTTACGCAATGATGAATGGTATTGGAATAGACGTGATCCAGTGCATAGTGAATTAACTATGTTGAAGTATAATTTGCCACAACGTTTTTTTAACTTTTTAACAACGTGTGGTTTTTAATTGAACTAGATGAAACAATGCAAGTATTCTTGAGACTTGACATCGGGTTCGGTAGTCTTTTTAGCCTTATAGTCTGTTATTACTATTGTATTATTATTATTATTATTATTATTATTATTGTATTATTATTATTATTATTATTATTGTATTATTATTATCATTATTACTATTATTATTCTTCACATTTTATCACCTGAACCCTGTTGTAAGTTTTGAAAATGACATGGGAATATGTTTCCCGTTTCGCAACGACCATCTACCACTCCGAATTATGGCTGCAGTGGTTACCAGAAGTGATGTTTGACTGCGCGACGACTTTTCCGGCGGGGGCTTTTAGTTTCCAACTTGTTTAACTTCCATGAATAACAAACATGCTCAAAGTACAATGACAGTCCAAATACAATGAATCCTTCGCAATAATCGCACGAACATCGATTTCGGAATACGAATCTCAAGAAAAGTGGGACGAGAACCCAAACCCAGGAAATAATCACTCAGAATACCGAAGAACCGGTCTTGGAGTGAATAAAAATTCATGGTGTAATGCAACCACGCGCTCACTTCAAAGCTTTAAATATGTTAATATTCTTCACACTGCGAGGTCAGCCTCATTGGCACAGATTCTAACGATAGCAAATACACATTTCAGCAAGTTTGTCCACCACTCTCTTCCACTTTACGAGTTCTACGGGATCTTGGCAAGAATCCAAGAAGTTGCACTCCCAGAATTCTCGTTATATGTCATAAATATAAGAGCGACTCTCTGAGCATGTTAAAGAACTTCCACGATGTAACTATGAAACCATACAACGCAAAGATGGGGTTTGAGCATGCTGAACTAGAACATATATAATATATTTGCAGGGAAGAATGCTCAATCAAAAATGATTCTGTGCATATTCTTGGAGTATCAGGATTTTTGGCAATCGATGGTATCGAAATATTACAAATAAATTAAAATAGAAACATAACATTTTAAAACCTCTGAAATTAGTGAAAAGGTAAAAATATATTTACACTTTGCCCATGTTTTTATTCGTACTACTTCAGAGTCATATTGGCAAAAAAGGAAATAAATACATTGCATAAAAAACAGGCTTGAACTCCTCGCCTATTATTGTGGAAGCAAACATTTTTTACGGGCAAAATGTTACTATAACAATCCACACCTTTAAATTCCCCTGGAGAATAAACAAAATAGATTATAAATAATCGAATTTTGAAGAAAGCTCATTTATAAAGGTAAATATTAGTTAATATAACGAGACACATTTCCTCTATTTTCAATCTCGTCTGGATGCTAAACGATTTTTGAAATACCGACTCTCCATGTTCGATATCAACCTAACCAGTGTTACATCTGTTAATAGCAATGATGCCTCACACCTTAGTGAATCAATATCAACATTCCTCATAGTTCCGGAATTTACAGCTGACAACCAACTGGTGTTACTTATTGTAGTTGGTTGGTTGTTAGTAATTCCGTGCGCGTCAACAGTTTAGGTAATTAGTCCCGTAAGCGTAGTGAATGTTTTTCCTCGGAAGGGGGATCTTCCCCGCTGGAGAGCAAAATCGGGCGCCGATTTTACCGCCGGCTACCGGGTTTTCCCCCTAAACAGGACTCTCTCATCAGTGGAGCACCGCCCCAAACTGAGACAAAGCTCCCGACGGTCTCCCGGAATATGTGGTAGTGTGTTGCATGTTAGTGTAAGTGTGTGTAAGGGGTGAGGATACAAGGAAAAGGAAGGAATACATGCGCGCGGTCCGTGGCCCATTTGTTAGGGTACTGCTCAGGCGCTCGCCTGGTGTTGATCGGAGAAACCACGGAAAACTACCGATCAGAGCAGCCGGCCACTAGAATTCTCCCCCAGATAGCGACTGAATTCGACCTAGTTGAAAAGCTAGTGTCGAAAACCCTGCCGCCCGTCAAGACTCGAACCTAGGACCTCCCGGTCAGAGGCGCTGCAGTGACATCAGTTGATGGACTGAGCTACCGCTCCCGGTTGCGTATTGTGGGGATTGCAGGGCGGGGTCCAGTGGCTGTGCCAAGTGCCGCTAAGCGGCGAAGGAATTTCGCGGCCTCCGCCGAGTGCGAAGTGAGCAGCGGCGCAAGCGGCGCCCATTCAGCGGCGGGGCTCTTCTCGGAAGCGGCGGCGCCGGGGCTTGAATGAAGACCGCCCGCTGGCGCTTCTGCGAACGCTACACTGGCGGTGGAGACCTTGAGGCAGCAAGAGCGTTGAGGGAGGTGGTGGAGGAGGCAGCGGTGACGCAACGGCGCGCGTGGTGGAGACGGTTGGCGGTGGTGGCGGTGGCGGTGTCGGAGGGTGTGACGGAGCGGCGGGGGGGGGGGGGGAGAAGAGGGGAGGTGGGGGGAGAGGGGGAGGTAGTGGAGGAGGAGGTAGAGATGAAGGAAGAAATGGAGGTGAAGATGTTTTTGGGGGTGGAGATGGATGTGGGTATGGCGGTGGAAGTGGCGTTAGAGGTAGCGGTAGTGGAAGCGGTGGTGGCGCTGGTAACGGTGGTGACGGTGGTGGCGGTGGTGGCGGTGGCAGGGGAGGTGGAGGTGGCGTTGGCGGTAGCGACGGTGACAGTAGTGACGGCGGCGGTGGTGGTAGTGGTGGTGGTGGAGGCGGAGGTGGAGGCGGAGACGGAGGCGGAGGAAAAGGGGGGGACGGAGACTTGAGATGGAGATGGAAATGGAGACGGCGGCGGTGGCGGTGGCGGTGGCGGTGGCGGTGGCGGCGGCGGTGGCGGCGGCGTTGGCGTTGCCTGGGGGGCCGAAGGGGCGGTGGCTGCGGCAGCTGCGTTGGCGACGCGGCGCTTGCGTCCGCAGGTGGTTTCATTTACAAGCTTCGTTGGCTGCCGCCGCCGCCGTCGCCTCCGCCGCCACGTCTCCGGCGCCAAAGCTGCCGTACGTGCTGCCAGCTCCTCTGCTGCCTTCTTCATCGCAGTTGGCAATGCCCCTGCCTCCAACGGAATCACTACTGCCTTCACCGCAACCGTCACAGTCGCTGCTAACATTGAAATTGACCCAAAGAATTTCACTGGAGCGATTGCTTGTGTGATCTCCGACCCCACAGCAATCGACATCGGAAATAGAGTCGTCCTTTGAAGCTGATAATGCCTGTTCTCGGCATCATCACTACCTTTACCGCTGTTGGTACCGATCTTCTTCTTCGTTATTACCATCTCTGACGACAGTTCTAAGCGCTGTCAATCCTTCAAGTGCTCCCGGCGTGTCTGATGCCTATTATAGACATTTTTGATATTACTTAACCGCCAATTTTGCTATTCCAAACATCCTTGCTCGTTGGCACAACAAAAGCAGGATCGTTATATAGGTAATCTCTCTTTGACAATGATTAATCCTTCCTCTTGAAATTTTTGTTCCAGTAATTATCTATGCAAACTATTAATGTGCTACATTTAACGTACGACGTATTCTTGACGATTATGGATGATCCAAACCGCTGTGAAATTAAACAAACATGTTTGTGATGATTTCTTTAAAAATGGACATTTATATATTTTAGTCTATTTGTAATACTAATGTTTAAATGAATTCTTCTTTTTAATCTATTGTACTTTTGCACAATTTTTTTTAAACTATGATGATAATGGGAAAATCTCTTACGTGTAGGACTAGTTGAGTTAATGAGCTTCATCCTTCGGTTAGAATAAAATACAAACGGCACTGAAATAACCCACCCAATAGCATACAAACTTTGCATCTAAATGTGATGATCGGTGTCACGATATCTCCAATGTCATTTAATGCACGATAAGTAAATGGGATGGAATTTCAAGATACTTTTAGCAAATGAAGAGAGAATAAACAATAAAGAGAGAGGTAGAAAGTATGCATAAGAGAACAGGGAGAAACGAATGTTGCCAATGCGTTCTGCCAAGCATGCAATGATCATGAGGTCAGCAACAAAGATGCACTGACGGAGAGTGCCAAGGAGATCGCATCTCATCGTGAGTAAAATAGCAGCGTTTGAGATGATCAGTCACCGTCGGTGACGTCAGCTTTAGAACAGCTGGTGAAAGTGTAAGTAAAATTGCTTATGATAATAATAATGATGATCACCACGTTAAAGGCATTTGTATTATTTGTATTAAAGGCATTTGTATTTACTTTATATACATATACAATAACTATTCGATTTAAATAAGCAAAGATGAAACATCACAATCTTAATGTTCGTCATGAATGAGTTTACCCGAGTCGAAAAGTCCAATCTTTGTGTTTGTCTTCCTTGGAAACCTTCCAATCCCTTAATATTAAAATACACATCATCCTGAAATATTTCAGTTTCAAGAATACATATTTCAATTACAATGATGTACCTAACTGACTACATGTGTCATACGTGTGATTTCATTTCAGTGTAATCTATCAAGGAATTCGATGTTTTCTATCAATTTTTGCAGACAAGTCGATGTTGCGGGCAAGATAACAAGCTTACTTGAACTCGCAGGCCCTGCGTTCAGATTATTTGGCGCGAGATTTAAAGTAAAGGTTGTACAAATTCCTTCGGAGTGACTCAAGACAGTCAGTCTTTGGGAGAAGTTACTTGACATTGTCACAAATTTAGCTACATTAATTTCAATTTTCTCTTTAAAGCAAAGAAATTATACATTAAAATGAAATAATATATCAATTCGATTCCAGATTCTCAATTGAGAAAAAAAGGATTTAAAAATTGATCAAAAGTATATTGATTTTATAATCCTCTTTACTTAAGAGTGTTATAAAAGCATGATATTTCTACGTTCAGGTTTAATAGACAAATAATTTTGTCTGTTAAAAGCGCTGTCCGTCTGTAAGCGATTATTGTTATCATAGGGAGACTTGTTAATTTATTTCACATTATTGCTAAATACAATAAATACTTTACTGAATTTCATATCACAACACAAAACGAAAACAAGGAAACAATTTGCAATTCAAACATATTCCTGACACTTAGCAAAGATGTTTATAAAGGGAGAATTTATTAAAAAAATAAACACGAAATAATAATTATAAGTAGTAAAGAATAAAAATATAATACAATTATCGGTTATTTGATAGAAAAATTCTGGCAAACTTACATTCGTATGAAGCTATTATTCACTGCCTGGCGCCGCTTCAGCTTGCGCATGTACACCCTTTTCTGGATTTTAAGGGGAAATGAGTGCGGAGTCAGGGGAAGTTGCCCGTGCCCGTAGGAGCGCCGGGCTTCCCAGGCGGGCAAGCAGTTCGTGCGGGCGCGGTTTGACGCGCCTGATTTATTGCTTTTACTCCCTCATCCGAACGGAAAAAGCAACCGACAAACTTAGATCATGTGACTACATGCGCTTCTGCATGAGTTAAGGATGAGTGACCAGAGGTAAGGAACTCCTTTCCAGAGAGGCATAATTGTCCTTCCAAAATCATTTTCAAAAATGCATCCCACAAGGGGGCCGTGGACCTTATGGCACAGTACAGTGGAGAGCGCGGCAGGAGTTCCGCAGAGACATGGGTATTAACCCGTTTGTTGTGCAACGGTTATCTTTCCCACCTACCAAGTATTGCCTTTCAAAAAAACATCCTTTCAATCCTGGTCGGTCCGTGTCATGCAGAAGCTTGTGTGAAAGACAGTTTATTTGGACGGAGCCGTTCCTGATATCTGTTGTATTGTGGCATGAAGGAACGGACCAACCATACATCATCCTCTTCAGCCTGAATACTTATGCACCTGTCAGAAACCCCATTATCGATATCGGCTAACGTAGCTGAGATAAAACGAGGTATCGCGGCAACTCTCCTCTCAAAAAGAGGACGGAGATGGGTCCGCGGGCAAACCCCGAAAGACGTTGAGAGGGTAGATTCTAAACTTGCACTAAGTGTAATGGATAATGTAAAAGGAGGACATCCCTCTCTTCTGGAAACCAGCATGCTAGGGAGACTTGCAAATAGTCGGGGAATAAGTGATTGATTATTTAGTTTCCGGGTGAGGACCCTACGGTGGTTATTAGTCCCGTATATGTGGTACTTGTTATAACTCGGGAAGTGGCAGTAATCCCTCTCCGAGGGAACGTGAGCCAATCTACATTCTTGCGTCAACCTACACGTCGAGTTGCGAGGTTTCCTCCACCAGGTATCTCTTGAAGTCGGATAAGGTTCCAATCGCGAGCTCATGGGTTAAAGAGGAGAGAAGGTGGCAAGGGTGTGAAACGAAAGATCGCACGCGATCCGTGGCCTGTGTGTTTAGGGACTGCTTAGTATCCGACTGGTATTGTTTGGAGCAACCGCAGTAAACTACCAATAACAGCAGCCGGTCACTCCTGACAGCGGCTGAATTCGACCTACAAGTTAGTTAGATGTCTTATTTTACGTGGAGAGATTCGGGCCATTAGGCCCGCTCTTCCGTCTAACGACGCAAATTTCGCTACGCTCCTTTCACCCCCTTGCGGACAAAGGAAGTATTATTTTGGGCGACAAAACAGGCGGATCTGAATTTTGCGCAGAGGCTTCTTTTAGGTTTGAGGATATTTTACATAAAGTAAATATATTACGTGGGACAGCCGACTTTACTTCCCCTCCGAAGGAAGGCGTACGAAGGATTTTTTCGCCCTTAAAAATCCACGGCGAACGGGTTTGAACCCGCAACCTAGGGTACAACAGTCCGGTACGCTGACCGTTATACCACTGAATCCACAGAAGTCTAATGTCCTGAATCTGCCCCGCCCCGCCCAGCTCCGCCCAGCCCAGCTCTGCCCCGGCCCGCCCCGCCCCGCCCAGCGCCGCCCAGCCCAGCCCCGCTCAGCTCCATCCCGCCCAACTCTGCCTCGCCCAGCTCTGACCCGCCTCGCTACTCTTCTTCCCCTTTCTCCCCTTGCCCTATTCAGCCTCGCCCTCCCTCACCGAGCCGAGCCGGCTACCCGTCCGCTATCACCGCAGGAGCTGGGATGAATGGAGCCCCTCTCTCCGGGCCGCGCCCTGGGCCCCGCCAGTTTCCTCCTCCCTATCTCCCCGGCCGGGCCGTGGAATTCACGCCTGCGCCCCTCCTTTGGAGGACGCGTGGGGACCTTATCTCCACGAGCGCCTGCTGGCGATGTAACTCATGGGTTAACGGTCGCCTTCACCTTTCCCAGCGCGTTGACCTCCGGGATGCACCGGCAATTGTTCTCAGCGATTGGCGGCTGTCCTCGCCTCCGCCGCGGCGCCGCGTCACGGAGGGGATCTTTATAAGTGAAGATGCAAGGCTGCGCGACAGGTGTCGAGAGGTTCAAATTCGCAATTCATTCACATGTACAGAATGATAATAATGACAGAATATACAGAATGACAATAATAATAATAATAATAATAATAATAATAATAATAATAATAATAATAATAATAATGACAATAGTAATACCTTCTTTCTCCCATGATTGGCGAAAGGAGCGTAACGAAATTTGCGTGGTCAGACGGAAGAGCAGGCCTCATGGCCTGAGTCTCGCCACGTAAAATAAGGCAAATTCAATTCAATTCAATTAATAATAATAATAATAATAATAATAATAATAATAATAATAATAACAATAATAATGTCGAATATTCGCCTATATTATTTTTATTTTCTGGATGTTCTGATGTGGTAATCAGAAAGAGGAAATTGTTACGAATTCTTCTGTTTTCTTGGAATGGTATAACCTTTCGTATTCTTTTGGAAAGCAGCCCTTTTTGTTCTTGTCGTGTTCTTTTTTATTCTCAAACTATGGAAATGAAATAGATAAAAGCCTATTGCCTGGATCCTTTGAAATGAATGATGATGATGATAATGAAACGTTAATAATTACGTTTCGTTTTCTGTTGTTCCTGAATAATAAAACCGAAACTATGTAGGAGAGAAAAAAAGTTTCAGCAACGTTCTTAATTAGCGTATGATCATTTCAGCCGGTTTACATGTAATTCCATTCTAATAATTCAAATATAATGCAATAACAGACCACAATAATTTAAGCACTCATTTTTTATTAATACCAATTGTCTTTCCTGAAATTGTCATATATGATGATAGATCGGTAATTGCTATGTTTTACCGCGTAATAAAGGGACAAAATAAATAGTGCGCGTTATGTTTAGCAAATCTGAAATAGGAATGTGGGCGAGGCATCGGTGAACAAACGAATTACAGGGCAATGCGTGTAATATATCATTACTGATTTATTCTTCGTGTTGGTGTGCGTTAGCATTCGCGTGGGGGATTCATTTCTCACGCATGCTAACATTTACGTTGAAACTGAGCCAAGTCACGATCCCATTGTCGATTTTTCTCCTCAACATTTTTCACGTCATTATACTATTAAAGTAATAAATGGTGTAACGATGTCGCTAGGCGCTATATTAAAGGTTAATATAAGACCAATGTCAGTACATCAAAATGCAGTATCTAGAGAGCTTTTTTAAACAGCTCACAAATATGTTATTTGTATCTACATATTATTCACTTTAAGTAAATTACATCAGCATTTATAAAGATTCTGTTGAAATATTCCACGACAATACCTGATTATAAAACAGACCACACGCCTCGTGTGTCAAGAAACGATACCGCATGTGTCCCATCATGAACTCTGTATTCCGTAA
This sequence comes from Teleogryllus oceanicus, assembly GCA_964035755.1. NCBI lineage: Eukaryota > Metazoa > Arthropoda > Insecta > Orthoptera > Gryllidae > Teleogryllus > Teleogryllus oceanicus. The sequence continues at coordinate 44,808,394 of CAXIVR010000007.1, read as the reverse complement.
ATGATCCACTATAATTTGAAAGAGGAAGAAGGAAAATCTCATAATGCTAACCAACAAGTAAGACATGCTTATATAATGTTTCAGACCTTATCCTTAGTGCGTTGACATCGTTAAAATATACTGCTTTCTTCTCTCGTCGGCTTGGAACTAGGGTAGCACGAAGCAGACTTCAAGAAGCAGGAAGTAAATAATATCCAATTAACCTCCGTCTATTTATGCCTATGGACGGAGCCCGACGTATAAGAGAAACATAGGAGTGGAAGTAGTAAATTCGCCAAAACGACTGATGTCGCTCAGGGTATCATCTGATGTCACTGCACTATATCTGACTGGGATGTCCGAGGATTCGAGTTCCGACAGCGCAGAAGCAGGATTTTCGACACTAGCCACATAACAAGATGGAATCTGCTGTCTGGAGGAGAATTCTAGCGACTGGTTGCTCTGATCGGGTGGATTTCCGTGGTTTCTCCGATCAACACCAAGCAAATGTTGAAGCACTACTCTAACAAACGGATCATGGACCGCGCGCGATATTTCCTTTCTCTTTCTTGTTCTATCCTCTCCCCTCACATTCACACACTTGCACTTCCATGCACTACACCACCACACATGTCGGGAGACGCAGTCGTGAGCTTAAAGCTTGCCCATGCTGTGGAGGAGCCTCGCTAGTGGAATACACCTTGATGAGAAAACCCCGCAAGCCTACGAGTAGGTCGGCGTCGGATATTATCATCCAGCAGGGAACCGCGTCGCCTCCACTCCATACATACTTGTACTAGATTTACGAACTAATGACCATAATCGGAAGCGGTAGTTCAGTGCATCAACTGATTTCATTGCAGCGCCTCTGACCAGGAGGTGCTAGGTTCGAGTCCTGACGGCCACAGGATTTTCGACACTAGCTTTTCATCTAGGTCGAATTCAGTCGCTGTCTGGAGGAGAATTCTAGAGGACGGCTGCTCTGATCGGTAGTTTTCCGTGGTTTCTCCGATCAGCACCAGGCGAATGCCAGAGTAGTACCCTACCAAACGGGCCACGGATCGTGCGCGATCTGTCCCTCCTCTTCCTTGTCCTATCCTCTCCTCTTACACACACACACTAACATGCACTACACTACCACATATTCCGGAAGACCGGTCGGGAGCTTGGAGCTTGTTCCGGCTGGGGCGGTGCCCTGCTGGTGGGATAGTCCTGGTTAGGGGGAAACCCGACTAGCCGACGGTAGGTCGGCGCCGGATCTCGCCATCCAGGGGGGGGGAAGATGACCGCCATCTCCGAGAAAAAACATGCACTACATTAACGGGACTAATGATCGAAGCAGTTGACGCTCCCGGAAACACGAAAAAAGTCAATCAATCAATAAAGACCATAACAGTTGACGCGCCCAGAAACAGGATACAATCAATCTTCATTCGCCAACTGACCTTGCGTCTGCCATTAGCAAACGTTAAGACCGGCGTTACCATGATACATTCGCAATCACACCTCCCGGGCTCACACACTCCCGCGGAAGTGCAGAGCTCTGACTCCGTCACTTTCGCCGGCAGCTGCTTGCAGCGAGCGGTCGAGACGGATCGGCCCAGTGGCCTAGTGGGGACCTCCACAGCCGCCGCCAACACCGCGCGGACAGCTACCGCCTGCCCTATAAGGCAAAGCGTCCGCACAATAGCCCAGCGCCAGGCCGCCTTTTACGGGATGCGATCCCGGGTCTTTTTGTCTCCGGGACGAAAAGCCACGGCCACCGCTACCTCCTCGTCGGATCATCGCCCATTGCGCACCACCCGCTGTACATTGCCTACTGTCCATCGCCCATTCTCACCACTCACTGCCCATCACCCACTGTCAGCCACCCATCGCCATCACCCAGTGGACGATAGTCTGCCTGTTGCCCACCTACTATCGTCCACTGCCTATCGCCAAACGCTTACCAGCCACTGCAATCGCCATCGCTCTTTTCTCATCCATCATTGTCCACTACCTATCGCTCACCACGCACCATTACCTATTGCTCTCCGCTTATTGACTCCTGCCCATTACCCATCACACACCGCCCATCCACCACTCTCTATCGTCCTCTACCCATCGCACATGGACTACCGGTCACTGCCCATCGCCAAACACTCACCATCTACTGAACATCGTCCATTGTTCACAGCCTATCATCACAGTCTACACAATCGTCCACAGCCTATCGCCAAACGCTCACCACTCACTGCACATCACCCATCGCCCTCTTCTCATCGACCATTGTCCACTACCTATCGCTCATCACCTAATGCTCACCGCTTATTGCCTTCTGCCCATGCACATGCACTGCACATCGCCCATCGCCCTCTTCTCATCGACCATTGTCCACTACCTATCGCTCATCACCTAATGCTCACCGCTTATTGCCTTCTGCCCATGCACATGCACTGCACATCGCCCATCGCCCTCTTCTCATCGACCATTGTCCACTACCTATCGCTCATCACCTAATGCTCACCGCTTATTGCCTTCTGCCCATGCACATGCACTGCACATCGCCCATCGCCCTCTTCTCATCGACCATTGTCCACTACTCCCCCCACCCCCGTTTCCGCCCTCCCTCCACGTTCCCCGCCCGCCCGGCAGCGGCGGTGGCAGCGGCGACGCGGACCCCGTAATAACATAATGAAAGCTTGCCTTATACGGCTTTCCTGAATGGAGCAAGGTTAGGGGCGTCGTTTTTGTGGCGGTGGTGGCGGCGCCGGCGGTCGCCCGACCAATTAGAGCCCGTGAGCGGCTTCTGTACAAGGAAGCGGCGCGGCGCGGCGCGACCGCAGCGGCTCAAGTGCACTCGCACCGCGGCGCGGCCTCGCCCGCCGCCACTTCCGATTCGCGCTATTTGCGTTGCCGACTTACCAGTCTCGGAGTAGAGACTTGGGGATTGATATCATGATATTGATCCCCTGCAGCATTCCCGTATAACTGTTGAGTGGCACAGAATGGTTCCTATATTCGCTACATTCGATCGAATCGAGACTTGAGGATTGATATCATGTAATCGATCCCCTGCGGTATTCCTGTATAGTTGTTGAGCGGGACAGAGTGGTTGCTACATATAATGAACGAATTTTAAAATGTCATATCAAATCGATAATATTGGATCACTTTTAATTTTTTAAATTAACAGTGTATTTTCAGCCTTGGCCGTCGCCACTTCCGATTCGCGCTATTTTCGTTGTGGACTTACCAGTGTCGGAGTCGAGACTTGGGGATTGATATCACGATATTGATCCCCTGCAGCGTTCCTGTATAACTGTTGAGCGGCACAGAGTGGTTGCTGTATACGCTATATTCGATCGAATCGGCTCTTGGGGATTGATATCATGTAATCGATCCCCTGCAGTATTCCTGTATATCTGTTGACCGGGACAGAGTGGTTGCAATATATAATGAACTAATTTTAAAATGTCATATCAAATCGATAAAATTGGATCACTTTTAATTTTTTAATTAAAAGTGTGTTTACAACCTCGGCCGCCGCCACTTCCGATTCGCGCTATTTTCGTTGCCGACTTACCAGTCCCGGAGTCGAGACTTGGGGATTGATATCATGATATTGATCCCCTGCAACATTCCCGTATATCTGTTGAGTGGCACAGAATGGTTCCTATATTCGCTACATTCGATCGAATCGAGACTTGGGGATTGATATCATGTAATCGATCCCCTGCAGTATTCCTGTATATCTGTTGACCGGGACAGAGTGGTTGCTATATATAATGAACTAATTTTAAAATGTCATATCAAATCGATAAAATTGGATCACTTTTAATTTTTTAATTAACAGTGTATTTTCAACCTTGGCCGTCGCCACTTCCGATTCGCGCTTTTTTCGTTGCCGACTTACCAGTGTCGGAATCGAGACTTGGGGATTGATATCACGATATCGATCCCCTGCAGCATTCATAACAGTTGAGCGGCAAAAGTGGTTGCTATATTCGCTACATTCCATGAAATCGAGACTTGGGAAATGATATCATGTAATCGAGTGGTTGCTACATATAATGAACTAATTTTAAAATGTCATATCAAATCTGTAAAATTGGGTCACTTAATTTTTTAAAATTAAAAGTGTTTTTACAACCTGTTCGTATGTGTGAATTCCACACATATTACTTACAAAATTAACAGTGATTGAAGAAGATACACATTAGTATCTCTCCATTAATACAGTTGATGCACTTCAAAATCAATACGGCTTGAATTTTTTTAAACATTTTATTTCTAAAATGTCATTCATATTTACGGCTAAAGTATTGGTATTATTTCATTCAAAAAAGAAATAAACACTTCTAGTTAAATGCGAGATGAAAGAAATGGAAAATAATTGTGAATTTATCAACTGACAACAGGGTAGCGTACAGCAATCCACAGCAATATCTCAACCGGTCTGTACCAGTTTTGAGCATCTTCACATACGTAACTCATACTGTACTTGGGCAGAAGGTCGAGATTGCTATTGATTGCTGTTCGCGATTGTTTTAAAATCCTAATACTGACTCTGGGAACATTACTGAATTTCTGAAGTATCGATACTGATCAATATTTGAAGTACAGAACCAGTACTCGATCCAGGTAATTTATGCAGAGTGTATTGAGCTCAATATCGAAGACAAAAACAAACATTAACGTATCAATAAAATATATAAAAAAGTTCTGTGAAATGTAAGAATTAATCAAGAAGAAACATCTCTTTACATCAAATTGACCACTAATTTTACCCCCAAGAAGTTATCCTCCTGGTACATATCACAAATAAATTTGAGAAATTTAATCAACAATACCAATACGATACAATAAATATTTTTATGACTTACTTTTCTTCTTCATAACTGTAAAAAAGGAAATTAGATTTCGATTTTGAAGATACGTGCCCTGGCATTCTTTCTCTGTAAACCGTCTCCACCCCTATCTCCTCATCCTTCCCCTCCTTCGCCGCCACCTTCTCCTCCGCCTCAGAAACTGCGTGTAGAGTTCGAACGGCTCGACGGCAGCGTATCCATTTCGACTGCCGCTGACGGCTACCGAAAAAAGCTGGACGGTTCTTCGATTTGTACACCGCCCGACAACTTTTTCTCGCGACTGACACTGCTATTTGTAGGGGCAACTAACAAGCGCAGTCTGTTTTTTTTAGGAATGTATTTTTGACGCACGTTCCGCTTAAGGGAACAAGATCTCTTCGATTTGTTTTGGTTCCTCTCAAAATGTGTTGTGTTTCGCGTGCTAAGCATTGTTGAACGTGTCAAAAGAACGTGCAGAAATGAAAAGATTGATCGGACATAAATAACTACGTTAAGGGATAAAAACGATAGCATTCTTTATTGTATTCCTTCTGTGTTCGTATTTCGTTAGAAGGTACCATCCAACTTCCAAATGGGAAAGCTTCTAACTACCCTTTTAGAAGTTGATAAGAAATAGGCCCCTCAACGAAGAGAGGATGTAAATAAAAGAATTTAAAAGTGAATTATTCAATCCGGATCCCCATTTTAGATTCAAGAGCATGAGTTTTTACCATTAAACGTCGCATTTCTGTGTTTAACGGGAAGAAAGGGGACTCGACCACAGCGAGAAATTCTTCGTTCACACTCTTCCATTCAGTTTTTTAACGAATTCAATTGTGATTTCGAAAAACAAATTTTGAAATATCAATCAATATTCTCTTCAAAACACGGGTTATCAGTAGAATATTGAGTTGAATTTGGAGGCAACTCTGCAGGTTTAGAGTCCTTTTAATTGAGTTTTGTACAATACAAAATACCACACAATATTACTGATATTTGTCATTGAGTCTTCGAGTCCTTAGGATTTTTGTAATATTAAACTAAAAGGCAACTACATTCGAAGATAGCTCTTGAGCCCACACTACTGATTTCTTCAATAGATATTTCTTCATTATATTTCTGAAAAAGCGACTTACTCATTTCTGTGTTCTTATTATTCAAGTGCAGTGTCACTAATGAAATATTGGCGGTTGATAAGTCAACTGGTAATTGGATTTGCTAAACAATTACGAAAATATTTAAATATTATTGAATAAACGACGATTTATTTTTGTCAGCAACCCACAATTACGATGTAAAAACATGTCCTATACCAGATTCCGATATAAAATTCTATATTAGAGCAGTTACTCCTGTATCTTTTATGTCGTTAGAGGTCAGATTAAGGTCATAACTAGTGGTCATAACTAGTAGTCATAACGTTAAGGTCATAACTAGTGGTGCTAAAACAGCACATACTTTCTCGCCCGTACTTTCACGAACAATTTCACGCCCGTACTTTCACGCAATCGAAGCCGTAAATTTTGAAGGGCGAAAAAATTCTTCGCACGCTTTCCTACGCAGGAGAAGTAAAACTGACTCTTCTATGTTGTAAATACCGACCAGAGCATTCGTCCACTAGAATTGTCCTTCAGACAGCGACAGAAATCGACCCAGCTAGCTGGCTAGTATCGAATATCCTGCCACCGTCGGGACTCGAACCCCAGGACCTCCCGGCAAGATGCACTACAATGACATCAGTTGAAGTTCTGAGTCACCTTCGGCGGCACTCTCTCTCCCGAAAGCACGCCCGCGCGCTGTCCCCTGTTTCTTGTCCTCCATCGTCGCCTGGTCGCAGCGCGGTGACAGGTCTCCCAGGGCAGGACAGGGCGTGCCCTGGACCGCGGCCGCGAACTCGGAATTTCTCCGCGCGGCCCATAACGCATGCCAGATAAAGAACTCTCTCTGCAGGAGAGCGCGAGCGCCCGCGGCGAAAGCGTGGGATGCATAATAACAGGCTACCTGCGCCGTGACGTCACCAGGCCGTGTGCGCCGCGCTGCCGAGCGCCTTAAGGCCGCGAGCCTTAGTGGGTGGGCGCGGCGCGGCGCTGAGCGCGACCAGCGAGGCACGGCCATTCGGGGGTCCGCTCGGACAACGAGCAATCTGTGTCCTCCCCCTATCTGAGAGGCAATGTGCGAGGAAAGATGGCCATACACGAGCAAGTGCGACTGGCGAGCCTGGCTCGCGCTGCTTATTTTTGTTGTAAATCCGTTGCTGCTGTTACCTGGTGCATTTTTTTCTACAAAGGAGCAGCTGAGAACAACGATAGTTTTACAATTGCGTGAGCTAAGATCGTTTTGTGGGATATGCCGTGTAGTCATCAAAGCGTGCGTACCGTGCTGCCGCGAGCCTTAGTGGGTGGGCGCGGCGCGGCGCTGTGCGCGACCAGCGAGGCACGGCCATTCGGGGGTCGGCTCGGACAACGAGCAATCTGTGTCCTCCCCCTATCTGAGAGGAAATGTGCGAGGAAAGATATATAAAAGCCATACACGAGCACGCGCGTCTGACGAGCCTGGCTCGCTCTGCTAATTTTTGTTGTAAATCCGTTGCTGCTGTTACCTGGTGAATTTTTTTCTACAAAGGAGCAGCTGAGAACAACGATAGTTTTACAACTGGTGTGAGCTAAGCTCGCTCGTTTATGGGATATGCCGTGACATCATCAAGGCGTGCGCACCGCCTGCCGTGCGCCTTAAGGCCGCGAGCCATAGTGGGTGGTCGCGGAGTGGCGGTGAGTGCGTCCAGCGAGGCACGGTCGTTCGGGGGTCGGCTCGGGCGAAGGGTAGTCTACGCCCGCCCTCTATCTGAGAGGCATTGCACGTGAAAATATGTGGTTACACGAGAAAATGAGACTGACGACCCTTGCTCGCGCTGCTTTTTTTGATGTTGTAAATCGTCACCGCTGCTTTCTGGACCATTGTTCCCCACTGAGGGCAATGGGAGATTTACAACTGCGTGAACTAGGCTCGCTGGTTTATTGGTTGTATTGTGAGGTCATCGAGACGTGTGCGCCGCGCTTCCGTGTGCCTTAAGGCCGCGAGACTTGGTGAACGAGCAGTCTGCGCCCGTGCCCGTGAGAGGAAATGTGCGTGGAAAAATGGCCATACACGAGTAAGTGCGACTGGTAATTGTGGCTCGCGCCGTTTATTTTTAGTTGTATATCCGCCGCCGCTGTTACTTGCTGCATTTTTTTTCCTTAGTCAAGCAGCTAATGGGAACGGTAGATTTAAAACTGGAGTAAGCCAGGCTCGTTCTCATCTGGGTTATTTTTAGACCCCGAAAGGCCGTTTACCTTCTTCGAGAAACACGAGTCTCGTACACAAATGCACTAGATTCTTTTGTCAGAATTTTAATTCTTTGAATACTGCATATTCCACTGCCAGAATTGGACATTTATGTTCTCTGATTGATAATTCTTTTTGGTTATCTCTAATATTCTCTAGATGGTTGTGAAAGCAGATTAGTGAGTATCGAGAACAAATCGTGATCCTCCCTTTTTTCATCTTACGACTTCTCTAATTCTTGTGTTCGGAAAATGTGCTGGGCGTCTGTGTTTTTCCTCACATGGGATATCAACATTTTGTGTAATGCCACGATTTCGTGGGATATCAGAATTTCTACTAGAACGCAGATGTCACGCCAAAATTGAAATTGGGCTTTAATATGAAGAGGTGATAACGAAAATTAACCGAAATCGTAACAGTTGATTTCGAGGATGAATCGGTTGGTGATACAGCCTTCGTCTGACTGGACGTATCCCAATAGCAATCCACGGTCATCTCCTCCCAAGCCTTTTACTTTATCCCCAATAGAAACATAGCCCAATTGCATACCTTTCTGTTTTCCTCGTGAGTACAAGGAAAATCTCGCTCCGGTAGCGGTGCTTACAAATTCGTTCTTTCGATTTTATATTTGAAGAACATGAAAGAGAAAAAAACGCGTTATTTATCGTTATTCATTTTGTGTTACTGTTGTATTATAATGGCCAGATACAGTAAGGAAGACGTTATTTTGTAATTCAAGTATATCGAATGTTGATTTCTACGTGCATCACGAGCTGCTCCAAGGTGGGGGGAAAAGGCCCTTCTTTCAAATGAGAAGAATTCAAATAATTGTAATTCAGTTAGATCACGTACACAGTTCCGAAGATTCTGTTACATTCACCTGTGATCGAGCATTATCTAGTTTGTTGCGAAAACATCTAATTGCGTTACTCATGAAAGGAAATTTCTATATTTTTCCTCCTTCCATGATCCAAAACAATGGTCGGGATGCAATCGGCCTAAGTCTTTTAAAGCAGTCAAAATTGAAAGGGGACCAACTGGGAAGAGGAGGTGAGAGAAATCGACCGTGAGATGCAATCGGCCGATTCCCGTTCGGACGTGGGTTTACACATGCATAATGGCAGATTCTTGTGTTGGTTGTTAGTGATTCCGGGCGCGTCAACTACCAAGGTCAATAGTCCCATAAGTATAGCAGATGTTTTTCCCCGGAGGTGGCAGATATCTTTCCCCGCTGGATGGCGAGATTCGGCGCCGACCTACCGTCGGCTAACGGATATCCCCAACCAGGTATCTCCCACCAGCGGGACACCATCCCAGCTGGGACAAGCTCTAAGCTCCCAATTGGTCTCCCGGCATGTGGGGTAGGGTGGTGCATGTTAATGTAAGTGTGTATAAGGGGTGGGGATAGGACAAGAAAGGGGAAGGAAAGATACCGCGCGGTCGGTGGCCCGCTTGTTAGGGTACTGTTCCGACATTCGCCTGGTGTTGATCGGAGAAACCACGTAAAACTAACGATCCGAGCAGCCGGTCGCTAGAATTCTCCTCCAGTCAGTGACTGGATTCGCCCTGGTTGACAAGCAGGTGTCGAAAATCTTGGTACTGTCGGGACTCGAACCTAGGACCTCCCAGTCAGAAGCACTGCAATGATATCAGTTGATGCACTGAGCCACCTCTCCCGGTCAGAATCTTTGGGTATAATGGGATTGGAGTATCAACACTGCTCGGCCAAAAAAGGAGCGTGGACAGAATGTGGAAAGAATGTATGCCGGATATTTACGTTAAGGGAAGTTCCTACATCTAAATATATGGTGCTCATAACCAAATTCAGTTGATTTACGTCCTCTGAAGATTGGCTGCAACCTTAACTGAACGTATCTACCATGATTTTCAGGTATGTAGTCAAATGATTACTTATTCGCGAGATCATAAAAGGACCTGCAGCTCCGAAATAGAGGTTAACTTTATTTGAGATACCTGTGGATATAATCATTACTTTAATGCGATTTGTAAGAGAATCGAAAAGATTCGCTTACACAAACTTTTCGCTCAAATGCGTATTTAATATGTTTGATGCAATATGATTTAGATGTTCGTAAAAGAAACTTCACCCTCCTATTACATAAGTGAGGCTAGATTCACGTTGGAACAAAGTTCAGCAACCAATGTCATGTATTTTCAGGTATAATTTACAAGAAAGAATTGAATCTTGTACAGTGCTATTCTTTCAGGAACTAACGAAACAGAATCGTTCTCCGAATTGATCGACTATCGAAACAGCTATCGAACTAAACAACTATCGAAACTGTTCTCCCGAATCCGAATTCGGGTGAACACGGATTCAACGAATTGGAGGGGCGACATAATTGGGCGCAGGCCGTGGCCCGTTGTTTAGGAACTCCTCCGACACACACCTATAATTGATCAGAAAAAAAAAACACTACTACAGAGGCGACCTCTTCAATTTTCATCCAGACAGATGCGTCATCGTATCAACTACTTCACCGCTATTGATACTCTACGACCGTCGGAACTCGAAACTAGGAGCTGCGCAATCTCTACGCCAGCAGCACCACCGTATTCATTTCCGAAGATATTCATTTAAGCGCCGGCGACGTGCTGTCTGAGCCGTTCTGACATCCGCATTGCGATGCGGCATATATGGCCCCCGATTCAGAGGTTGACCTTCGGAAAATGCCAACCCGCCAAGATATATTGGGACCGATATTGCATGAAGGCCCACACCAAATGCAGTTTTTTCCTTCTATCGTCGAACGAATACTTCGTTTCGGGCGACACGCAGTCTGTGGGGAAGAGTGTGGTAAAGGCGATTGATAAAAACAGTTTATCAGGGAAGCAGAACCTCGGCGATACGATTTACAAAGGTGGATTTGTGCATGAAGTTTGAAAATAAAATGTTAATTTGAAACAAACATTGTGACTTCTAAGTTGGCCCAGGTCATGACTCGTTCTTTCATTTTATTCAGAAAGCTTTCGTGATGTGCCGGACAAAATGGGAATTCTTACAATCAACTCAGAAATCTTCATAATCTTTGTATAACGTTTTTTTTTCCATTTTATTTATCTACGGGGTGCGGGATAAACGTTTTTGGAAAGTCCAGGATATCATCTTCACTGAGAATATGGAAATGTGTGCTATGAATCTAGGTATAGGAAAGAAAAGTTGCCATGAAATATATTTTGAGCACTTATTGATTCCTTTATTCTAGTTCTGCTTCTGCATCCACTTCTACTTGAATTCTAACTGTTAAATAATTATTTGAGGTTCACAATGTTTGTACTGTATAATTAGGCTATAAATCAAGATAGCAAGGGATCTTTTTCGCTAGCTATCATTTTATATTACATTTAAATAATGGTTTATAACGTTTATATAATATTTATGTGATTACAAAAGGAATTTTGCTTCTTATTTCATTTTTTTAATATTGAAAATATAAACTAACGAAAACAGGTTTCAAAAGAAAACACGTATTTTGAGATGAATGCTACTCAGCCTGAAAAGAGATATTTTTAGGGTATCACTATGGGTGGAATACATAAACAGAAAATTAATTTTGTGGTTAAAAATAGTAGTGATGGAAATCTAGAGGTTCTTTGAGTGGGAGATGAGACAGAATGAAGGAGAAAACTAAATCCTCACTTCCTCACGCCAAATAAACAAAATTTGATACTTTTTAAAATGATTATACGCAAGTGTTGCTAGCATAAATATAATTTTTCCATAAGATTATCACTGGCAGATACGTATTAATGTTTCGAATAAGTTAATCAATTTACGTCTTTTTCGAAACGGATGAAAGGAAATAAGATTATGGTTCGTGTTTTAGCGTTGTTTTTGTGCACTTATTTCTCTTGACGTATGGTCAACCTACAAGCACCAACAAATTGGGGTTTTGGAAACCAGATCTCTAAGGAGTTTTAGGAACCAGATCTCTAGGGATTTTTAATTAAAAATGTATTTATTTTACCAGTTTAAGCATGAGAAGCCTGTATTAACATGGAAATGCAGTAGTGAAACAACTGTGTACTCTTATGCGATTGCCATGAATTGCTGTAATGCTCGCACTCCCACTCACTCTCTCTCTTTCTTTCATTCTCACTCTCTCTTTCTTTCATTCTCACTCTCTCTCTCTTTCACTCTCACACACTCATTAATAGAACTAAATTATTTAATAGTACCTCTACAAAATTTACTGAATTTTAAAATACTCTTAATTCAAGTTGAGTGACATTTATCCCAACGATCTCTTGATACGAATGTTTCATTAAAACATGTTCGTGAATAAATTAGAGAAGTGGTCGTTTCAATTTCCTTCTCAGAAAAATTGATGATGCAGTTTGTTGATACTCGATTCTGTTAACGATGTGATTTAATCGAATTCGGAACGATCGTATTTCCTTGCGTAGTAGGATATCCTAATTTGGTTTATAACATAGCGTTAGTCAATACTTCTTTCAAAAGAAGTAGTATTTAAGATTTTAATTTGTCAAATTTAATTAATTATTCAAACGTCGATTTCATTAGGTAGTTTAGATATTTTGAAACCAATACCTACATAAATCGGATAATTCTATTTTAGGAAATTATTATGAGATAATTTTAAGCAATATTATATCATACATTTAAAGTAGATTGCACGTGTAACTCACATTTTAGAATGATCACGGCGAAGTAACGGGCGTGCATGAGGAGTGTTCAATCAATTTGAAACGACCTTCGTATGTACGCCTACAGCAAGAACACACTTTGCTAATACAAAATTACTCGTCACTTAATTCGAATAGCCCTTTCACGTGTGTGAACAGAAATGTACACATTTCAGTGCCAACGAGTGGCCAACGAATGGCCAACGAGTGACCATCGAGTGGTCAAGGAGTGGCGAACGACTGACCAACGAGTGACCAACGAGAGACCAACGAGTGGTCAACGAGTGGCCAACGAATGACCAACGTGTGGCTAACGAGTTGCCCTTCGTACATTCCCGCGTTCAGCACTCAGTTAGCGAGATTTAAAATTAAAAATATTAAATGTAGTCGTGTCAGTTGCTCTTTAATGTTTGAATTTTGTCCCTGTGATTGAATATGTAAGTATGGATTGATTGATGATTGATTACGTAAAATTAAAGGTATTAATGCACTGCTATTGCTCTGTAGAATTGAAGTTGTGAGGCTTTTATGGTCTTGTTTTTTAATGTCGTATTTATTGTTCCACATATGTTATGGATTTGATTTAGTTCCCGACTTTATGTATAAAATATATGTATAAATATAAATTCCAAAAATTAAAACCCCGGCGGAGGCCGGCCGGCGGGGGCCGCACGGCGAGCGGAAGGCGCGAGTGCAAGCGCGAGCAGGAGAGCGCACGCGCGCGCCGGCACCTGCCGCCGCGACCTCCGCGCGCCTCTGGAAGTTTCGGCGCGCGAGGCCTCGCCATTGGCGCGAGTGCAAGCGCGAGCAGGAGAGCGCACGCGCGCCCCGCCTCCGCCCGCCTCCGCCCCGCCTCCGCCCCGCCTCCGCCCGCCTCCGCCCGCCTCCGCCCGCCTCCGCCCGCCTCCGCCCGCCTCCGCCCGCCTCCGCCCCGCCTCCGCCCGCCTCCGCCCGCCTCCGCCCCGCCTCCGCCCCGCCTCCGCCCCGCCTCCGCCCCGCCTAATGATATTTAAAACTAAAACATCGATGTTAATAAAATATCGACCAAAAAACATCTACGGTATTAAACATCGATGGTTTAAGTTGATTTAGTAACATCTGACATTAAATTCGTGCGGAAAAAAATTAATTTGGCTCTTCATATTAATTTATTAAATTACTATTTTTAATTTAATATTAATATTAAAATTTAATATTAAAGATCATTAAAATTTATTTGCAAACAAAGTAAAAAAATGCCACTCCACGTGCGAAATACGAGGAAAGACGAAGAAAATACCAGTTCATCGTAATCATCTCGGACGAGGGATTAGCAGTGAGCGCGATGGAGGTAGTACAAACTGCTTCCGTTCGGTTCGAACACAGACAGTTACATGCACTGTACCACTACACATGCCGGGAGATCGGTAGGGAGCTCAGAGCTTGTCCCGACGGTGTTCTGTGGCGGTGTTTCGCTGGTTGGGACGCCCCCCCTCCCGCAAAGCCGATGTGTAGGTCGGCGCCGGATCTCGCCAGCCAGCTAGATATCGCCCTCACTTCCCGCGATAAAAACACGCACTACACTTACGGAACTAAAGACAGCCGTTGACGCGCCCGGAATTAATAATCAATCAATCTAATCGTCCTCTCGCGTAGTCTGATCCGCCCTCGGTATTACAGACCCTGGCACTCCGACGTGTACCATTCCGACACGCCACGCCTTTGCAAAAATTCGCTTGTCCAACTTCCGTATGTACTGTACTGATTCTCCCCGCTCCTGTCGCCTCCCGTTCGGCCTCGGAAAACAAAGAAAATTAAAATCAATGAAAAACGTGTGTAAATGAATAATTAATTATAAAATTAATGAAAATACTCTGAAAAGTTTTCAATGATTTATAATACACATATCTCTTAGTATATTCTAAATTACGTACCCATACCATTTTAAATGTGAGACACTTATACCTTAGTTTCGATAATAACAGCAGAGCAACGATACTTCGTACGGCAGCTGTCGATACCAAATATCGTAATGAATCCAGTATCACAATGCACCTACCCACTCCATTCCCCGCCACGCTAACCCCTACCCACCTCTACTCGCTCACCACGCTCTTGCTATTCCCGGACATGCATTCACGCCCACTTTAACAGCATTTCCGTGGTAGAGGTCACATACCTTGGCACTGTATATAGATTCAAACAAAATATTGCGCGTGTCAATAGGTTTAGTCGTAGTGCTACAAACCTACGTTCCAAGATATATATCCCATAGTACGTCAACTAGGTGCGCCAACTGTTCGCAAATAGAGGAAGGCAAGTATAAGCGAAAACTCACGCACCTTTTTTCGCAAATTCTTCCTTGCAACTGTTTACATATCAGCCACACAGTACGGTGCATTCTATAAATATGGAAAATGGTGTGGAGTGAAAAAGATCTTACCTTATTCGTAGAAATTTCACACATTGGCCAGGCATTTCGGAGAATACTCAAGTGGAAACATGGAGGTGTGGTTGAAGAGATTTGTTAAAGAGCAATAAGAAGTGTTTTATGTCACTGTTTCGTCGTGTAGATTATTCATTACCTACAAGACCTGAATGGCAAACGACCTTCTTTGCCAGTTTGTATTCACAAAGTTTGACCATTACGGAAAAGCGAAGAACTTCTGTTTTGAAGAATCATCACGGCTCAAACAGTTTTACACGACAAATTGGGGTAGAATTATCCAAATTAAGTAGTTGATCACAAATGTTCCAGTTTCGAGAATTGATAATCTATCTACAAAAATTGTAATCTTTAGACAGAATGTCAATTCCTCACCATTTAATTTTAACGCGGAACTGACATTTCAGCAAACCGTTTTCTATGTTGGAAGCATTTCACTTCAGATTTATGAGATGCAAAAAATATTAAATTTTAAAATTAATGAAAAGGACTCACACATTGAAAAAGAAAGTTCCCACGTCCTCTCACAAATGTTTGATTACGTCAATGGAATTTTAAATCACGGGAGCGTTGAAAAAGCATTTTGTATTCATCTCGGGTCTCTCTCACTTGAATTTTATAGTCCTCCCATGAATAGAATTTTATAGTCAACTTCTGGAATTTCCTTGATGTAGACTGCAATTTTTACTATACCGTTAGAAGCTCATAACTTACTCATAAAGCGCTTATGAGCAGAGCACTGTGACGTCGCTGGAAATTCAAACCACGTAATGAAAAACGTGACTGGGCGAGATTACTGCGTGTGGAAGACATCAACAAAAGAAGCAAATTCAGTTGAAATTAAGATAACGTAGGTGTTGTGGGTTGCTCAAAAATATCCAACCATGAAATGTTTGTTGATGGAATTCACACATTTATGTGAGTAGTTATACGACTCGCGTAAGAGATGATTTTCTTATGAGCAAAATAAAAAGAAATTCCACATATCGTCAGTGTGCAAGAAAAGTGATACATTTGAAAAAATGTCATTTGGAGGACAGAAGTTTTGTTCTGAGAGGAGCGATTGTCTTTTCCGACAGGTTTTTTTTACTCTATACCGATTGTATTGTGAATTATCTTCATGAAAATTTACTAATAAAATTATATTTTCTAGTTACATTTCTTTACGTATCTGAAAATTTTTCTTTTGAAATGTGTCACTTTTCTAGTGCACTGACAACCGAGATTTTAATTTTTCTCTTTTTAGTAAAGTCTCAGCAGGATAACCTTACGGATAATCTAACAAATGCTTAAATGATTCTTTTCACATGCACTTCACCATTCGCGTCAAGTTGTGAACGTCGTTTCTTGAAGCTTCAATTTAAAGTAAATTTATCGAACATACGTAAGCTTCAGTGCTGATAATTGAATCCATAAAACAATTCACGAAACAAAAAGCATGTAAAGTTAAATTTTAATTCTATTATGTATCTAAAATAAAGAAATCGTAGTATCTTTTTTCGTAATATATTTGTCTAAATATATAATTAAAAAATGTGTTTTCAGTTGTATAGTTTAGGAATAAAAAATTTTAATTCTATTATGTATCTAAAATAAAGAAATCGTAGTATCTTTTTTCGTAATATATTTGTCTAAATATATAATTTAAAAAATGTGTTTTCAGTTGTATAGTTTAGAAATAAAAGTTCCTAAAATTTAATAAAGAAAAGAGAGCGCAAATATCTCAGCTTTCTTGAACTCAAAATACCTGGCACCAGTATTGTTTATTTATTTTATTTATTTATTTATTTATTTATTTATTTATTTATTTATTTATTTATTTATTTATTTATTTATTTATTTATTTATTTATTTATTTATTTATTTATTTATTTATTTATTTATTTATTTATTTATTTATTTATTTATTTATTTATTTATTTATTTATTTATTTATTTATTTATTTATTTATTTATTTATTTATTTATTTATTTATTTAATTTTACGTCAAAAAAGTTAAAACTGCGTATGACGATCTATGGAGAAAAGAGAATTGTGTGCACATTTTCAAAATTCTGTGATCCCTACACCAAGTCATACACTATTTGAATTTTGAAGGAAAAAGAATTGGTACTGGCATAGTGCTGACGGAGCTGTAAAGAAGAGTACGCCTCTTGAAGTGCTTCGCGGTCAATGCACGACTTGGATTTCCGGCGAAAGTGTTCCGGAAACACATGTTATTCTGCGCTGAAACTTCTTCCCAGTATTCTCATTGTGAAGTTCCCCAGGGAGTCTGTTCAAGAAGAGAAGCAATGGGAGGTCTTGTAACAATAAACGATTCTAGCTCAGATGGTTCATTACAAGTGGTAGAAATGTTAAAGTGGGAACGGACCTGAAAGCGAGAGGAAAAGGTTTATGCAAGAGGCTGAAGACAGACAACATGAAGGTATTGTCTACACGTCCGAAAGAGATAAAACAGGAGTATTCCTCTGTGAATACGATGGAGACACCAATCAAAACGCATTACTGACGATATTGGCTTTCAGCGAATCATGAAGAATAAGCGATACATATTCATGGTGACTTTACATTAGTCACACACAAGACGCTAGATATCTAACAAATGATTTTGCGAAGAATTTCGTAGCTGTGATGAACCTACACAATTTCACCAAATACACTTACAATGAAGTAAAATTAGCAGTATCATTCTATAACATTTGAATTCAACTTAAACAAAATATTTCCTCGTGCACCTATTGTATATTTATCTAGACGAGCAAGTATGAATGCTATGGCGGCACAAACACACGCTACACATTTATTACGTCCCAAAATGTCTACTTTCGTCTGACTTCTAGTGGAATTGCTACATTGACCGTTTTTAAAATCCCCCCTCACTCTCACTCTCTCATACACACTCGCACCCTCTCATACACACTCGAACTCTCTTAGTCTCCCTCTCTCTTACTCTCACACACTCTCACTCTCTCCCCCTCTCCCTCTCTCTTTCCTCTCTCTTTCTGCCCATTCTCATCACGTGGGCCGTGAATGCTCTTATGCTACTACGCCACACGGAGGCGCGGAATGTTTCACACTTCTCAGTTATATAGCACGGTACGAGTTTAATAATGCACGCCAACAATTGTTTACAGTACCAAGAATACAAAAAAAAAAGTTGGTGTTTAACACAGAACATGGACCAGCACGTGGACGGCTTACTAATTAGAGTCTTGCTGTCTCACGACGTCAACAAGGTCATGTCGTCAAACGGAAAATAGGCAGAATATCACAATCAAATACAGTATCTGAATTTATCTTTCAAAATAAAAATTGATTCATTGTTTTAAAATTTTTCGCCTGTTCCTGGATTATTGAAGATTTATTGACTGTTAGTAATTCTGAGGGCGTCAACTGGCAAGATTAGTCCCGTACGTATAGTGCGTGTTTTTCCTCGGGAGATGACAGAGGTCTTCCCCTGCTGGATGGCAAGATCCGGCGCCGACCTACCGTCAGCTAGTGGGGTTTTCCCTATCAGGTATCTCCCACCAACGGGGCACCGCTCCAACCGGGACAAGCTCGAAGCTCCCAACAGGTCTCCCGGCATGTGCAGTAATGTAGTGCATGTGTGTGTAAGGGGTGAGGATAGAACAAGGAAGAGGAAGGAAACATCGCGGTCCGTGGCCTGTTTGGTAGGGTACTGCTCCGGCATTCGCCTGGTGTTGATCCGACAAATCACGGAAAACTACCGATCAGAGCATCCGGCCGCTACAATTCTCCTCCAGACAGCGACTGAATTCGACCTAGCTGACAAGCTAGTGTCGAAAATACTGCGACCGTCGGGACTCGAACCTAGGACCTCCCGGTCAGATGCACTGCAGTGACATCAGTTGACGCTCCGAGTCCAAGTTCCTGGGGGTCTAACGAAACTATAGACACCATTTACATAGTCGGAAGCTGCACAGTCTTCTTTCAATTTCGGTGGACCGGAAAAGATCTAACCGTGAGTGACAGACACAGGCTACACGATTACTATATGTAGGATTCAACCTCAAGTGTGAAAGAAGCCTATCACCGGCATAGTGTGTCAACTGTGTGGCGGCGCGTAGCCACAACGCCACGCCCGGAAGCGGGAATGCCTGCGCGCGCCTCCCCCTGACGCATGACGCATCGGGAAGCGCCGGTGCACGCGGCACTGTCAGAAGGCGGCCCGGTGCTACCTGCCGCACCGCTCACAGCCACACTACGCGACTTCTTCGAAGACGGAGGCCATTCCCACGGAATAATAGATACCGAAGGCGTAAGTCTGGATATCGAAATCGAATAGCAAGAAAAGTATCGGTATCCAGAAGAAGAATACTTAAATATATTATATACGATATTTTTATATGAAAAAATATGTAATTATTCTAGTATATATTATTCTTATTATAATCGAATTTGGAAGGCCAATAAACTCGAAAATAAAGATGGAATTAATATCGTAACAGCGTTTAAAAACCACGAGAGTATCGATATGGAATCACAAGGAAATGTATTAAGGAGAATCGTATCATACCTACTTGCCTCCATGATATACCTAAATTCATGGCATGTCATGTTTCATTATTTCTCTACTCTATTATTTTCTCTTAGACAACATTAAAATGAGTAAAAAACAAGGTCCTCACCTATAGTGACGAAAACATATACTACAATTCCTTGAAAAGTCATTATAGTACACCTAAAGGTAAAAATAAAAAATTAAAAAGTATCCGACTCACTATAATCAAATAATAATATTATTATAACTATAAATTAAAAATTAAAATATATATCCCGTCGATATTGCTACGTGATATACATTCCAACACGAATAGGAAAGAAAGGAATCAAATATTAATTCAATAGATATCCAAAGGAAATAATCGATTCCGGAATCAAATAGGTGTAATCGGAACGTCGACTCTTTCCACCTTGCATTGGACCTCCGATTATTGCGCCTTTGTGCATTCGCTTGGGATCACTCTTTATACTAGTTTCCTCTCAAAGCACAACATGATTTTCTATATCAAGTATATAGTTGCGAATCCGCAACTAAAGCTTCGTAAACTGATGGATCATAGGTTCGAGTCTCGCTAGCGGTGGATCTGAAACTGCTAAATTTGTCCTAGTCATGTAATAAAATATTTTGACAATCGGTCATTCCAAACTAGTTTCGAGGGCGTGGTGGGTAAGCAACATGTAGAAATGGCACTCATTAATTTCACGAACATTGACAAACTCCTGTTGTTGCGGTACTCTCTATTGTTTCGTCATTCCACGATCTGGAGAAACTTTCAATGAAAAGTAAAAATATTTATAGTACATGAATTCATGAATTATATTTACAGGGTAGAACAACACCCCTTGTTTCAGTAGAAAAATGCGTTACAAAAACATAAATATCTAAAAAAAGATTCGCTTAAATAGGAAGATATGTACATGATTGAAATCACCTTTTCAAGCCTTTTATGATACTTTAAAATTTAGCATATGGTTCCATTTAAAAAACAAAATTTGACCTTATATCTTCTAAGTAAAAAAATAGTGCAATGACGAAGTATGCTGTATTCAAGTAGCCCCTGTTAATGCAGCTGCGGTAGCCCCTGCTAATGCGACTGTCCAAACGAAATCTTCGTATCTCGCACGGTTGAGGAGATGCAAGGAATTTTATCACTTAGTTGTTCCATCTTTTATATACATCTATCGAAAGAAATATTATATAAATTAATTATTCTTTAACTAAAATTTTGCATATTGCGAGTTTAATTGAGTCAAAAAAGTGAACCACGATAGTTGTTTTTGCTTATTGTAAGATGCCCGTTTAGGTTCGCCGTGCGTAGCCTCACTTTCGAAGACAATGGAATAAATTTTTATTCATGCACGACATTGCCACGACTCTGAATGGTACAAACTAAATTGATTAACTGATATTTCCAGGCACGTCAGCTGTTATGGTAATTAATCCCGCTAGAGTAGTCAATGTTCTTCGGGGTATTCCAAACAAGATGGTTGGTGAGATCCATCACCAACTTGTACATTAGCTTGCGGGGGTAGGAGACCTGAAGGCGCCCCCCCCATCCATTATCATCGTCTGCAGGGCACAGCTCCAGCCGGGACAAGCTTTAAGGTCTCCCGACATGTGTGGTAGTGCAGTGCTTATAAGTAGTGCGAATAAGAGGTGAGGATAGGACTGGGAAGAGGAAGGAAATATTGCGCGCGGTCCGTGGCCCGTTTGTTAGGGCATTGAACCGGCATTCGGCAGGCATTTTGGAGAAACCACATAAATCGCCGAAAAGAGCAGCCGACCACTACAATTCTCCTCCAGACAGCGACTGAATTTGACCTATTTATGTAGCTAGTTTTAAATGTACACCAACGTTGGGGAATTCTAGGACCTCCAGTACAAGACAGTGTCAATGATCTAAACTCAACCGGAGCCATAAGTGTTGAATCTTCATATCACTTTCGAATTCCTTCAGCACGCGCGTGTATGTGAAGGCCTTGTATCCAAGGCATACAGCCAAGTGCGTGCGATTCGCACTGATTTGGCACACAATGCGACCAGGATGTGTGAGTTCTGCATGTCGTCGCGGATTCTTCGCCTCAGGGTCAGACGTGCCTTTGTGAGGCCGGCGAGGAAATGTTAAGTGACTTTTAGAAAAAGATGCCGCGCTAGGCAGTTTCATTAGTTGGGTAATGGCCACTAACTCACTCAAGCAGTTCTTGGAATCTGCGACGCTTTTCGTTTGATGTCCTACAGTGCGAAGTTGTAAAGAAGCGTAAAGTAAGAAAATGATTTTCAAGTAAAGCAAGAAAATGATTTTTCTCCTTTTTTATTCTTCTTCTTTCATTTTCCTTATGAACATGAACTAATGCTAAGATGAATTAATCAAGAAAGCAATGGATTCTGGCGGCTATTTGTAGGTGAAGGGCATGTTTACAATAGGAACAGTGGACGATTACGAATAAATGATAGATGAAAGAATAAATGACACGGAATCAAAAGCACTATTTGAAAACTGCGACTAATCCTTCTCGATCAAACTTTTCATATCCAATTATCTAGATTCCAACTCTAGAACCCAGACAACTGTAATCTCTTAACACATGTATGTGTGTTTCTTATCGCTACATTATGTGACAAAGTACAGCTCCTGTACTGATTCATGTACTGATCCTGCAAGGGTGTGTGCAAACCGTGGGAAACACACCATCAGATATAAAATATACTTTTCCACTGTCCATTTACTCTTTGTTGGGTTGTGCTTTGGAATGTCCTTCCCACTTTTTCGGCGAAGACAAGAGCTATTGTCTGTAACTGAAAATCCAATTGCTTGTTTAGTAAATAAATCTTGGAGCAAACCGGTTCTCGTATTCACTCTGAATCAATTTATGAAAGGATGGAGAGAGCTACAACTGAGACAAGTGCAGGAATCTGATCTCGCGAATTTGATCCTTCTGCTCAACAGTGACTCGTTGAAATTTGAGTAGCGAGATCAATAACTTCGGAGAATAAAGCATTTGAAAGCTAAGCAAGACGTTTAAAGCAAAAAAAGACAATGAAAGCAGAAATGCTAACAAGAAACAATTTGCAATGTTATATTTTTAAACGAAATTGTATGACTCCTGTTTGCTTTTACAATGTGACAAAACAAGTTGAAATGTTGGCGAATGACGAACAGAGAAAACCACTTGCAAACGAAAGCAAAACCAAGAAATGGTTACTAGTAATGAATCTTTACTAAAGAATATTTTTAATACAAAATAATACATAATAATAAATAAAAACACATAATTACTAAATAATGACTTAGTAGGTTGATTCTACCAAATTAGGAATAGCGGCTGGTTTAGTTACTTTTATTTTGAACATTCACTTTTTGTTCTATTTTCTAAATAAAAGTTGTCGTTTGTGTCAGACTTAAAGAATGATTTTATGGTAAGGTATATGACATTGAAGGTGATGGAACATACATAGCCGGGTAAATCATATACATTTCTGTATTTTTTAATAGTTGCCACAAAATTCTGTCTGAACCAACGGCAATTTCTTCAAACAACTAGAGGACATAATAGATTGTATTCATGTATGTTAATTTTCGGAAAGAACAACCGTATACTCGTGGAAATAGTTCTTGTTCTTTATTTCTCTTTGCATCTAACACAACACTTTACATTCAACTTCCAATGCATATTTCATTACAGCGGTCAAGGAAGTCAAAGCAACTCTGGTTGAGGTTGGACTCATTAGGAAATACTCCATGACGTCAATGGTCATATGTAACAAGACGCGTGTTGTTTGAATGTTTTTACAAGGAGATTTAAAGATAAAGTAGATCCAGTATTTAAAATATAAATAAAAAATGTTACAGGGTAGAAACACACAAGATGTAAAAGACAATTAAATGAATTGATGCACGCATTTTTAACGTAAGAATACATAATTAACTTTTTAATGTTCAAACAATCATCAATATTATTGATCACTTAACGTTAATAAGGATATTGTTTTATATTTGGAGCAACCTAGCTCTCTGGGAATGCCCTTAACCAAGCATCTAATTTTATTTAGACCTAAAGCATTAACTACAGCTATCTTATTTCCACTGTTTACCTAGGTTGTCACTGGCGTAGGTGGAATTAAATTCCTTGGTGGAAGCAGAGATTTTGTGATAATCCTTAATTATGAAGTATAATGATATATCACCCACATTTAGTTGTCAAATTATTTTATTTTAAAACATTAGCCAGTCGTGTTTAGGGAATATTATTTTCCATCGGTGGACTATAAAGAAGAAAACAAGCGCATCGTATGCAATACTAACAATACTATAAGTAAATAAAACACAAAAATAAAGTAATAAAATACATAAATATAAATAGTTGAAATAAAGGAGAATTCCTTTTCTATTTAATCCTTGAAACCGAGTAAGTATTCAATTTCACCATTTTTCAACTTTTCCATTTATTTTTTTATTTTGGTTTAATTTATTATAATAATATTAAAAATATTTGCATCTTTTCTTCTTTGTAGTGTCACAAACATTGTTCTCGAAAATTGTCTGGCAAATTTTGTACATTCCGTTTGTTACACATTATTTGTTAAAGTACTGCTCCGGCATTCACCTGATTCAGAGAAACCTCGTAACATTACAAATCAAAGTAGCCATACACAAGAATTCTTCTCCAGACAGTGGCTGAAGTCCACCCAACTATAATGTCGGAAATTCTGTCTCTGTCGGAACTCAAATATTAGGACCTTCTGGTCAGAATCGGTGCTGTTGTCACTTTAACTACCAACTATGAATGCTAATTGTCTACATTTCCGGGAGACATGAATTGCCACTGCTTTCTCTTGGTACAGAGAATCTAAGAAGGGACCAATTTAACAGGTCGGGAAACAAATTAACATAATGCAGGGCAACAACACTGCAAGAGATAATGACGCGCCCATTTACAAATGAACTAACTATAAACGAACGCACAGACAAAATGAGTGCATTGTCGTAACCTGCAGTTACATTGCCAAACCGGGAGCGGTAGCTTAGTGGATCAACTGATGTCACTGCAGCGCCTCTCCCCGGGAGGTCCTAGCTTCCAGTCCTGATGGCGGCAGGATTTTCGACACTGGCTTTTCAGCTAGATTGAATTCAGTCGCTGTCTGGAGGAGAATTCTAGCGGCCAGCTGTTCTGATCGGTAGTTTTCCGTGGTTTCTCCGATCAACACCAGGCGAATGCCGGAGTAGTACCCTACCAAACGGGCCACGGACCGCGAGCGATCTGTCCTTCCTCTTCCTTGTCCTATCCTCTCCCCTTACACACGCACTTACACTAACATGTACTACACTACCACATATTCCGGGAGACCGGTCGGGAGCTTAGAGCTTGTTCCGGCTGGGGCGGTGCCCCGCTGGTGGGAGAGTCCTGGTTAGGGAGAAACCCCACTAGCCGACGGTAGGTCGGCGCCGGATCTCGCCATCCAGCGGGGGAAGATCACCGCCATTTCCCGAGAAAAACATGCACTACACCAACGGGACTAATGACCGAAGCAGTTGACGCGCCCGGAAACACGAAAAAATCAATCAATCAATTACATTGCCAACAGTGGCCAAGCAGTAGCTGTCAAAGTGGTCCCTCCTTATTGCAATATCTCTATAGCAACGTCTATCCGATTGCAAGCGCAGGAAGAGTCCCATCACAGGCAAGTCGACTGAGTTTCGGAAGAGCTTCGTTATCTGCCATCGACATGAAAGGCTTCTTCCGGACGCCCACTTGATGCAAGGAGAAAGGTTGAACATTGCTTATCTTCTAGAAGCACCACCGAGAAACATGCACACGTAACATTTCACTTGTTGGTTTTGATTAAATGAGGATTTTGAATGTCCTCGTTACCGTAATTAGACAAAAAATTTAAGAACTACAGGATTAATTAATAAGACATTTAAGTGTAAATTAAGGTACAATCTCAAAAATTCGGTTGTAAAATACAGATATTTCAAACATTAGTTTATTACATTCGTCGAATGAAGTTAGTATCAAGACGCCATTCTAGACGCGTGATTGACATATCTGATCCTGCACGGACAGTACGAAAATTCTTCTAAACCCAACCTGCTCTACTAGCTGATTCAGATGGGGAATACCCCGGACATCGTCAGGGCCAGTTCCTCCCCTCACCCCTTTCCCTTCCACCCAAACCTTTCCATTCCGCGGGCGGTCCTTCGCGCCGCTCGGAAAACGCAACGGCATCACTTCTGCGATTCAAAGAGCGCTCGCTTCCGTTCCCGCTAACAAGCCGAAAGAGAGTGTGCTGAAAAGCCAGCAAACCCGGCGGTAATCGAGTGATTGTTTGTTAGTGATTCCGGGCGCGTCAACTACCGAGGTCATCGGTGTCCCGTATGTGTAGAGCATGTTTTTTCATTGGGAGGTGGCGGTGATCTTCCCCCGCTGGGTGGCGAGATCCGACGCCATCCTACCATGGGAGTTTTTTTTCTCCCTTCAAAATTCAAAATTTATTGCTTATTTACCCTTGAAAATAGATTTCATTACATGGGAGTTTTTGTTTTTTTTCTCCCTTTCAAAATTCAAAATTTAAGTAGTATATGACTTAGTGTAGGGATCACAGAATTTTGAAAATGTGCACACAATTCACTTTTCCCCATAGCACGTCATACACAGTTTTTAACTGTTTTTTGACGTCAAATAAATAAATAAACTAAATAAACCATCGACTAACGGGATTTTCCCTTAACCAGGTATCTCCTACTAGTGGGGCACCACCTCCACCGGGACAAGCTCTATGCTCCCGACCGGTCTCCCGGCAAGTGCGGTAATGTAGTGCATGTTAGCGTAAGGGGTGAGGAAAGGACGGGGGACAGGAACAAAGCGAACAGATCGTGAAAGTTCTACTTCGGCATTCGGCTGGTGTTGATCAAAGAAATTACGGAAAACTACCTATCAGCCGGCCGCTAGAATTCTTCTCCATACAGCGATTGAATTCGACCTAGCTGACAAGCTATTGTCGAAAATCCTGCCGCCGTTGGGACTCGAACTAAGGACCTCCCGGTCGGAGGCACTACAGTGCAAACCTAGCGACAAAAGACGGAACTCTTCGTTGACTATAAACATTATTTTTCTTCTGTTCATTACCAGATGATGGGTGATTAGAAATACGAAAACAATGCAAAATGTGATTATAATTGATTTCCGGAATGTCATATATTAGTTCGAGGCAAAAGATTCACACAGGAGGGACGGTAGAAATAGTTCGATTTGTCAAAGGGGGCGGCAGAGATGCTGCCCCCCCCCCGCAGGGGGTGTGATGTCCCCTGCTGAAAGTGTATTAAGTTGTTGCAACAAATCTAGATGCCTCGTTTTTGTTTTCCACGCTGAATTGTTCAAATTAAGAAACCAAAAACAACGAAATCGGTGAAGCAAACTTAACCAAAAATATTATAATATAGGATTTATTAATGTGGTATGTGGGCGAAAATGATAAATTTGTCGATTTGCTCTACAGTGAAATTTGAACGACCCATCCCCTGAAGAAAATAATTTGTCTCCCGGAAACTGACCTGAAAACTTGCACGTGGCTCCGGTGGCTAAATAGCCTTTTGGGGCTGCAAGAGTGTCAGATCTCAAAAAATTAGATATTGTGATCAGTAAGTTTCAAGTTCACTTTGTATTTAAATGAATCACTCTTTCATTGACACTTCTGCCATTTGTTGGTGGAATACTGTACTCTAAGATACGCTGCTGTTGCTACTGAAAGGTAGACTAATCTGCAATTCTGAAGAGTGCATTAACTCCAAATTCGAATATTTTGAGTTGAGTTACTGTTACAGCCTACGAGCAATAAATGTGACCACAGGCTGCCCGGGGACGAGGTCTGAGAGATATTGTTTGAGGCAAGCCTGAACTTTACAATATTAGAATACTCTGGTCTTTGAACCTCGAATAAAACATCTCTAAGGTGCTCCATGGGAGACTGGTCAGAGCTTTAGCCTTCCACCGCTGGGACTAGGATTCAAATTCGGGCCGACAGTTGTAGAATTTGTGGTGGACACAGCGGGTTTGCAGCACGTTTTCCTCGGTATTCTCCCGTTTCTGCTTCTCATTGTACCGTTGCTCAATCATCATTCATATTCTATTTTCATAATAGACGGTCCTACAAATATTTTACTTTTCAAGGTCGAAGTCAGCCACAGTGTGAAGGATAATTCTAGCGGCATCTTCTCTGTTCGATCATTTTACGCAGTTTCTGCCATCAACACCATGCAAATGCCGGAGCAGTACCCTAACAAACGGGCCACGGACCACCCGCAAATCCTCCTTTCTCATCCTTGTCGTGTCCTGTTCCTTTACACATACACACACACACACACTACATCTACATGTAGGACACTCCCACACATTGTGGGAGAGCAATCGGAGGCATATAGCTTGTCCCGGCTGGGACGAAGTTTCGCTAGATAGATATCTGAAGAGAGCCTCCGCAAGACTATGCGGACCTCACATTGAAGACAGACAGCGCCGGACCTCACATTGAAGCGGGAGAAGAACATCAGTAGCCCTTGAATTTTTAACATGCACTCACGGGACTAATGACAAGGTAGTTGACGTGCCCGGAAACACTATATTAAAATTCATTGATTCATTCATTCACAAATTCATTCATTCATTCACCCATAAATTCATTTATTCACAAATTCATTCATTCATTCATTCATTCACAAATTCATTCATTCATTCATTCACTCACAAATTCATTCATTCATTCATTCACTCACAAATACATTCATTCATTTACTCACTCACTCACACACTCACTCACTCACTCACTCACTCACTCACTCACTCACTCAAATCATTCACCCATTGTATGTACGACCATAAGTCTTAGGGATTGGGATCATCATAAAGAAGTTCAACGGCTCTGCAAGTGCTAGCGCGCGGAAACGCTCGCTGCAGGCAACTCAACAGAGTTTCGGAAGAGAAACGTTATCTGCCATCGACACGAGAGGTGTCTTTCGAACGACCGCTTGCTTCGCTCTATTTCAGTGAGGCGTTCGCGGAAACGGCAGCTAGCAGGCTTTTAGTGGTCTCTCGGTCGCCAAGCCACCGGCAGGGCAGTTGCGTCATTTAATAATGGGCCTCGTGCACCTTTCGTAATGATAAAGTGTTTTCCAAACTAAAGACTGCGAACCGTCCGTAGGTGTGTTGCGCAAGATGAAATGGCCAGTGTTGGAAATCAACGAAAATTGCGCAATTTATGTCGTTTTTTAACGCTGAAACTTATTTAAATTTACAAAATGTGATTGATCATATCACTTGTAGTATTATGTTTGTAGCTTTAATTACATTTCACCAGACGATCCTTATGTCAATTTATTTTTTCACGACTGTTCGTCATCGAGAATACACTAGTTGCGTCATAGTTAAATTAACAGAGAAAAATACTGATATGTGATAATTCAAGCAATACATTGTATTTACTGAAAGTCAAAATGCTGGTTCAGTGTGTGGATATATTGTGCAGAGATTTCTTTTCGGCAGCAGTAGTTTCATATCGCAAACCTCTCATATTTAATGATCAGAGAATATTGCATTCTGCTGCAAATATCGCATTCTGATCAATTTATTAGTATTGAATTCAACAAATACATTTTACTATTTGCTCTAGATTTTACCGATTATTTTCTTTTAATGCGGAATAATACTACTTCCTGTAGCACTTTAAATAAAGAAGTAGCTCCAGTAAGTCTGAAAAATCGTTCCACGAGGTCAGAAATCTCTAAGATGCATTTGTTAGAAAGCCACGGCAAATGTTGAAGAAAGAGCAGTTTAGCTGTTTGCTAATCTCTGGTTTCGAAACCAAGACAAACAAGGGAATCGATTCCCTAACCATTATTTGGTGAAGATCAAAGAAACTACTGGTACATCTCTCTGGTATCACGACCGTTACAATGAAAGTTTATAATCCAAGGAACTCAAACACTAACGGGCTCCACATCGATTTACCATGTCGAGAAGAAGTTGAAGAAACCACATATTTGAACTCCTTCGAAAAAATAGGCCGTTTATCCTCATTAGGACTTGATGTACGAACTGTTTGGGGTCGTCGAATTCTTCGATCCTACGACGACATAAAGGAGCCAACAAATGACAGCGAGTTACGCGATGGTCTCCAGGGAGCAGTGGTGTCAAACATCTGAACTTCGAACCACGCGGGACAACGATCCTTTTTGTTTGCCCAAATTAGACCAATGACAACGATCAGTGGAATGTTGAGTGAAAATCAAACCGTGTAAAGCTTCACAAATTAAATTCTAAATATATGAAATGACAAAACAGTGAATGCGGTGTAATAAAAACGTTTCTTTGCAATGTTCATCCGATTTTTATCGTCTCTCGTCTTATTGAATATCCTGTTGCTACAATCGGGTCTAAAGAAAATTATATTTTCGGATTAATATTAATGTAAAAGTAATTACTTATCTAATTTTTCATTCTCTCAATATTACTTTTGAAAGAACTTGTAAATTATATTTAAATAATTGGCCTTTAGAGGCGCAAAATTTTCAGTAAACTTCACTCATTAAGTACGCGGATATGTTCTCACTTGTCAGTTCTTATGTTCACCAGAGGAATACAACAAAAACTTACGAGGAAGAGATTTAGGGCTAGAAATGTGTGAATCTCGAAGTTTTCTGGAATCCTTATATTATTATTAATATTAAAATATTGGATGTACTCCTTATAAGAAGGAAATATGTTAAAGTATTTTCTTAAAGAGCAATCCTGTTCTAAGTTGTAATGTTGTGAATCAGTATGGTGAATCTCTTATATTTTAAACAGAGAAATAAATCAAATATTGAAATCAATATAAGTAAAAGAAGAAAAGATCAGAAAGGCTGGATACGATCAGGGAGAAAATATTTCCGAATAATAGTTAACTGCATGTGACAAAACAAACAATCAAAGCAAATTTAAAAACCAAATTCGAGGTTTTCAAATCTCTTTTCCAAGACTGACGGGCATCGTGAGGATTCGAATATCTTTCCCGGATAGGTAGGGCGATTGCGAAAGATAGTGTGCCATCAGCAGTTCACGTTGTAGAAGGGCGATGACCCGAACCGAAAGACGCCGCTGTGAAAGCAGAGGTAATGGTTCATTACCTATGAAAGATCCCAAAAGTGGATGAATCTATAGCCAAATTAACAAGTAGTTTTTACAACACCCTACACACTTCACCAAGTTCCATCTTATTTAACACTGGAAAAAATGCAGTCCATCCACGTAAAAAACAGTATTTCCTAAAGATTAATTCAAATTACCTAAAACCACAACACCTTTTGCTCGCCCGCGTAATTTGACGCAAATTTCCTTTCCTCTTTCCAATCTAAAACAAATTAAATTTAATTAACAATCCCTCTAGAGTGGCAAGCCACTCACATCCAATGAATGGCCTATTCAATTTTGTCACCGACTACACATTTGCTGTTATGTCCTCTGCAGGACTGTATGGCTAAACGAGAAGACATAAAAAAAGGAATGCGGAGCGCTGAGGGCCAAAATTGGGCCAGTGACGTCACTAGACGTCTCAGACAGGCACTTCCACCAGATCGAGGGGCGTATCAGAGGCTCTTCAGCGACCTTTAAGAGTGATTCACGGCCTGACATTAACGATTGCAGAAGTCCGTGGAGCGTTATTCACGAAGATCCGAACCATTCACCGGAGGCCTTGCCTATGAATTTCTAATGGAAACGGGCGAAAGCGATATTTTTATAGGAAAATTCGTTTCTCTAAGAGATGTACATAAGGAGAACGGGGAGTCTTGTTTTAGGAGACACTATAATATCATCGCAGACTCACAATTTTCATTTTTTGTTGCACTCTTCGAGATAGAGATGTCAATTTTCATAGAATCCTCATTGGGACATTTTCAACTCATCGTATTTCAAGAAAAATAAAAAAATATCTGTATGTATGTATTATGTTAGATCTGCTCGATGGGTGTAGATACTTACACACATGTATTTTACAGAGTGGCAACTATATTTCCGAAATAAATACTATTTTTTATAATAAAGGAAAAATCCGTTTGACGTTTTCAGCAACCGGTTGGTTTTCGTTTCCGCGCTCGGTTTCTTCAATCTTATAGATGATATAATGTTCTTGTTAGTAAAAAACAAAAAATAGTTCATGTAGCATTAGATGGAAGTGCTGCAAAGCCTATCATTTCTACAAGCAATCACATTCTAGTATCTTAGGAAGAGACAGAGATCCGCCTTTCAGAATAAGAGAATTCGTGCGTAACTTACTTTGACTCCTTTTCTTCTTCAGCTTGCTCGCTGATTTCCCCATGGCTCGTGCTTTTCGTCCCTGGGGACAGTCGTCAGCAAGTATTTTCCCTCTTCTTTCTTCCTCACTCCCTCTCTCCCACCCCAAGTCTTCCTCTTCCTAGTCGTGAGGATATTTCTTGATTCCCGTTCTCATCGTTTTAACTTCCTGGCGAAGACCTTCGGGAAAACGTCTTGCGAAAACACTTGAAGATGCGATCGCCAGTCATGCACGTCGTATAAAGGTGCGAGCGTCACCGATGTTGGCGCTAAACGCCGTAATGAGATCCCGCGCCGCCACCTCGGTACCAAGGTCCGCGTCTCGCACTTCACTTCTCTCTCTCGCGATGCCTCCCAATTACGCTTCTCGCGAGAGAGGCCGCTACTGTAATTAAATCTCCCGTGCGCCGACCGAATCCACGGTTCACACGACTCGCGCTGTATTATCGGCACGCGCAACGCGGCTAAACAGCGTTCAACTCTTCACACAAATCCCCTCTCACACACAAACACACGAAAAATTAAACAACAACACGCGAACAACGATGAACGTATAAATGGCGTACAGGTGGAACGTCGAGAGTTTAATTGGCATACAGGAGGGACATTGAAATTTTAACTGGCGTACAGGAACAACGTTGAATTAATGGGAACGTTGAATCAACTTGAACATATAAATGGCGTACAGAAGCAACCTTGAACGTTTAAATGTCGTACAGGAGCAACCTTGAACGTTTAAATGGCATACAGGAGTAATGTTGAACATTTAAGTGACCCACAAGAGCAACGTTAATATGTAAACTGGAGCCACGTTGAACGTTTGAATGTACAGGAGCACCGCTGAACATTTAAATGGCGTAGAGGCGGTTAACCTGCCGCCGCCACCGCCGCGGCGGGGCTACGCGACTGTACGGGCACCCGGTGCCCGCGGGCATGACCTGCGTACATAGCGCGGCGCGATAGGCGGCTGTTATCGCGCGCTTCGCGGCCGTGCGCCGGCGGGGGCGTGGTGGGGCGGGGGCGATTTGTATTCTGGCACCGCCCCGCGCAGGCTCTTCCACCCCCGCGAGCGGCGGCCCCCTTCAATTTGTGCTCGGCTGCCCGTCCCTCGCGGACCCCGCGCAGCCCTTGCGAGTTCCGCTCGCAGCCGCGTTGGGGCGATGGGCGGGCTGATGGCTGGTGTTGGGCAATGCGTGATGGGCGATGGGCGACGGGCGATGGGCTATAGGGCGACGGGCTATCCGCGATTCGTGTGGAACTGCCGGGCGGCGGAGGATCTGGTATCTGCTGGGTCTTATCTCCGTGGGAGGAGATGAATGTTTGAACGCGCTTCTGCTGAAATCGTACACCGATTCTATTTTCACACACAGCAAGCAAACTCATTCATGTGATATATCACTAGCGTCATTTTGTAAGCAGATTGCGTTGTGTTGTCACTCTCACTTGATGAAAAACTAGTGTATTTTTTACATGGATTTCGACGGTAATATTTATTGATCGTAACGATATTTTTGCACACGCGCGAATCGTTTTTGTTATTACAACATGTTTCAACGGCACATCAGATCGTCACAATTCTCCTCCCTCGTACTGTACGTTCACAATCACACTCGTTCTAATGAACGAATGACATTTTATTGGTGTCATCACCAAAAATTCGTAGATTTCCTTTCGTATTTCAAACTGTTACATCACAAGATCACT
Organism: Teleogryllus oceanicus; assembly: GCA_964035755.1. NCBI lineage: Eukaryota > Metazoa > Arthropoda > Insecta > Orthoptera > Gryllidae > Teleogryllus > Teleogryllus oceanicus. The sequence continues at coordinate 44,774,622 of CAXIVR010000007.1, read as the reverse complement.
CGTGTATTCGATTTTCTGCGCACGTTTCTGCACGTTCTTAGGCGCGCGTCTTCACGTCGCCTCGTCAGTCCGCTGGCTCACCGCCTGGGAGCCCTCCGCGCTCGATGACATGTCGCACACGTCGTCGGGAGGTATTTCATCGGCTGGCGCAACGCACCTGCCCGGCGGCGTGCTCTCGGAAACCGCGAAGCGTCGTCACGCGTCGCCGGCGCTGCGGGCGGCGCGGGGCGCACGCGAGGGAACACGCGGTGGACGCGACGCGACGTGGTGCGGCGCGCTGGCGGGCGGGCCAGGCGGCGCGCGCGGCGGAGCGAGGCACGGTGGCGGTGGAGGCGGCGCGGTGGCAGGCGGCGCCGGATGAAGAGGTGGAGGAGGAGGAGGAAATGTGGCGGTGAGGGTGGTTGGCACGGTAGATGAAGTGATCGCAGGGGAAGGGATGGGCCTGAGTGTAGTGTGCGCCACTGCAGTGGCTGAAGCGGTGCGGGGGGGGGGGGAGGAAAGGGCGGCGTGTGGGTGGTTGGCACGGTAGATGAAGTGATCGCAGGGGAAGGGATGGGCCTGAGTGTAGTGTGCGCCACTAGCAGTGGCTGAAGCGGTGCGATTTCAGACGGCGGAGTCGGTGCGGTGGCAGGCGGCGGCGGAGGAAAGGGCGGCGGTGTGGGTGGTTGGCACGGTAGATGAAGTGATCGCAGGGGAAGGGATGGGCCAGTGTGCGCCACTGCAGTGGCTGAAGCGGTGCGATTTCAGACGGCGGAGGCGGTGCGGTGGCAGGAGACGGCGGCGGCGGAGGTGGAGGAGGAAAGGGCGGCGATGTGGGTGGTTGGCACGGTAGATGAAGTGATCGCAGGGGAAGGGATGGGCCTGAGTCTGTAGTGTGCGCCACTGCAGTGGCTGAAGCGGTGCGATTTCAGACGGCGGAGGCGGTGCGGTGCGGCGGAGGGGGGAGGAAAGGGCGGCGTGTGGGTGGTTGGCACGGTAGATGAAGTGATCGCAGGGGAAGGGATGGGCCTGAGTGTAGTGTGCGCCACTGCAGTGGCTGAAGCGGTGCGATTTCAGACGGCGGAGGCGGTGCGGTGGCAGGAGATGGCGGCGGCGGAGGTGGAGGAGGAAAGGGCGGCGATGTGGGTGGTTGGCACGGTAGATGAAGTGATCGCAGGGGAAGGATGGGCCTGAGTCTGTAGTGTGCGCCACTGCAGTGGCTGAAGCGGTGCGATTTCAGACGGCGGAGGCGGTGCGGTGGCAGGAGACGGCGGCGGCGGAGGTGGAGGAGGAAAGGGCGGCGGTGTGGGTGGTTGGCACGGTAGATGAAGTGATCGCAGGGGAAGGGATGGGCCTGAGCCCGTAGTGTGCGCCACTGCAGTGGCTGAAGCGGTGCGATTTCAGACGGCGGAGGCGGTGCGGTGGCAGGAGACGGCGGCGGCGGAGGTGGAGGAGGAAAGGGCGGCGGTGTGGGTGGTTGGCACGGTAGATGAAGTGATCGCAGGGAAGGGATGGGCCTGAGTCTGTAGTGTGCGCCACTGCAGTGGCTGAAGCGGTGCGATTTCAGACGGCGGAGGCGGTGCGGTGGCAGGAGACGGCGGCGGGGAGGTGGAGGAGGAAAGGGCGGCGGTGTGGGTGGTTGGCACGGTAGATGAAGTGATCGCAGGGGAAGGGATGGGCCTGAGTCTGTAGTGTGCGCCACTGCAGTGGCTGAAGCGGTGCGATTTCAGACGGCGGAGGCGGTGCGGTGGCAGGAGATGGCGGCGGCGGAGGTGGAGGAGGAAAGGGCGGCGATGTGGGTGGTTGGCACGGTAGATGAAGTGATCGCAGGGGAAGGGATGGGCCTGAGTCTGTAGTGGGCGGGGAGGTGGAGGAGGAAAGGGCGGCGGTGTGGGTGGTGGCACGGTAGATGAAGTGATGCGGGAAGGGATGGGCCTGAGCCCGTAGTGTGCGCCACTGCAGTGGCTGAAGCGGTGCGATTTCAGACGGCGGAGGCGGTGCGGTGGCAGGAGACGGCGGCGGCGGAGGTGGAGGAGGAAAGGGCGGCGATGTGGGTGGTTGGCACGGTAGATGAAGTGATCGCAGGGGAAGGGATGGGCCTGAGCCCGTAGTGTGCGCCACTGCAGTGGCTGAAGCGGTGCGATTTCAGACGGCGGAGGCGGTGCGGTGGCAGGAGACGGCGGCGGCGGAGGTGGAGGAGGAAAGGGCGGCGATGTGGGTGGTTGGCACGGTAGATGAAGTGATCGCAGGGAAGGGATGGGCCTGAGTCTGTAGTGTGCGCCACTGCAGTGGCTGAAGCGGTGCGATTTCAGACGGCGGAGGCGGTGCGGTGGCAGGAGATGGCGGCGGCGGAGGTGGAGGAGGAAAGGGCGGCGATGTGGGTGGTTGGCACGGTAGATGAAGTGATCGCAGTGGAAGGGATGGGCCTGATTTCTGTAGTGTGCGCCACTGCAGTGGCTGAAGCGGTGCGATTTCAGACGGCGGAGGCGGTGCGGTGGCAGGAGACGGCGGCGGCGGAGGTGGAGGAGGAAAGGGCGGCGATGTGGGTGGTTGGCACGGTAGATGAAGTGATCGCAGGGGAAGGGATGGGCCTGAGTCTGTAGTGTGCGCCACTGCAGTGGCTGAAGCGGTGCGATTTCAGACGGCGGAGGCGGTGCGGTGGCAGGAGACGGCGGCGGCGGAGGTGGAGGAGGAAAGGGCGGCGATGTGGGTGGTTGGCACGGTAGATGAAGTGATCGCAGGGGAAGGGATGGGCCTGAGTCTGTGGTGTGCGCCACTGCAGTGGCTGAAGCGGTGCCCTTTCGGCGGGGCGGCGGTGCAGGAGTCCCGGGGGGGGTTGGGGAAAAAGGGGTCCCACGAACGATGGGCGAGTCTCTCCTTCTGAGTCTATGCTTACCCACCCATTCACACCATCAACGTCCCCTCCTCCTCCTCCACCACCGTCACCACCACCACAACCTCCTCCTCCTCCTTCTGAGACTTCACCACCTCCGTCGCCTCATCACCCACGGTAGAGCGGTCTACTATACTCACTGCGCTATCCCATGCGTTTCAGCCTCCGCACACAAACCCCCCCCCGCCTATAACTGTGCACCACTCATTTCTGCCTCCGCTACCGCAACGATCACTTACTCCGCATTTCGTCAATTATTACCATCTGCGTTGCCATTACCTTCACATTTTGGTGCGGTTGTTGAATTGACGGCAACGCAAAGGATGATGCGGTATTGGTAGTGATACACCACTGCGATGTCTGGCGACGCCGTGGAAGTGGAGCGGTTTCGCGAAGTTTGTGGAGGCGGCGGCGTCAGCGGAGGGGGCTGTAGAGGTGGTAACGATGTAGGAAACGGCTGCGGTGTCAGTGGTAGTGACAGAAGAAGTAGTAAAAATGAAAGAATAGCAAAAGGGAGGAAATCAGAAAAACTGTGAATAGCATGGAAGCAACTTCAAACGGTTGACCGGGAAAGGTGGCTCAACTGATGTCACTGCAGTGTCTCTGACCGAGAGGTTTCAGGTCCGAGTCCCGACAGTGGCAGGATTTTCGACACTTGTTTGTCAGTTAGGTCGAATTCAGTCGCAGTCTGGAGAAGTATTATAGACACCGGCTGCTCTGATCAGTAGTCTTCCGTGGTTTCTCCGATCAACACCAAGTGAATGCTGGAGCAGTACCCTAATAAACGGGCCACGAACCGATCGCGATCATTCCTTCCTCTTCCTTGTCCTACTCTCACCCCCTTACACACACACACACACACACACACACTCACACCAACATGCCCGTCACTACCACAGATGCCGGGAGACCGATCGGGAGTTTGGAGCTTGTCCCGGTTGGAGCGGTTCCCCGCTGGTGGGATATGTGTGGTTGGGGGAAACCCCGCTAGCCGACGGTAGGTCGGCGCCGGATCTCTCCATCCAGCCGGGAAAGATGGCCGCCTCCTCCTGAAGAAAAACATGCAGTACACTTACGGGTTACTCAGTAGTTGACGCGCCCGGAATCACTAACAACCAACCAACGAACCAATCAAACGGTTGAATGAAAACCGCACGATGTTTCAGTGAATATCGTAGTGTAGGTGACTGTGACAATGAAAGAAAAAGAAAAATGTGATTCATCACATCACGATGTTTCAGTGAAGGTCGTAGTGACAGTGACTGTGACTGTGACTGTGACTGTGACTGTGGTAATGAAATAAAAATAAAAATGTGACTAATCACATGGGCGTGGATTTTTTAAGGGCGAAAAAATCCCTCGTACGCCTTCCTTCGGAGGGGAAGTAAAGCCGGCTGTCCCATGTAGTAGATTTACTGCATGTAAAATATCCTCAACCCTAAAAGAAGTCTGAGCAAAATTGAGATCCGCCAGTTTCGTCGCCCAAGATAATACCTTCTTTCTCCGCTAGGTGGTGAACGTATCGAAGGTATGAAAGGAACGTATCGAAATTTGCGTGGTTAGACGGAAGAGCGGGCATGATGGCCCGAGTCTTGCCACGTAAAATAAGGCATTAACTAACTAACAGGACGTGGCAGTGGGGTCCCCAGGCAAGAGGCGGTATCGCAGCCGACGAAGATGCAGTTGCATTGATATTTGCGGCGGCGCAGGCGGTGGCGGCTGCATCTGCAGCGGTGGCGGCTGCATCTGCAGCGGAGGCGTCTTACCCGTTGCCGGCGTCAGCGGAGATGGCACGCGTATCAATTGCAAGGCGTGGAGGCAGTGGGGATGGTGCGCGTGCTCTCCGGGAGTCACTGGTCGTGCTCCCCCTCCCCCCGGCCAACGCCCCTCCCCTTCCTGCCCCGCCCCCGCCCTGCAGTAGCTGCGGCCCACGTGGTGGCGACCTACCATGAGAGACCCGGCTATCTTTTGCCTCTCGAAGCATGTGGCGTGAGCGTCTTCTGCTCTGTGATGGTTGCTTGCGTTGATGCAGGTCCTGCAGCGAACTTGGCTCTTGGGGAATAAAAATGGATGTGTATTTTTGAAATGTTTTATTAAAAGCTCGTGATATTATGAGTTCTCTCTCTTAATAAAACACTGTCTAAATACAAATGTTTTTGCAGAATTCCTTTACAACTCGAAACATACCCTTTTCCTCGTTTCCGTGCACTCACGAAAGAAAATTGTTTTCCTTGTTATTAAAACATTTAGGTCATTACTGTGTAAGAAGGTGTGTGCAGGTTAATACTCGTTATGTGTTACTTTCTAGAGTAGTTTTGTTACTCCTAAACTGTAATATGAGTAGACGAGTGTAGTTTATTCAAATATAAGAATTTAAAAAGTTGGAAATTAAGTTAAATTGTATTTTAAATAGGTAAAAATTTGGGGGCTTGTTTGTCCTTTTATTATGATGTATATTGTATGTGGTAATGATATTTTGAGGGGTTTCAATTACGTGTAGTAAATAAATATTGTATTTCTTTCTAAAGCGTTTATTTTTAATAACACCAAAACATGAAGGAGCAACGAGTGATTGTTTGATTCTTGAGATTTAATTTCCCATACCAAAACCCTTTCAGTCTTCTTCTGAGAAGTTCCCAGATTGAAGAGAGAGGCTTAAAACTTATCATTAATGTGAAAGTAAAGACGTTCTTGATCCCTAAATATCGTACATGTAACAACATAGATTATAATATACTTTAGCTGTAACATAAATTTCTAAAATATCTCAAATAAATAAAGCAATTTCGATGTAGTATCTCTTGAAGAACAAATTATGTTAACTTCAGAAATAAGCGAATTCGTGTGGTAGATAATTCATACTTTAACAAACCACATTCCAATACAGATTTTCGAAGTACTTATTTTCATTTTCATGATACTTACCATTACAAATCTTGATTTCGTTACAATCATTACAAAATTCTTTCATTGAATAAAAAGCATAATTCGAAGAGAGACATTCCTTACAAGAAAATTGTGCACGAAACATTTTAGTTGTTAGTGAATGCTGTTCTGCAGACGGAATGGCAGGTGACGTAGACCAGTAACGAACACAGCGAAGCAATAAGTAATTTTCGAAACATTGTACTTCTTTGCGTAATGATCTCGAACAACTTCGTGAGCGAAGACTCTTCGTCCAACACGAAAGGAATTCCCTGTACCTTGCAAGGAGCACTCATGATCTCTCGCATTACCTTCCTTGTTTTGCATTCCTTCCGCCTACCCACACACAGGTACAATACTTTTCAAAAATGAACTATCTTGGGCACTGTTGATGTTAAATGACGAACAGAGCAGTAGTAATTATGTATGTTAAAACAAAATATCTCTGAAATAATATTCAAACCTTTATTACTTAAAATATTTTCAGAAGGTAGTAAAATCGTATTAAGAGAATCCTTTAAAAAATATTAACTTTGTAATTTATTAAAGTACCTAAATTAGTAATTAGTAATTGTTTATACTTCACCCTTTTTTGTCATCAAATACCGGATTATTATTCAGTAACTAAATTCAACAACTACTTTCTGAAAATTTCTCACAGTTTATTTACACGAGTATCCACTACGATAAAACACTTATCACTTTAAAAGTTCCAGTCGTGATCTAGAAAAATGTTTCGTGTATACATGCTGATGTACAAAGGCACTAAAAATGCACCACCACTTCGCAAAATTGATTTTCCCAAACACTACATTACACTTCGCCAAAGTGCCTGTCTCTTGCAGAACCCTCCCTATTATAGCGAAATGTAGCAGTGTATTATATAGGACACTTATTTAATGTGACATTACACTTGATAGATCTAACTTGATTTTATGACAAACATTACATTCCACTTCGCAAACGTAACTTAAAAAACCCTACCTTTTGAAAAAAATGCTTAACGACTGTATTAAAACGTCCATAGGTATAAAATATAACAGTTATTCAATGCGCCAAACGTGTATTTTCATTGTTTATCTTAATGGAGGAGGGAGAAACCACTGTTCTGAGCTCATTTCTTTGTAACCTTGGGCGGTTTTTTGATTGATTGATTTTTTCAAGTTTTCCGGGCGCGTCAACTGCTAAGATAATTAGTCCCGTTAGTGTAGTGCATGTTTGTTTGTTTGTTTTTCTCGGGAGATGGCGGTGATCTTTCCCCACTGGATGGCGAGATCCGGCGCCGACCTACCGTCGGCTAGTGGGGTTTCCCCCTAACCAGGACTCTCCCACCAGCGGGGCACCGCCCCAGCCGGGACAAGCTCTAAGCTCCCGACAGGTCTCCCGGAATATGTGGTAGTGTAGTGCATGTTAGTGTAAGTGTGTGTGTAAGAGGAGAGGAGAGGACAAGGAAGAGGAAGGACAGATCGCGCGCGGTCCGTGGCCCGTTTGTGACAGTACTGCTCCGGCATTCGCCTGGTGTTGATCGGAGAAACCACGGAAAACTACCGATCAGAGCAGTCGGTCGCTAGAATTCTCCTCCATACAGCGATTGAATTCGACCTAGCTGACACTTGATAGATCTAACTTGATTTTATGACAAACATTACATTCCACTTCGCAAACATAACTTAAAAATCCCTGCCTTTTGGAAAAAAAAAACTTAAACTACTGTATTAAAACGTCCATAGGTATAAAATATGACAATTATTCAATGCGCCAAACGTGTATTTTCATTGTTTATCTAAATGGAGGGGGGGAGAAGCCACTGTTCTGAGCTCATTTCTTTGTAACCTTGGGCGGTGTTCGTAATGGACCCGTCTCCGCCGTGTGCTCGTCTGCAACCTGTGATTGCAGAGCGTGAAGCGAGGGCCGGGACAACGAATGGGCGCGGGAGCGCGCTATAAACGAGCGTGTGCTTTGCGACGGACAGCGGCGCGGCGACGCGCAGTGGGCCAAGCACAGCATCAATGGGCAAAACTTCAATTGATTGATTGATTAGTTCTGTAGTGGGAGCAGAGATACTGTAGTACTCCATTGACAAATTCAACATTTTGGAAAATATAGAAATTTTAAACTTATACACAAATTCTAACCTAATATTTCTCAATGAACAATCTGAGTTAAAATTCAGTCCCATTGTAAATTTATATCTTGACTAGTTTCCTACACTTCTATTTCCTCCCTCACCTTCATTCTCCGTCTGCGTACCTCGTACGACTCACAAAAACAAAAACCTTAGGACCTACCACTATGTTTGCTTAATTGTTATGTTCAATCTATGTTACTGCGGTAAGTCCTCTATTTAAATAATTTTAGTGTTCATTCGTATTATGTATTTATTTGTATGACTTCATATGCTAATTATTTCGTTCAATTTTAATATTGTAGAGCCACCTGTGATGGGATGAAGTCACGATGGCTAATTTTAAAATATTGTCTACTTCTTGATACCCCTACTATCCTAATAATAATGATTGATCAGTGCTTCCAGGCATGTCAACTTCTAAAGTCACTAGTCCTGTAAGTGTAGTGTACGTTTGTTATCGTGAGAGGGGGCGGTGAACTTCCCTCGCTGGATCGCAAGATCCGGTGCTGACCTACGGATTTATCCGAACCAGATATCTTTCAGCAGCGTGGAATCGTCCCAGCCGAGATAAAGCTCTAAGCTCTTAACTGGTCTCCCGACAAGTGTGGTATTGTAGTGCATGTAAGTGTAAGTAAGGGGTGAGGATAGAACAAATAACAGGAAGGAAAGATCGCGCACGGTCCGTGACCCGTTTGTTACAGTACTACTTCGGCATTCGCCTGGTGTTAGCCCGAGAAACCATGGAAGAAACTATCAGAGCAGCCGGCTCCTAGAATTCTCCTCCAGAGAGTGGCTGAATTCGACCTCGGTATGGAGATAGTGTTGAGAATCCTCCCACCGACGGGACTCGAACCCTAGAACCTTTCGAGGCACTACAGAGCAGTGAAATCAATGAATGCCCTGAGCCACCTAAGCCAGCGCAAAAGCCTCAACATCTTCTTTCTAAAGTACGATTCTCTAGGTAGTTTTAGCCTAGATTTTGTGGTAATTTATATTGAAGAGGAAATAATTGATGTAATCAACCACACTTATATGTTTGAATTCATGGTATTAGTCTTCATCAATATTTTTATTATTTTCTTGTTGTCAGCAGCATTCGATGGCTTCGCCATTATAAACAGATCGGCTTCTGGAAGCCAGACATATAAAAAATGTTGGTAAAGACTGCACGATTTATTCAAATACTATTTGGAATGCCAACAACATCTCTACAACAATGCAACACACACCTACACACACGCGCGGGTGCAATTAAAGAACAAATATTTTATCTTATAAAATTTATAAAATTTTATAACTTCACAGAAACTCTGTTTCTGCACCATTGAACATGAGGAATCTTCTCGAAAATATTTTGGGATATAAAATAGTACAAATGTAATATAGAAAAAGTAGTTTTGGTATGTGTATGTATTTAAAATACTATAAAATTGTGATTACGATATATTTTAATAATTTAGTTCGGAATTTTGGACGTATTTTCCAAAATATTAACATTTCGACACCAAATGAGCATCAGTACGTTTTTAAAATTTAAACCGCAACCCTGCTAATAAGGCAACTTCACGTTTACATGATAAAAAATATTAATTACTATTCAGTAATTTTTGCTTTCAGGGTGTGGAAAAGACGTGTGGAACAAATTTCGGACTATTCCATTACATTTCTCCATCATGTGTACCACGAACAACAAATTCACGAGTGTGCAGTTTTACCTACATATCCCCTTAATGACAGCAATTCCTTCCCTCAATATGAGTATTGTCCTCCAATGAAGCTGTCTATCCTGTCACTTCCGGTCTCCAGCTTGGCAGGCGAGTACAGGGAGACATGTCGGAGTCTGTCGAGTGAGTGAGTATTTAGTGTTCCCGGGCGCGTCAACTACTTTGGTCATTAGTACTGTAAGTGTAGTGAATTTTTTGTCACAGGATGTGACGGTGTTCTTCTCCCTCTGGAATGTTAGATGTTGTACACTTATATACACGTTGGGTTGGGGGGTTTCCTCGCAAGATATCTCCCCCAAGGGAGCACCATCCCAGGGGACAAGCTCTAAATCTAAGGCTCATCTCGTCTCCCGGGATGTGAGGTGGTGAGGTGCATGTAAGTGTGTGTGTGTGTGTGTGTGTGTGTGTTTGTGTGTGTGTGTGTGTGTGTGTGTGTGTGTGTATGTGTAGGACTTCGACGTTGAGAAAGTAAAGACCATGTGCATTCCATGGGTCGGTTGTTAAGTGTTTATGTTTTTTATTTTCTATTTTACTGCTTCGATATTTACCTGGTATTGATCGGAGGAAAAACTGATTGCTACCGATCAGAGGAGCTGGACACTACAATTCTCCTACAGGTAACGGCTGAAATCGTCCTAGCTATATAGTAACTGTCGAAAATCCACCATTGCACCGTCGGGCTCGAACATATTCCACCATTCCGGCTCCTTGCACCTTGAGATCAGGCATCGTGACCCGCAGTACGCTGTATGTTCGCGGCTTGTTGACTGTAAGGCGTTGCCTTTACATTCCTTGCTACTGGTGTCGGTCACTATAGTACTTTACATTACAAGGCAAGAAAGTGGATGACGTTTCCATGACCAGTCGTGAAAGTTCCCGCAGGAGCCCGATAGGCCGAGAATAGGAATCATGTCTAGTCATGGAAAGTCACTTATGCCGTGTAATCATCAATATTTTATTCTACGTCACAATTTTATGACTGTATGTGTCATACAAACTTAATTGACGATCACGAGAATGCATCACGTATTTTTTCCGTTCGAGAGTTGGTTCACAGTTTGTTTTCTAGTTGTGGACTAACATGAAAATGTGAAGTAAAAACAAAGCGTGACTTTGTAATGCAGTAAAACGACGTATTCGACAAGATAATTGGAACTCCACCAACTGTTTTGGAAAAACCTACAACAAGGTATTCATTTAGACGATATTCTCGACATTCATTTAGAAGAACTTCAGTTTTCTGGTATCAGATATTGGTGCTGACATTCTTAGTTTGAAACCACACGGCGGCACAAAATGTTTATACTGTAGTACTTATACGTCTACGAAACTATCAATTATAAGGTAAGAACTGCAAACAACACAATGCTCGGTACAAACAGAAATAATGCAGCGTTGTCATTAGCAATTGCATCGTCAACATCGAGAAATACTAAAATTACTTATGAGGAAAGAGCAGAAGAACAGCGAACAAGCAGAGCAGTGAGAACTGCAAACAACATACGTCATTTCTTTTCAAATATTTCTCAAAATTAATTAAACTGTCAATATTCATATTGACAGTAATATTGAATAAAGAACTATAATTCAAGGTATAAAATGAACGTATTTTATTATCCTTGTAATATTTTTTTTAACAACGACGGAGAGTTAATTAACTTAATTCGGTGGTTAAATGCTGCCCATGTACAAATTCAATGTACATATAGATATAGTACATATAGATATATGGCTATTGGCAATTTCAGTACTAGTCCGGAGAAACTGGAATTTCCGAAATGAAATTGAAAATATTTGGAACTCTATTGTCCGAGTGTGTGTGTGTGTAAATAGGCATCACTTTCTAGAATAAAATATTATGTGAACCGTTCCAAAGTAGCTTCCTGCATTATCGACGCGTCTCTTTCAACCTGTACCACTGTGCGGCGTGCCGCAGGCGGTACGCGAGCGGGCAGCGGTGGTGGTTTCCTCGGCGGAGCGGGGGGGCGGGGCGGGGGGCGGGAAGGGGACGTTTGCATATCAAATGGCGAGCACCAGGCGAGGCGGGGCGGGAAGGGGTGGGGAGGCGCGGACGGGAACGCGTGCAGGTGGCCGCCGGGGGGCGCGGCAGCCATTTCGCATTCGACGCGGGGGGCGGCGCCTGGACGTACCGAGGGTCGGGCACTCGGGGGGAGGGGGCGTGGTGCCAGCGGGCCTGCCGCGCCTGCACATTCTCTAAGAACAACCGGTGGATTTGGGGCCGCCACTACAACCCCAAGAGACCCAAACACCGTCAAGCGCCGCTCGTAAGGCGGGACGGGATACGGGGAGGGCGTAGTGCCAAGCACGTTTGCCATCCCTGCTCCCAGATTTGGGACCGCTACTACTATTCAATATACCCATACACGGTCGCGCCACTCGCGAGCCGGAACGGGCAATAAGATGAGGGGTGCAATCGGAACGGCCGCGCCTGCACTTTCGCTAAGAAGAACCGGTGGATTTGGGGTCGCCACTAAACCCCAAGAGACCCAAACACCGTCAAGCGCCGCTCGTAAGGCGGGACGGGAACGGGGAGGGCGTAGTGCCAAGCACGTTTGCCCCTGCTCCGGATTTGGGACCGCTACTACTATTCAATAAACCCATACACGGTCGCGTCACTCGCGAGCCGGAACGGGCAATAAGACGAGGGGTGCAATCGGAACGGCCGCGCCTGCACTTTCGCTAAGAAGAACCGGTGGATTTGGGGCCGCCACTACAACCCCAAGAGACCCAAACACCGTCAAGCGCCGCTCGCGAACCAGAACGGGTATGGGCAGGGTGCAACGGACGCCGCGCCTGCACTTCCTAAGAAAACCGGTGGATTTGGGGCCGCCACTACAACCCCAAGAGACCCAAACACCGTCAACAGCCGCTCGTAAGCCGGGACGGGACACGGGGAGGGCGTAGTGCCAAGCACGTTTGCCATCCCAGCACACGGGTTTGGGGCCGCTACTACTATTCAATACACCCATACACGATCGCGCCACTCGCGAGGCGGAAGGGAGGACGAGGGGTGCAACGGAACGGCCGCGCCTGCACTTTCGCTAAGAAGAACCGGTGGATTTGGGGTCGCCACTATAACCCCAAGAGACCCAAACACCGTCAAGCGCCGCTCGTAAACGGGGGTGGACTCGGAAAGAGCGCAGTGCCTGCGAGTTTGCCGTGCCTGCACTTTCTCTATCACTAAGAAGAAATGGTGAATTTGGGGCTGCCTCTACAACCCAAGAAAACCAAACACCGTCAAGAGCCGATCGTGAAAACCAACCTGGCCGGAATGGGCCAGGGGGAGAGTTGCAAGCGGAACTGCCGCGCCTGCACATTCTCTACGAAGAACCAGTGGATCTTAAGCCGTCACTAGAACCCAAGAAACCCATACATCGTCAAGCACTGTTCGCGAGCCGGGCTTACACCAATTGTAAATCTATTGCAAACGTTTTGTTCTCAAAATCTGGTCCATTGAAGAGGTGATACGGAGACGACAGATCGACTAGCAGGGCAAGTCTGGTTTGCAAGCCCCTCTCGCTCAAGTATGCCTGCCTTAATGGCGCTCTTGTGATGTGTCTTTTTGACTACTTCCGATTTAAGTACTCGGGCAAACAGTGTTAATGAGTGAAACGGCGATGACAGAAATTTATCAAATTTTACTTTGAGAGAGATCGTGTTCGTGCTTAGCTGTATTTGGGAGGTGTTTGCGGGTAACTCTGGTTTGAATATGGTCCTCTACAGGGCAGGAAGCAACGCGTCCTCGCCCGAACGAAGGCGAGAAATAAATGGGCTTGGAGCGGAGAAGGAAAGACGCTTATCTTAAAACACGAGACGCGGTAAAACAGGCCGGGCAACGCTAAAGGCGGCTTCGCAGGAAAGTTAAACGCAAGGCGGAATTTCGGGGACTGATGAGAGGGATAGAGATAGATAGATAGATAGATAGATAGATAGACAGATAGATAGAGAGAGAGGGATTCGATTGAAGAGGGAGGGAGAGAAAGACAGAAAGAGAGAGGGAGAGAGCGGGAGAGAGAGAGAGGGTGAGAAAGAGTGCGAGAGAGAGATAGTTCAGAAACGGACGACATCACTTATCCTTAATTGTTCTCTGAAAACTATACAGTTTCGTAGATATACACGTACATAAGCAAGGATTCAGAAGATCGTGCCTCGATGTAAACAGATCTCAATGTTCCCATCGGCATTAGAAACGTAAAGTGACCAAGTAATATCGACGATTGTATCACTACATTCAGGACAGAACAAAAAACGACTCCAGACTCTGTTCTGAAGACATATTATCATCTATTCTAAACACACATGGCATCCACACACGTGACTGTTCACGGCATCAATTTAGAAATAATGCGTGTGATGGAGCATTGCATGTCACTCCACGATTCCTCACAACGTTGAATCATTTAGAACGCGTTTCACCAGTTAGGAATCGGAAAGAATGTGAAGAATAGAAGTATGTAAATTACTAGGCAAAACACAAACGAATATATGTTCTATTTACACTGGTAAAGTCGCGTCTGACACCTATTTTTGCAGACTAACAATTTTTTTCGACGCATTCCCGCATGAAAATGGAATAATGTCATTCATTTACGATACTGCCACGATTGCAATCTGCACGGCACAAACATTTGTATTCGCGTTCAAAAATTTGTGAACATGAATATATATTTACATCACAATTTGTGAATATAAATATATATTTATGCTTAATACAAATTTATTGAACATCTTTCCTCTAGAGGAATATTTTCATTCAATATTTTGATTCCTAATATTACCAACATTTAGTGAATATCCTATTCACTAATTTTGAAATATTTGAAGGTAACAATGAGAAAACTTTCTTCTTTCTTTTTTTATTTTGGTTCTCTGTTTTATAATGTGACATGTGAGAGCATTTTTTTGTCCGCTAACGTCTAAAGAGCCTGACTCCCAAGACCTCCGCGAAGTCCAAAACAAGTTCGCCAGGTGGCGACCAGCGTATGTCTTTGCCTCTAGCCAAGAGATTATTGTACACAACAGGAAAAGAAGTTTCAAAGGAAATAAATTATTGCAGAAGATTTAAAGAAGAAGAATTTTGCTTTTAACAACAGTGCATGAATACATTTTCTGACTGGTACACGTTCCTATGTGCATGCAGGAAATACTGGTTTTGCTTCTTCTTTGACATATATTACTCCTCTTGTAAATATTATTTCACATGAGATACTACATATCTTGTAGAAATATCGGGAGGAGATTTGTAAAATGATTTCCAACTTTAACTGTATCTTTTTTGAAATTAATATTTTCCTGATGTAACGTAAAAATAACATATTTCTCTTAGTTATTTATTTTATCCACGTTCTCATGTAACAAGTAGCCAAGAACACGATTGCTTTTTTAAGACGAGGTGTCTTATTTATTCTGGTTTCATTGAAAAGCCAACTGCATGTGTAATATATTCTGAAGCTATTGCTGAATCTGGTATATCCGATTTTTTTTTCATTTTCTAAATTTTTCGCAATAAAATTTTCTCAGGACACTCAGAGTATAATGAGAGAATATTTAGATCACCAGACGGTTACAAAGAGAAACATAAAAGATAATTTCGAATATTACAGAACGATAAAAGTAATTTGTGAAATATATGAGAAGATTATGAGAACAAATTAAAAAGGACGAGGAAATACTTGCTTTAGTGCGTCTTATTAACGAATAATTTTTAATATGTCAGTACCGATAATATGTACTCAATTGAAAAAAAATTGAAAATGAAAAAATCGCCAAGAAAATACATTACTTGGAAACATACGTTGATAAACTCTTCCATTCTCACATATGTAAAAAATATTAATCTAAAGAAAATTATGAAAACTGCAATAAGGCTTTGTGTAAAATAATAATACATTCTGTTTTAAACCACTGGAATGTGACAGACCCTTCCCAGTGTTGGGAAGTACGTTGTAAGCCTAAAAGCTTAATTTGCAAAGAAGAAATATAACTCTTGCTGTTAATACATCCACAATTCCTAGACGTGATTCGCGATACTCAAAAGACTTATTCAAACTCCTTAAATTCTTCTTGATGACATTTTATACGCATAATCACTTTTCAGACTTTCAAATTTCTTGCATTTGTTATCATATAATACTATTTTTAAGAATTTAAATAAATTATATATTTTTCATAAAATACATCAAATAAGTTCAGTAAATTTGGCTGAGGATGGTCCAAAATGTTAATAATTTTGTATAAAATCAGATGTTTTGAAAAGGCAAAGTATCGCATGGGAGAAAATAAAGTAAGCAGTTTCCTCTGCTCAATTTTCCCACAGATACCGGAACAGTATCCCAAACAATGGAATACGGATCGCAGGTTATCCTTCCGTTCCCATCCTTAGGATCGAGCAATTCCCTACTTCCCTAAGTTTTCAAAAACATGAGATTTTTTGTGAGATTTTGTGTCAGAGAAAATTTTTTTTCCCTGAAACCATTGCGCCTAAAGGCGGCTCCACCCATTCGTTATTCGGCTAACAGCGAGCAACTGCTCGCCGAATCTCGAGTAGTGTGGATGAGTTGCTTGCTATTTACCAAGTGACGGATATTCGGTACTCGCCCTAACCACCGCGTGTCGGTCATTTGGACACATCAAAGGAAGCGAAAATTCGCCGAACCCATCAGCTGTTCGGAATTGGGCGAGCGGTAGCTCTCTGCTCGGTGAATGCCGAATGTGTGGCCGTCTTTATACCCACCGCGTGTCGGTCATTTGGACTCATCAAAGGGAGCAAACATTCGCCGAACACATCGGCTGTTCGGAATTGGGCGAGCGGTAGCTCTCTGCTCGGCGAATGCCGAATGTGTGGAGCCGCCTTTAGGAGAAGGTGCGAAGTCTCGTTCGTGAACTCGTCGACCCACAAAAATCCTTCAGAGCGGCAGATGCTTGCGTGCATGATTACGCGGCCAGTTACCCTTTTATGAACGACGTGGATGGCGTCTTTAAGCAAAACGCAGATTGCTTCCAATTATGCAAACTGCTCGGCATTGAGATTGAAATTCGCGACCGCCGCTACGCGCAAACATGAGCTTGCGGCTTTCGCTTCCGGGAGCCCGGGGCACTGTCTTTCGATAAAACTGGAAATTTGAACTCCTGGTAGTTTTAGATGATAAGGCTCATTACGTTTCCAGATTTGGTTTAATGTGATGAAATGTTAAGATGTGATGAGATGAGAAAATGGCCGTTATTTACTATTCTGCGTGCTTTTATAGGTAACACGCTTGTAATAATCTGAAATTTACTAAATATTGTGTCCTTGAATATTGATGGGTTTCGTGTAAAAAACTAATATCGTAGTTAGAAATGTTGAAGAGTCTTTTCAGAAGGCCTTATAATTGATCAACATTATTAATACCAATAAGGAATTAATTGATACTCGACCATTCTGAAATAACCATTTTGCGAAGCAAACACATTTTAGGTTGAAATTAATGATATTTTTATTACCAATTTTAAAACAAAATTGCTACAAAATATAAGTGACTCAATTAGAAATAGATTTGATAATTGCATTACTTGTTAATGAAGGATACATTTTTTTATTTGAAAATTAATTTTTATTACAGGAAATGTTGCACAGAATATACTTTTTATCATGCGAATCATATTTGGAATTGGTAATTCGAGAAGCAGTGGATTGTAGGTAAATAGCACGGGGGGGGAGGGTAAAAATCAGGGGAGGAGGGCAACTATAGTCCTAGATCGACTCTTCCATTAACATTTTTTAACATGTGACATATTACATTAGAAAATAAATGAAACACAAAATTGTCAGGTTGAAAAGGCAAGAAAATCAAGAATTGAACATATTTGCATTAAATAACGCAGTGTCAGGGACCATTTTCAAAAATTTTAAAAGGTCCACTGACCCTCTGGCCCCCCGTGCTGTGGTTTTAATGAAAAGGAAACATATTCCGTACCTTTGAACTCCCAAACAAGTTTTTCGAAGCTGACAAATGAAAGGCCCTCAGTGCTCACACCAACGTCTCTAAAAAACAGCGAAGACTAATTTCGAGAGCAAGCACTCGCACTTTTAGCAATCGCGAACCGCTTAGCAATCGAGCTCCTGATCTCGCAGGCGGCCACTTGGCACTCTGCAACAAATCGCTTCGCACCCCGCCCACTCTTTCACCGCCTCCATCTCCCAGGGGCGTCCACCGGGGGCGGTGGCTCAGGGCACCAACTGATGTCACTCAAGTGCCTCGGAACGGGAGGTCCTACGGTTCGAGTCCCGACGCTGGAAGGATTTTTGACATTAGCTTGTCAACTAGGTCGAATTTAGAAGAGAATTCTAGCGGTCGGCTGCTCTACTCGGTAGTTTTGCGTGGTTTCTCCGATCAGCACTAGGTGAACGCCGGAGCATTACCCTAACAAACGGTCCACGGACCGCGCGCGATCTTTCCTTCCCCTTCCTTGTCCCATCCTCTCCCCTGTCGAAAATCCTGCCGCCGTCAGGACTCGAACCTAGGACCTCCCGGTCAGAGGCGCTGCAGTGACATCAGTTGATGCTCTGAGCTACCGCTCCTGGTGCCATCCCCTAGAAAAACATGCATTACACTTACGGGAATAACAACCTTAGCAGTTGACGCGGTCGGAATCATCAATGAATCAATCAACCCCAGAGGCGTTCAGAAGATTCGACTTCATTGATGCCCCGAATTGTTTTCATTCAAAAGAAATGAAAAATGTATTCCTCTCTAAACTTTTAATGCTATATGTTGTTTCTGATGCATAAAGAAATGACTTCTGTTTATGAATACGGGGAGGAGGGGAATTTTTGTTTAAAATAAGGGACGCCCTTGGATTAACTGCCGCAGGCACCTGGTTTTCCCTGGGCGTTCCTGTCACCGCCTGTTTCGCCACCCCTTCAGCTGCTATCGGCCTCGCATTCATCGTCGTTAACTGACAGTCGGGAACGGGTCCCTGTTCTCAATCGTCACACAATCGTTCATCCCATCTGCAACGCCGCTGGTTGCCTAATACATATTCAGCACGTGAAGTTGCAATGCCCTTCTTAATCAAAGAGCCTGAAAAGTTCAAAAATAAAATCTTAAAAAATGTCCTTTTCCTACGATTCCTGAATACTTATCAACATTTCAGAGAGCTCATTGGAAAATCTCTCTTGAAACAACGATGAAAGAAATTAATTATGAAGTTCAGGAGGCAAATCTCTCTGCAAGTATAGTACCATAAATTTGCAAGTTCACATTTTGTTGCACTTGAGTACATGTGTGCAAGAAATGTATTTTTAGTACTTCTTACAGCAAAATATTAGAAATCCTAGGTAGCTGTTTGAACATCGCTTTTAGAAGTTAGTTAACATTAACACATCATACCATTGCAGTTTCACTGTGACAGGATTAAATTTATTTTATTGTTCATACAATTCCATGCTCAATTATTTATTTTGCTTTTATATTTAAAAATGTATTCTGTATTACTACTAATTAAAAAAATCGCCGTCCGGGAATTATGGCGTATCAAAATTTTACTTTTCATTAATTTAAAATATTCGTTAACTGAAGAAATGTCATAAGTCAAAAACTGCAGCAATCTACAGCGAACAAATATAATTTAAGACAAAGACCTCACTTTATACCAGACGTCATATCAGAGACCAATAGACGCGAGTGAAAGTAAAACTATGGGGGTAAAACTAAAGGGATGCCAACCTTTATGTGTCAAATATTCGTTATTCCATCTGGGACAAGACTTGACATAAATATAATGTTCCACGCTTTGAATTTCTTAATATTTTAATACATGTTAACAGATCTATATGCCTTTCAGAACAATCCATTACAATAACGTGAAAATTCACTTTAAAGAAAAAATAAATGACATGAAAAGCAGCAAAATTGACTTAACAGAACAACAACTTGCGGTCGCCGAATATTGGTCATTCCCTTTTGGAAGCAGAGAGTTGACACCAAAACAATGTTCTACACCTTGATTCCCAAAGTTTTAATATTTCAAAACGTGTTAACAGACCTCACTGGCTTCTCGAACACTCCATTAAAATAGCGCTAAAATTCCGTTAAAAGACCAAAAAAGAACGATGCTGCTGGCGTGGTCGCCTCGCCGCCTTCCCAAACCTCGCAATCTGCGTCCCGTTCCACGCGGCCCCGGCCGCCGCCGCTCCATATTCATGAGGCGCCGCGCGAGGCGCCACTGAAAAATTGGCCCGACGACGCGCCGACACACGGCGCGCGAGCGTTAATGGGCGCGACTACCCACGAGTACCTGCCCCACACGCCCGCCCGTCCGCCCCGCCTCTCGGGCCATTCCCGTGCTTACATCGCTCATAGGGATGGGATCTTGTGATACTTAATGCACCCATGCACGCAGGGGTATGGTTCGCAAGTCTGGGTGTGTCATTGTAAATCTGTCGCTGTACTCACAGTGGAGCATATAGGCAAAACGTTTATATTCAAGCGCCACGCAAGCTGGCATAAAAACCGGGCTTGTTCGTGTATTGGTCCAAACAGTAACGAGACTTTGGTTTCTCCTGTTCCCAGTAACGGCTTTAGTTTACTCGAGGATGCGCCGACACGCGCGCGAGCATTAATGCGGGCGACTACCCACGAGTACCTGCCCCACACGCCCGCCCATCCGCCCCACCTCACTGGCCATTCCTTTGCTGATGTCGCTCATAGGGATGGGATCTTGTGATACTTTCAATTCTTCGAGCTTCCATGCACAAGCAAGTCCGGTTTGCAAGTCTGGGTGTGCCATTGTAAATCTGTAGCTGTACGCACAGTGGAGCTTATAGACAACACGTCACAAAGCGTCATGCGGCCACGTAGGTCGGCGTAAATACCGGGCTTGTTCGTGAATTGGTCCAAACAGTAACGATACTTTTGTTTTTACTATTCCCAGTAACGGCATCAGTTGACTCGACGACGCGCCAACACACGGCGCACGAGCGTTAATGGGCGCGACTACCCATGAGTTCCTGCCCCAGACGCCCGCCCGTCCGCCCCACCTCCCTGGCCATTCCTGTGCTTATGTCGCTCTTGGGGATGGAACATTGTGATATTTTCGATTCTTAGAGCTCCCATGCTCACATAAATCCGGTTCGCAAGTCTGGGTGTGTCATTGTAAATCTGTAGCTGTATCCGCAGTGGAGCATACAGGCAACACGTTTATATACGTTTATAATAAGCGCCACGTAAGCCAGCATAACAACCGAGCTTTTTCGTGTATTGGTTCAAACGTTTTTGGTTCTACTATTCCCAGTAACGGAATCAGCGGCATCACGGCTGCGGTCTGGCACTCCTGCACTCTGGTCGTCCTTAAGAACGGGATATTGTGATTCTTTCAATAATTAATATTCCTGTGCACGAACAAGCCCGGTTCTGGCCTTATTATAAATCTGTCGTCCGCTTTTTGTTCCCATAATTTAGCGGGTGGCAACGGCGACACAATGCATATGGCGCGAGCCGGGTTTGGGAAACGAGTTTGTTTGTATGTATATTAACGGCATCGATACTTTTGTTTCGTATGTTCCCATTACCAGAATACTGCTGAGTTAATAATATTGTGGGACGGATATTTAACTGCACTATCATTATCGGAGAAACGTAAATACTTATATAAATAGAATTTTCCCATTGTACTAACATTTCAACTGCGTTTTATATTACCATTTTGTCACCTAATATGAGGTTAAATAATCATAAACATACGTATCACATTATTGGACACTTCGTAAATATGACAATGGTATAATATGAATATTACATAATGGTTAGCATGCCCATATATCTGTCAAAGCACTAGTCGATTTACTAGCTCAATGGTCACAGCAGGGATCGGAAAACCGGAGACCTGAGTTTGATTCAAGGTCGGACTGAAAAATTCATTCATTTCTTTGATTGTAAATCATAACTTATTGCCAACCTACACCCGCTACTGGAAATATCGGGCAAAGGATCGATGATATCGATAACACGATATCATTCATCCTTAAATAGGGTGAATACTTAAATAGGACTCTTGGAATAACGACATAATTCCGAGAGTTTCTTCGTGCAAGTACCTAGGTATCCATTTCGATAGTAAATTAACCTGGAAAAGTCACGTAAATTTTGTTGTAGGGAAAGCTTGGAGATCTCTTCATTTTGTAATGCGAATTTTAAAAAAGAATACGAAAACGCGACGGAAATTGCTTATTTATAGCTTGTTCGTCCGATAATGGAATATGAAACAATTTGTTGGAATCCGCAAAAAATTATGCAGAGTAAGAGTTTGGAAAGGATTCAGCGTAGAGCAGCTAAATTTACTTTCAGGGACAAGAAAACGGAGAGGTGGGATTCACTCAAAAACAGGCAAACATTGGTAAGATTTTGCGCTTTGTATAAAGCTTATAGTGGTCATCCAGCTTGCAAAGAAATTAAACGGCGGCTAAATCAGCCTACGTACATCAGTAGAGAGGATCACAGGCACAAAATAAATTTAAGACTGCAGAGAACGGATGTCGGGAAATTCTCTTTCACAAATCGAACAATAAGGGATTGGAATAGATTGCCTGTAAAAACCTTTAAATCCTTTCCTCGAAGTGTTCAACAGTTTAGGAATTTAATTTAGGGTATTTTTAAGTTGATGAGGTAGTTAACTTCGAATATTAAGTTATACAGTGAAGCGAGGTGTCGTGCAGTGTAGAGCAGAGAAATAATGAAGGAAATTTTTTATAGTGAAGTGAAGTGAAGTGAAGTGGAGTGAAG
Source organism: Teleogryllus oceanicus (assembly GCA_964035755.1). Classification (NCBI taxonomy): domain Eukaryota; kingdom Metazoa; phylum Arthropoda; class Insecta; order Orthoptera; family Gryllidae; genus Teleogryllus; species Teleogryllus oceanicus. The sequence continues at coordinate 44,752,191 of CAXIVR010000007.1, read as the reverse complement.
GAAGGTAAAGGATAGTGCAGTGGGGTCTTTGTTGTATAAACACTCAGTTCGGTTTTAGGTGATAAATGTTTCTTTTCTTTTTCATGTAATTTAATGTTTTAAGAATCAGCAGTTTTTATATTATTGCTGTTATTGTTATTATTATCATTTTAGTGTTATTATTACCATTATTATATTATTTGCATGATATTTATTATCTTATTTGTGTAATTAACTGCCATCGGGTTACACACAATTGCAGTTTAAATAAACATATTTTGGGCGTTATACTTTCGACTTTGGCATCCAGAAGCCCTGTTTCATTTCCAGCCACGATCCGTTTCCCATTTACCACAACCATTTCTATAAGATACTCTATAGCAACCACAAGTTTCAGATCACTTAAGAAGAAGCAACAGGAGGTGAAAAATTCACATCGACCATCGCAGTTATAGCGCCCAGTGCCCCCAGGTTGCAAGCTCACACCCCAAAGTGCGAGTTGCCTTGTAAAGCGGTCGTAAAGTAATTCCCTGCTCCTGCCTCTCACGTTTATAAGCAACTGCGGGCCCCTTCAGTCATTAGGAGAAGACTTTCGGGATTGGGAAAGAACCAGGGTTTTGGAAGGAATTTGAATGCGTGCGTGTGGCCTGAAACATGTGCTCAGGAATGTTAAGGTAGTTACTTTTAATTGCTAAACATTTTTGATGTTTAATTATCCACACGTTATTCCTGCACAAATACTTATTGTTCTAAATATTTTAGTATTGTTATGTCGTACTGGTTAGTCATTCTCATCATACTAGAAGAGTTTTTTCAGATGAGAATATTGACATTTTTTTCAGGGTTGAAAAAGACAGGACAAAACAAAGCGTCAACTCTGGGTGAATAAATCTCAATGTTATCAAACTATTCCGACTCATTCATCCTCCCCCGCAATCTCTATCTCTTTCTTCTCTCTCTCTCTCTCTCTCTCTCTCTCTCTCTCTCTCTCTCTCTCTCTCCCGCTTTGTTTCTTTCTTTATTCCCTTCTTCCTTTCTTTCTTTTATGATCGTCTTCGGCGAAATTCCTCTTGGCCTGCAAAACTGACACCAATTTCATCAGTCATATCCTAAATTTAATCAGAGTTCGAGTTTGTGATTGACTATGACCGTATACCGTAGATACAGTTTTATTAAACATGTGAAGACGAAAAATGTTAAATTTGGTAAATCCAAAATGATGATAGTGAAGGAGTGATGGCGGCGTTGGGTATGGTTAAAAACGATTTGCTCAATCCCAATAAGAAAAATCTTTACTGTGGCGCCAGTTTCAGACGTTCGAGTCTCGACGGTGGCAGGATTTTCGACACTAGCTAGATAGCAGGGTTGGATTTAGCCGCTGTCTGAAGGAGAATTATAGCGGTCGGCTGCTCGGATCGGTAATTTTCCATGGTTACTCCCATAAGCACCAGGCGAGTGCCGGAGCGGTACCCTAACAATCGGGCCACGAATCGCACACGATCTTTCCTTTCTTCTCCTTGAAATATCATCTTCCATACTTACACGCATGCACTACTCTAGCACACATGCCAGGAGCTTAGAGCAAGTCTCGCTGATTCCTGATTAGGGAAAACCTCGCAAACCGGATGTAGGACACCGCCAGATCTCACTATCCAGCAGAGGAAGAACATCGACATGTGATAAAAACACATACTACACTTACCCGACTTAATGACTTTAACAGTTGACGCGCCCGGCAACACGAAATAATCATTCAATTCAATCTGGCTGCGTGAAAAGCGCCTGCCTTCCCTCTCTTCTCCCTCACACGGCGAGAAGGATGAGCCTCGCTTCACGGCGCATTACCGGATTACACGCGTGCTGTCACGTGCGTCACCAGAATTGACCCATCAGACACTTTTGACGCAAGATGATTTACATCACAAGATGCGTCGCTGTAATAGAAAAACCTGCAGGCGCGTTGGCGGACCGCTGGAACGACCGAGGGATATTCGGGAGGTTTTGTCTAGAAGCACGCAACTGGCTTTCGCTGCGCTCCGCTGCTTATGAATGCTCGTGCGGTATCCCGTGAATGTTTCCTGTATCTCCCATCTGTATGCCTGGGCACTGACCGTGTCTACTTTGGACCGTTACTACAAACCTACCCGGGATGAATGTAGAATTCTGCTTCGTGTGATCAATTACTGGAATCGGCGAGTTTTTTTCGCGTTTTGCCTCTTTTTTTCCGTTCCATTCCGCTGCTTTTCTAACAACCTCACTCTTCAATCAAGAGTCGTCGTTTTCGAAGGAGCCTTGTGTTGTAATGAGAACCTGGAAACCTCTGCGATGCTGGAGGTAAACTTTGTAAAAAGGTAAAAAATCTTCCGCGTCATGTGTGTTCTGAAGACGTCCATCGTCTGTGTGTTCTGGCAGCAGCGAAAAAGAATGCTTGGAGAGAGATTTATTTATTGCCAGTACTTTAAATGCAAATTTGTAGACGAATCCAATTACGAAAGAACTCTGTTGATTCGAATGAATATTTGCATGAACATTTACCACTCTTTACCATGTCAACATGTTCACATTAATTCAAGTTTTCTGTTGAAAAATAAAAGACTTCATTAATAAGCTGGATGTTGTGAATTATGAGTGATCGATAAAATTCTGATAACGAAATCGTCTGGATCACTAAAATTTAAATGAGCTCTTTATTTCCTACGAATGCCTAATTAAGTAGAAAATGAAAATTCTTATATTACAGGTATCACATTGAATTATCTATCTCTGCTACAAGAAATACCACTTTGCAAGTGAAGTATTCTAATATAGGATAATGTGAATAATGGAGAAAAATACATCGGTACGCAAGCATTTAACATGATTTCATTAAATACATTTATATTACGAAAGTGACACTTTTTACAATAGCATTAAACGTTTTATGCACTATCGATTTCATTGTTCCAATGTTTAAAATTTAAACATCTTGTGTCATATAACTGACTGTAAATACTGGCGATAAGTTCACTACTTATGTATTTGTAAACTTCTCACTAGAAAATACCTGCAAGAGATCAAAATAAGTTCTTGCTTTTCAGAACGTTTCCTGATAATGATGAATCACTAATACAAATGCAAATCTAAAGAAATCAGTAATATTAAATGACAACCAGTTGTTTAAAGAGATCAAAATAAGTTCTTTGTTTCTTTTCAAAATGTTTCCAGATGATGATGAATCACTAATGCAAATGCCAATCTAAATAAATAACTAACAGTAACGGACAACCACTAATACAAACGAGATCAAAATAAGTTTTCTTTCTTTCTTTTCAGAATATTTCCAAATAATAATTAGTCACTAAAACAAATGACTGGTGTATTGTCAACAAAACATTGGTTCCGAAGCCCGTGACAAATTTGCAATTATTTGAACTTGACAGAACCTAGGAAAGTTTAGTTTAGTTTAGTTAATGCCTTATCTTACGTGTCGAGACTCGGGCCATCAGGCACGCTCTTCCGTCTAACCACGCAAATTTCGATACGCTCCTTTCACCACCTAGCGGAGAAAGGAGGTATTATCTTGGGCGACGAAACTGGCGGATCTCAATTTTGCTCAGAGGCTTCTTTTAGTCTAGAGGATATTTTACATGCAGTAAATCTACTACATGGGACAGCCGGCTTTACTTTCCCTCCGAAGGAAGGCGTACGAGGGATTTTTTCGCCCTTAAAAATGCACGACTTCGATCGGGTTTGAACCCGCAAACTCGGATATAACAGTCCGGTACGCTGACCGTTATACCACCGAATCCGCAGAAGTCGAATGTCCTGAACCTGCCCCGCCCCGCCCAGCACCGCTCCGCTCCGCCCAGCCCAGCTCTGCCCCGCCCCGCCCCCGCCAAACGTTTCCTATTAATGATGAATCACTAATACAAATGCCAATCTAAACGAATAACTAAGTAATTGACAACCACGAATACAAACGAGATCAAAATAAGTTTTCTTCCTTTCTTTTCAGAATATTTTCAGATAATAATTAGTCACTAAAACAAATGACGGGTGTATTGTCAACACATCATTGGTTTCGAAGCCCGTGACACATCTGCAATTATTTGAACTTGGCAGCACCTGGGAAAGAGGGTCAAGTGAACTCGATGCCACCGAACGCCACACGGGAGCAGCTCGCACCCTCCGTTCGGTTCCCGGAAAGTCGAGCGCACTTCTCCGACCGCAGGCGCCGGCTCTTCCTGGATCAATTTGCGGCAGACAAGAGGACCTTCAGAGGGTTGACTCACCGCCCCACAAATACGACTCCGACCGTACTCCTGCAGGAGCCTCCATTTCACGCTAGCGGTGACCGCAGTGACTCACCAGCGAACGCTAATGACTGAACCTCTGCAGCAGCTCCACCTGTTGGAGGTGCAGGCAGGAGGGAATTTAAGTAGAGAAAGGAAATTCTTTGTGTTTCAAAAGAAAAGTTTGAATATTAAAATGTTCATGAAGCTTTGGATATCGTTGTAAATAATGTTAATAAAAATCGTAATAATTTTAGATACATATGAGAAAGTAATATTGTAAAAAATAAATAAATAAACCGTTAATTTCTGAGCCGTGTTTCATTGCACGTAATATTATTATTATTATTATTATTATTATTATTATTATTAATAATAATAATAATAATAATAATAATAAAAATGGGACATGTTTCATTACACATAATAAACCTATTAATCATTTTCGATTTGCGTGAGAAGCTAACTTGAGTAGAAAAACAAATAAAAACCGTTTGTTGATGAGATATGTTTCATTGGAATATACTCTACAATCTCAAAAGAAAGTTCAGTGTGTTGCGACATGTATATTCAAATTACATCAATCTAGGACATCTGACAACTTTAAGATAAGTATGAAGAGATGTTCTAACTCTACATATAACATACGTGAAAGAGAAGACTTAATGAATTCATATGAAACAACAAAAATGATTCTTTCTCCATTTCGGATTAAGAAATAATCTTTGTTGTACTTCAGATTTAGAACACAAGAATTCATTAGAAATATTTCGATTTAATAAACTTTATTAAAAAATGAAGAACTTTTCATTGAATGTAAGTTAATCAAACTTCTTTCTTTCAAAAATATTGTCATTTACCAAACCGCCATAAAAATAGTGAGATGTGGAACACGGGATTGGTCTATTAATAAAACACATTAGTTCGCCAACATTTCGGAATATATAATTCCTTCCTCAGGGCTTACTAATATACAAGACTGTCCACATCTCACAATTTATTAATGGTCGTGAATTCTACAATGCTCCATGAAAATAATTCGTTCATTAAATTACCAATAAAATATTTTAATGTTATTTTCGTGTTTCCACTTATTTGGGACAATCACGAATTAACATTTGTATTAATGATAATAATTTAGTCTATGTGTTTATCAAGACCCGAATTTATTTTTTGATTGTATTTATTACTGTAATTCACAGTGTTAAAAGTTGCCTGATGTTGAAGATACAACAGTCTCCAAACGTGGTGAATCTACACACTACAAAGGTAATTATTTTTTTCTTTCGTTGTTCCAATTTTAATTGTTCCAAATAAGTGGAAACTTACAAAAATAAAATAATAATTTGGTCAATCGCAAAATATATCAAACATTCCCGACCCTGCGATCTGCCTCAAGGCATCAGCAGTCACTGGAGTGCCTCTGACCGGGAAGTGGCAGAATTTTTGGCACTAGTTACATAACTAGCTTGCAGTGCTGTCTGGAGGAGTATTTTAGCGGTCGGCTGCACTGATCGGTAGTTTTCCGTGGGTTTTACTATCAATACCAGGCGAATGTCGGAGCAGTACACTAACAAACGCGCCATGAACAGCGTGCTATCTTTCCTTTCTCAACCCTGTCCTATCCTTACCCCTTACACTCACACTAACACTTACGTGCACTAAACTACCACACATTCCGGGACACCGGCCGGGGGCTTACAGATTGTCCCGGCTGGAGCGGTGCTCTGCTTCGATCCAGCTGGAGATACCTGGTTGGGGAAAACCCCGCTAGCCGACGGTAGAACCGGGAGCGGTAGCTCAGTGCCTCAACTGATGTCACTGCAGCGCATCTGACCGGGAGGTCCTAGGTTCGAGTCCTGACTGCGGCAGGATTTTCGACACTACCTTTTCAGCTAGGTCGAATTCAGTCGCTGCCTGGAGGAGAATTCTAGCGGCCGGCTGCTCTGATCGGTAGTTTTCCGTGGTCTCTCCGATCAACATCAGGCGAATGCCGGAGCAGTGCCCTACCAAACGGGCCACAGACCGCGCGCGATCTTTCCTTCCTCTTCCTTGTCTTATCCTCTCCCCCTTACACATACACTTACACTAACATGCACTACACTACCGCATATCCCGGGAGACCGGTCGGGAGCTTAGAGCTTGTCCAGGCTGGGCCGGTGCCCCGCTGGTGGGAGAGTCCTGGTTAGGGGGAAACCCCACTAGCCGACGGTAGGTCGGCGCCGGATCTCGCCAACGAGCGGGGGAAGATCACCGCCATCTCCCGAGAAAACATGCACTACACTAACGGGACTAATGACCAAAGCAGTTGACGCGCCCGGAAACACGAAAAACCGACGGTAGGTCGGCGCCGGATCCCCTTCCGGGAAAAGGCCGGAAAACCAACCAACCTTTACGGGACTGGGACCTTGGCTGTTGACGCGTAGGAAATCACTAATCAATCAAATATTCCCACCTGAAATCTGCATATAAATTATTCAAAGTGACACTCCCTCTGCGCCGAATGTCTCCGAGTCCACAATTTAGTTACGATTCCGTTGTCTGTTTCACACTTCGTGACGAGTACCGTAACCCAGCGGCTGCGTCCGAGTCACGCACGGAGCGTTCGTCCTCGACGGCGGTCGTGTCCGGCTGGCCATGTCCGGTAGCCGAAACACGCTCCGACCGAGCGCCCGCCTCAACTGGAACAATGCGCCACGTTGCACAACGACGCCTCCGCCCCACCGCTCTTTGCGCAACGCTGCCCCACGCCACTCTCCTACCTTTCTCCGCGCCCCGCACCCGAAGCCACCACGCGACCTTCGCCGTTCTTCTGCGCGGTAAAACTGGAAGACGGATGAAGGCTCGCCCGGAATGCAGAGGAATCTCAGCTGGCATTTCCAGCTCACGGGAAAAATGTGAGTGTTGGTACCAGAGGCGCTCAGGTTGGTTGGTTGGTTGTTAGTGATTACGGGCACGTCAACTACTGAGGTCATTAATCGCGTAAGTGTAATGCACGTTTTTATCATCGGGAAGTGGCGGTGATCTTCCCTCGCTGGATGGCTTGATCCGGCGCCGACCTACCGTCGGCTATCTTCACCAGCGGGGCACCGCCACAGCCGGGACAAGCTCTAAGCTCCCGACGGGTCTTCCGGCATGTGTGGAATTGTAGTGCTTGTTAGTGTTTAGTTTAAGTGTGTGTGTGTAAGGGGTGAGGATTGGAGGTCGAAAATCTTGGCTTTGTTGGGACTCGAATCTAGAGCCTCCTGGTCAGAGGCACTGCAATGACAACAGTTGATTCCCTGAGCCATCCCGGTGCGGGCGCTCAGAGAAAGGCAGGGGCCGTTAATCCATGGGGAGCCCTCATTTCAAACGAAAAATTACCTCCCTCCCAATTTATAAACAGAACATGTATCCATGCTTTAGAAATAACTTATACCGTTAAATTTAGATTAGAGATGGATACATTTTTTATTGCTTTTAAATAAAAAAATCTGGATCTCAATACAGTCTGACTCTGGGTAAGTTGCCGCAGCTGCTCCCTCCCCCTTCTGGTCACCCCTGGATGGTGCACTGTTCCGGCCAGTGGACGATTATTTTGACGGCCCATTTCGATAAGATTTTTTGTCCAGTTTCCCTGTCCCTTTGAGCAAATGCTGAAATGGCCCCTTGGTTTACTTCTGGACAGTAAATGTAACATCACTTTCTGCACTCGAGAAAATGTGCGCAATTGTACTCCCCCAATTTACATCAGATTTGACTCGTCATACACCATTGAAATTGTATACGTGACTCAATAAATATTATTATTATTATTATTATTATTATTATTATTGTTGTTGTTGTTGTTGTTGCTGTTAAATAGTTGAGCGTTGCCGAAAAAAACAAAAACTGCTCCGAAAAATATATTTTCCTCTAGCCAAAGAGGTGAGTACCAACTGTTGACCCTCGGAAAGTTTCACTTCAATGACTACAGTTGCTGATAAGGGACAGGTATGGGATAGTTGATTGAGTTTGTTCAGAAATGACTTCTAAAATAATATTGTAATAATATAATCCAAAATAATATAATATTGTTGTTCTTCTAAAATAATATAATATTGTTGTTTTCATATATTGATAGAAATCATGGCGAGTATCAATGAGACCGAACTGTTCACTTTCATGACGCTTCATCAATTTTCGAAGAATAATTCACGAAATCATTTATTTCAATAGAAGCTTTAAAGTACGCTTTTCTTGAATTCTAGCAATCTAAATAATTTTATGTCATCCTTCTCCAGTTTGTGGAAAGACGAAAATAATAGGGAGTAATACGACCCTCACAAAAGTTAACCAACGTATGGAAAATAAATGCGAATCATTTCTAGATGTTACACAAGGACCGCGCCCTCTACTTGGATTAGCATGGATGAGTCATATTAGACGCTCACGTGACTAAACCAACCGTTTTAATTCATTTCTGCGCGTTTGATGTAATTGTCTTTTGAGACTTTTAACAATAGAAATTACATCAGCAGTGTTTCAACAAAGTGCTTTTGAATGTAATACACAGCTCTGGAATCTGAGCAAGTCGCAACCAGAATTAGTATTTTCATAACTTCTATATTTTGGATTATTTTAGTTTAATTAGACTTAATTTAGAAAGATGAGAGTAATTATATGGTGGAATGGATTAGAGGAGTTTGAACTTGGTTTTCGGTTATATGTTGATTCATTACTGGGTTGCCAGATGATTTGGAGAGCCTCTTGTGCTCAATTCTACAAATTATCAGCTGAAAAAGGCGAAAAATCATGAATCGAACATATTTATGGAAATAAACTGATTTATTACGTAGGACTATCAAGCCCCTCTCGAAATTTTCAGGGGTGGGAGCACGACCCTATTATTAATTCTCCTTGACTGGGGAAATTTGCTGGGTAATGACGTAAAGAATAAAGAGGAAATATGCCATATGTGTTTTGTGATTCATACGATTTACAGTTACCTTTCAATTTGTTTCTTTGGCACAAACTAAAGAGCTCTGACAATTGTTTGTAGTATTTTGTTTTTCTCTGCTTGACGTTTTTGAATGTTTGATTTGACAGTAGACTTATGTTAAAGACGCACGAATTATTGACTTGTAAATAAGGAAGCCACATTCTGTGCTTTATTATTCTAAACCAACTAGCTATGTAGTCTCTGAGCTGTGAATTTTTAGTTACTAAAATAGTAAAACATAGAAGGCAAATAGGAAATTAAAATTCTAAAATAGGTATTTCAATAGACACGTAAAAGTCTAATATATGTATTAAAATTGGCACAAGAATTTTTTATTCTTAACAAAAAATGTAATATGACAAGGAAGACACAACAGGAATGTTGTTAAAATAAAAGTTTGTATGACTTATGTATGATTATGACAACGAACAATTCAATATTGCTCCAAATTCTTCAAAGTTAACTGCCTGATGCGTTCTATCTCTTGTATTTAAGGACGTTCTTAAATTGGGTGAAATTCCTTCATTCTTATAAAGATACCAAAGCTGGATTAAATATGTGCACACTCTCACACGCTTTTCAGAAATATCAACTTTCTAAGTGACGCTCCTGACAAAGCTTAACCCATGTAAACAACTCTAATACCCTTAATTGACTTTACACGGATTTCGAAATACGAAATACCTCCTCTTTAAAGGTAAAACGTACAAACATAATGAAGGGATCTTATCGTTACATCCATGAAGTCGATTCATGCATTTATGCTACATAAACATTTATCCGTCAAATTGTCATTTATAGGCACTTGAATTCGCATATCATATAACACTCCTAATATCTGAAAATAGGAAACGCCGCTTTAGCACAAGTCGTGCTCTGATCTGCTTCCTTTGCCTTCCCCATACATAGGCTGTCCCTATCTGACATCTATTTTTTAATATAATAATAATTATAATAATAACAACAACATTGCTTTTTTGGGAACAGTCCACGCTTTATTAAAAGTATTGTAGATGTACCCACCGACAACCTCAAGATCGACTTCTCAAGAAGCTGGTTGCAACCCGGAGTAATATATTATAACCACCTGACTCATAATAACTTTAGTCGTGAATTAGAGAAGTAACAATAACGATAATAATAATAATAATAATAATAATAATAATAATAATAATAATAATAATAATAATAATAATTCTAAAGAGTTCTTAACGACCATAAATGAAATTTTTTGCAGACAGGTTAACGGGGCTTGGTCTGAAAAATATTACTAGTTGTTTGCCACCGTTTCGGAAACTTTTATTTCCATCATCAGGGCTTGCAATATCGTGAACAACTCAACACCATTCACTGCACCATCCTCCATTTCCGGCACCTCACACGAAATGAGACACCACCCTCACCACACCAACACACAGCATGACTGATACTAGGCTAGTATCATATCACAGAAACGTTGGCAAACAACTAGTAAAATTTTTCTGACCAAGCCCCGTTAACCTGCCTGCAAAAAAAAAAAATCTAAAGGTTATCAAAAATCTTTGGGGTCAGTTCCCCACTGTCAGACCGAGACGCGTGTCGCGAGAATGACATGAACGCTTGCTCCGAAAGGAGGATCAGAAGTGGTCTAGCAGCCAATGGACACACACAGAATACCCAAAAATATATTTTTTTAAACATTTTGGATTCACATCAATAATCTTGGTTAGCCCGAAAGCAATAATAGCGGTCTATGATAACAGAAGTTTAATAATTTTAGCTCTATTTGACATTATTTTCTTTTTCTTTTGTGCACCATATACGAGTCGAGAGGGCAAAACATGTCGAAGAGCGTTGGAAACGCAAAGTATCTCCTTTTTAAGAATTAAAACCACGTTTCTGAAGAATTTCTTTCATCGTTTTCTGGCGATCGGACCGAACTCCAAGACTTATTCGGAATGGGAATACCGGCTTTGCCGGTTGTGTGAGATATTCTCGAAGACTCCAGTGCCAAAAGCAGAGGTGGGATTCGTAGTCGGCAACATGTAAGAAAAACATGAGAAGAATTCGAAGCGATCACAGAGATAGGGCACTGACGTCATCTGTATTGTGGTATTTTTATTAGCATTTTGCTGCTCTGAATTTTGTGTAAGGTCTTCTGTTTTCAGGGAATTGTAAGATAAAAAATTATAAAGGTTACTCACATAGGTATTCATTAAATCACACTAGCATTTTTTTACCCTTTGCCACAACTTGTGGAACAAGATGTATACTAAATATGAGTAAAATTCAGAAATAATTACATGTAAGGGTTGAATAGTAATTTTTTAAAAAATATACTTGATTTATTTAAATATTTTTTATTTTCATTAAATCATTATTAATTTTCATGAATTAATCGAAGCCAGATCTCCGTGAGATCAGAATAATGGTAAAGATTATAATAATGATTACCAATCTCACGTCGAGAAAAATAATGGAGAATATCAACCACATGGAATTTAAACGGTAACAATCGTATGACTTCTGATTGAATCATTCTCAATTCCTTCTTTCTTTAGGTAATATTTAGGGCATGGAGAAAAATTTTTTATTTTTTATTCCAATAAATGGTATGATGGAAGGAAATAGTTCTATCTAGAATTTGGCACTCTGAAACAATAGATAAAATAACTCTAAAAATATTATTGATTTTTTACCTGTTAAACAAGTGAAAGCATTCAACACATCTTTTCACGAAACATTATTTTAATTCTGATTACAAGAATTGACACATTTTAATATTAATGATGTTCGAATGTCTTATTCTGATTTATTTTGGTAGTGTTAGTTTGCAATCACTGTTCCAAAAAAATATTGACCTGTCTGAAAAAATGGCGCGTAAAAAATAGAATGCTTACGTCTCTAATGTCAACGAAATCGGTTATAATGGATTTTTTTTCATTTTACAAAATGTTGCAATTTTGTAAAATAAGCTCCTGGAAAACCGATATTTTAAAATTAGTTCACTGAACATTTTTATTGCCAAGCAAAATGAACGTGTCACGTATCAGGCAAGATCATCTTTATTTGAAGAGGGACTTCAACCTCCAGATCCTACCTCTGACTACGTGCCTGCTGTTGCTAAGGGTTTCACTTAGAGCTGCATCACAATACATTTAACTACAAACACAAGATGAACATTTCGGTGGTCTTTTGAACTTCAACTCCAGCTCTCTTGGATCATGGTCTAACAATTCCAGAAAGCAAGTCTCGCTCCCAAACACAAAGTATGGCTCTGCCGCCACCGCCGCTACGAACAATAGGCGAATGCTCCGAACCATCTCGCGGCGATTGAAACATCGCTCCATTGTGCAGCGTAATTCTGATGATGCAATTGCACACGGTGAGTTCCTGGAACACGCGGTGGACAGTGGTTCAGAATGAATGTGAAGTGGCAAGAATTCAACGACTTTAAGCATTAAGCATTAAAATGCAATAGGAAATCAGAAAGTTTTGGGGGGGCTGGACTACATTCGAGTATAGTGGATTCCGTATTGTTATAAAAAATAAATTAAAATGCTGAATATTTTCGTTAGCACTGTACATGTTTTGGGGTCACTGAATCCAAATACTCCGTCGGGTGTCTGCTGATAATTCTATTAAACACACAATTTAAAATTTATAATAATAATAATAGTAATAATAATAATAATAATAATAATAATTATTATTATTATTATTATTATTATTATTATTATTATTATTTGGTTTTATTAATTCACTCCACTTCTTTACCATCAGAGTGAATTTTGACCGATTGTAGCAAGGGTCATGTCACGTCGAAGACGTCGATAGGCCCTTTTATAGGTTCATTTCGAAAATCCGGGCAATCCATTTATCCGGAGGAGCAGTTCATGCGGTGCGATTGATTGATTATTTCGAGTATTCGGGCGCGTCAACTGCTATGGGCATTCGACCCGTAAGTGAAGTGCACGTTTATATCATGAAAGTAGCGGTGTTCTTCCCCAGCTGGATGGTGGGATACGGCGCCAACCTACACGTCGCATTGCTGTGTTTCCCCAACCAAGCATCTCCACCAGCAGTGCACCTCTCCAACCGGGGCAAGCTATAAGCTTCCGACATATGGGTTAGTGGAGTGCATGTAAGTGTAAATGTGTGTAAGTAAGGGGTGAAAATAAGACTAAGAAGAGAGAGGAAAAATCACGAGCGGTCTGTGGCCCGTTTGATATGGCACTGCTCCGGCATTCGCCTAATATTTAATCGAAGAAACCACGAAAAATTACCGATCAGAGCATCCAGTTGCTAGAACAGACCTCTAGCCAGTGGTTAAATTCGATGTAGCTATTTCACCAGTGTCGAAAATCCTCCACCATCGGAATTCGAAGCCAAGGCCTTCCTAGTCACAGTCACTTAGAGACAACGGGAATGTTATCTTTGAGCTGAAATCAGCCGGTGTTCATTTCGAAAATCCGGACATTTCACGATCCGGCGATTTCCCCGAGGCCTTCCGGGAAGGGCCAGGGGTCCCGGCGAACGTCGATCGCCCGTCAATCGATTGACAGTGATGTGAACAGACGGGAGGTAAAAGCGTTCTCAAGCGTCACGCTTCGTCGGTTCAGTGGGTGGCAGCGTAGTTCCAGGCATCAGGCGCTAGTTAAAATTAAATCGTACAGTGAAGCTTCAAAAATTGTTTAGTGAAGAATTTTAAATGAAGATGTGGGAGGTACTGTTAGCAGGAAGTGTATGAAATGCGACGTTTAATTTGTGTCATTTTGAAACTGAGAAGTTTTAGAAAAGGATAATTTCCTGAATTGTTACTTACAATAAGAAAGCATCGCTGATGCATGGAAGCACTTGGAAGCAAATTGTTTTGAAATTAGATTTGCTATGTTAATATGTGTAGAAATGTATCCGAGAAAACTATTGTATTTGTTTATTTGAACAAATCAATTAATCAACTACATCTGTAGTTGCTACTATAATTCACACAGATTGATGCAGACATAATTCAGATAATAAATTATAAAACAGACATTTATTTATATATTACAACTGTTTTGTAAATAAATGGTCCAACGCTGCAAGACTGCAACACTGCAATACTGTACGAGAATAAATAAAAGTAAAATAAAATAACACATACTATTTTCATTAGTACAGCCCGACTCAACAAAGTACATTATTGTCTAATCCCAGCTCTCTACATTGGGTGCACGCCCAATTGAATTTCCGTGAAAATACAATTGTGATTCACACGAGTGGCCCTAACATTATTATTTTAATCGAATCACAGCCACAGATATTGGCCGTTCAACCGCAACAGTTAACACAAAATGAGATAAGCAGGACAATAACAGCACGTTTGCTTCACTGCCCCCGAATCCCTCCATTGATTGAGCAGTCTGATCGAGGTCACTGCGTGGTGCGGCGTGGCCTGGAGCCGTGGGTGTCGAACCCATGACCCCCCGCCGCTAGTCTTGCGTCAGCTCCGCGTATACCTCATGGCGTGTGCGTGACGTCACAACGATTGCGTCGTCCGCGAAGCAGCAATGAAACACAGTGAAGAAAATGAAACGGAAACCTGGTGTAAATCACAATCGACCGAGATATTTCAACTGGAATGTGGCCGGCCCCACCATAAATGTTATTGCTTCACTACGTAAAAACTCCAGCCACGACGGACATATCTCAGACAAAACGAAACAAATCTGGTCAGAAAATTTAAATGAAAGTGTTGATAATTTATTCTAAATTGAGTTAGATGAAAAATTGAAATGAAACTATAAGAAAGTGAATGCACATTAAACAATCACAATCATTCAATGTATTTAAATTGAAAAAATGAAAATGACATAAGAAAAATTAATATAAGTAATGAAATGGTGAGTAGAAAACAGTGGCGAGGAAACTTGAAATGATTTACTCTGTACACCCTTATATCGTAAGCGAGTGTCTGGCGTAGTTAGGTAGGTAGGTAGGTACATTACTCATGATATACTACCGCTTGTGGCCCACCAATCGAGACGAATGAAATGTCATTCGACGCGCCTCGGCCTCCTGATGGAAACTAATCTCTTTTCGTAGATCCATCAACACATTTCTAAGAAATTTCTCTAAAAACTGAATTTTTTTAAGAGGCGAAAACGTACTTTTGGTGACTTATGGCACGTGATCAATAAGTCATTGATTCCTCTCGTCAGGACAAATCAATTGGCATAATTCTTAGATGGCACCCTCTAGAGTTTTCTTGGAGAGTTCTAGAAAAACAATGTTTGCGATGGATTCAATGCGTCCTAGACTACATTGGTAAAATGCTGTAAATTTGTGTACTACTCTCTTTGCACCAATTATGTGAATTGTTAGTTCTTGTTTTATCAGATTTTCGATATTTAAATCTAATTTTATAATGCAACAAAACTTAGCTAAGCTGTTTCACGAGCGAAATAGTTTGACCATGGTCGTGCGAACGGGAGGGGCAGTGGCCCCATGAAATATCATAACGGACCCCATTGCCCTAGGTAATAACACCCTAAATATGATCAATTCTTTGTTTCCGTCTTCTTTCAGCTGAAAATTCGACATTTGGGGAAGAGACTCTCCAAATAATGAGGCAACCCTGCAAGTGGTTTAATATAAAATCAATAATATTTATTGTATTGTTCTTTAATTTGTTAACTTAATGCACGATTCTTGGCTTCTGTAGTTTAACGGTTAGCGTAACAGGCTGTTGTACCCACGTTTGCCAGTTTAAACTCGATCGAAGCCGCAGATATTTAAAGGCGAAAAAAATCTTCGTACGCCTTCCTTCGGAGGCGAAGTAAATCCGGGTGTCCTCTCGGGAGGTGGGGGAGATCTTCCCCCGCTGGATGGCCAGACCCGGCGCCGACCTACTGTCAGCTAACGGTTTTTTCCCCAAGGTATGTTTTACCAGCGGAGCTCGCCCAAACCGGGATAAGTTCTAAGTCCCCGACCGGTCTCCCGGTATATATGGTAGTGTAGTGCATGTTAGTTTAAGTGTGTGTGTGTAAAGGGTTAGGTCAGGAAGAGGAAGGAAAAATCGCGCGTGGTCCGAGGCCCGTTTCATAGGGTACTGCTCCGTCATTCGTCTGGTGTTGATCGGAGAAACCACGAAAAGCTACCGATCAGAACAGACCGCTAGAATTCTCCTTCAGACAGCGACTGACTTCGACCCAGCAGAAAAGCTAGTGTCGAAAATCTGGCCGCCGTTAAGACTCGAACCTAGGACCACCCGGTCAGCCGCTGCAGTAACATCAGTTGATGCACTGAGCTACCGCTCCCAGTTCTGATTTAATTTTGACATTATCGGATATAGTGAACCTCTGATACAACGAACTAAACAGAAGTTCACTATACCCGGAATCGAGTGCAGTTGGCTCCCCTCTTACTTTCGACCGCGCGCGCGCGCGCGCCCGCCTATGCGACCCAGGAAGCCGGTCCGCCCGGCGTCGGTCGCGCTGGCCTCCTGGATGTCGCCGCAGGCCCACTGCGGAGGCGCTCGCGGGCGCGGCGTCCTTTGGCGCGACCTTTCGCCGGGGGCCGTGTTTACGCCGTTGGACACGGGCACGTGGCCGCGCGGCCGCCCCACGCGCAATGGGGCGTGGGCGCGAGGAAGCGGCGGCGGCGGCGGCGGCGGGGCCCAGCCGTCAATTCTCTGCGTGCGGAAGCCGAGGCGTGGCGGAGAGAGGAATGAGATGATGGGGGAGATGAGATAGGGAAGAGAGAGAATAGAGGAGAAAGAGGGGAGAGATTGGAAGTAAAGAATAGATGACAGGGCGAGAGAGAAACGAGAGTGATGAAAGAGGGAAGATAGAGAACTGAGAGATCAGCCATTGAGGGAGGGGAGCGGAGAGAGAAGGGAAAGGGCGAAAGGAAAGAGGGAGGCGGGATATCGGGGAGAGGAGGTAAAGGACGAAAGGAGAGTGAGAGAGGGAGGGAAAGAGAGATGTATCAAAAGAAAGAGGAATAAGTGTAGGCTGGGAGAGGTGCAGAGAAGAGAGGAAGGATAGAGAGAAAACGCTGGGAGCGGTGTTGTCAAGTAATTGCTCTGCGTGCGGAAGCCGAGGCGTGGCGGAGAGGGGAATGGGATGATGGGGGAGATGAGATGGGAAGAGAGAGAAAGGTAGAAAGAGGGAGACAAGGGAGAGAGAAAGTAGGGGAGTGGTGTTTTTTTTTAAGGAGGGGGGGAAAGAGGAGAGATGATGAATGGAAGGAGAGAGAGAGGAAACAGAGAGAAAAGGGGAATGAAAGCGAGAAGGGAGAGAGGAGAAACAGGCGACAGAGAGAGAGGTGATAGATGGGAAAAGGAGAGAAGAAAAGGAAATTGAGGGGAAAAGGGTGAAAATGAGTGGACAGCGGGGAGGAAAGAGGAAAGACAGGGGAGTAAGACTGTACCTGTGATTACGAAAGAGTATAAGTTACTGTTTAAAGTGTGCGAGCATATGGATGTCTGAATGCGAGTAGGGCGGCTACATTGCACGTGAGTATCGTGTGTGTGTGTGCCCAGTCTTGTGTGAATAGAGTGATTCTACGTGACGTGCATGTGCCTACAAGTACATGCACAGTTTTCTTTATTAACTATGTCGCTAGAATTTTATTGTAGATGTTAGGATGCGCTGCTCATCTTTTTTCTCTTATATAAGAAAAATATCTCAAGTTTTAATTACAACGTCAATGTTATTTCTAGGCATTTCGTCATTAATGTTTACAAACATACAGAAATATTTAAAAGCATCAATATATTTTGCTGTCTCAGTATTCTGCTTATTTTTACGAAGTCTGTTTACTTAAACAACTGGATCAGTAAGTTAGTGCGCAAGCGCCAAGATAGCTCGATTCAAAAATAAAGGTGATAAAATTGTAAACTAAACAAGGAAAGCGAAAACAGTTGTGAGGTGTGACTAAGCACGAAGACATCCCATGGTCTAGAAAAAGTGTTAATGATTCACTGCTCCAGAGATGTTATTAAATATTTTTTAAAATATTTCTTGATTTAATGAATAATCGGCCTGCTTTTCAGCATTTTACAGAGAGATGCATTCTACCTCATGATAACTCATTTCTTGTGAATGTATTGTATGAAAAGAAAACTTAAAATTTCTAGTTCCGAAAACCATGGATCATGTTATTGGAGAATCGTATCACGAGGTTCAAGAAGCAGGTGAAATGGAGGCAAGAGAGATGAGGTGATATCGAAAGTTACCATGCCGATAGGCGCATAGGTATTCAGCTATGCTCTCATTTACAATGCCTTTCTTTCGCGATAAGGAGAGTGCAACTAACTGCATGAAAGTTGTTGCACTCCTTTGCTGGCAGCGTCCACAGACGGAACGAAGCCTCTTGAGCCTGTTCTGGGAATAATAGACCTGGGCCAATCTCGCGGTCGTGCGAACCGTAGTGCTCTGACGGTCTCGCAGGCCCCACAACGGCCACTCAAATTTCTATTTAGAGTTCGCACAAGAAATTATGGAGAATGTGCCCGACATACTGGGCAGCACTATCGATCTTCGACGCATGCAGATGCACTAAAGGGATGCAAATTTGAACTGCACATCCGCCGAAGATCGATAGTGCTTTAACGTTCGAGGGTGCACAAACTTCCTCTAGGGAGTTTTTGCACGACATGGCGTTACAATAATCGACAGCACTATCGATCTTCGGCACATGCGCAGTTCGAGAAACTACTCAGTACGGAGCTTTTGCACGGCATAGCATACAGCAGTCTACTGCAATGTCAATCTTCTGCACATGAGCAGTTCGAGAAACTGTCCAGTACGGAACTTTGTCACGGCATAGCATACAGCAGTCGACTGCAATGTCGATCCTCAGCGCAAGCGCAAATGTACAGTGATGACAAAAAACGATGACTGACAAAAAACGATTTTTTCTGCAGAAACATTTTTTTTTTGCAGCATTATAATACTTTCCCTTTACTACAACGTAGGTTCGACGTTGGCGAGAAGGAAAAATGGCTGGAAGTTGGCCGGCTTCAGGCGCAAACCTTAGCGCTCACAGCAGCCATATTGCGAAGTATTCAGAGAGCGAACGGCCGACAGGTTCCAATATATTTGGAGAAAGGCGCTGGTTATTATTAAGCATCGCTTACTAATACCCATGTGCTTCGGGTCGTACACCAGCACAGAAGGCAAGTTTTTTTAATCAACTAAACAAGTGGATATAACAACTATTTAGTAGAGAATTCCAGAAGTCGACTTATGTGAATGATCGTTGCCATATTTTTCTTCAATTTTTTGTGAAAGCCAGAACAATGCTCTAAATCAAGGCCGCTTAAAGGTAAGATTAGGGGCCATCCTGCACGAGCTGGCCAGCGGTTGCCCTCTGCAATGGCCCGCGTGCAAATTGCCTTTCACTGGTCTAGATTGTCCCCGAGCACCACTCCCCCTTCTCCCCCCTTTCGACGGATTGACTCCAGAAGTACGTGCAACCACCAGAATCGTAGATAAGTTTAGGGTCAGGGCATCCAAATTGATCGCCCTCTATAACAACCCTGCTCTAAATAAAGGGCCACAATTTTATGAGATATATGCTCATCCTCTCCTCATTACCATTTAGGGTCATGCGTTGAACCAACGCCTTGTTTTAAACATCGATATAATTAAGTCGATGTTTTTTTAATATTCAGTTTTTTTGCTTGATTTTTTTTTACATTTTTAAAGCTTTGATTATGAATGAAAATTTATGAATAAAAAATTCCAATTTTGTAAAAATACGAAATAATGAATGATTATTTAGTGTTACTGCCAGTTTGTGTGTACGAACCAACGTTGTTTGTAAAAACTTCATTGAGCAGGCCATTTCTCGTTGGAGATGAGCCAATATCCTCGTATTTTTTACGTCTTTCCTGGTATTTTGCACATGGAGTGGCGGTCAACGCATGCTTAATGAGCGTAGCTCCTCCCCCACTTTCCTCCTCGTATACTTCGGCGAACTGAGGACTGGTCCTTTGAGATGGCCTTGGGCAATCGGGATTAGTTCATTGATCTTATTTATTTATTTGGTTGCTTTGCTTTCATTTAAATCGTAATTATTAATTAATAAACACATACAGTGTCAAATTCAATTGTGATGTGAAAGAATTTAATGTCAGAGAGCAGCTTTAATACATCAATATTTAAAATCATGGATGGGTTTTCGTCGATGTATTATTAACATTGATGTTTAAATAGTAAATATCAATGTTTGGTAACAATGATGTTTTGTTGTGGACGTCACATGACTGTGCATCATACAGCCCATAATAACATAACTCATTACCCTTTGATCGAGAAAATAGAGAGGTTTTGCAAGTCGCTGATTTGAAAGACGTAACACGACATTTCTGTGGAGAACTGAACTGCGCATGCGCCGACATCAAATGACGGGATTTCGATTGACGGGTCTCGACGTTCTCCCTGTTTTCTCGTCTACAACAAATGTGTTCGTAACTTACACTTTATGTAGTTTTCGCCGCCACCTCTTAAAACGAATTCAACACTAACACACAATAAGCATGGAAGTAATGAAAAAAAAAATCCGTATTATCAATGGGCAGGAGCTTAATGGCTATTTTTTTTAGTTTATTCAAATATGTTAGAAATAAACTAACGTAATTGTTAATGATTTTGAGATCATGTATACATTGAGGCTCCTTTGATTTCATATAGGGGTCTGTCATACGTTTTGGTATCTTGTAATATTTATAAAAGCAAAAATGCACTCAGAGATACACAGATGTTCAATAAAAGCGTTTCGATCCTGTTAGATGTATTCAGTTCCAATTCCTAGTTTAAACGTATGTTTTCGATTGAACGACACGCCAAATTTCATTTTTCAGAAGATACGTTAATTCCTATTGAAGATAATGTTTAAGTATTACGACAATGGATTTCCCTCTTGCAAAAACTCTCTATCTCCAAGAAACATAGGTATTCCAGATACAGCAACGTGCCTCCCAGACACAATACTTTCCTGATCGTGGGTTAACTAGTAACGATAAAAACTTTTTTAAAAAATTTATTTCTATCTACTTGACCAGATGGTCCTACAGAGTTGTGAATACTTATACATAATTCTTGGAACATTTCCTAAGTTGATTGTCTTATTGCGATGTTAAACCACAAAGAAAAACAAAAAATTATGTTTTATGGTGAGGTGAGAAAGGAAGATAGTTTGAGATTGATATTGTTAAGGTTTGAAGGGGGTGATAAATAAAATATTATGAGAGG
This sequence comes from Teleogryllus oceanicus, assembly GCA_964035755.1. Taxonomy (NCBI): domain Eukaryota; kingdom Metazoa; phylum Arthropoda; class Insecta; order Orthoptera; family Gryllidae; genus Teleogryllus; species Teleogryllus oceanicus. The sequence continues at coordinate 44,730,757 of CAXIVR010000007.1, read as the reverse complement.
ACATGTGGGGAGATTTGAATCAGGGGGGTCTGAAAATATATTTGGGAAAACGAGATTTTATTCTGTTCGGAGTACTGGCTTGTTGGCCAAGGTGAAAAAAGGAAGTGCTTGGGCAAGATGGAAGAAGTGAATAAAATTTAGAGGATAAGCTTATTAAATAGTCAGAGATGTAAGGCATTTGAAGTTCACGATGAATTTGACTGTTAGGAATAAACCAGAGTGCGTTAAGAAGCAATAAAAGCTTTATAACGTGTCAGCGTGATCGCGGGTTCCGAGAAGCCTCGGCCTCCGACGCCCTCGCTCGCAGCGTCCCGGGCGTGCGAACGTGCTTTCAGCCGCCTCTCATCGCGCCCTGGTTCCGACCCGGCGAGGGCGCCCTTTCCCCTTTCGCGGACCGGCCGCCCGGTCGCCCGGCGGGCGGGCGGGCGGGGGCGTGGCCGCCACTCGGGCGCGCGTTGTCGCCCACGAACGCCCACCCGCCCGCCCGCGGGCGCTCTCCAGAAAGGCGCGGAGCGAAGAGGCGTCGTGGCCGGCGACGTCGTCACGGGCCGCGCTCACAATGGGGCCCCACCGCCGCGACGTCGAGCAGGCCGCATCTTCGCAGACACGCCGCCCCGGCCGCCAGGCTGCGCCTCTCTCGTGGGGAAAGAGGCGGCCCAAGCTGGATGGGACAGTGGGCCCGAATGGCTTCTCTCCGGGCAGTGGTACAAACAAGAACTAAACTAGAGGCAATTTTTTCGTAATGTTTCCTTGAATGTTCTGCTGGCGTGGTAATTCAATGAGATAGCGTTCCCTCACTAAGTTTAGCACCTGAAGATGTAACAAAACGAGTTACGAAACGTTGTGAAATTACTGAATAAATGATTGTCATAAAAAAAACTACTTTCGATACTTTTATTTGTAAACTAGAGGCAATCAATTTTCGATCCCGGTAAATAAGCTGATAAGTCATAAACACTTAATTCTACAGGAGAGTAAAAAAACAGCTTTTAACTGAAGGGATAATGATTTTAAATAAGGGATTAATGATATTCAAACGAAGGTGATACTCAAACGAAACAATATATGTATAGGTTTTGTTTGAATATCATTAATCTTTAATTTACAGAATTAGTTTAAAGATTGTTTTGTTTGCTCCCCTGTAAAATTAACTTTATTTTGACTTATCAGCTTATTGACCGGGGTCAAAGAAATGTAGGTTCAAGGTTATACAATTTTTGACAGACAATATTAATTCTTCTAAAATTTACACATTAAACAAAGTTTCAAATCCTATTAATTACTCTAATAATCAGCCACCACCGCACGCGACTTTAGAGTTTGTTCTGGCAAGGGCGGCACACCGCCGGGGTAGAGTCCTGGAAAGAGAAATCCCCGGTAAACCCACGTGTAGGTCGACGCCGAATCTCACCAGTCAAGGGTGGAGAAACACCGCCACTTCCGGAATAAAGCATGCACTACATAAACGGCGCTAATAACTATACCAGTTGACACACTCGGAAACATCAATCAATTTGCGCGTAAACTTTTATGTTTATAACGTTACTAAGAATTTGATTTGTACGATGGTTTTTAATAATTCCGGGCCCGTCAACAGCGTAGAGCATTAGTCCCGTAAGTGTAGTGCATGATTTTATCGGGAGGTGGCGGAGATCTTCCGCAGTTGGATGGTGAGATCGGGCGGCCGACCTACCGTCGACCAGTGGGGTTTTCCCCAAACAGGTATCTTTCACCAGCGGGGCACCGCCCCAACCGGGACAAGCTCTAAGCTCCCGACCGGAGACCCAGCATGTGTGGTAGTGTAGTGTATGTTAGGTAACTGGTTATAAGGAAGAGGTAGGAAATATCGCACGCGGTGTGTGGCCCGTTTGTTTGGGTACTGCTCCGACAATCACCTGGTGTTGATCGGAGAAACCTACGGAAAACTACCGATCTGAACAGCCGGCCTCTAGAATTCTCCTTCAGACAGCGACTGTATTCGACCTAGCTGATCAGTTAGTGTCAAAAATCCTGCCACCGTCGGGACTCGGACGTATGACCTCCCGGTCAGAAGGATTGTAGTGACATCATTTGGTGCCTTGAGGCACCTCCCCCGGCATATGATTTGTTAAAGGATGATTTACTGAAATAGCAAACATCTAGAACAGAACGACTAATTATTCGCACCGCATCACCCCAACCCTGACCGAGAGGTCCTAGGTTCAAGTCCTGACGGCAGCAGGATTTTCGACACTAGCTTTTCAGCTAGGTCGGATTCAGTCGCTGTCTGGAGGAGAATTCTAGCGGCCGGCTACTCTGATCGGTAGTTTTCCGTGGTTTCTTCGATCAACAGCAGGCGAATGCCGGAGCAGTACCCTACCAAACGGGCCACGGACCGCGCGCGATCATTCCTTCGTCTTCCTGGTCCTATCCACTCCCCTTACACACACCCTTACACTAACATGCACTACACTACCACATATTCCGGGAGACCGATCGGAAGCATAGAGCTTGTCCCAGCTGGGGCGGTGCCCCGCTGGTGGGAGAGTCCTGATGAGGGGGAAACCCCACTAGCGGACGGTAGGTCGGCGCCTGATCTCGCCATCCAGCGGGGGAAGATCACCGCCATCTCCCGAGAAAAACATACATTACACTTACGGTACTAATGACCAAAGCCGTTGACGCGCCCGGAAACACGAAAAAACCAATCAATCACCCCAACCATGCACCATTCGATCATCGAACGTTCGTGGCGTTTGGAATTGGCAAGCTCACGCCGGACACTCCAGCGTCATACAGCGAACATCCCCGATGGGCGCACTGTGTTCTGCACGTCTTGCCTCGCCTCGCGCCGAGGCGGTCTGCGCGGGGAGCGCCATTGTTCGCGAGGGAGGGGGCGGGGGGGGGGCGCGGCCGCCATCAAGGCACGACCTTCCCTCCGGGGGCGGCCTCTCACCCCGGCCCCGACCTCTCACCCCTCTTCTCACCCCCGCTCCGTTCCCACCCCAGCCATCCAGGAGTATTCTGTTGCGATCTTCGTTACGTTGAAAAGATGTTGAGAAATGGATGTTTCTGACAGTCGGTCGTGAATGAAACAGCGTGCGGACGTTTTGGTAGCTTGTTGAACCCTCTTTAGATTAGAAATACACTAAGTCTACATTTAATGGGCTTGGGGTAGAAACAAGATGAGACGCAGCAGCCACAGCAAGCCTCCCTCTATTCGTGAATATTAATATCTTGGTTTTGGTGAAAGTGTGGCTGATCATATTTCATTTGTGTTATTCACATTTACGAGAACAAAATGAGACATATTTCGATTGATTCGTTGGTTGTTAGTGATTCCTGGCGCGTCAATAGCTTAGATCATTAGTCTCGTAAGTGTAGTGCATTTTTTTCCTTTGTGAGGTGAGGGTGATCATTCCCCGAAGGATAGCAAGATCCAGCATCGACCTACCGTCGGTTAGCTGGGTTTTATACCCAACCAGATATCTCTCACCAACGGGTTATCGCCCCAGCCAGGACAAGCTCTAATCTCCAGACTGGTATCCCGGCATGTGTGGTAGTGTAGAGCATGTTAGTGTCAGTGTGTGTAAGGGGAGAGGATAGAACAAGGAAGAAGTAAGAGAGATTGCGCGCGGTCCGTGGCCCATTTGTTAAGGTACTACTCCGGAATTCGCTTGGTGTTGATCGGAAAAACTACGGAAAACCACTGCGGCTGATCAGGCGGCCGCTAGAATATTCCTCCAGACAGCGACTGAACTCCACCAAGCTCTCCAGCTAGTGTCGAAAATCCTGCCATCGTCGGGACCTCCCGATCAGGACTGCAGTGACCTCAGTGTAGTGTCACACACTCCCGGTCACACACTCTTCGACCAAAATCGACATATTAACATTTAGTTAGTTAGTTAATGCCTTGTTTTACGTGGCGAGACTCGGGCCATCAGGTCCGCTCTTCCGTCTAACAACACAAATTTGGCTACGCTCCTTTTACCATCTAGCGGAGAAATCTTGGGCGACAAAACAGGCGGATCTCAATTTTACTCAGAGGCCTCTTTTAGGCTCAAGGATCTTTTACATGCAGTAAATCTACAACATGGGACAGCCGGCTTTACTTCCTCTCCGAAGGAAGGCGTACTCAGGATTTTTTCGCCGTTAAAAATCCACGGCGTCGATCGGGTTTGAACCCGCAAACTCGGGTGCAATAGTCCGGTACGCTGACCGAATCTGCTTATATCACGAATCCAGGTAACCAGTACCCGATGCAAGTCATTCGCGCACAAGGGGATTTTGTCGTCCGAGCGTGTGCAAAGGTGACGAAAGACGAATGTGCGAATCACCTCGCGCACGTGTTACATATATTTCTTAACATGCGTTGCGGCACGCCATGTGCAAAAGACGTTTCGCACAAACTTCGCGATGATTCCCCAACGATTAGTACAGTTTTGCAAACTATTAATTGGAATGCAATAATATCTGTTACGCACACGAAAAATAATTATGAGAGACCGTGTTCCTCGCACGGCGTGTTCAATTATTATTATTATTATTATTATTATTATTATTATTATTATTATTATTATTATTATTATTATTATTATTTGCGTGTAGTCCATTTCTGACCAGTTACATGTTATTTAGTTAGTTAATGCCTTATTTTACGCGGCGAGACTCGGGCCATTAGACCCGCTCTTCCGTCTAACCACGCAAATTTCGTTACGCTCCTTTCATCGCCTAGCGGAGAAAGGAGGTATTATCTTGGGCGACAAAACAGGCGGATCTCAATTTTGCTCAGTGGCCGAGTCACTTAGGCCGTAGTCCCAGAGAGATTAACGTGTGTTAAATATGAGGATCACCTTTTCGGGTGATTGCTTGATAAGACAAGGTTGTTAAGACTTAAGTTATGAATTATGAGGTGATAGGATGATGATGATGATGATGATGATGATGATGATAAGAGCCCGTATGACCGAGGGAAACCACGAAAACTCCGGTCAGGATGACCGGCCCGGATATCGAACTGACTGTGAAGTCAGCGCGCTACGCACTGAGCCTCTTCGCTCGGTTTATTATTATTATTATAATTATTATTATTATTATTATTATTATTATTATTATTATTATTATTATTATTATTAAGGAACGGAATTTATTGTAGTAAAAATGCAAAATATGTACATGTATGTAATACATTTTTGCAAAACATTACAGAAAAATAAAAAATATGTAAAACAAAAACTCATTAATATGTTTAAAATTTTGTCTACAAGCATTTTGGGGAGCCTAGAAAGTCACAGATCAGTTCTTAACTAGGATTCGGAGCGTCTGAAAGTAGGTTCTACCTCTACAAAAGTACTGAACACTAGTCTGAAGTAACGAACACTAGTCCGTATACCACACTTCAGCACACACAAGGATTTTATTCGGAAATAAATTCGAAAATAAAATACGTTCATAGTATTTATTACAACGTTTACGAGGAGCCGGTGCTCAAGTGAGTAGTAGTACCGTTTAGACAGTGTTCCCGGGAAGGGGGTTAAAGGGAATATCCCCCCTCTCAAAAATCGAACAACCTGGTACGACAATTTTCTGTAAAAAATATTTGTTTGTTTTCGATCGAGTAACGAATGTGCTGTTTGAAAATATGAGCAAACACGTTGTTGAAATTACTTTTGTTCACAAAACTTCGCCCATCTTTGACTCAGAGTACGCAGTAAACGGGGAGGGAGGATAAGTCAGAAAATCCATGGCGAAGTTTTGGTGGTCATAGAAGCGCAGCAGCATTACATTTGATTTTCAAGAAAGATGGTTCCGTAATATATATTGCAAACGCGCTTCTGAAATGTTTCGTTTCGACGTATAAATATATTAAAAAGTGAAAATATATATTGAAATAAGTCAAATATGTAAACATGTGTAATTATGCTCAAATATGTAAAAATATGTAAAATGAAAATAGTTCTAGTTCATTCAGAACATTGTTAACTCAAAAACATATTATTGAATCCAAGTATCTAGTTCCCGTAAAAAATGTAATGGCATGGAAATCCATTCCCTAATAATTATTATTAAATTGCTCTAAGATACGAACATGACACACCAGATGCGATTTTCGATTTGCGCCTGCGACCTTCCCATGGGGAGAATAGCAACCTCTCATGTTTCAACTTCGAATTTTACCTGCGCCTTCGTCTCCACTGTCTTCATCGGCGTCTCCGCCAGCGCTGCAGTCGTCTTCGCCTTCTCTGATGCCTTCCGCGGCTGCGTAGCTTCCAGTTCCGCCGCGGTCCTCGCCGTTCGCGTGGTCCGCTTTGTCGTCCTTGCACTCGCTGGTCTGTCTACTGCGACTCTTGCGGCTTCCGTCGCCACTCGCGCTAACATTTGCGTCGTCGCCATGGCGGCCTTCCCAAAAATGTCCTGTAAATTAGATGTGCGATGTGACTGAGCAAAATCATCTGCTGACTAGCGTTTGAAGCTAGCGGTTAAGTCTTAGGGAAAACGAGCCAACAGAAATAATTTCCTGTTGCGCTAATGGTGAATATGTCTATGACCGGGAGCGGTGGCTCAGTGCATCAACTGATGTCACTGCAGCGCCTCTGATCGGGAGGTCCTAGGCTCGAATCCTGACGGCGGCAGGATTTTCGAAACTAGCTTTTCAGCTAGGTCGAATTCAGTCGCTGTCTGGAGGAGAATTCTAGCGACCGGCTGCTCTGATCGGTAGTTTTCCGTGGTTTCTCCGATCAACACCAGGCGAATGCCGGAGCTGTACCCTACCAAACGGGCCACGGACCGCGCGCGATCTTTCCTTCCTCTTCCTTGTCCTATCCTCTCCTCTTACACACACACACACACACACTTACACTAACATGCACTACACTGCCACATATTCCGGGAGACCTGTCGGGAGCCTACAGCTTGTCCCGGCTGTGGCGGTGCGCCGGTGGTGGGAGAGTCCTGGTTAGAGGGAAACCCCACTAGTCGACGGTAGGTCGGCGCCGGATCTCGCCATCCAGTGGGGGAAGATCACAGTCATCTCCCGAGAAATGAACATGCATCACACTTACGGGACTAATGACCAAAGCAGTTGACGCGCCCGGAAACGCGAAAAAATCAATCAACCAATCAACCACTGACTTTCGGACGCCACAGCCCATAGCGGTGATTCACGAATCCTTCAGGTGTCTTCACACGGAGCCACTCGGTGGCGCCACCGAGAAGCGACTCGTGTGATTTGCCCTCTCGCATGAATCTCCATTTAATCCAATGCTTTGCCAGCAGACGCGCCACTCGGAGCTCCGCCAAGTGGCGCCGCGTGAAGGGGCCCTTCGGAAGAAGAATGCTCCCATTGGCATTTCCACCTCGCGGCCCTTCGCAGGAACGACCTCGAGCGACGGAGGTTGCAGGGCGTCGCGGCGCAGCGAAAGGGGGGCGTCGGCGCCGCCTCATTACTTTCTTCGCCCGGCGCAGCGCGGGAGAGATCGGCGTTTGGGAGACACCGCCGCCGCACAATGGGAGGAGGAGATGCGGCGCGCAGATAGCGGCGACGTTTAGCGTCACGACAGCGCACTGGGCCACGCGGCCGCCCGCCGCCCTCGCTGGGGATGGGAAGAACCTGCCGGGTATAACCGAAAACGGGTTTTCTGCGTTTTAGGCGTTTTTTAAAATAATCCAATAACTGGGATAACCATAGCATTGGAAAAGACGTAATTGAAGCATTTAGCATTCAGCGATTGACATTTCTTTGTTATGTGGCACTAAGTTACGTAAAAAAAAAGCCGTCAGGCGTTTTGCTCTTTACTTGTTTATATCTTACTGTATAATAAATATTTCATCCTTATATAACTCCATAAATATTTTTGAAATATTTTTAAAGAATTATTAATCCGAAATTATATAGCTGTGGTTCACCACCTGACAAAGGTTCATAGAATGAGAATTCAAGTGTATGCGTGTCACCTATGCAGGTTCTGGTTCGGTAGGAGGTGGCATTTCTGAGATTGAATGCATTTTCAATACTTATTCATTCTCCATAATTTAATTGAAGGAATTTATTGTTGAAATATATTGAGTAAATGTCCTGATGAAAGTCGAACCAATGATTACTTTGTGTAACATTAAAACAAATGAAAGGCTTTGTGACTAACAGGACGGCATTATCGAGAAGAAAGAAAAGAGAAGAAGACGAAGAAAAGAATTATCTGAGAGAGGCGCTCTCATGCAGGGACAGACCCAAAAAGTTTTTCCAGGAGGGGTTAATTCGGTTTGGATTCCATACATATTTTTGAAATATTTTTAAACAATTATTAATCCGAAATTTAAGAAAAAATGTAGGAGTATATTCAGAACGAGAACAATGAATTTGATATGAGGAGATCTATATACTGTAATCATTTTTGACAATTTCAGTAAAATCAAGGAAAATTATGACAAATAAAGAGTAGTTATAGGTAAGGGGTGAGGGGGGAAGCATGCCTGTCCCGTGAATCCGCCACTGCCTTCCGAGTTCCGACGGCCCGCCGTGTCGCTTCCTCTCCAGTGCTGCGCTCTCGAAGTATTTCCAGTAGGGGCAAATTCGGTTTCGACCTCATAAATATTTTTGAAATATTTTTAAAATTATTAACCTGAAATTTAAGAAAAAACGAAGGAGTATATTCAGAACGAGAATAATGAATTTGAATTTGATATGATGAAATCTATATACTGAGATTGTTCACAATTCGAGTAAAATCAAGAAAAAAAAAAAAATAAATCTGTGTACGGGGGAGGGGGAGCATGCCTGTCCCGTGAATCCGCCACTGCCTTCGAGTTCCGCCTGCCCGCCGCGTCGCCTCGTCCCGAGGGCTGCGCCCTCGAAGTGACGGCCGTGTGACGCGAGGCGCGCCGGCACGCCTCATGAGGCACGTGACGGAAAGGTGGCGACTGTTGTGGAAACACGGCCGCAACGAACAAAGCGGCGGGCGCTTCTGGCTCGGCCGAGAATGCGGGTCGTGATCATCGGCAAATAGTCGCTTTGGAAGCGCTTTATCTGATGTTTTTCACGCCGCTGGGTTTGGGGTTGCAAGAGGAAACCGCGCAGAAACGTCCAGATAGATTAGAATCAACAAAGTTTATTTACGATTTCACTTAGTAGTAGCCACAAACATCAGCGATCATCTGTGAGGTAATTTCGCATTTCTGAGTAGCCACTTGAAGTGCGAGAAATTTACAGTCTTACGCGGTAGGAAGATTACATCAGAGGAAATTGCTTTAGAATAAAAATAAATTTTGGTTTCGCAGGTTGAATGTTGCATTCTTGGTTAATAGGCATTCCTTCGGTGGATTCGTATAGAAGAAATAAACATAGGAAATATCGAAGAGAGAAGACGATCTTTATTAATATTTCGTGGTAGTTATAAGGTGCGACGAATCAACTGTGTGCGGAAATCTCTATTTCACTTCGTTTAATAAGGCACGCACATGGGATTAGACAAAGGGACAATGGTAAGCCACTCATCAAGAAAAATTCAGATTTTTCCTTTATCGTTACTAGCAGAGTTTGGCAAGCCAATGGCGCAGACATGTAACACAATACAGAAATATGTATAGAATATATTTTTGCATTATTGCATTAAAATGTAATAGATTGTAAAGCAATAAATATGTTTTTAATGCAATAGATATGCTCTTTTTATTGATCACCTGATTTACCGAACTTTGTAAAATTATCTTGGCTTACCATTATATCATTCCAAACGTCTCAATTGCTTGGTACATAATTAATAATAACATAAGCACCTGCAGTCTTATTTCCGTTTCATCTCATCAAGCAAATTTAATGGCCTTTAATCTGAAATTCACTGAAAGGAAAAATATGATTTTGCTATTTGAAAATACAGAAAAGAACCATCATACGTTAAAAATGAAACCGAGAGTATGCGTGGTATACCAAAGTTTTTCCTTGTCTCCACCTTGTTAAGTTCATATTTTGGGTATTGTAATGATTTGGAAGAAATATATCGATTTTGTAGGCACTAATAATACTATAGTAAACTAACAGTTTTCAACTGATCGTGTGTATAAATTTCATGGAATTCTGTACCTTCATTTCAGAAAGTCAACGTCTTCACCATATGACATGATATGATTTATTTCATTATGGAAACTCCTTTTACTGTTAACAATCTCTTTATTATATCTTACGCCGTTTATTGTAATAATTTGACTTCACAATTATATATTATTATATGGCTGATTGTTCTTGATTGCTTTATAGTACCTCAAGAAGCGGACGTATTGGCCCATGAAACGTTGTATCAGCAAATGTTGTTTGTGGTAGAGAGAAGTTCCGTAATTGATTGATTGATTGATTTTTCGTGTTTCCGGGCGCGTCAACTGCTTCGGAAATTAGTCCCGTTAGTGAAATGCATGTTTTTTTTCTCGGGAGACAGTGGTGATCTTCCCCCGCTGGATGGCGAGATCCGGCGCCGACCTACCGTCGGCTAGTGGGGTTTCCCCCTAACCAGGACTCTCCCACCAGCGGGGCACTGCCCCAGCCGGCACAAGCTCTAAGCTCCCGACCGGTCTCCCGGAATATGTGGTAGTGTAGTGCATGTTAGTGTGTGTGTGTAAGGGGAGAAGATAGCACAAGGAAGAGGAAGGATAGATCTCGCGCGGTCCGTAGCCCGGTTGGTAGGGTACTGCTCCGGCATTCGCCTGGTGTTGATCGGAGAAACCATGGAAAACTACCGATCAGAGCGGCCGGCCGCTAGACTTCTCCTCCAGACAGCGACTGAATTCGACCTAGTTGAAAAACTAGTGCCGAAAATCATGCCGCCGTTAGGACTCGATCCTAGGACCTCCCGGTCAGAGGCGCTGCAGTAACATCAGTTGATGCACTGAGCTACCGCTCCCGGTTCCGTAATGGAATATATCATATTACGTCATATGTTGAAAAGGTTGACTGTATATAATTAAGGTTCACCATTCCATTCAAAAACTATTATAAAGGTTTCACAAATGTCAATTATGTAATGAAAATATGAATGGCCGCGTGGCAAGGACTATGGCCAAGAAGGGTGGATGTTACTTCAACCCCAACCCGAACGATCCCGCTGTCTTCGGTACTGTATTTTACACAAACTAACAATAATCAACTCTTTGCACTTAAAAGATATCAAGTATTTACTGACCAATTGCACCAACGTAAATGATTCTAACCAAGAGATGTGTATGAGGTGGTCAAACTCAGAGGTATCACTTTATCAAAATGTTCTCGTTTCCGTATTTGAGGTTCAAGTGGTTATTTCTAGTTTTATTACACTTTTATTGGTCCAAAATTATGAGACTCTTCTCGAAACCTTTATCCGTGTTAATTATCTCTAAAAAGCTATGAACGAAATTCGAGCTAAAAAGTTGCGCTGCTCGTATTATCTATGGTGCAGCGACATTGCTGTAAAATCTGATCGGATTCCCGTTGGGGTAAGCCGACAGTATCTGTAGAGGCTAACCGAGTAATGTAAATACATATCATAAAACTTATATTGACATTTCAACATATAAAAATATCAATTTAAAAATATATGGCATAATTCTGTATTCCTAAATGAACTTATAAAATACATCGTCCCAAATTATCGGATGGAATCGAATCTCGCAGCATCCTTCCAACTGCATTCCCTCGGGAGGAAGCCGGAGGAAGCGCGGGCGGGGCACCGGAGATGGGAGCGGCAGGCAGAGGAGGCTGCTGCTTTTGCCGCCGCCTCGTGCACTCGCTCCTCCGCGGTTCCGCGCCCTAATAAATTGTATCTCGCCGCGTGACGACTTTATCGATTATCGCGAGCTCGTGCAGCTCCAGAGGCAGAGGCGGTGGCGGTGGCGGTGTGGGGCGGCGGCTGAGGAGGGATGGGGGGTTGGGCGGTGGCGGTGGCGGTGGCGGTGGCGGTGGCGGTGGCGGTGGCGGTGGCGGTGGCGGTGGCGGTGGCGGTGGCGGTGGCGGTGGCGGTGGCGGTGGCGGTGGCGGTGGCGGTGGCGGTGGGGTGGTGGTGGCCGTGGTGGTGGCGGTGGCGCTGGGGTGGGGGTGGCGGCGTACTTCATTCGTTACTGCCCTGTGACACTCCTCCGGGCGCCGTACATCATGTGGTTATGGCCCTTCCGTTGCTCCCTCTCCCACGCCGGTTACCTCTCACAAAGGATTCATGAGGCCAACATCGTGCTCTTCTTCTCTTCCACTATGAACTTCTATTTTTTTAGCTGAGGAGGTTATGCTATGTCAACCACATTCTCAAGACGAAGTTATTTTTTAAACGATTAGAAGATCGCCCATCGCGAGCCTCTTTGGATCACTTTTCGGTCCCTCTTCGATCCCCTCTCCGATCCTCTCCTCAGACCCCTCTTCGGTTCCTTAATTAGAGGAAGTCCTATGCCTCAGGTAGCTTCCTGCTGATCCGAGTCAATGAGGCAAGGAAGTCATGACGGAAAGCGTCAGCCAAGTATTGCGGAAAGGAGGCGTATCCCTTACCATAGACTAAAGAAGTCTATAATTCTTTACTCTATGTCCTGATAAGTGGCGAGATAAGTGGCGAGCAAAAAGACACTTAATTGTTCACAACGAATATATATATCTTTATTAGTATCTGCCAGTAACCAGTCATGACTCTCTTCATTATGTTATATGTTATATTTATTTACTATTGACCAAACACATCATATGTACTTTTTTTTTTTAATTTATAGATTACTCTTTTCACAACTTTACGCACGTCAGATTTATGTTCTTTATCGGGTTCTTAAGTTTTTAGTCAGTCGAAACCAGGTATGCGTAAAATCATAAAATTATAAAATAATATAATATAAAATTACGTAATCTCTCCTTGAAATTTCGTAAATCGTGCCTTGCCCACATATTTCCTTCAAACAGATTTTTTTCTCTTTTGTCCAGTGTTACTCATTATTAATTTAATTCTCTAGCGGGAAATATTAAAAGATTCAAGAGATTACAAGGATTCTAAAACACATTAGGAAAAGTATTCAGTTTCAAAAAAAATTCCCCTTCTCTATTTCTCCCCAAGTGTGAATAATTATCTTGAGTTTTACTCTGGTTTCACTTAGTCCGGATTACGTATCAACGATGAGCACTTGTTTTGTTTTCTCGAATTCCGTCGTCCTTTCTTCCACACACCCAAAAATTTCCCGACTTTGTTCCACCACCAGTGATTAGGCAAGCCGGGCGACGAGCTTAAGTGATGGATGTCTCTCTGGTGATGTTCCTCCGGTGGTGACGAACACGGCGACTTGGCGGCGCCGGTGGTGGCGCCGGCGGTGGCGTAGGCGTGAAAGGGTGGCAACAACCCTCGGCACGAGGCACCGCCCCCTGACTTTCACTTCCGCCCCCGCCGCCACCCCGCCTCGCTTTCTCCACGCCGCGCCTCGCACAGTGGATCGGAATGCATGAAATCCGGCTAAAATCTTGGAACAGCTCGAGATATTGGGTATTACTGGTTTTACTTTCTCGCTACGGAATAGAGACAGAGTTATGTAGTGCTGCGCGAAAAAACGGCTAATTTTCGGCGGACCAATTCTTATTACAGGGTCCTGGTAGCAAAAAAGTTGCAAAGTTTAGGGGAAAAAAATTCATCTATCATGTGGTGTAGACAGACTCCATATTTTGTGGGTCCTCGATACTGAAAAATAAAATGATAGCAAAACGTGTGTCTGACCTCTGTGAATAACGCTAGCGGCTAAATCATTTCAGTCGATTTTCTCCAAAATTGATATTTCCCAATCGATCTGACTGATTTCGCCGACCCTTGAATTTGTAACAGATATTTTAATTTTGGTTGGGTACTTTACATGAAACCTCTGAAACAATTTCAAAATTTTAAAAAAGGATCCAACGTTTTTGGTTAAATTTTGTTGTTGGATAGTATGAAGGACGTTTAAGAAACTGGGGAAGATTTAATGTTCGTTGAAAACCCTGATTTTTCAGAAATTGCAATAGTTCAAAGTTTTTCGGAGTCTTCTTACATATAAAATATTAAAGATAGAGATTTTTCTCTTAATGATATCTGTTCCTTAAAATCTTTAAGGATAAGGATTTTGAAGTAAGATCATTACAATGTTTCTCACATTTTCTTCAAAATGTCTCAAATTTTCGGGTAATTTTGCGTAAAAATACAGGCCAGAAAGCACGTGCTATTTTAGCACCACTATTTCATTGTTTTAACAGTGTACTACCTATAAAAAATTATTTTTTTACGTTCGTTTTTCAACACTGCTTTTAACAGAAGCCATTTTTATCTTTGACGTTTCTCATCAGCTGAGATCGACTTAGGTACCTCAAGGCACTACAGTGCCTCTGATTGGGTGGTTCTTGGGTTCGAGCCTCGACGGTGGCTGAATTTTCGACACTAGCTTGTCAGCTAGGTCAAATTCAATCACTGTCTGGAGGAGAATTTTAGTGCACGTCTGCTCAGATCGGTAATTTTCGACGATTTTTTCGATCAACAGCGAGGGCGATTGCTGGAGCAGTACCCTAACAAACGGGCTACGGACTGCGCGCTATGTTTCCTTCCCGTTGTTTACTTTTCCTCCCTTCTTACTTTCATACACTTACACTAACATGAACTACACCATAATATATTTAGGGAGACCAATCGGGAATTTAGAGTTCGACCAAACTGGAGTAGTACTTCACAAGTGGGAGATACCTTGTCGGGGAAAACCAGTTACCGTTAATAGACGCTAATGGATGTTAGCACACTGTTCTCTGGTCTAACTCTTCAAGATAGATATCAACAAAGAAAAAAAACGCGTTCAAACTTAATGTAGAAATAAATATTCATCCCGTAAGGGAAATAATTGCAACTAATAAAAAACGGATGGAATTCGCATTCCAGGCAACTCCTTGAAATTTTCCAGTGGGCTCGAGAGAAGATGAGTGGATTTGAGTGCGATTCGGAGCATGTCACCAGCGAAACACGATGGCAACAACGACGGAATTTTTACAATTTTGATTGTGTGCTGTAAAATTGTGGACGAAGATTTGAAACGCTTTCGGTTTTTTTCTGCTACCTTTGGTTTGAAGTACCTGGTGCGATTTGGCCCGTTTTGGACCACTGTTCGCCGCGACCACAGCCGTCTGCGCGTTGCTATAAATACGCGCCCTACGGAGCAGGCAGCACGTTGCTCTCCCGACCGCTCCCTGACTTACCGCCTCTACCTCGTTACCTCAGAGGAGGGGGAAGGGGGGAGAGGGCTGCAGGGAAATACGACCCTCCGCTAAAACCTCCCTCAGCCTTTAGCAACACGACCGCGCCGGAAGTTAAGGGATAAATCTTGGCTCCCTACGTGACTAATGGCGAATCCTGAAAATGGGAAGTCGCTGTTAATTGCAGGTTTAATGTTTCCTTTTGGTTCCATCGCACCTTCATATTACTTACTCAGCGTGATCAAAGGTTGGGAATTGGCTACAGTTATGTGGTAGGTAAATTAATAACTCTTATGTAATAACTAATTATACTTTTAATATTTTTTCCGTTTTCGAGCTTTAGAAAGACGTTACAATATACAATTTAGTTGTGAAAATGGTTCTATTTGATATTTTCAAGAGGTACTTAGAATATTGATTAAATTTTCAACATATTATATCTATAATAATAAAAAAAATTTTTTTTTATATGAATAAAATGAAAATTGAGAAAATGAAATTTGGAGCAATTACTTATCTCTGTGAGTATTTTCTTACTAACTTTTCTCATGTAATTGGTCAATTTTCATGTTTTGTTTACGTTATTGAAGTACACTTGCTTATTCCTAGTGCTGCCGACCGTGTTAGATTAAGTGGTGCAGTTGTACATTATGCTATGTGTTTTTGTCTTTCTTTCAGATGTATAGTTCGGATAATGAGGGCATTTAATTCAGCAACCAGAAGGTTCACTGAAGCACAGACCATCAATTTATTGAAGCACGAAATTTAATTTTGTATTAAGAATTACGAATTGAATCACCTACTGAGATTGTCCCGAAATTTCGTAGTAAATGCTTCGCACTAGAAGCAAATTCTGGATTTTATTCATACGAAAAGTAAGTAATTACTCCACGACGGTGCACTTATTGCAGGAATTGCTCCAGAGAAGAGCAACTGTTCACGTCCTTTGTTCATACTGTTTGTAGACATCGGTTTTGTAACTCGAGAAAGACGACATAGCTCATTCGTATACGTACATATACACGAAGTAATATAAGTAGTATAGACAAAGTTATGTAATGCTGCGGCAAAATGGTGACTGTTTGACAAAAAATCAGGACTCGAACCTAGGACCTCCCGGTCAGAGGTGCTGCAGTGACATCAGTAGATGCACAGAGCTACCGCTCCCGGTCCTTCGAATCTTGTTAATGAGGGTTTACTGTATCAAAGAATATCCAACATTTGCACAAGCAATTTATCAACTATAGAAAAGAACAAAAAATAAACTGTGATAAGCTTATTATAATCAATGATCGCTCACAAATAAATACGAGTAAATTCTATGAAAATATGAAACGTTTTATAGATAAGTCTCTATTTTCAAGAAATACGTAAAATATGCGCCTATAATTACACGAATATGCACCATTCGAAAAGTCGGTGAAATATGCACGAATGTTCAGGAACATGTTAGTCTACACAGCATCCAATTCTAACCAAATGTCAAGAAATTTCACTTACCTATGCCCTGAAGCAACGGACAAAACTATGCAGAATCGTAGAACTTTCATCCCCAGTAATGAGAATCAAGATGTATATTTGATGGTGAGATGAAATCAGGAAAACCTCGAGGACATACAACGCATACCCACCATGTAATCTACAAATTCTATTTGGCGTGCTCGAGATGTGGACCGGTATCCGAAAGGGGAAAATGAGGCTGTGCTATGCATATTCTTCAGGAAAAAATGAAACTCAAATGCTTAAGAGTGTTCACGTCGCCTTCTTGGTGTCCTAATGTCCAATGTTACTAGGAGGATTACAAAAAATCAGACATCCACATTTTACCAACCTTCGCAATGTTATTTGAATTCATTAGAGACATTTTGGAAAATTATATATACTTTACTTAGTGGGCTCAATCACTATTTCTTCTGAAATATCATGTAAACTTCGTTAGATATTTGTACACCAGAAACACTTCCTAAAATGATGAAAAAAATTATTATTGGCGATAAGCAGATTACTCTTCGCGATGATATTAAAGTAATAGTTTTTTTAATATTATGTTGGACTAACTTGCTTATTTTCGTATATATATATATATATTTTTTTTTTCTGAAATGATGGATCTTTGTGTTTGTATCGTTAGTCGGGAGAATAGAAAAGAAAATAGTATTGATGTCAGAAAACAGGTAAATATTTTGAGGGAAAAATCAAGATACAGACTCTAAAACACTACTTTGTAAGAACATGTTTATTTCCAAAATGAAATTTATACTAATATATTGTTTTTGTAATATTCGTATGTAATATATTGTAGTGCATTGTTTACGAACGTATACAAAACAATAAAGCTAAGTTTTTGTATATAAGATAAATTAGTAATTTTTATTAATACTAAACAAATTGAAATGTGTTCATGAGCGAAATGTTATATAATGAATCACAATGCCTATTGATTCTATTTTTGTAAAAGTTATATAAGAAACTAAAAAAACATTACGAAATTAGGAATTCGGCAGCACTTAATTGTCTTTGATATTTTGGATGCAATCAAGATTTTGGCTATAATGGAGAGGAAACAGATATCTCTACACGCCAATTATTTCAAGAAAGTGCTACATGTTGAAATGCTAATTCCCCTCTACGTGTTGCATTCGTTTCCTGTACAACCGTGGTATGTCAGTGAATTTCCCAGCAAAAAGAATATCAACTACCACGTTTTACATCCGAAAGACTCAATTATGCTTCAGAAGGAGACAACTCTCCTGAGTTGGATTTTGATTCTTTTCTGCGCTTAAAAATCCATTTCGGAATCTTAGTCTAATTATAATTTTTTTTATAATTCTGATTCGGAAAACTATATATTATATTATACATTAACACTACATATAATGGTACATACTATATATATATATAATATATATATTATATATATATATATATATATATATATTCACTATAGCAGTTAACAAATAAATACACACGACAGAGTCATGAGTGTAACATTCTTATGGTTAGCATCGCCGATGTAGTGGCGCGATCACCAATCATCTTTACGTCCTGGCGGTGCAAGTACGGCATGCTTGCAAATCAGGCCGGAGAATTCCTGCACCTTTCTTTCCCATACACAAACAACACTGTGATAAATATGGATTCTTTCTGTCACGTTCTTTTTGGAAGTGTAATGGAAGACGTGATTTCCTCTCCTCTCTTCCCTTCTCGTCCTGCCACCCACTGTACTTCCTCGGTTCCCCTCGCTGCAAACTTAATCTGGCTTTCCATATTGGTCGGCAGTCCAATTCTCCTACATCCGGCGCAAGGCATCTCCCGTCACATGCATAGGTGTAACCGAATATTATTTGGGAAACATATAGGGAGGCGCCCCCCACGCTGACGTCTGAAGGGTGCGTGGGCCGCGACGCGTTGTCTCAGAAACACGCGCGGCGGCCGCTGGAGTATGCAGGGCGAGTCTGATATCTGATGCAAATGGCGAGTCGCGACGGCGCGACTGCTGTCCAGAATAATAAATTCCGTATCCCATTACAGAGCTCATCTCTGAAGGGACGCCCGGGCGTCGTGACGGCCGGCGTCGTGCAGGGGTAGGGTGGTGAGGGAGGGATGGGGGGAGCGGGAGGTGGGCGAAGTGGGGGCGGATCGGCGGGTATGAGGAGCTGAGGAGAGCAGAGCGGGCGGGGAGCGGGGCGGTGGCGGGGCAGGGAGCGAGGCGGGGAGCGGGCCGGGGAGCGGGGCGGGGAGCGGAGCGGGGCGGGGAGCGGGGCGGGGCACGCCCAATCATAGTCCACACCGTATCGCGCGCTTTCGCCCCGTCGCTCCAGCTACCACCTGCGCCCACTAGCCACGGAGCCGATACCGCCATTGATACACAAAGGGGTACTGCCGAGTCACTGTAATGAAGCCTGTCCCCTGCACGATCACATACATCACTCATCGGTCATATGATCAAAATGACGGACTTCTTTGAACACGGCAGGTAGGTTTGATGATTAATAGTGAGGCAAATAATGGAATATTATGTGAGAGGGTGAGTATTGACTCCAGCCGATTGATAGATTAGTGATTACGGACGCGTCCACAGCTAAGGTCATTAGTTCCGTAAGTGTCGTGCATGTTTTTAGCGTGATAAGTGGCGGTGATCTCCCGCTGTATGGTGAGACCCGGCACCGACCTTCCCGCCCTCTAACGGGGTTTTCCTAACCAGGTATCTTTCACCAGCGGGGCACCGCCCCAGCCGGCAAGCTCTAAGCGCCCGACCGTACTCGCGGCTTATGTGGTGGCTTATTGCATGTAAGTGGGCTTAAGTAAGGAGTGAGAATGGGACTAAGAAGGGGAAGGAAAGATCGCGCGCAGTCTATGGCCCGTTTATTTTGATACTGCTTAGGCTACCGAGTAACTACTACCTAAGTTTATATCACAGGCCGTGGCGATGTGGCGGTGATGGTAATGGCGAAGATACTCTCCCGGCTTAAATCTGAGATATAACACCAACTTACATGTCGCTGAACTGAATTTTCCCTCTCCAAGTATCTAGAGATAGAGAGGTGATACTTGACACGACGATATTTGATATCAGAATCTATCAACAAACAAATAATACTTGCAATAACGAGAGATATCGATACATGATTAAAAATGATTTAAGCTACCAACAGAAAATGATATATATACAAATATTTCTTAATAATATATATACATATATATATATACATATATATATATACATATATATATATACATATATATATATATACATATATATATATATATGTATATATATATATATATATATATATATATATATATATATATATTCAATAATCAGCACAGTGTATGGTCGTCACATCAAAGACAAATAATTGAACACGAAATAGAAATTTTTGCGAAAGTTGCAGCAGTCACTGGGTGAATGGGGGAGGGGGGGATGTAACTTTCGATGGTAGTCTGCTCCTTCCATGCATAAAGTGCACATCATTTCGTGTACATTAAATGAGTCATAGGTTTTAACAAATACTCCAAGTTTGGTAATATTGTCACGACAATATTTAGTTCGCTTTGGTTTACTTACCTAAGCAATAAATACATCAGTGGAAGTACTACTTCATCATGTCTCACGCTCGAGTTTGGCACGAGAGACCGTGCAGGCGATAGCCCTGTTTCTGTTAAGACGGCTCCACACTTTCGTTATTTAGCGAAAACCGAGCAACCACTCGCTGAATCTCGAGTAGTATGGATGAGTTGCTTGCTATTTGCCGAGTGACGAACATGCGGTAATCGCTCTACCCACCGTGTGTCAGTCTTTTGGATACATTAAAGGGGGCGAACATTCGCCGAACACGTCAGCTGCTCGGGATTGGGCGAGCAGTAGCTCGCCGC
The DNA here is from genome assembly GCA_964035755.1 of Teleogryllus oceanicus. NCBI lineage: Eukaryota > Metazoa > Arthropoda > Insecta > Orthoptera > Gryllidae > Teleogryllus > Teleogryllus oceanicus. The sequence continues at coordinate 44,710,221 of CAXIVR010000007.1, read as the reverse complement.
TCGGCGAAGGCCGAATGTGTGGTGCCGTCTTTAGAAATGTTTACCAATATTTTCTCTACACGCTAAGTTTAACAATAGAACAAACTTCCCCCATCGCAAGCCATTCGCAGTGGCCCTACACCGCTGCCCTTTTGTCTCGCCTCTCGCCCTCTGGCTTGCGGCGGGCAGGGTGTCCGACGCCCTTGCGGTACCCTCCTCCCTCACCCTCCGCCCTTCCACAGCGAGGCGTCAGGTGGCCTCGACGGCGGCGCGTGTATCGGAAGCGAGGAAGGGGGCGCTATTTCACGCGGAGGGCGGCAGAGTGCGCGCCAAAAGTGGCTGAGTGCGGTTCCGAGAAACAGAACGGGTCTCCCTGCCAACCACACTGCGCGCGGGTTGAGTTATTGAGATTAAGAAGTTGAAACCTGAACTAGTGGTGCTTCAACAGCACATACTTTCTCACATTATTTCTAACGTTTGGTATCTTCGAAAATGCAACGAAAATGAGAGCAGCGACATTTTTTTCAAGCTCTATCCACGAAAAACAATGGGAACCGGTTTGCAGAAAACGGATTTATTAAAAATTGCATTAGCTTCACGCGATGTATTTGACATCGATGTTTCATGATAACATTGATGACGTAATCACTTTAGTGCATCTGCGCTTGGGCAGAAAATCCATAGTGCTGTCCGCTATGGCGGGCACGAACTCTCTTTTTAACATCGATTTTGGGTGTTCAATACTTGGTTGATAATTTAAATTAAAAACGTACCATCATAAAATTCTACAAATTTTCAGTTATCCATAAATTGAATATTTATTAGACCAAAGTGACCGAAGATGAAAAAGAAATAAACCCGAGTTTTTGACAACAAATAAGCCGGTATCATTTTTTAATTATCGAATCAGATAATCAAAATTTTGTCAATTATCCTGATAACATTTTGATTTTCCTGTGTCAGATAAATCTTAACTAAAAGTTAATAAACAAGACCACTCAAAAAATCCCCCCCCACATACATACATACGTTAATATCAGTGGTTACTTATCCACTTTTAAAAACATTATATTAAACATCGATGATTTTCTCTCGATATTTTATTAACATTAGGTAGATTGTAAACCCTCGAACGTTAAAGCACTATCGATCATTTGGGCATGCGCAGTTCAAGTTTTGCATCACTTACGTGCATCTGCACGTGCGGAAAGATCGTTAGTGCTGTCCGCTATGACGTGCACAAACTCCCTATTGATTTTTTAATTTCGAGCACCGATGTTTAGAAACATTGATGTTTTATTAACATTGATGATTTTATTTTGAACATCGATGTTTAGAAACATGTGTTTAGAAACATCGATGTTTAGAAATATCAATGTTTTTTAACATTGATGATTTAATTTTGAACATCGGTGTTTTGAAACATCGATATTTTATTAACATTGATGATTTGATTTTGAACATCGATGTTTTTAAATTATGATTTAATTTTGAACATCGTGTTTAGAAAATTCATGTTTTTAACATTGATGATTTAATTTTGAACTTCGGGTTTTGAAACATCGATGTTTTATTAACATTGATGAGTTAATTTTGAACATCAATGTTTAGAAACATCGGTTTTGTTGTCGGTGTCGCATCCCCAGGATGTAAGGCAAGGGAACCGCTCGCGCTGGCACTTACCGAACACAGCGAGCATCGTGTTCGCGCGGGAGGCGTCTCCGGTCCGCCGAGGCGCAAAAAGCACTGCGCGCGCCGCACGAGCCGGTGGCATGGCAGAGGCGGAGGCGAAGTGGCTGGGGCGCACGTGAGCCGCACACGTGGCCGGAAAGGGTAACCGGAGCGGCGGCCGCCGCGCTGACGCTGGTGCAGCGAGGGCGGATGAGGCGCTGCAGGGCAGTTGTGCAAGGGCGGTGGTTGCGGTGGTGGTGTTGATGCTGCTACTGTTGGAGGTGATAGCGTACATGATAGCGGTGGTGAGAGAAGTATAGAGCGATTTTCCTAAGGATGAGCCAAAGTGACAGTTCGCGAAGACAAGTGAACATCACATGTATTTCAGAGAAGTATCCCTCCGCCGTGACAGCCGTTCAGCTCCTTCGTAAAGTGTTTGGTTATGGCTCCTGAGAAGACATCACTATCCAGAAGTCTAAGAGTTTTGCTGATGTATACGCACGTACGCGAGTCCGGGAAATAATGAAATTTAATCACATATGCGGAAAATCTCTTAACATGCTCTCGCAACCAGTAAAAGAAAACTGCCACGAAAGTAAATAGCAAGCTCGCCACACAGCACAAAGGCCGGAACTACGTGCATCGGTACCCATCTCGCATCCAAGTCTCGGTTTTAAAATAAACATAATATTTATCACACAAAAAGCAAATTCAATGTAATATATGAAGGAAAAATGATTTTTTACAGAAGAGCACATAACACTGCACTTCCTAATTTCAGTTATTTCTCGGGGCACTATATTTTTGTCGGACGAGAACGTCACGAAAGGAAGCATCGAAGCCATTTACAAGTTAGCCAACAGCAAACGAACAAATGCAGGAAGGGAGTCCATTGGGCTTGAGGGCACGACGACTAGAGAACCTTCAGATATGTTGCCAGCACTAGCTGTCACTTTGGCTCATCCTTAGGAAAATCGCTCTATAGTGAGAGCGGTGATTGATACTGGTGGTGATATCTGTGGCGAGTGTGTTGATGATTGTGATGACAGCATTGTTGATGATGGTGGTGAGAGTGGTGCTGAGAACGGTAATGAGAGCCATTATGAGAGCGGCTGTGAGTAGTAGTGAGAGCGATGGAGGGAATGGTGATGACTATTCCACTCATGAAATTTCAGCTAATAGCGTGCAAGAACTGGGAACCTACCAGCCAATTAGAAGCGACTTTACCATGCATATTTATCAGTTATTATCATCTCCTTGGAGATGATAAATTTTGCGCCTTGTTTTGTCTGCAGATAGAGGTTATATAATCGTCACTCAAGACATATCTCCAAATGAATGAGGAACACCATTCTTCAATTATTAATAAATTAAGACATAGGAAGGCTTCAAATTCAACACCTTCCTTAAATATAAGCGTACAAAACACATTTCCTTCGAATTTAAACTTTAAAGATTTTGTATTCAATAACTGTTTTCAAGTAATTTCGCTCTTAGTTTGCTTATGTTTATTTTGTTGTTTATAATTGCCCTTATGTATATATTTCTGCTCGATGTAAAAATATTTGAATAAAACAATGTTATTAATAGTACATTCTATTTATGAAATTTCATTCGTGAAATAGTCTTAGTAAATTCGCTTCGCCTTCTCCTCGCTTCGCGAGTCGGGGATTTATCGACAATTTCCAAACCACTCGTGGAATCACCTTCGACAATGAGGGTAATAACTGTGGTGATAGCACGGGTAACAACACTAATGACGGCAGTGAAGACAGCCGAGATGGTAGCAGTAGTGATAGCACTGTGGAAACAATGCTGATAGGGGTGGTAGTATTGTCTGGCGGCGTTGATTAGAGTTGGTGGTTAAGGGGGAGTGTTGATGGTGGCGGAATGATCTTGAGGTGGCTGAGGGCAACTTTCAATTTTTCTGCAATTTCCTGGCAATCGATTAAGCGCTTTTTTTCTTCAGAGAATCCCTTCGCTCTCAAAAAGAGAGCCCCCTCCCTCCAAGAAATTCCTCACACCCTCCAAGAAATTTTCTCTTTTCGTCTATTTCCTGTGGGGTGAGCTTGCATAAACAATATTTCATCTTCGATTTTAAGACACATATTTTTCCAAACCTCTTTTAATTTAGAAAGGGATGGAAATATAATATTCATTGTTAGTGATCTGGCGTGCGTTAACTTACTACTATGGAAAAAGACAGAAGTTTTAAAGTTCGAATGTTGAATTTTCAGAGTTTTGCTAATAAGCGTAATAAATATTATGTGGTTGATACTTCCAGAAAATTAATTAGTATTTTTTCTGCAGTTGTACCGAAAACAAGATTCATTATTACAAGTAGACTCATTTATCATGGACTACATTTAGGTCAGTGTTTCAAGTGGCTCTATAAGAGTGACTTTGAAGTACGTTACATTTGAAAGTTGCTAGGGTCACACAAGGTGAAAAACATTTTTATGATATTTAAATCTAAAAAAGAAAGGTGCAAAATGTGCCATCAGTATCGGAGGTGAATTTTTATGCAGGTCCTCCCCGGGTCGGCAGTCTCATTTCTATTCCCACAAAGCAGCGTGTTGTTAATAACTTGTAAACACCCGAAATGAGGCCGTGGCTGGGGGCGTGGGCGGCGGTGCGGGCCGGTGCAACGCGTCTACCCACGTGACCACGGTGGTCCTCATTTGTCAGCTACGGCGTGGGCCCGGCCAGGCACAGCCCTGCGCGAAAACACTCAACAGCTCAACAGTTTCTGCTGCTGCTCCCACCCGCAGACGAGGAGGCTACACTGGTGGCATGACTGTTGATTCCGAGCTCGTGTGTTCGATTCCCGGCACCATAGTTGACACGCATATAATATGATACAGCCTGTAAAGGAATGATTATAAATTATTTGGGTTCCCTCGGTAAATTTTACTAAGCAGAATAAATCCAATAGAGAGTTGGGGTTTGTGTGCTGATAGGTCAAATGCCGAAATTTTGAGTAGTAGGTAAAGAAGGAATTCTCACTGATTCCTCAAAAAAGGTTGGTGCTCTGTGGTTGTGTCTAGGCAAACCAGCAATCTGTCCAACCTCAGACTCATTTGGAAGGGACCTCGACCGTAGGACAAAATGGTCTACTGCTCTGAGAAGCTACAATGTCAATTTCTAAAACACAAAATTCAGAGGAATAAAAAAAAGAAAAGTGGTAAATGCATAATGAAAACTGCCTACTGTGAACAAAAATTGATAACGACATCCTTTTCTTCATTTGAACTTCCTTGAATAGATAGTAGATAATAACTCAAACTTTCCACAAAGTAGAAAATTATTGATCAATTTACACTTTTAATGTTTCAAGTGTCAACATTTTGTGTTCTTTGCTTATTTGGTTTCCCATCTGACTACATTCTACAAAATTTCCCTCCTGTGTTTACGTCTTAAGATTTTAAAAGAATAATTCCGACTAGAAATATAGGAACAGATTTGAGAATGTCAACCATACGGCAATTGAATCTTGTAGTTGTAATCGTAAATGTTGCAAATATAGTAATAAAAGAAAAGAGTATGTTTTTTTGTCTTTTTCATTTTCAAGTCTGCTCTATGTAATTTTTAATGAAAGAATACATCGTATACAACAAAAAATTGTTAAAATTAATGTTACTTTTCTTGTGATGCTCATTATAGTTTCTAATTGTATAGAAACAGTTATGCAGCAGAAACGATTTCACTTGGGATTTAAACTTTTCTATTGAAGTTAATCGTTTAATGTCATCTGGCAAAGTGTTGTAAAATAATGTACATGAATTGTATGTGAATTTTTTGTAATGAGCAGTTGATACTGTCACCTGATGAATATGATTTCTACGTCGAGTGTTATAGTAATAGACTTCGGCATTTTCTGAAAATATATTCCCGCCCTTGAGCAAGTCATTTTTTACAAAAACCACTGATTCGTAAATAAAAAGACACGATAATGGTAGAATTCCTAGATTAATGAAGAGAGGCTTACATGAATCACGTGGTGGGATTTGGTTATTATTCGTACAATTCGTTTTTGTAATCTAAAAGTCTGGGAGCTATAAGATGTATTTCCCCAGAATATTATGCCATATCTTAGGCGGGAATGAACATTCGCGAAGTATACACAACGAGCAGTATGAAGGCTGACTGAATTTGCAAGAATTCTGAACGCGTTGCATAAGGAACTTAATTTTGTGTTCAATTCATTTAAATGGACGTTCCATTTAAGGTTTGACTGAATTGAGAGACCTAAATATTTTGTTGCCTTAACATCAGTCAATGGTACACTGTTCATTGTCAATGGGGCACAGAATTGTTTATTTGAAATGGAAAACTGCATTAAAACCGTTTTCTTTTCGTTTACTATTAATTTGTTATTTCGGAACCAATTTGAAACATCTGATATTGTACTATTTACTGTTTCTTTATTGCGAAGGATGTTCGTATCATCCGCAAAGAGAACCGTTCTTCCGTTTCGAATCGTCGAGGGCATATCGTTTACGTAAAGTAGGAACAGAATAGGGCCTAAAATAGATCCTTCAGGAACTCCACATGCAACGGGCAAGGAGTCGGAAAGGTGCGTACGTAATGTTCCATCATTCCAGTAAGGTATTTCAACTCTCTGAGATCGTTGTTTAAGGTACGAACATAACCAATCTAGAGCAATACTACGAATTCCATATGAAGGTAATTTAGAAAGTAAAATGTCATTATCAATGACGTCAAAAGCTTTTGAGAGATCTAAAAATAATCCAATAGGTGTCTCGTTTTGATCCAATGATGAGGCGACATCTTTAAGAAAAGAAAATATAGCTGTTTCCGTTGATTTTGATTTTCTAAATCCATGTTGGCAATCTGAAAGCGCGTCGTGTTTAGTGAGAAAGGTTTCCACTCGTACGTAAAAAAGTCTCTCTAATATTTTTGAAAAAACCTGATAGAAGAGAAATGGGCCGTTAATTTTGAATTTTATTTTTGTTGCCTTTTTTGAAAATCTGCTTAATTTGAGCTGTTTTGAAAATATCTGGAAACGTTCCAGTGCATAAAGATGCATTAAATATGTGAGTTAACGGGTGTATAATGGCATACGCACAAGTCTTTAACAAAGAATCCGGGAATTCATCTAAACCGGACGAATATTTATTTTTTAGTTTACCGATTATTTTGAGAATTTCATTGGAAGAAGTTTCGGAAACGAACATTGTGTCTAAAATTTTGGGTGAACTATCTGTTTTTGAATTTTGTGCCTGAAGACCCTTAGTGAGATCGGCAGCAATTCTCGAAAAGTATTGGTTAAAGAGATTAGCCACTGTTGCCGGATCGTCCACATTTATATCGTTATATTTTAAAACAACATTCTCTACGGGTTTTCTAGTTGATTTGGTAGTATTTTTTATTATATTCCACATTGCTTTTGTTTTATTATTTGAGTTCAAAATATCCTGATCGTTTTTCATGATTTTGGCCTGCCTTATGACTTTTCGTAACAATGTTTTGTATTTTTTAAAGTAGATAAGCAAATCTTGAGTTACGTCATGACGTTTAGAAATGAAAGAAAGAATTCGCTTGTTTTTACAAGATGTCCCTTGTGTTATCCAAGAATTGCTTTTCCGTGAAATATTTAATTTTCGTTTTTGAAGAGGAAAGCAAGTGTTAAAATGAAATGAAAGAGTTGGATAAAAAAAATTATATTTGTCGTTTGTATCAGCAGTATTATAAACCGTTTCCCATGACTCTTGCATCAAGTAATCAATGAATAATTTAATTTTACTTTTAGTAAACAATCTAGTCATACGTGTATTATTTATTGTGCCAGTGATCGCATTTCTTATAATGGTAAGAATTTGTGCATCGTGGTCGTATCCTAAATCTTTTGTTTCAACTTCATATCGAGTAGAGTTTTGTTAATTATAATTTGATCAATTGCCTTAATCGAATGTTGTGTGATCCGTGTAGGTACATTAATTGTAATCTCTAAATTGAAGGAATTAATTAAATTGAGAAACTTTGTTGAATTTGAATTTGAAAATTTGAATTTGAAGTTGAATTTGAAAACTCCAACAATCCATTGTGACGTAATAAACGAAAAAATCGAAGTTGCTAGCCTTTTACGGAACCAATTTGCATTCAAATCTAATGCGCACCACGATTTTGAGTACTGCTTTCAATAAAAAAGGTGCGCATTGGATTCAGATAAATACGGTATTTTTTGCCAGAAGTGGAAACAGAAAGAGCAAAAAGCTCTAAGTGTTGGGCAGGGGACCAATCAGCTCTAAAATCCACGCATGCGCACTCTTATATATTTCTTTTCAACAAGCCTGACGGTCGGTCGGTCGGCCGGCCTTTAGTACCTGCGCTCACACATTTATACTCCCTGATTTCTTCATTATGCATCGGGCGTTGCTGCCTCTCGCGGGCCGCCATTGGAAGTGCGAGGGAAAGGGGGGGGCGACGTGGGAAGAAGACTTTTAAGTGCGCCTGCGCCTGCGCAATGCATCCATTATTAAGGGGCTCGGGGAATACGGCCGAGCCGGACGCGCGCCTGCAATTATTTCGTTAGCTGCTCGCCGCTCTGTGATTATCGTAATTGGCCAGCACGTCGCCCGCCGCCGCCCTCACTTGTTTTCGCGCGCGTCGAGGAGGCTGCCAATCGGCGATCGGCGTGGGGGTCGGGCGACGGTGACGGTTGCGGGGGGGGAGGGGAAGGCAGACGCGGAGGCGGAGGGAAAGGTGGAGTCAGACGCAGAGGCATAGTGGGAGAAGGAAGATGGAGGAAAAGGATGAGAAGGCAGAGGAGGAGGAGGGAGGGGGAGGACTAAGCGGAGCAAAAGATCGTGGAGATGGCAGAGGAGAAGGTGGATGAGAAGGGAGAAGAGGACAACGGGGAGGGAAAATACAAGAAGGTGGAGGAGAGCGGATGGGGAAAGGGGGGGAGAAAAGTGGAGGCGGAGAGGAGGAAGGAGAGAATGAGGGAAGGTGAGACGGAGACGAATATAATAAGGAAAGCAGAGGCGAAGGGATATGTGAAGGCAAAAGTTGCGACAAGTTGAAGCCGGAGATAATTGAATATAAAGTTTGATGTTATTAACATTTAAATCATTTTACAACATTTCCATAAGTAAATATAAAATAGTATTTACATGCGATGTGAATAAAACTTATCGGTTGGTCTCACTCTTTCGATGGGCACTCAACTAGGAGAACTCATTGGGACGGCACTAAACTAGGGGAAGGGTTTAGGAGTGAAATCATCTCGAAATAAAAATGCTATCCCGATTTTTGATGTGCTAATTGTCCACGGATATACAATATAGGTGGGCGATCGCAAAATTTAAAAGAACAAGTAATATTTGCAATCCAAGTGTAATCAAATAATATCTAGATGAATCGTATCCACCGGGGAAGAAAGAATGACAAAGGTTTGTGAAACATTTCATGAATATACACTTATTTGTTTATTACTTACACTTGAAAGTTCAGCTCGCTCGGATCAAATAAAGAATATAGAAACCGTTTTCCCTTAGCAAAGCCAATATTCAACGCCGAAGCTACTATTTTATTCCTGGGGAAGTTAAAAAAATGAACATCATACGCCAGATAAGACGATAGTTGTAACATTTTCAAAGCTCAGTTTCGAATACTGACTCGTTATCGCAACGAGATGTGACAGCAATTTTTCAGGGTATAAAATACTGGAAACTAACTTACTGTCGTCTCTACTAACAATTGTGCTATGCAAAGTCATAATAAAAGGAAATTTTAAGTTAAAAAAGTTGTCTGCTCATCCGTTCTCGAGAATAGAAATGTTACATGAAAGAATGCTTGAAAGAAATGAATAAAGTAGAGACAGTGAAATATTTTTAGGTTTCCTAACAAAATTAGGATGAATTATCGTCAATCTGAAGTACCGCGTGGTAGTGATTCATTCTGTAACGGAAAGGAAGTATACTAGTTCGCATCATTTCACCACTGCATGTGCCTTATATTCCTCCAAAGAAAGTTTTGGTAGTTTCATCCACTCCCGCCAAAATGCATTTTCCTGGGAATTCTCTCAGAATGTTGAGGAAGGATTTAGAGGAAAGTGGCCATTTTCCCACCTGTATACAGAAAGGCATCGAATAACGCTTGCCCCGAATGAGAGGTCTAAGGAACCAATCACAATGAAAATGTCAACATAGACGTGAAGACATAAACTTGTACTTTCGATATAAACGTGAGCGTTCCATTTACAATGACCGTGAAGGTAAACATAAACACAGCCATTCGACGACATCAATTCGATAAATACTCGTGTCAGAAATTATTACGTAGAATCTCAAAACATTACATAAAACCAACGCTGTAAAGCTACAACAATAATTGTTTTAAATGGTACCCTGAGTGCTACTCTGGAGCATTTGTCGAGCAATAATGATAATGTTGAATGTCAATTTACAGTCTTACAAACTGTATTAGTATTTGCCTAACGAAAACACTAGGAGTTTTTGGATGTTGCCTCGGTACACAATATTGTGTTGTTCTGGGAACATTGTGAACGCGAAAGCATAGAGCTGGCAAACTCTCATGGTTACTGGGAGTTACCTTGTGTTCACGTTTAAGTTAACGTTCACCAATCTGAACGGTTCCATGGAACAACAAAGGCAATAAACTTGTATGTGTTCGTTACGATTACGTAACGTATTGATTGATTACTCGTATTCCGTAATTTCGGGCGCGTCAACTTCTTTGGTCATAAGTACTGAAAGTATAGTGGATGTTATATCTCGGGAGGTGGCGGTATTCGTTCTCTACTACAACGTGAGATCCGACACCAAACTGAACGGTGGCTTGCGGGTTTCCCCCCCATGGATCTCCCCCAGCGGGGCACTGCCACAGTCGAGACAAGCTCTCAGCTCTTGACTGGTGTCCCGACATCTGTGATATTGTAGTGCCATAGAGAAAAGAACTACCTTCTTTGTCTATGTAGTGCATGGGGTGTTCATAATGTGCGTGTAAGGGGAAAGGAGGGGACAAGGAGGAGGAAGAAACGATCATGCGTGGTCCATGTCCCGTTTGTACGAACACTGTTCCGGCATTTCGCTCATACTGATCGGATAAAACACACCTACCAAACAGAGCAGTTGACAGTGGCTGAATTCAATTTGTACTAGCTCGTATCGACAATTCGCCACCGATATGTAGCTTGTGTCGAACCTCCCGGTCAGAGAAGCTGCACTAACAAGAGTTGTTGCCCCGATCCATCTCAGCCTCTTGGACTGTAGGTTATCATATTAATTCAATGGACATTAGTTTGTGTAACAATGCTGTAACAATGTCACAACCCAGTGGGGCAGTTTTTTGTACATCTACACGGATCTTCCCTGGCCTTCTTCATAGCTCCTTCGTCCTAGCTATGCCAGTCAGGGTTGCGGCCGCCTGTGAATGGGAGGCAGCAGTGGGCGGCTGTCGGCCACCCGCGCGCTGCTGAGCCGTCAGCGGAGTGGGCCACAGGAGGAGGTGGCGGAGGCGGCGGCAGCGTTGGCCGTGGCGGCGGTGGTGGCGGCAGCGGGGGGGGGGGGTGGGGGGGCGGCGCGGGGGCGGGGTGGCGGCGGTGGTGGTGGCGGCGGTGGTGGCGGCGGCGGTGGCGGCGGTGGCGGCGGTGGCGGCGGTGGCGGTGGCGGCGGCGGCGGCGGACGCAGTGGCGGCAGTGGCGGCGGTGGCGGCGGTGGCGGCGGTGGCGACAGTGGTGGGCGGGCGAGCTCGTGAACGCTCTGGGAGGACAGGAAGACTTTCCGCGGTTTACGAGGCGGACCAGCTGGACGGCCGCCGCCTTCCCCGCCCCTACGCCGACCCATTCAGCCATTTACAGGCACTCGATCGGCGGCGGCACGGCCGACCCACGGCCGGTCACATGGGTAGAACATCGATGAGGAACAAGGAGGGTCACAGCCGCGACAAATTTAAACATCGACGAATTCGAAAGGGCTGTGAGAACAGGAATGTTGAACGGAGGAGAAATTAATGCGCGGATGGATGCGGACGGGTTACCATAACATACAGACATATCACCAGACAAGAAACATAAACACAATTCTGTTGTTTAGTATCGTAATACACGGAAGTTCAGAAGCTGATGTAAAACGGTGGAATTGATACATAAGGAATAATTATGAGTTACAATACCCGAGTAATAATTATTTGCAACATATTTAGAAAAATGCAGTTTTATATAAAGATCCAAATTGAAAAAAGCTTGTGAAATAGTTCATTTGTGACTAATATTTGATCTGAATTCCTCACGACCAACGTTCAGTCGGACACCTCACTATATATGAAAGAAGTAGGCAAGTCACTAATATGAAACCTCTGGTAGATATATGGTACAAACCCAGTTAATGATTTTTGATAAATAGTACATCTTTTATTAGAACAATTTGAAATGTAATCATTCATGAATACGAAATCAATGTCTGTTTTCGCTTCATGTAAACAGATGTAACTCAATAAGAGGCATTTACCAAGCGACCGTTCATACTTAACAATGTATTCTTAATTGGTTTTAAAACGACTATAAATGATTTATTAGATCAAATTCTATATCATTTACTTCACAAAATGTAGAATGGAAAAAGAATATAATGGGTCACCTTGCTTCTCAGACAAGAAAGCTAATACAAATGGATACTTCCTTATCCATAAATGGCCGTCGTCGTCACATCAAAGCAAAAGTACCTACTTCTGATTTTATTAGCAATTAGTACGGCGTAAACGATGGAAGGAATGCATTTGCTAAGCGAATGTTATTTAAACTAGGAGTGAAAATGAGAAAATATTTTTACGTTAGCAGAGGAAACATAACCTGTTCCTAGCGTTCTTGTGAATTGACGGCCGTAGATTTTCTTACAGTTCTTTCTCAATTGCACGAAACCAAAATGAATAGGAGTCACGAAAGGGTCACGAATTACCACAAATACATCAACAAAATAAGGAGGTAAGATATAGCTAACACGGTAATCACCTCAATGACATTATGCTAACTACTGTCCTTTTTACGAGGCGAAGTACGTGCTTGGAGCTTCCTGGGATATTTACCGCCCTATTGTTACGCGGTGTCGTCTCGGCACGAAGTAGGCGTGGCGGTGGTGGATGTAGCTCGTCCGCGGTGTTGCCAGATTGGATGGTATTCCGCTTTTTAGACCACAGAGATAACACTTTTCCATGTGTGGAGGAAATAATATTTATGGAATAAGCCGAATTCTCCAAAATGACAAGTTAAGTTTGGATTCTGCCAACACTGTTTTATTTCTGAGAAGAGTCAAAGGACACTCACGATGCCATGGCAGCAGTCAACCTTACCAAATATTCCAGCTAAAGAATATTTTCTGGAGACAATAGATTCACCAGGAAGAACTAATTAGTGAAAGAACGTATCCTTTAAGAAAATTTGAACTCAATAGCAATTCACTTAAGTGTGTCTGGAATCTGACATGGTCGTAAAACAAGTATTCCACATCTCTCGTCTGAATCGAAAAGCAACACATTGTATTCCAATGTAACATTTTATTTATAAACTTGCGCAAGAATCAAGTTATTATATATAATATAAAATAATAGTTGGTTTAAGAATGCTTTAAAAATTATGCTGATAAAACTATTAATTGAAAGTTCCTTCCTTCGGGATATTCATGGATAATTCTCTTTACTTGCCTTCTAACTAAATTCTAAACTCCAAATGCCAAACTTTCATTAATATTGTAGTATCTATATTTTATTGAATAAATTGTACTTAATGTTAAACTCTTCCTTTAACATTTGTTAACAAAGTGATAAGACGGTTTGAAGGCAAAAATATAAATCTCTGGTGTGAGAATTAAATATTCATGAAAGTATAGATGAATAAAAGTGCACGGCAACGTGATTGGGGATTTAAGAGCGCTTATTTAATATGAATATTTCTAACATAACCGATTGCTATTTCAAGATCATCACTAAATCTATCTTCTAGTTCAGCAGTTAATAGAAAATGAGCATGTGAAAATAATAAATTTTCTTTGTACTATCTAACTGTCCCGGGAGACATTTCCTTTCGAAATATCGCTCGCAACCCGCGGAATAATGCTAGCATCACAACAACAAAGAATATTCATTATGTTGTATTACATATTCTCCCGCTGAGTTTAGATACTATATAACGTTTCGGATGAAACGAAACAGGATCTGGTGTGTTATTCTACAAGTTGGGTTCTTTATAAATGTTTCACCGGTCTTTCATCTCGAAAACTGGTTTGCGAAATTTATGATAATACGATACGTACTAATTTATAGTTTTGTTTTTCGGTTCTTGAGGAGCAAACACGCAAACGTCTGCCATCAGAAATCAGATATTACTCAGGGATTCGATCCTTGGTAAGTGAAATTTCAAATATCAATTATTTGTGCTTCGAATGAACATGAATACAAAATGTTTTAGTTTGTGTAAAGTATATTTCACAATTGAAAACGAAAATAATGGTATTTATTGCGCATCTTAATGTTGTTTGTATTTTCGAAAGACTTGTACCAGCCAGAGCGAACTAAATATTTACAATTTCCAATTATCTGTTTTAAAATAGTAGACCTATTCCAAAGTAGGTCTGGGACACATTCAATTGGATTTTTTGCCCAGTTGTTCTTTATCTATTGAGCACGTTCTGAGATGAAACTTGAATTTATTTCTACCCGACAAAGAATGGTCTTGTCAGAGATTTTTCAAGTAAATAAAAATATATGTGACCAAAACTGAAAATCATGATTGGATTCTTGTATTTCATAAACTATATACATATCTTGTGAATTATTAATGATGTGTTTATGTATTATTTAATGATGGAGAAAGTTGCCAAAAATTTGTTCTTAATGTATAATATACGAAATACTGTTCATATATCAGTAATAATTAGAACTAGTCATTAGAAATAAGGAAATTCAAGTTAGTGTTGTCAGTACTGAAAGTATTTTTTTCTAAGAACAACCTGCATTACCACTGCAGCTATACATTATGGCCCAATTTGGTGCAATACGCAATTTGTTTTGTTTGCGAAATGCAAGGTTGAAGCACATCGTCTATGAGATTACAGAAGGGGTTACAGATGAGGTTACAGAAGACTTCTGGATCATGGTCTATTCTTGACTCTATAGAGCTAGCTAATACATCGTCATTGGTGATGCCTGACATTTTTGTGAAATCATCACAAGATTTATCCCAAGTTCGTGGTTGTAAGTGTTACAGTCGCCAGAATGTGGTTTGCTACACTTTTCCAACAGTTTTTACTTTGTACACCAACAAAACTAAATTTTGCATTTTTCTTTCGTGGTTCAGTACGTAAGTGTGATCTACTAATTAATCTGCTGCTTTATCTTATCGTGAAAATAATTAAAATAATTAGAAGTTACGTAATATTATTAGAAGGGACAATTTACACTTTTAAGTCTAAATATGAAAGTGAACTCTGGGGTCATTCATAATAACAAGAAGTGACCTAATGGCATGATTCGGGAAGATGTTGGCGAGATTTTCGCTGAAAAGCAGCAGACACTGATAACACACGCTCTTGGCTGCGCTGGCATGGCCACTAACTCGAGCTAAAACAAAAAGAGGAAGTTTGGCCACAAAAAATAACATGAGCATTCAATTCAATATTATAAATTTTAAGAAATGTATTAATAGTTTCATATTGTGACATCGCCTGACAACCTGACAAATTTCAAGTATTTCAGTTCCTCCCTACAATCGTTTTCAGATCTCTCTTACTTAGTTGTTCCATCAGGACCGAGCTTTTGTTCTGATTTCAACACGTTCGGTTAATAAGAAAATGCATAAAAAAAGTATAGCTCTCATTTTTCACCTAGATCATTGCCATCCTCGATCACGTCCCTTAAAGAGACACGAAACAAGTAAGGTAGGCGTCCGGTTCATGCAATATCAGTCAACGGAGCGGCCACAGAAGTATAGTTTATATATTTCGCATTTTCATCGCTGCATCTCGCGATGACCTGACTCCTAGAGTCTACACTTCTCTTGATGGCAAACGATTGAGAACAGCACCACAAATCTTCTTCTCTGCAGTCAGAGGTAAGCCACGCCAAATTGCTTTCCTTCCCGCGGACGCTAATAGGGCCCAAGTTGTACGGCCGCTCGCAAATGTACGGCCGCTCGCAAATGTACGGTCACTCTGACCGCGATCGCGACTTACGAGGCCGCCGGCCCGCCCGCGTTTGATCCGATCGATACGACCTTTCGCTTCGGCGCGAGTTATTAGACACCACGTGGGGGTGCAGAGTGTCGAAGTGTGAATTTCGGGAACCATTACGTTTTCCGCGACTAATTTGCGCCGAGTTGTTTACGAGTGCCACGTTGCCGTTTGTAATGTTGGCGGTGCCGCCGCGCCGGCTGAGCGCTGGGAATGTCGTCGGCCGGCATCTTCGACCTCTGGCCGGCGGCGGTGTGGGCGTTTACGCGCCCAGGCGAGATGGAGTGGGAGGTGGTGAGGTGCGCCGTTTGGAAGTGCTGACGAGGAGGTTTATTTCCGTTGATAGTAATGAGTCGGCGTTGGACGTGGAGAGTGTGAAGCGGGCGGTACCTTTGTAGCACGTTGTGCTGATGCAAGACTAGCAAATACCCGGCGTTGCCCGGTCTTTCTTCTAATAAAATCTTTGCAAATGAGGGAAAAGATCAATTTTATGTAAACCACGGTGCATAAGATTATTATTTTTAACGTAATTGGTTCAAATTTTTATAAAATGTATAATTTTCTTTCATTTTAATTTACAACACATTGCTATTACATAATTTTTTTCTTATGCACAGCTACTGACCTCTAGCAAATAAATTAGTTACCAGTTTTGCTGCAGCACTAGTTAGCTCTGGCAGAATATCTTTTCCGCATTTGGATTGTGTTAATCTTTACCTAACTTTGCAAGGACACTGCGACAATCCTGAAGAAGAGCCTGTAAAAATTTCATATAAAAACATACGCTAATTTTTGTGGTATCGATGTTGGTTACACATCGTTGAATTCACTTTTATTAGTATAGAAGATAGATGTTGGGCTGGTGCTTATACCGTACTACGTCACTTGAAGATGAATATTCAGCACTTCACTTATATATGAAGATTTTGAGAAGTATTGTTCTCAATGACCTCTTATAGATTTGCCACTGTTGGGAACTATTGCAATATTGGAGTTGCAGTATAGACATTGAAAATTCATTGTTAATGGTTAAATTTGTGAAAATTAACTTTTTAACAATCTGATGGAGGCTTTAAATATTTAACCGACACGTCGTGAATGTCAAGACTTTTTGGTAAATATAATGGATCGTTAAAAGATAATTAGCTCGGAAGTGCTCGCAATAGGTAGACTCACGCCATTATCCGCTATGTATCTCTCAGATATAGCTAAAACTTTTTGTGAATGCGAATGATATGAAGGTCCATTTACGGAAATGCATATTTTATTCAGTTTGTACATTTCCCCAATGCAATTTTTAACGGATCTTAAACGACAGAATTCTTCTCTGAATACTTATGGTGAGAAAGGTAAAAATTGACAAAGTACACGCTAACACAAAAATATTTAGAAAGTCAAAGTTCGCATTTCCTTCATTCCCCTACAGTCGTCTTTCTGCACATCTGTTTTCCCTTTGGTAAGAAATTGTGATAGTCGATTGCAGATAAGACAAATTATTACATTTTCTGAATATGCATTTGTCATAGACACGGCTGAAAATAATACCGCTCAGGCCAGGAGCTCACAATGCACTGGTGCCATTGCATTCAACGTATCGCGCAGCGCAGCAATCAAGTTCCAACATGTTCACGGGAAATGATTCAGCGAAAGGATAAAAATAGAAAGCCAGGCGATCTCAGAAAAGCACAATGAAGGAATACATGAAATATCAGACGACTAATGCATCGCATTGTGGGAATTCTGATGTGGTTTTGTTGACGTTCTTATGAGAAGAAATAAAAGAAGTCATCTTCGTCAACATATTAGTTTTATTAAGATAGCCAGCTTTTCTTCTAAATATTTATTTTAATGCATCGCAATAATTCAGGTACACTGAAGGAATACATGAAATATCAGACGACTAAATACATCGCAATAATTCAGGTGCATAAAATTGCCGAGACTTGGATCTCACAGATCTATTGCGAGCACTCCCGGGTTAAGTCTTTCTTCGTTAGAACTTACGAGCCATGACTTCAGCGTTTGAAGGGTACATACACTTAAATAAATAAATAAATAAATAAATAAATAAATAAATAAATAAATAAATAAATAAATAAAATAAATAAATAAATAAATAAATAAATAAATAAATAAATAAATAAATAAATAAATAAATAAATAAATAAATAAATAAATAAATAAATAAATAAATAAATAAATAAATAAATAAATAAATAAATAAATAAATAAATAAATAAATAAATAAATAAATAAATAAATAAATAAATAAATAAATAAATAAATAAATAAATAAATAAATAAATAAAGTGGAGGGGCACATAGAATTGGCACGTGCGCTATGCCCTGTTGGCCACGAGAACCACGTTCTGTCGCGCTCTCCGCCACCGGAGGTGCGGTCAGCGGATGCTCGGATGCGACGGACGAGGTGAGGAGGCAACGACCGCGGCTCTGGCGGACGACGAAACCTTTCCACATTCAAACGCACGCTGTTTACACAGAGCGGCTTTGCATCTGGTGGCTAGAAAGAGGAAATACCCTTTTCTTTCAAGGGACCATCCTCAAGAAATTAAGAACTTGGAAAAGGGTTTAATTGCAAATTTTTCAACTCTTGTCACGTGCTTCAGGTTTAAACGTATTGTTTTAGCTTATCTTTTAGCACTTCAATACTTTACAATATTCTTCTTCTGGGGAGGAGTGGTTGGCCCTGAAATCATAACGGAAATTGAAATCGGGGTTACCAACTTCGAGGAATTAGCCATCGTCAACAGATCTGCTATGCAAAAGTGAAAATAGCCTAATTCTAGCACATTTGATGTAGCAGATCTCATGATCATAGCAAAGCCATTGAAAGATGATCGTAATTTAAATGATTAATGAAATGTTAGAAGAGAATATCAACTTGCCTTACGTTCTAAAATAATGTAATGAAAATTAAAATATTGGATATTGTGTGTTTAGAGTTTGGATATATTGCTGTACGTTGAAGTCTTTATTTATTTCATTATCCATTATATGTCGGGTGTCGGTTGTTGTTTTCTCAGATTTGAAACGTTCGTGCAAAATAAGTGAGCGTGATATACTCGACTTTTTAACGACCTTCGCAACGGAGCGAAATGGTTATTATTGGAACTAGCAAGAAATTCTTCAATCGCCATGAACATCAAAAAATAAAACGTTTAAAGTTATTATTCCCTAATGCTGTGACATGTTGCGCCATCCAAAATTACAGAAATTAAAAGAAATTTCGTCACTTCGTCAAAAGGCAATGACACCAGTTATTTGCATCGTTTTGCGCGTACAATTAATGAATCCTTTTATAATGTTCTGACATGGTATGCTAAAACTACTATTAATTTTCAGTAAATATTTCGGCTTTATTTTCTTCTAC
Organism: Teleogryllus oceanicus; assembly: GCA_964035755.1. Classification (NCBI taxonomy): domain Eukaryota; kingdom Metazoa; phylum Arthropoda; class Insecta; order Orthoptera; family Gryllidae; genus Teleogryllus; species Teleogryllus oceanicus. Next base: position 44,690,976 of record CAXIVR010000007.1, on the reverse strand, counting down.
TACGCGGAACGTCAATGAGTACAAACATTTTGAGTAAGAATTGATGTTTTGTTGCGGGGTGAAAAAACGTCCAGAAATATGTATCTGCAATAAAAGGCCTGTCCACTTTGAACGATATCAAGAGTACACCTGTCGATATCTTTGACCAAGTACAAATGACTTATTCGTGTAATGCTAACAAGCATTCTTAATGCAAGACAGCTTCGTATGCTGTATAAAAGCAGGTTATATGCGCTAAGATAATGTTTCATTAGAGCAGTCAGCAGAGGTTATAAGAAGGTTCATTTAGCACAAGAGTCATTATGAATTTATTAACACTTCTTTTACATTCTACTTTTCCTTCTTCTATATTATAAAAAAAATCAACATCAAATAATACAAATAAATAGCTATTTAAATAAAAATGATTTTGTTGTCTTCTTAGAAGAAAGTTCAATTAATGTATATCTTTATATATTGAAACGTTTCATTGATTTCACAGACTGAACTCTGTATGAAAATAGAATAGTCAATTTTACATCATAACCGAAAGAAAAATTAAATACAATAGAGTAGCGCCCTCCACGACACTTAGCCTACAAGACAGATATGGTAATGGACAGTGACACTTCAAGATGTGAAGATAACTATTAACAAAATACTCATAAAGCCAATTCAAGTGCAGAGAAAATTCATCAAGCGGAGGCCATTTAAATTTGCATGTGCCTATGCAGCTGTAGATCAGGCCTCGATTGTGACACAGTTTCAAACTGTGTGAAGATTATCAGAGCGCATTCCATTAAACGTACTCTTTTCTCATCTGCAAATTATAAAAGGTGTAAGAATTTTACTTAGTGTTATATTGCTTTCATGTCGTCTCCAAAATAAACAAAACATTAATAACCTAATTAAATATAAGGTTTCCTGAAATAGTTCAAGAATAAAGATTCACGTTCAATAGTTTGAAATATACATAGTTGTATTGTAATTGTCGTCTTTAGTTTTATATATTTAATAAACATGGCTTTTAATTGCTCGTATTTTTTTTCTAGTCCGTAGGCTACACAATGAAAAAGTGCTACTCTTTCACATATATTAATTTATCCTCCGCGTTCGGTCATTGCTTCATTTCCATGTTTGCGAGATTGTTGTATTTTATTAGTGCCCTTTAAATGACATATTCTTACCTGATGCAGCTTGCAAGTAGCACCGATTTTAGACGACTTTTCATTCTGCTTAGAAACTCACCTGAAAAGAATAAATCAAAATTAGAATAGTCAGTGTGCAAACAAAACTGCTTTTAAAATAAATAGCAAATTATTCACTTTTAAATCATCAGCATGTCTACCAGTGACGGCCCGGCACTCTTCTTAAGAGGAAGAAATACAAAGAAGTGAATTACATAAACCACTTCAATTGAAACATACAACACATAAGGGGTCGTCAACAAATTACGTAACAGAAATACAAAAGAAGTGAAGAAATACAAAGAATACGTACGAAATACAAAGAAATACGTAAGAAATACAAAGAAGTGAATTACATAAACTACTTCAATTGAAACATACAACACATGAGGGGTCGTCCATAAATTACGTAACAGAAATACAAAAGAAGTGAAGAAATACAAAGAATACGTACGAAATACAAAGAAATACGTAAGAAATACAAAGAAGTGAATTACATAAACTACTTCAATTGAAACATACAACACATGAGGGATCGTCCATAAATTACGTAACAGAAATACAAAAGAAGTGAAGAAATACAAAGAATACGTACGAAATACAAAGAAATACGTAAGAAATACAAAGAAGTGAATTACATAAACTACTTCAATTGAAACATACAACACATGAGGGGTCATCCATAAATTACGTAACGCAAACGAGAGGGGTTGAGGTGACGTTATTCTGCGTTACACAGGAGTGGGGGATCAAAGTTTAGTGCTACGTAACACCCATATTTATTTTTAAAATTCATCATCGTTTCTTGAAATAATTTATTTTATTTAGTCTGATACCGAAACATTAAAATACTACCAAATTAAATTAAAAATATAAATAAATTAAAACGTTATGATCTATAAATTGTTCAAATAACTGGAATTTGTTTCTATCAATAGTATATTGATAGAAATTTCATAATCTGTTAAATTGTGAGGAAAAAAATTCAAAACCGATCTATATTATAACAATCCACTACAATCCACTTAATCGACGCAATAACCTCGAGGTCCATGCTTCATTTACGACAGCGTGGGCACGTCTTGTCAGAAATTTTTCACCCCTCCGCGTCCTTCCTTCATTCAAAAATTGCCTTCAATTTTATTGGTAGGTGCAGACCGCATCGACAACTAATTCTGACTTTAATTATCATACATTCTAATATATAATGTAAATAAAATTAATACACCTCATTACTGCGTCATAATTTATTTTTACTAATTTTAAATGAAGGGTCTTATCGAAACGTAATTATTACGGGCGTACGCAATTATTACGGAAACGCAATTATGGGCGAAACGTAATTATTACGGAAGCGTTACGTAATTATTAAGGGGCGGTGGTGTTTCAAGAAAAGTATTATTGAAAGCGTTCCGTAATTATTTAGGGGTGGTGTCTCAAGCGCGCGTTACTGGGGGGCAGAGGGGCTATATAAAATACTCCAAATTTGCGTTACGTAATTTACAGGCGATCCATTAAATTTCATGCGTCGACTTGCGATGGGTTAACAGAGAAAGAGCTATCGGTTTGGTGTGCCCCAGGGCTTCCTCCAGTCTTGTGAAACCGCGCAGCTGCTGCATGGTCCACGTTCGGAGTTGGACGCGTCCGGGTCTCATGGCCTGCGTCTTTGCTGGCGTGCTGAAGGGATGTGAGTAGATAGCAGCTCAAGAGAGGGATATTCACGCTTGTGTTTTATAGCTTCATTAAAACAGTTTCTTCTTCTGGTCGCAGGAGCGCTGTGAGATATGAACGATTAACACACGAAAAGAGGAAACACTAACAGATCCTTGTCAAGCCGATTAAATGTAAAGCGCATGTTGTTTAAAATTTGACCAAAGTAAAATACCTCATAACTTTCACGAAACGTGTACTACATTTTCCCTCAAACATAAAAATAAAAAGGTTTTGTCAATTACGGACTTTCGGAAGAACACAGGTGAGGAGGAGTTTCCTCCATTCCCTTTCCTTAGAAACCTCCATCGATGCCTGCTTACCGGGAGATCAGGGCATCAAATGATGTCATCGTAGCACCTCTGACCGGGAGGTCATAGGTTCAAGACCCGTCGGTGGCAGGATTTTCGACACTAACAACATAGCTAGGTCGAATTCAGCCGAAGTGTGAAGGAGAATTATAGTGACCGGTTATTTCATCGGTAGCTGTCCGTGGTTTCTTCTATCAACACCAGGCGAATGCTGGAGTAGTACACCAACACATGGGTCACGGACTACGCGCGATCTTTCCTTTATCTTTATTGTTCTTTCCTCAAACCTTACTTACACACACGTACACTTACATGCCCTATACTAACACACATAATGTGAGACCAGTGGGAAGCTTATAGCTTGACCCGGCTGGAACGGTGCCCCACTGGTGTGAGATATTTGATGGGGAAAAACCTAAGCCGACGGTAAGTATGCGCTGCATCACGCCATTCAGCGGGGAAAGATCACCGCTAGCTCCCGCGATAAAACATGCACTACACTTACGGGGATAATGACCTTAGCAGTTGACGTGCGTTGAATAAATAATCAAGTCAATAATTCAATGTAGTAGTAGGCATCAACTCTTAATGCCTACTAATTTAATATAATGCTTTTTTCACATATAATAAAATATAAAAAGTAATTAAAAATACTTGTTCAAAATTAATCTCGATTTTAAGTGATTCAGAAAAAATGATTCGAGTTCATTCTTTCAATATCACATGCTTCAGTAGCAACATAGTAATATTCTGTGTTATAATCATTAATAATTTCAGCATAGCCTGTAATTACTTATCCGCTCAAATATTTGCAGATTTGAGAGAATTCAAGAATGAAATTTATTGATTACTCTCTGACTTATAAAGTAATTGAAATTATACTAAAGCAATATTCATCTCCAGAATGACCTGATTAATATCTTGGACTTCATATAGATACCAAATTAACCTCGAAAAACCACATAACATCAGTAGCTAATAACACATAAAAATATTAAAATTGTATCAATTCATAAATAGAAAATCAAAATTATCAATAGACTCAACATTAATAATATTTAAATATATTATACGACCTTCACTGACCTACGCTTACCTAATTTTGGGCTCCATGGTATATCAGAAATAATCAATTTTTAAAAGAATTATCTATAGAACCTCTGAAAACTTCGATTCTAAAACTTTCTTCCTATTTTTACTCTTCTCTTTCATCTTGCCCTGCCACTCCTTTATTCACTTTAGGTAAATCAATATTTTTCCATGAATCAAATAAAGATATTCTAAACACCTACTACATCCTTCTTAATTAGCTGTAAAGCAGGTTTAAACATTCCTAAATTCAATATTTATTTTTCAATCCCAATATTGTATGCATTTTTCTTAAGGACCGTACCTGGGTAACCTTAGTTATTAGTTTCCAATATTATTGTCTTTAAAAACATTGTACATGTGTGATGAAATGTAGTTACAAAATGATTGTGTATACTATGTAATATAAAAACCTTGAGAGGCATAATATTGTCGAACAAGGATAATAAAAACTATTTTAAAAAAATCTCAAGAATGAATTAGAGTTATCTTCGTTCATCACATGAAAGGACTCATGACTTCAGGCACGAAGCCGTCACACAATACAAATGTTCAATTATTACATTAAGTGTGAACGCCTACGTCCTGTTCTGAGGTAACATTGTTGACTTAACAGAGTAGACATAAAAAAATCTTATCTAGATAAATTAATTCACCAATGTGCACATTCATTTAGAATGAAATCCTCCTTCGCAGTTGAGATTGGAACGAATCATTCTATCGGAGAATAATGCCTTGATCTCTGCCGTGTAGGTGTCGGAACATGGGTGAGCCACACCCTGGGAGTGTCCTGGGTCACTGTATCGATATCATGGGAGCAAAATCGTTTCACTGGAGAGGCTTCACAATGGTTCGGAATAATTGAAAATAATCTTAATATTAATAATTACATCCCGGAAGTTTGGTAAAATGCCTATTTATTGTTGTTAGGATGTTATGACATTTAACAATAGGAATCACTTATATTTATTTCTGGAGTTATTTTGGAATCACTTATTTTTACTTCTGGAGTTATATTTTTGGATATTTTAGCTTCTGGTGCATATTTTTCCATTTTGCCATATTTTTGCTTTTTCTGAATTTTTCGTTACAATTTTGCCTTTTTTTTCTCTCGGCACCGACCTCAATGAAACTGAAAACATACCTGCAAGCATGGACAACACGAACGTACAGTCGTATTTTGTCTTTTTGTGGATGGCGAGACTTAAGGACCATACATGTTAAAAAATTTCAATGAAAGAGAAATTGATACCAATCAAGGGATTTGATTTTTTCATAGATAACGACAAGCTTTGTTCGCTCACGAGGAATCTCATCCTGACATTTGGGTATGGTCTCCGATCTCTTCTGAGAACAGAGCTCTCTGTGTATGATATACTCCTCTCAGTGGTGGAGATTACACAAGTGGGAAGAATGAAAAATGTAATTCAGTTTTCACTGAAGCCATTTCAAGATTCAAACGGGAGTCCTCAATAGCACTCCGTAGAGACAGCGTCGCGAGTAAAACAAACTCGTAGTCGTCACACCGGGTGGCCATGTGGAATTTAGAAAAAAGAAAAGATCGTTTCCTTACACGTAAGTACTAATGCAAATTTTAGAGTTAGAATACAAATACGTATCTGTTGATTTTTCTATCTTTAACAATAATTTCTTTTAAATGTGATTTTTTATTGTTTACATGGAGTTTTGCGTCCCTACTTTAACCAGAACAACTCAATTGTTCCGTGCCTACTTTAAGTAAAATAAGTGACAGAACTTGCAGACACTATTAATAATATATAAATAAAAATAAAGAAAGTTACAACAATATCCAACTTCTAAAGGACGTTTTCACCAAGTTTACGTTTTCACGAAAGCATTGCAATATCCTCATTCTACATTACACAAGGCTATGTATTACGAGGAAAAAGTTTCAGTGTGCTACGCATCCCCTCGTTTCGTCCAGCAGAGCGTGTCCTCAAAAAATACAGTCTCGGATTTGTTTTTGGTTTTTATTTTCTGTTCGTCCGCCGCCGCCGCCGCCACCACGCGCGGGCGCGCGGCTCGACCTCGCGTGCTTGCGGCGCCCACGCGTCAGCGCCAACGCGCCTCGCTCGCTCTGCGCAGCACGCGAGGGGTCAGCCGCGGTGGGTGGGCGATGGAGGAGGATGAAGCAGTTTCGTAATAAGAGTTATTGGGACGGAGGTGTTCTAATAATCCATGGCTCGCCATAAACAACAATCATTTGCTGAGGTGGTTCAGGGCATCAATGATGTCACTGCACTGCCTCTGACCGAGAAGTCCTAGGGTTCGGGTCCCGACTGTGGCAGGCTTTTCGACACTAGCTCGATAACTCTAGACAACGGTAGATAACGAATTCAGTCTCTGTCTTCAGGAGAATTCTAGAGACCGGTTGCTCTGATCGGCAGTTTTCCGTGGTTTCTCCGATCAATACCAAGTCAATGACAGAGTTGTACTATAACAAACGAGACCGGGACCGCGCGCGATCTTTCCTTCCTCGTCCTTGTTCTATCCTTACCTCTTCCTTACACACACGTACATGCACTACCACCTCACAAGTCGGGATATTTGTAGGGAACTTAGAGCTTTTCGCGGCTGGGGCGGTGCTCCCGCTCGTGGGAGATACGAAGTTGGAGAAAACCCCGCAAGCCGATAAATAGGACGACGCCGATTCTCAGTAGGGGGAAGGATATTGCCATCTCCCTTGATACAAGGACTGATGACCATAGCTCTTGACGCACTTGTATACATAAAATAAACAATGAATCAATTAACCACAATAATAAGTTTCGTTCACTCTAGTTTTTAATAACCTGGCCTCGTACGCAACAGAGGCTTAAGGAACTCTAGATTTTAAGCAACAACATAAACAATGCAGCAAAATCATTAACAATACAATGTAATTATTACCCGAAAAATAAATTTATATTAATACATCCATCTCAGTCTTTTCCATTTTGCAGGATGAATGGTTAAATTTATAGGAAAAATACAGTGTATTGAAATGTATACAAAGTAGAAAAAAACGATGTACGATGTTCGCATCGTAACATGTTACTATGATACTTTTGTTGCAATACGTAATGCACGTAACTATTATCAAATATTTATTATTCATCTAAAACTTTGAAAGGGGAGCGACAATGTAATTCAATTAGGATCTGATTTAAAATATTCAAGTATACCCTTGTCATACCTAATTAGTTTTGTTTAGGTATAGAGCGTGCATATGTAATGTGCATTAACTTGTTACTCTGGACGATGGTATCGATTTGATCCCGTCTCGTTCCTGACAGCTGCTTCACTCACTTATCGCACTCTGCCTTTTACATTTCTCGTGGGGCGTGGGTTTTGGTTTTTGAGTGGGATCCGCAATCCATTCTCTCTGTAGAAATGCCAAGCGACATCCGTTGATATTCTGCTTGACTATTAGAGCATATTCATGTTATGTCAGCAAACGAACAACTACTGAAAAGAAGGAAAACTATTAAAATTCATTAATTAAAAATAAAAGTGAAACGAACTCTCTTTTCCTGGTATCACCATGTAAATTCGAATGTATTGAGTCCCTCAAATCCCCTGGATCTTGAATTTTTGGAATCCTTCACTCAATTATATTGCTGGTACTAGTAGCATATTGCTAGTGACAGAGAGCCAGTCCAGCCGAAAAACCTATTCAATGTACATCAGACGTTGATAGCTGTATATAATTAACTTCTGTATTTTTAAATACTTGGATTTTCAGTTTTTCCCTACAAAGTAAAGAGAAATTTATGCAATGCTGCGCAAAAAAACAGGGAATTTTTCGGCAGAAAAACACTCATTACAGGGCCCTGATACCAATAAAGGGGTAAGTAAATCCAGTAGCTAAATTTTGAAGAAAAAAAATCTAACACGTGATGTAGACAGAATCCATGTTTTGTGGCTCCTTGATATAAAAAAATCGAATGACATCAAAACATCTGTCTTTCCGTCAGTTCGTCTGCCTGTCCGTCTGCGAACAACGCTAACGACTAAACCATTCAGTCAATTTTCTCTAAAATTGGTATTCTGCAATCGATCTGGCTAATATCCAGACGGAATTGGAAACCGATATTTTAATTTTGGGGTGTACTTTACATGACACCCCTGGAACATATTCCAAATTTTCAAAAAATGATTCCATTGTTTTTGATTAAATTTTGTTGTTGGATAGTGTGTGGGACGTTTAAGAGAATGGTGCAGTGCTTACGTTTGAAAAAATCTTGGTATTTTGAATATTGCAATAATTAATTTTTTTTTTCGGAGCCTTTCTAAAATTAAAATATTAAAGATAGAATATTTTCCCTTAATAAAGTCTGTTCCTTAGAGACAGATTTTGAAATAAAGTCAAGTACAATTTTCCGAAAATGTGAATACTTTTCGCGTAATTTTTACGTGAAAATACGGGGGAGAAAGTACGTGCTGTTTTAGCACCACTTGTTTATGTTTCCGCGAGAATCCAGATTCTTAAATAAACAAATAAGGATGTGAAAATTTTCAAAACTGGTGGAGATGCTAAGTATTGGAAATGGAAATTACCATGATTCCAAGCTGGATAAAATGGAAGTGGGAGGAGGAGGGGGAAGAAAGAATGTCCCTTTGGTCAGGGTTTCTTATTTAAGGTACTATTCCGACTTATTATTATTATTATTATTATTATTATTATTATTATTATTATTATTATTTTGTCAGAGGAATACACAACCTAGTGAGGCTACAAAAGTACATACTTTCTCGCATTATGTTTGCAATTTTCGAAAATTTAGGCATCAACGAATTAAGACCTGCATCCTTTTTTATTAAGTGTATTTTGCTCTATCCAAAGGAAAAGATACAGAAAAATTAGTCGTTTTTTAAAAAAATAATACTTTTACATAAAGGAAAAATTACGATAAAACTTCTTGTTTTTCAAATCATATTACGTGTCGGTATTGAAAGATTGATTTTTTTTAGAAAAGATTTTATTAAAGACAAAATATATACAATAAAAAATGTAAATTGCAATTTATTTTAATTTCAAAATTACAGAGTTCGCCGAAATAGGATTTGCGCTATTTATTAAGGATCCTTTACTCCACGCGAGGGAAAAAAATAAGGAAAAATTTGGAGCAGTTTTTGAGAAAATAATAGTTTAAAAATTGCCGACACTTCATGCAATGCGAAAACTACTCATATTTTTGGAAAATTGAATGAACTTATTTAATAATGTGTCTTTGAAGAATATATTTCAATGCAAAAAAACCGTATCTGCAATATTGCTGCTGAATGACGACTCCGGAAAAATGTTGGACTTTTGCAATTTTCGATAACGAAGCAAATTCTACAAAGAGGAGACATGTACCATTTTTGCATATATCGCTCTATTTTAGGAAAAAATACACATTTATTACAAATTATACAAAATATACAAATTATAAAAAATACACACACACACACAAATTATACATTTTGAAACTTCACTGTCTACACAAAGTGTTAAAAGACGTAATTTACTACAGTCAGTAGCAAAAATGATCCACTTTTTCGGTGTGCAGGGCCTACAATTTGAATTTTTCGATCGAAAAACTCCCTTTTTTGCTCATCATTACATAACTTTCTCTGTAGTACGTATGAGTAACTAAGAAGTATATGCGAGAAAGTAAAACGATCAATCATAGTAGCTAGACTTTAATATTTTTCGTCCAGACACTAACATTGTACGTTCCAGATAATTAGTTACCTAGTTTCTTGTGTCCAAAACTACCACTTTCGTGTTCCCTGTTTGGATAAGAACAATGGCACTGCAAATGTTAGAAGGTGAAGTTACGGATTCGGACTACACGCGGAACCGTACTAAATCTTACAATTTTTTAAATAGTCACTGCTTCATTCTACGTCACAAACTCTCAAACTTTTCAAAAATTGACTCATGACACCCTCAATGTAAATAAATGTTTAATGTACCCACGATGACATTTCGCCAAATAATTGATTTTTTAAATACTATTATCCGGCTAAAGTATTAGGTAGGATATTTTTTAAAACTATTGAAAAATAATAACAATTTACATAACAAATAATAACCAGAGTGTAGAAGAAACCCATTTTAATTATTAAAATTAAAATCACAAAGTAAATAATTACAACAAATTGGGAAGAACTCAACTTTATAAATGAATAGCGTCGGCTTTTTTGTAGGTGTAACACACGAAATTACATGCCCAGTTTGAATAATCATTATTACGTGCTTATGACATATTATCTCAGAGTTCCGAAATTATCAACTTTGTCTAGGAGGTGAGGTGTCTATGACTTATTATATTTTCCTCATTGGCTCTCCGAATGGAAGTTTTAATAATGTGTCTGGCTCCAAATTAAGGTTATAGCGATACTTATTTTTTAGTTGCCCTAACGATGATTAACTGCCCCTGCATAAGTTTATTCTTGCAAAAGTTTCATAAACTTGGAAGTATGGTTAGCGATGAGACATCAAATCATCTGAAACGTACCTACCGTTTGTTCCTACAGATATCACAGTTTCAGAACCTCTGTCTTACAGGAAGTTTACTCTGCATTGACCAAGGGATGGTCACTTTGTGTATACACCTTTATAAAACTCTAATAAAAATTGGAGTAATGCGATTCAAACCACTATATTCTAATTTTGTGACAGACATAGAATTAATTTTATGGTATCATAATCACGGTGAAGTTAGTAACTGTCACAATAAAATTATAACGTCAGAAACCTGAGGTGGACACTAAACCGTTTATGTAATTTGTAACCATCGTTTTAATAGAAAACAGAATGTTTATTTTTTAAATAACATTGATTTTCCATTGTTTAAGATTGTAGCGACTTTTAGTATGCAGTATTGATCAGTCTTTCCTCAAGGCAGGGTAAAGTAACAAAATAGGTAAATACTTATCAGAATCCGACTTATAACGTGAATTTTATTTATTTATTTATTTTTAGGTTAAAAAGCAATTAAAACTGCCTATTTTGGCAGGGTGCTATGGGGCTATGGGGAGAAGTGTGCACATTTTCAAAATTCTGTGATCCCTATTCTAAGTCATATACTACTTGAATTTTGAACAAAAAAAAAAAAAGATAATTTTGACGAGAATGAGGATGGCATCTGTAATTAAAGCCTGTAACGTCATATTAATTGTGAACTTTTTAACCGTCCCTTGGTACAACATGTTATGGAAAAAAGGTCGGACAATTCAGTGTTAAATAGAATGAAAATTCTGTACAAGGCTTTTGCACCCCACAAAATCTGGTACCTAAGGTCACGACCCATTATATAATCCTAAGTTTGTCGAAGAACATTGACAGCTTCGCACCGTGATCACAACGTTTCTACACATCTCGACAGGTTCAACGGAGCAACTACTAGTTGTATGCTTTACCCAATGCTTCCACTGAGTGGTGCTCTGGCGGGACACTTGTTAATCCGCCGAGTCGTCCGTGGGAGGTAGACCACTTATCCTCACTCCCCGAGTCGGCAGATCGGATTAAACGGCAGATAGGTATGCAAATGTGTTGATCGCAATCGCCACAGAGATCTCGTCGCATTAGCTGAGTGGTTCAAATAAGGGACCAGCTCTAAAAGCATTACAGTTGCTTTAGAACAGATAACATTACAAGGAACCAGACGCACAGGTACGAAAGCTAGTTTATCTCCATTGCTAGTCGGAAAATCGAAGTATTGAGGTTTTTAAACGATTATTATCTAATTTGCTGCGTCGTCGTCATCCGTACTCAAGAGAGACTCTTTCCATTTCAGGGAAGAAATGTGGCGAGCGATAAAAATAAAGAAACCAGATTTAGGTTTCAATCGATGAAAACATAGTTATCAGATTTTAGTTATGTAAATACAGATTTCTTCAATAAAATCTGACGAATCTCAAAATAAATAAATATATTTGTTTGCTAATCTCCTTAGGATTTACATTTCTGCTGATTGTCACTATCGTAGTTCATGATAGAAATTTTCACGAATCGCAAATGTTTTTACGAAATGTCTTCGATTGAAAAAACAAGATAGTTGAATAATTTTGCAATCGAGACGAAATTCTAGGACAGCAATCCAACGCAATCATATTTTCTTAAGTTCAGTGGCTAGAAATTGATGAACCCTAGAAATTGATAAACCAATGTAATTTGGATTGAGACGAAAATTTCCCGTGACCGGAATTTAATTATACTAGATCTTAATTCTAACGTAATTACCAAGTTTCAACTCAAAAGCTCTGACATGAGTTGTGCGTGACACATTCATTCATCCAGACATTTGTCCGCACAACCGTGCATTGAGTCGTCCTGTTTTTCAGTTACACAATTCCGTGTATATCCTCTTCATTTGCTCCAACCTCAACCATTTTTGGACCTGCGCTAATAAACCTGATATCTGTGCGAAGTTTCAGTTTAAAAATCTACTTATTTTACGACCGAAAATTGAAGATCGTATTGTTGAGATGATATCAATATTTTTCCTCCTTATACTATAGTACAGAGTGGAAAAGTAAAGATAAATTAAGAGAATTGCGCTCTAGATCTTGTGTGATGTGAAGTCTTAACACGAGAACCGACGACATCCTTATTTGTGATTAATTATTTCGTGTTTCAGGGCGCGTCAACTGCAATGATCGATTGTCATGTAAGTGTATTGTATGTTTTATCTTGGAAGGTGGCAGTGGATGATGTGATCCAATGTCAATACATATGCTTGAAGGGTTTTTCCCCATCCAGGTATATCCCACCAGCGAGGCAACACCCCAGCTGGGACAAGCTCTAAGCTCCCAACTAGTCTCCCGACTTGTGTTGTCGTTTGATTGATTGATTTTTCGTGTTTCCAGGCACGTCAACTGCTTCGGTTATTAGTCCCGTTAGTGTAGTGCATTTTTTCTCGGGAGATGGCGGTGATCTTCCCCGCTGGATGGCGAGATCCGGCGCCGACCTACCGTCGGCTAGTGGGGTTTCCCCCTAACCAGGACTCTCCCACCAGCGGGGCACCGCCCCAGCCGGGACAAGCTCTAAGCTCCCGACCGGTCTCCCGGAATATGTGGTAGTGTGGTGCATGTCAGTGTAAGTGTATGTGTAAGAGGAGAGAATAGGACAAGGAAGAGGAAGGACAGATCGCGCGCGGTCCGTGGCCCGATTGGAAGGGTACTGCTCCGGCATTCGCCTGGTGTTGATCGGAGAAACCATGGAAAACTACCGATCAGAGCAGTCGGACGCTAGACTTCTCCTCTAGACAGCGACTGAATTCGACCTAGCTGAAAAGCTAGTGTCGAAAAACCTGCTACCGTCAGGACTCGAACCTAGGACTTCCCGGTCAGAGGGGCTGCAGTGACATCAGTTGATGCACTGAGCTACCGCTACCGGTTTGTATTGTCGTGTAGTACATTTAAATGTGGGGGGGAGCGTAGAGGGGGTGAAGATAAGACAAAGAAGAAAATGGAAAGGTCGCATGCGGTCCGGGCCCATTTCTTAGGATACCATTCCGGCATTCGCCTAGTGTTCATCGTAGAAACCACGAAAACCAACCGATCAGCGCAGCCGGCTGCTACAATTCTCCTCCGGACAGCGGCTGGATTCCACCTAGTAGCTAGTGTCGAAAATTCTGTCATCGTCGGGACTCAAATCCTAGAAAATTCCCCTCAGAGGCACTGCAGTGACATCAGTTACCGCCCTGAGCCACCTTCGCCAGTCAAAATTAAGAAATGACACCATAATCCTCTTCCTACAGCTTGACCTTTCCAGTCATATTCGGCAACCTACAATCTCGTGAATTATTAGCTCGGCGCCTACGGTTGGGCTGCCACTAACACCCGCCGGCGCATCCGATGGGATAGAACCCGAACGGACCTATCGAACGCTGGCGTATAAGGCGGCTGTGTGGGCAGGGTGCCCCATGACCTTTCACGACGGAGTTGCTGGGTGGGCAACCCTTTGCGTAGGATCACCACAGCGTTCCGCCCAGATGCAGAACATGAGCTCTCATCTTCTTCGTACTCGGGAATTTTGCAGAAAAAGTTTTACCTGGGAGCTGATTTGGTTGCTTAACCCTTAGTTGCCTGAACGAAGAAAAAAATCAATCATTTCAAAATTTTGTAATAATATTCGAATAGGTAAATAAAAGCATTTATTTTTTTTCAGATTATTATTTTACATCTTCAATGTTAAACAACAATGTTATTTGTATGTACCTACAAGTCACTAGACAACCACACCTCTCAGTAATGATTTTTTACACATTTTATTTAAAAAGTGATATTAAACTTACATCTGTAGCATAAATAGGACTGTCAATTCTTGTCACGTCACTCGAGTGAACCCTGAAATGAACATTGCCGTTTAAGATCATTCTTTTCGGACACCTAACGCAAAATTTCTACGAAGCTACCTAAGAAGTTCGTTTCTATTATTTCTATCTAAGGACATCTACAACTTTCACCAAATACATCGAATCAAATGAACATTTGTATCGATTTTATGAATATATACGTATTATCTTATCAATATTTACTATACAGAGAGGCTGAAACTTATATGGCCGAAAAGTTGTTTGATATATCACAAGATGTTTGATTGTAACACAACCTAATTTTGATGTATTTTGTTTAAGTGATTTTGTCTGTTATTTGGTCTTGAAACCTCAATTAATTCCTCTTTGCCTAGCGCGTTCATAGTCATCCCCTCATAGTCATTATATTAAACGTTAAATCATTTATTCTTTGCCTCTATAAAATAAGCGTACGTACAAACAACAAGTAGGCAATGATAGTCAATAAATTGGAAACAGACGTATTATCCACAATAAAATATTGTCTGTTGAGACACTAACATGAAACATAGTCTGAATTTTAAAACACCTACGTCAGAAAACTGATAGACAAGCATTTGCTAAAAAATCTGACGTTATTTATACGTGTGAGTGAAACTGTTAAACACGTGTGGTATAAATGCTAATCCTGTAACGCGGTTCTTCGACAGTTTTCGTGGGAGGGCTTCTTGCGAAATACGTCGCAACTGTGCTGGACGCTTCATGCCAAGTCGTGGGTTTTGTGCGGCGTGGCATTCAATAATGCACATTGACAACCAGTAATTGACTCTCGGACTCCGGCCACATTGGACTTGCAGATCCATCATTTTCATTTCTCTTCGTTGGTTATGAATCGAATGTTTTGTTTTTTGTTCCCTTTCCAATGAGGTTCGTAATTTAATTTTGTCCATTTCCCTGTTGCAACTAGAACGTATTTGTTTTCAATATTAATGTAATGAAGCAGTAGCCAAAGGAATTTTTGAATATTAATGTGGGCTGCATTCATTTGTTATTTATGTAACTATGGGAACTGTAACTGTTTCTTTCTGTCAATATGACAAAATTTGTAATTCTGGTTGATTAAAAATAAAAATGTTTTATTTTTTATATAAAAATTTCGCTGTTTGAAGGGGCACAATGTGAAGCATTTCTGAGCTGCAAGGTATTTAATGAATCTTCTCCAGGTATACACATAAAGTACTCGTCGTAACATGAAATTATTCAGTATTGGTTATGTTTTAGGACATGAATATTTTAACAATTTATTAATGCATTTTTTTGAGACGAAATTGAATTTTTGTCATACGAAGAGAAGTGGCGAGAGTCTTTTTAATTCTCCAGAGTTTTCGCGTAAGAGAAAGTATGGAGTGAACACAAAAGGAGAAGCCCAAATCCGGCGTATTATAAGGTAACGTAAAAGCATATTCCCACTGACCATTAAGTCGACAGAACACCATCAATAACTTTTCACTAATGCCATCAGTACTAAGATATTTACTATTATCAAGTAAATACTTCAGGGTTCGTATCTACGCTACCTATCGAATGATCTCTAGTTGTTTTTCTTCAACGGCAAGGAATTGGCCTCTTCCGCCCTAATGATCACTAGTTAATACAACAAAATACATAAATTGAGAAATATTAGTTACTTACGTGTTTATACTTTTACCTAGTCGTATACTACCACACATAGAGAATGTTACGTAATGCTGCAGATAAAAACGGCAATTTTTCTGAAAAAAATTGTAGTAAATTGTATAATATCGACAAACGTGATAACTCTTGTTCCTAAAGAAGGAAATACTTCATGTAGAAGAGTTAGACACGTTGTAAAGTCACAATTTATGTTTTGTGGGACCTTGATGCGGAAAAATTGGTTTATAGCAAAATGTCTATCAGTCCATCCGTTCGTTTGACCGTCCGTCTGCCCGCCTGTCCGTCTTCGTTCATCGGTCCACCTAGCTAGCGGCTAACATTTTAAACTGTACGTTGAATTTTCACCTAACTTAATATTTCCTTATCGATCTGGAGGTTGTCGAAGCCCTTCGAATTTCAAACGATGTTACAATTTTGGACGTACTTGACATAAAGACATTTTCAAAATTTTCTCAAATGCGGCTCCAGATTTTCTTATTTGTTTTATCAGCTAGAACAAAGTATGCTTATAAAATGGTTAGGCCCAATTAGAATTGAATTCTCGTCATTTTCGAAAATTTCAAAAGGTTTACAATGTTTCCGGCGTCTACTATAATATTAAATTTTTCTTCGGAATGAAAATATTCTTCAAAATTCAATCTATAAATGAAATCATGTCAATTGTTTTTCAAAGAATGAATAGTTTTTGCGCAATTCTCTTTGAAATAAAGGCAATATTAGAAACCATATTTTCTTCAAAACGACTCCAAATTTGTTCTTCATGTTTTTTTATCGGTTAGGGCTTTACAGTGAACTCTGAAAATTGCAAATGTTACATACCATTACAGAAAGAATGCAATGTTTTAGCACCGTTACTAAATTTTTTTTTTCCAAAAACATTCATTTTTTTTTAAAGATATCTCATATTTTAGACTTTTTTTTAATATTTCAAATCTAATTTTTATTCTTCTAATTAATGAATAAATTTAACCATAGTATTCCATGAATGAAAAAGCTATGCTCCATGCATAATATATTTATTCTTACCATTGTAAAATAGCTCATTAAAGAGGATGAATTAGATGATAAAGACCTGAGAAACGACAGTTTGTTGAAATGAAGAAACGTTTCATGTGTTCTATAAGAATTGTACATCGGATATTTTAAATGCGATAATCGTGTGTTAACTGCGTGAAATAAGGCACATATTTCTTACCCTTTTCCATACTGTTACAGAAAAACAAAATACAGAATTTGAGTTATCCATAAATTTATTACTTTTTTGTGAAATTCACGTTGAATTTTTAAATACGAGTATGTTTTCATAATTTTAATATAGCTTATAGTTTTATAATAATACTTCAGTACACGATTTCCATTTTTATGTTTGCGTTTAAAATATTTGCACTGTGACATTTATCCTGTGTTTGGAATAGGGTGCGATGAACTCAAAGGCATATTAATTTCAAGGCTTAAGTGATTTTGAAAACTAGCTTGACATACTCTTTTGAAGGAGTTCAAATGCTTCAGGGAACAAAAGGAAGGACAAGAGTTGAAGTTTCCTGTAGGGCCTTTCTTGGACAAAGCCACAAAGCCCTGCGAAGGCCCTGAAAGTGACAAAAGTTTCATATACAGATTTCAATAGGCTGGACTCTAGTTCTTGTGACTTGTGACAAAGGAGTAGAAACATTTACCATAGCAGTGAATATGCTCGAGTACCTATTCACCATTGCTTTGGATCATT
The DNA here is from genome assembly GCA_964035755.1 of Teleogryllus oceanicus. Classification (NCBI taxonomy): domain Eukaryota; kingdom Metazoa; phylum Arthropoda; class Insecta; order Orthoptera; family Gryllidae; genus Teleogryllus; species Teleogryllus oceanicus. The sequence continues at coordinate 44,672,990 of CAXIVR010000007.1, read as the reverse complement.
TTGTCTAAGGCATTGAGTTAACAGATTTCGGGACTTAAGATATTTGGTGATTAATAATCCAAAAATATTGATAACATCAGAATCTGTGGTAGCGAGATATATGTTAAATAATAAACGGGATGTATTTTTTTTAATAATAGTGAACAAATTTCATCCAAAAAAATCCAGTACCATCAAAATAAAAAATTTAAAAATTTTTTTTTTTTTTCCAAAACAAAAATATTTTAAAATAAATGGTGGTAGTGTATATTCAATTTCACTTCCAAGAACTATGCAATACTTTTGGTTCGCAAATTTTCCACATTTTAAAATTACACTGATTTCGACACTGGTGAATCGTTAACATTCAGGTAAAACCACAGTTTTCTTGATTTTTCATTTCGATGACATAGGAGTGGAGAGTTCATTTCGTCGGCAGAAATATACAATCAATTATGTAGCTCGTTAGTCGATGCAAATATTTTCCATTACACAGGAGAAAAAATTTGTTTTTATGAAAGGTCAATAACGCCCGGTGTTATATTTTATTCATAATTCAACTGTAAATGGTCATAAATGTGAATTCTGCAGTATCCTTTCAAAAATTATGTATTACTAAATTTATATCGATCCTTACACTTACAGAATTTTAAGCTTATTTTTCTGATATTTCATATGGCTTCTCTCTTGCGGTGTCATGGCGGTTTCTATGAAAACAAAAACATATTTCCTCATACGTAGTTGCGTAATATTTGAATTACGCTGGTGTACCAATATTACAGTTTGGCTCATAAACTTCAGAGTTCAAGTTAGCTGAATTTGTATCGTTGTATTGATTTACTGAGCGCAGCAATGTTACTACCGATTGAAGAATCGATGGAGGATCAAAGCTCAAGGGTAGGAATGTTGTGTTTCATTAATCAATCCAATATTTGGTATCTGTACCAAGTTGTGAATAAAGTGTCATTATGCCATTATTGCCGAATCACAAGTACGTGGCACCTCTGAAGGGAACGTTACACAATTTCAATTAAGAACATTATCAATTTTTACCATATTCTAATTCAGAATCTCATCTAAATATCTTGAAGTTGGATCAGGCATGTACGCTTCCTCCTTGCGGAAGAAGAGGACGAAGAAGAGAAGAAGTAGATGATCAATTATATATTGTCGTAATTCAAATTTTCTTTTCATAAACAATTGTAGTTTGCCGACTGAACAAAGTGACAAAAATAATGTAGTTTTCTTCCTTATAAAAGAATAAAATAGACATAGAAAGTTCAAGAATGAGCAGAAATCGCACGTGAATTATTATAGAAGTTGAACAAAATTATCTTCATGACATGCCAATATTGGAATTTTTTAAAATACCGATGCAACAGTTTTGGCGTTATTGATTCATTAGAACCAATCCTCTGAATTTTGAACACGTTTATCGGTAGAAAGTCTCGGAAAGCCTCTAATCAAAAGTAACATGTAACCGTCGTTTGCGGCAGACGTTCAGAGATTGAAGTTCTGTAGTCCCACGCAACCCTAAGCTACGCACCACCAGGTCAGTCATTTTGAGAGTTGGGGCTGCCAAATCTCCTAGTTCCATACCATCAACCGTGCCCAGTCCAATCCATAAAACTTCAATTGGTCCTTTTGTATCTGAGGCTTCTACCCACTGGGAAGCCTCCCCATCTCCCCACGGCCACTATGTGGGCACCGAGAAACCAAGTGAAACTGAAGTTAAAGTTCCCCTTAGGCGTTTTTATTTTCTCGCTTCGGAGTTATGTTACGCTGCGGAAAAAATGCCAAATTTCATGCAGAAACTGGTAACGAAACATTTCTGGTAACGAAAAAGTGGATAAATTTTTATGCTAAATTTAGAAAAAATGCGTCAATGACGTGGTGCATCCAGAATCCATGTTTTATGAGTCCTTGATACCGAAAAATCGAATGGCGGCAAAACGTCTGTCCGTTCGTCTGTCTGTGAACAACGCCAGCGGTTAAATCGTTCAGCGGATTTTCCCAAAATTGATACTCGTCAATCCTCTGGCTGATGTCGCGGCCCCATGAATTTGGGGAGGGTACTTTACACGAAGCCTCTGGGACGTTTCCTAATTTTCAGAAAACGGCTAAATCGTTTTTAATTATATTTTGTTGTTGGATAGTGCGAAGAACGTTTAAGAGAATGATGTAGGTCTCATGTTCGTTGAAAACCTTGATTTTTTGAAAATTGAAAACATTCAAAATTTTTTTCAGAGCCTTCCCACTTAGTAGGGGGACTATTTTAGTAAATATTAGAGAGATTTTTTCCGTTAATGAAATTTGTTCCTTAAAGATAAATTTTGAAATAAGATCACATATAATTTTTCGAAAATGAAGAGTACTTTTCGCGTAATTTTCTGTACGTGCTGTTTTAGCACTAGTTACATACTGGAATGAAGCCTCCGCGATCCTCGCACACTGCCACGGCCACCTCCCCCTATATACAACACTGTACTGTGTATCTACCTATACTGTCCAGTTGAGGCTGGTGATACTCGCATTACAAAAACTCTGAGATTGCACGAGAAAAAGAAAAATACATCACGAAATTTTCATCTACAATACATAACGAAATCAAATTTAATTTGTAGATTGTATTAAAATAATATATATGTATATTGTAGCTGGCGGACTGACACTGGCACCGAGCGCCTCACTGCTTGTTTGAGACGGTTGACTTACCGCGTCTCTACTGTAAACAAATAAAACTAGTGGTGCCCCAAGAGCACATAATGCCTCGCATAATTTCTAAATTTGCATTTTTAGAACATTCAGAAATTTAACCGAAAAGGAGATCCGCGCTATTTTTTGAAGCATTCTTTCTTCTACCTTTGAAAACCTATAAAGAAAACTTTTGATCTCTTTTTGAGAATATTGTTTAAATTGCCTATATTTTACGCCAAATTACAGGATGCCTACTCATAATTTTGAGAAATTGAACTTCAATAGATTTTTCGGGATCAAGGACCCACAAAATATGGATTCAGGATGCATCACGTGTTAGAGGATTTTCTTCTATACTCAGCAACATGATTTATCCACTTTTTCGTTCCCAGGGCCTGGCAATAAGTTTTTCGGTCGAAAATTTGCCGTTTTTCAGCACACTACTACAAAACCTTTGATACATTTACAAAGTACCTTCGTAAGGACGAGAACGTGATGAATGAATTAACTAAATAAACTACATGAATAAACGCCCATTAGCCGATCCGGACAGCCGTAAGGCAGTAGTACCGTGGCGATCTCGGACGGAATGATCGCGGGCTCGAGTCCCGCCTCAGGCATGGTTGTGTGGAATGGTGTGGTGTGGGATGGTGTATGTTTGTGATTGTCCATTCACCTATCATAATTCTATCATACTTCATCCCCCCCCCAGGGCTAACAACCCTCGAGTGTAAAATGGAATCGGCATAAGTGCTCATTTCCCCTCCAAAGCTCACGTACACTTGCCACCGGGAGAATATAACTGGGCCACGATACAAGGTGAATGAATTAATAAATTATTCCTTATTTTAGACTAGTGGCGAGACTCAGGCCATGAGGCCTGCTCTTCCGTCTGACCACGCCTGCTCTTTCGTTACGCTCCTTTCACCTACTACGGGAGAAGGAAGGTATTACTTGGGCTACGAAACCGGCAGTTTGAATAAGGCAGAGGCTTCATTTACGCTTGATGATCTCTTACATGCAGTAAATCTACTAACCTGAGACAGCCGGCTTTATTTCCCCTCCGAAGGAAGGCGCACGAAGGATTTTTTTCGCCCTTAAAAATCGACGGCTTCGATCGGGTTTGACCCGTGAACTTGGGTAGGACAGTAAATGATCTTGGCTGTCCAGGTGACGCCGCGTCGAAGGCTGTGTTGCCGACGTTTCGACCATCTTGTCGTGGTCTTCCTCAGGGCTATTGTGCTCAGGGCTGTTGAGGAAGACCACGACAAGATGGTCGAAACGTCAGCAACACAGCCTTCGACGCGTCATCACCTGGACAGCCAAGATCATTTACATGACTCTGGCCGCGGAAGCCTACGACTTGGGTATATCAGTTCGATACGCTAACCGTTACACCATCGCCGCCCCAAGGTGCACGTTCCCTTGGTCCTTGGATAGCCAATTCGCGATCCCCCCCCCCAAAAAAAAATTAAAAAAACAACACTGAAATCCAGTCCACGTGCGCAGATTCGGCTGGCGTGCGAGGCGAGCGCGCCGCCGCGGGAGCAGGGCAGCTGCGACGTCGCCGCCGTCGCCGTCGTCCCCTGTCCCTGCGGCCTGCGCCACCGCAACCGGCGCTTCGACCGGCGCGCCGCGCGCCCGGGCCACTACGCGCCCACGGGCCGGCTGTTCGAGCCGGCCGAGCCGGGCCACGAGCGCGACTGGCGCTGGCACGAGAAGCAGATCTACTTCACCAGCGAGACGCTGCACCGCCTCGGCGGCATGGCGCGCTCCGTGGTGATCCGCTCCTGCTTCAAGAAGCCCCTGCTGCTCAAGCTCAAGGGGCTTCGGCGCGCCTCCACCAACCCCTTCATCAACTTTTATCTCGTCTACATGGAGAACATGTACGGATGTCGCTGCAAGGTCAAGGGCGTGTCGCGCGAGGCGGCTAAAGTATGGTGAGCAACGGCGTTTGCTTGGGCTGATTCGCGATCACTTCAGTTATCGAATAATAACTTCAATGATCGAATAATCACTTCGATGAACGAATGATCACTTGAATGAACGAATGATTACTTCAATGAACGAATGATCACTTCAATGAACGAATGATCACTTCAATCATCGAATGATCACTTCAATTATTCAATGATCACTCCAGTTATTCAATGATCACTTCAATGAACGAATGATCACTTCAATGAACGAATGATCACTTCAATGATCGAATGATCACTTCAATTATCCAATATCACTTCAATTATACAATGATCACTTCAATTACACAATGATCACTTCAATTACCCAATGATCACTTCTATTATCGAATCCGCAACTGCAGCCCCGACATCCAGGGTCATATCATATAATGTATTTCAGTCCAGACGAGGGTCACGGAGGAATGGTCGAAACGTTGGCTAGACACTTTGCCAGCTACGATAACTCAGTGCCTGGCACCGCTGCATCTTCTTCATCGTTGAATGGGAGGTTCTAGAGGTCGAATTCTGACGGTGGCGGATTTTTGAAACTACAGTGCTGATAATACTGAGTTGAATTCAACGCTGCCTGCAGAACTTCTAGCGACCGACTTCTCTGAACAGCGGTTTTCCGTCGTTTCTCTCATCAATATCAGGGGAAATTAAAGCCGTGCACTAACAAACAGGCCACGGACAGCGCACGATCTTTAGTTCCTTATCCTTCTTCACCCACAAACAGGTACTATCCTCCCATCCATGTCAGGCAACTAGTCGGGAGTTTATAGGAGCTTTCAGGAGATACGAACTTGATCCAGGTGGAGCCGTGCCCCATTTGGTGCGATTAAGAGGGGACCCCCCCCTTTAAGCTGACGTATAAGTCGGTACCGAATCTCATATTCCACTAGGGGAGCAATACCAACTCTGGAAACTAAATGCACTAAATTCTTCACTTACGCTCAAATTAGTTACTGCACCCAGAAATAATATTGACGATTTCACGACGTATCTCGCCCAGGCAGCTGAGAGTAACCCTTCTTGTGAGCAGAGAGAGAAAGTCTCTCTCTCTCTCTCTCTCTCTCTCTCTCTCTCTCTCTCTCTCTCTCTCCTCTCTCGGTTTTTAAGCACAGTCCAATCAGATAACATTGCTGTCGATGTTTTACTCTTATTTCAGTCGGAGGACTGGTATCAATTCTGAGAGCAGGTTGTATCGACAATAAATATGTTTGTCATGGAAAAAGAAGGATCGCGGAAGGAAAACTCTCGTAACATTTTCGTTAAATTTCTTGCATTACTTTAGATTTTCTGTAATCCAATTTTGAAGTTTTTGAACTTAAGACGGCTGTTGTGATAGGTCATATTTGGTGACAACGGCTTGAGAGAACTTATGTTTGTTGTTTGTAGCACTTATTGGTATGACGTCAGTGATGTTAATTTTCTTCACCTTTCTTGTCTAAGCTACGCAAACTTGAGATTGTTCACGGTTTTGTATTATTAGTTACGATATTAACTTATTAACTACCAAAATACAGTAAATACATCACTAGTTTTCCAGAGGTGTAAGAAGGAGCGCCTAGTACCATGAATGCGGCATTTTCAACGCCAGAGCCAACCCCGACCAACGCTAATAAATTAAGTGTAGACATAGAAAAAACAGTTTAATATGATAAACATTTTAATATTATAGTTTCTGTATTGCAAGGAAAATTCTTACAATGCCAAAGAAAGTTAATAAGAATATTATGTAGTGCGTCTACTTAAGTAATGTGAGTTGTTCGGCCCCCTCTGCGTTCCTTGACTCACATGCGCTGCACAGTTCGTGAGACAGTTCTGTTCTGCTCCGACTTTCCATTTTCTCTCAACAATGATTACCAACACTCCCCTATTGCAATTAACAAGGAACTAAGAAGGTAATAGATTATGTTTGGATTGGTATTATAGTATTTAGGTAGTGTTTCTATTAATCGAAGGTGGTGTAGAGATATGTGGTCCACTTTGAAAACAAGTGTTTTGTATGTGCTTTCTATTAAAATGTGTGAAAATGTCGTAACTAGCTTGTAAGGAAATTTTCATCCACTCAATAAGAAAAATATAAATTAAGAACTAATTGAGTAAGAACACGTTTCGTCGATGCCAGAGGAAAGTAGAAGTAGGTGGAAGACATTTTCGTGATCTCTACTGAGGTAAGCTCTATTGAAGTCCGCGCCTGTATAGACACGTGAAATACTGATAACGAATTACTAAAAAATGGGTGTTTGCCAAAAAGATTTTAAGACTTCTGACAAAGAGTAGATTTAGGTCTTCTGAAGATTTCAGTCTTACCCTCCCCTTCAATAGGGCTGATCCGAGAACCAGCAGCCAATAGATGGCTCGCAAATAAGCACTGGTCCAGGGGATTTCAATCGAGCCACGCACTTATGCAGCCCTGGTCTACAACACGGTTGCTCAAATGCAAAACTTAGGCTCCAGCAACCCGCGTTGCAATCGCCTTTCACTAGACTAGAGGCGATCGTGCTAAGCGCAACCTCTCCCTTCGCCTCCCCCTCCAGCGGCTGACTGTAAGCGACGGGCCACACCCGCAGACATGCTCAGAGATGGCTCAGGGCGTCAACTGATGTCACTGCAGTCTCTGACAGGGAGGTTCTTAGTTCGAGTCCCGACGGTGGCAGGATTTTTGACACTTGCTTGTCAGCTAGATCGAATTCAGTCCCGGTCGGGGGGAGACGTCTAGCGGCCGGTTGCTCTAATCGGTAGTTTTCCGTGTTTTTCCGATCAACACCAAAAGAATTCAGGAACAATATCCTAACAAACGGTCCACGGACCGCGCGCGATCTTTCCTTCCTCTTTCTTGTCCTATCCTCTCCCTTTACACACTTACACTAACTTGCACTACACTTTCACACATGCCGGGAGACCGGTCGGGGACTTAGATCTTGTCCCGGCTGGGACGGTGCCCCGTTGGCGGGAGATACCTGGTTAGGGAAAATCCTGCTAGTCGACGGTAGGTCGGCGCCAAATCTCGCCATCCAGCGGGGGAAGGACACTGCCATCTCCCGAGAAAAAACATGCACCACACTTACGGGACTAATGAGCCTGTTAGTTGACGCGCCCGGAATCACTAACAATCAATCAACCAAGTGGGAAAGAAAGTTTGCCCAACTGAGAGACAAGTTTCTTTTTCTAAGCGGTACATTTTCTAAGTGGAAAGAGCATCAACGCGCCACAGTGCGCGATTCATTGTAAGGATTCGGGCGCGCGCGTACTGCGCAGGCGCAACATGACGGACAGAGAGCGCGAGCCCTTCATCAAGATGGCGCTGCGCGCGCGCTACCGCAAAAAGTGCCAAGAGCGGCGGCGCCGCCTGGCCCGCCGCAAGCGCAGCGCCAGCCGCTTCGGCCGCCAGCCGCCGCAAGCGCTGCGCGAAAAAACGCACTCGCTCTCGTCGACCTTCGCGTCGACGATCTCGCCGCTCTCGACGAAGCGCCAGTCGACGCCGCAAGTGCCGGCGGCCCTCACGGCGGCGCTCGCGTCGCGGTTCGCGCTCCAGCCGGCGACGTCGCGCCACGCCCCCCGCCCGTGGTCGGAGATCCGTCGAGCGGGGACGTGCAGCAACAAAAGAAGGGGGAGCAACAAAAGCAGGAGCAGAAGAAACAGGAGCAGCAAAAGCAGGAGCAGAAAAAACAGGAGCAGCAGCGGTCGTCGACGCCAAGCACAACGCAGTTGACCCCACAGGTTGCCGTTTCTCAATAGTCGGAATCCACCGAGGGCGCTGGAGGGAGACTTGGAGGCGTTCCCACCACACAGGTGGAGGAACAAATTCTGAATATATCATGGAGTTGCTGCCACTTGATGAAAAGTTTTACCGGTTCTCCTGGCCAAGACGATATTCGCCCTCTTTTGTACTCCAGTGAAGGGAACTCTGGACGCCTTTATTTCTGAACGGTATATCCAGTGCTCGACATTTCACGCAGAAAACACTGCAGAATCTTTCTGTTAAGTAAAGTCGGTAGTTCTCCTCACTGAGATTCATTACAGTGTTGCAATTCTTTGGTACACTAGCATTTGGCACATCCAGAGACTCTCGATTACTCCACTTGTCCTACTTTCCTTCTGAGTGATACCAACCAACTCGCTCGACTTAGTAAAAAGTCGATTTTTGAACAGAATACAGTGTAAATTGTTATTGAATGTGAATACAGAATGCCATTTGTTTTTATTTTTAGACATAATTTTTATATGGACACTGTATGATACTTCATTTACATGTATTGATTCTTTTTAATAAAAAGTCTTTTACACACCTTTCAACATGCGTTCAATTTATGAATAGAATTGGTAATGAGATCTGAAACCTTAACTAAACATTTACGACAATTAGTTTTCTAATCTGTTTTCAGGAAAACCATACATCGCATTTCATTTCCGTTACTTATATTCTTAGGCGTCAAGTTCCTATGAAATAAAACATTATGAGTGTAACTCATTACGCTCCTGGCGGAAGTTGTTTCTACTTCAAAATGTTTAATGTGGAAGAATGAGAGAGTTGATATGAAGATATGAAGCATGTTTTACAAACGTTCACACAAAAAATACATTACATGTATTAAATTAAATCAAATACAATTTTCTTCTTACATTTTCCATGGTTGTGGAGCCATTGCTCAGTTGCTAATTTTCCTATCGTCCCCACTGAATATAAAGATGAATACAGGAATTTGTAGAATGAGAACCCTTTAGAGCTCTAGTTATCTATAAACATAACTTAAGCTTGAGTATTTAAAATGTAAATTACGTTCGTATTAGCATATGAATGTACTGCTTTGTAAGAAGTTTCCTTGCGTTCTTATGTAACAATATATTTATAAGAAAAAAATCAGTTTACATTTAAAATCTATTTCATTTCGTATGATGGGGTTGGCTCGCTTGTTGCATCAGCCGCCATCTTGTAATCACCTCCTCCTGTTTACAGGTCTCACAGTTTCGAAAATCATATCAAACCGATTGATACTATTCTGCTTCCTTACTCAACTAATATGTGACAATCAATCGTTTAACTGGTTTGTTTTCCTTTGGATTATCAGCAATTTCTGGCAGAAGATGCCATATTTAGTCTCACCGACACCATAAGAAAATATGGACTTCACTTTTAATGGCACGATCATTAAACATGTAATGGTGCCACTGTTTTTATTAGCAATACCATTAAAATGTGCCTACCGTATCCTGAGGTATGTGATAAGGCGTCAGGAAGAATTGAAGTCTCCCTATAGACTACTTTAAAAGTTAACACACAAATTCGAGTGAGTGAATGGGTGTACTCTCATCTACCCAGGATGCGGTTATGACGCGGACTCATGGTCGTCATCTTCATTGTCATAATCAACATGTGTTCTCAACCAAAGACAGATTTTTTCAGAGTATGTTCTCTCCATACTTTTATACTTAACTATTTGCTGAAAAAAATTGCAAATTATGTACTTATATCAGAAATGAAAGTAGATAAACATTATTCTAGACTTCCTTTTGCCATACTTTTTGGAGATGGACCTCATTTAAGCTTCACGTGTTCACTCTCCTCCATTCAAACCTAGAAAGAATAAACCATCCAGATATGTTCTACCAAACTCCAGTGATATTTAATGGACATATGCGATTATTTGTTGGTTGGTGTAATTTGTGTACAAGACTCGGAGGGGAACATGGTCGAAGAAGGAAGGAAGTACAGGTCACAGATTCCATAGTTCTTTTTGGATATTTCTCCGGCATTCACACATTCTGAGGCACGTCGGCATCCATGAATCTCCCCTAGCAGGGCAGATCACGACCGACCAAGCTACAACAAACTCTGAACTGACTGACGGCTCTCTCTCCTTAGTCACGTTCCCAGGTCTCACTTCATGTGAGGTAGAGTAGTGCGTGCGAGCGTGTGTGTGTATGGGTGTGTGTGTGTGTGTGTGTGTGTGTGTGTGTGTGTGTGTGTGTGTGTGCAAGGGGAGAGCCGAGAATGATGAAAGAGGAAATATCGCACGCGGTCCGTGACCCATGTAGTTATCCAGCAGTCATCTGGTGTTGATCGGATAAATCGAGGAAAACTACCGTTCAGAGCGGACAGCCGAATGGAATTTTGCTTCTGGCAACGACTGGATTCGACCTCGCTATGTAGTTGGTTGGTTGGTGATTCCGGGCGTGTCAATAGCGTAGGTCATTAGTTCCGTTAGTGTAGGACATGTTTTTTTCCTCTAGAGATGGCGGTGATCTTCCCCCGCTGGATGGCGAGATTCGGCGCCGACCTACCGTCTGTTGTGGGGTCTCCCCCTAACCAGAACTCTCCTACCAACGGGGCACCGCCTTAGCCGGGACAAGCTCTATGCTCCCGACCGGTCTCCTGGAATATATGGTAGTGTAGTACATGTTAGTGTGTGTGTGTGTAAGGGGAGAGGATAGGACAAGGAAGAGAAAGGAAATATCGCGCACGGTGCGTGGCCCGTTTGTTAGGGTACTGCTCCGGCATTCGCCTGGTGTTGATCGGAGAAACCACGGAAAACTATCGATCAGAGCAGCCGGCCGCTAGAAATCTCCTTCAGACAGCGACTGAATTCGACGTAGCTGAAAAGCTAGTGTCCAAAATCCTGCTGCCGCCACGACTTTAACTTACGTTGTCCAGGTCAGAGGCACTGCAGTGACATCAGTTGATGCACTGAGCTACCGCTTCCGGTCCTCGCTATGTAGCTAGTGTCGAAAATCCGCCACCGTCGGAACTCCTGGACCTCCCGGTCAGAGTCGTTAACAGACAACGGTATTACTGGCATTGAGGCAGCTCAGCCGGTAATTGTGGCGAGCGAGGCTCGAGAATCGCTGCGCGGGTTCTGCCGCAGGGCGCGGATGTCGCACATGGAGCGCGAGCCCTTCATCATGATGGCGCGCCAGAAGCGCCAGCGCATCAAGTGCTGCAGCAAGCGCGGCTCGGGGCGCGGCGCGGGGCGCGGCGCGGGGCGGCGGCGGGGCGGCAAGCGCTCGAGCCTGCAAGCGGCCCTCCGCGGCCGCTCGAAACGCGGCTCCCGCCGCCGCGCCTCCCGCAAGCGCTCGGGCCGCAGCCGCTCGCGCAAGCGCTCGGGCCGGAGCCGCTCGCGCAAACGCTCGGGCCGGAGCCGCTCGCGCAGCGGTGGGCGTGGTCGCTCCAAATCGCTCCGGCGCTGGTGCACCGCCAAGCCCACCTGCGTCGGCGGCTCCGCCTCCCGCAAGCGCTCGCGCTCGGGCAGCAAGCGCTCGAGGCGCAGTTCGCGCAAGCGCAGCGCGCGCGCCGCGCCGCCGCCGCTCGCGCAGTGCCCGGCGCTCGCGCAGCGCCCGACGCTCTCGCAGCCGGCGTCGGCGCTCGGGCAGTCGGCGACGGGGCTCGGAAGGGTCCAAATCGCAAGGCAGCTGGTGCACCGTGCAGCCCACGTGCAAGCGGAACAAAACGCCGCCGCCAGGCTCCGGGGACCACGAGGAACAGCAGCCGACGCCCAAAAAGCGATAAAGGCGTCGACGGGCGCCATTTTCCAGCATACGGATCGCACCGACGACAGAGGTGGACTTTTCGAAGAAGTATTGGAGGGATTTCCAGACGTCACTTCGAGAATCTTACACTTAACACGACATGTAATTGCTGGTCACTTGACGAGAAGTTCGTCGACACTGCTCGACAATAAGCCCTTCTGCGCGCTTTGTAGTCCAGTTCTGGTAACTGTTGGAATCCAATGCTCCACATTTCATGCAGTTACGCCGCACGACCCTGTTTACCAAACCAGCGGTGGACACCCTTGCTGATGTTCGAAAAGCTGTTGGATTTCGAGTATCTCCTACGGACTCCTCGAGTGCTCTACTTTCCATCTTTTTCTTTTCCACGAAATCAACGAACCCGGTCCGTGTACTGTTGGCTGCACTCGCTTTTCGAACTCATTGGAGGATTATTTGTATTTCAATTTGTGATTGTGCTAGGCCTTTTGTTTTTTTAAAGATGCTTTTTTATGAAAATTGTATGATACGTCATTTACATTTATTTTTTTTATTAATAAAAAGTTTTTTTTACACACCTTTTAAAATTTGGTAAATTTATTAATAGAATAGACAAATCGATCTGTAATTCGTAACATTGTATGTACACAATCACATTCTCTTGCCTCCATTAATAAGACCATGTATCCCACAAGTCTTCTCTTTCTACTCTTCTGCACATCTGAAGGACATCATTTTTCATTACTCATTATTTCGCAGCAAAATTTGTCTTGCTTTCACAATCAAGAATCGTGTTGAATACTACAGGGTCGAAAAACAAAAGCAGCTTAATGGCGGCCTACAAATATCTGCCCAGAATTCTAAATGCGAAGTTAATTTTTACTGTATTAACAGAAACGGAATTTGAAAGAAAACCCGAACCACTGGAATATTTTTGTAGAATTTAACTGTCAGGTTCTGCATTATTTCGTTGATACTGTATTCTGTGGCATCCATGTTTAACCGACGCTGCGGCAAGCGCGAAAGTTCACCAGAGCTCGCAGGTGCAAGGGGAGGTTCGAATGGCTGCTCATGAAGGAAGACAGGGTAATAGGGTTGTACGTAGGAAGTAGGGAATTAGTTGACGGAGGAAGTAGGGAAGACGGGGAAGGGTGCCTATAACGTAAGGAATGAAGAGTAGTATAAATTATTCTCAGTAATAATAAAAGTGACAACAGATAATTAGACGATTCTGAGATTACTTCACGAATAGTATGATAATGATTTTATGCGATGGACACACTATTTTTGAAAATTTTTGCAACAATATAGATTTTAAGTAAAAAAAAGTCGCCAGTGTTGGCAATATGCGTGAAATTTCTTTAAAACCAACAAGATTAGATTTTTCACTGCGTACGTGAAAATTAAGTTTGTCACTTATTTATGTTTACTTCACGTTGTATCAATCAATAATATATTTAATTAAAAAAATCTCAGTTAACCAAACATGTACTTAACAAAGGATATTTGAAATAAAGCAATGAGCAAAGTTAAACCGACAGAGCTGACCGTATTATGCAAAAACAAATTATTATTTTTCTCCTAAAAATTAATGAGATATAATCGAGAAAACAATGAAACATTCATCTTTAGTCACAATGCAACGATTGGCTTCGATATACCTTCAATAGCTAATACGATACTGATGCCCCGCACACCACACTCAAATTATGATCACGAGCTACGGATCTTCCTCCGAGGTTCCAATGTCACGTTCGTTTCTACGTTTAGTTTGTAGGACGAATTCGTACGGGATCTTCATTTAAAGAAACATTTCCCCCAATTCAATATTTAAATTGTACATTCGTTTTTTATTAACGTATAACGCAGCATTGTAACATTGTAAGAATACCTTGTGCTTTTGTAAGAAGGAAATATATATAAGAAAGTGTAACTTTAGGTCTAGAATTAATGGAGTTGGCTCTGTTGTTGGAACAGTCGCTTTCATGACAGCAGGTCGTCTTAACATATATTCTAAACAGTATTGCTAACTTTATTTACGTGATATTTTTACACTCATTTAACTTGATCATGATTTGTGGTTACGTTATTGACTTCTAAAGTTTTAGTACTTTTGATGGGAGTTCTTGTCATTTGACACAACAGAGTCATCAAAGAATACTTTTTTGTGTATTGCCACTGAGACCAAAATATATTTATTATTCCTCGATGTATGTGAAATTGGGTGCGAAAAATGTTCAAGTCTCCTGACAGTCTACATTGATCGGACACTTAGGAACTCGTGCATTCGCGCCACTTTACGATGTTCTCTCCATTCAGGATCGGATTCTTACATTAGCTTACACAGTCAAATGTTCCTCGGAATGTATAAGTGCGAGAAAACACTGCTATGTTCCTCTCAATATTACCAAAAATAATTTCTTTGCCGTTTCGGCCTCAGAAGCGCAGATATCCGTAGAAAGAGTTTTGGTAATTTTCGAATTTGCTCTATATTTTACTGCCGTCGTGTCGGCTGATTAAATCATTTGCCATCGTCCTGATACAGAGCATTCTCATTCGTAGCCAAATTCCATCAATTCTCAAGTTTGATATTTCGTCGTTAGTATGCGGAAGTAGGAAGGCGTAGTGGTTAGGCGGAAGAGCCCGCTCCAGTAGCCCTTGGGTCATTGTTGTATTGATTAATTTTGTAAATCATTACACATTCGTGACAGAATACTTATCGAATTTTATTTGATATCACTTCATAAATTTCACAATTCAAATATATTCATGAGATAATAGTTTGAATCACCCATAAACATATTCTATATTATTGTTCTTCATTTCATAAACAATATCTATAAGAAATTCTTCGCATAAATAATATTCTCCAACAGACACTCGCCTTTCATTAGACTAGAGCCGATCGTGCCCTAGCGCCACCGCCTCTCTTGTTGGGCCGATTGAACCAGTAACGGGCCACACCGGTGGCCCTCGCTAATAAGCGCTGGTTGAGAAATTCCATGCGACGCCAGGACACGCCAAGTGGGCTCCCCCGCAGCAACCCTGCCCTAGCGTGACGTTTCGGGTGGGGTTCCGTTTTGACGCAGGAGCCAAATGTCGCACTTGGAGCGAATGCCCTTCCTCGTGGCAGCGCAGCGCGCGCGCCTCCGAAGCAAGTGCTGCCGCAAGCGCAGCACCGGAGGCCGAGCCAGTCGACGGTCGAGCCGTCGGTCGAGCCGTCGGTCAAGCCGTCGGTCGAGCCGTCGGTCGAGTCGACGCTCTCGTCGTGGCTCCCGACGATGTTCGACCGGCAGTAAACGCTCCCGCCGGGCCCCGTGGGAGCTCCCGCCGTCGGCGCTCCCGCAAGAGCACTCGGAAGAGCTCCCGCCGCCGAGGCTCCCGCAGAAGCTCCCGCCGCCGTCGCTCGCGCAAGCGCTACCGCGCCTCCCGCTGCACCCGCGAAGGTCGCAGCCAGTGCAGCAGCCACACGTGCTGCAAGAAGAAGGAGCAGGCCAAGTCGCAGCAGCCGCCTGGCTCGCCAACTCCCCCGGGCGAGAAGTAGCAGGAGTCTCCGCCCACGCCCACCACTTCGGAGAGGCCGCCAGACCCCCCAGAGGCCTAGGAAGTCCTTGCGAACACAGAGGCTACTGAGCAGGAGTTGGCCATATCTGCCATGGCCTCTGGATCGCCTAGTTCGCTGGGTGTCCAGGGTAGGGGCAGGGGATTTTCAGAGTGACCTTTACTCCGAGTATCACACCTGTCGATAGGGTCCAACATTACCGAGACGGTCCAATATTACCGAGAAGGACCATTTTATCGAGTCGAATTTACGTAGTGAGACCAATTAGACAAAAACAGAATGCGACCAATTTACAAAAAGAATGAATGGTCTTATTTACGAGGTACTATTTCAGAGGGGTCCTATTTACTAAGTAGGTTTTACTTCCTAAGAGCGTTCTATTCAGCGAGGAAAGATTTATTTTGCAAGAGTGTCTTCTTTACCGAGAGGATCCTGTCGATTATTTTCACCATCTTTGATTCCAGACGGTATTAGGTCTTCGTTGCTACAAAAAAGTCTTAAGCGATGAAACGATCTCAGCTCAAGTCATACATTACAAGCAACAACCACGTGGACCCGTCCTCTTTTAGGTTTTGATACTTCTCTTTCGGAAACTGATGAGAACTTGGTGAATTCAATGCGCCACTTGCAACTGCTACCAACGACTCCGGTGTCGTTCTGTTGAAGAGGGTGGTTAGTGTTTCTCCTTGAAGTTTTCTACTGATGGGAAAGTTTGGAACCTCTGTCTTTGTATCCCTTCGGGGTCCTTTGAGTGCACTCATATCACGCTTCTTTTGAACGACACAGAACCACTCATGTTTTCTTTGGATAAAACTTGCTTTTTTAGGGCCGAATACAGTGTCATTTGAAGCGATACTCTGAATGTACAGTGGTCTTGCTGTCATCATATACGGTGTATATGTAATTTATCGGTTACATAAACGAGTTTTAATATTAATGCACTTTTCAACATAATTATATTATAAATCTACAAACAGAATCAATAATATCATTTTTACGATTCGTGTTCATTATTCTGTTTCGAATTAAAAGATGCATGGTCTGTTTTACTTTTTCTTTTCCAGTACACATAGATGGGTATAATATTTTAATACAAGCTTGAATGAAAGAGAATGCAATATGAATTATTTATTTTCTCAAATGTGGGATATACAGAACACGGTCAGAATATTTTTTAAATAAAAGATATTTAAGAACTGAAGTAGGTTCTTAAACGACAGCGATTCACCATTCATTTTTACAAGTTACATGCATGCATGCATGATGATGTCTTAAACTCGAAAACAAATCATGAGATGACTCCTTCCGAAATGAATGTTTGGAATAACTTTTATTGACGTTTTTAGATGCGTTAACATCACACAATCGTCACAGCAATTTTACGATATAAAATACATCGACGTCGCTAAATTTTATCATTCGGAAGTCCAATTTCACACAGTTTGTAATTTCGTCACACAGTCGTTTATGTCGGAATCGCGAAGCCATTTAGAAATGATAAAAGCATCAAAAAATTGTTTTGAATAATTTTATCAGTAATGTGTACATGCAAAGTTAGCAACCCAATACTCAACGTTATTCTTTCATTTAAAAAACTTGTTTCCTCATAGCAATTTCTTTAAACGAAAATAAAATGAATCTCTTCTTAATATAATTCAAAAGTCGCAAAAACATTTACTAATATTATTTTGATTTACTCTATCACTTTGTTAATTGCAGATATATATTAATTATCCATTGATAATTTTTATTCTTTTGAACAACTTGTGAGGCATGAAGTTTTAATTGAAACGTTTTTAGCGTTATATGACAAGTCTACCGACAAGATGACAATATCAATATTTACAGTCCTTCTCTCTGAGAGGTCTGGACATTAAAAGACAAACACAAACCTGCGAGAAAGCATATGCTTGCTCACCCGATGCAGTACTTGCTGTAAAATGAGACTGGAACATTAGTCTCTGTCTCAAAAGGTGATGTAATATACAAATATATTCAATGAGAATCTGCATTATTCATACCCACCGTTCGTCGTTTTTTCATTGGAGGACGTTCAGTGAGAAATCGACTAATGCAAAGCTTTTGCAAATACACGTGCATGCGGATCTCCTGAAGAAAATAACATTTTTAAGCCCACGATAATTTTAGCCCCGGAATGTAGTGGGATACAAAATGAGAGCCGTTTCGTATGAACTATAAAATGATGCTGTGCTTTGTGGTGTTATATTATCGAAATTCGTCTCAACGTCAGCTTCAAAATTAAACATGCTAATTGATTTAGTGGTGAGGTGTAGTTGACATCTACATAATTGGAATGATTGTAGGCGTTGTCATTGTCAACAATATTATTTATTTTACAAATAGCAGCTTTCGATGGCTTAGCCATCATCATCAGTTTTAAATTATATAAATTACTTATATTTTAAAGATCTAACTCTCCGCCCCCTTTCTTTCTTTCATTCTGTCTTTTCTTTTCGTTAATTCTTCTCCTTTCATTTCTTAAGATGTGTTTTTTAAATTTTTTAAAAGTTTTAAATTTTTTTAAATTAGGTAACTATGTTAATTCTAATTTTATATTTTCTTGTACCAGAAAACTGATGATGATGGCTAAGCCATCGAAAGCTGCTATTTGTAAAATAAATAATATTGTTGACAATGACAACGCCTACAATCATTCCAAACATGCTAATGTCAGCATGACGTGATGAAAAGGAGGTTTTGCAAAATATCTGCAAACAAACGTAATTTTAAAAGGAGGTATTGTAAAATATTTGGTTTTAGGCCACTATGATAAGCACAAATAAAATTTGGAGCATAAATAAAATTTCAGACACTAACATATCATTATGAACAATGATAATCAATATGAACAATGATAAATCTCTGGTCTTTATAGCAGTAATGAGCTGTTAAGTATACGGAGAGAAGAATTGATAAAAGAAGCATTTTTAATCAGACAATGATAATACACTAATAATATTGTGATATACCAAAATGACGAACCATTTTTGTTTATGAAAATGTCAATAGACGATCGCGGGGGGAGTGCTATGTGACAAGTAAACAACCGGCATTAAAGGTCATTTTCGCTAGGTGAAGAGGATGTGACTGGGCGAAGGCGGAAATTGTATTGTTTTTGTTAGACAAAAGACGATGATAAAGAGTTCTGATGCTTTGGGTTTTAGGAAGAACGGGAACACTCTCTCTAGCAACGCAGTAATGAGCGGGTCGGCTCCTGACATTTTTACCAGACCGAGGAAAGACGGTTGATTGACAACCAAATCCGCTACAATAACTTGTATTATAATTAAGTCTATCGTATATATTAGGATAAAACGTTCTTGTGGAAAAAGACGAAGTAATTCTACAAACTACGTGCATAGGCGTCCACCCGTGACGCGAGTAAGGGAGATAACGGGTAATAATAGTATCGCTGAGAGAATTTTAACTTGATTGCGAACATTAAGTGGAGGACTTGAAGAAGGAAGATTCTGCTGCGACGACGGAGAAGATTTACGGGTCGCCATCAAATGGAAAAGTGAAGAGCGCGCGAAGATCCGCAAATATAAGATTGTTTTCTAATTATTACAAGATAGAGAAAACTGATCATGACCAAAGATAATTTCATTTTGATTAACGATGTAACAATTATTGTTTAACTTTTATCAGAGTCATAATATTTCACATAATAAATTCCAATTTATTACTTTAAAAGAAAGCTTATTATCATTATTCGTTACATGCAATCCAGTAGTAGATATTTTGTTAATATTTTCAAATTCCCCGCCACTTCGGATGGATGGCAGATTGGTTGCAGAGTAAGTAGCAACAATTATGAACTTCGAACCCAATTAACTGAGTTAACACGACATAATTTTCGATGAGAAATATTAAAATTACGTAGGAAACATCAAGGTTACAGTAATAATTCCTGGCGCTCAAATCAATAACTAAATTATTCGGAAAATAAATACGAGTGCAATTCAAACGAAACGTGTTATGAATATAACGTAATTAATAATTCGTAAAATTAAGAATTTTACTGGTAGAAAGAAGGGGCTTGTTTCAATATAATTATAATAATATTAATCAACTAATAATATGACTAATAATATACATGACTAAAATTGTTACGCTCCATATATTAGAGTCCAGCCGTGTTATATATAAAATTATTAGACACTTTTTCTTAAGAATATACTTAACTTATAATCAAAAGAGTCGTCTGTTCGGAAATACGAAAAGAATTCACAACAAATAATGTAAACCCTTTTTTTAATGTCACAAACGTGGTTGACAAGAATCAATGAATTCGGATGTTTTGAGCAACGTTAACTTTACGAGACCGTGCGGACGACAAAAATGATTGAAATAACGTTCAGGAGATGAAGTAGTGTTCTCCATTGCCTCCCGAACGAGATTTGCTAAGTCAACATTCCGAACGAGCACTGAATTTTGCCATTATGGGCAGGTTTTTGGGCCGATTCAACCAGCGTGCGGCGACGCAAAGACGTGAGACGAGACCAAGGGGATTGAACGAACACAGCAGGCGACGCCACAGAAAAGGATCTACGCTGCCACGCGGTTCCAGACCCACCGCCCGCAGCGCCACGCCCACACGTGGCCGCGTGCGTTTGCTTACTCTTTGATAAAGCAACAGCTGTGTAATTAGGAGCCCAAGATAATATGGATTCGACGCTCACGAGTACGGGGCGGATTTTGATAACCTAAAACATTGCTAAAAATGATCAATAAAACGCTCTTAAAATGTCTTTAATATGTCCTAAAAGCAAAGAAAAAATGACGTAAAAATGTGATCAAAACCAGTTCAGATGAACAACTCAAGCTGTTGGATACATTACTGATGTAACCGAGGCTTCTTGTATTCGTTGAAGTGAACTCAGCATTCAACCTTTTGGTTTAGACTGCTCTTTATCAGAATCTCTGTCTTTAATTATCCCGAAATCGGCTGAACCGCCAAAAAGGCAGACAGGCGTCAAAGGAACCTTTGATTATCTGGTCACAATTGCTGACTTTACAACTTCTGAGGGAAGAAATCGAATAGGCTACCAGGTATAGGTACTCAGGAATTCTGTACAGAACATTTGTTGCATCTCGTAAATATTATTTGAAACAAGTACCATTAAAATGATATTAAAATCGAGGACATCAGCGAAAATTGCACTAAAAATGACGGGAAAAGTTAAAAAATGATTTATTAGCCGAAATCGATGAAAAATACAAAAAAATGACCAATAAATACAGGACATTTCACTTCATTTCACAACATAAAACGAATTTCAATACTAAACGACATTTTTTAAAGTAAAAAAATGGCATTTCATTAAAATGCCATGAGAGTTGTTAGCTTCGCTAAACCCCGTTAAAAACTTTTTTTCTCGTTGAAGACTTTTCTTGTTGAGCGTTTAATGAAAATATAGTAATAAGAGACCTAACGTAGCATCCCATTAACGGCAAGGGCCTACTACTTTTTAAATGAATTGACTATTATTACCTTTCTATGTCATTAATCTTAAATTATTAAATCATTAAAACACACATATGACTCTTACTTTATAAGTAAAAAAATGGCATTTCATTAAAATGCCATGAGAGTTGTTAGCTTCGCTAAACCCCGTTAAAAACTTTTTTTCTCGTTGAAGACTTTTCTTGTTGAGCGTTTAATGAAAATATAGTAATAAGAGACCTAACGTAGCATCCCATTAACGGCAAGGGCCTACTACTTTTTAAATGAATTGACTATTATTACCTTTCTATGTCATTAATCTTAAATTATTAAATCATTAAAACACACATATGACTCTTACTTTATAAACCATTAACTTTCTCTTAACACTCGATTACTCTTAATAGATCTATTGTTGAACGGTGAGCAGAATGTCAACATCTATTGGTTGCAGAATGTTAATGAACTACGATCAAATAGAATATACAACAATATTACAAAGTTCTTGCTTAACAATATTTGGTTCCTACAGCCTTTGCAAATTACAGGAGTTTGAACCAACAACTTGTATATAAGTTGTCCTCAAAATAAAAAAAGTAAAACGTTATTCTATGTCGACGTTTTTTTAAAAGTTTTCAACCTCAATAAGGTTGAGATGTCCAATTATTTCAATGAACTTTAGAAGCTAATTTCATCGTTCCGTTCATTGTTCAAACTACTTGGTTATATAGGATTTGTGCCCATTGTTATTGATACATTTTTTAGGTGTATATCAAGGACTACCTGAAAAATGTTTAAAGGTGATAATTTCAAAAATAAAGAAACAGTATTTTAAATTAAATTTATTTATGATGTACCTATTTAATTAGTACTTCCTGAATATACAAAATCTAAACGTTTTTATTTTTTCGCTAGGAATATTTCTTATAATGCAAATAGAATCATGACTCTGAGACATTCTTTAAAATATTCCACAATAACTTAATACTATATTTACAATAGTGCTCTTGGACCTTCTTCTCGAGTTGCAAAGCATGTATGCTATCGAGTATTTTGGTACTAAGGGAACATTCACCTCTTTGCAGATCCCCATCCAATCCTCGATGGCAAAGTAAGACGGTCTCGTCACACTTTTCACCAAGGGTTTGCTTCTAAATTTAGAATGCAGAGCATTGAAACTCCCAAGTAAGGAATATGGGTACAAAAGGCACACACGAGTGTCACCAGGTTCATGTGATCATCAGAAAGATGGAAAGCAACGCGGACAAGCACGTGGAAAGAGGTACGTGCCGGGAAAAAAGCAGGACAGCAACGGGAACTGGGGCGCGGAGGAAGCGAAAAGACAGCGATGACACGACCGAAGACGGATGTGGCGACGAGGTTGAGGTCGGAGGATGAGGACGGGAGGATCCTCAGCATTCCGCTCACGCCCTAGTGCCGGGGACCGGCGTTTCCACAAACGCACGTAACGAGGGGGGGCGTGGGCGGGCGGGCGGGCGGGTGGAGCGGGCGGGTGGAGCGAGCGGGCGGGCGGGCGAGCGGGCGGGCGCGCGGGCGGGCGCGCGGGCGGGCGCGCGGGCGAGCGGCGCGCGGCGAGCGGGCGGGCGGGCGGGCGGGCGGGTGGACGCGCGGATGGACGGGCGGGTGGGCGTGCGGGTGGACGGGCGGGTGGACGGGCGGGTGGACGGGCGGGTGGACGGGCGAGCGGGCGGGCGAGCGGGCGGGCGAGCGGGCGGGCGAGCGGGCGGGTGGACGGGCGAGCGGGCGGGCGGGCGGGCGGGCGGGCGGGCGGGCGGGCGGGCGGGCGGGCGGGCGGGCGGGCGGGCGGGCAGGAGGGCGGGCGGGCAGGAGGGCGGGCGGGCAGGAGGGCGGGCGGGCAGGAGGGCGGGCGGGCAGGAGGGCGGGCAGGCAGGAGGGTGGGCGGGAGGGCGGGCGGGCGGCCGGGCCGGCGGGAGCAGATTACGCGGCACGCCGCGCGAATACCAATTAAATATGCGACGAAATTTTTCCGATAATGGTTTGACGGCTATGCAAATCCTCTAATTTATATGGCTCGCCAGAAGCAGCCGCGCTTGCCGCGGTACCGCGCCCGCCGCCGCAGCGGCATGTGGCAGGCCGTGATGAGGGACAGCGAAGGGGAGAGAGGTAAGTTGGAGCGAGGTGAGGCGGAGAGGGGGGTGGGGCAAGCTGGACGGGGTTGAGAAGGGTGAGGCGAGGTGTAGCGGGCTGGGGTGGTATGGGGCGATGTGCGATGGGAAGGGCGAGGCGGGGATGGGCGGGGCGGGGCGGGGCGAGGCGGGGCGGGGTGGGACGTACCGAGGCGAGGGGGGTGGCGAGAAGTAACGAAGTGGAGGGGTTTCGTGCAGAGTTGTGCATACTTTTGTAAAGTTAGGTGAAGTTGGGCGGGCGGACAGGGGAGGAGAGTGTGGTGAGGTTCGGGAGGGGGTGTGACGCGGTGACGGGTGGAGAAGGCTGAAGAGAGATGGAGAAGGGAGCAGATGTGGGTGGGTGGGCCGCTGTAGGATGAGGCGTGCTGAGGAAGAAGAGGGTGGGGTGAGACGGAAAGGGAAGGCGCGGGGAAGGGGTGGAGCGAGGGAATAGGGTGGAAAGGAGGGGGCGGAATTATTGTTTGGACGAAGAGGGCGGAGACGTGTGATGGGGAAAGCGGAAAGACTATCGGAGCGCTGTCTTAATCAAAGCGCTATGAATTGCAGGGGAACCTTCTCTCATTACTCTCATTCTTAGGATCATGCGATGGCTGATACTCAACACCATATGGGGTACCCTTGATGCTGGAAGATGCCGGAAGTATTGAGAATGTGTGGATGTCAGACCAGGATCCTGTCCATTTTACCATCGGATATTTAGTTCGCCATTTTCACGCATTTTTTCTCGAAAAAAATAAATTACCTCAATGTATTCGATGTTTTACCCCCAAAATAATTTAAAATCCACACGCTTGTGTATGATGAGTCCTAGTGTTAAGCGAAAGCAAGGGATTTCGCAGCGCGGCGCAGGAGGAAATGAAGGCGCAGAGGGATACGGTGGCGGACGCATCGTGTCACCGCGGATGGGAATCGCCAAAGAAGGCACTCTTGTACGACATTTCTATGCCGTAAAGGGCACATCGTGTATGCAGTGAACAGAAACGCCCTTCCATAACAATGTGATTGCCGGAAGTGGCACGGGTGGCGCGAGGCGGGGCGAGGCGGCGGGGCGGGGCGAGGGCGGCGGGGCGGGGCGAGGGCGAGGGCGGGCGGGGCGAGGGCGGGCAGGGGCGAGGCGGGCAGGGGCGAGGTGGGCGAGGGCGGGGGCGAGGGGGGGCGAGGGCGGGGCGAGGGCGGGGGCGAGGGCGGGGGCGAGGGCGGGGCGAGGGCGGGGGCGAGGGCGGGGGCGAGGGCGGGGCCGAGGGCGGGGGCGAGGGCGGGGGCGAGGGCGGGGGCGAGAGCATAGGCGTGGGTGAAAGCCAAGGCGAAGACAAAAGCAAATGCGGCGGCGAGGGGGAGGGGAGGGCGAAGGCGAAGGCGAGTGCGAGTGGGAGTGTGAGGGGAGGGCGAGGGCCGAATAGCTGATCCCCATAATGACACACGTCGATCTCTTTCTACGATAGAATATGACTGAGCCTCGGAAGAGAACGTTTACAGTTGTCAGAAATGGCCGATTAACAAATAATAATAATAATAATAATAATAATAATAATAATAATAATAATAATAATAAAAATAACAACAACAATTATTATTATTATTTATTATTATTATTATTATTATTATTATTATAAAGAAATAGTTTTGACAGGAACAAGAAAGAACCTATGCTTGTTGATATTGCAGTACAATTGACACAATCTAAACAAATCAGAGGCCGAGAAAATGAATAATTATGAAGATCTTGTACTAGAAATAAAACAAATGTAGAAACTACAGAGAGTAACTTATCCACTAAGTGTACTTATCCACATGTTATTTCGGCTGAAGGTGTAAAAACAAAAAAATTCAGGAAAAATTTAAGAAATGGGATAACCTGAACGAATCCTAAATTACGGACAGAAAGCAGTCCTGCAAACATATCATATAGTTCGCAAGTTCTTGAACACAAATAAGACTCCCATATCGGTCTTTGGGGTCAGAGTGAAATAGCTCTCTTCAATGACCGAGCTCTTTCCTTATCGGGACAGGAATGTGTAAATCAACCCCAGCACAAGCTGCTGAGAATACCAAGAATATAACAACAACAACAACAACAACAGTAATAATAATAATAATAATAATAATAATAATAATAATAATAATAATAATATAATATAGGTGTCTCCTTCAATGCTGGGGCTTATGTCGCAGCTCTTCCTTCTCGCCACTATTCATTGCATTGATAAAGAGGAGAATTAAATCCTCATCCTTGTTTTAATCAAAAAGAACTATTAGCTATCTCCACCTCTAGGGTTTTTTCAGCCCATCCTTTACGCCACGAAGGGGATGCATATTCGACCATACATTCGACACAATACACTTGCGAGCTCCTCTGATGTGGGGACAGAAGAACGCGAGGCCCTCAACGACAACACAAATGTGAGAGACAAGGGACAAAGAACCATGCCCAAGACGGGACTCGAACCCGCGACTCTTCAGACCGAGGTGCTGAGTTGGCACACGCTCTTAGCCACACTTGCCATTCCGGTCGGCACGATTTGCTATTCTCTGGGAAAAATTCTATATTTAAATATGTTGACCGATTCTTTTAAAAGTGTGAATGTTATTATCGTACCTTATCTTACGTTATTATTAGACCTTATCCTTGAATAATATGACGCTTTTATTACTTGTTCAAAATTATAGGTTTCTAACAAGAACCAAAGAAGTCCAAAATTCCACATTTTGACTTATTTCCCCAGGTTATTCCCTACAACTGGCTCTGGCAACTGTTGGAACATTTCCTTTCGACAAGTGCCAAACGAATTCAAAAATACAAGGGGGGATCATAAATTCATTACTATGCATATCTACGCAATGACGTTTTTAATGCCTCCTGAAAAGGCTCAAATTTTAATTTTGTTTTTTTCTTGTAAGAAACCCTTGATATAATTACTTACAAGTCATTAAACAATAGTGACACTAAAACAAACGTACTCGCCCGTATTTTCACGCAAAACTACGCGAAAAGTACGCACATTTTCGAAAAATTATTCTTGACCTTATTTGAAAATCTATCTTTAAGGAACATATTTCATTAAGAAATAAAATCTAATATTTGTGTTTATGAAGACGCCGAAAATTTCTTTTAAACGTCCTTTACACTATCCAACAACTAAATTTAATCAAAAACGATGGAGTAATTTTTTTGAACATTTTGAGAATGTCCCAGGAGCTTCAGGTTAAGTACCTCCCCAAAATGAAAATATCGGTTTGAAATTCAAAGTATCGTGATATCAGTCAGATCGATTTTGGAGAATATCGGCTGAACAGTTAAGCCGCTAGAGTTTAGACAAACGTTTTGCCATCATTAGATTTTTCGAAATCAAGTACCCAAAAAAACATTAATTCTGACTTCACCAAGTATTATAGGATGTTTTCCCCCTAAATTTAACAACTGAATTTATCCATTCTTTTCGTTACCAAAACCCAAAAGAGTTTTTCTGCCGAATATTGGCCTTTTTCTTCTCACAGCATATATAATATATTATATATTATATATTATATAAATATATATATATATATATTTAATTATATATATTATAATATATATTATATATATATAAATATATTATAATAATATATTATATAAATAACATTCTCGCAACTCCGTAGCGAGAAAGTAGCAGTAGTAGTAAGATTGGCGTTAAGCATCTTTGAAAATTTCAGTGTTTCCTTAGAGCTCTTTCCGAGGGTCTTTGTCCGCTCTGTGCGCAAGGGCTTTGCAATCTTCCCTTTCGCCGCTGCCAGCGCCGCCGCCCTGTCGCGGCGCGTGGCGGTGGAGCCCTGCCATTTGCATAAGCCACTTGGCCGGAGCCGTTCCCGGTAAACAAGGTCGCAAGATGCTCGCGTAACGGCAAGGCTCGCCGCTCGATCGTCCAGGATACGAAAAACAACGAACAGGCCTCGTAGTACTGGCAATGGCCCCAGATAAATTGTGTAGAGGGCGGGTATGTAAATGTTGGAAAGTGTCGGTATGCAAATAACAATGCGGTTTGACGTTTATAGTCTGTCGGGTACAAACACGGTGGTATTTCGCAGTTTGCTACGGTTGTGTCGATCGGAAGTTCACGCATTATTTTCGTAATAGTTTAATGTAAATTATCTAAGTTCTCGCCTTTAGTACGCTAATCGTAAAGCAATTTAAAATTGTTCCTTTAATTGAACAAAAAAATGAATTATATCCTGTCGGTTACTTGCAGGCAGGTTCAGAGCTTTGTCAGGTAGTGCTTCAACTTACTGAGAGCGACTGCATTTTGACTCGCATATTCTCTGCTGGTTATAGCATCATCTTAGCTTTGTGCCCTGCTATTCAATCATCCTGTTTCACGAGCGTAAATGTAAGAAATGTAAATTTTCTTTTGTAATGTTATTTACTTTGGTAATAATATTTTTTGTCGAAATTACCTGATTAAATAGTTAACTATTACACTGGAGATGTATTAAACACGTTCTTTTCGCATAAAATATAAGGTAGGTCAATGCATTTACTGACGAAAAAAATTAATTGCATTGTAAAGTCCAGTTTCTCTGAACATTACGCAGGTCTACGAAAATGTTGCGGCGCACTAGTAGTTTATGCCACTAGTTTATAATGTTAATCTTTATTGCACGAGTACATGTTTTTAAAACGAGGGACGTTAGCGAGTTTTCAGATTTGTTTGAATGCAATAAAGTGACATTATAAACGATTTGTATACGATATATCTTGCATAATAGCATTATAAATTTATGAGTGAATAAATGTTAATTTTGGGAAACAACTTTATTGTGACGTCACAGGTATATGAAGTCAGTGCGAGAAAACAGTGGTCGCCTGATACGTTTCCCGCTATTTACACACGATTCCCTCGCTACGATTGGCTGAATGGGTTCTCACGCATTTATTTGTGCCTTAACCCGCAAATACGTCATAATCTGTGCCATAAGATTTTTTTTGACAGATTTCTTTAAGGAAAGGGTTGTTTATATTGCTGGAATACATAAACAAATTATGTTCTTTATGTCATATCGAATGCTCTAATTTAGAAAATGATACTTGATATGCTGTATCACGTACATATTCCACATTATATTCATTTGACATTATTTCCCTACTTAGAAATCGTTTGCAACAAAACCTATGGGATTTAATCTTTGGCTGCATTTCCAAACCAATATGTAGCATGTATCCATAACGACGTTGACCGCCAAAACGTGGCTCTGCTCCTTGCCTTCCATTGTTTATCAATCATTAATTTAATCAATTAATCCTATGCCGCAGCTCAACGCTACCGGCCCATTGACTTAATATGCGACAGGAGGTGTCAACCGAGTTACGTTGTCTTGTGGCAGTGGCCCCGGTTTACAAGTGTATCGTGTGTTTGCAATTTTCATTGAAGAAAAATGTAAAGTGTAAGTAGTGTTTTAAGAAGAGACTATGTGAAAAATCGGAATTGTTTTTGTTACATTTGTGGATGTGTGTTGATTAAGAAATAGAAAAGAAACATAATTCCAATGATAAAAAAAAAGTCAGTGTCTGGACTATTTTAAAGTAAAATTAAGGGTCCAAGACTAAACGTTCGTTCCATATCTCATTACTGTTCCATATGTCACACACACATACAAGAAACTGTATGTGTAACTGATGAATTGGATTTGAAAGTATGGTACAAGCACCGATATAGGGCCACGAGATACACCATGGGCACATATGTGAAGGTACGATGCCGAAATAGACCTACGCGATATTCGGGGTGAGGTAGATCTTCAAAGGGAACATTCCCAGAAGACCGACAGGGACCGCGTGAGTAGGTCTTAGCCGATAGCTTACTAGGCCGCCGATAGATAGCGCCTGGGACAAGGGTAATGCGAAATCATAAAGCTGGCCCCGATACAAGAGAATAGGAAACTAAAACGAGGAAGTCTTTGACATTTTGTAGCACCACTAGTTCTTTTCTGCGTAGAATAAAACCCGTAAGTGATATGAAAAAGTGGTTTCGAGAAGTATGTTCCAATCCTGTGTCGAAGAAAAAAATATTATTTCAAAGGCCTGTTCTTTTATTCTCGCAAACACATTCAAGAAAACAATCTTTCTCCGTTATTGTATTGCTACCTTGAATTTATTTTTGTATTTTATTATCAAAGGCTAATGACTACTTTGAAGTGTCGAAGTAGACGTCACTTCGCTTCCTTTTTTGTCGCGGAGTTGCAGGATTTCCACTTTCTGCTCTGGACGTTGCCAAGGCCTTGTGGACAGAGATGGAGTTTCGAGTCTCCGGCTGCTGTCAAGAAAGTGATGAAGCAGGATGCTCTTAACACACGTACAAAATAATTAGTACTCATGTTGTTGGAAACTAATTGGGTAGAGATACAGCAGAGAACTTGATTGACAGATGTCAGAGATCACTTCCCAGCTTGAATTGTCTTGTCAATTGCACAAAGACAGAACTGAAACTATAAGAATAATCTGTTAATCAAGTTACCACGATTTTTATATGTCTGTACGAAAATGATAAGTCGAAGCAGGAAAGAAAATAAGCAAAAAACAAGAAATCGTAGAGTAAAACAACGATGGCAAAGGCTTATGAAGTCTATTTGAAAATTGTCTGACCTTTAGAATGAACAGTAATGGAATCAGAGTTTTAATACAAAAACCTACTCTTGCGTTATATGGGTTTTGGATAGAAATTACAATTTTGAACATCGAAAATGAAATCCTTAATAAGAGTTGTGATGCACGTGGTAAATGTCTCCAATAATGAGAACTGCATTCTAGTTTGCCTAATGAAGGAACCTTCGATTCATAAAGTTGTTTTGTTAGCTTAGGCCTTTCCATATTACAGAAGTAAGCGAGAATGAATATAATGGATTACATCTGAGTTTTCATATTAGTAAACGTTTTTACATTTACTTTGTCGGTGCAATATTTTGTTCACTTACCTTCTAAAAATCTCGTACACTTTTTCTCAAAAAAACTGCTCACTGTCCGTTATTGACTGACAATCGAACCAGAGATAAGTGACACTCGTTTAATATTTATTTGCGACAAAGAATGTAATTTTATCTTTGACAAAAATAATGTTATTAGTATTATGCTTTCACATAATCTTTATGAACTTGTACAGTAAGATACTTGTTTTAAGTGGGTATTGCACATTGAATTAAATCCTAGCTTATTGTGGTAGTTTTATATTTTAAATATTTTTATCAAATTATTATTATTATTATTATTATTATTATTATTATTATTATTATTATTATTATTATTTAAGATTATTATCCTATTGTGATAATTGTAGAACAGCATTGTCACCAGTGGCAAGAGAAAATTGATTGGATGAACATAGTCGCTATCTAAGAGTCATTATGTGTTATATTTCGAGTGGAATAAAAAGAGATGTGGGGAGACCTAGTTGCTGGTGGAAACGTATTGCCAAATATATCTAAAAGGTCTTATGTGGTTAGAAACAAACTGACGTTTAATGGATACTTCCACCAGACATTACTTTATTTCCAACTCTACAAACCCTTTTAAATAATTGAACAAAATAATATAATTATTGGGGTTAATGAAATATGACTTATACATTATGTCAAGAGATCGCTAAAGCCAAATGCCTAGACTCTGAAGTGAAGAAGACAATTTTCCATAAATTATCAAACACGTTCGTAATATTGTATTTGACATAATTAGTAAATAGTAATTATGAACAAACTCGGTGGTTGCCACAGAAAGTTTGTGAAAATCCATATCGATGAGTAAATAGAAATAAAATTCCACAATAAAACTTTATTGAGGATTTCCCAAATGAAGTGAGAGAAAAAGCAAAATTATATTGAACAAGTCAAAACCAAGGTTATATTGAATAAACCACATTTATATAAATGTATAAAATATCTGAATTCTTGTGATTTCATCGTAATAAAAAACCCATAAAAGTTGCAACAGACAAGTACAAAATACGCACTACATGGGCATTCACCTCCTCCACCCTTCCCCCGGAAATATTATTTCTTGACCTGCAATACTTATTCTTTAAGTCTAATAATATGAAGAAGGTTAGCAAATTCTGGTACAATTCACACGAATTTAATTAAAGAAAAAATACAGAAATAATATTTCATAATAAAATTAAAAGAAGTAAGATTTTTGTGCAATTAAATCTCAACGCCTAATGTTAGGAATATTAGAATCATAATTCCCACGTAGTACCGGGCCTATTATGCTGTATTGCAGAGCCCAGGAACATTTCGAAGTTGGGTTTCACTATGAAGAAATTTCCATTTCTAGATTATTCCCAAAGTGAAGAGTTTTCGCTCGGGTACAGCTAGTGATTCGTTAGTACTCTTAAAAAATATTACTCGAACATAATTTCTTCCAAGTGCACCCTGAGAGTTCGATCCACACGATGGGCGTGAAGGATGTAGTTCACCGCTATCCTGCAGCGTGGCGGCACTGTCTGCGACACGCGACCGCATTCTGTCGGCCACAACGCGAAGCTACGAACGCACCATTCATTGTGGCGCACACTTCGAAGGCAAAAAGCTTCCGTTGGCATATTAGCCGAAATTTACAATAAAATGCACACATAGCTTTCCAACTCAGCTATCCTTCACATATAAAATATCTTTCAGAAACAAAATAGAACACGACTAGGAGCATAAATACTTGATAACTTTCCAATTTTAAGAAATTTCTTCAACATTACATATTATTCATAGTTCAACGTTCGTAGAGAGAACACATTCCCCAAAAACATTTCTTTTTCCTTTCTTAGCTTACAGCTAAAAATCGTTTTCCTATTTGTAGTAAATCACTTTCTCTAACACGCTGTTTTGTAGGTCTTTGATACGGAAAATTCGATTGACCGCAAAACGTCAATCCTTCCGTCTCTGTGACTGTTCACTACGCTAAACGCTCTAATTCTTCTGGCGAATTTACTCAATATAGATATTCATCGAACAATGGACTCGATGCTTTGCGAATTTTTTAGAACAGATATTTTAAGGCACTAACAAAGTTAGTTTGAGTTAGCCCCTGTTAGTTTTCACGTAATGTAGTGTGAAATATAGACAATTCTTGAATTTTCAAACAATTTTTTCTCAAAACCGGCTCCAAATTTTTCTTTAAATATTCTCTTCATATCAGTCAAGAGACGATAAAAAATTAAGTGCTATTCGCATTTCCGACAAACTTTATATTTCCCGAAATTGCAATAAAAAATATTAAAATTTCCAAAGTAGAATATTGAAGATAGAGATTCTTCTTTTAAACACCGTCTGTTTTAAAAAATCAGCTCTTTAAAAAGATCTTGTACAATTTTTTTAAGAAAACGAGTCGGTTTCGATTAATTACTGTTTAAAATGAATGCAAATTTTTTTTTTAAATCTTAAAAGAACACTAATTATTTTTTCCACGGAGAGATCATGGGTCGCTTAAAAGAATAGCGAAGGTTTAATTTTCGTTGAACTTTCTCAATTTTCGGAAATTGCAAATTTAGAAAAAATGCAAGAAAGTATATGCTGTTATAGCTCCACTAGTTACTCTCTTGTATGTATGGAGTTATATACGAAGTTCATGGAATGCTATGTAATGTTAAGGAAAATCACTTCCGATATTTGAGAAACGCTGAAATCCATATTTTCTAAAACTTTTGCTAAGTTGGCGATGGAATTTTGCATACAGAACCAGGTTAAAATCTTGTATCATGCACGTCGAATTTACATTGTACTATTGGGGACCGAGAAATGGAGAAATGAGAAGAAAGTAAGTGTTTTTTATGAAATAATATTTCCTTTATACAATGTATTAATATTACATAAAATGATACTAAATCATTGTATTAACTAATGTAGGCTGTAAATATTGTTCTACGAAATTTTCTTTGCAACTTTCCTGACGTAAGGTTGTCGCGGCAGCCGTCGTCTGCATCGAGGAGGCCGCAGGTTCCAGTCCTGCGTCGGCATAGTCGTATTTGTGATGGTCACTTCACATATCATCATCCTGTTACCTCATAATTCACAATTCAAGACGTAACAACCTTTCTTTACCGATAGGATACAGCTGAAAAGCTGATCCCCATAGTTACATACGTCAAATATTGGAGCGTGATTGGAAATGGCCGATACGTAAGTACTAATAATAATAATAATAATAATAATAATAATAATAATAATAATAATAATAATAATAATAATAAAAAAGTCGATCTGGATAGCAGAGATCGCTAAGGCAGTGGCGATCTCGGACGGAAGGATCGCGGGTTCGAGTTCCGACTCGGGCATGAGTGTGTTTGTTTATGCCTGTGTGTTTGTGAGGTCCATTCATTCTTCTTCTTTTTCTTCTTCTTCTTCTTCTTCTTCTTCTTCTTCTTCTTCATCATCATCATCATCATCACTCTATATCCTATTCCCCAGGACCAGCAATCCTGGAGGATAAAAACTGGATACAGCATAATGCTGATCTTACCAAAAACGAGTCACGTCCACTTGCCACGGGCTAATTGTAAACGAGCCTCGGTAAGCGCAGGTGTATATCCGCGTGGTCCTAGGCGGCCAATTTGCGACCCAGAAAATGATGTTGATAATGATGACCAGTGCGCACCACAACTTCCACCACGAACGCCATCTTATCAATCTTCGTTCATCTGACTTGGAGTCAGCTATCATTACTGTTCGCTAGTCTTGGCAGCGCACAGTGTGTAATTTCAGGCATCTAGCTCGTAAAAAATAATTTTTTCGACCCGGTTCTACACATTTTTGGAGTTGCTCACACTATTCTCCAATATCCAGAGCATCTGGCAACACAGTTGGTTTAATGTTTGGGATCGCCTTAGCTTCGTTGAAATCCTTGGATTGTTTGGGTTCGGAGAACGTCACTGCGCGCCCTCACCAAGAGTTGCATACTGCACCTTTTCAATACGTGTTCTCAGGGGGGTCCGCTGCAGAAGTATTCACGTCTTTGCTGAATATCATAGCGTAAGGTACGTACTTTGCTATGAAACTTTCATATTTCATATTTTGATTGCAGAACACATCATTACACGTTTTTGAATATAAGATAGTAACATTTCCACAAAATTCTTTGACTTCATTTTTGTCGAGATATATAAAAAAGTTACACGGAGTTACAGCGGGAAACTGGCTCATTTAATTTGTTTTATTACCCATTTATAAAATACAGTTATTTCCAACTGCTCGCAATTGCCCCAATTCCAGAAAATAATATTTTTCAGAAACGATGCAGACCATCGGAAGACGTGATTTGTTTGCCGTGTTGCGAGCTTGTGCTAGTGCACAGCAAAATGAGGAAGTATAGCGATTCATTATAAAAAAAACTTTTGTTTACAAGACTGCTCAGATGATGTATCTAAGCTGGTTGAGACCATCATTAATGTATTTTTTTCGTCATGTCTCCCTTATATTCTTGAATTCGATGTTTTGAATGTTAGTTGCACTTTGCATATAGTTTAGATGTGAATAAATGGGCCAAATGGAATGACAGTGACAAAGAGAAGGCGGAAATAAGGAAAAAGGAAATATCAAAAAATTCAATGTAGAAATGTGTTTGGTGGTAAATATACCTTAAAGACGTCCCGGGACCACAACTGACGGATGCACTTCCAGACGTTTTTTTTAAGACTGCTACTGTCTGTGCAACCATCAGGAATTAATGAAAAGTTAATAAGTAAATTTAGAGTTATTTTAGAAACACTGTCATCAGGCTATGCTATTGATGAGCAAGCATTCAGTGACTACATTGGACAAAATAAGTAGAGAGCTTTATTTAAACTTGTACGGTTGGTTTCATATGCCAGTGACTGTTCACAAAATGTGTGCTTCCAATCGGACAACTTTCTGAAGAAGCGCAAGAGGCTAGAAATAAAGACAATAGACATTTCAGGGAAAAATTTCACCAGAAAATCATCAAGAATAAATTCGAATCTCGATCAACTTCACAAACTGCTGATATCATCTGATCAATATATTACCAGCTTAGGAAAATCCCATAAACCGAAAACGCATGATACACCACGCGAAATCATGAAATTGTTGTATGATACAAGTTCTCTGGAAGACAAATGAAAAAATCTAACATAACTAGGTCAGTTTACGTATTTAACTTACTTACTCAATGACAAAATTGTCGAGACTGCATGCGTTATTCTGAGGGGCAAAAGTTATATTTACAGTTCACAATAAAAACAGTCTGAATGCTCATCATTTACTCAGAAAACCAATTAAAACCGAGAAGTAGTTAGTAGTAGCAAATGCTTAAATTTTACAAAATTACAATATAAATTTTAAAAAATTATACATTAAAAATTAAAATGTTTAAAATAAACATACTATATAATAAGAGAATAAATATTTTAAGCCTGAAACATATATTTAAAAAATTACAAATTGATAATGAGATGAAAATCGTGGATAAAACGAACGTTATTCTTTATAAAACATGTGTTCAATTTGAAATACTTCGCATTTTGTATGTAATTTACTTAAAATTGGTAGAAATAATAAACGTATGTCACTGGAACTTCACATACTTAAAGAATGCCTTAAAAGAAGTACCATACCAAATTTTATTGAGATATGTGCAATAGTTTCCCAGGTATTAGTTTTTACGAGCTAGCTGCTCGAAATTACACACTGTGCGACGGAAGCCGTGCCCACGCAGGCCGCCCTCGACCCAGCGCGGCAGGTGGGCATGTAGCCTGGGTACCCACGCCCTGCCCGGCGGGGCCGCCGCCACCGCGCTGCTGCCCACGGGCTCCAGCACCCACCGCCGCAGCTGGTGTGACGCAATGGTCTCCTGGCGGAGAACATTCATTGCGCAGCTTCTTCTCGCTATGATCTACGCGCTTTTCTCACGCGCTCTTCGTCGTTTATGATACCACCTCTCTAAAGGGAGTATCATTCCACCCTTCGACTTGAAAAAAACCAGAATCTCTTCCGATATTAGAATAACAAATCTATATATATTAAACTGTATCTAATATATATAGTTAGTTCGAATTTATTTTCTATTGAGAACCACTCAATACAACTATATAAAATACGAAATTTTGTAGAAATTAGCTCAAATGGCCTTATTAGACAGACAGACAGACAGACAGACAGACAGGCGGGCGGGCGGGCGGGCGGGCGGGCAGGCAGGCAGGCAGGCAGGCAGGCAGGCAGGCAGGCAGGCAGGCAGGCAGACAAACAGACACACACACACACACACTCACACACACGCACGTGTTTTAAAACAATTATTTATTCTTGTTCGATTTTACAGTCTTTTAAGGGTTGAAATAATATACATCCAATACCTAAAAAGTAATGTGAACAATCAGGGGAAATTTTAATGAATACAATAATTGTTCGGGCTTGATAATTTATATTTCGTCTGACTGAAAACAAGCAATTATACACATTCACGCTGTGTTCAAAATTGTCTCTTATGTCCTTCTAAGTTTCACAAAATTCAACCACTCTGACAGAACTGGGCGACCCAATTGTTGCCAGGAAAGGACACTGGTAATTTTACTAGAACAAGCTCAGACAGGACCAGCGGTTAGCACTGAGAGCACCACCTACTGGATGTCACTGTCGACCTGTGAGCCACGAGTGAAGGGAACAACCAGCACTTCAGATCTTCGTAGGCAGAAAATGTTTATAATTTACTTTAAACTTTCTTTATAATTTACTTTTAAAATAAATTGTATTATAAGAGAAAATAAAAATATATATTAATTTGCAATAGTTTATTGGATGAACAGTGCAATATATTATTTTACCGCGAATTTTTTGTGCTGCATACGAAATGAGTTATCGTTTATGGTTGCAGCAAGCGATTCTCTTTTTCCTGTCAGTCCTGGGGATGCCACGCCAGTTGATGCATTCATTGCACGAGTTAGATTAGTTGCAATGCAATTTATTTTGATAATTAAAATTTTGTGGATTGTAATCGACCCTGCAGTTAGATACGTTTGCAACCTTTGCTCGTATCACGAGCACAAGTATTTTGATACTATCTTCTACATTCACTTCAATTTGGTAATGCATCGCACAATTTTCATTAATAACGTAAGACTAACTGCTGCCGAGAAATATTGGTGATTCTCGCAAACTAAATTGATTTCATGTCTTTTGTAATACAACAACACTGGATCTATTGTCCTCTAAATTTTATTAATTCATTGTATATTTATTGTGTATTTCATACGACAACATAATTGTATTTCGTAAGAAGTATATCGTTGCGAGATGTACTTTCATTATTATTGTTCCAAGGCTGATCAATTTTCAAATATACGTTGCCATAATAATACTCTCTTGACATTAGATTTGTTGTATGCTTCATATGGCAACGTTGATTGTATTTCATAACGAGTCAAGTGTTTTTTTTTAAAAAAAATTTATACGTTTTCATTTTAACGCTTTCTCAAAGATTATATTAATTGTTTAAACTCTGTTTATGACTATTATTCATCGTAGTGGAACCTTGTGATGCATGTTTACCAAGCCTGAGCTCTTTGAAGAATGAGCTTGCAAAATACAGTCCATTTTAACTTTATCTTAATTTCATTACTTTAATTGCACAATCCAACAATTACAAGATAATTGCTTAGGGAACTCCATGTAAAGACCTCTAAACCTTGATTAAAATTTGTTTGAAAAATGTATGTATTATGAGAGTTTAAAATGGTAACTATAGAAACAACTGTGCTGAATACAGTATAAATATTTAAAAAAGTAACTTTTTGTTACATTTAATTTGGCAGGTGGAATTCGATGGCAACTATGAAATATTCTTTGCCGTTCACAAGGTCGCATATGAATTTGCATAAGATATTGTCAATTATTGCATTCATTTGATTTTGTTCAGACGAGCTTATATGTTTTTGACTGTAAGGCTTAATTCTTCGCTGAAAACTATGTAATATAACTGGGATATTGTTTTAGCATTTGTGGAAAAACTTATTTCAAAAATCTGAAAAGTTTTAATTTTTTATGCATATTTTTGTGCATATTATAAATAAATATTCAAGTTTTTACTTTTTCATTAAGACCAGTAGGTATAACTGAACATTTTTTCTCTAAGGAAATATCTTGGAGAAAGCTTTTTTAAAGTTTGTTGCAATATTAAGCACATTAAATATATATCATAAACTCATTATGTCTGTAAAAGTAAGAGTACATTAACGTAATGTGAAAAGACACGTCTTAACGGAAGAGTGTCCTCCCATATAAACCAATGTAGAAATAGAACCATCGATGAAAGTGCTCTGGATTATGTGGACATTAAGGTAAGGTGTTCAGCAAGTTCCATTAGCAGAGC
The DNA here is from genome assembly GCA_964035755.1 of Teleogryllus oceanicus. Taxonomy (NCBI): domain Eukaryota; kingdom Metazoa; phylum Arthropoda; class Insecta; order Orthoptera; family Gryllidae; genus Teleogryllus; species Teleogryllus oceanicus. The sequence continues at coordinate 44,634,337 of CAXIVR010000007.1, read as the reverse complement.
GATGGAACAGGCGACGTAAATTGAAAGACGACGGAGTTATCTTTCATTAAAAGCCATTGTATCCTTCATCGATAACGCCAGGTTTTTGAGCTTCTATTATGGATTTCGATGCAACGATAACCGGATGTTAGTACATACGTAATATTCTTTTAGTGAATGAATTATCATTACAACGTAAATAAACAAAGAAAGATAAAAAACCGAGGGATGCTTTTCTTGGTACACAACTCACTGTGCCAGGGGTTTGTGCTGGTTGCGTGGAGGTAAAACCGGTAATTGAGATACTATCGTGCATTGATGGATCGCGTGTTCCATGCGCATCACAAAGTAAATATCAGGAAGGAGGAAATGCGGGACTCTTTACTGGACCCGCTACGCTCAACCGGATTACATAGGGAACAACCGAGATTCGCTTCTCTCAATTCTGGAGACAAACGATGTGTGAATCGTCTATGGGACAGTGGATATTGCTTCTTTACAGTTGTTTGATCGTCTGTGAAATGCATGTAATGTTGAAAGTTCCGGACGAGGTCCCAATTTGGTTCTCCGTGACCACTACATTATTTCGTTCCGAATCTGCAATTATAGTGGCGGATGTGGTTTCGTATGAGTTGAATGCATTTTTTAAACATTTGCACAAGGGGTCCGTAATAATTTTGTGCCCGAGAAACATAGGCAATTTGGCACAAGAATCTAGCTGGTATATGCTTCAAAATACATCGCATATTTTGCGTCGTGCGGAAGACGTGTTGATACTATTGAGTGGTAAATCACCAATAAAAGAACTCTGGTCTGTTTTGGATGTTCTCAAAGATAGTGTTTCCTGGTCTCCTAGAGCTCGCCATCTTGTTGTAGTTCCAAGTACCAAACTGTCACGTAGAGCAGTGCTACACTTATTCCATGAACTCTGGGACCACAATGTGGCACATTCAGCGTTTGTTGTTAGTAACGGCCCAACTGCTGAAGTCTATTGGTGGCATCCGTGGGCCCCTGGAGGCTTGTGCAGCGGACCTACCGAAGAGCGAGTCTTCCAGAGGCAGGTAATACAAGAGGACCTACTCCAAGGTTCAGCTCTTCCTGACGTTTTCGGCCGCATGCATCTTGCAAACTTAGGAGGATGCGAGTTGGTGGCCGCTGTAGACATCTGGTCTCCTTATACAATCGTGGACGAGAACGCAACCGACGGGGAGATCGTGACCGGATTCCTTGATGGCTTAGAAATTCGACTACTGAGAACAATAAGTGAAGTGATGAATTTTCAATATACCTATTTACCCATGAACACTACGGATTGGGTGTCTCCAACCAATTTTACAATCTCAGGAGAAGCGAATGTTTCCTTGGGGTGCGTGAGTAGCTACCCTGAGTCGTTTGCGGAGTTAGATCCAACGGTAACGTATTGGGAAGATGGTGGTCTTTGGTTCGTGCCTCACCGCGGGTTTGCTTCGCGTTGGAAGAGCTTCATTCGCGTGTTTTCCGTACGTTTGTGGACAGCTGTGATCCTCAGTTTGTTCGCCACTACTGCTGCTCTTACCTCTGCTCGGCATCTTGTATCCCATGCTACCCACATGGCGCAGTGTGATTTTGTGAAAACATCTCCGGATTTATACAGACTAGTGCTCAGCCTTGTAGGCTGGCCGGGACATAAGCTCCCTAAGAGTGCTTCCAGTCGCTCGGCGTTGCTTGTGTGGATCTTTAGTTGCATCGTGATCAATTCGGCTTATCAATCATGCCTCATTGGGTTCCTCGTCAATCCTGGATATGCCACACCCATTTCCAATGTGACGGAGTTGGCGTTTAAAGGATTCGACTTTGGATTTGAAGCGGAGTGGTTGGAATGGTGGCAGATACTCAATGATTCCAGTATCCTGCCAATACTCCAACATGCGATCCAATGCGAAAACGTGACAGAGTGTTTGGTAAGGATGGCGTACCACCATAATATGGCAGTGCCGGTGGAAATGTCGTACGTAGACTTTAACATGCCGTATTGGACCCGAGAAGGACTAGTTGAACCCATAGGAGAGAAATTTGGTTTGTTTTTCGTCGCAATGTATTTGGCAAAGAACAGCCCTTTATTGGATGCTTTCAATATGGTGATTAGCGCCCTGGGTGAAGGAGGTGTACTGCTAATGTGGTGGGAAGATTTGTTATGGGAATCGCGAAGAGGCCAACTGGATGCAGACAACCCGGTGGCACTCGACGCCGACCACCTCCAAGGGGCATTCTATTTACTGCTTATGGGATTAACCATTTCATGTCTAGCTCTCATCGTGGAGCGAATCATCTACAGTCGGAGATTTCTTAAGGATTCATTAAGGAACAAAAAATCAAGAACTCTATTTTTCAAGAGATCTACTACAAACATTTTCAACGTTCAAAAACGTCCGTTAAAGAAGCAAAATCCAAAATTACCATTAACTATTCACTACATGTAATACAGGCGAAGAAAAATTATGTTGTCATGAGAACTGCGTGTGAAATTTAGGGAAATTAAGTAAATCATTTTAATTTATAGTGATAATGAATAATAAGTTAATATTATTATTTTTGAAAACGTGTTTTTAAAAAACTATGAGAAATTCTACAATTCCACAATGAATTCAAAATGATACAATTTATTTATTTATTTATTTATTTTACGTAAAAAAAAAACAGTTAAAAACTGCGTATGAAGTGCTATGGGTTTTAAAATTCCCAACATATATACTTAAATTTTGAATTTTGAAAGGGAGAAAAAAAAACAAAAACTCCCATGTGGTAAAATCTATTTTCAAGGATAAATAAGCAATAAATTTTGAATTTATTGCTTCACATTGCAACAAAGTATGGGAAATGTTTTTAATCAATGTAGTATGTGCCAATGAGAGTCGTAGTCTTCAAAATATGTATACATGTCTTCCCATTCTTCATTATGCCGTATGTTGTTATGAGAAAAATATTAATGTTACAACTTCAGTAACTTATTTAATGACTGAAGACCATTATTGTAGTATGTTTTGCAAATTACAATGAAGAGAAGCCTAGAATTTTATATCTTTCTTTTAACCTTCCTTGTGCGATCCTATTACGTGATTTGAATCACTCGGAGATCTGAAGGAAACATGTTCCTTCCAATGGGCAGATACATTATTACTCACTTCCAAATGTTTAAGTGCTATTAAGAAAGAGACAAGTTATTCATGTAACTGAAGTAATATTAACATTTTTAGAGGAGAAGTTTATTTATTTCACATTGTGAATAAGCATTCTATTGCCATGTTTGAATATTACCGAAGAGAAAAAATGCGAGGGAACAAAATTTATACCAGTCTAGAACACTTTTCGCGTTTAATTCCAAGATATCAGACTCAAATTGTAATATGGTGATTTATATCTAATTATAAACATAATTAAATATGCATATTAATATATTAATAAATAAATAATTTTGTAGTGTGTGTTCCAAAATCGCTGTCGGATTTGAATCACAATATTGGTGCAGCACCCTCTCCTCACAGTGGAGAGGGTGTTGATTGGTGTCAATGCAATGGCGCAGCTCAGCCCGTTTTTGGCTAATTAGGGATGCGCGCGCATACAGCTAGCGATCCTGACGGAGACCAAATAACACCACGAATAGCTGCTACTGAAGTTTACGGATTTCTTTGTGAAATTGCGTTTATTAAGAGCTGGTTACAAACTTAAGAGATAATTCGTATTTGTATTTCCTGACCTCATGGTTTCATATTCCTAGTATTTCAAGGGTAAGTCATTGAATTACACGTAAAAGTATTTCAAACCAACGTTGTAACCTTACATTTGACATTTATCGGAACATATTTGATGTGTACCAACTGTATTCTAATACTTTTCCAGTTAACACATTAATAATAATGCGTGGGCCGAAAGGGACGCACTGTTCTGCAAATAAATGCAGTAATAATGAAGGAATAGTTAGATAGCATCAAGAGCAGCAATATAAGGATTAGTTATGTTGTATATTAATTTTCCAATAGACCTAAAAAGGCAAGAGGGATTTTTTGTTGTTACTTCCTGACTGAAATATTATTATCTTGAATACACCATTATTTACTACTTAGATTACTTACATTTCTAAACATTTTCATGAAAAGTGTAGAAATACTTGTTCTCCTTCACGATTCCACTATTTCTCACTTTGAATGGACAATATTCATTAAATTTAAATCATTTCTTTCTTTAGAAATTGTTCAAAACTTTAACACGTGTTTTAGTTGTATGAATAAGGAAATTAAAATAGTATAGTAAATATTTCCCGTTGTGGTCATATGTAGCAGAACAAAGCTGTATTAAGACTGTAGTATCGAATGTAATCGGCGTAGTATTTCTTGATCGCCACGCGGATCGCTAGAATCGCTGACCAACGCGACATCATAGAGCATTTAACACGTTTCTATTTATTTATTTTACGTCAAAAAAACAGTTAAAACTGCGTATGACGTGCTATGGGGAAAAGTGAATTGTGTGCACATTTTCAAAATTCTGTGATCCCTACACTAAGTCATATACTACTTAAATTTTGAATTTTGAAAGGGAGAAAAAAACAAAAAAAAAACTCCCATGTAATAAAATCTATTTTCAAGGATAAATAAGCAATAAAATTTGAATTTTGAAATGGAGAAAAAAAACTCCCATGTAATAAAATCTATTTTCAAAGATAAATAAGCAATAAATTTTGGCTCTTATTACTTCCTGCCGCGACAACATGGAAACGATAATTTGAATAATTGTATTTCCCGCTGAATTCTAGAAGACGTGCACAGAAAATGAAGTTACATTTATGTCCAGAAGCAAAACAAGGGGCCATCTCAGCATTTGCTCAATGGATCAGGGAAACTGGACGAAAAACCTGATCGAGATGGTTTTTTTTCAATTTATTTATTTTTTATTTTATTTATTTATTTTACGTCAAAAAACAGTTAAAACTGCGTATGACGTGCTATGGGGAAAAGTGAATTGTGTGCACATTTTCAAAATTCTGTGATCCCTACACTAAGTCATATACTACTTAAAATCTTTCTGTATACTACGCATACTGTATTGAATCTACTATATCTCATATACTATTTGAATCAAGGGACTCCTGGTCTAGGGCGCTTTAATGTCCGACTTCCAAGCCCATGCAGTAACGCAAACGGTAAAGTACTCTCGCAGAGTTAAACGTTCAGATAAAACTAGTTCGACCCCTGCAGACATTCCGTAGTTTGTAATTCATACTTTTAAAAATAAAAATAGCTTCATGCTGGATACCAACTTCGAAGTATTGTGGAAGTCCGTGCTGGGAAGTGAAAGTACCATTCAAAAATACAATAGAAGGTTGAAAAGGTTTCATTGTGTACATTACGGCACAAAAAATCTAAGTCTTGCCCCTTCAGGGACATGTAAACCTGTTTTATGGTTTACTACTTCATTACTGTGTATTTATGGACCTGAAACAAAACATGTACTGGTTTTCTTAATACTCTTGCGGGCCCTTTGAATCCTTTATGCCCGCTCCGGTACCGACGCAACCAATAACAAGTGCTCTTGGCTGTCCGGGTGACGCCCGGGAGAAGGCTGTGTTACGACGTTGGGTGGAGACCATGGAAGATAGTTGAAACGTCGGCATCACAGTGCTCGAAGTGACATCACCCGAACAGTCAAACCGAGAACGGTGGCTCAGTGCATCAACTGATGTCACTACAGCTTCTCTGACCGGGAGGTCCTAGGTTCCAGTCCCGACGACCGCAGGATTTTCGACACTAGCTTGTGAGCTAGGTCGAATTCAGTCGCTGTCTAGAGGCCGGCTGCTCTGATCGGTAGTTTTCCGTGGTTTCTCCGATCAACACCAGGCGAATGTTGGAGCAGTACCCTAACAAACGTGCAACGAACCGCGCGCGATCTTTCCTTTCTCTTTCTTATCCTGTCCTCACCCCTTACACACACACTTACACTAACATGCATTACACTACCACATATTCCTGGAGACCGGTCGGGAGCTTAGGGCTTGTCCCGGCTGGGGCGGTGCCCCGCTGGTGGGAGAGTCCTGGTTAGGGGGAAACCCCGCTAGCCAACGGTAGGTCGGTGCCGGATCTCGCCATCCGGCGGGGGAAGATCACCGCCATCTCCCGAGGGGGGAACATGCACTACACTTACGGGACTAACGACCTAAGCTGTTGTCGCGCCCGTAATCTCTAACCAGCCAACCAACCAACCAACTTAAAAGTTTTGACATCTCTGGTCTAAGGATAGATTCCCGATGGCGATACCGTCCCCAGTGGGCACAGGAACCTTCCATGGGGGCGGTGGGGAATCTAGTGGCAAATGTATGTGGGAGGGGAGAGCGTCGGGGCAAGCTATGGGACTATAAATACATGAAGGTGCCCTGACCAACCTCTTCCGTGTTTAGCAAGTGAAGCCAGTCCGCCATATTGGTGGGTCCAAAACACGACTGTCAAACCAATACCTTTTGTTACTACAGGTCTAACAACATGCCATTCGATGCTTTCTGGAAAAGTTGTAAAATTTGATGGAACTGAGAATTCCATACGATGTTTCATCCCCACGACAAAGTTCTATCAAAATCGTGTTCTTGAAAATGAGCTGAACATAACCTGCTACAATTGCTAGGCTGCAAATTGTCTCTTCGTACAGCTCTAATTCACAATGCTCTTCTCTTTGGGTCTGCAAGAAATCTTTAAGAAAAATTTACGGAACTTAACAAATAACTAACAAAGTTACTTAATGTTGCAAATTACATGGAGTAGCTACATACTTGTGGAAAGTAATTTTCGGTTTCCCCGTACGGTTTGTGCAGCCGTTAGCCACATAAGTAACTACAACGAACTGTTATAAAAAGCTAGCTATTCTGAACAAGGCCGTGTTCAGTTCTGATACCAAACATCAAAACTGAACACGAGCACAGTTACAAGACACAGAGTACTCACATGAAGTTTGTCTTTGCTACATGCTTTCCGACCTCGCTAATATGGTGGAGGTGGCTTCAAGTTTGTGATGTCATGCCATTCTCCTATATTCATAGCTCCATGGGGCAATCAATAGCGGCCATAGTGCAACTACCCTATCAGAACTGAAATATTTATTAAATATTTTTTGTAATATTAAAAATAAGTATAAAATATAGTTTACAAAAATTGTTTTCAGAAGCGGAGGTAAGATCACATTGGCAGTCGTCCAATATTTTTTTATTGTTTCCTAAAAGTTTCGAAACTGAAAGAAAGCGGGAATCTGTGTATAATACCATACATAAGTTTTCTCAATAGAAAGAAATTACTATTTGCATTATTTTATTTGTTGATACTAATGGTGCTCCAGCAATGACAGTGCCTCATAAAGATTTCATAACGGATTTAAAACCAGAAGTACCAACTGCACTTGCTTACATCGTATTATTTATCATCAGCATTTGGTTGCCAAAAGTTTGTATGAATGCCTGCATACGTCACCTCATTACGTTATATGAGCAATCAATAAGATTAGAAGAAAAGTTCTTTAAAAGTGTTGGTCAGTATCGTTTTTTCAATCTATGTACTGGAATTCCTTGAAAACGGAGATGAGAAAGTACGCGAAAACCTGATTCTATAAAAACATAACATTAATTATTTGACAGAAATGCATGAGGTTGAGTTGAATTTAATTTTAAAAAATGTTTTAGCTGTTTTTTCGGGAAAACCTCTGTTTACTCGAAATCTAGGTAGAGGTGAATAGAAACAGTTTCTCACATTATCAGTAATCTCTGCAAAATAGGATGATTTACGTTATGCTAATTATTGGACTTCATGTTCATTTTATGAAGTCTTTCCAAAGATTTTTAAATACAAGTATAACGATTTGGGTTTTGGGGTCCTTTCGCCAAAGCAGATTCTGAAATTCAGCAAATTTGGAGGAATTCGTAGAACTCACAACTAACGATGAACTGAAAGAAAAATTCAAATATGGATACCAAAAGTTTTGTCTTCAGAAGTTAACACCAGTTCCCAAGACAGGATTGTTGGAAGTAATACAGAAATGTTTAATTGAATTTCCTTCATCCTATATGGCTGGGCGTGGGTTCATTGCAGTAGCTAATTTACTATCAAGAAAACAATCTACTACACATCTCTGAAGTTAGTGATCTGCAATTGATGTTAACAAAGTTGGAAACGGTTATTAACATTCATTACACTCAAGCCTCATCCATCTTATTAGTTTTTTATTTATTATAATTTTATAATTTTAATATAATTCTAATGTACACTTGGCTTATAATAATAAGGTTGGCTGCCGTATTTTTCTTTAAACTTTATGAATTTAATAGATAAATAAAAGAGATAGATTAAGTACAGATAATATGCAAGAATAGTTTCATATTCCATAAAAAATAAGTATTATGGTGTTGTGGGCGTTTGATTTTTCTTTTTCTTCTTTTTATTTTTGAGGGGGTCGTGGATCAGAAAAGGTTGGGGTCCTCTTGTCTACGATAATCCTCAAGGCGCCTTTTATTGGATTAACGAGGGTTGAACCGACTTTTTCATTTTTACATGTCTTACAGCTAATGAGATTGCTATTTGCGATCTCTCTTTCATTAATTATATCATTTAATGCATATCATTGAAATGTGTATGAGATCTTATTTCACATTTACTCTGTCATTCATTTCATCTCCTCTTAATTATACTTACCTAACAGGCTAAAACTTCGAATGGCATACTAAAATAATCAATCTAAGCTTTCCGATTATTTCGAGTGTCAGACAAGTTCATTCAATTTTCATTCAATCCCGTGCTCTGCTACGAACTGTTAGTTATATGATATGAGTGTTAAGGAAAACGTTTCCTCAATTCCGAAGAAACAAAAATCGAATTTTTACTCTAATCTAATACCGTCAATCTTGTATATACTGTGACGAACCAGACATCCTCCTCAGGTTATTAATATAATCTATATTAATATTTGTTAAATATTATGTTGATAGTTTCATTATGTGCATCTAGAAGGGGGTGAAGTCAATGCATCCACGGTGTCGGGCGACAGAGAAATAAACAAGAGCGGAAAGGATGAACATACACAGTACGACGACATACCGGAAGAGGGAAGCAAACCTCATCGTAATAAAAATTAGAGGTGCTACAGAATGTAACAGACTTTCTCGTAGTATAGTTTTCTAATTTTCTTGGTGTCCACTGCGTTTACAGTTTTACCCCATCATCTTACCAGCTGGCATCTATCTCCACCAAACACATTTTTTTCATATTTTCCCAATTTTTCAGTGTCCTAATTAGAGAACTGATATATTACTTTATGAAAATTAAAGAAGAGTAAAACCTCACGGTAAACGGCAATTTTCACTGAAAAATTAGAGCGGTTTCGAATGGATAGTGCTAATTGTAGTGTTCAATATTACATGATTCATGTTAAGTTCATTTTAGTGTATCCTTTTTTGGTTAAAAAATTACACAAATGTAATTTTTTTAATATCTCTCACACCTTTAATATGCACATTTCCACCGATTTGTATACATTATTGCATTTTTGAGTGGGAGTGCTTGAAATGACAAAAGATTCCTGTGAAAAAGAGCTTTAAATTTTGCATTTACAATAACGCTTAATCCCTATTTTCTTAAAAACTGCTATATATTTTTCAATGATAATTCCTATTTAGAACGAGGTTCTACTCTACTTTAATATTCTTGAGTAATATTTCGGTTCGACTATCGGGAGTCAGAAAAGTTGAGAAAAGTTTTGAAAAAATGTACTTTGGGCGACAATAGATGGCATCTGGCACGACAATGAGGCAAGATCGTAATGTCAGTGCACACCAAGGAAATTAGAAAATTTTATTGCAGGAAAGTCTGAGCCATTCTATAGTACCACTAGTTTGTTATCAGGGCTCAGCAATGAATTTTTTTCTGCCGAAAATCCGCCGTTTTTCGCGCAGCATTACATAACTTTCTCTACACTACGTATATTACTCTATACATACGTACGTATACGAGAAAGTAAAAATATATGTGTAGGAGGCATAATAAATTATAGAACACGAGTTCGGTCTCTTTTTACTGCTGACCAGCGAGCCGTCAATATCGAATTAGGCACCGGGAGCAGTAGCTCAGTGCATCAACTGATGTCACTGCAGCGCCTCTGACCGGGAGGTCCTAGGTTTGAGTCCTGATGGCGGCAGGATTTTAGACACTGGAGAGAGAGCTCTCTGGAGGAGAATTCTAGCGGCCGGCTGCTCTGATCAGTAGTTTTCCGTGGTTTCTCCGATCAACACCAGGCGAATGCCGGAGCTGTACCCTACCAAACGGGCCACATACCGCGCGCGATCTGTCCTTCCTCTTCCTTGTCCTATCCTCTCCCCTCACACACGCACACACACTCACACACACACACACACACACACACACTTACACATACACTACACTACCACATATTCCGGGAGGCTGGTCAGGAGCTTAGAGCTTGTCCCGGCTAGGGCGGTGCCCCGCTGGTGGGAGAGTCCTGGTTAGGGGGAAACCCCACTAGCTGACGGTAGGTCGGCGCCGGATCTCGCCATCCAGCGGGGGAAGATCACCGCCATCTCCCGAAAAGAACATGCACTACACTAACGGGAATAATGACCAGAGCAGTTGACGCGCCCGGAAACATGAATCAATTAATCAATCAATCGATCGAATTAGGTATGTTGTTGTTTTTATTAGATGGAACGCTTGGTGGGTCATCATCATCGACAGCAAGGATTAGACGTCTTGATCTGTTCCGCCTCGAAATTGTTCATGCCATTTGAGACCGACATGAATCTTTGAGAAATGGTATAGCCGAATAAGCGGTGAAAAGTGCTTCGAACCAAATCAATAATCGCGATGCTCATACGAAAGAGAATACAAAATGCCGTAGATTCATGAAAAATCAGTCGTCTTGGGAAATCTGTTGCAAAGATACAACGAAAAAAGGGTTTTTCAGGTTTTATTTTTTTCTCAGCTTCTATTGCATTTATCAGTCTAAAAAAATGGAGAGATGGGGAAAAGTAATTGTATTTTAAGGTATTTTTGGCAGCAGATTGCCCTAGGAGGTTACTTTTTGGTGAATCTACGGCGTTTGGTGTTCTCTTTCGTATGAGCATCGCGATTATCGATTTTGTTAGGGGGCACTTTTCACCCCCTTATTCGGCTATATGCTTTACCAAGGTGATGTCCCCTGACCGCGTTGCAAGCGCTGGGCAGGGCGAGGATAGTAATGGAGCAGCCATCTCGAAGGTTCTATCCCAGCTTCTCTGCGTATAAACCCTTGCGGAGAGGTCTGCTACTTTCTCTCCTCGAGCCACTGTGATGTTCGCCTGGATCCACATTGCCTCTTGGACGTAGTCTCTTGTAGTCTTCACATACCCTGTGCTGGGTAGGGATACTATCTCAGGAGAGTTAAGTAGAAGAAACAGATAAATTGCAGAGAAGAAGAGAAGATTGATTGATTTTCTCGTGTTTCTGGGCGCGTCAACTGGTTCGGTCATTAGTCCCGTTAGTGTAGTGCATGTTTTTTCCTCGGGAGATGGCGGTGATCTTCCCTCAATGGATGACGAGATCCGGCGCCGACCTACCGTCGGCTAGTGGGATTTCCCCCCAACCGGGACAAGCTCTAAGCTCCCGACAGGTCTCTCGGAGTACGTGGTAGTGTAATGCATGTTAGTGTAAGTGTGCGTGTAAGGGGAGAGGATAGGAAAAGGAAGAGGTAGGACAGATCGCGCGCGGTCCGCGGCCCGTTTGTTAGGGTGCTGCTCCGGCATTCACCTAGTGTTGATCAGAGAAACCACGGAAAACTACCGATCAGAGCAGCCGGCCGCTAAAATTCTCCTCTAGACAGCGGACATTGACAATCTAATAGACAATTGAATTACAAAACGGACTTATATCTGCGAACGCTATTAGAATAGGGAAGAAGTCGTAGATTTTTGATTCCTTTAACAATTATGTGAATATTAGGAATTCGCAGCGAGGCAACCGCCCGAAGAGAAGTACAGGGAAATTTCGCGTACGCGTAACAACTTAAATATTTATTCCAAGAACCGGGAATACATTGACAAAATTGAAATTGACATTTTTAAGTTAGTAATTGTGATCGGGTAATATCACGTTAAGCAGTGGGAAAGAATGTAAACACGGCGACCGAAGAGAGAAGATGTGTTGGACATTGGGTATTCTTCATTTTGAATTCAGCCGAGAAGTCTTCCAATGTGCGCCCAGATTTTTAATGAAGACACGAACATTTAATTAATTTATGGAGGAAGGATACTTATCGGAACAGTAGCCATGTAATGAGCTCATTACAAATTCTTAATGTTTGAATAAATATTTTATTAACTGTTTAAAAACAAGGCTGATAAAATGTGGATAATTGCCGTCAAAGAATAATTTAAACAAACAACTTCCAGAAAATTCTGGTTTGTACAGGTGGCACGTCTGCTTGCGGCAATGTTAGATATAGTATGTCGATATGTCGAATGTCGATACCCAGAAATAAGAAAATATTAAAAGTAATGTTAATAAAATCTTTGTTTATAAAATAAGGACCAGGTCAGGGGAACAGAATTACATAAACATAAATATTAACATTGATAGCAAAGGTTTCAATTATATGAAAAGATTAAATTGATTAAAATAATGAATATTTGTCGGAATTAATTTATTAAAGTGCCAGTGGGGCATTAACTTATTAATATTGACGGACAGTTATTAAGTAAATAAAATAAATAAGTAAATAAATAAAATAAATAAATAAAATGGAGTGTCTGTTGGTAACTTTATGTGATATCATCTGAGTGAGTGTGAGTTAATTTCGTAATGTTTCCTCGATTGTTCCACTGCAAGGGTAATTCAATGGGATAGTAGTTCCCTCACTGAGCACCTGATGATGTAACAAAACTGGTTACGAAACGTTGTGCAATTGCTGAAATAAATGATTGTCATAAAAAACTTTGGATACTTTTATTTTATTTACAAACATACATTGACAATCAAGAAGAAATATAGATTTAGACAGTTATTAAAGTTCATTAAAATAATATGCATTCACAATGCAAATGTTAATACGTTTATGATAAAATAATACGATTCCTCTTACGTAGACATTCTATTTCGAAACAAAATTTTTTATCAACTTCCTTTACGATTTAAATTGTCATGAAATTGTCAGATCTAGCATTGCAATCATTCCATTTGAAATTTCAAATGTCCTTCTCGATTTAACAAAACCGTACAATTGTGTTTTTACATATCTTGATATATTGTACACAAGAGACATGTGAAATAAATGGATTTTACGTTCTCCATTCAACAGCTTTTTTAGTACCTACTTATTTCCTTATGCCGGATGTGAAAAATGTTTCCTGTTTGAATAATAATTCGAGATAATCGTTGCTACTATCGGGAGGTTTTCATCAACACTTGTTGGCACAATTAAGTTCTCTAGCATGCGAGGATCAGTAGAAGTTCATCAGATTATCGACCAGTATTCTCGTTTGAAAGCAGCATGGAATACTTAATAGTCTGATATAAAGTTAAATGATTATTGTAAGTACTTAAGATATTTTCTTAAATCTTTCCTGAAATAAATACGAAAATATAAAATATGGCTTGAAATGAAATTATAATATAACTCTGGATTAGAATTTGTTAATCGTTAAACATCGTTAAATGTATTATGTAAAAATTAAATAAATTATTCTTTACAAATATTCAAAAATCATATAGAGGAAATAGGCAGTTAATGGGTATCAGGAATTGGGGCTATGTACTATACTTGGATTTTTTAACGTGGCATCTCAAGGTCACGCGCGAAAGAGAGGGAAGGCAAACTCCAATAGGGATCCGTAAACGTCGGAGCTGTAGTAACGTTGCAGCTCCTCTTTGGAGTCTGTCTTCCCTCTTTCACGCATGACCTTGAGATACCACGTCAAAAAAAGTACATATGTTCAATTTATTTCCTTTTACAACAAAAGTTCTTACTCTCATATATTATTCTGTAATTAAACAGTTAACAGAGCACAGCTTACGTCAATGAAAGTTATTCATGTCAACCTCGCTTAAACAAATTGAATTTAAAAACACGATTTTTGAAAAGTTTACACTTTGTTATGGTTCATATTCGTATGCATTTTCACAAGTGTTTATGAATTTTTCCTCAGTTTTGAGGAAATTGATAATTGTAATTAGCGAAAATTGGTTACAATCGGGACCATTAGGAAGGGTCTTCTATTATTTTGTGTGTTAAGAACACATGGATACTTTTTCGCAACATTAAACCGGTCTCCTCTCAAGTTAATTGCATAATCATCATACTTACTATTTTGACCGTATGTTGAATTCCATTTAGAAATAAGGTTAATTACCTGGAGTTGACCTACTGTTTTTCTCACACGTTGACACAAAAATATGCAATGAATGATTAAGAAAACATTCTGAGCTATGTCATAAAAATAAAAGACCACGGTGACAAAAATAAAAAAAGAACACGAAGAAGAAAATGGCGTTCCAAATGGATAGACAAACAAGCTATCAATTATGATATGGAATGCAGGTGATGCGAAGATAGCAGTCATATTGACAGCCGATAAACACGACTTGAAGTCCCCCACTCAATAATGCACCAATGTTTGGGTAATTACCATCGCTATCTATTCTCTTTTCGTGACTGACTTTTTACAGGCCATTTGCGTGCTTCTGCTGAAGCATTGCATAATTTAATGTTAAACCCAAGCTCACCTGCCCATTGATGGTCAGTCTCTCGATAGCATTTCATGAACTTCGTTATGTTTCCTTTATATTTTTCTTCCATACTGTTACTTTACTTCGCGTGGAGTGTGGTTCAAGGTAAAGAAATGCTAAAGTTTGCAATCAGAAAGACGGTTAAAAATCAATGCCCTTCCATGTGGACTATTCTAGCTCCAGCCCTGTTGGAGAAACCACCTTCGATTGTGGTCATCCATCCTAGTTTACCCAATGAAGCCCGGAATTTTCTTCGCTCGTTACATACTAACGCAGAAGATACCATAATTCTGATTAGCAATGAAGATAACAACGATGAAGCTGAAGAAGAAGAAAAAGAAGAAGAAGAAGGAGAAGACGATATAGAAACTAAAAATGAGAACACGGAAGAATCAGAAACTCAAAGCCACGATACAACAAATCAGAAAAGTAACGAGGATACAGAATCAGAGGAGGATTCAGACGTAGAACTGGAGGTGACCGAGTTGTTCCAGGCTTTTGCGGTTCTCATAATGTTGCCCAGCAATAATTATTTACAAGACATAAACTCAGCTCTTGAGTCACTATCGGAGAGCCAGGCATGGACACCACGAGCTAGACATCTCGTCGTGTTGTGTCACAGCGAAGACGAGGATGAAAATGTCACCTCAGATAAGACAGAAAATGATAGCGTCGAAAATATTGCAAATTTCCAACATCACTGGAAGAATGCTTCCAGGTGCTACGAGAATCAAAAGGAAGAAGAGGAAAACGATAAATACTGCCCAAAACAATCAGAAGAGGAAAAAGCTTTAGGAATTCTAGTTGAACTGTGGAGTAGACAGGTGGCGAGTTCAGTCATTCTGACTGACGCGCTGGACATTTGGTGGTGGAGTGCTCAAGAAGAAGGAGGACTATGTGAAGGCCCAACTCAGAAGAGACTAATTCATCATCATGTGTTTTTGTATGACGAAGAATTTCCTTTTCCCTTCGAAAAAGTACGAAGTCCAAATCTGGGTGGTTGCAATCTTACAGTCGCAGCGGATGTTTGGCCACCTTACATAATAGAGGGTGAAAATACTACAACAGGCGATAATATAACATCAATAGTAGATGGACTAGAATTTAGATTAGTGGTGATCCTAAGCGAAGTTTTAAACTTTGAATATAGTTTCTATCCGACCGACATTTCCGAATGGGTATCTCCAACGACATATACAATCGATGGTGATACAAACTTTTCTCTAGGTGCAATATCCTCAGACGAGGAATTTTATATTGAAATGAGTCCAACTGTGACCTACTGGAGAGAATATGGTTTATGGTTCGTCCCATACAGAGTTCCAATAGCACGTTGGCTCAGTGTAGGTCTTGTATTTTCCTTGAAGATGTGGACAAGTGTTTTTCTAAGTGTGATTGTTGTCTCCCTTGCCTTCTTTGTTGCGAGGAAAGTAGTGCATCATGTAGATCAATATACAAACGTGGACTTTATTCAGGCATCTCCAGACATTTTTATGTTATTTCTCGCACTTTTAGGAGGCTCTGCTGCCAAGAGACCGCGTAGAACAATAACGAGAATAGGATTTTTGGTGTGGTCAGCAGGGTGTATCGTCATCAATTCAGCGTATCAGTCTGCACTCATCAGCTTTTTAGCTCACCCCGGATACCATCCTCAGTTCGATTCCTTAGAAGATCTTCTCAATGAAGAAATTATTTTTGGATTAGATCCTGACTGGAAAGAAAGTTTGGAAATATTCGACGATCCAGTCATTGAAGCTGCAGTGAACCGCTCAGAGGAATGTGTCGATCTCTTACCTTGTTTGGAAAGGACTGCCCATGACAGAGACATGACGGTCCCCGTCGAGCCGTCTTACGTCGACTACTTCATGCCGTCGTGGAAAACAGACAAACTCATCGAAACGATGGGTGATGAGTTCGGTGCGTACTCTTTGGCTACTTATCTGCCAAAGAACTCCCCTCTGCTGGATGCGTTTAACTTTCATATTGAGAATCTGGTTCAGAGTGGCCACTTTGGGCACTGGTGGGACACGTTGCTACGAAACTCCAAAAAGAGGATAGAACTCGCAACTCCTCCAGTGAAAATGTCCATCTTTCACTTACAAGGGGCTTTCTTCCTTCTGGGATTGGGTCTCGTCATGTCTACAATAACGTTCGGGATAGAACAGGCCTGGTTTCGCCATCGCCTTCGAATGTTTTTGTGGCCAATCTTTCATCCTAAAAAAATATTGAGATCCCATCGAGAAACAAGTCTTCCCAGACGGCTGGTTCGATGGACATCTTGGAGTCGGCTCTCGACACCTGAGCTTCCCAACAGATTAACGTACATTCAACGCAACCGAGCTCTTGGGCTTCACCAGTACCGTGCATGGACCAAGAAATTTAAATTATATTGATCACGTATTTCCAATCCAAATGTAGATATGTAGTTCACGAATGAAGATTTCAAAGAGACTTCCTGGGTATTTTCAATGAAAGTGTTTTATTACTCACGCATAATGATCTTGCATTCTAATTTTCAACCTTAGCTGTATGTTTATGTATTGCTCAACGATCATCTTTATTAGATATACATGTTTTTCAATTAAATCTGAAATTGATAAACATTTTTACCGTAATCTACAGCTGAGTTCTGTTCCTGTGTCGCAAATTTGGATATAAGGCTCTTTGGATCCAATATATTTGAAATGTAAGTTCGCTGGTTGCAAAAACCTTACTATGAATTCATTTTACATTGTGTTGATAAACAATACCAAAAAACAATAATTTCGTTCAGTTAAGAATGAAAAATTACTCTGTCAGTGCGTTTAACTTCGGCCAACATGCAAGCGGTATTTAAACGCGAATAAATCACATGTGAGGTTTTCTTTACAATACATTTTAACTCACGCAAAAGAAAAACGTTGTTTAAACATTGCAACTATGTTAAGCTGTAAACAGTAGGCTGTGGATTAAATAAGATCAGACTATTGAAACTCAACCAATGACAACGTTCACCAAAGTAGAAGCATTTAAACGTATTTCAGTAATGTGTGGCGTGCAGTGACAATGTACAATGTAGTATTTCATAATTCGGACACAGGCAAAGTTCAGCTCAGAGTCAGCATTGCCGCTGTCTCCGCTGCGTCTCCGACGGAAGGTCGTTGAGTTCCAGACGCAAAGGGGGTGGGGGATTTTCGATACTGATTACATATCGTAGTCTCAAGCTGTCTCAAGGATAATTTGGCGACCAGCTCCTCTCATATTATCCGTGGTTTCTCCGATAAATACTAGGCGAATGCAGGAGCATTACCTAACAAATGGGCCAAGGACGATGTTTCCTTCGTCATCCCTGTCCGTTCTGCTCCCCTTACACATAAACACAGACTCTCTCTCCCCCTCTCCCTCTGCCTCTCTCTCCCTTCCTCCCACCCTCCCTCTCTCTCTCTCTCTCTCTCTCTCTCTCTCTCTCTCTGTGCATGGTACGGACTGATATCACGCATGGTTCCGCCCCCCGGTTCTGAGCAGCCGGGCAAAATAATAAATACTGGGAGGTCAGGTGTGGATCACCCGAGGAATGAAAATATGGCCCGTGACCATATTAAAAGGTTTCGTTGTGGTCCTTGAGGCCTTGCAAGTTGGCCACCCCTGGTCAGGCGGCTAGCGCTTGTCTGGGCTGTGGCGGAACATTGCTGGGGAAGATACCTGGAGGAGGAAAATCACAGCACGCCACCGTGTAGGTCGGCGTCGAATCTCCCAATCCAACGGTGAAAGAATCACAGCCATCTTCCGGGAAAAAAAACATTCACTACTCAGTGACTGCGTCGCTGGCCGAATTCGTTTATTACGCTCCGTGAAGTCACGGGGGTTAAGCTAATTCAATACTCACGGGTTCCTGGTTGGGTGACCGGCTAGGAACCCCGGAAACTAACGGCGTTAAGCCCCTGGCCGAAGGGATAAGAGGCATTGACTGACTGCGACGTGAGGAGACTTGACAAATATAGTAAATATTCAGTAACGGAGGATTACTCCTGAGAATGCGCACAACGCCCAACAAGGGGTAGAGACACGTTGCGCCAACGATGCAACAAATTAAAAAACAAATTGTGACTAATGACTACGAAATGAATTTTCATGTAAATATATATTTTCATAAAAACAAGATACCGCATTCAACAAAATTTTTCAGAGTGTACAACACATTCTGAATAAATTGGAACCAATCTTATTTCACATATTTTTAAATATTTTGGTATTATTACTTATTTTCACATATTTTGTCTAAAACTACGTTTCTTACATACTTAGTTACATTTTAATAATTTAAACTTTAGAACAGAACATCTCACTTTGAAATACATGTTACTAGAATTATCTTTCTTAAAAAGCAATGTAATAGTACCGCGCTTCTATGACCTGCGGAACTTCGCCATGAATTGTCAAACTCACCCTCCCTGCTTCTTGAAATCAAGGATGAGCGGGTGTTGGTAAGACAGAAGTAATTTCAACCACGGCCTTGCTCACGTTTCTCAGAGCCAATGCGTAACTCTCTCGAAAACTAACAAATACCTTTTAAAGATCATTGTCTTATCGCGGTAGAGGATTTGAGGGGGGGCGGCTACACAATACTTCTTTTCACTTGAGCACCGGCTACTTGTAAACACTGTACATACAGCGAACGCTTTTTATTTCAAAATAAAACTCATGTGTAGTGGAAACAACTGTACAATTACGTTTGTAGAGGTAGAGCTTTCTTTCAGCCGCTCTGAATCCATATTAAAATCTGATCGACGACGTTATTTACTCGGAAAATACTTGTTTACACCAATTTTAAATACCATAGTTAATTTTTATTTTACAAATATTATATTTTTCTTACATATATTGAAAAAAAATAAATACATATTTATGTACATATTTTGCTTTTTTATTACAATAAATTCCGTTCCCTACTAAAGATCATAGCAGTGCACGTGCCCGGAAACATCAATAAACAATTCAGTTTAACTTAAAAAAGTTCGGATTTATTCGATTTTTAGCAATGAATATTTAGAGTATTATTTTATAAACATGTATTTACGATTTTATGCACCGTGTTTGTCAGTATAATTGGTGCCTTTGAGCAGCAGGAGGAAACTTTCCGCACAAAACGTCTCAGAACATTTAAGACTAAAATCAAACCCTCAGCCACCAGGAAATTGTAAAAAAAAGTTGTTTTATTTCAGTGATCTATTTCTTTTGTGCAGGGTAAAAATGATGATCATGAGGCCTCGAAATTAATCCCTGAGTGGTGCCTTGTGAATTTGACAGCTGCTATTTTATGCGACGTTAGTTTTCTTTCTTCTATCTGCTTTTCTATCATCTACGCCCTCTAGGCTATATCAGACGATGTGAATACCAAATCTATGCAAACACATTGAAAAAGAAATAGGCGAGTTAAATTTATAATATTATTTTATTACCTTATGTACAGCCGAGATAATGTAAATTATTTCAATTTTTGAATTGCCGTTGGATAGTGTAAATGATGTTTAAGAGAATGGTGCAGATCTCATTGTAGCTGAAAAATGTAATTTTTTGAAACTTGCAAAAATTCAAAATTTTTTCGGCGTCTTCCTACAACTACAATTATGAAGATAGAGATTTTTCTGTCAAAGACATCTGTTCCTTAATGATAAATTTTGAAATAAGGTCATGTACATTTTTTCGAAAACGTGAGTACTTTACGTGTAATTTTAGTATGATTAATAGGCAATTTTTAATTTTGTTTAAACAATTGTTTTCTCAAAAAAGGCTTCCTCGTTTTTTATTAAATGATGTTGGTGGACAGTAACAATGATGTAGGTGTCATGTTTGTTGAAAAAATGAAATTGAAATTGAGAAAATCAAATTTTTTGGCGTCTTCCTACAACTTTAATTATGAAGATTAACACCTTTTCTTACTTAAACATTTTAACGAAAAACATCTAAAAATAATGTGATGTTCAAATTTTCGAAAACATGAGAATTTTTTATGAAATTTTGTTTCAAACACAGGCAATTTTTATTTTCTTTGAATAATTTTTATTATAAAAAACAACATTTTTTGATTAAGTTTGTACCTTAGATAGCGTAAAGAAGACTTAAGAGAAGTGTGTAGATCTCAAGTTAATTGAAATGTCTGATTTTTCGAAAATTTAAAAAATTAAAAATGTTTTGGCGTCTTCCTGAAACAACAATTTTGAAGATATTTTTCTTAAAAAAATGTGTTAATCAAAAACAGATTTTTAAATAAGGTCATGTGAAATTTTTCGAAAATATTAATATTTTTTTAGTAATTTGGTGTCAAACTAGTCACCCACTCCGAATATCCTGCTCGTGGTGAACGTAATACGAGAGTGTTTCCAGGCAGTTGAATGTTACGTAAGTTAAAATTTGTATGTTATTTCACATTTCTTTGTTTTTTTTCTTACATTCGAGCTTTTGTTATACATTCACAAATTATTTTTTTAGAATTTGTTTAACACCTATATGAAAAAAATGCTAACCTTCTGGGGATATCAAATTCGAATGCAACAATGGGTTTCCGCGTCGGGACACGGTCTCTGTATGTCTGTGAATTACGTCTCATTGTTGGGACATGATTTATCTGCATGAAAAGCAGTTATAATTATCAAAATTTTGTTGTTATTTGCTTGAAAATATTTAGTTTTCGCACCAAATGTTCTACGATTTGTAATAAGTAGGGAAAGGATTTTGAGGAGCAAATTATGGTTGAAAAAGATTCTGAAAATACAAAAAAAAGCAAAAAAGGTGCAGCTGAAACATTAAGGTTTAAACCAATTACATGAACTCTGTTTCTTGTATATATGTATTATTTCGCACTAAATTCTTCTTCTTTATAAGACTACGAAAGAAGTGATTCATAGTCTTCAATCCAACGTAGTAGTAGATAAAAAACTGTTCAACTATTGCCATTACTGACTGAACTTATTTGTTCCCGATCGAGTAGCAGAACATACTTCGCAAGCGCGTCAACTATGCTCGCACAAGCACTTGCCCGCATGGGAACATCGACACTCTTGCGGGCATAGGCACTTCCCCTGACCCTCCCACTCCTTTCCTCTCCAAATCTACACGCGCTGTCAGTGCTCTTTTATTATTAACGGAGACACGATGGCAAGGGTAAACATTTTCCTCAGGTCACAGACAAGTGGTTTTCTGAACACCCATTTAAAAGTCTTGAGTCGCCTGTCTGGGCAGTACTGTAAGTAAACCCAGCGGGAAAGGGTTAAACTGTTGTAACAACACGATTGAAATTTAAATTTGACATTACGGCTGCATATTGATCATTGTTGCTGGGATATAAATTACTAGTGGGTTACGTAAATGATATTTTCTATTTATTTCATATTGTTGATTTATGATTAACTGAGATTTTGAAAAGCTGTTGAAGAAGAGAAAAAAATACATTTTTCTGCCCAGTAGTTTAAAAACGCAAAAAAGAATGAAGAAAAGGGGGAAAAGATGGCAAAGTGTAGTAATCACACGAAAACGTGCAAAAATGTGCAACAAATTGTGTTCATTTCACTTGAATAATGACCACCATGGAATTCATTTCACTTCATTTCATTCCCCCAAATACATATAGTGAATTACCTGTATGAAAACAGCTATATTTTTGAAAAAATGCCCTACCTTAAAAGTCTTTCCCCAGTAATGAGTTTTATAAAAAACGGATATGTGTTAATTCGGAGAGGAAATGTGATATAAATAATATTTCATAACCATCAGTAAAGGCGAGAAAGTACTTTGGCACCACTAGTTTCCTACGGATAGAAAAATATTCTTACACTTCTTTTCGGCCTTCAGAGGCCAACGAACTCCACAAAACCACCGCGAAGAGAGAAAAATTTGCTTAGAGGTATTTCACATTGCCCCAATAGCTCTTTTTGTTCCTGCATGTTCTCAGTAAGAGAGTGTTTTTAGAGAAGGTAATTTCGGGTAGAAATTTAATGAACATTCATGTTTTGTGGTTGCGGCGAAAGAAAAAAATGACAGGAAAGCAAAATGAGAAGTGAGATACACTGAGTGTGGTATCATATTGATCGCAGGCTCTTCAAGACTTTTTATTCTTAGTGGATTACATGATCGCTTACAGTTTGCCGATGATAAAGAAAGCGCTTTTGTATGTTTTTGCAGTATCAAGATACTGCCTTTTAGAATCGTGCAGCCCATGCATGCCTGTGGCGTGAAGAAGTGGCTGACTGTTAAGTGACGGAAGAAATGACGTAAGGACTCATCTGTACACTCACAAAGAAAATAAATATCCAGGTTCTGTTAGGTATCGAATAAGTGAGTGGACACGCGCTTCTCAAAAAATGTACTAAAACGTAAACTAACGTAAACACTAGAAGTACTAAATATGTTTCGTATACATTTCCTTATTGCTTAGCAATCTACTAACAGACAAGCATGGAATGCGAGTAATATTATGTTGCTACTCATAAACAATATTAATCACAATTCTGCCTTCAGCAAACTTCAAGTAACCGCGGAAGAAATTCAGTTTTACTAGTTAATTGAAGTATCGATATGTGTTAAACATTTTAAAATTATCTAAATTTTCATGAATCGCTGAATAGATCACAGCTGCCACTAAAATTTCTGCCAACTCCCGTCTGTAGAAGCAATATTCAAGTGTTCTTCACTCAACAGGATTCTACGTTTTCCTTAACACTAAAATAAATGCTATTGGACTGTCGAGATATGCAGAGATATTACATGAACTGCAGAGATAAACACTTATTTCAATGAGAAAAGTTATTAGAACTTTCACAATACAGCTGGATCAGAAATATTATTTTTCATGTGTACACAAAACTAACCTTTTTATTATTTACCTAATGACTTGTTAAAATCCATCGAGTATCAACAAGTTGATTCGAGAGCTTGTATGCTGACGAGGATACATACGAAAGGCTTGACTCTAAATAGTCATAAGACACATCGAGTTCATGAGAAATAAGGAGATAAATGTTTCAATCAGACATTCTTAGTAAAAGAGAAATGTCTCTGAAGAAGCGTCATTGACACCTGCACCACAATACTCGCACAAATACTAGATTATAATACTAGTTAGACAAAGTATGTAAGTAAAATTTTCTTATTCTTGTCGAAAATATGACATAGAACTAGCTAGAGCGGAGCCCTTCTTGTATGAGGTACTGAGAGCACAGACGGATTAAAATATTTTTCGAGAGCAAGAGTGGTCTCACTGTTATCTCTAGTATCAATGCAATTAGACCAGTCTTGCTCTCGCGGCAGATTAATTTCTACTATGAATTGCAAAACGTTATAAGGAACTCCGTAAGGTTTTCTTTATTATAAGTGACGACTACGAACACGGCCCTTACTAGTTTAACTGTGCTGACACGCGGAGTAGGGGAGGGTGACGCGAGATTTGCCGCCTGACAACGCAGCCGAGTCAGCTACTATGATCTGCGGCGCAGATGCCAAAACGCTCACTACACTGCGGTTTTACGGAGCTGCTTCTCAAGGCCAGTCACCACGCTGGCATTATGGCACGGTTTTTCGCGTCTTTCTCGGTCGTGCCGCTAGAGTCGCTTCATGTGCAGTACTGCTTGATACGGTCGCGAGCGACACCTACCGGCACGACAGAGAAAGACGCGAAAAAGCGTGCCATAATGCCACCGTGGTGACGGGCCGTGAGGGGCAGCTCTGTAAAAATCGCAGTATAGACAAAAAGAAACGTTCCGTAGGCTATAATATTTATTTAAAGGCAAAGGCCGGCGGCGCTAGCCGAATTCGTTTACTACGCTCCGTGAAGTCGCGAAGATTAAGCGAATTCGAGACTCGCGGGTTCGTGGTTGGGTGACCGGCCAGGAACCCCGGGATCCAACGGCGTCGAGCCCCTGACCGAAGGGATTTGACTGACTGCGACGTGACGAGACTCGACAAACACAGTAATTACTAGTACACAAGAGTAAAGTAATGATAGTAATTACTTGCACATTAATGGAGGATTACTCCCCAGTGCAAAGCGCTCAACGCTCCTTAAGGGGCTTGGAGACACGTTGCGTCAAGGTGTAGACGCAACAAAATTTAGGCTTACCTCTTTTGACTTCGGAGAATACTAGTGGTGAGATACGAAGAGAACAAACAGACCAAATTTGTTGAGCGCAATTAAAAACAATAGCTCAAATACATTGACTCTTATGTAGCATATTTTGTCATAAAATCATTTATACAAACTGTTGCAGAACATTGCTGCTTATTATAAATACATTTGAAGATGCTCCGATAAATTTAATTGTTTTGATCAGCTACAACATTGAATACCCTTAAAAGTTATTCTTTGCAGTTTAAATGCCTCTCTTACTCTTAATTGCATTCTCACAGTTTTCATTTGAGATGAAAGTATGAAAGAAGACCATTCATTTAAATCAATTTCTTTATTCAAATGAAAGAAATCAAGTTATACTCCTTTAAAGCAATAAATATCTTAAAACAATAAGGAAATAAAATTATGTTTCATAAAAAAATACTTTTCATAAAAAACGTTTCATAAAAAAATGTGATTGCATGAAACCTCCGATGTTGATTCGACTCTTCTCTAGTAAAAAAATCTTATTGATTCAGTGGTGAGGTGTAGTTGACATTTACATAATTGGAATGATTGAAGGCGTTGTCATTGTCAACAATATTATTTATTTGTTAATTAACATTTAATTTGTTGATTAACATTGGAAAACCTTCACATTCATCTCAATAGTAACCTACTGAATGTAAACATAAACTACAACCCCTCCCCTCTGCTAAAATTACTTTTGACATCACCCTCACACCACACTCTTCGGGGGTGACACAACACAGCACACCGCACCCAGGCCATTAACCCAGGCGTTGTCATTGTCAACGGTTTTAACCCTCCTCCACCCCACAGACGGTACTTAAAGCTTCGAGGACGCCGGAGACACGCAGTCCGTTTGTGGCTCCCAGACAGCAGGTAAGAAACGGCTCAACTTACTTTTCGTATTTTCTCTCTCAAAATTGTACATGTACTACATTTTCATTTATTTCTTGCTTAAAATTAAAAAACTACTATATTATATAAAGATATAACTCTTTTTCTTTCCTTTCTTTAATTCTTCTTCTTTCATTTCTTAAGATGTTTTAAATTATATAAATTATTTATATTATAAAGATCTAACTCTCCGCCCCCTTTCTTTCTTTCATTCTGTCTTTTCTTTTCTTTAATTCTTCTCCTTTCATTTCTTAAGATGTGTTTTTAAATTAGGTAACTATGTTAATTCTAATTTTATATTTTCTTGTACCAGAAAACTGATGATGATGGCTAAGCCATCGAAAGCTGCTATTTGTAAAATAAATAATATTGTTGACAATGACAACGCCTTCAATCATTCCAAAAAAATCTTAACCAAAATTCTCCAATACGACTAAGAAAGTTTGTAATTCATAAAAACTAAACACATAGTAAAGAAATCATATACAGAAAATATCGGAAATGAAAATCATAAGTGGCTTTTTGATGGTGGATGATGTAATTTATTGGTAGAGCTGCTAACGAGAATATGATCTCGGAGATCAATGGCGCTTGTCATATCTTCTCTAAGAGAAGTGAAATGCGTATCTGGAAGTGACTACGCAGATTAATAATACACTCAGCGTTTCAATAAAACGAGGTCATGACACGTATGGCAGAGAACATTAAACTACTTGATATCTCTTTTTGTACGACAAACTCTCACAAATACTCCCAGTTGTGATTTTTCTGTCGAGATATTCTTCCCCTGAACACGTGATGGTGTTCGAGCAGTTTGTATGGTTATTCCAGAATGTGATGAATCTGGAAAAAAGAAGATATCCTCTCAAAAACTACAACCCCCAATTTTGGGAACCCTGATTTATCTGATCGGCCACGGAAAATCTGACCTCAAAACTTCAGTTGGGTCTGAATTTTAAATGGCTGACTGTGCGTGTCAAGACAAAAATCTTTTCAATGTTAAGTCAGTATCAAAATTGAATAAACGAGATGGCTGACAAAATGTTATGAATGTTATCACTTGGAGGCTGAATTCTATGACCTAAAAGGTATGAAATATGTATGAATTTGTGACCTAATAAACATAAAAAATATGACCTATAAAATTTAAAATATGACTTAATGAATATCATTGTTGATTACTTTATTCGCTTGCAGAAACACTTTTATTTCAATTGTTGTGGGCTGCAATTAACGGTCAAAAAGTTCAAAAAGTTTTAATTCTTCGAAATTCTGAACCTAAAAATCAACAGCTAGGCTGAATAATTAGAGTTCATTTACTATCACTCAATATCACGATTGTTGCAGTTTATTACCATATGCATTTTAAGGTTGTTAAATGAGAATCCTCTCCTCTTGTCGCCGAGTATCGTCTTGTGGTGAGAGAAACTCCTTTTGACATCACATGATGTAAGAGGGACGTACTTGAATAGAGTAAAATCACTTGGAGAAAATTCCCGAAAATCTGCAGATGAAGTGTTTCCACAAAGAATGTCACTTATTTCACGTAGGTACAGAAGTCCACAATTCTTTTCTAGTACATTTTTTTCTACAAACTAGATGATACAGTTCCTTTGGTATGTTTTAATTCATGCTCAGTGCACTTTACAACATCCAATGCACTGCTTAGTTGTACACCTGAAATTTCCAGTTGCATAATTGCTGCAGATAAATAATTAAAATTGAACTTTATGTATGCCAGAACCACTTTTAATCTATTGATTGAAAGTAAATGTTGAGTAATTTTTATGCAGGACAATGCTGCAGAATCGAAAGACGTCTCCATGACATTAAGTTGTTGCAACAGTACATTGCAGCATCAAGGCAAGTCCCCCAACCCGTTATAATTGGTTGGGGAGGTAGGTGCAATGACGGTGCTTGCTTTTGAAATTTCTGAATGCGGTCTGGAGCTTTGACAAACATTTTCTTACAGTTGGAAATTGATTTATCTACTTCAGGGTAGCTACTTCTAACTTCTTGAGCTACCATATGCAAGGCAAGTGCAAGACATGTCAGGGGTATCATTTTTAGATATAGCATTTGAAGTCCCTTGGCTAGCTTCACCATATAGGGAGCAGCATCAGTTACAAATAGAAAAATGTTTACTCTCTTTGCCCCATTCGTCCACAAGAGATTCACTGACTTCTCTTTTCTTACATATCTTCCATTAACATCTGTAGTCTCGTCTATTGAATCCTATATCTTACTACCGGCAGCGTCTCTGACCGGGAGATCCTAGGTTCGAGTCCTGACGGCGGCAGCATTTTCGACACTAGCTTTTCAGCTAGGTCGAATTCAGTCGCTGTCTGGAGGAGAATTCTAGCGGCCGGCTGCTCTGATCGGTAGTTTTCCGTGGTTTCTCCGATCAACACCAGGCGAATGCCGGAGCAGTACCCTACCAAACGGGCCACGGACCGCGCGCGATCTGTCCTTCCCCTTCCTTGTCCTATCCTCTCCCTTTACACCCTCACTTACACTAACACGCACTACACTACCACATTTCCGGGAGACCGGTTGGAGCTTAGAGATTGTCCCGGCTGGGGCGGTGCCCCGCTGGTGGGAGAGTCCTGGTTAGGGGGAAACCCCACTAGCCGACGATAGGTCGGTTCCGGATCTCGCCATCCAGCGAGGGGAAATCACCGCCATCTCCCGAGAAAATAACATGCCCTATACTAACGGGACTAATGACCGAAGCAGTTGACGCGCCCGGAAACACGAAAAAATCAATCAATCAAACAATGTTCCACATGCTACGCCTTATTTTATCCAACATTTCTTCATAACAAGGGGTCAGATATTCCTTCCTGAAAGTAGATTCGTTAGCTTGTATATTTTTCAGGAAACTGTCTGAAACTTGGGTTGTTGAGTTTCTTAAAGGAATATATAGGTGTAACCATCGTCGCAGAGATCTTGCGAAAATTGTGAACATTTTGAACTTGGTGTCGAGATGTTTTCTCACGCTGGTTCCCAGTAGCTAGCGCAATCTCGCGAGCGTCTATGAAACAAACTTTTGTCCTTCCAAAGAGTATGTCCTTCCAAAGAGTAGTATGTCCTTCCAAAGAGTTTCATACGAAAGACCTCTTTGCCTGTCCCCCGGGGTTTTCCAGAAAAAAATATAGGTCCAACGTGGGACGTTTAAAATTTATGCTCTTTGCTGTTAATTAGCGCCAATGAATTGTTATAAAATATAAAATTCCAAGTACGGTGCCAAATTTGAATTAATTTTGACTGCCTATGTGTCAACAGAGTAGTGAATGTTTTATTCGGTGGCGGTGTTCCGCTCCCTCTGGATGGTGAATCCGGCTGCGACCTACACGTCGGCTTGAAGGGAATTTCCCTCTCCAGTTACCTACGGGCTACCACCCCAGCCGGGACAACCCGTTAGCTTCTGACTGATCTCCTGACATGTGTACTAGTGTGGTGCATGGAGTGCAAGGACGTGTATATAAGGGGAGATAGGACAAGGAAGAGAAGGAAAGATAGCGCGAAGTATATGGCCCGCTTGTTAGAGTACTGTTCCAGCATTCTGTTATTGGTTGGAGAAACAACGGAAAACTACCGTAGGCTCCCGCTAGAATTCTCTTACAGGCAGCGCCTGAATTCGACCTAGGTATGTAACTAGTGTCGATAATCCTCCACCGTCGAGACTTGAACCTAGCGCCTCCCAAACCGAGTCTCTGCAGTCAGAGACTGAGGTAAAGAGCTATTCTGAGGTAAATACCGCCGGCGATCAGTGGAGGAGAATTCCGTGCCTGGTCGTAGATTTATATTTCCAAAAATGTTTTGGGTCTTCCACCAACAATTTCTTGCAGCATTCCACACTTCGTCACCACAAAATTTTTAAACTGTCCGCGCTTATCTTTACTTAATCAACTCTGCACAAAAATTCAATCACCTCGTGACCAAATATTCGCACCTATTCAGTACACCTTCTGATATTAAGACAAACTTTGAAAAAGTTCCTACTGCCCACGGCATAGCATCCTGCTCCCATCGAGAGACTTCACGTTCTGCTCAACTTTTATACACCCACAACTCATTTTGTCAGAGCTTCTCTTGTTTTCCGTTGTTTTACACGTCGTTCCGAAGCTATTTTACCTGCATCTCTGCTGCACATCTGAGTTTATTTGTACACCAAACAATGTCTTTTGTAAAAATATTTTATTTGAATAAAAAAATTTTCTAATATTTAAAGTATTATTACCCAAATTACTTTTCTTTGCATTTTTCACCCTCTCAAGTCCCCAATGTCTCAGTGTTGTTTATATTTTCAATATTTTTACGTATTTATTTATTATTCTAATTGTACTCCGTCGACATTGTTTAATTATATTTTCAAAATATTCCGAGAGCTATTTGGGCCCCTCTCAATATCGCGATAGACCATTGGCCCAGATACAATTGATGGACTGTATCCATCCCGCGTTTTTATTATGTTTAAATATCACTTGGTGTATTAAAACATCAACGTTTCAATAGAAATTGAGGGGAAAGATACGTGACAAAGAAAATATCTACCCCATATACTATTCTGAAAACGTAAATACAAAGCGTGTGCACGCAATAGCTTTTCAAGGCTTGCAATACATTTCATTGTTATTATCTTTTACTACGTTTGTCACGCTAAACGCTGGCTGGCATCGTGCGCGTATGAGAATGTGCATAATTTAACATTCGGAAAAAGGAAGTTTGCGTCACGGTCAGGTCATCGATGTCAGTTCCTGAGAAAGTATGATTGCTCATAATGTGGGGAATGCAAAAGTTTCTATGGATAATATTAAGTTTTGAAGTTCCAAAAGTGACATTCGGAAAGGAAAAGCTCAAGGTGACAATCGAAAAACGTACCATAGGTCAAGATCCTCCGTGGCATGACATCGCTCTGACACTGTTAGAAGAACATCCTTCAATTGTAGCTTGCCATTCGCCCATGTCTTATGAAGCAGAGATACTGGTTCGGAAGCTACATTCTTACAGCCAAGAAAGTCTCGTAGTAGTCATGGTAAATGACGATGATAATAGAATTCAGAAAGATGAAAGGTATGGTGATAGAGAATATGAAATAAACCATAACTTGGATGATACTAATACACATGAAGGTGCAGGCAGACTTGAAGTCACAAAAGGAAACAGTTACAATAAGGAAGAGAATAACGTAACTTCTAATGATGTTGATGTTGTTGATGATGATGATGATGATGATGATAGCGAGGTGATTCTAGAAGAAACCGAGTTGTACCAGGCGCTCGCAGTGATAATTATTTTGCATGGCAATCACCCTTCACATGAGATTCGGTCGGTTTTAGAAGCGCTGTCAAAAATTGCATCGTGGTCAACACGAGCCAAACATCTTATTATTTTGCCCAATAGCGGCGGTTCTACAGAGCAGGAGGTTAAGGTCAGAAAGCAATTTCATGAAGTGAATGATAAATCTGAATACATACGGACTATGGCAATGGAGAGTCCAGAAGTCAAGAGAAAGGAGGATACAGATGAAATTATACTTGACGTCTTTGTGGAGTTGTGGAGTAGACAAGTGGCAACCTCTGCTGTGCTGACCAGCACGCGAGATATTTGGTGGTGGAGTGCTTGGAAAGATGGAGGATTATGTGAAGGACCCACCCGAAACAGGTTAATTCACCATCGGATGTCTTTGTATGACGAAAACCTGTTGTTCCCCTTCAAAAGTCTACGAACTCCAGATCTCGGTGGCTGTAACCTCACCGTAGCAGCTGATGTCTGGCCTCCTTACACCATTGAGACTGTGAATAGCAGTACTGGAGACAACGTCACTTCAATAATAGATGGATTAGAAGTGCGACTTGTTCAAACACTGAGTGAATTCCTCAACTTTCAGCTAAGTTTTTATCCGACAGACAATTCTGAATGGTTTTCTCCTACCACTTTCACGCTCGATAACAAGGCCAACTTTTCAATTGGCGCAATAAGTGCTGAGGAGAGGTTCTACATTAAAATGGATCCGACAGTGACGTATTGGAAAGAAAACGGTTTGTGGTTCGTACCATACAGATCTCCGGTTCCGAGGTGGCGGAATCTCTTCCTCGGGTTCAAGGTCGAACTGTGGGGAAGTGTATCACTGAGTGTGATTATCATTGCATTTGCATTGTACGTAGTGAGAAAACTGTTACGTCGTAAGAAAGAGGACATAAACACCGATTTTGTTTGCGCATCTCCGGACATTTTTGTATTATTTCTGGCTCTACTTGGAGGCGCGGTTCATAGACGTCCATTCGGCTCCGTGTCTCGAATAGTGTTTATGGTTTGGTCCATAGGATGTATCGTCATCAATTCTGTGTACCAGTCCGCACTTTTTAGCGTTTTAGCGTATCCTGTTTATCATTCCCAGTACAGTACTGTAGAAGAATTACTCAACGCCAATTTTTTCTTTGGTTTGCAACCAGACTGGAGAGAATGGTTCGAAATTTTTGACGATCCTATTGTCCACGGTATTATCAACCGTTCAGTAGAGTGTGTGGATGTGTTGCCGTGCTTGGAAAGGACTGCATTCGACAGAGATTTCGCGGTTCCGGTGGAGCCTTCTTACGTGGACTTCTTCATACACACTTGGAAGAGAAGCAAGCTCATCGAAACATTTGGCGAAGAATTTGGAGTGTACTCAATTGCCCTGTACATGTCAAAGCACACGCCACTTCTTGAAGCGTTTAATTTCCACATAGAAAGGCTGATAGAGGGCGGATATCTCTCCCATTGGTGGAATGAATTGCTGTGGAACTCGAGGAATGTGTTCCCATACGCAGACCCTCCTATGGCGATATCTATCTTCCACTTGCAAAGTGCTTTCTTTCTCTTGGGGTTGGGACAC
This sequence comes from Teleogryllus oceanicus, assembly GCA_964035755.1. Lineage (NCBI taxonomy): Eukaryota > Metazoa > Arthropoda > Insecta > Orthoptera > Gryllidae > Teleogryllus > Teleogryllus oceanicus. The sequence goes on along the minus strand of CAXIVR010000007.1, from coordinate 44,601,702 downwards.
GTATTGGCAAGTGTTGTATTTGCAGTGGAAATTGTGACATTTACGTCGAATGCAAGTCATATGTGTTTTGGTTCATCTCATAAAAAAACGATACTTCAAAGAAGGTATGTTCTAGTGCGCCGAAGACGATTCTCGTTCTTAAAAAGATTTTCCACGCCAGTACTTTCTTTGAGAATTAATGAGATACCTCAAAATATTCGCATGCTATCATCCAACACCACAGTATATCGGTGACGCGCCTGGAACAAATAGACCTGGTAGTTTGGCAAAATACCTTCCTAATATTGTGACTAGGACTTAAAAAATTTCAACAATACGAATGCCTTATCAGTTATTCTGGAGGTGTTTTAAATTATTAACTTTTTGCCTTTTTTACCTATCTTAAGTTTCCTATACCTATTTTAGGTATATCCCTTATTATGGTTTCTTTTTCTTCCCTTTTCATAATTATTTTCCTTTCTTCACATAGATATCGACCAAGCTGCAAGTCGGGACATTTGCATGCATAGTGGAAGACTGAGCATTGTCTCGGTTTGTGTTTCTCTTCAGGAGGAGGTGTGTTATCAGAAAGGAAGTGTTGAACGTTACTTCTCAGGTCATGAGTGTTAAAAAGCGTTGCGCAAACATAAGGTGATGCCCAATGCATATTATGGGATTACTTTCGTTGAAAACGACGAGCTTACTTACACCAGAGGATACACTTTATTATGGCCTCTGACCTTTTGGAAACTTCGTTGACTACATACACACTACCTTTTACACGACTGTTAACGTTTAATTAAGAATAATTTAAGAAGCATTTTTGTATGCCTCTGTCACTAAAAATAAATATTTTCCCCACCCATTTTAGGTAAAAAAACTACCTGAACGTCTGGGTTCTACTTATGAGTATTATTGACAGTGATATTATATGAAATTAAGTTTTTTGCCGTTGAAAGTTTGGAACGTGTATAGACAATAAATCATATAGCCCACTTTGTTGCCACTCTTTAGAATGTTTTCATAGAAATATTTCTTTCCATATTTGTAATAAAAGAAAGTGTTAATTAATCATATCGTGATGAGAATTATTTATACGTATAATAAATTATTTATACGTACACAATATTTATGTTGGTTACAAATATCATACAACATTTTTTATTCAAAATATTATAAATAGCTTTAATGTTTAAAATAAGCAAATTAAAATGGCGCTAAAACAATTGACCGCCTAGGGCGCACATAAGTCAAAGTCAGGCACTGCGCACAGATAGATCAAAGCATGATAACTGATTTTTTTCTTTTCCAACATTTTATAATTAGTATAATATAAAATATTAAAATTACAAAATAACAGCTAAATTTAAAAGCTTCAGAACCCCACATGTCCTCTCATAAATCTTCTGAACAATGAGCACGTACTGATGACTGGTTTTTGAAGAGTGATGATAATACTCTTGTCCAAACCTAGATCGTCTAACGATTTGTTTAGAAGTTTTGGTATGACTGGTTGCTGATAAGACAATTGGATCAGTTATAACATCTGCATCATGCCACCGTTCTCTCATTGCATATGCTATCTCTCGGTATTTATCGATTTTAGCCTGATGTGTTATCATGTTGCTGGTATTGACAACCGAAAATCGATAAACCAACTTTCCTGGCAGGTTTATCCAGAGCGTACATCGGGTATATTGTGCTGGATTGTTCTGTCAGAATACTGCGGTCTTAGAACAACTTATGGGACTTGCTTTCAAGCTCCGTTTCATGATGATATTGGTGGTACAGTATATCAATGCCCCGCAGGAGTCTGTATTTCTTAGCGAGATGTATTCCTGTATTTATTACTATGATTATTACAATAAATAATAAAATAATAATAATATAACAATATTATAATTAATAATAATAATAGTAATAATAATAGTAATAATAATAATAATAATAATAATAATAATAATAATAATAATAATAATATGATCTCATATTTTTTCAGTAGTATACATACCTTTTACGACTCTCACCACTAATGTTTAAAAATGAGGTTTCTAAAGAAAGATAACTTCACGGAGACGTGACGAATTGCACTTTGATGTTAAAAGTAAGAAGGATTTGTTTAAAAAACGCATCAAAATATTCATGTCAAGTGCAACCCACAACACGCGGCGGATTTTTTAATCTATATAGTTGAATATCTCAAACTAAGCGTTCTAGGGCGAAAAAGGGCGAAAAAATCCTTCGTACTCCTTGCTTCGGAGGGGAAGTAAAGCCGGTTGTCCCATGTTTGTAGATTTACGGAATTAAAAGATCCGCAAGCCTAAATGAAGCCTCTGAGCTGAATTCAAATTGCCTGTTTCGTCGCCCAAGTTATACCTTCTTTCTCCCCTAGTAGGTGAAAGGAGCGTAACGAAATTTGCGTGGTCACACGGAAGAGCAGGCCTCATGGCCTGAGTCTCGCCAAGTAAAATAAGGCATTCACTCAAGGTTCAATTTGGAGTTGTAGGATACACATGGTTACGATTTAGAAAGATGCATCTGCCCATACCTAGCGTCGTTACTGGTAGGGAGCAAGGATGAGGCAGCAAAGATCCCGTGCGGTCCATGGACCATTCGTTAATTGCATTACTCTGTCATTCGCCTGCTACCTCGCAAGATGATGTCATCGATGCCGCACGCGCAGTGACACCACTTTAAACGACAGAGGGAAAGTTGTAGTACATGTGAGTGCTCGCTCAAAGTTGATGGAGGAGACAGGCCAGTCAATCATATTGTTACTTTCTCGCAACGGAGTAGAGAGTAAGTTATGTAATGCTGTACCAAAAAACGGCGAATTTTCGGCAGAAAATTCTTATTACAGGGCCCTGGTAAATAAAAGGTGATAAATCCAGTAGCTAAATTTAGAAAAAATTCTCTAACACGTGGTGCAGACAGAATTCATGTTTTGTAGGTCCATGATACCGAAAAATCAAAAGACGGCAAAACGTCTGTGAATAACGCTCGCCGCTAAACCGTTCAGCTGATTTTCTCCAAAATTGATATTCTTCAATCGATCTGGCTGATGCCGAGGCTTCTTGAATTTGAAACCGATATTTTAATTCTGGGAGACAGCTTTCATAAAGGCCCTGGGACATTTCGAAAATTAAAAAAATGACTCCGTCGTTTTTTATTAAAGTTTTTAGTTGGATAGTGTGAAGAACGTCTAAGATAATGGTGCAGTTCTCATGTTACTTGGAAACTAATTTTTCGAAAATTGCAAAAATTCAGAATTCTTCTTCCTTCAACTAAAATATTAAGGATAGAGATATTTTACTTAATGAAATCTGTTCCTTAAAGAAAGATTTTGGAATGAGGTCGTGTTCAATTTTTCGAAAATTTGAGTACTTTTCGCATAATGTTTTCGAGAAAATTCCGGCGAGAGAGTAAGAGGTTTTAGCAACACTAGTTAACTTATGCGCTAAGTAGAAAATAGTTTTATATGCGGTTCACCTACAGTTTGTTTAGGCTCTACTTGTCCCTTATTATAAATTACACCTGACAAATATAAATTATATCTTCAATATTAATCCATATAGTTTCAATTATATGTTTTATAAATTTTATGATCTTATAAATTGGAAGACCTGAGAAATAATCCAACATAGTCGTAGGATAATATGTATTTGCTAATATAAATAAACGTGCGATCCGCTAGGCCAAGTGAGGGTAAATTTTAGCAAAACATCGATACATCGATTCTTCGATACATTAAGCACAGGTTTTCGATGTCGATGAAAACATAGACAAAAAAACCATGTTTAAAATATAGACGTTTTCAATATAATGAAAAGTACGACACAAGACGTCAATATTAGTTTTAAGTATATTCTGTATTAAAATTGACAGTCATCTTAATTTTATAATGAATGTTCGATGTGGTCATATTTCAAACTGCAGCTTAACGATATTACCACTTACATGATAATCAAAAAGGTAACAACACTGGTGAAAGATGGCGAATAGCAAACAGTTTCGTGCTATTTGGGGATCGAAACGGTGACAGTTGTGAATGGCTGTCGATTGCAAACAATCAAGAAAATTTTATTTATATCATGAGAAATTTGTTTTGAAAACATCGATGTTTCTAAACAAATACATCGATGTGAAGAAAACATCGAAAGCATAAGATCGACGTTATAATATCGATGGTTCTGGTTGAAAATATCGATTTCAATCGTTTAAGAATATCGATTTCGATCGTTTAAAAAATCGATGTTTTTAAAAAAGTCGATTTATCGTTAAAAATCGATTTCGATCGTTTAAAAAATCGATTTCGATCGTTTAAAAAATCGATTTCGATCGTTTAAAAAATCGATTTCGATCGTTTTAAAAAAGTCGATTTAAATCGTTTAAAAAATCGATTTCGAGCGTTTAAAAAATCGATTTCGAGCGTTTTAAAAACATCCAAGATTTTTTTGCCATACCTAGCTGTGCCCCGCTGCAGCCAACGACTTGCTCAACCTACCTGCCAAGCGCGTGGGCCGCCATACACAAACGAGGGCCCGCGGCCCACTTGTGGCGCAACGTGAGCGGGAAGCGAACCCTGCTCCCTCTCCCTGTCGCCCAAGCGCTCGTTCGCCCCGCCCCCCTCCGCCTGCCTCGTGTGCTGCGCATGCGCTCCTGGAGCAAAGGTCACCGCCGATGAGGAAGGCATTGTCCCGCGCCGCGCTTTCGAAACGCGTTCTCAAGAGGGCTCTTCTTGCGGAGGGCGGTGCATGACGCTGCCTCTGTCCGAAAGGTCCTAGGTTCGAGTCTCGACGGTGGCAGGATTTTCGGCACTGGATACATAGTTAGGTTGAATTCAGCCACTGTCTGGAGGAGAATTCTACCGGCCAGCTGCTCTAATCGGTAGTTTTCCGCGGTTTTCCCCATAAACACTAGGCGAATGCCGAAGTAGTACTCTAACAAACAGGCCACGGACAGCGCGCGATCTTTCCTTCCTTATCCTATCCTCTTCCCTTATCTTTGCTCTAACGGGCACATGTTGGAAGCTTAGAGCTTTGTCCTGATTGGGCGGTACCCAGCTGGTAGGAGATACCTTGTGGCGGAAAACATCGCGAGCTGAGAGACGGGTAGGTCGGTGCCGAATCTCACCATACAGCGGGGAATGTCACTGCCACCTCCCGAGGGAAAACATGCACTACACTTACGTGATATAATGTGATCTTAGCCGTTGATGCGCCCGGAATTACCGACCTATTAGAATTAGGTGAGCGAGTGAGGGAAGGGTTATTGATTTTTGCAGCGTCAACTATTTAGGGCAATTGTTTTATAAGTATTGTGAATGTGTTCCTTCCATGTTGGAACGTCAGATTCGGCACTGACCGACGTGAATGCGACGTTTTCCGCGTCAGGTATCTCCCTCAGCGGGGCACTGCCCCATCCAAGACAAATTCTGTGCTTCCGGTTGGTATCCTGACACGTGTGGTAGAGGATATAACTTTGAATTTGTGTAGAGGAGAGGAGTGGACAAGGATAAGGAAGAGAAGGTCGCGCGCTGTTCGTGACCCCTCTGGCAAGTACTGCGCCAGTATTCTGATAGGAGAAACCACGAAAAATTACCGATCAGAGCAGCAAGCTACTAGAATTCTCCACGCTGGGGTTGAGTTCGATTTAGATTTCTGATGTACAGAAATTTCCATTTTGAACTATAATTTGCGTAGTCTGAAAATACCGCCAAATTTGTCTCTTGATAAGTTGTTTTGTTACCTTTCGATGTTATTACCACCAAGAATATCAATTATTCCACTTCTAGAAGGCTATCGAAATGATCTATACAAGCTCGAAACAATATGACTTACCCAAAGAAAAAGAAAAAAAAACATCAAGGCTATATTTGAAAGGTGATTTTTACATTACGCTTCAAATGTTAAATATTATTTTATATTTCCTAACATTTTCCGTTAGTCATCTAACTACAAATTAACTTTATACTTCATATGCCCGCGCAGCATTTGTTAGATAGCAAGATGATTCATTCCTGTGACTCATTCTTGTAAAGTCCCATAAAGTTCCTCTACCAGTCGCTAGCGCCCCACAAGCCTGCGATGCGTTGATAACTCCCGCTTTCCATTACAGCTTTAGAAGCCTCGTGTTATCTACAATCATGAGCGAGCAATGAAACAAGAATTCTGGCAGCAATAGCATAAAAGCTCTCGGAAAAAAATGGCAGGGCCTGTTCTGGGGTGCAAGGTGCTTCGTTTTGCGTAAACTATTCAGTTCTTTTTGTTCTCACCTAAAGTAGACATCGTTGCATTAAAGTCCATGATGCAACGGGACAGTCACAAACGCTTTAAGCTCCTGACTGTTCACCCGATGTATGGACGGAAAGGGCAGTGGCATTTTTTCAGAGGAGTGAAGGAAGGAATACCCTTCTCACTTATGGATGCAATTCCCAAATATATTTGTTTTGATGTTTGAAGGAACATTTTGTAGTTGACCTGGAATGTTTAGGTACCTACTAAAAGCTCGTCTTGTAGGTGCCTAAAAAAGGCATTGAAAATGACAAGGATAAAGAGAAATAACTTACATACAAAAGAAAATAAAAAAAAGTAATTTTTGTCAATATTATTTTATAAACTTAAATGCACAAAGCAAGTACTTACATTTTAATGCAAAACTAGATTTACATTTTTACAGCTCTTCTACACTGTATTTTTAATAGTTTGCCTTACAAAAAACGAGTATTACCAGCAACTTTTCAAAGATCCCAATTTTAAATTTCAGTTTTACAACAAAATCAGTTTGAATGCGGAGAAGGATATTTAAACTATTGATGTGACAGGCATATATTTTAGAAGGCCAACATTAGAAACACTGATATAATCTAGAAATTTACATTTATTTCCACTTGTAATTTTGGTGCCTTGGTGTATTGTCTATCGAGGATGTTCTAAAAACATGACTGGTATTTATGAAAAACGAAAATGGTGACAAAAATATGTTGGTATACTTTTAGGAATTCTCCCGTATTTTAAAATACAAAGACGTGAATTGAAGATTCTACTAAATAGTCACGCTGCACCATCGCTTATTTTCTGATATCTTGGCACAGTGTATAAAAATAATACATAAATGGCAAAAAAGTCCAGTAATTCTAAAAAAATAGACATTTTCCTAAACACCCGATGTATGTTGATAACTACGAGGAAATTTATTCTGATCGAGTTTTTATCCCACGCGCGCTTTTAAGCTGCATGAAAACGATTGCAATCGATCGGAATGCGGAACCATGGTGGAAAAACATGGGTGGGTTCCTCCGGTTAGCCGATTTTTGCTCATTCTGCGCAGCACCAGTTTGCGTCACGACCCACGTGACCATGACACGGGAACCACGTGACCACATTACTTTCATTTGAAAAGCCAGACCAAACGTTTTCCACCATGATGCATTGAGAGCGAGAAGGGTTGACAAACATGTGAAAGTATCATTAAGTGACAATTTTCAACAGCGACCAACAAAAAATAACACGAAGGAGTAATTGAAATAAAAGATGCACCATTTAAAAAGTGCTCTTTTATATATGTTTCAATTACTTGTAACATGGTGATACTTTTTCCATTTAAACTTCCCGCATATACTGTGACGTAACCTGGTGCTTGAAGGTCATTGGTTCATGTACAATAGGATGCACAAGAGCCCACTGATCTCTCAGTCTCTTCTCGTGTGTTAATCGCCTGCATCTCTCAGCGCTCCTACAAAGACGAAATGGAGCTGTATTACAAAAGGGAGGATCTCCTCCCTTGAACTGACATTTATTGACTTGTTTTTGAACCAGAAGAACGCGCTAGTGATCAGTCTTGTATCACTTTGATAGGAAAATATCAGAACAGAGTATCAAACATAGGCCGGGCAGCAGGTCGGTGTATTCTTACAATCTGAGTTAACGGAAGCCAGTGGGAAACCTAACTGATAGATCTTTATAAAATTATTTTTCTTATTCTTCGGCAATTCTGCTGTCAGAGGTTTGTACGTTTCTATTTTCTTATACAAACATATCTTTTATGTTGATAGCCCCTCGTTCTTGTACATTTTTAATACAAATTAAAAGTTTTTCATACATATATTGATAATAAACATATCTATATCCACATCCATACCATTATCATATCGATATTCAACATAAATATAATAATTTTTTAAATTTATATTCATAGCTTGAAAATGTAAATGTAAACATAATATATTATTGTAGTTAATTTTATTTATTACCATTTAACGTACGTTAAAGATTCCTTTGGGCAAGGTTGGGACATCCTCGGCAGACTGTAGTTCACTGGTACTTTATCATCAAATAATAGTTTGAAACGAAGCGCGGATACATGTTCAATGAGTGTAAAAAGTATTCGTACACCTAAGGATTTCTACAAAAAAGTTGCAATTGACTTACTAGAAACGAAGAGAAAAAAATATCATCCGTCTTCCATCTGAATAACATATGTTGTAATTGCTTTTGTCGGTAAAAATAGCATTTTTTCAAAACTCACTCGTTTTCTTTACACGTTTGTTTTGCCAACTAACCTTTTCCAGCTGTAGACTTCATTCACATAATATTTTTTTATGGCTACACTTCTATGATAGCCATTTTGCCTCAAAAAATTTCGCACAATCCAATCACATACATTTATCTGCAATTCATTTTTAAGTTAACTAGGTATTTTTGCTCTTAATCGCGGATTTTTCTTCACTTTCCGTAGAATTGCACGACCATCTTTTCCCCTAAGTTTCTTTGGACGTCCAAGTTTTCTCACGTTTTCCAATGTTTTCCTTACACTAAACCTATCAATGACTTTCAGAATAGTATTCCTGGGTCTTTTTAAAACCTAAGAAATTTCCAGCAACGATTTCCATAGATAATGCAACCTGATGAACATTTTTCTCTTTTCCAATGACGTTTTCTTCCCTTTGCGACCCGTTTCTTCTTTTCATAATACACACAGACGTCTGTCAATTATCAAACACTATCAAACACTATGCAAGGCCACTGCTGTCTACCCTTCCTAGCGTCACAAATTTCCTACGTGTCAGGCAGAGGGAGCTAAAACTGTTACAGTTGTCTTTGCTTTTCGAATACTTTTTGCATCCAAAGATTTCACATTTCAAGAAGTTTCGATAGTTCTGTTTTGTACATGTGTTTTTTTGCTGTTTTTGTTAGTAACTATTCCATACACTTAGGTTAATATTATGATGAAAATATGTATTGATTATAAATTAATTATTGCATAATAGTTACAATAACTGTTAAAATGCACTGGTATACGAATACTTTTTACACTCACTGTAGATAAGGTTTCGGGACAGCAGAGTTCAGCCACTAATATTGGCACTAGCGCCTCTGGACGAGGCAATGGCAAACCACACCACGTATAAACGCTGTGGCGTGTCTTCAGGTCGGTATACACGGTACAGTTTTCGTGTAGATTGGTCGTGCAGAAAACGTGCAGTCTGGACTTTTGCGCGAAAACTTTTGGGCATGTTCGTAATTTTTCGTGTAGAAAACGTAACGTTTGACTCAAGCGCTTCTAGCGGCAGAATCGTTCACTAACGAATTTGTTTACCCAACGCGACGGTATTCTGCCATTTCGATTTTGTGGTTAGGTGCGTGAAGGTGTGATTGTGCGAAGTAAATTATATGTACTGGCGTGGTGGCTTCAAGTTTTCAGTCATTGTGGCCTTCATCCATTCCGAGTGTTCTCTCTGTGTCTCCATTAAAATCGTCGTAGCCACAAACATACTTTACAGTAGCAACGATGATGGCCTACCTATTTTTCTTACTTATTCTTTTCATGATTAATTAAAACCAATAAAGCTCACACAGATAGAACGTATGAATAGAAATACACAGAACACATACACTTTGTTTATGCAGAAATAGCACCTCTGAAAGTAGTCGGACGGCGCAACTCAGTTGTTTGTCGGTAGACCCCCTAGCTGCGGCTTGTGGCAATTCATGCAGAAAACGTATAGACCAATTTACACCGTGTATGCGCGACTTTTTGGCTTTATGCTTCCATTTTGGGATCTTGACGTTTCCGTACAGAAAACTGTACGAGAATCTATACGAAAACTGTACCGTGTACACCGGCCTTTAGGAAAGGAACCTGAAGCGTCGATTGAGACAAATAAACAAAATGCAGCCTTTAGAAATATTTGATTAATACAAATAGTTAAGATAGTTTAAAATTTTTTAAAAGAAAATCTGATACAATTGAATTTTCAAAATTGATATTTAGTTTTTAAAATTAAAATGTATTACGCAAATTTTTTGCTCAATTTAAGCTTCAAGCTACAAATTACTAAATAACTTCGTTATAGTAATTAATTCCGCAGTTTTCTATACTTTAAAATAAAGTTGAATCGACCTTTTTCGTTCACTATATCCTTAAAATGACTTAATTATCGATCCCAAGGATATACAGCTTGAATGATATTTTCACTTGACGGCGATGGCACACAGATGCAACAGCACTAAGCAGCTGCTGTAAAGTACACATATAACACATTCAATTTATTTGCAACTGGTAACTGAACATTGGTAAGTATGGAATTAAATCGTGATCAACGAGTAGAAGATGACTGTTGTAACTAAGCGCTCTGCAGGTTATTTCCAAGCTCCGTCATAAATTCCGTGAGTGAGCTAGTGTTTTTAGGGGCTCATAAACTGTTTGTGCATTCTCGACATGAAATGTGAGATCAGTGTATCGGAAGACACGCATGCACGTTTACCGTTCTTCGGCGAACGATAAAAGCGGAGCAACGGTGCCGGCCGAGGTCTTTTGAAGGCATATGGCCGACTGCAGTGACGTTTCCGGCATCGATTTGATTTATTTGGCCAAAAAAAAAAAAAAAAAAAACAGTAAAAACTGTATATGACGTACGGAGGAGAAGAATATTTGCGCACGTTTTCTTGAGTGCCAGGATCCCATCCCAACATTTTAACGATAAATAGTTGAAAGTTAAACAATAATAATAATAATAATAATAATAATAATAATAATAATAATAATAAAATTTAGAACAGCGGGAGATTATCAAAATTTAAAACCCTAGACATTATCATTCCTAAGTTATAGAAAAACTATTTGCAACGATAAACAAACTGCAGATGTGATTTTTCTGCATTGCGAACAATAAAGTAATTCACCCTCAGCTCTGCTGCTACTACAACAAGCAAAAGGAGACCTCAACAAACGCGCCCATAGTGAAGCTGCATTTAAGTACACAAGCAAATCAAGGGGCCATCTCAGCATTTGCTCAATGGATCAGGGAAACTGGACAAAACCTGATAGAGATGGGGTCAAAATTCACGTAAATCAATTTATAAACACCAAGGTCTGCATAATGTATTGCTACCAGCACAACACCCGGCGTTCTCCAGGCATTCTTCACATCCAGTCATTGTAAAAGAGGAAAAAGATCTATTTTATATAAACAACAGTGTTTAAAATGATTCTTTTTAATGTAAGTGGTTTAAATTGTAATAAAATACTATATTTTTTCATTTTATTTTACAGTACATTGCTATTAGATTAAAAAATGTTAATCTTATGCACTGCTACTGGCCTCTAACGAAATATAATAGGAACCAATCTGCTGCTAGCGACGAGGTGCATCTACCAATTTAGATTATTTTCTGAATTTGTGTTGTATTCATCTTTACCAATCTTTGCAAGGACACAGCGTCAATTCTAGAGAAGAGCCTGTAAAAATTCCGCATCTATTAATACGATACATATTCGTACAATACTTTTAGCAGTATTGATATCAATTGCATGTCGTTAAATTCACGTTTATTAGTACAGAATTAGATCCTTCCTCACTCGCAGTTTTCGTTCGACGCATGCTAGGCGAGTAATGGGTGTCAATACTTGGGTTTTTCTAACGTGGTATCTGAGGGTAGTATCTCGAAGATGGAATATGGCACGACTTTTTGCGTCTTCCTAGGTGCTGCCGCGAGATGTCGCATGATCGCGACCAGTGCTGCAAATGAAGCGACTCTAGCGACATGATCGAGGAAGATGCGAAAAGTCATGCCAAATTCCATCTTGAAAATACTACCCTCAGATGCCTCGTTAGAAAAACTCCACGTTAAGTTCTATAGTCTACGTCTACACGTAAACAATGTGAAGGCAATGCAGACTGCGTAACATATGTAAAGACGAGTAAACACACTTCTTTGCGGGGGAGGAGTTTGGCGTCTGATGAAGTTGTGGTCATGTGTCCATGCAATACTTCTGCATCCAGGAACATTTTTAAAATAAAGAAAGATAGAAGAGAATTTGCTTGAAAACCAAAACTCTCTAGTGTGACACGTAAATCAAATAAATGTTTATAAGTAAGGTAAATTATTGATCATTTAATGATAGATGTACATGCTTACAGATTTTGTGTTTTTTTTAGCTAACGTATTTATGAATTATTAGCGTTTCTAAAATTAATCTTTCCACATCAAAATTTTCATGTTAAACGTTATATGTCAAAGGTTTTTTTTTTTATATATTAAATTTTCATTCATAAAGATAAATTTTCAACATTTTGTCTTCATTTCGCTTCTTTCCGTCCCATCCTATCCCGCCCCTGTCCATCCCATCCCGACCCGTCTTGCTCTTCTTCGTCCCATCCCTCTCCTTTCCGTTCCGTCCTGCTCCTCGCCGTCCCGTCCTGCTCCTCGCCGTTCAGTCCTGCTCCTCTCCTCTCCGTCCTGCTCTTCTCCGTCCCGTCCCTGCCCTCTCCGTCCCGTCCCGCTCCTCCCGTCCCGTCCCACTCCTCCGTTCCGTGTCGACCCGCTCCTCTCCGTCCCGTCCTGCCCCTCTCCTCCCGTCCCGCTCCCCCGTCCCCCGCCCCTCCCCTCCGTTCCCTGTCGCCCTCCCCCGCATCCGGAGTCTCCTCCCGGCGTAATGGCGAAGGTCGGCCGCGCGCGTCCGCCCATCCCGAGGCAGCGCGGACGCTTGTAAACTTGTTCCAGATTCGACGAGACGCGCTGGTAATCGCCTCATCTAACTGCGTTCGATGAGAAACGAGGCTCTAAACACAGCCCCAGAACCGGCCCGCCCCTCCGGGCCCGGCGCGGACACCCGGCAGAGGGAGCCGGGGCGGCGTCTGCTGCGGACGCGGACACGGGCAGCCGGGGACAGCTACAGGCGGCAGCCACAGCTGGGCGAGATGTTTAGGGATGCTGCCACGGACGTATTAAGCTTGACAAAGTTATAGGATCGTATTAAACTGTAATTATTTGCATTTTTTGGAATTTAAAAAGATTCTGTAATTTAGAGGAATACAGATAACACAATTCATTCCAAATTTACGTCGTCTTATGTGACTGAAAGATGTCTCATTTTTTTATTTTTTGCGCTCTTTTACAAACTTACGTTTAAATTGGAATTTAAAAACATTGTAATTTTTGTAAAATCCTGTAAATCTTGTATATGTGATTTATTTATTTTTAGTTCTGAAATAATCTTGCAAAAAGTTTCTTTAGGAGCCTCTATTCTAGGCCCCATATGTTCGTAGGTACTAGGCACTGTATCTAACATTGCTACTGGTTAATACGGTCCTGGGTGCTGCGGAACCTAATTCGGATCTATCAGGGACTAGTCTTTGAAGACTGGAGAACGAAAGGTCTGCTTTCATGCCGGTGTACGAGAAAGAGTCGTACCTGGGTGTGATAGAATTGATGACGGAAGTTGTGATGTGCAGTGGTTATTACTAGATACAGAAGGTTTAATTTCATACCAATGTACTCGTGAAACAAAGCCGTTATAGTAGGTGATGAAATGTATTGGACAATGGTAAACTCCTTCATTCATATTTTCAAAAATATAATCCTCATATTTGGCTGGCTTAAATTAAGTTAGTGACGCTGACACTTCAAAAGTGAGGCTTTATTTATACCTAAATTTATATTTGTATTAAATTTGAAATTTCTTACAAAAATGTAAGAAACATTTTGTTTAACATAAATAGCTTATCAAAGAGGTTTTCTTAAACGTTACGAGGTGTCGTATGAATTTCTTAAAATTTATACCGGGAGAGTTGTTTTACACCATCAACTGATGTCACTGCTGTGCCTCTGACCAGGAGGTTCTAGGTTCGACTCCCGACGGTGGGAGGATTTTTGACACTAGCTAGATAATTGGGTCAACTTCTGTCGGAGGAGAAGCGGCCGGCTGCTTTAACTGGTAGTTTTCTGTGGTTTCTCTGATCAATTACCAGGTGAATGCCGGAGCAGTTCCCCATCAAACGGGCCACGGACCGTGCGCGATCTTTCGTACATCTTCCCGGTTCTATCCTCATCACTTACTTACACACACTTTAATTACACTACACTACACTACCACACAGGCCGGAAGACCGGTTGGGAGCTTTCAGCTTGTCCCAGCTAGCTGGTCACAGATCCCGTCGCGGCTGGGTCTGTTTCAAGCTGGTGGGAGATAAGGTGTGGTGTTGAGGATAACCCCGCTAGCCGATGGTAGGTGGGCGCCGGATCTCGCCAGCCAGCGTGGAAAATCGCCGCCACCTTCCGATGAAAAATATGCACTACACTCACGGGACTAATGACATTAGCAGTGGACGCGTCCGGAATCACCAATCAATCAAAAATCAATTAAATGCATGGAATAATAATACAATCGATTATTTTAGAACAAATATATGTTTTAAGAATTTATCCGTGATTGTACCCTTTATTTTATCAGTGTTCTCATCACTATAATAAACGATGGTATCGTCGTATTTAAACATAAAACAAGCAGATTTCTTTAGTTTAACGATAAATGTGAAAATGTCCAGAAACCTGTAGCGACTATGTTTTTCACTGACGAAGCTTTACAAAGCAAGTATCGGATGACTTCACTCTTCACCAGACGATTTTTTTTCCGTTTAACATCCAGTTTAACTAGCTCACTGAAAGAAAATACAAAATATTGCCAGAGAATGTGTTTTATATCTGTCATGTGCACAAAGGTGCCTGACGGTGCATAACAGGTCTTGATCGCAAAACGTGCCGTTACTGACCGAAAAACGGAAACTTCGCAAAAACTGACATTACTGCCAAGCAAAATTTATAAGCTTAGATAATTGGTTCGCCACGAAGTAAAGAAAACCGGCAAGGTTAGGATAAACTTGCAATTTTATAAGACAAAAATATAAAACAACTCCTACCGTCAAGGTGAAAAGTTCAAATACCGATGTAGCTAATAAAATATGAACGAAGGTTAATCTCCAATTTCACAGAATCTGTCAGATCCCCTTACGAAGCTACTGATGAATTTAGTTTTACTTGAGCATGATTTTTGCTATACTGAAGCGAAACTTTTTTCGGGTTAAATTTATTTATGATTTGTAGAACGCTGTTTGGCGTTTTTGTTAGATAACGGTTTTGGTTTTTTTTCCTTTTTTGAAAGAAAACTTTAAGTACATAGCACTTAAATATTGTACCAATCATCTCTTTAAATTTTCAGAACTCTCTCTTAAAATATAAAATAAGAGTAATTCTTCTGATTTTACTCTTCCATTATATGCTACTGCTTGCAAGTCTTATAGAACATTGATAGTTTATAAATAGTTGCATCCGTGAGATGCTTTTACGGAAGTATTTCGTTAAAATATTAGTTTGAAGATGCACAAGGAGTTATTTCTTGTTCGCAGAGTGGAAGATACGTTTATTACAATCACACTGGGGAGAGAAACAAAATTTCTAGTTCGTTTCTATGCCTTCAATTAAACTAGCTCCAACAGCACACGCTTTCTCGAATTATTGACGTTGGTTACCAATTATTACAGTATTGCAACTTCCAGTGAATCGAACCTGTAAGCTCAGAACTTTAGAATGATCTCATATCATTTCAGAATTCAAAAACCTTTTCAAGTAAATTTAGTCAATATGTTAAACACCCAGCTAACACTTCAACCTTATAAAAACTTATCAATGCACACAAATTAACTTACAAACCTAACGTCTTTTATCAATTAAATATGGAATTTTACAGAAGTGTTCTTGGAACAGACAATGATACGAATACTTTTAAAACAAATATGTCATCAGAAATTCAACAATGAAACCTGCTATCTTGTTTCGATTTAAACGTTGGCGAAAAGGTGCAAGACACCGCGTTGTCACTTAACCTCATACGAATTCGGCCGTGGTCACATTTGTGAGTAAAAATTACGCCAAAAACTACTAATATTAAAACTGTTTCTGGAAAAATTTAAAGATATAATTATAAGGAATAGATCACACTGAGAAACACATTTCTCTCCTTAACGATGTAATTGTAAGGTGTGGAAAAAGTTTTCTATATTTCAAGTTTGAATGAAGATCGATTTGGTCATGCAGACACATGAACAAGGAAATCGGTTCTAGTGTTCAACGAGCTATGTTGAATAGCAGTGAATGAAACGGATACTTTTGAGATTAATAGGAGCTATGAAAACTGTTTGTAAAGTAAAAATAATAAAATATTGGTTTCAGAAATAAATGGTGGAACATAAATATTTCAAGGGCACGGAAATGCTTAAAGCAAATATAATACTTTATTTTAGTTGTTTCCTTGCTTTACGAGCACGATCTTACATAAACTGCGGAGAAGAAAAAGTTGCCTCGACTGGTATACTGAAATACTAACTACCTATTTGATATTCCAAGAAATACCTGTAAGTAGCAAATTCTCGGAAGTGCTCGTGATCAGCTCTTGAATGGCTTCCAGATGGCGCTGGAAATGTTTCGCTGTAGGCGTGTTTTTGCGATTGTCAAAGGCGTGTCGTCAGTAGACACTAATTTTTTTCGCAAATGCCTATTTTATTATTTTGACGTAGAAGCGGGAGATCAAATATAAATTCTTTCCGTGACTTTAAACTATTAGGGGAACCTCATTCATAGACAATCTTTATTAATCCTATGACAGCATTAGGGTATAAAATGCCAAATCGTCCGATATTGATCTGACATTAACCTTTAACTGTGGTAGCGTCACGTTGGCGGCCGTGGGTGGGAGGAGGAGCGGAAGTATCGCATACCTGCGGTCTAAATAGCCTTGGCGCCCCGGCGTTGGGATATATTTAGACCAAGTGGACGCCAGCTTGACCTGGAAGGTCACGTGGTAGATGCGAGCCTCCCTCCTACACCAAGGACGGTCACGTGACGGCTACATTCTAGGTATAAAATCGAGCCGACGAGCTCACCCATTTTTGTTTTTGTTTTTTTTGTTCTGGAAACCTCGCGCGATGCGCAAAACTTTACGCGCAGGCTCGAGCGTGTCGTGCCTCTTGCACGGGTGACGAGGTCACGGTGGTGGTGCGGGAGAAGCGTCAGTGGAGACGGGGCCTCCCCAGCTATGTGGGGTATCCACAGGGAAATACTCAAAAGTGTGTAGATTCGGAGCAGAAGTTAGTTATTGTACATACGTGTAAATAAACTTGTACATTCTTGTAAATGTCTGTGTGTTTTTCTCCATGACGCCACAGCATTCAATGTCCCTGGAATCGGGCGCGATCTTTCCTTTCCCCTTCCCCTATCATAAATATCAAAGCAAATTGGCTTGGAGTATGACAATAATTAAACTATTTAAACTAAATGAAAGTGTATTATAACAAATACACTTATTTTTGTCATCCTATAAGAGAAAATGTTTATTTTCGTAATTGCAAAGAATTTTTATTGATTTTTTTTCACAAACAGGAGCGCCTATGCCACGTGCTTCCGGTGGCATTCCTTAGATGCGCCGCTGACCATTCTGCACGTGCGAGCGCAGCGGGGCGCGGCGACGCCTGACGAACGTGTGGTGAGCCGACCGTGGGTGGGGGCAGGGGGAGGGACGCGAGCGGCCTTCGCGTGGCTGTTGGGTGCGCTGGCGCTGGCGCCGGCGCCGGCGCTGCGGCCGCAGCCGGTCGGCGAGGCAGGTCGGCGCCGCGCGCGCGTCAAGGCGAGAGCAGGCGGCGCCGCGGGGGGGACTGCAGTGTCCAGCGGCGTCGGCTTCCTGGGAGCAACACCTTGTGCAGTGGCCAACGCGCTCGCTTTACACCTCTGTGGGTGTAGGTGTGGCAGCTACCTTATTATCTCTCTCATTCTCCCTCACTGTCTCTCTGTCCCTCACTGTCTCTCTGTCCCTCGCTGTCTCTCTCTCCCTCACAGGCTCTCTCTCCCTCACGGACTCTCTCTCCCTTACTGACTCTCACTCCCTCAGTCTCTTTCTCTCTCTCCCTCACTCCCCCTTTCTCTTTCCCTCCCTCCCTCACTCTCTTTTGCCCTCTCTCCCTCACTCTCTCTTTTCCCTCTCTCCATCTCTCTTTCCCTCTCTCTCTCCATCTCCTTTCCCCTCTCCCTCTCTCTCCCTCTTTTTTCTTCCCCTCACTTTCTTCATCCTCATGCTCTCCAAATCGATCACTTTCTCTTCGTACCTCGCCCTTTTCCTCTCTCTTTCCCCCCCCTTCCTTTTCATCTTCTCTTCCATGCTCTTCATATTCCTCCCTCTCACTCCCTCTCTTCCTCCCTCTCACTCCCGCATCTTCTTCCCCTTCTTTCCCTGCCCCCCTCGTTCTCTCCTAATCTCCCCATTATTCTCTACTCATATTTCTCCCCTCACTCTCTATTTGTCTGTCTCCCCATCACACTCTACCTCAACAAAGGAATACCCCCTTTTTTTAAAAAAAATATTAAAATAATGATTCTCACTCCTCTTCCCTTCCTTTCTTCTTTCTCTCATTTGTTAAGGTAAATTATCTTTATTTTAAATCAAATATTTACTTTACTTTGTATTACCGATTAATTAGTTCATAACTCAATGTTTTTAGATTTTATATGTTTGGGGCGGCAACTAACGCTGATGGTAAAGCTATCGAAAACTGCTCTTTCATTAAATAATAATGTTGGCCAGGGCAACGTCTCTAATTCTTTTTTTGTATACCATCATTATAAACGACCCTTTTCGATACCCCGAATCGTGCATAATCCAGTATTTTATTGCACGCTACATGACGTCATCGCCATTATTAAACGCGACATGACGTCATCACACATTCAGCCAATAGTAGCGAGAGAATCGTGGGGAGGTAGAAGAAGACGGAACAGCCGGCCACCGTTTTCTCGCACGGATGTCAACAATGCCATCTTGAATTTAATTTCCAGAGGGCGTTGGATGTCAAGCACCCGAGACGTCAGAAGAAAGTTGTTTCGCGAAATTAAGTTTGATTCTCTTGTAAATTTATAATGCTGTTATACAAAAAAATAGCGTATGCAACTCGTTTATAATGTTGCTTTATTGCATTCGTACCAATTTGAAAACTCGCTCCTAACGTCGCTCGTTTTCAAAACATGTACTCATGCAATAAAGCTTAACATTATAAACTAATTGCATAAACTACTATTATTAATAAATTTTCGACACACAAAATGTATTTTGTTCATAATTTATGTTTTTATGGCGGTGCACGTAAAATTAATTCAGTACCAGAAATGTTAATCTAATGTAGTTTCAAATATGAATATTGTATTTTAAGTTACCATATTTATATTCAAAAAGGTACGTATATTTTGAGAAGTACCTACTTTTTTACTAAGCAAAACTACTTTTTTACTAAGAAAAAGTTGATTGAAGAATCAAAACAACAATGATTCATTGCACACACAAACTACAGTTAAGGGTGATCGATGATTCGTGACATGTGGTCAGTTTACCTGGTCACGTTATAGTCTGTTTCTAATTGCTCTCACAATACTACAAATAATGGTTCACTCCACTTTATAAAAACACGCAACATAGGCGTAATCGCGGGAAGGAAAAATAACACTAGATTGAAACTGAAAATAAATCCTATTTTAAAAACTATATTCTGTATAAATATTATAGTTTCAAGTCAATAAGACGCCGAAACTTCGAGTTTAGCGAACTGTGTAATCTACATGGATGCAGTCGGCGAAACAAAGTGGCTCCGATGTGGAAGTTTTCAGTTCAGTTCCACAGTATGTACGTGTTTCTGGGCCTGCCAAAATATTTACCCTACTACCACTGCCCAGGGCAGCTAAGAGCGCAGGGTTTGGCAATCGGGGCCACGAGCAGTAATTCTGAGATGTAGAAACAAAGGAACTCTTGAGTCTCGTCGACTAATTTAGCAAGAGAGTGCACTGAAATAAACATTTAATTAATTAATAATTGTAATGCACTATTACCAATTATCATTTAGAATCCTTAAGTTTGATGTCCTTATAAATGTTGCAACTATTTGAAACGGGAAACTGACAATTTTTTCCTGATGATTATTAATAGTATTATGTGATGAATCATTTTGCATGTGCAATGTCTGCTGAAATTATCACTCTTGATGGTGCAAGCTCATGTATAGCTTAATATTTCACATCAACGGTCTGTTGCAAATTTATGAAATAATGAAATGATCAACGGAGAGCATTGATTTGCATTGGAATTCGCATTGATATTCTTCGAGTTACGATTCATTCTGCTGCTTATGTTATCGCTAACTCTGATCACAACACTGGTCTGATCTTACATTTTTTGTTAGTAAAATTCGATTTATTTCTAATAAAAAAAGTGGGAATATAATAATGCAATTCTTTAATTTCATTTACTAAAAAGCTAATTTTTTTTCTTACTTATTGACACACACGCAACTGTAATGCCTAAGTCTTACGATGCTATTCATTATTTCAATAGTTTCAAAATTTACTAATCACTTAATAATTTTACAATAAATTCATTTAAGTTTCTCACCTACTTTCCTGGCCATTTTCTTCTTATTACAGGCGATGTCGGAAAAAGTGCGTTTGAGAGTCGACAATATTTTACTGCAAAATAAAGTATTACTCACATTCTCGTACAGTATAAACCAACAAAGTGTGTCGAAAATCTATTCATATTTGCTCACGACTTTCACTAAACCGATGAACCCTATTATCGCATGCCTTCCGTAAACAAGTTTTTCAATATATTGTATATGTTTAACCCCCACTGACCCACGTTTAGCGATTAATAATATTCACTGTAGATTTTTTATATCTCTAATCTGAATTACAAAAGAAAAACTTCGGCGACAGCAAACACATTCGTATTTGACTCTGCACTGCCGACACTCCTAAACAATTGCGTCGATGAACAGTAAGTGAAGTTCTGAAGAGACATTAAACAACGAACAATTGTCGTGATGACATGATGGGAGAGAGTATGTATCGAGAGAAAGATGAACTCCGGGTTGATTATTCAAAGTGGTTTATTATGAGCCTTTGTTGCAAGTACGGTTATATCCTAACAGAGGCAACGCAGCCCAGCACTCAATCGGTCGTCGCCATGAGGGGGGTGGGGGAAGAGTAGCAGGCGGCGGCGGCAAAGGCGGCGGCGTGGGCAGATAGGCTGGTGGTGGGTCGCTCGGTTCGCCGCGGCGTCGATTCTCGTCTGGGTCAACCCAAAGGCAACTGTAGAGTGGGACGTCGGCGTTCACTACCGCTCTCACGAAGAGCGGGAAACAAGCGACAACTTATGAGGCAGTACGCGGTGTTATATACTTCCGGGCCAGTCCATCCCGGCGTCAGCGGGGGTGGCGTTGCCCTGGTTCCGGGGCACGCACACAGGGGTGCGGGGTTGGCGAGCGGTTAGCCAACACATGTGGACAACACACCAGCGCGGCCCGAGCGGAGGGCGAGCGGCGAGGGGGGCAAGACGGCGTTGCCTCACTACACAATCCCGGCTGCTCTGATCGGTAGTTTTCCGTGGTTTCTCCGATCAACACCAGGCGAGTGCCGAAGCAGTACCCTACGAAACGGGGCATGGACCGCGCGTGATCTGTCCTTCCTCTTCCCTGTCCTATCCTCTCCCCTTACACACACACTTATACTAACATGCACTACACTACCACATATCCCGGGAGACCGGTCGGGAGCTTAGAGCTTGTCCCGGCTAGGGCGGTGCCCCGCTGGTGGGAGAGTCCTGGTTAGGGGGAAACCCCACTAACCGACGGTAGGTCGGTGCCGGATATCGCCACCCAGTGAGGGGAAAATCACCGCCATCTCCCGAGAAAAAACATGCGCTACACTAACGGGACTAATGACCGAAGCAGTTGACGCGCCCGGAAACACGAAAAAATCAATCAATCAAACTATACAATTAACATTCTGGCCACCAGAATGCTATACGCTCACGATTGCATCCAACTATTCATATTAAAACGTACACACACACACACACAAAAGTCCATAAACTTTGTCACATAAAGTTCACCCCCAGGATATGTAAACATGACGGGGTTTCATGCAATACTCATTAACAGTATATCCTGTTAGATCTCTGAAACCCGCCCCAAGCGTACATGTACGTCTGCAGGACCATCCGTTACGCTACTTTAGAGACCTGTCCACACTTGCACTTCTGGCACAACACGCCACGTCGACCGCTAGAGCTGTTCCCAAGGGGGCTGCAGCTGCGAGGTGCAGGGTCTTGGGTTCGGAGCTGGCCGGCGTCCTCGCTCCTGCTGAGGCGGCCGCTTCGGTTTACGACCTCCGCTCGTCTTCTGGCCTTGGCGCTGCTCCTTTTGTGGTGGTGGCGGCGGCGGTGGCTGCTTACAGCGCTACACGCGAGTCCCGCCCCTTTTCACCGCACCATTACCCTTTCGCCCCATCGGACTCGTCCCCCCCGTCCCCCCCCCCCCGCCCCTCGAACCGTTCCGCCCCATTGGACTCGTCCCGCCCCATCGGACTCGTCCCACCCCATCGGACTCGTCCCACCCGGACTCGTGTCACCCGGACTCGTCCCACCCGGACTCGTCCCACATCCGTACAAAACGTTTTAAAAACTCGCTTCTTGTGTCTGTTGCACTCGGTGTATATGGAGCTTAGAAATTGTACGCGACAATTTTTGTTCACGAATTTGTATATTATACGAAGTGTTTGTTAACTAATCACCTTGTATAAAAAAGGGTCTCAGAATAAATGTCAAAAAATCTACGTTAAGTAGGAGGTCGAAGATGATCCCTTTTTGTCAATGAATATGTGATGGAAAATCTCATGCAACAGATGCTGTTTAGAATATCGCGCTCCTGATTAATAGGTAAGTCATCCCTTAATAGTATTTGGCAGGTGCCCGAATTCATTGACGGAGTCAGAAGATGAAAACTGTGTCATATAGCATCAGAACATACACATTACCACGTTAAATAGTCCCATTTAGAAGTATATAACTGGTTGTTCCAAAACAGAATATACTCTATCCCCCATATCTTCACGCAAAATTATGCGAAAAGTACTCAATTTTTCGAAACATTGTACATAACCTTATTTCAAAATATATCTTTAGGGAAAAAACCTTCATAATTGTGAAGAGCCGAAAAATTTCGAAATTTTGCAATTTTCGAAAAATCAGGATTTTCAGCAAACATGAGACCTGAACCATTTTCGTACACGTCCTTCACACAGTCACACACAACAGTCAACATTTAATCAAAAACGATGAAGCAATTTTTTTTTTTAATTTGTAAAATGTCCCATAGGCTTCATGTAAAGTACGCCCTAGAATTAAAATATCGGTTTCAAATTCAAGGGGTTGCGACATCAGTCAGATCAACTGAGGAATATCAGTTTTGGGGGAAATCAGCTGAACCGTCGAATCAGCTAGCCGCTAGCGTTGTTCACAGATGGGCAGATGTTTTGACGTCAATCGATTTTTCGGTATCAAGGACCCACAAAGCATGGATTCTGGCTACGGCAGGTGATAGAGGATTTTTTTTCTAAATTTAGCAACTGGATTTATCCCCTTTATCGTTACCAGGGCCCTGTAATGAGAGTTATTCTGCCGAAAATTCGCTGTTTTTTCGCTCAGCATTCCATAACTTTCTCTCTACTTTGTAGTGAGAAAGTAAAAAGACATTCAGAATGCTATGAACTATGACTCTCGTATCCCTAAAAAGTCAGCGGGTTTCTCGCAGGTGCGGGTTTCTCTGCGTAGCGATGTACACACGCTCGATGTACGTGCTCACTTGAGTCATTCCGTTTTACCCTTCCAAGAAATCATGTGCATATGAGATCATAGAGAGGCGGGTATAACTGTCACGATCAAAAGTCATTGGCTCTTGATTTACTTGGGGATGTCGGTATATGGCTGCATGGTGTACATGTCGGTGATTGGCTGCATCCTGAAAGTCAAGGATGAAAAGAAAATAGTGGTCGTCAATACCGTGTGTAGCGTGTAGAACAGTCTGAGAGAATATAAGTGGACAATCAATATTAACTAATGAGGCACGCAAGAGGACTGAGAGTCCGCACTTCAAAGGAAAACGTTCTTACCATTGGTTTAATTATTACTGTTTGTTTTGTCCGTTACCTTTCGAACCTTGAAGGAAAGAAGGATGATAATCAAAACCACTATCTCAGTCTTGCTATTAGATTGATTTATTTTTTCGTGTTTCCGGGCACGTCAACTGCTTTGGTCATTAGTCCCGTTACTGTAGTGCAAGTTTGTTTCTCGGGAGATGGCGGTGATCTTTCCCCGCTGGATGGCGAGATCCGGCGCCGACCTATCGTCGGCTAGTGGGGTTTCCCCCTAACCAAGACAGACCCCCAGCGGGGCACCGCCCCAGACGGGACAAGCTTTAAGCTCCCGAGCGGTCTCCCGAAATGTGTGGCAGTGTAGTGCATGTTAGTGTAAGTGTGTGTGTGTAAGGGGGTGTAGTGCATGTTTTTTCTCGGGAGATGGCAGTGATCTTCCCCCGCTGGATGGCGAGATCGGGCGCTGACCTACCGTCGGCTAGTGGGGTTTCCCCCTAACCAGGACTCTCCCACCAGCGGGGCACCGCCCCAGCCGGGACAAGCTCTAAGCTCCCGACCGGTCTCCCGGAATATGTGGTAGTGTAGTGCATGTTAGTGTGAGTGGTGTGTAAGGGGAGAGGATAGGACAAGGAAGGAAAGGACAGATCGCGCGCGGTCCGTGGCCCGTTTGTTATGGTACTGCTCCGGCATTCGCCTGGTGTTGATCGGAGAAACCACGGAAAACTACTGATCAGAGCAGCCGGCCGCTAGAATTCTCCTCCCGACAGCGACTGAATTCGACCTAGCTGAAAAGCTAGTGTCGAAAATCCTGCCGCCGTCAGGACTCGAACCTAAGGCCTCCCGGTCAGAGGCGCTGCAGTGACGTCAGTTGATGCACTGAGCTACCGCTCCCGGTTTGCTATTAGAAAATAGTCCAATTTTGGGCCAATTAAAAAAAACGTACGCTGTTGGCAATCTGTCCAGCTAGTTGTCCTGTCAAAACCTATGCAGTTACGAAGTAGGATAGGTGTCAGACGAAGCGTACTGCACTTATGGAATACAGGATATGATGGAATAATGATAATGATGAAAATAGGAGGAGGAGGAGTAATAGAAGGAAGAGAAAGAAGAGAAAAAAAAAAAAAAGAAGGAAAAGGAAGACGAGGACGAGGGGAAGAATAAGACGACTAAGAAGAAGTGAACGCTGAAGGCAAGGGAATGGA
Organism: Teleogryllus oceanicus; assembly: GCA_964035755.1. Lineage (NCBI taxonomy): Eukaryota > Metazoa > Arthropoda > Insecta > Orthoptera > Gryllidae > Teleogryllus > Teleogryllus oceanicus. The sequence goes on along the minus strand of CAXIVR010000007.1, from coordinate 44,576,222 downwards.
AACAGAACGAACGGTCGCGCGCAATCCGTGACACGTTGCAAACGGTGTTGCTCCGAGATTCATCTAGAAAGGATCAAAGAAAGCACGAAAACCACACCCGCGAGCAGTTGAACCATAGATTCGGTTCTGACAGTGGTCACAAACTCATCGATATCGAATATTCCCAGAAAACATTCGGAAATTGTCCGGAACTAGCTCAGCAGTGCCTCTGATGCGGAGGTCATAGGTTCGAGTCCCGACGGCGGCAGGATTTTCGGCACTAACTTTTCAGGTAGGTCGAATTTACTCGCTGTCTTGAGGAGAATTCTAGCGGCCAGCGGCTCTGATCGGTAGTTTTCCGTGGTTTATCCGATTAACACCAGGCGAATACCGGAGAAGTACCGTAACAAACGGGCCATCCTTGTCCTATCCTCTCCCCTTACACACTCACTTACACCAACATTCACTACACCAACACACATGCCGGTCGGGGTCTTAGAACTTATCGCGGCTGGGGCGGTGCCCCGATTGTGGAAGATACCTGGTTGGGGAAACTCCGCTAGTCTACGGTAGATCGCGCCATCCAGCAGGGGAAGATCACCGCCACCTCCCAAACAAAAACACGCACTACAATTACGGGACTAATGACCTCAGTAGTTGACGCGCCCGGAATCACTACCAATCAATCAATCAATCCGAGACCGAATGAACGACCTCCCAATACCTGGCAAGCTCCGACTTCGAGGCATTGCCTTATGGTCACCGTTACCGAAGTCGGTAATCCGCGGCGCGTTAACCGAGGGATTAATAGCAGCAGCACCAACAGCAGCAGCTGCCGAGCGGGTCCGGTGCGCCCGCTGGCGAACCGTTCACCCGCCCGCGCGCGCCGTATAACTTCTGCGCGATTACGCGGCACGGCTCCGGGCGTGTTCGCGCGGCTGCTAATGAGCGGGCGGGCGAGCCGATTCGCGGCCTTTCTCGCGGCGGCGGGTGCAGCTGGCGCAAGCCCGAGCACAAGAGATACGACTGCGGCGGAAGAGGACGAGCACCAGGGGCTCGCAAACCAGTGAGGATCGCTGTTCGCGTCAAGCGGCCATTCATACGTTAGATAGATTGACATAGGTTAGGTAGGTAGAGATATATATAAAGGTAGAAATGAAATATATACACAGGCAAGGTAGATATGGGAACACATAAACACGTAGATAGGCAGATATGTAGGTATCTAGACAAATAGATATGGATAGACAGGCAGATAGGTATACGGCAGACAGCGAGATAGATTGATAGAAAGATGGATAGAGCAGTAGATATAAAAGGAGATAGGTGGATAGATGGGAAGGAAGAGAGGTAGATAGATAGACGTGTAGACAAATATATAGGCAAACACATAATAGATAGATAATATCTTAATTTTAGGTCGTTTCAACCCTGTTGAGTTATTAATGACCTTAAATGCAGTTAAACGTTTAGTGGTTCAAAAAACATAAATTACAATTACTCTATAATTCAACATTTATGCAAGTTAAAATAATGCTTTCTATTTTACTGCACACAGAGATGATACACATTCATATTCACAGTCTTTGCAGGCTTTACGAGAGGTGTATGCATACAGTATATTATAGTAGTATAACAGTATATATAATGTCTCAATAATAGTGCAGGTAGCAGAGACGACAGCGCCTACTGTTTGAAACACATGCGTTGCAGGCGCGTCAAGTCTGACTTGTCTGTGTATGGCTGCTTTAGACTGAACGCTTTCGGGGAAGATTCGCTTGGCGAGCTTGCTTCGCGCAGAAAGTAAGCTGGTTAGTACTGCTTCATTGTACACATCATGCGAAACAATACGGCAGCGACAGATTTGCACCCGACACAACCTAGGTTCACGAACGGGATTTATTCCTATTTAGGAGTGTTGTAGACATCTTGTAAAAACGCCTGTTGTTAGGTATTTTAAGAAAAAATAAATTCAAAGATAGTGTACCACATAGTACAGAGAACAGAAAATTATACTCCAATGACATCAGTACAGTTTGCGGGAAGTAAGACACCACTGACACGAACTGTGTGTGTGTATGAGCTGGATTGGATCAAGAGCAAGAATCAATAAAACACAAAAAACAAGAAGCAGACCAATACATAATATCTATTTTGACGTCCGTCGAGTGCAAAGTTACCTTTGCACCCACGCTCAGCGCACGCGAAGGCATAGTGAAAGCGCACGCGGCCGGCAGTAAACAAATTACACGATGAGTGCGGGGGAGACGGAAGCCAACGGAGAGGGAGTGGCGAGGCGGGGGGGTGCGGTGTGAAGGTGTGGAGAGGGAGGAGAAAAGTTGGTGGGAGTGGCACGGGACCGTGTGTGCGGCGGGGGGGTGGAGATCGCGGGCGGGGGTCGGGCGGGGGAGGCGGGGGGGGGGGGGGGCAGGACCGGGATGGGCGGCGGGCGGGCAAGGAAGTGGGGTCGGAACCGAGTGTCTGGTCGGGTGGCGGGAGCGGTGCGGGTCTGTCAGAAAGGGCCTAGCAGGAGGCGGGGGTGTGATCGGGCGGTGGGGGTGGTGGTGAGGCGACTCTGGCAGCGGTGGTGGGCGGGGCGGAGAGGGTGGCAGAGGTGATGCGGGACAGGTGGCGGGGGTGATGAGGGGACGAGGGCAGCGGGGTTGGGCGGGGCGGCGGTGGAGGAGGAGGCGAGTGGGTGGGAGGAGGGCCGTGCTGCCGCGTGCCTCTTCCTGCAGCACGCGAGGTGGCTTCATCACGCGACGGCCACGGCCACTCGCTCGCGTGACGTCCGTGCCACGGTCGCGATAACCGCTTCTGGACGCAGCGACAGCCCGACACCCGCCGAGCGCTGATGGGTATCACGATACTTCATTTGACACACCGAATCATCAATACTTTCATACAATCAATCCTTACAAATGTATGCTGCCGACATAGACGAATATTTTGTTTGTGGTTATAAGTACATTCTACTTCAAGTGCAGAGCAGTTTTATGTATAATTGTAATATTTCTTTTGTGAGGACTGCATAGACCATATTACGACTGTAGTCCTATGTAGACCGTAGTCCTATGTAGTAATTAAGGGCCTCTGTAGTAATGCGAAAGTACGAGAGATGGAAAACCATTAATACGTCCGACCGTTAGAATGGGTGTGGAATACAGATTAGAGAGCGAAGGATACAAGTTAGGGAGTAAAAAAGCCGAAAACAATCTCTGCCCCACTTTTTCCATCTGCTAGTAATTGACTAGACTTGACGCTAAATAGACCCAACAGATCAATTGACCTCTGAAATTATTTTCCTTCTGACCTGCAATTCGGAACAACTGGCGCAGCTCTTCTCGTGTCTCGAACCTAGGCTACGAACCTTCAACCTTGCAGCTACATACGATATCACACACGATATCTTATCATCTAATTTTTCTTATTGTATATGAACACATATTTCACGCCACTGTAGGGAGGTTAGATAACATTGTAGTTTGTCGGTTTTCACCCCGTGCAAGATCTTCCGCCCAAGCTCGGGTCAAACAGTTGAAAGTCGCTTGGTCATTGCGAGGTCTCAAGTGGCGTTGTAATCGATCTGACTTTCGCCTGCGGTGTCGTGTCATATCGAGCACGCTTGAATTGGAAGGCGAACAATGCTACGTAAAGGACCTGCGCACCTGATCAGAGATGACTGTTGTAAATGGTTTCTTACATAGGATCAATCATACACGAGGAAAACGTGCAAAACATTCCTCGGGAGGTCAAGGTAACAAAACTCTTTTCCTTATATTTCTTCTTCAGAAGCCGACCACTAATGAAATTTCAAACAAGGAAACTGGAGAAGATGATTTTTTCTTTATTTTTCATGAAAATGCACGAATTGAAATAAGAGACATATATATATATAATAATATAATATATATATATACACACACACATATATTCTCTTGGTTGGATCAAGAAGGTGGTTTTGTTTCAGTAGACTAGCATAGCAAGAAATTGAGGCAAGAAAAGAACTAATTTTTCGTTTGTAAAATACGAGTTTTGAAGTACGTAAAATACACGGGTAAGAATATTCTTTACAATAATGTACCTGAGAAATATAGTCCTTACTTTCCTTGATCAACTATTGTTCTCTCTGCTCGTGGCTCGCAAAAAAATTCCATAAATGTTTAATAAAATTTTTCCGATTGAGATTTGTGAGAATCGCATTTGAAGCTGCTCACAGATGACCGCTTTACCCGCCGAGCCTTATTGCATTGCTTACGATACCTGTTTCACACCGCCCGGCTCGATCCGCCCGGCTCGACCCGCCCGGCTCGACCCGCCCGGCTCGACCCGCCCGGCTCGACCCGCCCGGCTCGACCCGCTCAGCTCGACCCGTTCAGCTCGACCCGTCCGACTCGACCCGCCCGGCTATATTTACCCGACAATATCCGGCCGCTCTTATCGCGTCTAATACTTCGAAAAGTCACGTGTGGACGTCCAGGATAGGTCAAACACGAACTCAAATGGTTAAGGAAATCAGGACAGTTTCGGTCATGACAATTTTATCCCGGGGTTGTGGACAAAGACACTCCCATTTGCCCACACAGACGAAAATCTCATGAACCTCAAACGTGTAAGGACTCCTTTGCATATTCTTCTCTCGATTCGCCGCTCCGGTTACACCAGCATGTTAACAGAAAATTGGATAAATTTCTCATTCTCTATGTGTCATTCAATTTTTGAGGTCGTCGTACCATAAACAAGTATTTTTTAACAAAAGCCTTTAATTGATAAAATTAGAATAATTGCATGAGACAAGTTGGCATGTATTTGCCACTTCGTAATGTATGGTGGAGCGAAAAAAACAATCATATCAATTCAACTAACAACAGTACACGAATATTCCCTAAAGGGCGCCTTTTTCTGCCAGTTATCTATTGATTTGAAGGCTGAATTATCGTATTGCTGATTTTTAATTCTGTTTTAACTGTAGATATATTTTCAAGGTTCAGGCTCACAGTAAAATGTTTCATCGGGTTAGAATTGAAGGACTTAGAGAAGTAACAAAAAAAGTCATACCAGTCACGAGAAGACATTCGCTACATGTAAATGTTAATATCTCTATTTTGGTCAATGTGTGTTTTATCTCTTTCCTATCCAAAGCCCTTCATATGTATGACAACAAAAGCAGCGACAAGATACGTCACAATTGGATCAAAACCGAATATTAACATTTAGAAAATGTGGAAGTCTTTCTGGAAATTACAATGTTCTACCCCAAGCCCTTCATTTAATTTTTTACGAAGGATAATGCTCAAGCGAAATCATGACAACATTGATAGTTTTACTAGATGTGAAGGTACGTACTTGAATTTAATAAAAATGTCTCTCTGCGCGAAGATCTTCTCTTGAATTAGATGTTCGTTTCACTTAGAATCAGGTTATGAATTAGTGACAGTTTGAAAATCCTAACCACAAGAATGTGACATATGTTGTGTACTGCGTACGTCATACATTAGCTTTTTCTTTGAATCGTTTACCTCATCTGAGCACTTCATGAATATCCACTTCGAAATTGAATCGAAGAAGAAACACTCCTACAAATTTGATGCTTATTCTTTGCTTTACGGGATTTTTTTTTGCTTGAAATCTCTGGGAGTTTCTGTCCAAACTCACCAGCAATTGTCCTTCCTATCCATGAAAGTTTGACTTACGAGAGAAAAACGAAAAGTTAACGTTTCAATTGGTTATCATGGACCTACATGTCACTATTTCAGGACTATGTACTGAAATTATGTTTAAATTTCCTTCAGAATAAAAAAAATTGTCGTGTTACATATTTAATTAGATGACAAGATACGCAAGCTTGAGTGTTATTAGTATTACAGGATTATGTCAATGAGATGACGGGAGCAAGGGACATGTGCGGTATAAAATGTTAAGTAAAAGAAAGTGTTTGTGTTATTGAATTCACTGAGAATAGTCTTGATGCAATGGAGGAATGCTCAGGCTGCAGTTTCAATGTAAAATATCTAACGGTATCCGAAGAATTTCACGGAAAGAGCTCCTTCGCATCACGAGAGCGATCATTACATTCTCGTCCTCATTTCCTTTCACCTTTTATTGGCCTTCATAAACAACGAGAAATATCTTCATGCTCAACCTTTGCAATGTAAAATGAATTCAATTATTTTATTGCAAAATCAGAAATAAATCGTTATAATACATATTACATCAATGGACAGCGTAGTACATCACACCACTTCTTCTGTCCTGACAGTAAACAATGAAGATCTTTTTCATAGATGTAACAATACTTCTGGATTCAGCATTAAAGCTTTTGAAATTTAAAAAGAACTATATATATATATATATATATAGTGTTATTCGATCCTCACAAATATGTATGAAAATACATGTTATTTCCAGAATGTATGAATTTGTTTTTCATCGCGTAGGAAAAAGTTATTATATAGTCTGGAACTCTTATGCAAAATTTCTGCATACTTTTCAACAAAACAAATTATTTATACGTTAGAAACATATCTATATTAAGAAAAAATTAAAAAATCCAATAAATATTTTTTCCCGGGGTTCAATAGTAATTTTTATCCTCAAAGAGTTAATCTCTTTACAGAAGTATTTAACTAAACTGAAAGTTTACTTACAACAGTTTTTAGCACCAAAGAAATCCACATTTCACCAAAGATTGTAACACCAGATACGCTGTTCACAAGTAGTTTCCACAAGTTTTATCCACAAATTCGAGTAAAATATGTGATGAAAACGAGTAAAATGTATGATCGAGCTTTACATTGAAATATAAACATGAGAGACAGTATATTTCATTTTCCTACAAAATCAATAATTTGGACATATCCTAATTTTGTTATCCACACTTCATTTGTTATTTACTGCTAGTTGGCATCGATTTCTGTATCGAGACCGACAGTAGTACATTGAACCATTCACTTTAAAATCTTGAAAAAGAAGGAAAAAAGTAAATGTCATTGAGATATTCCTTAAGGCAAAAAATACAGAGAAGTGAATGATGAAAATAATATGCAAGACTTTCTCAGAATGAATTATTGTATTTGTTTAACTCTTTAATGCCCTGTTACATATATGTAACTACATTTCTGGTCAATTTACATGTGCATATTTTGCACAAATTTACGAAATGTATTTTTTCAATAGACGGAGACATCCTAAACAAAACATACCGACAAGGTTTTTCATTCCCAAATTACACAGGTCGATTTAGCTGTGATCGCGAAGACATTTTACATTCCAGGCCAAAGTGTACAATATTTAAGTCAGAGGGAGAGGCCGGTGTGAAGCAAACGGTGGTTGGTTCGCACCAAGTTGACGGGGCATGTGCAACTAATTCGGAGTCCCCGAACGGTCTCCCGGCATGAGTGGTAGAGTGGTGCATGTTAGAGAAAGTGTGTGTGTAAGGGGTGAGGATAGGCCACGGAAGAGAAAGGAAAGATCGCGCGTGGTCCGTGTCCCGTTTGTTAGGGTACTGCTCCGGCATTCGCCTGGTGTTGATCGGAGAAATCACAGAAAACCACCAATCAGAGCTGGTGGCCGCTAGAATTCTCCTCCAGACAGCGAGTAAATTCGACCTAGCTGAAAAGCTAGTGTCGAAAATCCTGCCGCCGTCGGCACTCGAACCTAGAGGCGCTGCAGTAACATCAGTTGATGCACTGAGTCACCGCTCACAGTTGTGCAACTAAGATCTAACGCTACGCTACAGCTACAACGATACGCTAAAGTGCGTTTTTGCCAACGCTGCTTTAGACATTCGATATTTATTTAGTCAAAAAACAGTAAAAATTGAATGTGATGTATGGGGGACAAAATCATCTGCGCACGCTTTCTTGAGTTTCAGAATTCCTTCCCAACAATTTAACTATTAATTGTTGAAGGATAAAAAAGTTTAAAATAATAATAATAATAATAATAATAATAATAATAATAATAATAATAATATTTGAAAAACGCGAGAATAAATATTTCAAAAACTAGATATTTTTGTTTCCGAGTTATAGATAACTTATTTGTTTCGGTAAACGAATTGCAGAATTGATTTTCTTGTATTGCTAACCACATAGGACCTCATTCTAAGCTCTATTATCACTACAAGCAAAACGTGAGCTCAACAAAACGTGCGCATAGTGAAGTTACATTTATGTTCAGAAGCAAAGCAAGGGGCCATCTCAGCATTTGCTCAATGGATCAGGGAAACTGTACAAAAATCCGATCGAGATGAGGGTCATTGACCATTGAAGATTTAAAGTAACAATAGACGGTTTGTTGGACATTTTACAACGCAGTAATACTGATAATTTTGGCTTCCCCCGCTGGATGGCGAGATCCGGCCCCGACTTACCGTCGGCTAGTGGGGTTTCCCCCTAACCAGGACTCTCCCACCAGCGGGGCACCACCCCAGCCGGGACAAGCTCCCGGAATATGTGGTAGTGTAGTGCATGTTAGTGTAAGTGTGTGTGTGTAAGGGGAGAGGATAGGATAAGAAAGGGGAAGGACAGATTGCGCGCGGTCCGTGGCCCGTTTGATAGGGTACTACTCCGGCATTCGCCTGGTGTTGATCGGAGAAACCACGGAAAACTACCGATCAGAGAAGCCGGCTGCTAGAATTCTCCTCCCGACAGCGACAGAATTCGACCTAGCTGAAAAGCTAGTGTCGAAAATCCTGCCGCCGTGGGGAGTGGGAACTTAAGACCTCCCGGTCAGAGGCGCTGCAGTGACATCAGTTGATGCACTGAGCCACCGCACCCGGTCGCGGTTCTTGGGGCGACGGGGGCGGACAGATCTGCGTACCCTCGCTAAGAGACTTACTACTTCGCGCGTTAGCAGGAGGGCAGTGAGGTGTTGTCTCGCGTACCGTTCCTAGCCGCTCCTCTATATAAGGTTCGCGGCATGCGACGGGGTGCTATTTCAGTCCCACGTAACCGCTCGGAGATTCCAATGCACGAACAGAACAGGCGTAGGCGCCGCGTAGCCGTGTTTCACATTTGTCTTTTTCCCACCGTCGAGAATGTACTCCACGTCTTTCAATGGCCTTTCCAAGCTGTTAAACGAAGCACGTGTGGAGAATTTGGAAGGTATTGTCGGGGAGTCGTTCATTTTCAGCTTTCTGCTATTACACGTCGCAGTGTACTGCCTTTCTCAGTAATTCCGTGAAGAATAAGTAGTTGTTTTCTGGTCACTTTTGTGCCCAGGTCTTTTGACCGTTGGTGAATCTCAGCGAAGTATAAACTGCGTAAGTTAAACCACTCGTAAAAAAGCCTTTCTGTGCTTAAAGAGCGCTTAATCACGAGGTTCCATTGCGTTTATAAAGTATCACACAAGGCGTTCCGGAACTAATCCTCACCTAAATCAGTAAACACGTATAGAGTACGGAGGAGTTCTTTTGTACGAAGGCACGCGAGAGAAAAGCATTTCGTACCTTTTGTGTTTGACGAGTCAAATCTTAACAATCCCATTATTTTGCGAAAAATGAAGAAACTCGTATGTTTTAATATCTCTCATTACATAATGATATTTTGGAATCTATTCAGTACCTGGCATTGCGATTATAACCAGCTCTTCCTCAAACTAGTTGACATGTAGAACATCGAGTTAAATGATCAAAATTCGTCAGGTAAACAATTTTTTTGAAGATGCTCTCTAAAGGTATTTTCTTAAATTTGTTAAAGGTATTTATTATTATTTTTAAAAAATCCATTTTTCAAAAAAAACTTCTTAGTTCGCATTTCTCCACACTTTCTCGTAGTATTTATGTACAGAAAAAAAGCAATTAAAAATCTGTTTTTTTCGCGATAACGTCCAAACTACCTAACTACAAATGTCTGATGAGAAAAGTAAGAAATGTAACATGTCTAGTAGGGCTTCTAAAAATATCCGGTAACAAAATTGCTTTGTAATTCCATTAATTTGTCAAGGAAATTTAAGATGAAATCAGAATAGTAATTCGCAAACATTTCTGAAACAACTGTTTATTGCCTTAAGTAGAGTATTACTAGATGTAGTATTATACTGTTTTTTGCCGATCTGACTGAGTGAACAATTATTGTATGAGAATGCTTCACTCTTTAATAAAAAATTAAGATAATATAAAAATATATTTCATAATTCGTCAATATTCATATGAGCTGAATCGCTGTTAAGTTTCAAACGGTAATAGATTCACCATCATAGGGATGTTGTTTTGATCTTCAACCTTCTGACATTGGTCATCAAGTGCTAACTTTATCTGTTGAACTAAGAGACCGACATAATCATGAAAAATTCATAATTGATAGTTCAATGAACGTAATACACTGATTTATATAGCCTTGGATCTTTCTCATAGAACGAACAATGGATATCTCTTGGGCAATTTTGATGTCTGGCCATTATAACTTATAAGACACGTATGTTGAAAATTTCTTAAGATTGAATGTTTTCTCTCTGGACCCAACCGAAAGGAAAATATAAGTTTGTTCATTTAGAAACACAATATCTATTGATTCAAAGCATTTGGAAGCTTATCGTACGTGCTGCAATAAGCTGAGTTCTTCTCCCTTCATGAATATATAATTTCCTAACTGCAGTGTCTCTGACAGGGAAGACGTAGACATTTGAGCCCCGATAGTGACAGAATTTTCAGCACAAGCTAGACAGCTAGGTCAAATTCAGTCGCTGCCCGGAATATAATTCTAGAAGCCTCTCTGTTCGATAGATTTCTGTGGCTTCTCCGCCGGCAGCTTAGAGTTTGTCCCGGCTGGGGCGATGCCACGATGGTGGGAGATACCTTGTTAGCGAAAATCCACGCAAGCGGACGTAAGTCGGCGCCGGATCTCGGCATCCACGGAGGAAGGTCAAAGCTACCTCCAGCGACAAAACATTCACTACACTTATGGGACTAACTACCTTAGCAGTTGGCGCGCACGGCATCACTAACCAATCAATCAACTAGCTTTCGTCGTGGTGTCTACATTCATCCTGTGCAAAATCAACCGTATTTCCTTCTCGCGGAGGCACAAAGTAGTAAAGCACTGCCAGCCTTTCACTACTCACCGTCCGTGAACTCCAGTATGCCGGCGTTGAGAAGACGTAAGGGACGAGTCAGAGCACCATCAGATCTCTTCGGGCCGCCGTCACTATCCGGATTGATCACTGCACTCGCGCGATTTATATTCGCGTCAGCGTCGACTCGGCACTCCGCACACTTCGCGGCTGCCTTGCTTGTCTTCACCACGGATACGCTTCACTTGGCGACTGCTCGTGGACGTTCAGTTTCCTCGGGAATGCTACCGCTGCTTCGACGCGAGATAAGCGGGCGGAGCGTCGGCGATGAGTTTCGGGCTTTGATCTACCCGGAGGCTGAGAGAGGACGTTCACGCAGATGTTTTTCCATAGACTCCCTGAAACATAAAAGTAAGTTGGTTTATAAATAGGGAACAGATTTTCATGTAAATACATATTTTTACAGGAACAAGATATCTGCATTCACTAATATTTTTTAGACTTAACACGACATTTTGAAGGAATTGCAACCATTCTTATTTTACATATTTTTACATATTTTGATATATTTTATCTATAGCTACATATTTTGTTACATTTTTATATATTCATAGGTCGAAAATGAACATTTCACATGCGAGTTCGAAATATGTCTTGCTTGAAAACTCACTTTGTTACTGAAATACGTATAAAGCCACGTAATGCACTTGTATTTACGCCCGACATTCGCTATTAATTGTTAAACCTCCCCCTCCCCCTTCTGCTTCTCGGAAAATGCTTATTTGGGATCAGAGATGAGGGGATGTACGAGTATGTGAAGCACAAGGAACTTCAACCACGTGCTTACTGATGTTTCATAGATACCCATGAGTAACTCGATAAAACAAATATATTTCAGATCTTTGACTTCTCGCATTTCTGGAGTTGGGGGGGGGGAGGCGCATATGATCCCTTTACCCACCTGTTTCCATCACAGGCTACACGGTACTACTCACTTGAGCGCCGGCTCTTCGTAAACAACATTGTAAATACTACCAAAGTATTATATATTTCGGATGAAACTAGCGAATAATTGGTTTTGTAGAATCTCTGTGTCAAAGATTGCAGAGTACGAGCAATTAGAATGTTATATAATACTGTCCATCCGGTCTATAAAAGTAAAACCAAACGAATTGACGCTTATAGAACACATTTTACGGAGAAGTGGAAAATATGGGGTTAATGTTTCACAATGTGTGACCCATAAGCTCACCATGGATGAATACCATGGCGTTGTTGTAAGGCCTCACGCTCAAACGTTTCCTCTTCACCTTTTCCTTCATCAGCATTAAACTAGTATTATAAAACATAAAGTAACACAAACACAACTATTTGTGCGACATCCATTGTAAATCGCGAGCAAATCTATATAAAATATTGTTCGAAATGAAATAAGTTCATCAAATTTCTTTGTCAAAGTTTTCTCGTCAAAGTTCAAAGAACTTCCACAAAGTTCTTCATCAAAGATATGTCAAATATCTTTTACAGTGTAATGCCGACCAAAGACAGGTCAAGTGAGTGTATGTTTCTGGGAGATTGCAGATTAACAATGATTGGCAGACTGGTACTATAGTTTAAGAAATTTAATTTTCGATGAATTAAAAAATCGTTAGGCAGACGAATAAAATGTTAAGTAAATTTTCGGTTTGATTACAGGAGTAAATAATAAAAAAGTGATGAATTCATGGAGTATCATTTTATTATTTTGAAAATATTTAAAAGCTAGGGTTCGGTTTCTGCTCGCTTAAGAATTATGTCTCATGGGTCAACTTGAATTCCTAAGAATTCATGTCAACTTGAATTCCTAAGAATACCGTATACCCCTGTAATACTCCAACTCTCCAGCAAAATTGAGTTTCTTTGTATCATTAAATTTATAGAATGTTTTAAAATATAGGAAGTAACGTACCAAGTTCACAAAAAAACACATTACTCTCTTTCGTTTGCGCAAACAGATAAAATGTAAGCTTAGGTTATGATTAAGCAAAAATTATGAAAAAGCAATGAATTCACATAGGATAATATTATTTAGAAAATAGTTATAAAAATCTATCCTTCGGTTTCTGGGGACTTAAAAAATTTTCCCATACATTTAAGTAGAAAGGTTTTTAGCAGCATCATTGGCTCATGGAATAACAGAGAAATATATGAATGTTTGTGATTTGGGAACAATGATAATTTTTCACTCTTCGTATTCTTTCCCAACTAATGCTTTTTTTCAGTCTAGAAGTACTTGTATATCATTTACTACGCATAACTATTATACGAGTATTGTCAAGTTTAGATACAGCCAAAAGATAGAAACGTGTCTATCGTATGGAAATATCTGTTTCATTAATATGATCCGTTGTCCAATTAAGAGTGTCAATTTAAAAATGTCTTTAACTGTCAGAAACACGAATAACGACGTATGATACTATCATAATTCAGTTCTGAATGGTCCACTCAAGTCGCTTTGCCCAACACTTGGTGGCGTTCCTCCCTGTGAATAGGAAAAATGTGTAAAGCGGCAGCTAAGGTTGCTTCTGAGAGAGTTCCTCTGCCTGTCGAGACTTGTCAAGAGGGTGCTACTACCCCCGAAGTACAAAAGAGGCCCAGCTGCCTGCCTGGCCCACCGCCGCCCCCTGCCGCGCCGGGTCAGCCTCCGCCCCGCCCCCTGGGCCACTTGTTGACAAAAAGCGGTCGTCCACACGGGACCGGAAGAGGGAACGCGTGGCGCTGGATGGCCGAAGTGGAGGCCGACGGAGGTGGAAATGAAAAAGCTCCACACATTCGGTATTCGGCGAGAAGCGAGAGAATGCTCGCCGAAACCCAAGTAGTGTGGATGAGTAGTTAGTTATTTGCCGAGCAACGAACATTCGGTGCTCGCCCTACCCACCGCGTGTCGGTCTTTTGAATACATCAAATATGAACATTCTCCGAGCACATCGGCGGCTGGGGATTGGGCGAGCAATAGCTCGCTACGGCGAATGCCGAATGTGTGCAACCGCCTTTAGGCATTAAGTCAGTGGGGCTCTCGATTTATTTATTTATTGGTTTATTCATTTATTTGTTTATTTATTTATATATTTATTAATTTTAGTTAGTTTTCGTAATGCTGCACTGCTATATTGACTAACACAAACAAATCAGAACAACGAAAAGCCGGCGTCCGCTAAACAATTCCAAGTCTTCCGTTTGTTAAGAACAATGGAAACGAATGAGTTGCAGTAAAGATGGTGTGTGAGTACAATCATTTCATAAAATAGTATTTATACTTTATTTATAGAACATTTTTCTTTTAAGATGATAGTATTACTAAAATTATTGAGCGAAATAGGTTGATAGCACAAATAACAGACTCGCTTGGTAATTAATTTCGGTTACCTCTTCGGTTTGCAAACTTCAGCCGTGTATGTCATGTACTGTTGATTGTACTAACGATGTTAATAACTGAATTAATTGGGGTTTTGGACAAAATTGCAGACGATCATGAGTGATGATCTAATCAGTAGATGACAGCAATCAAGATACTACAAAGAATAATGATGCAAAATCGCGAAATGAGATTCAGAGAATCTCGAGTATACCTTCCTTTGTACACCAGAAATTTCTCCTGAGATGGTCCGGGCTCTCTCGAGAACATTTCGTTCCGGTATTTGAATGCGGTTGAAACGCCAATTCAAAAGACTGCTACATTTCCCGTCAAATGTCCTTCTTAGATTTCTATATTTTCAAACGCCCATGCATCCACTCGTATTTTCATACGCAATTGCACTCTCTACCTAATGAATGATTGCAGGTTACGATTGGCTATGCAAATAAGAGTGAATGCGTAAGTGCAATTGGGAGTATGAGTTAAAAAATTAAAAGCTAAGAAAGACATTAACACATTAAGAAACAAGTTATAAGAAGAGAAACAAGCCTCTCTGTAGAGAAGCCAATTTTACGATTTCATTACAAGTTCTTAAAAACATTTATACTCTCCGACCTCTGTCCCACAAGCCAGTTTGTGAGCTGCAACGTATGTTGACTTCATGTTCGTCCTGATAACGAAATCTCACTTTGTCCTAGTGACGAACCTTAATTTAAATATGATATATCTAGTTTTCAATTTTATCTATCAATCATCAATTTATAAGTTGTATTAACGCTGTTCATTCTTCGTTAAATCGGATTCATTAATTATAATATTATTAATGAATTGATTGTTAGTGGTTTCGGGCGCGTCAATTGCGAATGTCATTAGTCCCGTAATTGTAATGAATGTTTCTCTTCGGAAGGTGGCGGTAATTTCCCTCCACTGGATGGCGAGATCCGGCGCCGACCTACCGTCGGCTAGTGGGGTTTCCCTCTAACCAGGACTCTCCCACCGACGGGGCACCGCCTCAGCCGGGACAAGCTCTAAGCTCCCGACCGGTCTCCCGGCATGGTAGTGAAGAGGATGCGAGCGAAACTGTAGGTAAGAGGTGAGGAGAGGACAAGGAAGGGGAAGGGAAGATCCCGCACGGTCCGTGGCCCGTTTGTTAGAGTACTGCTCCGACATTCGCCTGGTTTTGGTCAGATAAAACACGGAAAACTACCGATCAGAGTAGCCAGCCACTAAAATTTTCTCTTCCAGACAGCGTCTGAATTCGATCTAGCTGACAAGCTAGTGTCGAAAATCCTGTCACCGTCGGGACTCGAACCTAGGGCCTGCCGGTCAGAGGGACTGCAGTGACTTCAGATGATGCCGTCAGCCATCTCTCTCGGGAGCGGTTTCATGAAGGGGATACTTTCTTCGGAGTTGTTTAGAGACGACGTCTAACTTTTGATAAAAACTCTTAAATTTCATTTTCTATTTCACCAATGTTATATAGGGACGATCGATTGATACCAAAATAAATCGACGTCCAATAATGAAGTTGAGAAGATAAAGTAAATTGAATTTTTACCATAATTTTAAATGTGCGGAATATTCCCTGTCTTTTGGCACATACACTCTACTCTTCAATAGAGCAGAGTGTATGTGCAACGAAAGAAATTTATTTCGTTAAACTAATGTATTTTCAGTGGTCAATAATTTTTTTGTTTTTCAGTTACGTGAAAAGCTGATAAAACCCTGAGTTCGCTAATGTTTATCTCGCGATATTAATGTTTTTGGTGATCCCTGAATCTGGTCTGATGGTGGTGATCCCTGAATCTGAAAGTGGGTTGGGGAGAAAAATGTCTGGCGTTGCAAACTCAATTTCTAAACCAATCGTGGAACATTTTTTAAATTCCCTTTACGCTTTTTTAACAAAACCATTTTTCTAAATCAATGCAGGGAAACTCTTCAAATTTTCTGCATTGTTTAAATATGCCTTCCGGACAAAATATTCTTTTGATTGATATTTTTTAGTTGTAAATGTCTAATAATCGTATTATTATTAAATTATCCTATCATTCTTCAGACAGTTAATTATGACATTATTGTTTTTTTTTATTTTCAATTGCCCAATTCCTCATTTGATAGTACGATGTACAATATAAGGAGAATTAATTAAAATAACCTTCAGTTGCTGATTGATACTAACGCAACATGTTAAATTAATTAAATGATTATAAACCGATATAGATGACCTCTAACATTTATATCATTTTAATTAATTAAACATGTCACAAAATTATACTGCATACTAACTCAATTAACTTGTTATGAATGTAATTTAAAATGTGAAAATATGGTATTAGATTGACGTGTACCTCTTCTTATATAGTCTACATCTCCTTATAATGTGATCAACAATTGTATCAATTTCCGCTTAGTAAGTTACAATATTTTGAAAACATTAGTACCTAGAAAATTATAATGTTAAACATAAATGTTTACAAAAGTATTTTTCAATACTTGAAAATGAAAGAAAAATCGTCGAGACATAGTACGAAATGAAGAATTGAGCAATTGAAAATAAGAGAACAATATAAGTAAGTGTCTGAAAAAATATTAGGATAATTTAATAATAACAAAATATTCTTATTCAGTCGTTTTTCTTTTTCGAGCCTTTCGTACGGAATGATCTGCAAATTGTACGGAGTTCAGTTTGGAGTTATTATATTTCGAGAATTGCAGGTATTATTTTGCACATAAAAATGTATTGTGCGGATACTCGATTCATTAACCAAACTTTTGACAAAAATTCAACTAAAGAACCAAAACATACTTATAATTATATAAATTACAATTATTTCGAGTAAAATCATTGTTAACTATTCCCCGTTACGGGTTATACAATGTTAATTTAACTTGCATTTAACTTAGAGTGCATTAGTATTAATCAGTCATAAAATTGTCTTTAATAAGTTAAATGAAGAAATGCTGTTTTCTCATTAAGCATATTAGGTTAGTGTGGACCGATTTGGCATTGTTGTAAGATTATAGATACTGTAAATACAAAAAGAGAAATATCAAAAATTGTAACATGAAAACAAAGATAAATTCTGGTGGTATTTTAACACACATTGAAGCAATTTGTTTTTACATCGACATGTGGGAATCTGCGAAATGTAACGTAGATGAGAGAACTTGCTCATTAATTAAACTCCGTTCATAACATTTTTTCTCGTAAAATAAACCAAAAAATCGATTTTGAAGGTGTCGCAAGGTGCTCACCTAAATGCGGCAGGCAACTTGCGACCCAGTGCAGCACCTGCGATCCCGCCCGCCCTCGCCATGCAAACGGAGACGCCCCGCCCATTGTTCTTGCTGCACTTTCAAAACACCGCGCCGAAAGCACATTGTGTAACGTCGTAGGTGGAGGAATGTTCAACATAATTTTGTGGAACAGCACGCGCCACGAGCCACGCGCGAGGGCAAACATTTTCTTTTTCTTCTCCCCCACCGTCGCAGCACGAACTTTCGTCATTCCTGAGCGATTTACCGCAGCTCTTGTGCATGCATACGCACACGTAGTACTCAATCTTATCCACATCGCATTTTACATACACTCAACATGCAGATTCGGTGGTATAACGGTCAGCGTACCGGACTGTTGTACCGGAGTTTGCGGGTTCAAACGCGATCGTAGCCGTGGATTTTTAAGAGCGAAAAAATCCTTCGTACGCCTTCCTTCGGAGGGGAAGTAAAGCTGGCTATCCCATGTAGTAGATTTACTGCATGTAAGCCTAAAAGAAGCCTCTGAGCAAAATTGAGATCCGCCCGTTTCGTCGCCCACGATAATACCTCCTTTCTCCGCTAGGTGGTGAAAGGAGTGTATCGAAATTTGCGTGGTTAGACGGAAGAGCGGGCCTGATGGCCCGAGTCTCGCCACGTAAAATAAGGCATTAACTAACTAACTAACTAACAAAATAGGTTGCCAACATGACTCCACACCTTAGACGTCGGTTGAAATTAATTTTCTTTAATATTAGCCTTAGTAAACTTATTGTTCCACTGATGGACCACCGAAATGCTCTTACCGCGAAGGCATTACGACGCATTAGCATTTTGATATCTATTCGAGACCGTCGCAGACACGTGACACGTCCGTATATGTCAGCGCAAATTTCCCCGTTGAATTAAAAACATGGGGCGCTTTGTAATTCCATTAGCATGCAGAGGCGCGATAACCTGTCAACGGACCTCCGCGACGATGCCTCTGGTCGCCGCCCGCCGCCGCTCAGCTGTTCGAGGCCCAGCGGATAAGGATGAACCACTCCCGAGAAGGCATGCGGAGGCCGACGAACCTTACGTTTCCTCTTGCGGGTTTCAGTTGTTGTGGAGTCAATACATCCCACGAATTCTGATTTCAATTGTTGGTGTCACCAAGGATACATATTTCAAGATTGTTTTCTTTACAAACAAGATATAAAATGCAAATTTGGGGGAATGCTGTTCACTATTTCAATAAAAGGAAATGCTATTTGTAAATATACAATATATTATGTGTGAAGTAATTCAAGGGATGAGAATATCGTAATGAACAATAAGCCTCAATTCACGTATCCAAACTAAATATTTGAAGGTATTTTCAAAAACAAAGTCCGATCGAAGTACAAACGTGATCGTAAAACATAAATACAACTACTGAAGACGATTGATTTACTTAAACTTCGTATTTCACCTAATCACAAAAACATAATGTTATTAATACATTGCCTTTACCCAATCAACTGGAATCAAGAAACTTCTATTAAGACACTCCTTACGATGGGGGGTAAAACTGAAGAAATACGTCTGAGGCTATTGTCATTTCTTGTGTGGCGGCTATATTTTTGTTCAATCTACATAAAGAGCATTTTAAAAGTGGTTCGGCTTATGAAAATATTCGAAAATCATTAGTAATTGTAGAATATTTTCCAGTTGAAGCCGGTTTTACTTTATATCCATAAGAGTGTTTCTTCAACTACACACTTCACACACACTTACGGTTCCTCCAGATCCCAAAACTCGATGTCCTACACAGTACAACACGTCACAATTTCACAAAAGAAACTTATTAGAGACAGAGAAAGGGAATTATGTCGTTATACAGAGAGAGATCCACATCCACGCTCTTTTTTACCACGGCACTGCATGTGTACACTCTCTTGCCAACTGGCCCACCCAGATCGTCTTACACAATGCTTCCGTTCCGTTGGTTAATGGCTTCCCGCGAGTAGCGGCTTCGCAGGCAAAGATTGGCAGCTCCGAAATGAGCTTTCCGCCGGCGACGCTTTCAGACAGCGCGGTGCCCCGCCCCCTTCTTACCTGTCCTCACCTGCCGGCGGCCGACCAACGCCGCGCAGACGCTGTCAAAGCCTCGCACCACACACGCGACAACACTAGGCACTGCGCCGCCGCCGCCGCCGCGGGTTCCCACCGCCGCCGCCGCCGCCCGCCTATCGCCGCCGGCTCTGCACATTCCTCCGACGCTCCCCGCCGCAGACGCCTTCCGGTACCGCTGCGCTCAGCTGCCCGCTCCCGCTCCCCCCCCCCGCCCCTCTGCCCCGCCCTGCCCTGCTTCACTTGGTCCCTCCCCCGCGTCGTCCCTCGCTGCTTGGCCCTGTGTGCGATTCGTGCCTTCCTACTCTGTCGCTTTCTTGCTTCGTCTCTTGTCATCTTCCGTCTTTCTCGCGTCTCCTCCTAGTCTCTTCCTAGTCTCCACCTCGTACCAGCCCCGCCTCGTTCCCCCCACTTCGTCCTCCCCTGCCTCGTCTCTCCCGCCTCCTACTTCCCGCCTCTTACCTCCCACCTCCCTCGCCTCCTACCTCCCCCCCTCCATCCCCCGCCTCCTCCTCCCCCGCATCACACCACCCCGCCTCATACCACCTTGCCTCATCCCGCCTCATATCACCCCGCTTCATACCGCCTCGTACCTTGTCCATGTTGTATCTTCCCTATGTACCTTCCCCGCCTCGTACTTTCCTCATCGCGTATCTCGTCCGCCTCATACCTCCCAACCCTTCTTTTCACCGCAGAACTTTTTCATATGTTCCTCGGTGACTGGGTTGCGAAATCCAAGAATAAGGTTCCATGCTAGATATATTAATTCAGCAGAACACGCGCAATTTGTATACTTAAATTACACGACGTCGATAACGACATTATTCCTATTTCGACCTTCTTTTCTGTATTTATAATTAGGCAACTTGTACTTCGTCCCTAAATATTTCATAAATTGAATTTTTTTTATCTCGTTCACAATTAATATATTGAGGTTTAATTGTACTTACCAATAATTTGCATACTTTATAATTAAAATACAAATTTTAAGATGGAATAACAAATAAACCACGCAATTGAAAAATATTAGGAAGGTGGAAGGTTCGTTTGGTATACAATATAATATAAAATGCTTTTTAAATTATTCTCAATTGTGGTAAGTGAATTTTCTTTAAAGTGAAGTCAATGTACCCATGTAACTTATTTTTTCTCGTTCGATTGCTCAGAGGACATTATTACTTTCTGTACCTGCATTGATTTTTTGCAAACATTACGAAAGAAGCTACTGTCACAAATTTCCTCTGCTCGCTAGCTAACGTCTCTGAGTGCGGTGTTTCGCAAGCGTTGAGCTTCTGTCGCTGCTGCAGACCATTGGTTTCTCTCTCACTGCGGTCATGTAGTCGCCTCTTGTGCAGGCGGAAATGCCAGTGTCACGATGAAGCTTTACTTGAGCGCCTCCGGAACCTTGTTCTCTACGGTTGCTGAGTCGCTGTAAACATGGAGGCATTGCGTTAACTTCATCACCATCATCTTCATTTATTACCATTTTTATAATCTACGTCTTGCTCGTCGCTGCATTCTTCACAATCATCTCTATTTGAATTTTTTCATCATTTTCTCTTTCTTCATCATTTTCTCTTTCTTCACCATTTTCTCTTTCTTCGTCATGTTCTCTTTCTTCGTCTTGTTCTCTTTCTTCGTCATGTTCTCTTTCGTCGTCATTTTCTTTTTCTTCATCGTTTTTCATTTTTTCTTCATTATATTCATCATCATAATGATCTCTTGCGATAATACTTAAGGTAGCAAAGTACTGATGGGAACCAATAAAATAAGGAATGATTTAGAAATAGGACACTTGATTAGTTACTGGGAACTCGCACCTTAGAAAACTCAAAGCGCAACAGCAAATTTTGCGCTGTATATCGAACCATTGCGAGACACACACAACTAAATACACACACTCGTTTCTTCACACAGTCTATTATGTATTTTGGTGGAATTCCTTCATGGAAATAAAATATTAACTATATTGATTTATAAAAGTCCGTTTGAGAAATTCTATTCTCATTTAGCGCGCATTTTAGGAAGATTGTTGTGCACTGATTATTGTTAAAAATTAAGACTATAGAAACTTAGAAGTAGAAATAGCCTTTCTAGTAGCTAGGTAGTAAGAAGGCTGGTTACTTTGCTATTGGCTATTTCTAAAGACTTTCTTTGATCAAAAATGCATTAGATTCAATGTTAAAAATAACAATTAATTCTGGTTTCGAAGGTTAAACTCCAATAATTCGAAGTCAATATATTAAAAACTTCGAAAACAGTAATAAATCCAGAATTATTGGGAAAGACAACTGTTGTGGCTAACGGTTCCAAATGAACGACTGAGAGCAAAGACAAAGACATTGTTGGCCTACAGCTAACAAAATTACAAACGTTAATCCTGTACCATCATTGCAGGCTGTGAGTCAAATCGTAGAGCGTTTCTTAGATGAAAATAATGAAGTGCTAGTAGAAAAGAAAAAAATGCCCATATTTCTGAACATATTTTTTCCCACTATTTTGTCAGTAGAAAATCATAGAACTTAATGCAAATGCAAGAATGAGCTACAGTTCCATATTTAAATAGTATAGAAAATGTATTAAAAATTAATTTTTATCTCAAATATATTTAAATGTTACTTAAAAGGTTTTGAATCTCCCTTGGGAGATCGCAAAGAATCCGCTGAGCTATATCAGTCGCTCTATTACACTTCGCCACAGTTTTTATATAGGAAGATTTTTAAAACTTTTATCCTGTCGTATTGCGTTGGCAGCCTCTCCAGGTACATCGCTCTATTCATTTTCTCCCGAGATGGACTAGCCTTTCTGTTCTTTTTGAGTGGACGTCTGGAGGTTTCGACCTGCGGGAAGAATGGCCATTAGGGTCTTCTGTCTCTTTCTTTCTCTCTCTCTTCCGTGCCCTCGCCAGCTCTTAACCTAGTTTTGAAGGGTCGCCATAGTCACGAAAACATCGACATCATCATCCCAGAACAAAGTTCACTCTATGCCGAACAATGAAGAATGAATGTTCTTAAAGATTATTTTAAAGAAAAAAGTAGTGAAAAGGAATAAACAATATATGTCTATCACGTACTATTACAGTATGATATCAATATATGTTTCCTTATAATTGAAAAAGAGACATCTACTTGCAAATAGTTTGGCATCAGATCTGAAATAGAAACACAGGGGTCAAATGAGAAAAATCATACCGATACAAATATGATTTTGTGGAAAGCGTATAACATTTTGTGTCAGTGAACATTATATCCGGCTTTATCACAATGAAATGTCAATGTTAAGAACACATTTTCTCGAAGAAGTAATGTATGTGGTGCAACCGGAAGTTGTGAAAAAGTTCACATCGTCGATGATGTGTTGTTAATTTCTCTCACATTGGTTTTATTCGGTAGGTCAAAAAAATACATGGAGGAACATTATAAGAGAAGTTTACTGTTACGACCTGATATGCCACGTTTCATTTAAACATAGGGGGAGACACAGTTCTGTCTCAACCCTGTTACAAGATGCTGATAGGCCGAGTGACTCTATTCTACGAGCAAAATAAAATCCCTTTCCTCACTTATATATTATTTTTAGACAGCCTTTCTGACTCTCCTTTTATATTAATGCCAGTATACAAATCACTTAATTGAGTTCAGAAGTAGTTGTTGTCAGCAGACAAAAGTATTTTGTTTCCTTTGTTGCATTCACAGTTTGATATGAACATTTGAGCAACGCCTCACTTTTAGCGCCAGTACTAGAACTTGAACTTTTAGCACGTTGTGCATGCCTCGAAAGAAACCGCTTTTACTAATGGATAACTTCATTTCTCAGGAAACAGTGTCGAAGTTAATGCTTCTAAATCCAAAACCAATCACCTCGTCATGGTAAAAAAAAGGTTTGTCGCGTAAATAGTCATAGAAAATAAACTTTTCAGTGCAAGCAGTGCATTAAAGAATGAACTCTTCTCTAGTATTTATTGAAAACCGGAGCCTCCTAGATGAATTCGTTCTAAACATATATATATTGTTTCATGCATATAACGTAAATGAGAGACTCGTATAATAATCAAAATGACTGTAATTTTGACAAGCAGATGAAAGAAGAAAAAAAAACAAAAAAATATAAAAAGCATACAATAATGTTTCTATATCATTATACTGGCATAAAATTACTATTTTTAATTAATTAATATTAATTAATTAATTAAACTATAATGTTTACAGTTTTCTGAATGAAAACTTTAAATACTTAGAAAATTTTAGAAGGCCAAAAACGTCAAGAATTCAAATTTTTACTCTATGGCTTCAGTTAAAGAACCTCTTTCTATGTTTTCTCGTTGTTGTGTGTTAACTCTTTCTTTTTAACCTGAATGATATAGCGTTCCTAATGCATGTTTTCGAGCTCCTGTGCGAGCCGCCGTGACGTGAGTCTGGTCAGTATTTCTTCTGAAGGAAGCAAAGCGCCCATTGCCTCTTTGCATTTCTTCTTCTCGCATGGCTGGTGAGCCCTGCTTCATGTCGGTTCTTCCAAAATGGATACTCCACTTCCAACCTCCAGGACCGAAACGACCTAGGTAGCTTCACGTCCTTTCCTCGAGGATGCTCATTATCTTCCTGATGTTGCGACAGATTCGAGGTCTATGTAGGTGCAAAGCTCTTTAATTAATTGAAATCTCCTCCTCACAAGTGTTCTTGCTACGTCTTTTTATTGTTTCGAAGTTGGGATTTATTTTCCCGTCAGGGTTAGGGAGAGCAGTCATTATAATTCTTCTTTTTATCTGTCCTTTCTACAGCACTGGGTTCTCCAAACGTCTTCAATGTACCAACGGCAAACAATTAGACTTTTCATGTTTTGTTATTTACCTCCATCTTTTTTAAATGTCAGAAGCCAGCGTGTATTTCTCTGAACACAACAACGGTGACAGGTTTATTTTATTTATTAACTCGTTTCGCCTTTGCGAGAAACCACTATTTTGCGGTAGATATTTTTTAAAATGTATTTTCACGCTCTCCACCTCTTAAGATGTGACAATCTAAATGCATTTTCTAAAGTTTCAAAGCCTCTTGCTTTATATGTTTTGTGGCAACTTTAGTTATCATTTTATCACAAACTAAGAAACAAGAACATTATCTCTAATAATTCTTAGGGAGAATAATTACAAAACTTCCTACTTTATTACTTCTCACATTTTGGCCTAAAAAATCATATTTTCTCATTAGAAGAAGTTAATCAATCATAGGAAAGATAATTCACACCAGTTAAACGAATTTTTTAAAGTATTTTAAGGTACATGATAATTCCAAATTTAGTGAATTATGTAATCATTTTTACATATTAATAATTATTTAATAAGATGATGTTCATAATTCATCTATGAAATATTTTAAAGTGTGCAGAGGAAAAAGGTATTACCATTTGCTTAAATGATTCGCATACAAGAATAAAGAGTACAACCATATTATTATTCACTCTTAATGCAATCAAGATCAGGACCAACACCCGCCTCTTCACTCCAAGGAACGTTTCTGGATGACCAACACAATGAGCTCAAATTTACTGACGATATTCTTCCGAGCGGCGCGTTGAACTCTCGCACTGGGAGGCGGCATTTGCGAGAACCAGAAAAGAGCAAGAAAAGAATGCGGATGGCGTCGTTGAGAAAATGTGGGCGATGGAGGAGGGAAAGGATGAAGAAGAGGAGAGGGATGAGGGAACGGGGAACAGGCAGAAGAGTAGGTGTAGGAGTGTGAGAAGGATTAGGAAGAGCAAAGAAAAAATATAGAGGGGAAAGAAGGCAAGATGAGAAGGAATGGAGAGGACGAGGAGGAGTGGTTGGAAGGAAAGTAGAGGAAGGGTATGGGTGAATGGAGAGCAGAGGAAGGATAGAAGAGTGGAGGGGGAAAGAAGGGACGGGGGAGGCGGGGAAGAGGGGATAGAGGAACTCTGTGGTGGGGGAACACCCGGACAAACGCGGGGATTACGGCCCGAGATACCTATCTCACCATCAATGCCCGTAATAAACGTTTCCGTCAGAGAGAGCACAGCTCAGCTGGATAAAGATCACAGCTCTCAGTCTCCCTTCTCCGTGTTCACGAGTCGCACCTGGAGACGGCGAGATTTCAAATGCGAGTGTTTGCATATGGAAGACTCGATGTCTCGCGATTAAAAGCCGGTTGCCCTCAGGAATTTATTAACCACAATCTACCCCAATGTAATTGTTATGTATAATTCAAGCAAACAGTGCAATACAAAATTCAAGAGTAATATCTTTAGAATCACAGCTTTTTTCGATTTCGTCTCAAATAAATTCGAAATAATTTCAACAACAATGCTATCTATGTAGAAGTATTGCACAATGTATTAATGTTATTACACATATGATTCTATCGTTTGAATTTAATGGATAAACTTGTTACAATTAGAGTACCATTGTTTTATTGGCTACTTCACGCGACCTATCAGTTTTTTATGTGATCTGAATGTCAATACGTAATATGAATCAAGCTGAGTTTTTGTTGGACTGAGCTCGTCGTCAATAAAATAAATATTGAACAACAAAAATAATTTTCACTTCTTTGATAACTTCTTTGAACCTTCATTATGACCAACAAACCATGAGATGTCTATGTTTGTCTGAGAAAACGAAAAGTTCTTGTTGGCCAGCTGTGTCAAGTCGTTAGAACTTGGAAGCCGTGTCTGCGTTATTTACAAGGCAGAAGATTATCATTATCTTCCATCTTGGCCATACACAAAAATATAACGCGTTTGAAAGACCCGTTTTAATTTCCTGTCACTCGTAAGGATGTTAGCGATTATGCAAATTCGTTGCTTGCTCTGCAAATAGAAGTCTGAGACATAAAAAAGGACAAGTTTGGAAGAAACGTCCTTTCGTAAATCCTCATGGAACAAGCAGATGCCAGAATAGACCTTAAAGAACTCACTAAAGCTCCTGCCACTCCTCGTACATATTAGGCAATCATTTTTCTCATTGTTTCTATTGCTTTAGTTTGTTTAATCTTTCTCTTATTATTTGTATGATCAGAATTGTCCAGAAGTTTGAAAAGTAACATTGAAATGGTATGTTTAACGTTTTATTGGCACGTGAAAGAATGTGTGAGAAGTGGTATATTTAGCCATTCTATTTTACACTCAATTTTTTCAGCGAGTTTTTTTCCTGTGTAAGTCAAAATTATTATTGGTAAATGTATTCTTTACTTATATATATATATATATATATATATATATATATATATATATATAAGGTATTTGAGAACATATTATTGACGCTTGGAAACTATTTTATATTGGCATCAGTATTTTTATAAGCATGATCGACAATACGAGTAATAATATATACGATAAAGGAATGAATGGCTAAAACCAAATTACAGCAACTAAATAATTTTCCAATAGATATCTCAGAGTAAATACTTGTTTTTGAAATGTTATTCAAAGCGACTTTACTCATCATTTTTACTTTGTTAAAGTAGGGGTAGTCTTTATTGTCGCCGTGTTTCAAGTGTCACCCTATTGCCGAAGGGATTAAAGTAACAGCACAGAGTATTCAAAATGTTCCTCTGTTCTTACACTCGTACCCTCACAGAAGCCAGAACAGCTGAATACAAGACGGAAAGGGTAGGGAATGAGCAGGGAACATGGACAGAGAGATAGTGTATATGATATAGGACAGAGAGAACGGGCAGACTTTAATTCTCTCACTGACCTCATTACTCTTATTGCCTGTTATCATCGCTGCCTTCCATGTCTCATAACTAAAGAACCCAGTCCAACTATCGATAGTTATTATCAATATTTAATGTGGTATAAGTGTGCACAGGTGATTGCGACTAACCAAAAATGTTTAAGAAATGGTTTAAAAATTTAGTTTCTTAAGTTCCATAATTGAGCTTGATTCACTTGTAATAATTATGATCCTCGTAATACCTCTCGAGACTTTCTTCTTATTTAAATGAAGGTTTACTTAAACTTCTTTGTTACGTAAGAGTTATTTACGATACGAATGGTAAACGTGGCATTTTATTTTGCGAGAAGGAAAGATTGCGACACTAGACCGACTGAGGTAATTACACGAGCAAAATGAAACTAATTTGATCATGTATGCCATACACAATTTTTGGACAGCCTTCCTGACTTCCATTTTATTTTAATTCAAGTACACAAATAACTTAATTGTTGCACTATTTCTGGAGTGTCTGTAATCTGTAGTGATGCGGTCAGACGACAGTAATTTGTTTTCTTTTTTGCATTTACAGATTTAACTGAAGATTAGAGTAGTGTACTTTTTGTACCTTTAGCACCCTGTGCATGCCCTAAAAATTACCCCAATGGCTAGCTAAAAGACACTATTACCCAAGTTAAATGCACTTGTATTTCTGTTATGCCTTGAGTATATATTATTATTTTCAATTGCGCAATGTGATGTGTTTGATTTACTTTGACAACGTTTTCGTGAATAAACGGATACATAAAAAACAATAATGCTCACAGCACTGTGTCAAACATTCCGTACATTTTAAATACCATGTATAAATTGGGACTGCTATTCCATGAAGTTTTAATTTCTAGATTATTGGTTGTTTCCAGCCAATTCTTAACTTTTCTTTTCTTCCGTTGCTTCACCTTTTTGCACCCTTTTGACTTTGGGTGGACAACCTCGTTTTCCAAGTCGAGTTTCGTCGCGGCAGCCGGGAACTGCGCTCCCAGAATGTTTTTCTGTCGGAATATGTATACCTTGGAGCACGACAGAACCTGTTCCCAGGCGAAAATTACACATCCCACACGGCTCCGCTGGAAGGACCGAGCGATCGAAGCGGGGAGATGGGCGACAAACGACAGGAACAGTTCGCGGACGTCCTGTGAGTGGGAATGTCGGGATACTTGAATCGATACTAAACGTTGCACGTATCGATATAAACAAACTTGTAGTGCAGATATTTTCATTTGGATTGATATCATCTTTATTTTATAGTGTATGCATACGAGAATACGTAGTACATAAAGTTTTGCAATATTGGAAAAATTCGAGGTGGAAATATTGACGGAAGTATTCATTGAGGCGATCCCTGATACGGATGAAGTGTTTTTATTCAAGTCATGATTAAAGTGTTTTTGAGACAAGGACAAGAGTATAATTAAAAGTAACCGTTACCAACAATGAAAGGAAGTATGTCCAGAGACACTAGTTCGATTTTAAAAAAATCATTACTTACTGGTATTATCTCTGGTATTTAAAACGGTTTCAAAACAATTATACTTTTGTACTGATATAATTTCTAATTATTTTACATTTTATTCTTCTTTCTGTCGACTAAGTGAAAAGAAAATATCTTTACTTTGTGACAGGCCCACAGGCAAGCTGTGAGTATGTAACGTCAAGAAGGGAGAAAATATGTATTTAAAACATTAGTGCACGTTGTTTCACATCATTGCCATAACCGGTTACTGGTATTTACTTTCTTGCCAACTCTCGTAATTTCGTGTTCCCAATGATAGGCTCGATTCATCGGGTACGATATCACTATCGGAATAAGTCACTATCGAAAGAGAAAACTTCGAGAATCAGAACGTGATATTCCATTTGCTTTCTTCAATAGGAATATGTCGGTTAAACCAGTTATTACAATCTTCGAAATGATTCATGAGAATCCATTCAAAGATAATATCGAAAAACTATGAATATTTTAAATATAGGAACGTTCATATCAGTTAAACCTCTCGACAACATTTCTTCTAATAGGAATAATAGCTGTCTATGTCACGCTCCATCCGTTGCACCCGCTCTGTCTCGCTCCGCTTTCCTGTCGCCTCCGTTCCCACCGCTGTCTCGCCCTGCAGCGCCTGAATGCCGCGAGCTGCAGGCTGCCTGCGATTTCCGAGGTGCGGTAATTAGCAAGAAAAGCGAGGCCAGATGTCTGACCGCGAGGACGTCCGTGTAATTGGGGTGATTAAGCGCCCTTAAACAGAGCGCGGCCGAATTGCGGGGCCGATTCGCGTCTCGTAAATACATCGGACGGACGGCGCGGTGAGGGAGGGGTGGAGCAAAGCGGGGCGGGAAGGATGGGAAGGCGCGGGGTGGGCGGGGCTGGGTGGGGGTGGAATGGTGGATACAGTGGGGTGGTATGGATGAGAGAAAAAGGCGAGGCAAAGTGGCAGGGGGGGGGGGGGGAGAGGCTAGGTGGAGAGGGGGAAAGGCGGGGGCGGGAGGTGGGAGAGGCAGGGGGGTGAGGGGGGTGGGGGGGTGAGGGGAGTGAGGCGGGGTGAGGCGGGGTGAGGCGTGATGAGGCGGAATGAGGTGGGGTGAGGTGGGGGAATCGGGGTGAAGCGCAGTGAGGCGGAATGAAGCGGGGTGAAGCGGGGTGAGGTGGGTGAGGCGGGATGGGACGGAGTGAGTCGAAGTGAGATGTCGGTTCGAGTCATGATGGCGGCAGGATTTTCGACACTAGCTTTTCAGCTAGGTCGATTTCAGTCGCTGCCTGGAGGAAAATCCTAGCGGCCGGCTGCTCTGATCGGTAGTTTTCCGTGGTTTCTCCGATCAACACAAGGCGAATGCCGGAGCAGTACCCTACCAAAAGGACCACGGACCGCGCGCGATCTTTCCTTCCTCTTCCTTGTCGTATCCTCTCCCCTTACACTCATTATACTAACATGCACTACACTGTCACATATTCCGGGAGACTGGTGGGGAGCTTGTCCCGGCTGGGGCGGTGCTCCGCTGGTGGGAGAGTCCTGGCTAGGGGAAACCTCACTAACCGACGGTAGGTCGGCGCCGGACCTCGCCATCCAGCGGCGGAAGATCACCGCGATCTCCCGCGAAAAAAACATGCACTACACTAACGGGACTAATGACCAAAGCCGTTGACGCGCCTGGAAACACGAAAAGAACCAATCAATCAATCGAAGTGAGATGGAGTGGGAGGAGTTTGGGCGAAGTGGGGCCGAGGGAGGTGGTGCGAGCCAGAGGGCCTGGAATGAGAAGGGGGGAGGGGGGTAGGCCGAATGGGCGGATACACTTTTCAGGGGTGAAGTGGGATGTTGGGGTGGGACAGTGCAAGTGGGCGGATGAGGGATGGGGGCAAAGGAGGAGTCGGGGCGTGGCGGTCAGTGGGAAAGGGCAAAGACGAGCGCCGGTGCGGGCTCGAGGCAGAGCAGTCGGGCGAAGAGGAGGGGGCGAGCGAAGAAAAGCAGTGCGGACAGGGCGGCGCGCGGCGGGGCATGCAACGGACGTTCTTTGGCGAGTGGGACGCCAAATTGCTGCGCTCCGCACACCGCAAGCGGAGGTCTTAAAGCATCCGCGTCCCAGTTGACGTGCGTTCGTGTGGGGCGCACGTGTTTCCAAAACACTGAGCTGCACGAATCGCATTCTTTATGTGTGGCGACGTGTGCTTTCGTTTTCGAGAAATTGCAAGCGCGAATGAGCTACGAGTGACAGGTGGGATTGTTTGCAAGGGAGTCGTTTTGGGAATACCTGGAACGAATTAGACCGAATGGTTACTGATGTTTGCCTGTCGTAAATTGCATTGCATTGCGCTGAACATCACTGATGTCCACTCACACGCTTACACACATACACACACATAATAACTCTAATACTCATAATTCATTCAAAAATGTTTGAAATAATTGAGAAAGAAATTGTAAAATCTCTCAAAAGCAACTTCTGGGATAGCGTTACACGTGCAGACAAAGAAAAGTATACAGATAAAGTGAAAAAAGGAACAGGTAAAGGAGATAAACATAAAAGTGACGCGATGTAATCTAAATTGGTAATCTTCATCACCTAGCGTGTAATATCTCTGACGTAATATCTCAAACCGAAAGATGACATCATTTTTAATCCAGTTTAGCCCAATGACACGAGCATTACACTCGCATTTTGAACGTGGTGTATTTTAAGATAGTGCAATGTAATTAGGCAATTAGAAAATTCTCAGCAAATCATTGGTGCAAATTGTTCATTCTGTTTAATTATAGACTTTCCAACATGAATAGAGCCTCAGATAATATCACCCATTTTGTCCTCATTAGTCAACAATTACTACCGAAGCGAAGCGGTCGTACTTTGCAATAGCTGTACAGATTTCGAAATCATATACGGGAGGATAGATGTATTGGTTGCAGGAGTAAAGTTCCACTAGGCTCCCTGATCATGTAAGCGTTCACTTTCTCTCTTCCTGAGCAAAAAGATTTGTGGTTTGTTGAGGAAACAGGCGTTGACATTTCAGTAGCTGGTATTACGTACTGTAGTAAGGCATTATCCAGAACTGGTATCAAAGAGTCAACTTCGTTTAATATGCTTACAATATTTACTGTAATACTGATTTTTTTAAAAAAATCTATGCAGTATGTCAAGGTAAAACAAAACATTTTTCTTTAAATACATGATTAGCAAAGCAATACTTTTAACTTGCAGTTGTGATGGTTTTCAAAAGTGTATTTTTTAAAGTACAGAAATAATGATGTATTACAAATCGTCACAGATAGTAGAACCTAGTATACTTCGTATTTCTAATGTTGCTTATATTATATAATAAATAATAGTAGTATAATAAATAATTGTAATATAATAAAGTGAGATTGCACTAAATATATTAATTATTGAATGTCGTTTTGAATAACATTGTTATATTATTACTTCTCTTTTAACTCGCTATAGGCTCGTCGTGGTATCATGGTGAAATATGTTGCATTGCAAATATCATTAGCATATGAAACAATGAAACTTTCTTCTACTATTACTTGTATTGAGAAAAACTTCCATAGGGCGAAACTCAACGAGACGAACTTTCATTAGGCATTCGTAACACGTCGTTGCAAATGCCGCTTTATGGTGTCTTGACGCTTATGCTGACGTGAGCGGAAATATACTCAGTATTCTAGCCATGTCTGCTGCTTAAAATAGAGGCAAAGGCGTTACTGATATTCCTTAGAATCATCATGACGTAATTCTTTTGTTCGTCCTTTCTGGTTGTCTGGATTTTGCTTTTACTCATCATTCTTGAAATCAATGTCGGTGTATGTAATATGTAATATTTGACTTCAGATAATACATAACCCAAAAATGGAACTCAATTTATTGATTTATAATGAAATTGTTACAGCAAGATGGCTAACTTGCTTTCTATAACCATTTGTTTGTTTGATTTTCCTTATTTTTGTTCCTTTGAATATTAATTTCTTGAAACTATTGCTGTTATTCTCTCTCCTATTCGTAATACTTTCACCGTTATTCTTACTCTTCATTTCTATACTATTCCCTTTATTATCTTTAGGACTTCATATAACAATGAGCTTGATGCCAATTACAATCTTCATTTCTTCTTGTCGGCTTTCTTCCAATGCTTTAGAGCCCTCAAATATATTCTTAAAGACCAGGCTCGGTAATTATCAGAACAGCTCTACAATCATGTAAACGTCTTAATTGTGTTTTTAATAGACATAGTTAGTAAGTCAATCATGCAAAACTGTTTGCTTTCTTATGTGGACCGTCAATTAATCATTTGTTTTAATGGAAATGATCGTAGAAACTTGCAGTCCACAAAGTGAAGTCCAACTATCTTTCGTCATCAAGATATTGCCGGAGCAAATAATGGCTTAAATATTACACGATTTTTTCAAGACATCTTTAGTTTTGTCGTTGTTATTCTATAATTGTCCAAGTTTTCAAGTTCTTTATTTTAATTTGTTTGAGAATACCATTTACTAGATTACAACCTACCTCTAACATCACACGTGACCATACGAATTGAATCCTTACCCAATAAGTACAAAGCGTATCATGAAGTATGCCATAAAATATGACAGATAATAGTTTACAGTAATGAAGTTACAATTCCAACCTACAATCGTGAAGACACAGACATTTATTGACATTTACGACATAGTAATGTTGCAACATAGCCCTGACAGTAAAGTATTCATAAACATCAAAATCATGTAATATTATATTTTTTTTTTAAATAAATATAAACTTCTAACTTGAAAAAGTAATGAAAAATTTTGTTTCTTGTAAATACAACGTTGACAGTAAATACTAGGTTCACTTGCAAAAAATTAGGGGCCACCTCTGCCTCCTCCCTGAATGCCACTTCATCATAATTATCATAACAATAATCATCTTCATCACCTTCGTCTATTTTCTACAGTTACAACACTGTTTTATTAATTCTGTAGTGACAGCAGAGATATTATGGTACTCCATGATTATAAATTCAGGATAGCAGAGTTATCAACCACAAGTAGGAGACAATATGAATTTAATTTACCAAAAATTCAGCCATACACATGTTTTGGGACTACATCCCATCATCAGTAGCTCTACAATATTAAAATTGAACGAACAAATTAGCATATGAATAACTAAGATGTACAAAGAAATAAATAATACGAATGAGTACTTACCCAAGTAAATTGATTTAACACAACATTAAGCAAACATTGTGGTAGTTAATAAGATGGCGCCATTTTGTGGCTCGCATGAGGTACGGAGACAGAGGGAAGGTGAGGAAGGAAATAGAAGTGTGGGAAAGCTAGTCAAGAAATAAATTTATAATGAGGCTGGATTTTAATTGAGATTGTTAATTGAGACACATTAGGTTAGGATTTTTGCATAATTCTAAAATTTCTACATTTTCCAAAATGTTCAATTTATTGCCTCTATTTTCGAAGTGCAGAATTTTGAAGTTGGTCGACTCTTTCGACCCGGATCAAATTTGTGCTCGCATATTTACCAAGTCGTTAATCGTACCCGAACTCCTTAATTCACAAATTCACGTTGCTGTAATATATTTTACTTATGTGGATTGCACATTTCAATGTTACTCTCGTGTTTCTCTATTATAATGTATTTGGGTAGAAATGCTTGTGGTTTGCAAAATAAATTAGAATTTTGTCGTTTGTATTAGAAGAAAATTAATTTCTCTTCAGCCGAAAAATTACATAATCACAGTTTTTTCAAAGTTTATCAAAGGGGAGGTTTCAGCATATTTTTACGAAATTTTTATTTAATGTGACTTAGGATGTTTGCTAAGTGAAATTTATGAGCGGAACGGGGTACAGGAAGATACGAAAATTAATTGTTTGATACTTTTGGAGTAGGATTGAAACGGTATCGATTTTGGAGTTCTTTATGTATTTGATGGTTAAGTATGTACCCAAAATTAGTGCAGTAGAACCCCGCTAATCCGAACCTCGCTAATTCGAACCCGAATAAAAAATTTAACAACTAACACTAGCTTAACAGTAGCAATTTTACACTAGCTTTTCAGCTAGGTCGAATTCAGTCGCTGTCTGGAGGAGAATTATAGCGGCCGGCTGCTCTGATCGGTAGTTTTCCGTGATTTCTCCGATCAACACCAGGCGAATGCCGGAGCAGTACCCTACCAAACAGGCCACGGACCGCGCGCGATCTGTCCTTCCTCTTCCTTGTCCTATCATCTCCCCTTGCACTCACACACACTTACACTAGCATACACTACACTGCCACATATTCCGGGAGACCGGTTGGGAGCTTAGAACATGTCCCGACTGGGGCGGTGCCCCGCTGGTGGGAGAGTTCTGGTTAGGGGGAAACCCAACTTGCCGTCGGTAGGTCGGCGCCGGATCTCGCCATCCAGCGAGGGGAAAATCACCGCCATCTCCAGAGAGAGAAGAACATGCACAACACTAACGGGACTAATGGCCGAAGTAGTTGTCTCGCCCGGAAACACGAAAAAATCAATCAATCAAACCCAATAAAATCTTGTAATAAAAAGGCGTGCCTCCCAGTGTGAGTGGAGCGGAGGGCTCGGGTGCAGACGCCGGCGCGGCGCAGCGCCGCCACGCAACATCCAGACGCCCCGCTCCGCCCCTCCCCGCTCTGCTCACCGCCCGGCCGCCGCCCGGCCTTTCACCGCGCGGGGAAGGTTCTGCCTGGGCGGGCGAGCGGGCGGGCGGCCGCGGGCTCGACCCCCGCGCGCGGCACCCACGCCCTTCCGCGCGGCCCCGTAGCCTTGCACCTGCCGTCGCCCAGGCGGAGCGAGAGAGAGAGACAGAGAGAAAGAGCGCGTAGATGGGCTCCCTCTACGCTTCTGGGTAACGCAGACCCACGAAGGAACAAGCTGCGTTCGCGATCGTGGCTTGTGCTAGTTGGAAATCTATGGTAGGCTGTTGGTCCCTTAGTGACAACAATGAAGTAGGTAGTAGCGGTGACAGATTTTCTACTCGGGCGAGGCTGATATGCCAAGCGAAGCTTGTTCGCCTAACAGTATATTATGCAAGCCCATGATAATGAAATTCTGCAGAATGGTTTTAAGCCTCAAAACACAAAAGCAATTAAAATTTAATTGTTTAACATTCATTTAATGAAGATACAAGTAAATGAAAACAATGAAACGCAGGCAGATCGCTATTCAATGAAGTCGATGTGCAATGAAGTCGCTGTGCAATGAAGTCACTATTCAATGAAGTCGCTATTCAATGATTTTAAAACTATTCAGTGAAGTCGCTATTCAATGAGGTCGCTATTCAGTGAAGTCAAGACGCAAATGAGTGCAGTGTGCTTACTATTCAGTGAACTCAACATGCAGTGGGGATATAATTAAATGAAGAACCATTAAATGGGAATGCAAGAAATGAAGATAATTTAAGGAAGAGACAATTAAAGAAAACCAGAATTAAGGGAAACAATTAAGGAAGGCACAATTGAGGTGACTATACACGAGTTAGCCTGGCTCAGAAGTCTTGCTTTTTCTGGTTGTAAGTGTATATACTCCTTATTGTTTTTCCAATGAAGAAGGTAATTGTATCTTCAGGGAAAGGACACACACGGTCGTATTATAAATAGAGTGAAATGACTGATAGAAGTTTAACAAGCACTGTGTGCGAGAGGATTTGTCGTAATAGAATAATGCCAGGATCGAAGCCCTATGGGAAGCGGCGGTATCTATACAACTACCGCAAAAAGTCTGAGAATAATTACAACAATTACTCATTTTAAAATTACTGCGTATTCCATTTAAAATTGGTTTTGGGAATATTTCGAAAAGTGCGCATCGGATCAAGGAAAGTGGACAATGGAAATTGGTCTATCGACGGGGGTAATTCAATAATCCCAACCTCGACCCCCCTACTCCCCTAGGGGTGGATGAGGAAAAATAAAATGTTAAATAGAACCCCCATTTCGATTGCAGATTCGGATTCTCAGAAAAAATAAGCAACTTTTGTATTTAACGTTTTTTTGTTACGTTGGTTGATTGAGTGTTAGTGATTTTGGGTGTGTCAACTACAGAGGTCATAAGTCCCATAAGAGTAGTGCATGCTTTTCATCGCGATGTGGCGGTGATCTTCCCCTGCTGGATGGTGAAATCCGGTGCCGACCTACCAACGACGTGCGGGGATTTTCTCAACCAGGTATCTCCCACGAGCGGGGCACCGTCCCAGCCGGGACAAGTTCTAAGGGGCATATTCATGGTCGTCGTGACTTATAATAAGGAAAACCTTAAGGAGTTCCTTATAACGATTTCCAATTCATAGTAGCAACTTATCCATTCACATAAGAAAATCCTTATAACTATAAGGAAGGTCCAACTTTCACTTTTATCTATAAGTGAAGCCTCTCTTGATGCGTTGAAAATGGTCGTAATTTGAAAGAAATGGAATGGACGACTATTTAAAAAATTATAAGGGTTTTTACAGTAGCATCTTTCTTTGTAGCAACAAGCGATATTTACGTGACATGCAAAACCCGTTGAAAATGCACAACGATCAAGAATTTAAGAAAAAATATCGTTTTACTAAGACTTTTGTTGTACACTTTTTCGTAACATTGGTGGCTAAACCCACTTCTAACTAACTAGATATTTACTGATTTCACCACGTTTAAGTCTTTGTTTAAGATACTGGCACTGTTTAAGAAACTGTGTAGGTTAAGTTACCTCACGGGCGCACGCATATGGTAGTTCACGGCCAGTTTGATGGAGCGCTTCTTGCAGGATTCAAGAGGCTGTGAAGCAGCCAATACACTATTGCCACACGAGACACTGCTAGCATCGTACTTATTATAAGTATCGTCTATGAATACCAAATGTGAATAAGCATTTCCTTATCGAAAGTAACTTCTTACAGCTTAAGTGTTTTCTTATCCTACAAGTGAGGACTATGAATATGGCCCTAAGTTCCTGACCGGTCTCCCGGCATGTGTAGTAGTCTAGTGTATGTTGGTGTAAGTGGGTGTGTAAGGGGTGAGGATAGGACA
This sequence comes from Teleogryllus oceanicus, assembly GCA_964035755.1. Classification (NCBI taxonomy): domain Eukaryota; kingdom Metazoa; phylum Arthropoda; class Insecta; order Orthoptera; family Gryllidae; genus Teleogryllus; species Teleogryllus oceanicus. The sequence goes on along the minus strand of CAXIVR010000007.1, from coordinate 44,538,255 downwards.
AGAAGAGGAAGAAAATATTGCGTGCGGTTCGTGGCCCGTTTGTTATGGTACGGCTTCGGCATTCGCCTGGTGTTGATCGCAGAAACGGCGGCAAACTACCATTCAGCAACGCGATTCTCCTCCAGATGGCGTCTGACTTCCACCGAGCTTTAAAGGTAGTGTCGAAAATCTTGCTGACGTCGGGACTGGAAACCTAGGTCTTCCAGTGTCCCAGCTTCCTGTCAGAGGCCCTGCAGTGCCATCAGTTGGTGCACTGAGCCACCTCTCCCGGTTTTTCGTTAGGTGGTAAATGGCACTTTAATCGACAAAAATCAAAGTAAGGAAAAAACGTTAAAAATTAGTTTTCTTCTCGAAAATTCCAATTCCAATCGAAAAAATAAAAAAGAATACGAGTTCCATTCTTCCATTGGACAACCCCCCTTCCTCTCTCTCTCTCTCTCTCTCTCTCTCTCTCTCTCTCTCTCTCTCTCTCTCTCTCCAGGATGGAAGAAGAACGAGAAACGTTCGTTGCTGCCGATTGCAAGGTTCATGCTATTATTCGTTTTCTTAAGGGAAAAAATAAAAAAAAGCGACTGACAATTATCGTGTGTTAGGCAGTGTGTACGGCGAAGGTGTTGTCTCAAGACCCATGGTTTCTCGGTAGCGTCGTTCATTCATTGATGGAGGAAGCACTTTACACGAAGGACAACGAAGCGGAGCCCCTTCCACTTCCAGCGCTCCGATTTTTCAGGACGAGGTCTTCTGACCTCATCTGACTCATAGACACCGATTGGCGCCTTATACTTGATAAAGTTCTTTTTCAGTTTCCTCCGAACATTGAAATAATTCGTGCAACGCTTCACAGAATCATTTCTGAGGACCTGCGTCTATCGAAAGTGAGCCGTGGATTTTTAAGGGCGAAAAAATTCTTCGTACGCCTTCCTTCGGAGGGGAAGTAAAGCCGGCTGTCCCATGTTAGTAGATTTACTGCATGTAAAAGATCCTCAAGCCTAAGTGATGCCTCTGAGCTAAATTCAAATCGCCTATTTCGTCGCCCAAGTAATACCTTCTTTCTCCCCTGGTAGGTGAAAGGAGCGTATCGAAATTTGCGTGGTCAGACGGAAGAGCAGGGCTCATGGCCCGAGTCTCGTAACGTAAAATAAGGCACATTCAATTCAATTCAATTCAATTCAAAGTGTGTGCAAAATGGGTTTCTCGCCTGCTCAGTCAAAACAGTTGTCTGGTTTCATGGCAACGCTTGCCCACACGCTGCTCGTAAGACTCACGCATTGCGAGAACAGTTTCGATGGGATGTATTTGGTCTTCCCCCATACTCTCCTGATCTTGCACCAAGCGTCTTTCATCTTTTTTCGCATATTAAGCAACATCTCGGAGAAAGATGCTTCGCAAATGAGAATCAATTGAAACAACAAGAAGTGGGGAGATAGCTTGCCAGTTTGCTGGGAGGGTGCTTTGATCCTGGGTAAAAAAACTGTTGTCACGGTACAAAAAATGTATTTAATTGCATGGGGATTATGTAGAAAAATAGATTATGTATGCAATTTTCAAAATAAACCCTCTTCAACGTTTAAAAATATTTTTTGTGTTTGTTTTTAAATAGTGTAACTTACTTTTGAGATGACCTTCGTACATCCATTTCGTTGTTCCTGGGTCAATCTAAAAATATGTTTTTATAACAACATTGCGATGTTTGGTATCATTGAGTAGCTTATTGCAAGTTATTAATCACGTTTTTTTATTTTTTCGATTTGAAGTGTAATACTGGAAAAAATCTAATATTGAACGTTTTTTTGCTTATTTTGATATTGTCTTATTGCCATCCATCACTAAACAAAAAAGTTAAATACAAAAGTAACGTATTTTTTCGGAGAATCTGATTTTGCAATAATAATGGGGTTTTCGTTTACCTTTTTTCTTTCCCACCCCACCCACGTGGGTAGGGGTAGAGTTTGGAATTTGGGTATTATTGAATGGATAAGAACAACTTTTATTTCCTGCTTTTCGTGATCCTATGCCCACTTTTCGAGATATTCCAACAAACCATTTTAAATGGAACACATTGTATATTTAGTCAATTTAAAAATGTAGAGAAATTAAGAAAAAATACATAAGTAACAAATACACATTATTAAAATTACTGAGAATATTTTGAGCAATTCTTAGGGAGGTTTCCAAAAAATACGTATACTATGTTTACTATCTTTTTCTAAACATATTATCTTTCTTATCTGCTATCCTTATCTCTGATAAAGTAGTTTTTCTGAAATCATCATTAAGGAACTTCGCAATCCTTACCGAGACCTGAGGGGCGCCCTATGCCTTGTGCTCTTGGGGGAAATCATCATTAAGGAACTTCGCAATCCTTACCGAGACCTGAGGGGCGCCCTATGCCTTGTGCTCTTGGGGGAAATCACGGATGCGATCTGGCGGGGCGTCATTTCTTCAACAAAACTCCCCGGAATTAATTGCCGTAATTACGGACCTGGGCTTTTTGCCGCCTTCGGCCGCTTCGGAAGGTGTCCCAGATAAATCAGAGGTGGGCGATCGCAATCAAGGACGACTCGGGGCTCTCCCATCCTCTTGTTCTTCCCGTTCCTCCCACTCCACGTTCTATCCCGCTCTCCTGACTCACTGTTTTTCAACACTTTCTTACCGTGTACATTATACGCAACACGATCTTATTCTCACACCTTTAATCAATCCTTTTTTTGCTACATGCATTTTTCATATCTTCCTTCCAGTGACCTTATCTATGCAGCAGATTATTTTTTTCCCTATTCAATATGTTTGTACTCATGAATAAAATCCAATTTTGTCATTATTTATGTGTTTGCGTTTCATCATCAACATCCTACTTGGTATCTACAGCATGCCTCTATCCCTGATTTCCCTTCGCGTGGTTTCAGGTTTCGAAAGCACCGGTGCTTTAAACTTCAAACTGAGGTTTACTCCCTAGTAATTTATGAAAACGGTATTCAGTAATACGTCGTCCCACTCCGTAATAGATTGGCCTTATTAGATGCCGGTCATTATGCTAAGGTAGAGTTCGTTATTGAAATATTAAAAACTCCTCCTTGAGTATTAATGTATTCTCATCTGTTGATGAATATCGTCTCCACGCTGCATTACACGTTCTTCGCTTCTATCAGATGCAAGGAGATTATGGCCATAACTATAACTAGTTTGTGGTTCCGTGATACACGCAGCCTGCGAGAATCACGAAGCTGGACGACCTGGAGGAGATGGACGGCGATTAGTCCTTCGAAACAGACGTACTTTGAAGAAAGGCAATTTCTGGAGATGGGCTGTTTGAAATCGCTGCCAAGCGCTTCTTCAATCTCTACTCGCAATAATTTTTTTCTTCTGTACGTTTTCAAGTAATAGAATCAAAATTTGGTGCAATATAAACCTGTCTTACATGCAGCGGGGCAGCACTCACTGACAATATTGTGCGACAAGTATTGACTCACTGACAATATTGTACGAGAGGAAGAAGTAAAATTTATCGAAGGCGGTCTTTGATTAACTGTAACAGGCAAGCGTACGATAGCTAGGTCGAATCTGGAGGAGAGAATTCTGTCTGGAAGATAATTTTAGCAGTCGTCTGCTCTGATTGGTACTTTTTCGTAGTTTCGCCGATCAACACCGGGCGAATGCTCGAGCAGTTTTCTAACAATCGGGTCACGGACTGCACTCTTTCTTTCCTATTCCTTGTCCTAACCTCACCACTCAGTTACACACACTTGCATGCACTACACTACCACACAAGTCGGAAGATCAGTCAGGATATTACAGCTTGTTCGGGCTGGGGGGGGGGGGGGCCCGTTGAGGGAAGATACCTGGTTCGGGAAACCCCCCGGACGTGGAGATCGGTGCCGGATCTCACTATCGAGCGGGTGGAATTACCCGCCATCTCCCATGATAAAAACAAGCATTACACATATGGGGCTAACGATCATTGCAGGTGAGGGCGGAAACACCAAATAATCATTCACCACAGTCACCACAGATAAATTACGAACAAGCAAAAATATTTTCGGTTTTAATAAGAGTTTCAACTACATAAAATTTCTATTGACACTTTTCGTATACAAATTCGACTATTTTACTTTATGTAAACTTATTCGTCTACTTATCATTTCTCTCGTCTTGATATTCATACATTGTCTCCTGCTTGTCTCTCGTTCTCCACTTTCACTTTTTCATGAAACTCATTTACTAATTTCCAAATCATGTACATATTTACATATCGTCTGGATGTTACTTCATTGTCCACTGATTGCCTTGCGTTTTTCTTCATTTTCCTAACGTTTCACATTGTCATTAACTTAATTTACTTATTTACATACCGTGCAATCATTTATTCATAAGCCTCATTCACTTATTCGCGTGTTCACTAACCCAACAGAGACATTAACCTAGCAGACACATTTACCAAACAGACATACTACAAAACAGACACACTAACACATCACTAACTTAGCAGTGATGTTTGTTAATAAATAAAAATGCGATTAAATGCTAATAAATGCTAATAATTGTTATATTAATAAATAAAACGTTAATATATGTTAATATGGTATGTTAATAAATGAAATACCAAAATCAAGATATCACGGAATTATCGTTCTCGACGCCGCGCTGCGTGGCAGAGTGCGAAGTGCGGAGGCTTCGCCCCGAGAGCCGGTTCCGAGGCGGAGCGCGGTGCGGCGCGGCGCAGATTTAATGCATGCGCACAGCGCTGGTGCGCGGGCGATCACCTGCGCGCGTCAGGCAGGCCGCTTCCCACGCGCCGATCGCAGCGCCCCGACCGCGCCGCCCGCCGATGTTCGCTCCCGCGCGCGGGATCTAATGAGGCGCGGCCAGACAAAGAGTGTCGCTTGGTTTGGTTTGTTTTTTTCGTGCTTCCGGGCGAGTCAACTGCTTTGGTCATTAGTCCCGTTAGTTTAGTGCATGTTTTTTCTCGGGAGATGGCGGTGATCTACCTTCGCTGGATGGCGAGATCCGGCGCCGACCTACCGTCGGCTAGAGGGGTTTCCCCCTAACCAGGACTCTCCCACCAGCGGGGCACCGCCCCAGCCGGGACAAGCTCTAAGCTCCCGACCGGTCTCCCGGAATATGTGGTAGTGTAGTGCATGTTAGTGTAAATGTGTGTGTAAGGGAAGAGGATAGGACAAGGAAGAGGAAGGAAAGATCGCGCGCGATCAGTGCCCATTTAGTAGGGTACTGCTCTGGCATTCACCTGGTGTTGATCAGAGAAACCACGGAAAACTACCGATCAGAGCAGCCGGCCGCTAGAATTCTCCTCCAGACAGCACTGAATTCGACCTAGTTGAAAAGCTAGTGTCGAAAATCCTGTCGCCGTCAGGACTCTAACCTGGGACCTCCCGGTCAGAGGCGCTGCAGTGGCATCAGTTGATGCACTGAGCTACCGCTCCCGGTAAAGAGTGTCGCTTTCGAGTACTTTTTGGTTTCTGCGTCGACTCCATCTGAGGTTAAGAATTCGGTGGTGCAGCGCGGTGCAGTTTGGGCTCGTGCGTTGCAGTTTGATCTAGTGCGTTATAGTTGCCTTCAGTGCAGTAAAGTTTGATCTCGGGCGGTGTAGTACGACGACGTGTTGTGGAGTTTGGTTTAGTGCGCTGCATTTTGTTTTAGGGCGATGCAGTTTGTTTTAGAATGATGCAATTTTTTTTTGTGCATTGAAGTTTGTTTCAATGCGATGTAGTTTGATTTAGTGCGATGCTGTTTGGTTTAGTGCGATACAGTTTGATTTAGTGCCGAACCGCACATTTTGACGAACTGGAAACGTCTCCTCTTGAGTTCGTATCTCTGAAGAAATTCAATCAATGAACTTACGGGATAATTAATCAATCAATCAATCAACTTACGGAACTAATAATAATAGCAGTTAACCAATAACAATAGCCCGAAAACAGAATATCAATAATCACCACACATGTACTTCTTAAACTTTTACTTTCTTGGTAACATCTCATCTATTGTACATCCTATAATGAGATTTTACAATTTGGTCCAAAATAGTAATAAATTGATTGATTTCTGATTCCGAGCACGTCAAATACTGAGGTCATTAGTCCCGTAAGTGTAGTGCATGTTTTTCATCGGGCGGTGATCTTTCTTCCCTGGATGGCGAGATTCGAAGAAATAATTATACGTAAATAAATTAATGAATACCACCGAATTGCTTTGATAAAAGAATTCGAAGAAACGAGGAGAGAATGTATAAGAATACTGTGATAAATTATATTCAACTTCCAGGACCGACAATGACAAATATTGCGCTTACTTTTATCATGAAGCCCGTTCCCCGAAAGTGGATATAATATTTTATCTAACAAACCTGTCTTCCGAGGAAGTTAGCGATATTTATTTAGAAGTCTTTGCTCCAATAATAAACATAATATTTCATTTTCACCGCTTCACGCGTCGTACGCGGTTTTCCGGTTCATCGGTTACATATCAAGATCTACAAGCGTCTCGTACATAGGAAGGGAATAAATCGCCGCCTAATAGGGGCGCTGCATTAGAGCCTATTGTGGCGGCCTCGGTGGCAGATGACTTGTGTCTTGCCTTATCCGACGAGTCACGAGGGCGAAACTTATTTCATAGGAGTTGCAAACTGTCCCCTATCAATTCCCTCATATGTTCAGGTACTCATCTATCTGAGTTTTAAAATTTTTATTTGCAGCGTATATCTGAAGTTAAACATGATTAGGATTAGGATTTAACAAAGTCAAATATATTTTTTTAATTAAATTTATTATTTCATCTGATATACCCTTTTTTTTCCCAAAACAGATATGATTTGTGACACCGTAACTCATGAACCATTAAACACTTTTTATAAGTACTTTTTAAGATTGTTATTTGCAATATACTTTAGTGCCTGAACCTAAATTTGAAGATTGATAAGGAACATGTTAAATAACATATATACACACACATACATTACATACATACATACAAACATATATATATATATATATATTATCATACTTTCATGGATTTGAATTATATCTTTTATTTATTTATTTATTTATTTATTTATTTATTTATTTATTTTACGTCAAAACACCAGTTAAAAACTGCGTATGACGTGCTATGGGGAAAAGTGAATTGTGTGCACATTTTCAAAATTCTGTGATCCCTACACTAAGTCATATAGTACTTAAATTTTGAATTTAATTTTTAAAGGGAAAAAAACAAAAACTCCCATGTAATAAAATCTATTTTCAAGGATAAACAAGCAATAAATTTTGAATTTTGAAAGAGAGAAAAAAACAACAAAAAACTCCCATGTAATAAAATCTATTTTCAAAGATAAATAAGCAAGAAATGTTGGCTCTTATTACTTCCTGCCGCCTCAACATGGAAACGATAATTTGAATAATTGTATTTCCCACTGAATTCTAGAAGACGTGCACAGAAAATGAAGTTACATTTATGTCCAGAAGCAAAACAAGGGGCCATCTCAGCATTTGCTCAATGGATCAGGGAAACTGGACGAAAAACCTGATCGAGATGGGGGTCATTGACCCGGAAGCTGTAGTACAATAGTTGTTACAGGTTGTTTATACTCATTTATACATTCCAAATGGTAAATAATGCATTATGTATCATTGTTAAAATTAAATGTTACTTTTCTTGTGATGCTCAGTATAGTCTCTAATTGTATAGAAACAGTTATGCAGCAGAAACGATTTCACTTGGGATTTAAACTTTTCTATTGAATTTAATCGTTTAATGTCATCTGGAAAAGTGTTGTAAAATAATGTAGTACATGTATTGTATGTGAATTTTTCTGTAATGTAACCTTCAAAATTAGAATAGTTATGATGTTTCAAGTTGAGTCAAGCAAAAGAAAAAGTAACTTTAGGAAAATGCTAGATTAAGATACATTAGTTCTAAAAGGTTCTCTGAACTCTAAATTCCTAAGAAAGAATTTGTTCAAAAAGTATATTCTGCTTTTAATGTGATAACAAAAAAACTTTACATTCGTTTAAATTACATTTTTAAAATTTCTCACAAAATAATTTCATTTTTTTTCTTCATTTTTAACGATCAAAGGCATCTGAAAATGGCACATGCGCGCTCATTCGAAAAAGTACCAATAAAACAAAAAAAAAACGGTCTTAACCGTTAGACTCTATTTGGGGTTATTTTTTACTCCAGGGGCAAATAATGTTTTGCTATACGCTAAAAATTATTCCCTTGAACTTCTCCTTGTAGACATGCTATGTATACCCAATTTTGCATGTGTTGTAAACTTTTAATTTTTTAAGTTATTTTCTGTTGGTAATAATTTGATTTTTATGCGGTTGGGGTTAGAAATGCCACATCTGACATCTAAGTAACAAAAAGAAAACTTCTTAAAACGTGTTCATGTCGGTATTGTAATATTATGTTGCGGTTTGTGAGTGATAATTTGGGATATTTGTCTATTATGTTTAGGTAGCTTTGTTTTAAACATTCTTGTACTGGTAAGATAGACACCTATGTATGAGGATATGTAGATTGTCGGGAAACATTATTCTTTATTTAGTGCGATGTAGTAAATAAATCAAATAAATATAATCACTTTCTCAATTAGAAATTCCAAATAACATTCATGCATCAAATTCTTATTAACTATTGTGTAAAACGTTTGGAGTCAAAAATGACCCCAAATCGAATCCACATAAGAGAAAATCCACATTGGAGAAACGGAGTCGAAGGGTAAAACATTAAAAAGTACATATCTCAATGCACAAGAAACAATTAAAACAAAAAAATCCACTTTTTACGGAAAAACGTCATTTTCAGGTATACGAGTACGTTCAAAAGTCTTACTTAACACAGCCCTCTTGTCATTATCCTCTTGTCACACGATTTCGTGAGTTTTATTCAACGCGCGCATGCGTACATAGACTTTTGGGAGGGCAGAGACACAAAGCGCATGCGCGAGTTTTATAAACCTCCCGAAATCGTTCGCCAAAAGGAAGCGTGTAAGTCGGGTGTTATCAGTGGCGAATTCTCCGATACACCACGTATACCGCCGGTATACCAAGTGATTCGAAGTGTATAAGAAATATTTCATAACTTTGGTAATACTCAAGAAAGTTATTAAGATTTTGAAAGCTTTAAAACAGATGCTAAAAAATAACTCTGGCTACCGTGAGTCAGTCAGTCTTCCGCATCCGTAAGCGCTATGGAGTGCGTTAGAGTGAGAAGTTTTCAAAGTTCTTAATGCTGTTCCGAGAATTCGCTAGTGCAGGCGAAGACACCGCATGTCAGCCGCGATAACCTAAGGCTCCTCGTGTATCATGGGTGGGGAGAGGGGAGGATTCGCATCTGGACGGTCGGTAGGCACTGCAAAATATTGCGGTGAAAAGTCCTTCTCTGGTCGTTCGTACATTACGCTTCTCTCAAGTTTTTGTGAAAATGGAGTGTGTTAGTTATCTAGTTACTGGTTTGTGTAATTGTCTTATACAACAATTATTAAGGACGAAATTTCATATTATTGGGATTTCAGAAAAGCTCAAAATGAAAGACAACGGTAGATGTAGCTTCCATATAGTGCAGTATACTTGATATCATGTTCAGCCATTGGGTCTTACAGACTACACTTGACTAAGTTGGAGAATAGGAGCACAGCGTAATACTTTGGAGCTGCAAATAGTGCAAACGGCGTACCTTAGTAGTTTGCACGTCGCACTACACAGCTCTAAATGATTCGTAAGCAAATATAACCATGCAGCTGGCTCACAGAAGATCATTTTGACAAGTTAGATCAGAATTTTATGAAAATTCGAACGCATCGAACAATGACTTGATCATTAATTGAAGTCATTTTTAGCGCGATCCACTGGATAAGGAAGAAGTCCGACAGATACGCTGCAGTAACTGGACCCAAAACAGCCAGCAGGAGATTTTCACCAACGCTGGTCAAGAGAATTGCGATAAACATACGCGCACTGAAGGTATTTTTCTAGACCTGTTGTCGTCTCCAGCACGCTCGGGATTCCTAGTGTGTTTACCATTCCGTTATACCCGTCGGGGCGTACAAGAGTGTTCAACTACTAGGGTCATTAGTCCCGTAAGTGGAGTGCATTCTTTTCTCGGACGGTATTCTTCCCCCGCTGGATGGTGAGATCCGACGCCGACCTAGTATTGGCTAGCGGGGTTTTCCCCAACCAGATATCTCCCACCAGCGGGGCACCGCCCCAGCCGGGATAAGCTCTAAGCTACCGACCAGTCTCTCGACATGTGTGGTAGTGTAGTGCATGTTTGTGTAAATCTGTGTAAGGAGAGAGGATAGGATGTGTGGCGCGTTTGTTAGGGTACTGCTCCGGCATTCGCCTGGTGTTGATCGGAGAAATCACGGAAAACTATCGATCAGAGCAGCCGGCCGCTAGGATTCTCTTCCAGACAGCGACTGGATTCAACCTAGCTGACAAGTTACTGTCGAAAATCCTGCCACTGTAGGGATTCGAACCTAGAACCTCCCAGTTAGAGGGACTGCAGAGACATCAGTTGATGCCCTGTGTAAAAGGAGACAAAGGGTTGAGGTGAAGTCACGCGCGGTCCACTAAGGCATTGCACCGGCATTCACCAGGTATTGATCGGAAAAAACTGACGAATGAAGCATCCTGACTCTAAAATTCTTCTCCAGGCAGTCGCTGAGTTCAACCTAGCTAATGTAAAAAGAACACCGTAGGCCACGAACCCAAAGCCTTCCCAGCCAAAAATGGTTAAAAACCTTACGCGCCAAAAAAACTCATATATACCGTGTTTGTATGAACTCTTGAAGGGCGGAGATTGCCATGCACAAGAGGAAACATGTTGCAGTTACTTCATAGTTTCAATAAGCTCTTTCTCGCTTCTAAATGTACGTGTCAAGTGGTTATTGAATATCTTTGAAGACCATTATAAAAAGGATTGTAATTTATATTTGATGTGAATCGAAAAATGTATGATAATCACAGATAGGAAAGCCTATTATCTTATTAAATGCAAAAGGCTATTTATCTTATTGAATATGATAAACTGACATTCAACTGATAATTAATGTTGTTCAAGAGACACTGTGAGGATGACTGCTTGAAACTATTGGATAATATCTGCGAATGGTCTTACGGATAACGTGAGAAGGACTTCGCAAATGGTGAATAGTACATATAAACGGATGTACAAGTTCATTAAAAACTGAGGTCATCCTCACAGATTTGCGTTTGGGACCGCTCGAAACGTTTTGCAGCACAACATTACGCTGCCGCACGGAACTGCACTTAGTTCTCGCGAAGTCATGACGGCTGACTGGGTCAGAAAACGAACGACACCCCTTCACAATGGCCAGTGAATGGAGACGCCATCCCCAGACGCTCTGAGCCCCAAGAGGCTATCTCCAGATCAACACCCGTATCCTCGACAGACCTTCATACCTCCTCCCTTCTTCGGTGTCTTGCCGCTACAAGGCTTCGCGATTTTATTTCTGTTCGTATTGACGTACCCGTGGGCGGAACAATGTGTAATACTATCAGTGGTCACTTGTTTTGGTTGTTCAATAAACGTTTGAAAACAGAGCTCCGTTCTCAGTGGATTCCTTACGCCCTATAGCACAACTTGACTGCCTATTGTGTGTCCGGAGTCATTACTCTTGCTTTGCTGGCCTGCAAAACGAAACAATGTTAAGTCGCGCCTAACGAATAGCTTGAGAGAGCGATCTAGCGTGTGCGGAATGATAAATATCTCCTCTGTGGTTTAGCTACGCCTACGGAAAATAAAGTGTGGCATATCTCGTATCTTAAGTGCGACGGCAAGAACATGCAACCGCTCTGAGAATAACGATCGCGGAAGTTGTCCGACAGAGTGTAAAGCTGACCCTTTTCAGTGAGATACCTTGAGGTCGAAGAAACATACGATCATTCTGCAGAATAATTTCAAGAAATAGATTCAGATTTTAACGGTGCAATATGCGTAGAATCTGATTTAGTGGAAGGTAAACTGCTTTTCATTCATATGACTGTAAGGAATGTGAAGGATATTTACTTATATATCCAGAACTTAGAAATCAATTATTGTATCTCAGCATTGAATAAAAAGGGAAGAGATGAGGTGATAAATGAACATACAGGTTGTGAAATCAGATACAATATATACATTTGTTCATAACGTATACGGTATATATATGCTGAGGCGATGCTTTTGAGCGAATTTGCTATTCACGAAATATAGTAATAATAATCTCAAATCATAATACTTTTTTATAATGAAATTGAATAATATAATAGAAAGCCAAAAAAAGGAAGAAAGAAAGAAAATGAAAGGAAGGGTCATCGGATATACCAGAAGGATATGCCTGTCATATTACATTAGGGTCCTCATAAAATGAATAAATACAATGATATAAATTATAATCTCTCTATGAACAGCAGATAGATAATAGATACCAATGTAAACAGGGTTTTTCTAAAAACGATTTTATCACCATTCTCATTTTAAATTAATTAACCAGTTTCGTATAATTTTTTGGTTAAAGTATTATCCTTATTAAAGATTTGAAAATAATTAGTCAGTAAATTAAAAACTCTTTGGTTCGTACAAACATAATTTTGTCTACCAATATCATTTCTAACAATCTGTTGTATCGGTTTTACTATCAACCGCTAAATTTGTGTATGTAAATAGGAATATTTATCTAGAATAGACATCTCTTTAAAATATTTTATAATATGAAGTATTTTAAGAAATAAACCGCATTAGTAATTTTAAAATGTATCTGATTGTAAAAGCAGACCTTAACCCAATTTAAAAATATCGAAAAATAAGTTATTTTTGGAAACCTTTCAATTGTATTTGTTAATGATAGAGCATTGCAATATTTATACCAATCAATTAATATGCGGAGTTATGAATTAATACCGACAGAGCACTCAGAAGAGAACTCGATTACAATTTTAATTGTGCAAAAGTTAGATTTCTTGACGCAAAGTCATTTTAACATTTTGAAGCGATTATTAAGCAACCGAACATTAAATGATTTTAAAACGAAATCGGCAGAAATAAATGATTTCTATTTTACAATAATGTCCGGGAAAAAAATTAAAATATCAACTTTAATCAAAAAAAAATATTTTAACTATTTAAATCAATTACACATCACTTATACAAATTACACAGTTATCTCTGTCTGAAACTATAACTTGGTTATTTTCTAGGTAATATGTTTAATATGCGTATTTTTTATTCCGATTTTGTTGCATATCGAAGTTCAAGATGAGGAGACTTGTTTTGAAAACATGCAGATGTTTGCAACAATTCATACTTGAATCAATATGTGAAGTTAGGTTTAAAAATGAGGCTGTTAAACAAATCAAAACAAGAAAATAAAAGTAGAACCAAAACACATTAGTTCGGCCAGAGAGATTAATGCTCATATTTAGTTGCCGGACACATCGATGGGTAAGTGAAAATTTTATGACTGGAACATTGGCGTGTGGGATTTATTGTGGGAGCAGGTCACAAAGAATTGTGACTATGAGACGAAAAAAAAACAACTTCAAAACGGAATTGTCCTACAAGAGAATACTAATATAAAGTAATAAATATATCGTCGTGTATCATTCCAAAGAGTGAGGACGTGAACAACATATTAAAAATTTTATTGAATGTTCATTATTCCATTTATTTTGACAATTGCTGAAGAACCATTCCCAAAAATTCCTTGTCGTATTAATCTCAAGAGAATTGGTAAAAAAAACGCTAAGTAAAATATTCTTGCAATCATATGTGTCGTAGGACATTCCCATCTCTATCTGCAGCTACGGCTTAATACAATAACATTTTATGGTTACTTAGCAAATATATTTTCGTATTATCCACACGAATAATATTACAATTACACTAAAATTATTATAATTACTACTAGCGAAAACCCGTCAAAATTTGACGGTGAGATCTAAGATAAATGTAAAATGCTGTGCCTAGACTAATGTTCACAAAGCAAATTCTTAAATAGGAAGAAGAAAGAGCAAACTTCTATTATTTAATGCTAACATCTTAATTTCTGCAAATATTCACTTTTATGGTCAGGATGATTAGATATTATCCAGCACAAAAGCAATTGTTTTATATTAACACTTACACTATTGAACACATGTAGTCCGTGACCAGGTGGCAACTTAATATCAGCACCGAAAGACAAAGAAGGCAGACTATAATTATATTGACTGATATTATTTCTGAAGTTTCTGGATGTCCCGTCATTTATAAACAACTGTTTCATTTCTTCTAACATGTTGCTAGAACTAAAACTTATTTTTCCATTTAAGCAACACAAAGTAATCTGGTTTGCAGAATTTCTCTCATACAGGAAGTACATAGCAGAACAATGTGGTAGGGAAGTGATAATAATGAAATCCTTCTATAATTATTGACGTCTGTTCTATTTCTTTTTTTATGTAATGGATTAATTAATGCAGTTTTCCATTCTTCTGGATTTTTTTCTGATTGCCAAATATCTTGCATAACTTTAGTGATTTATATTATTGTGTTTGGTCCAGCAGCTTTAATTATTTCTGCTACTATTCCATGTTCGTTAGATGCTTTGTTGCTTTTAAGCCTGCTGATGTGTTTAACGATTTCAATTTCAACGGTTGGTGAAGAGTTTAGTTTTGTCTCTACACGTTTATTTATTTTTATTTATTTTACGTCAAAAAGCAGTTAAAACTGCGTATGACGTGCTATGTGGAAAAGTGAATTGTGTGCACATTTTCAAAATTCTGTGATCCCTACACTAAGTCATATACTACTTGAATTTTGAAAAGAAAGAAAAGAAAAAAAAAGCTCCCATGTAAGAAAATCTATTTTCAAGGATGAAAAGGCAATAAATTTTGGCTCTTATCCATTTTGTCCTTCGGAATAATACTTCCTGCCGCGACAACATGGAAACGATAATTTGAATAATTGTATTTCCCACTGAATTCTAGAAAACGTGCACAGAAAATGAAGTTACATTTATGTCCAGAAGTAAAACAAGGGGCCATCTCAGCATTTGCTCAATGGATCAGGGTAACTGGACGCAAAACCTGATCGAGATGGGTGTTATTGACCCGGAGGCTGCAATACAATACTTGTTACAGGTTGTTTATACACATTTATACAGTCCAAATGGTAAATAATGCATTATGTATCATTGTTAAAGTTAATGTTACTTTTCTTGTGATGCTCAGTATAGTCTCTAATTTATAGAAACAGTTATGCAGCAGAAACGATTTCACTTTGGATTTAAAATTTTCTTCAATTTAATCTTTATTCATCTGGCAAAGTGTTGTAAAATAATGTACATGTATTGTATGTGATTTTTTTTGTAATGAGCTGTTGATACTGTCACCTGGTGAATCTGACTTCTACGTCGAGTGTTATAGTAATAGACATCGACATTTTCTAAAAATATATTCCCGCCCTTAAGCAAGTCATTTTTGACAAAAACCATTGATTCGTAAATGAACAGCCAAGGTAATGGTAAAATTCCTAGATTAATGAAGAGAGGCTTACATGAATCACGTGGGCGGGATTTGGTTATTATTCGTACAATTCGTTTTTGTAATCTAAAAGTCTGGGAGCTGTAAGATGTATTTCCCCAGAATATTATGCCATATCTCACGCGGGAATGAACATTCGTGAAATATGCACAATGAGCAGTATGAAGGCTGACTGAATTTGCAAGAATTCTGAACGCGTATCATAATGAACTTAATTTTGTGTTCAATTCATTTAAATGGGCGTTCCATTTAAGGTTTGACTGAATTGAGAGACCTAAAAAATGTGTTGCCTTAACATCAGTCAATGGTACACCGTTCATTATCAATGGAGCACAGAATTGTTTATTTGAAATGTAAAATTGCATTAAAACAGTCTTCTTTTCGTTTACTATTAATTTGTTATTCCGGAACCAATTTGAAACATCTGACATTGTACTATTTACGTTTTCTTTATTCCAAAGGATGTTCATCTGCAAAAAGAACCGTTCTTCCGTTTCGAATCGTCGAGGGCATTTCGTTTACGTAAAGTAAGAACAGAATAGGGACTAAAAGCGATCCTTGAGGAACTGCACGTGCAATGGGCAAAGAGTCGGAAAGGTGCGTACGTAATGTTCCATCATTCCAGTAAGGTAAGTCTTGTAAGTTCCAGTAAGGTTCTCGTGAGGGGAATCTTTGAGATGGTTCTACACAGTTGAGATTTTCAAAATGTTTTGCAAGCTTCTCACAATTAGCTTCATAGTTTAATGTCAAATCTCCGTTTTCTTTTCTGAAGCATAGATTCTGTGGTTCATATCCTACAAGTTTAGTTTTAAAAACTTTATAAAAGTTCTTCGTATTGTTATTATCACGATTATCATTATTATTATTATTATTATTATTATTATTATTATTATTATTATTAATATGCATTAGCTACTATACTCATACAGTAACTCATAATCATTGTTGCAAATTTTAAACAAATTATCAGCAATCAATAAATATTCACGGGCATATACCGAGTGTGAACCATAGATTAAAGGAATGTTAAGGGTTTATTGATAATACACGCTAATTATTACATACAAGTACACATTCAAAAATAATATTTTTAACATGCTTTATGGAAATTTATTGTTTTGAAAAAAGAATCCCTTTTAATTTTTAAATTCTCCTTTGATTTTTGTCTCCCCCAATTGATTGGATTTGTTTGCTTCGCCTGAAACCTCTAATTCAATCGCAACATGCGTGATTCTGTGCGGACCAGAATGGGACTGCCCAAATACCCGAACGTTGTGTGGGCATCCCCACACTGGATGACAAAACGAAATCGACGTCGTAGCAGCGACAACGTTTGCTTAGCAAAGAGGGAGCGGGGGGGGGAGGCGAGAAATGGAACGCCCACTGACGCCCGCGCTTCGAGACGGACTTCGAACCCACGCGTCCTGGGTTCCATTTCCCTCCTTCCCTCCGACCATGTTCAGAAATGCAATGCGCCCCCGAACAGGATTCAGTGGACCTGAAAGATAAGAAAACACGAACGGCATGCCGGGACTCTATCTAGGACATGAAGATTGATCAGCTTTCGTTGCTGAGGCGCATTTGGTCCATCTCTCGTAATACGCATTGTAAATGAAGTTCCGTAAATGTGTATTATTCACGATTCTCGAGTATCGTTGTGCATGTGTTTTTGTTATGACAACCTAAATAAGGTGTATAAGAATATAAGGTGTATTGTAATTTGCGGTTCAATATATTTGTATGTATATATATATATATATATATATATATATATATATATATTGTGACGTCACGGGGTTATACGAACCCGTAACGCCACCATAAGCCACGAGAAAAGACCAGAGAACTGTGAAATAGGGTACGAGGCGGAGCGATGGTCCGAGAAGGCGACATCTACCCGCAGGTTTTCGCACTCCGATGTCCAAAGTTAGCGGATAATATTTTCTCGAGAGGGCGCGAAGGAGGAGAAAATTCACCCCTCCAGAAATTTTTCCCCAGGCGGAGTTGCATAAATACCGTGACGCATTTCGGTAGAGCTCTCTTACGACTTCGACAGCGACGGCGACTCAACTAGATTCTTCAGCGGTAGTAATTGGTTAGTGCAGGTGTATCATTTTACTTGCTTAAGTAAAGCTGATTTAAGAAACGCGGTGATAAGTGATAGAATTCAGAAGCAAAGTGCATGTAGAGCATTTGCACTAACATTACGCGAGTAAGCAAGCGTTGTGACTGCTCGAACTTGAAATAGTTTCATCATCGAAGTAAATTCGCGCAGAAGGACTCTGAATTAAATCCAGTATTTAATTTTGTACGCCACGACCACGCACGCTCAAAGTGTGGTATGTCGGCCGAGTGCTAGAAGTAGTCAATTCAAGCACCTTAGTTATTTAAAACTGGTAGCGCGAGCAACGGGTACGCGGCAGGCGGCAGAAGGACGGCTCCAACACTCAAGCGTAGGCGAGAAGGACTTGGACCAATCCGTCGATGGTACGAGCCCGAGGACGAGAGAAAGGTTTGGAATTTGGCGTGTGGCGGCATCCTGAGATCGAGCGAAAGAAGAGGTGTAACCGCAGGACATCGAACCAGTCGAGTGACGTGGCGAGGACTGCGAGCGACCGAACACCCCAAGGTTAACTGACGGCGAGCGGGAAGGAAATGTCGAGGTAAAGAACTGGCAACTTCTATGCGACAATTTGTTGGGAAACTGTGTAGCTTTAAACACCAGGCGTAGCGTCCTAAATAGGTGAAAGTTCCATATAACTACTGGGAAATATTTCGAATGTATGAGCGGCAGTTTTGATTTCATTCGCTGTACGCACCAGTAAATTCGTTTGAATGCCATACCTTGTACAACTTTTCTAAAGTAAATTATAATTTTTCATGTAATGTAAAAGTAATCTTATTGAAAAGTATTGTGTCCATTGTATGATGTCAGGGATAATCAGTTGCTATAATTTTTGTAAAGGGTACGATTTAGTAACGTGTGTGTCACGTTTATTATTGTGTTAGAGTTAACAGCATTGTAATAAATGCGCAGCTCAAGGCTGACCTCTGTGAAGTCTATAATAGAATAATTGTAGAGAATCACTTAAAGGGCCGTGCACGGAGAAAACTTTAGATTAACCGCAGTTAAATGAGGTACACGAAATAATTGAGAAGGAGGTCAAAGCAAAAGTATTGTAAATAGTGCGTATTGAAGTAATCAGGCAGTCAAGGTGACACCTATACATTCTCTTATGATTGTGTTATTTCTGTTCTTTTTGTTTCTGTTTTCTTTGCAGTGACCATCTACGTAATGTTCATACTTATTGTATATTTGTGCCACTGTGTAATTTGTTTTACCGAATATATGCTCATTTTACCAGAATTTTATATAATTCATTGTGTCAAGGGTTCAGACCTTTCTCATACCCGAAAGATCCTGCTTCCTGAGAATTCAAAGCTCGCTTCACGAGCATTCATAGTTTCACGCTTCATCGCCACCGGCTGGAAGGTAGTAGGTGGGCGTGTTATAATATATATATATATATATATATATATATATATATATATATATTTATATACATGTAAATTTCATATAATCACTGCTGCTGTAATTTTATATGTAGTCTCTATCAAAGCCTATCATTAAATGATGATTTCTGCACACTGAGCGACAAATTATTCAAATTTAACAGCAATTAAATTAGATACAAGAGATAATAATTAATGTAAGTTTGAATGTACTGCAATGAAAGTTTTCAATGTGTGAATTTCATTCAATAAATATAAACTAATTAAATAAATTTAATCAAATTGTTTTGTTCAGGTTACTTCGAATTCAGATTCTTACAAGTCTCTTATTCGGGAAAAAGGCAAAATGTAAGCAAAGGTAATACCATATTAGAGTCTTCCTGTAGAGAGCACTTGTTTTTAAGTTAATTAATTAATTCAAAAAATCTCAAACTAATGACAGCGTTGCGGAGACTCCCGAAAACATTCCCTTCAGAAATATGAATGTGTATGAGGAGAACTTCTTATAAAAGAGCACATGTAAATAGAATATGCTACATCAATATTTGTTTGAAGACTTAATTAATTGATATAATGTAACTCTAGGGGAAGCGAGAGATTGATTGGTGATTCCAGGCTGTTGAACTGATAAGGTTAGTCCCATAGTTGTAGTACATGTTTTGTTGTGGGAGGTGGAGGTTATATTCGTCCGGTGGATGGCGAGATCCAGCGCCGACGTACGTTAGCTTACTGGGAATTGCTTGATGTTGATCGGAGAAACCCCGGAGAGCAACCGATCAGAGCGGCTGGACGCTAGCGTCCTGCAGACAGTGCCAGAACTTGACCTAGCTTTCGAGCTAGAGTCGAAAATTCTGCCACTATCGGGATTCACATCTCTGGACCTCCCGGTCAGAAGCACTGCAATGACATCAGTTGATACCCTGAGCCACCTCAGCCGGTACGGGAGCGAGAGACATGTCTCTCGCTCGGAGAGAGAGACATACACTACAGTTGGTCCATTTATTACGAATTGGTTACAACCAACTATTCTGCGAAATCGTGGCTAAAATATGTATACATTGCTATTGGATTAGCGGTGAATTGTCGTTGGCATTTAAATAACTGAAATATATCAACGCATTGTCATTGACAATGATATTGTTTAATTCAACAAGAGCAGCTTTCGATGGCTTAGCCATCATCATCAGTTTTCTGCTGTATGGAAGCCACAAAAACGACTAGTCGTTTTTGTATATTGTTGGCAATGACAACGCCTTGAATTATTTCAATGTATATATTGCATTTTCAGTAAGGAAAATGTCGATAAGGTGTCATAGCTAATATTGGTAAGATGCCGCAACACGAAAAGACCGCTATGGAAGCTGAGGTGTAGGCGGTATTGTAGGCAGTGTGGACACTTACGACTAGGGCAGAAAGGTATCGGAGGTGACATGAACTTCCAGACAGTGTCATTGTATGGTACAGCATTGCTCTTGACAGGTGTGGAGGCTGTTTCGCTTACATGGTTACATGGTTACATGGTTACATGGTTCTGTGTCAACGTGAGAAATGGACTTACAGCTTTGAACAGGTGGAGAGGTAATACGCTGGACTGACAGCCGATTAAGGAAAGTAGTAATCGTTTCGGTTGGAGACCACCGATGAAGATTCTTTGAAAATATACTCTAAAGTCTGCCGTGTATTAACATTGCTTCTCAATTTTTCGCACGTACATACATTCGGCACATTTCACTTACTCGTAGTGTGGAGCTCAATGCAATTTCGAAAAGTACAAAGTAGTAGTATTAGTATAGCTTATATATTTATTTATTTTACGTCAAAAACAGTTAAAAACTGTGTGTGACGTGTTATGTGGAGAAGTGAATTGTTTGCACGTTTTCAAAATTCTGTGATCCCTACCATGAGCCATATACTACTTGAATTTTGAATACAGAAAGAAAATGAGCGTTTTTTGCAAGGATTGTTAACAAAATATTCGCTCAATGTAATAAAATCTATTTTCAAGGGTAAATCAGCAATAAATTTGGGTTCTTATCCCTCATCATGTCCTTCGTCAAGGAATAATACTTCCTGCAATGACGTCATGTGAATGATAATTTGAATAACTATTTTCCACTCAATTCTAGAAGACGTGCACAGATAGAGACATTAATAGTGGATCAATAGTGGCGGTGAAATGTGTCCAGCGTCATCAAACACTGGATGCTTACGAAAGTATCTAAACTCGATTTTATGAAATAAATAATGTTTATGACATGTTTTGACTCTATGAGCACGAATTATGAAAAATGAAACATATTGCAAACAACAAAATGAAAGACGTTCTATATTGCTTTTTGACGAAAATGGCTTTTAAAAATATTTACTACCATTGTAAATGTACCAGCTTAGGTGGGTCAGGACATCAGTTGATGTTACCACAGTGCCTTTGACCGGGAGGTCCTAGGTAAATATTCGGTGTGCTTGTTGGAGATGAACTAGGGGGATTGAGTTATGAATCTTAAGAATTTTGTTTAGGTGACTTGTAATTTTTGTATATTTTATTTGGAATAATTGTTTATATTGGCCAGGCATATAGGAAGAGGGGTCTGTTGAATTTGTGTATGATAATGCCATCGTTTAAGGACAGTTTAGTAGTTTTATTTATGAGCGGTTTTATTTGTAGAATTTTGATTTTACCTTGTTGAACATTGTCGTTTATGCCCATCTTTCCAAATGATGGTGGTATTCAGATGGAGACCTAACGCTGCGTACCTGTACATGCGGCATTCGCTGTCTCCGGCCGCAGAAGATCACGCTCTCACATGAACCGATTGTTTTTAATTGACTGATTGTGATTGCAGGCGCGTCAACTACTAGGGTCATCAGTCCCTAGTGCATGTTTTTTTCTCAAGAGGGGCGGGGTTCTTCCCCTACTACAGAACGAGATCCGGCGCCGACCTACCGTTGGCTACCGGGCTTTTCCCCAACAGGTCTCTCCCACCATCAGGCACTGCCCCAGCCCGGAGAGTCTCTAAGCTCCCGAACGGTCTCCCGGTATGTGTGGTAGTGTACTGCATGTTGGTGTGTGTGTGTAAGAGGTGAGGATAAGACAAGGAAGGGAAAGGAAAGATCGCGCGCGGTCCGTGGCCCGTTTGTTTGGGTACTACTCCGGCATTCACCTGGTGTTGTTCGGAGAAACCACGGCAAGCTACCGATCAGAGCAGCCGATCGTTAGAATTCTCCTCCAGACAGCGACTGAATTCGACCTAGCTGACAAGTTAGTGTCGAAAATCTTGCCACTGTCGAGACTCGAACCTTGGACTTCCCGGTCAGAGGCACTGCAGTGATATCAGTTGATGCCCTGTCGTCTCTCCCGCCATCTCTCCATCCGCGCCATCTCTCCATCCCTCTCACCAGCTCTCCATCCACCCCGTCATCTCCCCCCTCCATCCACCGCCATCTCTCCATCCCTCCCGCCATTTCTCCATCCCTCTCACCAGCTCTCCATCCATCCCGTCATCTCTCCATCCCTCCACCATCTCTCCATTCATCCGCCATCTCTCCATCCCCACACCATCTCTCCATTCATCCCGCCATCTCTCCATTCATCCCGCCATCTCTCCATCCCCCACGCCATCTCTCCATCCATCCCGCCATCTCTCCATCCCTCCTGCCATCTCTCCATCCCTCCCGCCATCTCTCCATCCCTCACACCAGCTCTCCATCCCTCCCGCCATCTCTCCATCCCTCCCGCCATCTCTCCATCCCTCCCACCATCTCTCCATCCATCCCGCCATCTCTCCATCCCTCCCGCCATCTATCCATCCCTCACACCAGCTCTCCATCCCTCCTGCCATCTCTCCATCCCTCCCGCCATCTCTCCATCCCTCACACCAGCTCTCCATCCCTCCCGCCATCTCTCCCGGTACCGACGTTCTGCGCAACGGCGGTTCCGCGGGCGGCCTTGCCTTTCCGCCCGGAAGCGCACCCCGCGCGTGCCTGCGTGCCCGCCGGCGCGCGCCGCAAGGTTGGCCGAGCGAGGGCGCCTACCGTCGGCGACCGTCGGCCGCGACGAGGGCGGAAGTTGCGTCACGGCCGCCCTTCCGTCCCGGCGCGAGGTCGGTTGCCATGGCGCCGGGCGCTAGATGACTGGTGGAGCTAAGAGGTGGCTTTGGTCGGCTGAGGCTGGGGGACAGGGGTGGAGGCGGGGATTGACCGATTGATTAGTGATTACTGGTGCGTCAACTGCTATGGTCAATTGACCCGTAAGTGTAGTGCATGTTTAATTGCGGGAGGTGGCTGTTATCTTCCCCCGCTAATCCGACTCTGACCTACACCGTTTCAAGTTTTTTCACATCTTCGAGGCGCCATCCAATCCAGGATAAACTCTAAGCTCCCGACTAGACTCCCGACGTGTGTAGTATTGTAGTGCATGGGAGTGTATTGTAGTGCATGAAAAGACAAAGAAGAGGAAGGAAAGATCGCGCGCGGTCCGTGACACTGCGTCAGTATAGCTGGCTCAGTATAGCTCGTGTATTCGCCTGATATTGATCGGAGAAATCGTGGAAAACTAGCGATCAGAGCAGCCAGCCACGAGAATTCGTCTTCAGACAGCTGCTGAATTCGATCCAGCTAGTGTCCAAAATCCTGCCACCGTCGGGATTCGATCCCTGGAACCTTCCAGTTAGAGACACTGCAGTTATATCAGTTGATGCCCCGAGCCACTTCTTCAGCTTCACCACTTCTTCTAAAGGAGGTTTGACAGTGGCTTTGGAAAACGGCTTTTTCTGGCTGATGCATCAGATGGAAGTCAGATGGTGATCGATGGAAGCGAGTGGTGAGGTGTGACAGTGGAGGACGAGAAACGGGGGGTACGCGGGGAGCGGAGGTGGCAGCGGCAGGGCGACGGTCGGCGGCGGTGAGTAGCGGTGAGTGGCGGTGAGCGGCGGTGAGAGACGGTGGGCAGCGGTGAGCAGCGGTGGGCAGCGGCGGGCGGCGGTTGGCGGCGGTTGGCGGCGGTTGGCGGCGGTTGGCGGCGGTTGGCGGCGGTTGGCGGCGGTTGGCGGCGGTTGGGGGCGGGGGCATCGGTGGACGGCGGTGGGCGGCGGTGGGCAGCGGTGGGCGGCGGTGGGCGGCGGTGGGCGGCTGTGGGCGGCGGTGGGCGGCGATGGGCTGCGATGGACGGCAGTGGGCGGCGGTGGGCGGTGGTGGGCGGCGATGGGCGGCGGTGGGCGGCGGAGGGCGCTGGGTATGACGGGTGCGGCGATGGCGATGGTGTGGCGACGGGTGTCGAGTCGGAGATAATGTATGGAGCGAGGGTGGTTCGAGGGGCGAGGGAGTTGGGCACTAGGGTAACTGCGGAGGTGGAGGAACAGGTGGCATGGACCACGGAGCAGGTGCTGTCGATGGCGACAGCAGGGGAGACGGGGTGGCGCAGCGGCAGCTTCAAGGGCGGTGTGGGAGGACGTACCGTTCCCTTCACTCGTTCTCTTCGATTGCTGCGCGAGTCATGCTTGATTGCTCCGAAGCGATTCTGGATAACGGAGACAGTTCTACGATGGCGCAGCAAAGACACTTGACCTAAAGACGTAGTTGTCTAAACAGTCACAAAGAAGTCAGTCGTTTCAACTTATTTCGAACTGTCTGGTAGTAACTAATATTTTCTGCATCGTATAATTCAGTTTTTCATACACTTTAATTCGACTGTTTCTCGTTTTGCCGCCGAATTTTATAGAATGTTTAGGAAGATATTTTCAACGCAGATAATGTGTTGAAAGAAAGTCTTCCATTCATTCTTTCTCCTCGAAGAACCGTCGGACATACAGTTGACTCCAATTATAGTAAACCTCTGGGACTAACATTTTTAGTTCACTATATCAGAGGTTCACTATAGCCGATTCGGTCAAAATTAAACAGAATTTTTCCACAATGATTGATTTTATTAATATATAGAGATGCAACAAAATATATTAACAGCACTGAGGTTACTGAGGTTCAGGCACAATCACCTGGTTGTGCAACCAAATTTTTCAATGCTTATTTGTAATGTAAATGAAACGGAACCAGTAACTTAACGTAATTATATCAGAGCTTTCACTATTCCCGAGTTCACTATAGCCGAAGTCGACTGAATTACGATGTGGGGACATGTGGTGTAAATGAATAGGAATACAAACTTGTTTTGCGTCAGAACCAAACAGATGAGAAAATGAATAATACGTTTAATGAGAAAACCTTGAACATAAACTTTTTGAGTCAGGAATAATGTTTATTCTAATCGCAATCAAGTATTTGAAACTTCCTAACAGAAACGACTGACGGCATAGAACTGATTTGGACGAGGAATAATGTATATCCCAATCACAGCCAAGACGTTGCCTCACACCGACACATAAGTTCGGCACCGTGCCACCTAAAAAGACAATTGGGAGCGAAGAGCGCGACAGGCGAGCACACGCACCTTGCGTCCGAGGCGGCAACGCTGGTGGGCGGGCGGGCGGCGCGAGTGGGCGGGGCGGCGGCGGAGTGTGGTGCGACAGGGCCGCTCCGGTGTGGCTGCGTGTGGTCCCCGTGCGTGTCCGCCGACGCTAACGACGCCGACGAAGACCAAGACGACGCCGACGCCGCCGCCGCCTTCGCCGCCGCCTTCGCCGCCGCCGCCGCCGCCGCCACCGCCACCGCCACCGCCACCGCCACCGCCACCGCCACCGCCACCGCCACCGCCACCGCCACCGCCACCGCCACCGCCACCCACCGCCACCGCCACCGCCACCGACCACCACCACCGCCACCGCCACCGCCACCGCCACCGCCACCGCCACCGCCACCGCCACCGCCACCGCCACCGCCGCCGCCGCCGCCGCCGCCGCCACCGCCACCTCCGCCGCCGCCGCCGCCGCCGCCACCGCCACCGCCACCGCCACCGCCACCGCCACCGCCACCGCCACCGCCACCGCCACCGCCGTCGTCGTCGTCGTCGTCGTCGTCGTCGTCGCCGCGTGGGCTGGCTGCGTCGCCGCGGACCCCCTTCCACGCGTTAGAGGCAGGGCCGGAAATCCTAAGGAGACCTATATATGAGCAAACAACAGGACCTCTCAATAATTTTGAAATATTGCTCCTTATGATTGATTGACTATACACTATATTATATACTCACTATAATGACTGGGTGAGACAACGGCTACGATCATTAGTCTGAATCTGAAAATACGAAACTGAGCTGTCCTAAAACTACATTAAAACTGAAAATGATTTAATTTTTGAACTGATTTAAATTTTTACCCAATCGTCGGTGATGGCTGCGGTTTTAAATGCGTTTAAAATGAGTGATTAATTAGTGATTATGAGTGCAACAGATGCTAGGTTCATTAGTCCCGTAAGTGTGGTGAATGTTTTATGGCCGGGGGGTGCTCAAGCCCCGTTGGATGGTAAGATCCGGCTCGGATTTACCGGTCCGCGAGCGGGGTTTTCGCCAGCCAGATATCTCCGTCCAGTTGGGCACCTTCACAGTCGGGACAAGCTCTAAGCCCCAGACCGGTCTTCCGGCATGTATGGTGATGTAGTCCGTGTTAGTGTAAGTGTGTGAAAGTAAGTGGTGAGGTTAGGAGAAGGAAGGAATCGGAAGGAAATATCGCGTGTTGTCCGTGGTCCGTTTGTTACGGTACTACTCCGACATTCCCCTGGCATTGGTGGGAGAAACCACAGAAAACTACTGATCGGAGCAGTCAGCTGCTAGAATTCTCCTCCAGATAGCGGATGAATTTGACCCAGTTACTTAGCCATTGTCGCAAATCCTACCATCGTCGACATTCGGACCTTGAACCTCTCGGTAAGAGGCACTGCATTGACGTCAGTTGATGCCATGAGACATCTCTCCCGGTTTCAACCTAAGTATCAAAATGTGTATGAAAATATCACTATAATCTTTGCAATTATTATAACAATAATGCGTTCAATATATACGTACATATAAATTAATTTAAATAATTTTGGGTACATTTTGGTGCAGCAATATTTTTTAAAAATGCGGGATATATGAAACAAAATATCAATATATTTTATTAACTGTTTGTACTGTTAATAAAGATTGTTAAACTGTTTTTACGAATTCACGAAACAATAAGAATTTTTATTAAACTAGAGATGCTATAGAATGGCACAGACCTTCTCGTAGTAAAGTTTTCTAATTTCCTTGGTGTGGACTAGTACTGTAAAGTCTTGCCCCTTCCTCTTGCCTGCTGCCACCTATCCCCGCCTAAAGTATATTTTTTTGACATTTTCTTATCTTTTGGTTTCCAAATTGTGGAACCGAAATATTATTTTCAGAATATTAAAAAAGGCTAAAACTTTGTCCTAAATGGCAATTTTCATTAAAAGAAATTAAATAATATATACAAGTAGATTGAAATATGCATATTAACGGAGTGAGAAATATTGAAAAAAATTACATTTATGTAAATTTTGAAAAATTAATGAATGCACCAAAATAATCTTACGTCATATTAAACAATAGTATTACCACTGTATGTTGTAAAAGTTTGAAGACAAAATTAAAAGGAATTTTTTTTAACAAAAAACTGTTTTGTGTTTGAAAAACTTTATTTGACATTATTTAAAGCAAATGAACTAATAAATGTAATAAAGTGAAAATATTCCCTCTAATATAAATATTACCGTCGTGAGAGACAAGTGAAAAAGAAAGAAATGTATATTTTGAAAAAACAAAACAATAGAGCAATATGACTTTTATGTCATCACATGGAGTTCTTTGGCACTAACTTTACCAAAAATTTAAAGAAAAAATTTGGAGCGGTTTTTTCGAAAATCATGTTTTGTATTTTTTTTAATTGCAAACATTGCACGCACTATTGCACGAAAACTACTGACATTTTTTTAAAAAAATGTACTTGGTCTTAATGAAAGAACTATTTATAGACAACAAATTTCATTTGAAGGAGAAATCTCTCTTCAATTTTATGGTTCTAGGAAGGCGCCGAAAAATTCAAACTTTTGCAATTTTCGAATATTCAGAGTTAACCCGAAAATCGGATCAATGCTACCTTTACAAGTGCATTTTACCCTATTCTTACAAGAAATTTGAAGATAAAATTTTGATCCGTTTTTGAGAAAATTTAGAAAATGTCCAAGGAGGTTCATGTAAATTACCCAAAATTTTAAAGAATGTTTTTCAAAATGTCAAAGCTTCAACTAGAGCCAGATGGACAGGAATTGTCAATTTAGAAACGATCATACGTGTGGTTTAGGCGCTAGGTTTGTTCACATACGACGGACGTACAGGCGGACGTTTTGCTTTCAATTGTTTTTTTGGCATCCAGAACCCATAAAACAGGAATTTTGGCTACTCCATGTGTTAGTGGATTTTTGTTTCTTAATTTCGCAACTAGATTTATTCACTTTTTTTTCACTTTACATTTTTGTGTGCCGAAAATCCGCAGTTTTTTCGCGCAGCATTACATAACTTTCTCTATACTTTGAATATTACTCCGTACATACGTACGTATTCGAGAAAGTAAAAACTGAGGGCTCCTTTACAACCGCGCTCTAAACCACGTGCTAAACCATATGCATTAATCTATCCTTCGGGCCACGCGGCGAAGACTGTGTGGAGTGCGCTCGCTCGCCTTAATATGTATTGATATCACTACATATCTAAAAGTAAAATGAATAGAGGAATGTCCTTACGTACTAGTATTCACCTAACTTTTGTCCAATTACCATTTTACTAGACGCGAGAGATATCGAGGGTTGTTGATAGTGCAGTAGACATGGACATCCTACTTCCGGTTAACCGAGCGAATCATCAGAAACTAGGAGTGTAACAACAGCACATGGATCTTGCACTAATTACGTTCCGCAATTTTCGGAAACTTGGAAATATCAAAGAAAATTAGACTTAGATAATTTTTGGGGTCCTTTGCTCTATCAAAGAAAAAAAAATACAGAAAAATTGGGAGCCGTTTCTGCCCTTTAAAAGTATTAAGTTACTCAATCTCCAACAAAAGTGTTGCGAAAATTATTAAATTATGTGTGTGTTGTGGGTGACCTTTATTTAAAGATTTTTTTGAACAGATTTCATTAAGGAAAATTCTTTCTTATAAATATAATACTTTTGCAATGTTTATGTTTTGAAATCTTCGACAGTAGTGTGTTTGAAAAAATGGAACCTGCACCATTTTCATATACGTCTAATGCTCTATCAGAGCGAGAAAGAGAAAGAAAATCTGCAAACATTCTTCACGCAAAATTATCACGCAAATTTGAACCTGTCCTTATTTAAAGATGTCTTTGTGAATATATCCTTTCATTGCAGTTCAGAAGATGCCACACACTTTTGAACATTTGCAATTTTCGAAAATTCAGATGGTTCAAAGAAAGTGAGAACTTCACTTTTTAATCTTCGTTGAGGGGAAATGGAAGCTTCTCTGAAGTAACCCTGCAGTGGCAACGTGATTTTTTTAAACAAAAGTGGTAACGTGGGGTGTCTTCAGACCCCCACATTCTTTTCATGATAAATGCTTAATTATAAAAAAAATTAGTGAAATATTCTTATTATATTATAAACAAATTTTTAGTGTAAGTAAACAATTTATTAAGAATTTAGTTGCTAAATTATTCTCAGAATTTATAAGGAAAGCATCTAACATTACTCTAATTGTAGTTAATTTGTCTACCAGTCTTCTCTCTACGCGTGTTGTCACATCAAAGCCCGGGTTTCGTAGCAAAATTGAAATTTTTCAAATTCAAAGTACGATGGAAAAATTTGATATCCATATTATCTACATTCCACAATTCAGCAAGAATTTAATGCCCTGATTTCACAGATCCAGCCCAAATACGTAGCCCGATTACTGCCTCTATTTCCCCTTTGTCAGTGTTATGTGTGCTGCGATCATTTTTATTCCTTCCTAAATTCATTTCAATTTTGGTGTTGGTATACTTTGTAATTCTCTCAATCATAACCAAATCAATAAACAAAGAAAAACATTCTCCTGGTCTCTTGAAATTGCGTGCAGAATTTTTTTCTAGGACGGTGAGTAACGATATTCTGTTCCAGCTTTCAGTAAAATCTGACGTATTTGCCACTCCTTTCGTAACAAATGAAGTGACCTAAAATGTTCATAGCACTCAGTATTAACTTCTCAGAGGTATCCTAACGTAGAAATACAGCCTGGAATACGTTCCCAGAGTAATAGAATATACGATACTGAAGACACCTTTGCTAACAGAAAAGGTAATGTGGGGGTCCCTGGACACCCCAAACAGAACAACGGCTTGCTACACGTAGCAAACTGAATGCACATTAAATATCCTGATACAAAAACAGAAAGGTACTTAAGCAATGGTCAGGGTAGCCAACGTGGGAAATAGAAGCGGGAAGAAAGTTTCGCGGGGGTCCCACAGACCGCTGCGTTACCACAGCCGCGTTAACAAAAATATATGGAGCCATTTTAAAGAAAATTTTGAAAATGTTGAGTTTTCTTGTACATTATAACCCAAAAACCAAAATATACGCTTCCAACTCGCAGGGTCTTCAGCTCGGACAGATGGATGGGAAAATACCAATTTTTTACAAAATAGTTTAAAGTGTCCAGAATATTATTAGTGACAAACAGGCAGTGTTGTGAGCGTAATCTATTGGGTGCTTGAAACTCGAACAATGTCAAGAATTTATCAATCAATTTAAAAAACATAAGTTTACAGAATGACGAAATTTTTTACTGACGTCTTTTATTAGAATTATTTACTTATCTGTAATTACTCTACACGCTAGAATTTTACATATTGATTAAGAAATTAAACGAATTACACAGACAATGGTTATTTCATAATAAAGGTTAAGGACTTTTAATAAGGAGGTTTACACCAAGCAATTATGTTTATCTATTACAGAAAACTCTCAGGAATTTTTTGTTGGTGTTTTACAACATTTCTCTGCTGAATTAGAGTGCCGGGCTAACGAAGAATGTCTTGAGCTACCTAATGACTACTTCAAAACACCTCATAAAACGATGCCCCGAGTTTGAGATAAACTGGATTACTACTAGTTGTAAAACACGAACCACCTTCTTGAGTTCTGAAGTCTCCAAGTTGTATATTTTTTGTACATGGAAGAAGTCTGTTTCACTTGAGCACCTTGAAAACAGAAGGGAAGGAAAATAACAATAAACTTTTGTAAGCAGATTGAAATGGGGAAAACCATTAGATATGACTATGAAAACTTTGATATAACCGAGAACAAGAACATGTGATTTTACGATCAATATTAAAGTTTCTTTCATGAAGATCGTAAACGTGAAGACAGGCACTCATGGTTATTATAACTTATTTTAATAATGGTAATAAAAATATTTATTATTATTATAAATACACGGCACGGAAATCGTGTGTATATAATGGCTAAAATCTGTATCGGTTTAATTCACGAATTAATCGGTGAATTTTGACATTATACATTTGAATAAATTACGAAACAAGAACTGATTCGAAGTGCAATTCGAAATTTAGCCAGATGAAATGAACTCTAACAAACACAAGATGGCTAGGAAAAGTGAAGTTTATTGCAGTGACGTGAAATAGCATATACCACGTGATTTATTTATAGAAACGAGTGTTTTACGTATTAGAAACATAATAATTATTACAAGTATTGTATATTATTACACTGTGGTGTTAGATAACAATGTTTATTCACGTTTGTCTGAATATGAGTGAATAGGTGCAGGCTGGTGTGTATGCGAGGGCTCCTTGGTGTATGTATGTACGCGTGTATGTTTGTATGTATATTTGTGTAATATGTAAGTTTATTTATCTATATGATAGTGTATATGTATTTTCATTTGTAGTAAAGGAATGAAAATGCGATCTACATGTCTAGGTAAAGACAACGATAATGTGTTTTTATATTGATTTTCTTGTACATTATTCTTTTACTTGTAATTGTACTTTTCATGTTCCTGCATTCTGCCACCGGGCTACATGTGCCCAATTGTAGAAAAAAGCTTCTATCTATCTAATCTGTCTGTCTATCTGTCTGTCTATCTGTCTGTTTATCTGCCTGTCTATCTGTCTGTCTGTGTCTGTCTGTCGTCTTCTATCTATCCATCTATCTATCTTCTATCTATCTATCTATCTATCCATCTGTCTATCTATCTATCTATCCATCTGTCTACCTATCTATCTATCTATCTATCTATCTATCCATCTATCTATAAACGAGGATGAGGATAAGGATACTGATAGGAATTTGTAAAGCTAGCGAGAGACAAGGTGTAGAGTTTCGAGTTCCTCTCTGTCAGTCGCATATTTCCATTTACACAAATTCTATACATCACTACACATCAGGTGGCAAAGAGACTGGCCTTCGGCTTTTGAAATTATTTTAAAATAACCTTACATATGTCTGCGCATTTTTATGCCAATATACTTTTTGCGAACACACAAGAAGCCTTACACTCTTGCAATCGCCTTATTCGTCGGAAATGATCCCTTCATCGTCATTCATACAGCTTTATGTGTATAGGTTGGCCAGTTAACTGACTACTCCTCTACTTTTCGGACTTTGGCCACTGCATGTACAGTCAAATAACTTTAACTAAAATGGATACGATCATGTTGGGTGAGATAACAATGATCTTTTATACCATGGTTGGCATTTTATGAGGGATAATATAGTGCAATTAATGCTTTTATAAATGTATTGGCTTCAGTCTAACGGAAACGCTAATAGTTTGTCGCATGTTTAGCGCTTTGTGAATACTGTTGAGTTAGAACCACATCAACGTTAACGCTTGAAATACGCGAATATTTATGATTACGTTCAACATTCAAAATGATTCAAGCACATAATAAGACACCAGGCTTTTGCAAACACGTTACGTAACACTGACTGCGACACCTCAGGGGCAAACATTTTCTTCTGTTGTATTGTTGACCGAGAGGTCCTAGGGTTTCAATTATGACGGTGGCAGATTTTCGATACTAGTTAGGTAGTTGAGACGAATTGAACCAATACCTGAAGGAAGCGAATTCTTGCGGGCTGATTGATCAGTAGTTTTTTGTGATTTCTCCTTACAATAGGAGGAGAATGTCGGAGCAGTACCCTCCAAACGGGCCCACAGTATTCTTTTCCTTATCCTCGTCCCCTCCTCTTCTCTTAAACAGACACCTAAACTTACATGTACGACTACATAAACGTATACGTCCGATGGGCTTAACAGCATTTCTTCAATAGCTGTTATCACAATAACAACTGACTCGTAATAGCTGTTATTAATAACAGTTGAAAAATAACAGTTCCATGACCAGCAACCTAACATGGCCAACTGCTAAGAGTTAAATCAGTTGTAGCGACTGCTAAAAGTTAACCACGTAAAACGAATAACGTTGGTAGCAACGTAAAGCTTGTGCAGCTACCTTACGGCGCTTCCTTGCACTACTTTCTCTAACATGTTGGGACAGAGAAGCAGTTGATATGAACGAGACTGGATAAACTGCCAAGGATGAATAGTAATTCATATAATGTGTAGCTAATGTGTAGCTAATGTGTATAGAATATTACTAAAATGAAAGTGATTCGGGTTCAGATTGCAAATATTCTTTCAAATATGCAACTTGTGCGTAGTGTGCCAAAGATAATGACGAGAAACAGTGTTTTTGCTTACCTATAGCTAAAGTGATAATGACTATCGAATATCAAGTATTATACACATACGCAGCAATGGGACAGAAATAAGTTAACGTATTGGACGGACTTAATTTAAAGGACAAACATCTTGTTGTAGTGTATACAATAAAATATAAAAATATTGTAACACATGGTGTGTAATAATGACGAATTATGTATCAATGAATCTATAATTTGAACACTGGTAAATCATGATTGATTAGCTGCAGTGAAACTGTTATCGTACAAAATGGTTGCCACCAAAGCTTGTAGTACGGATTAGGCCCAGTAGGTTGCAGTTCTATGCATTTCAACCGATAACAGCCAATAACAGGATAAACGAAATAACTGTTATTTCGCGTAACAGTTCCGTAACGTTAACGGTTAAGAAATAACAGTTTAGCTGTTAAGGGCACATCCCTAGTCCGTACTACACAATCACACACGTCGGGAGACAGTCGAGAGAATAGCGTTTGTCCTGAACGGGGCGTCGATAACTGGGGAGATAACTGGAGACGGAAATTCGCTAGACGACGTATAACTCGGCGCTGGACCTCCTTTTCTTATAGAGAAGGAACACCGCGACCTCCTGAGAGTACACGTATGGAAGTAATGACTTATGAATTTGACGCGCCCAGGAACAATAAATATGCATTTACGTTAAGCAACGTGTACGCTTAGTTGTGAGTGAGTCTTTGAGCTTTCTGTACGTTCAGGAAATCATACCCAAAAGTATATTTAGAATTATAAACGTTAATTTCAAAGAGGAAGCCATTAACTTGTCTATATTCAAGTTACAAGAGTATACGCCATTTAAACCACAGTAATCGAAGGAAATTTGATTATCCGTTCCTGAACAAGTCAGTTTAACCGAGCAAAAAGCGTGATGGTAGTGAACATGTTCACTTGCTTGCTCCCTGCCCGCAACCCAAACGCTTTCGACTGGCTCAGCGGCTTTTTGTGGTGAGGCCATTACGCTGAGGCCAACGCTGAGCGGTGCGACCCCCGGGGGAAAGCTCTGCTTCGTCCTGAGTCTTGCTCAGCACCGCGAGTTAGCTGCGTTAGCGGGAATGTGGTGGGCGCCGCCACTGTCTCCGCCGCTGGTGGCGCCATCTCGATGTGTTCGCACCTCGCAAGTGGGGCAGCTGGAGCACGACGTCCGACCCGGGGCGTTGCAGTTGTTAACAACCTGTTACGTTAGAGATGGGCCACTCCCTGCGGAAAGAGTCGGGCAGTAAAAGGTTCAGAGGCACACAAATGTCGTTTTTCCGAACAGAATACCGATAGAGGTGGCTCAGTGCATCAACTGATGTCACTGCTGCGCCTCTGGCTGGGAGGTCCTAGGTTCGAGTCCCCACGGCGGCAGGATTATCGACACTAGCTTTCCAGGTAGGTCGAATTCAGTCGCAGCCTGGAGGAGAATGTATCTCAGGCGAATGCCGGAGCAGCACCCTAACAAACGACTCATGGATTGCGTGTGATCTTTCCTTCCTCTTCCTTGTCCTATCCTTACCCCTTACACACACACACTTACACTGACATTCACTACACTACCACACATTCCGGGAGACCGGTCGTGGACTTAGAACTTGTCACGGCTTGGGCGGTGCCCCGCAGGTGGGAGATACCTAGTTGGGGAAACCCCGTTAGCCGACGGTAGATTGGCTCTGGATCTGTCCATCCAGCGGGGGAAGACTACCGCCACCTCCTGAGCGAAAACACGCACTACACATACGGGACTAATGACCATAGTAGTTGACGCGCCCTGAATCAGAATCAATTAATCCGAACAGAAAAAAACTATTGTACTTGCAAAGGAACGGGAGCCACACAAATACCGTTCTTCGTAATGAAATATATAAAAAACTTTTTTACTGCATTGCAAACTTTTTTATCACTAAAGGCTATAAAATAGTAATAATAATAATAATAATAATAATAATAATAATAATAATAATAATAATAATGTTCATCTTCACAAGCTCTGAAGTGTTTTGAAGATTAAAGAATCGCCGTTACTATACATTACACGTTTAACTACAATATACCGTAAACCGGAGTGACTTGGGTACAGATTGTGGGCATTTAGTTATTTCAGTCATTTCAAGTTTTTAGTTATTTCTTAATGCAAGTGTATTTATTTTGTTACGTATTATAACAGATAAAAATGAAGGCAAATTCATATTTAAATCAGCCCTTCAGGTGGAGTGTCTTGGGTACACAAGTCTATTAACTTGATATTTAGTCTTTCGAAACTCACTCATATGTTTTCATCTTTTCACTCTGGAAATAATTGGAGACAAATAAAGAAGGTAAAATAAGTAAATTTTGTTTTTATTGCAAATATAATTGCAAGGAATTATTATTTTAGGTCTAAAATGTAAACCTGAAGAGCTTTGAATATGCCTGCTTTGGTGGGTAATCCCCCCTGGATTGGTTGAGGAAGAACTGGGTGATTCCTCTCTGAATTGTCTCTTATGTGCTTCTCTTTTTTATTTTTCTTGTATTGTTCGTGGCATCTGTTAACTGTATGATACTAGAAATGAATATAAAACACTGTACTCAAGTCACCCCGTAAACGTTCAATATTTCACGAATAAATCAGCTACTAAACAAAAAGTTTTAATTACATAAATTATCTCTCAAAGTTACCACAATATATGTACCTACGAAAGCAAAATAACTTCAAAACCAGAAGATGTAACTAGTAAGTACTGTACACAATGTTCTGCAATGCTTTTATATAACCTTGAAACAAACGTTATAGTAAAAGTAGGCGGAAAAAAGGCAGGATATTTATGTGATGAATGATAACCACTTTTATTCACGAAGGGACTATTCTAGTGACTGGTTTCGGATTCACAGCTCTATTTCATAGACAGTGACTATGACGTCTTCTGAAATAAGATATTAAGGTATGTCCTCAAGTCACGCCACTAGTCACCAAGTCACCCTAGTTTACGACATACTACGCTGTGCGTCCTGTAATTGATCATTTTTTGGTCTACGCTAACTTTTTCTTGGATTTGTAATCTCTCCAAATTCATCAGTCTGCCCTGCAGTTGTAAGCGCTCTCACCCTGTCCTCCGAAGACCAGTTATGTCTCATTCAATTGGGTCTCTTTGCCTCCCTCCTTGCCTCTCTTCTTTTCCTCCTTTCTCGCTTGTCTCTCTCCTATCTCTGTCTCTCTCTCCTTTCTCTCTCCTAACTCCCTCGATTCTCCTGTCTCTCTTCTCTCTCTTGTCTGTCTCTCTTCCCTCTCTCGTCTCTCTCTTCTCTCTCTCTCTGTCTCTCTTCTCTCTCTGGTCTGTTTCTCTTCTCTCTCTCGTCTGTCTCTCTTCTCTCTCTCTCGTCTGTCTCTCTCTTCTCTATCTCTCTCTCGTCTGTCTCTCTTCTTCTCTCTCTCTCGTCTTTTCTCTTTCTGTCTCGTTTCTCTCTCCTTTATCTTGTTTCCTTCTCCTTTGTCTCGCTTCTCTCCCTCCCTCTCTCGTTTCTCTCCTTCTTTCTCTCTCGTTTCTCTCGCTTCTTTCTCTCTCGTTTCTCTCCTTCTTTCTTTCTCGTTTCTCTCGCTTCTTTCTCTCTCGTTTCTCTCGCTTCTTTCTCTCTCGTTTCCCTTGCTTATTTATCACTTTTGTCTCTCTCTCTCTTTTCGTTTTCTCTTTTTTCTTTTCCCCTTACTTTCATTTTTTCTTCTTTCCCTTAATTTCTTGCTTTCTGTTCAATAGCGCCTCAGCTCACGTGATTGTCATCGGCATTCTCCAACAACTTACAGGAGACATACCTTACGGAGATAATGGTAATGGAGGATCAGCCATCGCCCTCATTTAACGGTAAAAGTTGTGAGCGAGGTCCAAATCACAATAATATTTTTAGATGAAAGGAGAACCCAGAATTCCAAAAACAGCTAGAAGCTGATGTTTTAGACCAAACATACAACCAAGAACTTACGAGAACAGAATGATAATGAATAACTTCATCTCACGCACAACCCGTTTATAAGGTCACTTGATTGACAGGCAGCAACGCCGGCAGTGTGTCATTCTTTGTAAACAACACAAGGTCTTGTTATATCATACTCACCTGGCGAACATAATCACCTGTACCTTTTTCACCGACTGTCTTGCGGCCCAAAAATAATCCCGACGGAAGCCCGGAGCATTCCATTCTTCCTTTTGCTGTTCTCGGGGCCCACGAGACGACAGCCTTATAATGAAGTGTAATTTCGTAACCCCAACCTGGCCCGAGGAGCGGCGACCGGCTGCCCGTGCCGTACACTTGCCGACAACCGCCGGCCACAGTGGGTGGCAATGGGATATTTGCAGGTGAGGGATGCAAACGAGGGCTGCTCAAGTGAACCGTCCACTAGTATTAAGGATACGACTAGTGATAGGAAATTTTATCAATACATCAATATTTCGATACATTGCTAAAGGGTTTTCGATGTCGATGAAAGCATCGACGAGAAAACATCGATGTTTTAATTATACACTAATGAATTACCTTATTATCCATGTTCGATTAGAGTACGTTAAAGAGATATATTTTATTTTTTGGTTACCAGCATGTTATTACTATGTAAAAATTATTGTCGAATGCAAAGAATAAAATTAACAAAAAAGAACATCGTGTTTTACTATCGATTTAGTGTTTCACTGTCGATTCACGGAATGACACGCCTGGCAATAACATATGTTCATAACACGAGCAGCTCCCAAACATCTTCAGATTGCCCCCCCCTTTATTTAAAAGAATCTTTATTAAAAAAAATTAAACAATTAAAAAAGCATCGATGTTTTTGCAACAAAATATCAATGTAAAAAAACATCGAAAGCAAAATTTCGATGTTAATATATCGATGTTTCAAAAACATCGATGTTTTTTGCCATCTCTAGATACAATATCCACTAAAAAACATTGATGTAAAGAATACATGGCCACCCAAACCATCGATGTTTCTATAACTGGTTTGAAACCTCACACACATGAAACATGGCGCTTCCCACGCCATATTCTCCCACTTCCAGAAATCATGTTATGAAATCTTGTATGGCTCGTTAATCTACAGAGGGCCCTAGAAGCGGGGAAAACTAATGCCAAAATGGTTAATACATAGGAGTCCTAATCTCCTATAACCAATGCCGTACAAAGAACAAAGGGTAAATAAATAAATAAATAATATTAATAATATTATAATTAATAATAATAATAATAATAATAATAATAATAATAATAAACAAAACGTGTTCACTCAGGGTCATGGCAAAGAGTTAAAACTTCATTTCGCCGAGGAATGTTACGGAAAGCAGGGGAGAACCTCCGCCTTCAGCAAATGTTTTTCCGTGTGCAGTATACGAGGAAAAGTATGGGAAATACCAGGACATTGGGATCATCTCTCAGATGAAAGTCTGGTCCCATTAAGGTACGTTCCCTTCATTTGAACATATGAAGTTACTTTATATTTTATCTTTTAAATTGCGATTATTAAATATTTTCATTAACAAAAAAACTTGAAAATGCAAAAACATCTAGAATTAAAAGCGATGTGTAAAACATCTTTCTGTAAAAACATTGATGCTTCAAAACATCGAGATTCATGTCGCATCCCAACTTTGGCCTGCCCTGGTACGGCGTTTATCTATATCTATCTATCTATCTATCTATTTTATCTATCTATCTATCTATCTATCTATCTATCTATTTATCTATCTATCTATCTGGGTGGCCCGCTGCTTACAGATTCAGCCTGACGGGACGGAAAGGAAGGACAGGTGGTCTGGCGCGATCGGCTTCAGGCTAGTGAAAGGCTAAAGGCACACGGACAACTGCAGTTGGCCACCGCAGGCAGTCTTGATTTTGAGCAGCTCTAATGAAATGACAATGAGAGACTGATTTGTTTGCCAAACGCATGGGAAAGATGAGATTGATGTCTTAATGTCCTCCTCTTCCCTACATGGATGGTTGATTGATTGTTTAATTGATTAGTGATTCCGGGCACATTAATTGCTAAGGTCATTAGTCCCGTCGGTGTAGCGCATGTTTTTACTGCAGGAGATGGCAAGTGATCTTTCCCCGCTA
The DNA here is from genome assembly GCA_964035755.1 of Teleogryllus oceanicus. NCBI lineage: Eukaryota > Metazoa > Arthropoda > Insecta > Orthoptera > Gryllidae > Teleogryllus > Teleogryllus oceanicus. Next base: position 44,498,460 of record CAXIVR010000007.1, on the reverse strand, counting down.
GATGGTGAGATCTCGGTGTTAATATTCTCTGCAGATGAAGGAACACTAAACCCAAATAAATATATAAATAAATACATTCATTAATTAAAAATAACCCTCTGGGATGGCTCATGGACAGCGCACTTGCTTCCAGTACTGTGGTCCCGGCTTCGATTCCCCGTTGCGACAAAAAATAGAGTTGTAACTTTTCGTGAAAATCGTCCCCGTTTCTGTAGCTGTATGGCGAAAAAAAGCTCAAGCATGCGGATTTGGCTACGGTGACGAGAATACGTCATGTTCGCCTCATGTCCCTCATGTCCCTCACAGTATGGGAATTTAACTCGGCTCAGACATGGGGAATACCGGTGGTTGGCCGGCGAAGTTGGACTACCGACCCAAACAAATACATTACGAAGAGACATGGCTGAGCAGCTGTCACGGCGGAGGGATACTTCTCTGAATTACATGTGATATTCACTTGTTACGCGAACTGTCACTTTGGTTCCTCCTTAGGAAAATCCTTCTATACTGACAAGGATGACGCAAAATGTGATGAAAAAAATCAATGAAGCATGTAGCTTACAGCTGCAGCATTGTTCCCCCCTGAACCAACAATGAAACATGTAGCAGCGTTGACAGATATTTTGCAAACGATGCTAATCAGCTTCGTCAAACAATACTTGGTCGGGGGCATGTAGCAGAATAAGTACTTGTAAATCTATACCCGGTGATACTTTATTATTCGCACATCGGAGAACAGTGCGGCGGTTAAAGTTTTACGAACACCACACGCAAGGGTCTCGAGCGCGGCTTGTTCGTGTATAGGGGCCTTCAGAATCTCAGTTGGGCGACTGTGCAGCTGGGCGATCCGGCCCGGGAGGGGCGTGGCAAGGAGCCTGGGGCTGGCGAAGAGAGCTGCGAGCGGCTTGCGGTGGATTCCGTTGGAAAGAACATTGCGAGCTGATGAGCATTTCCAGAGCTTTAAGACCAGTAAAACAGCTTTTAGAATCACTAGTTACCTCCACAAGCACCTGCAGACACACGACTTCTTTCTAACATTATCATTTTTAAAATTACGCTAATTTACAATAACATTAACATTAATAATAATAATAATAATAATAATAATAATAATAATAATAATAATAATAATAATAAAATTGGTGTAGGCTTAAGTATTTTTAGATGTGGCTTGGCAAACTGGTTGTCAAGATAGTGAAAGGAATAAGTTACTTAAATTACTTTCATTTTGTTTTTCTAAGGAGTGGAGTGGAGAGTTAGGTGTATTTTATATTAGGAAGCATTTATGTAACTAAATGCTCTTACTGCAGTATTTGAGGATACCAAGAATGATTTATTTAATTTATATTGCAAATTGTAACCCTTAATGCAAATTGAATCCTACATATTTTTCACCCGACGTTAGTTCACAGCGAACTGCAATTAAATCTTTTATATTTGATTTATTATTATTCTATCACCTGTCGATACTAATGAGACAGGTGACTGCGGAAAGAAGTAAATTGCAAACTTTTGCTAGTTATCTTACTGTCATGCAAAGGCAGTTATGCATTCTGGAAGGTGAGTTAGAAATTATGAAATGGGGAATTTTCCGCACTTTATTAGGATATTGTGATTTTTTAACTGTTTTTCTCAATATTTTAATTCAACCTATTTGACAAGTTTAAACACTTATAAATACTTGTTTATATTCAAAAAATGTGTACTGAACAGTTTTCAAGATTCAACTACAGAACAACAATAGAAAAAATAATAACTTGAAAATTTGGCAAAGAAAAATTGAAAGGAAAATGCTTGGTGTTGCACTCTGAAACAGAACAAGAAATTAAGATCTAAGGAAGAAAACAAAGTTAACAGATGCAAGTACCGAAACAAGAAGAATAAAATGGAGATTGGCAGGACACATCATACGGGAGGATACACACAGGTGAACGCACAGGATATCCGTGTGGGATCCGCAGACTAGGAGGAGCAAAGTGGGACGTCAAAAATCTCTTTGGAGCGACGAGATCACATCAAGTGCCGGGAACCAATGATCAAGAAACGCGAGGAATAGAAGTGAGCGGAAAGAAATCACGAACATAGTGAACAGTAAATGAAAGATGACATAAAATATGTAGTGAACTTTCAGACTGCGTGCAGTGACCAGTGATGAAAAACATGTAATGAAATTTAAACGGTTTATCATTTTAGTTAATGTTAATTGCTTTAAATATCACTTTGAAAAGTAGTTTGACTTCAAAAACACTCGCTACGACTGGCTCCCTGGTAGTGTAATTGTAGGAGCCACCCCACTTTCAGAGTGGGGGTTTTTGTCCAACATCGGGATGTAAGGCTAATAATAATAATAATAATAATAATAATAATAATAATAATAATAATAATAATAATAATAATATGCAATTCTTGTAATATTTGCTTTTAATTTATTTGCGTGTAATATTTTATCAGTAAAGTCACTATCACCTTTTTAAGTAAATTGGGATAAAGCAAATATTATAGTATTTTGTCATCTTATATTTACACAAACCTCTTGCAAAAATAACACATTTCGAAGGTGTTATGATACTTTTTTTGTTAAATGTATCTGATATTGTGAAGATAAAATAACCATCCATATTATATAATATCGAGGTCAATAATTACAAAGATTCGTAAGCATTTAATTTTAGGAAAAATCCTCTCCAATTTTCGAGTTTTTGCGAAAAGTCTATGACCACTTTATAGTTCAGAATGCTGAATGATTCAACAATTAATGATTTATTCAAAGAAATTTACACCGGAAACAAGATGATTACATCACTAAATTCAATGAACGTAAAATGTACAATAATTGTGGGAATTCTGATTTGGTGTTACTGACGTTCTTATAAGAAGAAATAAAAGAGGTCATCTTTGTCAACATATTATTGAGCATAATATGTTATTAACATAGTATGTTGACGAAGTCTTTTACTTCTTCTTAAATGTACAATATCTAATCCAAGTTTTTGCAGCAATTTTTATTTTTAGAAAATAAGCTATCCAAATAAATTAGTGTCGTAGATGACGCAGAGAGAATGTTGAAAATCGAATATGAACTGAATTTAGAAAAGAAATGACCGACACAACTGACGCAATTAAATCCAGTTATTTACGATGCCAGTATTTGATATGGACACCTGCAGCAAATGACAGTAGTGTGGGCAAGATCACATGAAACCATTGTAATAATGTAATTAAATGCAGCAGTCAATTAGGAAAAGTTCAAAACCGGATAACTCTATAGAGATGAAGTTGACGAAGCAATGAACAGAAGAGGACTGGCAGAGGAGAACTGAAAGAGCAGAAATGGAAACTAGTATATGCACATCATGCCACCAGCTGAAACAAAACACGCTGTTCTACTTGCTATTTCCACATCCGATCTTTCTACATAACTTTATCCGAGTGCATCAACCCTCGTGGATGAAACTGCGAATCTCAAATACCATGTTTGTTTGTTTGTTTGTTTGTTTGTTTGTTTATTTGCAAACGCTCAACAACTCTTCCTCCACCTAACAAAATATTTTGTTTACATTGCTGTTTATCATAACATGGCAATGGAGCTCCCTCGCTGGCGCTCGGCTTTCAGGTACCTACGTATGCACAAGTATGCCGTGCAACTGCAATGCCCAGTGGTACTGGTAGTGGTTCTCCCAGTGCCTCTGAGAGAACAAAAAACGGCAAACATTGTATAGTTAAGTCGTTTAAGCCGATTTTTAATAGCTCCATAATAAGCTATTTCTTGTCTACGCATAATTAATTATATAGTTCGACTGTTGTATAACATTTTACGTAAACAACTAAAACATTATCATATTAGACTGCCTTCGTTCAGTACTATACCATCCAATACATTTCAAAAATTGGTCTTGTTGCATTCTATTTTAGTATTCAAACAATTATAGAGTGTATGAGTTAGATTGAGTTCATCTCAATACTGAAATTCAATAATGAAATATTTCACTGATATTTCTGTGTTACGACTCTCACACATTTTCTTCTTATCACTTGTTATTCTATTAAAAACCTGGTTTTAATCACTTGATCTTCTAGCTTCTAAAATACTGTATTTAAAATACAATGATGTTTTCAACGTGTTTATTACAGTTTTAGATGCTGTTAATTATTTTTGGAAGTTGCTTGATTTAATATCTTGGGGGTCATTCGAGAAATTTGTTTTTTTACTGTTTGGTTACTGTTTTGTAATTTATTGGAGGGGAGTAATTGAAAAGGGAAAGTAAATTAAAAAACTAGTGTTTCTTTTGAAGACTTTTCGTAGAACAGACACGAATAAGTCATAAAAATACTTTACTGAAAAAGAAAAGGATGTTTAACTGTGGAGGATCTGCAATGCAAAATGTACGTTACATTTTACTGAAAGCGTACTGAATCTGATGGATGTCTCGACCGTTTTTGAGTACTTTCAGTTTCCTGCTCTTTTAATTGACACATCGATTAGCAATCATCCAATGAACGAGATTGTTTGAAATATGTATTTAACAATATTGTTACTGCTAGTGATGCAGGATTTACTCGAAATAAATTCTCGAAGAGTACAGAGAAATGCAGACCATTTGTAGACAGCATCTTTTAATTATTTTAAAAAACGTAATTTGTGGATCTCATGGATACACTGGCTGCACTCGCGGAATAAATGACAAGCGACATCAACATGACACTCCCTTTAGTAGAGTACATTTTTCATACAGATTTATATATATTATTGATATGTGAGTTCTGAATTGTTGCAGATATTAAAGGAGCTTTGGGAAGAAGGCGTGGGGGGGGGGGTGTCATAGTGTCCCCGTACCTCTTGGAGGTAAAATATAAATTATAAAATTTTAGGAAGGGGAGAGCGGTCGAACAACTTTATGCACGTATTTTTGATCAACTTTTTGGTTATAACTGTTAAAATAAAAATAATTTAATCATGTGGTGAGTAAAAAGAACGTCAAGGTATCGTCTTTCTATTGGATAAAAATGATTTCCGAATGTGCTCATAGATGTGATGAGTATGTAACTTTTACAATATTAATTTAATTTTCTTTAGTATTATTTTAATTTAACACTCCATTAATATTTTTAAAGAGGTACTTATAACATTTGAGATCAGAAAATGGACAAAAGAAACGTATTTAAACATCACTTTTATATATTAAAATACATACCTTGCATTGCGACGATTACTTTTCATTACGTTTTCTCCTTGTATTTGCTATCTCTAAGACAGATTTGACAACTTTAAGATTTTATAGCTTTACGATTTGAAATAAGATTCTACCCCCGAGACTGAATCGTAGAAGTGATTGATTGATGCATTATTCCGGGAGTGTCAACTGATAAGGTCGTAAGTGTAGTGCTTGTTTTTTTATCGCGGGAGGAGAGGTCATCTTCCCCCTTCGGATGACGAGATCCGGCGCCGATCCACACGTCGGCTTGCGGGATTTTCCCCCAAACAGCTATCTCACACCAGCAGGGTACTGCCCCAGTCGGGACAAGCTCTAAGCTCTCGACTGGTCTCCCGGCATGTATGGAAGTGTAGTGCACGTAAGAGTGTGTGCAAGTACGGGGTGAGGCTAGGACAAGGAAGAGGAAGGAAAGATCGCGCGCGGGCTATGGACCCTTTGTTAGGGTACTGCTCCGACATTTGTCTGGAGATGATCGGAGAAATCACGGGAAACTATCGATCAGCCGGAAGTCTGGAGAAGAATTTTAGCAGCCTGCCGGAATTCTCCTCCAGACAGTGCCTGAAGTCGACCTGGCTATAGATAGATAGCTAGATTGATTGAAAGATAGTATCAAAATCCTGCCACCGTCGGGACTCGAACCATAGGACCTCCCGGTCAGAGACACTGCTGTGACATCAATTGATGTCCTGAGCCACCTGTGCCGGACCGAATATTAGGAGCATATGTGGGTATCAAATTACGGTGTCTCATCTCGGACTTTTTTTCGAACGGCGAACTTCTCTGTCTTGGAAAATTACATCGCTACCCAGGACCAAACCTCGAAGGTGCGGTCTGACCAACGAAGTGATGTACTGCCAAACAAGGATACTGAACACGGAAATTGCCATTTCTTAACTAAGTGAAAAAAATGCACTTTTTAATATTTTGGTCATAGTCATGCCGTGTGTGTACGTGACTACAACCCAGTGTGTAAAGATTTTATACGCCGAGGAATTTAATGATCTCATCTGACCCTTTGCAAGAAAATAATATTAATTAATTCGAACGACAACGTGAGCATGTAGCTGTAAATATAAATGTAAACATAATTTGTAAAATGTACAGGCTGTATTCTTATATTTATTTTCTACATGTCTTTATTAAATGAAGTAATATTATATACAGAATATAAAAAGTATTTTTGCAGAAGTTTTAACATTAAAAATTAGTAAGCTCTTTATTCCAAATATTGAGCACATTAAATGTTTCTCCTTAGTTATTGGAGGCTAGGCTGAATGCCTTCTATCCATTACAAAGCCCCAGCCAAATTACTACGTTATCGACCCTTTGTTTTCGGTCTATCAGTCTATCGTATCAAATCCGCGTAAAAAACACTGTACGACATAAAGAGGAAAACGTCTTAAGGGATCTGCAGTAAGGAGAGGAACAAACACTAATCGAAACCCTTCACAAGAATTAAATCTGGCATGGACTCCGCGGATTACCTTCTTCCAGGCTTCTTTTGAGAAATTACCAATATCAGGGGTCCAAATATTAACTGTCTAGAGGACTTAGACCATCCGTGTCCGCCTCTTTTGCCAGGTATCTACCAAGGTTCTTATGGCACACTGAAGATTGTTCGCCCCTTAAAAATCCGTCTTCCCATCTGCGATTTGAGTCAACGTGATGAGTCAGGGTCAATGATCCCCATTTCAATCACGTTTTTGTCCACTTTCCCTTATCCATTCAGCAAGTGCTGAGATGGTTCATGGGTTTCTTTCTGATATAAATGTAGCTTCACTATGGGCACATTTATTTTATCTCTCCTTTTGCTAGGTATTGTAGAAGTAGAACCGTGGGCATAGGTTACTATTTCTTATAAATAATAGTTATATAGTACATTTACCGATGCAAACAACTTTCTATAACTCAGGAGTGAAATATTTATTTTCAAACGATATTAAACTTGCTTTGTTGATACTTTTATTCATCATTCAACTAATTAGGGCAAAAAGGTGGGGAAGGGATTCTCGAGCCCAAGAAAACGCGCGGAGACTGTATTTCTCTCACATACGTCTCATCCAGTTATTAATGTTCACCACAAAAATAAATTAAATCAAATCAACGATGAGCCAGAGCGACGATCCAGAACGACGAGCCAGAGCGACAAGCCAGAGCGACAAGCCAAAGCGACAATCCAGAGAGACAATCCAAAGCGACAAGACAGAGCGACAAGACAGAGCGACAAGGCAGAGCGACAAGGCAGAGCGACAAGCCGGAGCGACAAGCCAGAGCGACAAGCCAGAGCCTCAAGCCAGAGCGACAAGCCCGAGCGACAAACCAGAGCGACAATCCAGAGCGACAAGCCAGAGCGACAAGCCAGAGCGACAAGCCAGAGCGACAAACCAGAGCGACAAACCAGACCGTCAAGCCAGAGGACAAGCCAATTCGACGAGCCAGAACGTCAAGTCAGTGCCAGTCTCCATACGACCATAGCCGGCATTCTGAACCACTGTGCAGCGGCGGGCGCGGCACAGCGGCCATCGCCGCCTCATAATGCGTTTTCCGTGTAGAATGACGGCGGCGCGTGATGCAGGCGCGTGCGTTGTTGGGAGACGGGGCTTCGGGAGCCTCCGGCTGAAGACGCCGCGGCGCCGCTCCCGAGGAGGATCTCCAAAGCTTACGAGGGCGGCGCGCAGTGGAGATTACAGAACTACGGACAAGGAGCATCAGCAGAACGAACATTTCAAATTGCTTCACATGTTTTGCTAAGTAATGTGTAGCGGTAGCAATGAGTTTCACGATGAAAAGACGGGGAGTAGCGAAGACCTACTAAAAAACCGAAATATCAACATTTTTCCTTCAACGGAGAAATTGGAAACGGTAGATAGTTGAGTAACAAAGAGACTATACCGTCTAATATTCACACACAAGTAGAACTATCATAGATATGAAGTACAGAGATAAGTAGCCAGTAAACCTGTTTAAATCTCTTTATTAGAACCGATACATTTTAATCTCTGTGGATACGTACAATAATACTCAAGTGTACCCCAAATATAATGTCCAAACCATCAAAAACCAGAAAAAATTTAGTTTTGTCATTTTTGTAAAAATATGAAACGTAACATGAAAAACCTTTCCCGAAGCCTTAAGGGAAAAGGATAAGGTTCGGGGAAGTAGAAGAAAGAAGCCGGGCTTAAAAGAAAAATGTATTATATTTTGTAATATGTAGAAAATATTAAAGAGAAGCCTGTTCTTTCTTTCAATTTCCCACAATCTGTGCGAAAAAGGTTTTTTGAAGATGCCTCAGGAAATTGTGATTTACGTAGCAACAGAAATCTGTCGGTTTTGTAATAAAAATATTAGTGCGTAATTTCTACTAAAATGTTATGTGCGAGGAAAGACAATGTGGTTTATTGACTTTGCCATGATCTTCAGTTCTAGAGTTGAAAGAAAAGAATAAGCTTACAGATTTTTAAAATCATTCTTGAAAACATAAAGAAAATAAACTATTCGAGAATTCAGCGCCAATCCCTTTAATTAAAAAAAAACAACTCAAATGCATGAATGGTTAAGCAAATTTATGAATTGATGGAACTATTTGACAGATATCATAAGTGATTTTTTTCCATTTCATTTGATCTTTCAATTGACTACAAATTACACGTCACTTAAAATCCAAAACGGCGTATACATTTGAAATATTCCTAATGTTTATAAATTTAAATAACGGTTACAGCGTTTTGTTCCTTACTTGAACGATAATCTTGATCATCAAAAACTCGTTTAAATCAAATTGGTCTTCTGCGTGCGGAGATTTAAATGTTAACGCAGGACGAACGAGAGCCACTCCTCTAATGTTCCACAGAAGCAGCGGTGAAGCTGAATAATGGGGCTCCGGATGTTAGTACCTAAAATGCCTACAAGGCACTCTTCAAGATTATGACGCCTTATGCTTGGACGTATGATCGCTTCGTATTGTCTACACTCACTCACACATCCCCAATCTCTATTTTACAAAAGGCACTTGGAAATAACTCTTCCGTGTTAAGTATGATGTTTGCCCAGTCAAAAGTGCAACTGAAACGATAATTCCGTATCTGAACTGGTGGCGTCCAAGCTAGTACAAGAATTAAATAACGTGGCGTATATCAAGATAATGATAAATTTATTTAAACTGCAATTTGGTGTAACCCGGTGGCAGTTAATTACATAAATAAGATAATAGATTTCATGCAAATAATATAATAATGGTAAAAATAATGCTAAAATGATAATAATAACAATAACAGTAATAATAGTATGTGTAGTACAGTAAAAGGTGATGGTTTTCAAAACATTAAATTTCATGAAAAAGAAAAGAAACGTCTATCATCTAAAGCCGCACTGAATGTTTATACAGTAAAGAACGCACTGCACTATCCTTCACTTCACTAAAAAAAATTTGTTCATTATTTTTTTGCTCTACACTGCACTACACCTCACTTCACTGTATTGTGACATACCGATATGTCACATGAAAATTAACTAACATTTATTTGTAGACTATATGGTGGAACATGCATTACGAAATATCACGAGAGCAAGGGCTTAGCAACGACCGTGAATAAACAATGTAGTTTTTGCTTTTTGTAAAGGCATTAAGAGGTGGCTGGATGCCGAAAGTAGAAAACTTGGGATTGGGCGAAGAAGTTTAGACGATCGAAAGGTCAGCTACACCAAAATATAACAAACGTATGGATTGGCTGGGTGAGAGAAGGACGGTCAAATGTTATGAAAAAAGAGGAAGGTAGTTTAATACGAAGTCTTCGAGGGTGAATCATGCAGGAAGAATTCATTGTGAACGGCATCGCGTTTCTGAACTGATCGTAGGTTCGTGAGAGGGAACGAGTATAATACAGATAGTCAGAATCGGGTTATCAGATCGTGAAATTTTAAGGACAGTAAATGATATTGCAGATATTGCATGTGGAAGTAATATTGATGCATAAATTGGGACTTTGTCGGGAGTGGTAATCGAGTAATATATTTCGGGACTATGTCATAGGACGTAATCGGGACTGATAATTTTGATAGTTTGAGACCAGCTTGGATAGGGGCAGAAGAGGATTTCTTGGGACTTTGGACTACGGCAAGCTCGCAAGATATTTCGACTGAGAAGTTTACGAGGGACATCAACGAAGAATAGATAAGTTGACCGCGGTATAAAATTGTAAATTCAAAGATATCTTGATCAAAGGCATAACATCAAATCATTTTAATAAATTCACTAAATTGTTGCTAAAAAGGTAACAATAAACTTTGTTAAATTTTGTTGTTTAGAAAAGAAAGTGATCTTTCATTTAGTCAATCCAAACAGTAATGAACTAGGAATAGAATCATTCTATTTCAGATTCCCAGCTGCGCTGTATAGTCTGCGGATCCTATAATCCATTATAAAGGTAATAAGGATTATAATATATCGTGACCCATTGACCCAGCAAGCCGGACGCTAAGATCTTTGCCAGATATTAATGTAGAGAAATTTTGTATATCTCAGTATAACTTAATATTCTTAGTTAACTACCTCATAAACTTAAAAATACCCTAAATTAATTTCCTAAATTGATGAACACTTCGAGGAAAGGGTTCAAAGGTTTTTGCAGGCAATCTATTCCAATCCCTTATCGTTCAATTTGTGAAAGAGAATTTCCCGACATTAGTTCTCTGCGGTCTTAAATTTATTTTGTGCCTGTGATCCCCTCTACTGATGTACGTAGGAATATTTAACCACCGTTTAATTTCTTTCCAAGCTGGATGACCGCTATAAGCTTTATACAGCGCGCAAAGTCTTGCCAATGGTCGCCTGTTTTTGAGTGAATCCCACCCTGCCGTTTTCTTGTCCCTGAAAGTAAATTTAGCTGCTCTACTCTGAATCCTTTCCAAATTCTTACACTGCATAATTTTGTGCGGGTTCCAAGAAATTGCTCCATATTCCATTATCGGACGAACAAGCGATAAATAAGCAATTTCCTTCGCCTTGTGGAAAACGCCACAGTTGTGAAGAAAAGACATAGCGTTCAATATTGCGCATAGTCAGAAAAAGGCAGTTACGAAGAAAATAGTTCGAAGGATGTTATCTATATTACTAAGTTTGAATGTACTCACAAATATAAGGAAAACTAAGCAGTTGCTGTCCATGCGAGAGGAGCCAATGGTTTCGTGTCTGTAGATACCTGCGAAGACTGGAAAATTACTAAAAAGAATGAAATAGTTTCTATTTTCAATGAAAATGCATATATTTTATGTTAATCTCCTATTTCTCATATGTTTATTACGATTACAGTCTCATATTCTGTGCGTTCCTGTTCACGATACAGCTAACGTCACATGACGAGCAAGGAATCTGCTAAGATTTGCTATTCAGCGTTGTCACGCGACATTTAAGAATATTCCATATTTTTTCCATTCTTGTTATGTAAAGAACTTTTGGGCAATATATACCATTTTTCTGTTACTCCTGGATCCCAATATTTATACAGTCGACAACAAGATTTTTGCTGGTGCAGACCACTAGTGTGTTATATAGTGTTCAACTATATGTGAGTGTTGTGTCTAAGGGCGCGATAAGAAACCTACTACCGATAGCGATAAATATGCAGATAAACGAACTGATATTGTCGTGTTAAAATATATTCTTAATGCTCGCTGTGAATATATATATATATATATATATATATATATATATATATATATATATATATATATATAGTGTTACCTAATTGCAAGAGATCGCGCCTGCAGTAAATGGTATCCCCGGCGAAAATTTATTAAAGTTTCTGAACGCACTCGCGTAGAATAGAACGATAACCAATCAAAAATCACCCTTGAAAATATGAGCTCTAGCGCAAAGAACCGCTACGAAAAGCTCTCTCTTTTGCTGCCGACCGCCGATCCGGACGCACCGAAACTGTTCGTGTTGGACGGAGAGGAGAATTCGCCGTATTTCGACGATAAGAAACTTGAGAAAGGTAATTCGTCTCGTCATGTTAAAATAACGATATCATGTATGAGAGAATTGAGAATTTTAAATTCTGATAAATTCACGTGAACGCATTACGCAGAAATATACTATTTTTCTATCAACGAGGAAATAATATATTTCAACGTTCAAGAACGTATACTGAAGTAGAAAGCATGTGCTATAGGAAATGTTTCTTTCTATTTCTAGCTTCTTTTTTTTTTTGTCTTTCATCTTGGCTTACCACGTAAGAAATTCATTACGCGGAGGTATTGCAGTCATATTGTATCAAATTCAAAGGACTGTGGTAGCGATTCACCAGAGGACGTGTTCGCCGAAGCAAGGGGTTGCGACGACCTTGAAGGGATCTGGCTCGCCGTCGCCGCTCCAAGCTGTAGAAATATTTCTTCGAGACGATGTGTCCTAAGACAAAAAACTTCACTAGAAATTATAAAAAAAAAGAACTGTTTACAGAAGCGAGAATTATTCTACAAAAGTACAATTACAGGTAGTAGACCAGCCGACTCGCCAGGACGCGCTTCTAGATATTTGCCTTGTTAGACCAAAGGACTTATTCTTATCGTGCGACGTCATGGAAGGCATAAGTGACCATAAAGCAGTTCTTGTCGACTTAGACTTAAGTATTTTAAGGAAAAGTACTAACACCGGGTTCCTAGTGAGGCAATACAAGAAAACCAATGTAGTAGGCCTTCAAAATTACTTAAGGGAGCAGTACGATGAGTTTCTTAGAACGGGAGGGGGAATAGAAGAAATATGGCAAGAATTTAAAAACATTCTTGAAAATGCCGTGCAGACATTTGTTCCATGTAAATTGGTAAAAGAAATCCTGACCCAGAATATTATAATGCAAAGATTAGACGTATGAAAAGAAAAACCAGAAAGGCGTTTAGTAACAGGCACATTAGTGGCAACCACATGGCATTATTTCGAAGTTATTCAAAAGCGTTAGAGAAGGAAAAGAAAATCGCGGAGGAACGTCATTTAAAATATATCCTTAATGCGGATGGCAATAATTGGTCGGAATTTTTAAGTATGTTCATAGAAGGAAGGAAACAAAGACGAAATTCCAGTTGTTCGTGTTAATAATTTGCCAATAACTGACGACAGAGAAAAAGCAAACGCTTTTAATGCATATTTTGCTTCGGTTTTAAGCAAAACTGACTGTACACAGATACCAACGTTATCAGATAGAAATCTATTTCAGGTCGACGTAAGTACTCTACGGAAAAGAATAAAATTAATGAAAAGCGGAAAATCTCGAGGCCCAGATTCTATTTCCACGGACATTATTAAATTAGGTGGAGAGGCTATTCTACCGTACCTAATTAGGTTATTTAATATTTCTATCAATAATGCTTGCGTACCGGAAGATTGGAAGTTAGCACTCGTAGTACCTGTTTTTAAAAGTGGCGATAAAACGGCACTAAGTAACTATAGGCCGATAAGTCTCACGTCAGTCGTATGCAAACTCATGGAACAACTAATTACTAACACATCCGGTTTAATATTTCTATCAATAATGCTTGCGTACCGGAAGATTGGAGGTTATCAGGGTCAGCACGGCTTCCGAAACGGTTCTCCTGCGAGAGTCAGCTTGTCTCACTTCTACAAGATCTAACCGACGAAATTGATAAAGGTGGAAGGGTAGACGCAATAGTAATAGATTTTGCCAAAGCTTTTGATGTTGTTCCTCACGATCGTCTTGTAAATAAATTAATAGATTCGGGTATAGACACTAGGGTGGTGGCTTGGATAAACGAACTATTACGTGATAGGAAACAACAGGTTCGAATCGGAAGACATCTATCAACCTCCGCAAGTGTTACGTCAGGAATTCCACAAGGAAGTGTCATTGGACCTCTCATGTTTCTCGCCTTCGTGAATGACTTGCCAAAAAATTTAGCTTCAAACGTAAGACTCTTTGCTGATGACTGTATCATCTATCGGGTTATCGAATCAGAGGAGGACGTGAATATTTTGCAGCGAGACACAGACAAATTACACTCCTGGGCAAAAACAAATGGCATGGAAATTAACAGTTCAAAAAGTAAAGCCATCACGTTTGGTAGGGGTCGAAGTTATGGTGAAACTGTGTACAAATTGAACAACAAAGTCATACCTACAGTCACATCTTGCAAATATTTAGGAATTCAATTAGATAGTAAATTGAGCTGGGAAAATCAGGTAAATTTCGTTGTGGAAAAGCCTGAGATCTCTACATTTCGTTATGCGGATCCTAAAGAAGAGTACAGTGAGAGGTAAAGAATTAGCTTATATGTCACTAGTCCGACCCGTATTAGAATATGGCGCGGTATGTTGGGACCGTACAGAATATCGCAGCAAGGAAATCTAGAAAAGGTCCAGCGCAGAGCATCGAAATTTACTTTCAGAGGATCAAAAAATAGAGGTGCATGGGAATCACTCGAAAAGAGGCGGATTAAGCTGCGACTCTATGCTATGTACAAAGCATACGCAGGCTATCCTGCTTGGAATGAAATACACCGTCGTTTAGAAAAACCTACATACTTCGGTAGAGCGGATCACGTGCATAAAATTAAGACAAGAATGCAGAAAACGGATGTCGGGAAATTTTCATTTACAAACCGAACTATTAGAGACTGGAACAGTTTGCCTGCGACAATCTTAGAACCCTTTCCTCAAAGCTTGAGCAACTTTAAAAATAAATTAGTTTTCTAGTTAATTAATTAGGTTATTGTATCAATGTTAATTTTCCACTGTTAGTTAGTAAGTTTCATACAATGTAAGTTGTTTAATTGTTAGTATAAATATCAGTTGTAGTAGTATTGTTATTATTATCTTTATTATTAATATTTTATTATTATTCATGTAGTACAGTGCAGTGTAGTGTAGTGCAGTGCAGTGCGTGTTGTGCAGTGAAGTGAAGTGGAGTAAGGTTTGCGTGGTGATTTTAATGTACTATTTATTATTATTATTATTATTATTATTATTATTATTATTATTATTATTATTATTATAATTAACTCCTTTTTTGTAACTTTTTGTTAATGAATGTAAGTTTAATGTATGTAAGGTCACGATATTCTGCCACCAAGTTACTACACTTAATTGCAGAATTAACAATAAATCTAATCTAATCTAATTCACCTCATTTACAGACGTAGATAGTCGAGTAATTATATTAAAATCATGTAAACGTAATCTTTTACAATATTGCAGTCGTAAAAGGAAGCCAGATAGCTAATTCATGTAAAGAATTATAAAAACCTATTTTTCTCATTTTTATATTAACAATAATATTTGTTCTTTTAGTGTGTGTTTTCAATTTATTGTTTAATAGTTTTCAAATTGTTCAAAACCAATAATTAGTAAAAGAGTTATTATTGATTGTACGTTCATTGCACAACGATATTTTCTTTCTTTGCTGGCTAAATGGTATAAAGTAATTATCTACGTGAAAGTGAAACGTCTAGTATATATTTCATGCACTATTCAAGTGACAATTTCTTTGAAGGCGTATGTAAAGGGTATTTTGGTATGTGATCTTTTTCAGTATTTTGTTTCCATGTATTATTGTCTTGTGTACAGGCATTTTATTGTGTTTTTTGTGAAGTGAAGGGTAATAGTGAAGTGAAGAAAATTGCCACGTCCAGTAGCTGAACGTACTTATGGAAATATCGAGCTAACACCCACTCTTTCTCCGGTGCATCTTCGAATGTGTTCTGTCGAGTTCAGACGTTGCTAGTGATGAGTGAGCAGAAAGTGCCGCACAGCGTGTAACAACGCATTGAGATAAAAATTCTCGTTAAAGAAAATGTTCACTCATCCGAAATTTAGCAGATTCAAAACTTGTTTGGGATGAGTGTCTATCATGGATCCTTGTGGAGGACCGTGAATGGAGGACTCTTTCAGCAGGAAAAGTGATGGCAAGTTTTTTGAGGAACTGGAAAGGATTTATCTACGTAACGTTCTTATAGAAGCCAAATCAATGCAGTTTATTATTTAGAGCTTTTGAAAACAAAAATAAAGCAAAAGATTAAAAAAAAAGAAATGAGCAAAACAGGAAGCCTTCCTTGAAGACAATGCTCCAAATCATACAACAAAAACTATGATTAACTTCAACAACTTATAATGAGATCTTCTGCCCCATCACTGCATAGTTTCCTACCTGTCTCAAATTGCACAAAATATTTCTTCAATTAATACTCGCAAAGGTTTATGGTTTTTTACCTACACTTTATGACTGATATTTGTTTACTGGACAGTGTTATCTTTTTCCTCAAGTGCAAAAGAGGGAACATTTCAATATCGTCCTCAAAAGAAGACATTTAAGATAACATCTTAGGAAATATGTTAACTGAACTGTGCAAAAAAATGCTTCTCGAACGTACGTGTAATTCTGATGAATATTCCTCTTGTAATCTTCTCTTTGACATTCTCCTCGTAATAACGTTTCGTGTTCGGTCAAGAAGGAACGGTATTACGTCGTGTATGATTGCTGTCCCATAATTTAATCTTGTTGAACCTTCATCCGGCGATTTAAGCCGCTGGTAAATACTTACGTTGTTCCAAGCACGTCGTAATTTCTGACAAAAGGCCTCCGTAAGTGATTGTTGGTTCCTCGTAAATGCGAAGTTGCTTCCAGCGTTTCCTTCGGCAGACTCGCAGCATCTTTGTCATCCTAACGGTCCCTAGCGAGGGTGTTTGCCGTTGAAAGCGGTGACCGCGGCGTCGCCGTGCTCTTAAGACCTTCTTGAATTTATTGTGAAGTCTATTGAGCGTAACGTTTCTGAGATTTATTGTGTAGGTTTCTGTAAAGTATTTAAATTGCCACTACCGCTTTCTGTTGTCTGCGGCTTTTTCAAGCGACCACCTCAATCTTTGTGAACGGAAACAAAATTGTTTTCAAATTTACAATTTTGTAATTATATATCAGTTATATTAGTATCAGTTAAGGTATTTTATAGCGTTAGTAACTTCTTTTATATTTGATAATATTTTAAGAAATGCATTTTCAGGCATTTTCAAATACACGTGTTAATGCATCCGGTTAACACAAAGTCGGTTCACAAGAACGGCGGTACATTCCAAATATTTTCATCTGGTAGAATGGTTTTTAATCTGAACAGAAACGTTTACGTCACAAAAACCAAGTGTTGAACTTTCTATTTAGGCTGATTTGATAATTAACTTTATAGTATTTGTTACTAGCATTCGTACAAATATACTGTTTGCTAAATACACTTCTTCACTCTACTAAACAAGGAGTTTTGATATGTATCACTTTCCTTGTGCAACGAAAATGCATTTTTAGCTTCCGTTTATAGCTTCCTTGTACGCTTTGTAATCTCGCTGGGGCCCTATACATATGCGAGCTCAAAAGTTGTGCCCGCTGTAAATCTACAGCATTGTTTCCTCAAAGAAGCAGGTTGTGAGAAAGCAGAAGCGTCGTGCGTCGTATTAACAACCAGTGCAAGGCCGACACAAAAGCGGCGCTTGTTCATGTACTGGTCTCTTCAGCGCAAAGATTTGACGCAGATTTCTTTCAAAGTGATTCTGAAGGAAACTCATAGAGAATCATTATGCCTGTATTGCATCACCTGTTTTCGTTCTGGGATGCAGTAATTAAATAGTCTCGGAGACTACTGTATATTAGTGACTTGTATCACTGGTGTTTTCACAGAAAAGAATTCTTAAAATTTTTATTCTTCTTCCTTAGCAAAAGGGATAACGCAGCTCATAAATGTGTACCGATTGTCTCTTAGATATTGACACGTGTGGTGTGTGTGAGTGAAGGCAAAGGTGGTCCAACTCGCGAGGGTGACACGAGTGTTGCACCGGAACTCCTGCGTATGTCCGAGACACGTATGCCTGTAGCTCTTGGGCTTATTGGCCTCGTCGCGCACTGCTTTGTTTCTAGACCGTCCCGCGGGCATGTAGACAGAAGCGACGGAGGCGGAGGAGGAGGAGAAGGAAGAGGGGAGGAAGAGGAGGAGGAAGAGGAGGAGGAGGAGGAGGAGCAGGCGGAGGAGGCGAAGGCGACGGCGGCGGAAGAGGAGCAGCGGAGATCGTATTAAGGCGGCTCCACACTTTCGTTATTCGGCGAACACCGAGCAACCGTTCGCCGAATTCCGAGTAGTGTGGATGAGTTGCTTATTATTTGCCGAGTGGCGAACATTGGGTGTTCGCCCTACCCACCGCGTGTCGGTTGATTGATTGATTGATTTTTTCGTGTTTCCGCGCGAGTCAACTGCTTCGGTCATTAGTCCTGTTGGTGTAGTGCATGTTTGTCTCGGGAGATGCGCGGTGATCTTCCCCCGCTGGATGGCGAGATCCGGCACCGACCTACCGTCAGTTAGTGGGATTTCCCCTAACCAGGACTCTCCCACCAGCGGGGCACCGTCCCAGCCGAGACAAGCTCTAAGCTCCCGACCGGTCTCCCGAAATATGCGGTAGTGTAGTGCATGTTAGTGTGTGTGTGTGTGTGTGTGTGTGTGTGTGAGGGGAGAGGACAGGACAAGGAAGAGGAAGGACAGATCGCGTGCAGTCCGTGGTCCGTTTAGTACGGTACTGCTCCGGCATTCGCCTGGTGTTGATCGGAGAAACCACGGAAAACTACCGATCAGAGCAGCCGGCCGCTAGAATTCTCCTCCAGGCAGCGACTGAATTAGACCTAGCTGAATAGCTAGTGTCGAAAATCCTGCCGCTGTCGGGACTCGAACCTAGGACCTCCCGGTCAGAGGCGCTGCAGTAACATCAGTTGATGCCCTGAGCTACAGCTCCTAATTTTCCTGGGGAGAGCGCCACCCTAGAGCCCTTAAAGATAAGCCACCACTAGTTTCCGGGCGCCTCAACTATTACGGTCCTTAGTCCAGTCAGTAATTTAATGCCTGTTTTAACCTGGGAGATAGTTTGTTTCATGGCGCAAAGACCTGGCGCTGACCTATACGGCGGCTTCATTTTTTCCACTCCAGAAATCTCTCCTAGACGGCACCAGCTCTAAGCCTTCGACAGGGCTTCGACGTGTGTGGTTGTGAAATCTATCTATCTATCTATCTATCTATCTATCTATCTATCTATCTATCTATCTATCTATCTATCTATCTATCTATCTATCTATCTATCTACCTACCTATCTATCTATCTATCTATCTATCTATCTATCTGTCTGTCTGTCTGTCTGTCTGTGTCTGTCTGTCTGTCTATCTGTCTGTCTGTCTCTGTGTCTGTCTATCTGTCTCTCTGTCTATCTGTCTCTGTCTGTCTATCTGTCTCTGTCTCTCTGCCTCTCTGTCTGTCTGTGTGTGTGTAAGGGATACTGACAGAACAAGAATGAGGAATGACATCATACGCGATCTGCGCCCCGTTTGTTATGGTATTACCCCGGTATTCGCCTGCTATTGATCGGAGAAACCATCGCAAACCACCGATCAGAGCAGCCGGCCACTAGAGTTCTCCTCCAAAGAGTAGTTGACTTCAACCTACAACCGAAAGTCCGCTAGCACCGAGTCCAGAGTCCTAAGACCTCCCAGTCAACGATACTGCATATGGAAAAGCTTTGTTGTCAAGTCATCTCATCCAGTCTAAGTTACTCGGATTTTAGTTTATTTTTTGTGAATGAAATCTTTGGATGATTCCCTTTTACATTAATTGAGCGTTTATCTCTCAGTCCACCGTTCTAACATGGCTCTAATGGTATTCATTTTACGTATGTTCCTTTAGCCTAAGAGTATTTTTTCTCCCTGTTCAATTTCAGCCTCTCGGCAGAGCGTCTTGTGTAAATGCAGCTTGTTGAGGTGAGGAACAAGGATGAAGCGATTCATCCTTCAAGTGCAGAAATTATATTCCTTTTTCTCTCTACTTGTCTCCTAATGAGCTTTTAGTTTCTCTCGGCAGGTCAAAGGCTAGCTTTTTGTAGTTTCTAGTGGCTTTCGCAGGACACAGCTTGTAGCTATGTCTAGAAAAGATTGATTTTTCAATAGAACAAAGTAAACCATTCAATTCGTTACTACAGGTCTGGGTAATTGCGGATTTTGTAGAATTACTAGGATAATAAGGTAGGTTTAGAGATCAATTGAAGTTTTTCTAGAAGTTTCAATTTTCCTCTTCGAGAATAAGAAATTGTATGCTGTATTGGAAGAAGTTACCAGTTAAACCCCCGTAGGCGTAGTTTTAAACCTAAATAAGGAAGTGTATTTTCAGTTACAACAAGTTACCCCATATAAACTTTAACTAGTAACTTGTTCTAACACAAATATACACTTCGTTATTGTCACAGAAGCGAACGTCTATCAGTACTTCCAAAAGTATAGAGGCACAATTATTCTCAAAATATGTCATATTAGCCCAGCAATTCCATCAAATATGCAGTTTTTGTAACACGAACAAAATAATTGAAATGTTTTAACCATTCTATGTCTCAGATGAAGGTTTCTTTAAATAATGATATATTTTAATAATTCGTATGATGGTTTATATCTGAATCTATAACTACAGGTTTTTCTGATTATGAAAACGTGGACGTATTCAATTATTACAAATACAATAAAAATTACACCAACAAGAAAAGAAAGGAAGGAAAAAACGAAGCTGGAAATAAGTTTCCCCCCTAAAAACTGCTACAATTATATTATTTTATATAATATAGTGTAATTTTTGTATTCTGTTCAGTTAACTTGGTATTCTCTTAGACTTCAGTTAATTAATTCGTAGTAATTCTAAGCATTTTAAACAATAATTATTCTCGAAGTATACTTGAACACATTCTTTGTATATTGTCACGATTCTTAGTCATAAAATATATTTGTATGCTAGACTAGTAAATATAAAATAATTTAATATTGTATTTCATAAAGGGAATAAATAATTTTGTACCTGTCAGATATTCAAAGGTTTCGTCGTTTTATGAAAAGTAGCGCTTGTTAGAGAGGAGAAGGCAATTCAAGTTTCTTGATAGAGAAGTCTTGCTTTTGCTGAGCTGGAAGAAAGCCATAGTGTACGGGGGTATCATAATTAATGAAATGTATAAATTGTGAAATGTTATTAGACGTCATTGTGTAATTTGGATGCCAAGAGTGAAGATTGGTATTTTTCGCTTCAAATTGGTATGCGCAAATACAAAATAATAAGTTTCTCGAGTTGATTAACCCATTTGTATGTATTGATGACGCACGTAAACTCAATTTTATTGAAGCAAATACAGATAAAACGAATTTGCATGAACTGTTCGCAAGAGTTGTGTTAATGTATAGGTAAAAGAAGATCTTTACTCTATCTTTTGAATCAGGTGATTCATCTGAATATTTTGACGTTGATGAATGTGGAACTGTATCATCAAAAACATGTTGGAGAGTTTGGCTTGTCGCTAAAAGTTCTGAGAGTCGTAAGACAGCTCTACGGAAATTTATGTAAATGTTTAAAACTGACTAGAGAGAAAGTATGCTGTTCACCAAAATTTAATATACCTGATTTACGTCAACCATTTACAAGTCAGCTCTGTCAGGTTAATATTTGCCTCCGGTATTTGGTTCGAGACTTAAAACCGGATTTTAAAACAAGTTTCTCGAGCAGAGAATAGCACTATCATTTTTGCACAGCTTACTGAAAAAATCTGAGACAGGATGTGCATACATGAACCCGAGAGTAATGTGTGTTATAATCGAGAAAGTGAAAATATTCATGTACGTAAATAATGGTGTTCACAGGATGATATATTTTCATTTTGATAAATTTATTTTATATCTGGAATTAATTTGAGTTTTAATTTTTATTTTAAATAAATAATTTGGGAACAACTATTGCTAGTTTTAGCGTTTTAAACTGAAACCTACGTAATACTATTATATGAACCTACGTTCATACTATTAGTAAAGCATCTGATCTATGGCCTTCAGGGCAATTATGATAATCATCAGGTACATTTAATTACACGCACATTGAATCAAAAGTTTAGCAAATTTCCTCATTTCCAAAGAAGTAACTCGGGCGAATTAGAAGATCGATTCAGATGTAGTACGTTATGACCGTTCCAGTTTTCCTCATTGGTGTCTCTTTTCATTAATAATATCGCATTAGCGTGCTTGCAAGAATGCAATGATTTATTCAGTACAAAGGAAAGATAGCCCAAATAAACACGCTCGGTCCCCTGAAGCTAAACTGCGAGACCGGCAACGTTATTGACCTACTCTCCCAAACAGCGACGAAACGAAACACCGAGCGATGGAGAATGTTATAAATAAATTGACACCCAAACGATGAAGGTTCAGATAGTGAATGAGATACTGGCTCGTTTTTGTTTTAAAAGCCATTGATGTGATTGTCATTCATAACGTTTAATACATTAAAATTAAAACATTGAGGAAAATCTGAATACTGGTCTCCAATGCTTAATGTAGTGCACACTACATAACTAACTGAAAACACTCCAGCCACTCTGCTACATTGATTGCGAGTTTTGAGAATGCACTAGTCTTCAAAGATACAATATTAATTCCTTTAGTTATTTTGGTAGAACAATCAAATATTGAGCTAATATTTTAGGATAGTATCTAGACGCATCTATCCTAAATAGCACTTTACAACACAAAAGCTACAAAAAAAAACTTATAAAAGGATTGTCAGAATTCTACTGAAAGGTAAATTCTCTTGTTTTACAACAGTTGGTCTTAGTTTCTTCATCGAGCGTGATCTTGTATAATGTGTTCTGCGTCCCGAATTTACCCATTAAATAATTTCAGTAATGTAATCGAGTTACCTGCATCCGCCCGTCAGTCACGGTTAGATCACTTCCGGTCCACCAATTGAGACAAGTAAAGTGTCATTCGACGCACTTCGGTCTCCTGATAGAGAATTGGTACTTTTTGCGTATCCATCGAAATAATTTCAAGACATCTCTCACAAAAATGTGTCTGTTTTTCTGTTTTTAAGGAACTAAAATGCGTTATGGGTGACTCTTGGCACGTACAGAGGTGAACAATAACCCATCCCATTCCTCTCTACAACATATTTAGCCGGTTACCTCCAGGATCTTCTGAAAGATTCCTAGAAAAACACTTTTTTACGGTTTCAATTCTCCTACGAGTACATTGGTGAAACGCCGTTAATTACTACACTCTCTTTCCGGCATTTTCACGAATCATATTTGTGAAAGTGAACAGATAGGGGGATAGGAATGGAAAGCGAAGATGACAATAAGTCTGGAAGGTGGAATGAGCAAAAAGGTGTACATGGGTTCACCCACAAGAATACACAGACAGTGTCCGGGAAAGAATCGTCGAAAATTCGAAAATAAGCTTTTGAGACAATTTTAACCATATTTTGTCTAATAAACTACTTGAGTATTCTCAATGTCAGAGCCACAACAAGCACTCAAACGTTGGTTTGAAAAAATGCCTTCTAATAAAAACTTCACATTACAGAATCATAGAAATACCCCAGAAATGCGTAAAATGTTTATTTACAAAAGAAATGAATACATCTGTTCAGAAAGAATAATTAACTGGGAAATAGAAAAGCAGTCGAATTGGTTAATTTTTTTAAATTTCTGGGTTAAGTTTTCTTACTGAACAAACAACGCATTTCTTTAAATAATAAACAATTTACATGTTTATTGAGTGTTTATATGTTTCTGCAATGCAAATTTTTACCTAGAGGGAATTTTTTAAACCAACTTTTGAGTATTTGCGGTTTACACATTCAGAATACCCAAGTAATTTATTAGACAAAATATCGTTAAAATTGTCTTAAAAAGTTATTTTTGACGCTGCAAGGTATGTACGATCCAGTTTGCTTACGCATCTTGCATGCAAAGTCAACATTTTGTACATAACATTTTGTAATTAATTTGTAAAATTTATACTACATTTTTACATTACATGTTATCCTGTAACTTTATCTTTTAGCTCTGAGAATGAACGCTACGTGATCGAAAATATTTAGTTTAAATGTATATTTGATACCGGACAACATATTTTGTTTTATTTATTAAATTAAGGATTTGATTTTTTCCGTGAAGAACCGAAACTGTTTCATTGTACTCCGGCCCCTCCCCCAAGTTCCCAGGTTCCTTGCTCAGCCATAGGCACCTCTCGAAGCACCAGAGGCGGCTTAGTTTTCTTTCAATTAATGCACGCATTGGAAATTAGTAATATAGATTTTTACGTATTAACACGAAATATGAATAATTCGAAGAGATTCTAGAAAAAAAATTGTTTGGATGAGAGACCCAGTTTCACTTCCCGCGCACCGGCTGCCGTGCGTCAAAAGAAGAGAAGCTGGGTCCGCCGTCGGCGGGTGCGGGGCGGCGTGACCATGGACCTGCTACACGCCCTATCGCCCATCTCGCCCGCCTCGACCGCGCCCCGTGGGGTGGGGAACGTTATCGCCCATCGCCTGGGGCCGGCCGCCGATTCCAGTAAGCGGCCGCCTCCGTCATCGCGCCTCTCGCCCATTAGGATCCGCTCGCCCGAGAGGCGAGACGAGTCGGCCGCGTGGAATGGAGTGTCTGTCACGGCCCTCAGGGACACGTCGCGGCGGCGGCGGGGTAGTGCAGTTGGTGGGATGGTGGTGGAGAGGAAGGCGGAGCGAGGTGGCGGGATGGTAGTGGAGGCGGTGGTGTTGGTGAAGGCTGTGGCGGCGGAGGCTGTGGGCAGTGGGGGGAAAAGGGGTCGCGGGGAAGGGGTGGAAACAGAGGGAAAAGGTTAGGGGGGGGGGGGGGGGGGGGGGGGGGGGCGGGGAGGAAAGGGAGGAGTTGTGGAGAGGGTGGGAGACGGGGCGGGGCGGAGGAGCGAGATGGGGAATTAGTGGCGGTGGCGGTGGCGGTGGCGGTGACGGTGGCAGTGGCAGTGGTGGTAGCAGTGGCGGTGGCGGTGGGGTGGCGGTGGCGGTGGCGGTGGCGGTGGCGGTGGCGGTGGGGTGGCGGTGGCGGTGGCGGTGGCGGTGGCGGTGGCGGTGGCGGTGGCGGTGGCGGTAGCAGTGGTGGCGGTGGCGGGGGCGGGGCGGAGCAGCGGTGGCCCGGCGTTGCCGGCGATGAGTACGGCGGCGGGGACGGAGCGGTGGCAATGGGGGAGGCGGCGGCGGCTTCTTAGGCCGATGAGAGTCGTCGGTAGCTGCTCGCGCTCTTTGTTTTGTAGAAAAGAAAGCATCGTGGCCGCTGCCGCCTTAGGAATCTGAGCCTAAGTGGGTACCGGTTCACAGGCGATGGAGATCGATAGCTCTTTCATTAGATATGAAAACATATCGCGTTCTCTCAAAGTTAACAGTAGGTGTCGGTCTTCCATTGCTGATCGACTGTAAGACATTTTAATTACCAGCTAGCGTGGCGACTCCGTCAGGTATTTTTATGTTAACAAGTATTATTTCGGTTTTGCAAGTTCATAATAAAAGTAAATTTTAAACCTAAAATACTTGTCCGGCTCATCTGTTTTTATGCACAGCGAAATACAAGGAGTATCAATCAAAATACTTATTTACGTTTACTTTCTTCGCAAATTACGTTCATTTATCGTCAATCTGATGAATCAAGTTGTAACGATTTATGCAATTGCCAGAAAAAGTGTAATTCACAGTGTTGTGGTAATGAACTCGTAGGTGCATTGAAAGCATAAAAAACACGTGGTTTCTAGAATTTCTAGAATTCTTCCAGAATATTTTGAACAGAGAGACCTACCCAAATTCTTCGAAACCCTTTTTCTTGTCCAGAGGAATTGAATCAGCGATTGATCAAATCTGTAGAAGCCGTGAGTCACCAAAAATGCATTTTGATTTTTCTTATCGTTTTTAGAAAAAAGTTCTTAGAACCTTGTGGATGGTTTCGCAAAACAATGTTCAGTGCCCGATCAACAGACCGAGACGCGTCGAACGTGAGTTTATTTGACTCGAGAGATAAACCGGAAGATATCTAACTGTGAGTGACGCGCAGATGAATGGACGGACAGCAGCGTGTTTCTCGATTATAGTAAAAGGATTACGGTTTTAGGTCAAGATTTAGAGTGCTAGATACCGTATGACTGTGAACAATTCCCTTGAGAATTAGTATAAATGTTCTGCAGTATCTTCCCTTCAATATATTTTAATATCTTAGTGGGCTGAACCCCTACGAATACATCGCACAATGGGAAGAGACGTAGAAAGTTACAAAAGAAATGTATCACAAATGTGGATGCAATCTGGAAAATAGAAAATCACCAAAATATTGTTTCGTGTCGTTCAGAACTTATTCTCCGGAAGAAACAAAATGAAGGGCGTTGACAAATTCTAGAAAAATTCAATCATTATTCTCTGTGAAAAAGAATTAAACATGATTATGAAAATGTGTTTAAGATATTTAACAAATGTGTATAGGTATACTGTAATGGACTATAACAAAGAATTATGCTATTCATCTTAAATTAAGTTATAATGAATCACAAATAATTATAAACAGTGGATATTTTTGTAAAGGGACATATGTCTGACGTTTGCTTGATATTATGTTCATACACTCACTAACGTTTGGGTTTAGATACACTTAATCCTCAAATTCAGAAAGTTCTCTATCTTTCCTTCGCTAACTTATCTAACCTCGCGACTAATCTAACCTCGCGAAATTCCGACTGCTTGTGATATTATTCGCGCAAGTTTTCTTAACCCCAGAAATCCGCACTCCTTAACCAATTTATTAATTGGTTAGCTTATTAATTAATACCTTAATTTTAAAATAAAACCTACCAGCTACCGTTGTTGACCAAATCTTGTGTAAAAGAAGCTATTTTGCATCGAAAACGAGCCTGCTGTCGGAATACCCTACTTCCACTCGGCTCGCATCTAGCGAAAGGAGGACTCAAGAAAATGTGCACAATTTGTAGATCAATTACACCTCGCACAACAAGATTACCCGACCAATATTGCATTCCAACTACGAGTTCACACTCTACTTGGTCTTTAAAACAATATAATGAAAATTACGGTGGCTAAGCGTTCAATCTATTAATTTTAAAATATTATCAAAATTGTGGGTTTTTAATATCAAATTTATTTACAAGAGTAAGTTATAACAGATATAGGGTCCAGTACCTTTCATTAAAAGGAACATTTTGGCTAAGAAGAATGCCCAATCTTATTCTAAAGGAAAACCTTTAATGTTCTAAATACATAATGTAGATTAGTTTTGGTTTATGAATGACCCTCAATATTATTGATACGGATAAAACATTCCACTTAAGTACTTCAGCTTACATACGCACTACAATTACGCAATAATATATAAATTAATATTTGATTAAAATCCACACAACACTATACAGCATGAGATGTCAAAAAATACTTTTAATAAGCGTATAATGTACAAGGTATTTTACGTTACTGCATAACTGTTATAATATGTTCCCTCACTTAAACACAGTGTTTTGAAGTTTTTCAGAAAATGAAGAAAAGAGCAACTTTAAAATTTTACCCGAAACAATCTTTACTCCCACGCCAACCTCACAAATTTTTAAGCCGCATCATTTCTTTCTCTTATTTTCAGCGTTGACCTTTCGTCCGTCCGCAGAGTCCGGCCGTTACAGAGAACCAAATGCGTCACAAGAAACTTTCAATCGAGGGCCTGATTTCCGGTAGCTCTTTTTGCCTGTGTCGATGTCGTTGGATCCGCCGTCCCATTACCACTTCTTCGCTTCTGAACTTCTTGCCGCACCGAGCGCCTTCTCACGCTAGAGGGCGCTCCACGGCGGTAGGTTGGTCGGCAGGTTGGTTGGCAAGTTGGTCGGCAAGTTGGTCGGCAGGTTGGTCGGCGGGTTGGTCGGCCGGGCCATCGGGCGGTGGGTTGGTTGGTGGGTTGGTTGGTGGGTTGGTTGGTTGGTGGGTTGGTTGGTTGGTGGGTTGGTTGGTTGGTGGGTTGGTTGGTTGGTGGGTTGGTTGGTTGGTAGGTTGGTCGGCAGGTTGGTTGGTGGGTTGGTTGGTTGGTTGGTTGGTTGGTTGGTTGGTTGGTTGGTTGGTGGGTTGGTTGGTTGGTGGGTTGGTTGGTTGGTGGGTTGGTTGGTTGGTGGGTTTGTTGGTTGGTGGGTTGGTTGGTGGGTTGGTTGGTTGGTGGGATGGTTGGCGGTTGGTTGGTGGGTTGGTTGGTTGGTTGGTGGGTGGTTTGTTGGTTGGTTGGTTGGTTGGTGGGTGGGTTGGTTGGTGGGTGGGTTGGTTGGTGGGTTGGTTGGTTGGTGGGGTTGGTTGGTTGGTGGGTTGGTTGGGTTGGTGGGTTGGTTGGTGGTTGGTGGTGGTGGTGGGTGGTGGTTGGTGGGTGGGTGGTCGGTGGGTCGGTGGGTCGGTTGGTTGCTGTTTCCGGGCACGTGGCGGGCGGGCGTACAGAGGTAATTATCCGGTAAATGTAGTGCATGTATTCATGGTGGCGGTGATCTTCCCTGGCCGGGTGGCCAGATCCGGTGCCGACCCACCGTCGACTAGCGGGGTTTCCCTTAATCAGGTATCTCCCACCAGCGGAGCTCCCGTCCGGTCTCCCGGCATGTTTGGTAGGGCAGTGCATGTTAGTGTGTGTGTAAGGGGAGAAGACAGGACAAGGAAGAGATAGGAATGATCGCGGGCGATCCGTGACCCGTTTGTTAGGGTACTGCTCCGGCATTCCCATGATCGGAGAAACCACGGAAAATTATCGATCAGATCAGGCGGACGTTAGAATTCTCCTCCAGACAGCGACTGAATTCGACTTAGCTGACAAGCTAATGTCTAAAATTCTACCACCGTCGGGACTCGAACCTAGGACCTCCCCGTCAGACTGACTGCAGCAACATCAGTTGATGCCCTGAGTCGGTCTCTCCAGGTCTTAACGGCGTATTTAACCGCCTCCTACAGCTTCGAAAGTTGCATTACTTGCATTGCATTGTAAGACTTCTGTTTGCGATATTCCCAATCAGGTGTCAATACCATTGAAGCGATTACTATTTTATGATGCGTCAAAACTAAATATATGATATCGAAGAAGATAGAATAGCACTGACTGTATCTCACCCATTTTAAATCCTTTTTTCCAAAATTATTAGGCCTGTTTTACACGGTAATTTTTCATCATTATGCATCTGTACAGGAAAGTGACGGACAAAACGGGATGTAATTTGTACAAAAAATGAAGTATGCTTAAATTTTCTGTCCAGATTTCATCCAATTTGACTACCGCGCTCCTAATGTCACTTTTCGGTACTTTGTTCGGTTAGCTATGCGTGTGGTGTCGTTTGCTCATTTTGTAGTTTCGAGAGATTTCTAATGCGTTGAATTGTATTGTGAAGTGATAAAGTAGAAATAAACGTCCATTTTCCGTCCATATTCTGCCCACTTTCTGTTAAGAAATATGATGAAAACATCACCTTGGAAAATGGGCTTTAAGATTCGGGCATTTTTAACTTCTCTTTCTGTCTCTTTATTGTGTGGTTACTGGGAGCATCAATATGTTTCAATTACACTTTTACAGTAAAAATATTATGATTGCCACTTATTTCAATACATAAAATATGAAACGTTTGTGAAAATGTGAATAATGAAAACATAATTAATTTAAAAATATAACACGTTTTAGAATGCGAAGGGAGGAAAGTAATTTTCTTATTTGAAATGGCATATCGATTTCTATCAATAATGGAGATGTACGGATTTGAACATATTGGCTCTCAGAGATATTGAGTAGAGTAGGCCTGGTAGAGTTACCAACGTTTCTCTCGTTACGTTGTAACAGTATTATTATAGTTATAAAAATAATAATAATAATAATAATAATAATAATAATAATAATAATAATAATAATAATAATATAATAATGTAAATTACTACTATTTTCTACCGAGAAAGATTCATTAATAATAATATTATTTTTAATATTATTGATTTGCAATATTGCGTTGTGAAGTAGAGTATATGTGTAAGAAACTTGAGTGAACCGCAGTGAGGGGAGGTGAAGTGAGGTGGAGTGCTGTAAAGGCTTATACGGAGAAATTATATATTTTGTAAAGTATTTTTTGTTGGTCAATACAGGCTCAATTAATGTAAAGTTAAGGTATTCTGCCGCTACGTTCAGACACTTTATAAAGAAATAATTATAAATCTAATCTAGTTTTAATGTGACCTTTATCAGGATTAACGTGCGTTAGCAAACAACATCTCTGAAGGAGAAAAAGATATTAAGGAAGGAATGTAATGTAGTAAACTATTTGTTGAAAATATGGTGATGATTTATTCTGGCCTATTTTGGGACCATCACAAAAAGTTCATATAATCACGGTGGGAATGAGATATTTGAAGTACCATTACGTAGCAACGAACAAACGAAGTTCGATGTGCACGTGAACTACAAATAAATAAAAGAGAAAATAATTCGAAGTGACCAGCGTAAAAAAGTTAAGATAAAAATGTTTAATGGGACACGTGAGTAACTTCCGTGCTTAGGACTATAACAATAATAAATAGAAAAGGCAGATAATTAAATCTTAAAAAAAAACAAAACAATATAAATATAATAGTGGGCGACAGCCAATGGGAAGAAGCGACGAGGACGCCAAATGAACCTAATGCGCAGAATATGTCAAATAGAGGCAACTGACAAACTTTCGGTCAGGAAGAGGCAGTTGAAAGGCAGGTTATACGATTTGCAAAAGAATCGAGGCGACTACGGTGTGAGTCGGACGTACGATGGTAGCGCATTCATCGCGAGAATAATTTCCTCTCTCAGAGTTGTGTAAATGATCTTGGCTGTCCAGGTGACGCCGCGTCGAAGGCTGAGTTGCCGACGTTTCGACCATCTTGTCGTGGTCTTCCTCAGGGCTGTTGTGCGCAGGTGTGGTAGGCGCTCGGGAATATATAGCAGTGGGGGCCGTCGGCAACACAACCTTCGACGCGGCGTCACCTGGACAGCCAAGATCATTTACATGACTCTGGCCGCGGAAGCCTACGACCTCTCAGAGTTGTTGAATAAGAGATAAATAGTAGATAAAGTGTGGATAAAAGCACTCGAACACTGGATTAATATAGGGAATGAATTTGTAAGGTAATAGCGAAACGTCTGACTTAAAAATTCGCACTCGGCTGAGACCGAACATGTCGTGGATCTTACGGAATTGGAACGACGTCACAGCGGTTTCACTTGTCAAGAGTGCAATGGTCAGCCAAAGGAGAGTGCAAAGCATTAAATACAGCCATCTTATGAGACGGACGCATCTGGTTGTGCTCTTCAAATTTTGTGATTTATCTATTATTTTGAGTGATTGTACTGTATTTGGTGTGTTTTAGAACTTTCATTACTTGTTGCAGGTTAGCTGAAAATATAATTTCGTTTGGTTTTCTGCTACGAACCAACAGGTTACGAATTTTAAACGGATATTGGAACCTTAACCAACTTCAGATTTGCAAGTTGGTGATATGTGTTAAAACCTATGAACAGTTCTGTTTACTTTCGATATATCACTGTGCTAATTTAACAACTGAAATATTTATTGTATTTCCGTGACAAGTGACCATTCCGTAGTTTCGAACATTACGGGGACGGTGTATAGAATAGTTTTAAATTAGTGTTTGAAATTTTGCTCTATAATTCCAAGACAAATTTTGAGTTAATATATTTTATCTACTTACGCTAAAGTATAGTCTACTGGTTGTATTAAACTATTGCAGCTTACGTGGACGAAAATCTACGTAATAAGATTGCCAAATTTCGAAAGTACTAACTTCACTAGATTTTGTAGATAGGATACCTTTTCATTCTTTTTTTGAATCTTACTTTTAATTTACCGAATTAACAACAATCTTACACTTTTAAAATATTAAGCTAGGTGCTTGTTGCTCTTAACTAAGTTTTCTTGTATTCATTCCAATTTTTATCACGTACCTTAAAACGCATTCGTGACATGGCTACTGCTCGTTCTACTCTTTTTACTCTTTCCACTCTCAATGTCGACCTTATGAAAGCCTTCACACACACACACACACACACACACACACACACACACACACACACACACACACACAAACAAACAAACAATAATTTAGAACAACATATCCGAAGGTTGGAAGAGGTCGTTCTTTATACAGACGGTTGGGTACAAGTCGGCAACACCGCAGATCCTCTCAACTCTGCACCCGTGACTGAACAGAAAACACATAAACCACATCCAGTCGCAACTCAAAACTAATTTTTTTTAGATTATGAAACAGATTTTATTCACCTTCCTGATCCCCACAACGCTTCTCTACCATCGACAAATACATGCACAAACCAAAGCAAACAGGCTAGAAAGCGCCCCAGAAGCAAACCGCGTAAATCTGCGCATCCTAGCTCACTTGAAAACAAAGACATTCCTACTGAGCGTAAAAAACAGGTACTTATTTTAGCTGACAACCGTGGCCGCCATCTTTCCTCCATTCTCAGTAGGAAGTTACCCTCCAACTACTCAGTCTCATCTATTTTTAAATAACGGGAGGTTCGCAAATTGACTGATGAGTTTGACACCCACAAGAAGACCCTTATCAATCAGGACACTGTCATTATCATAGGAGGGCAGGATGACATGAACCTGGGCGGTAACTTTACACCTGAACAACATGTAAATACATTACACTGTGCCGTCCAAAAACTAACATTGTAGTCTCGACTGGTACAACAGACCAACACTATGCAGCGAGATTAAATACGCAAACCAACAACTAAAACTGTGAGAGAAATCAATGTTTCTCTCAGTTACAGTTTTCATCAGGTACATCAAACACTTTGAAATTAATTTCCTCTCAGCAAAACACTTCACCCGGAATGGTCTTCACAAGAACCTTGTTGGAAAATAAGCAGTCGGTTACAAGCTTGCAAAATACATCAACTCGAGTCCTACGCAGTCTCCTGCCAAAAATCCATCCCTTTCACCCACTTACGTTCTCCACCCCCCACCCTCATTGCGAACCCTCTTACCTCCTCCTCTGAACCGACTCCCGTTTCTCCTATTCCAACTACTATAGAGTAAAGAATTATATCTTTTTAGCCTATGACACTGCCAATTCATCTACGTCTGATGCCCCAATTTCCTCCCAACCTGTCATTGCTGGGACACATTACAACCTTCAACAACGCACTCAAGGTAAAAATGTATACAAAATGCATAGTCAGTAAATAAACTACAGTCAGATGCAGCCCTAAAACATTTGTGTATGTACTTGCAAAAGATAAACATACTGCGCCATAACGTTCAATCCCTTTCACATAAAACTGAGTTTATGGTGGCAGCTCTACAGGGCGATTTAAATCAAATGGATCATCTTTGCTTTACAGAACATTCGCTATCTCCTAATGAACTTAGCATTTTTCCAAATTTCAAACTTTTACCTCGCAGGCTATTATTGTAGTGAGAGAGAGAATCGCATAAGGTTCTACATATGGGAGTTCCTGTATTTACGTTAGAAATAATATCGATTCTATCTCCTCGACGGAATCAAATCTGTATTCCGTTGAAAAATTTAACGAAATTTCTATTGTACATCTTCCTTAGCTAGAAATGATATTTGTTTGCATCTACAGGCCTCTAACAAAGAGGGCTAGAGACTTTTTTTCTTCGAAAAACTGGAGATAACACTTAGTAAAGTCAGGAATCGCTCTTTTGAATCCATTGTTGTATGCGGAGAATTTAACATTGATTTTCAGGTCGAATCTTACCAGAAAGAACAGGTTCTCAATTTAATTAATTCCATGAATTTAGATATTACAATAAATGTACCTCCACGCATCACACGAAATTCAATGAAGATAAGCAATCAAATTAGGATTAACAAAACTACTACTCGATATTAAGTTGAAACAAAAGATTTAGGATAAAGTGATCACGGTACACAAATTCTTACCATTATAAGAAATGTCAACACTGACACAATAAATAAAATTCGTATGAGTAGATTGTTTACTAAAAGTAAAATCTAAGTTATTCATTGATTACTTCATGGAGGAGTTATGGGACGCGATACTGTTGATACAAACGGTAAATATAATTCTTTTTATTTTCCAACGTTTTCATTTCATTTTAACATTTGCTTTCCTCTTCAAAAAAGAAAATTAAATATTTCACGGCAATTTTTTTTTGATAACACAAGGGATTAGGACATCATCCAAAAACAAGCGAATCCTTGCTTTCATTTCTAAATATAATAATGTACCTCAAGATTTCGTCCTCTACTTTAAAAAATACAAATCATTGTTAAAAAGTCATAAGGCAGGCTAAAATCATGTAACACGATCAAGATATTTTGAATTCAAATAAGAAAACAAAAAGTGTAGAATATAATAAAAAATACGACCAAATCAACTAGAAACCTAGCAGAGAATGTTGTTTTAAAATATAACAATATAAATGTGAACGATCCGACAACAATGGCTTCGTTTTTACCGTGGCATCTAAGCGTATTATCTTCAAGATGGAATACGGCACGACTTTTACGTCTTTCTTGGTCCTGCTGCAAGATGTAGCATGATCACTACCGTATCAAGCAGTATTGCAGATCAAGCGACTCTAGCGGCAGGACCGAGAAAGTCTCAAAAAGTCGTGCCATATTCCATCTTCAACATAATACCCTCAGATACCACGTTAGAAAAACCTAAGTATACACTCTTTACCCAATACTTTTCGAGAATTGCAGCCGATAAGGGTCTTCAGGCACAAAATTCAATATCAGACATTTCCCCAAAAATTTTAAGCAGGGATGTTCGTTTTCGAAACTTCTTCCTATGAAATTCTCAAAATAATCAGTCAAGTACAAAATAAATATTCTACTGGTTTAGATGAATTTCCGGATTGTTTGTTGACGACCTATACGCCTGCCATTACACACCCGTTCACGCACATTTTTAATGCATTCTTATGCACCGGAACTTTTCCAGATATTTGTAAAACACCTAAGATTAAGCTGCTTTTCATAAAAAGCAACAAAAATGAAATTCAAAATTATCGGCCAATTTTCCCTTTTGTCAGTTTTTTTTCAGAAATATTAAAGAGATTTTTTTAACGTACGAATGAAAACCTTTCTCAGTAAACTCGACGCACTTTCAAATTGCCAACATGGCCACATTTCGAAAATCAAAATCTACGGAAACAGACATATTTTCTTTTCTTAAAGATGTGGCCTCATCATTGAATCAAAACGAAACACCTATTGAATTATTTTTAGATTTCTCAAAAGCATTTCACGTCATTGATCATGACATTTTACTTTCAAAATTACCTTCATATGGAATCCGTGGTATTGCCCTAGATTGGTTATGTTCGTTTCTTAAACAAGGATCTCGGAAAGTAGAAATACCTTACTGGAATGATGGAACATTATGTACACATCTTTCCATCTCTTCGCCATTTGCACGTGGAGTCCCTCATGGATCGATTATATGCTGAGATGTCAACCTTGTTTTGCTTCTGGACATAAATGTAACTTCATCTGTGCATGCCTTCTAGAATTCAGTGAAAAATAGTTATTCAAATTAGCGTACTCCATGTTATCGCGGCAGGAAGTATTATTGGTTGACAAGGGGCATGATAAGGGATAAGAGATCATTTATTGATTTACCCTTGAAAATATATTTTATTACATCCGAGCGAATATTTTGTTAACAATCCTTGCAAAAGACCCTCATTTTCTTTCTCTATTCAAAATTCAAGTAGTATAAGGCTTAGGGTAGGGATCACAGAATTTTGAAAACGTGTACAGAATTTATTTCTCTCCATAGCACGTCACACACAGTTTTCAACTCTTTTTGACGTAAAATAAATAAAACAGATAGCACGGCCATGAGTAAAGTAATAAATATTGGACTAGCGTACCCGTGCAAGAACTCTCGCATGTTAAACCCCTCTCTCATCTCGATTTTTCCATTTTCATATTAAGCTTGTAATGTATATTTTTCTTCAAGATATTTAATCATCCGTTAGTTGTTCTATATGTCTGATTGTAATTGATAACAATACAATACACCCTTGTCAACAAAAACTATTCTTATTTAATGTTATTACCGAGCAGAGAGGTACAACCGTGTAATCACATAGAATAATGGTGATCAATCACGTAGAATATCAAGAAATTAGTTTAATTTCACGTACAGTTACAATTTCTACAGGCTCTGAACAGGTAGGGTAGAATCGAGAAACGTGGAACCAGCAAAAATGTAATAGAATGTTCAAGAAGATCTCATACTGTAGATTACGGCGAGAGGAACGTTTATTTGAAGTTTTTTGCCACAAAATTTTAGCTTTTATGCCCTAATACGCTTCGTTTAGAAGTTATTTAACAATATAGAATAAAAATGTGACCGAGTGTTGCGGGTTGAATTTGACATGAATATTTAAATGCATTTTTAAACAAATCAAATTGCTTTTTTTCAATAGTACGTAATTAATTAATGAGCTAGGAAGGGACCGGCAAAAATTTCATTATTATTAAGGGGGAACGGAACGCCCTATGCTGCCAATGTTAAATTATGCTTTATTTAAGGAACATTTTTTTAAAAAGTTTTCCACCTACAATTATGAAATTTTTAGAGTTATAAATAGAACCTTCCTTGTTAGCTTGATGCTATTTTAAAGATAAAATTAATTAAATTTTTTAAGATATACATTTTTTATTTAATAACAAGTTTTTGAAGCATTTTTCAGTTTTCAATAGCTAATAAAAACTTTTATATTGTACATAACCTATCCATAACAGCATCAGCATATGAAATATACTTGTATCAACATGTCCTGAAAGTTTTATTAGAATAGCATTACTCAAACCTGAGAAAATGTTCCTTATGTACTGAAAAAGTAAAGTTACGGGAATTCAGCTTTAAAGTTGAGACATCAAAACAAGCCAGCACCATAGCTAGTTCATTGGCATCAACTTCATTTTCTATAAGCAATTTCCTCTTGATCCCCTTTTATATTCTGTGATATTATTATTTGTATATTTGATATTATTATTATATTTTGATATTTATATTATTTTTATATTTTAATTTTCTTTGAGAAGAATTTGGCGTTCCAGCACTGTTGAGGTTAGAGGGAGGCGGCGTTGAAACACATTCTTCCCCAACACTTTTCACAACAACTTTCCTCTTTTGCCAAGGCACACGTTTTTTAAACACTTAATGGCTAAATCGAGGCATTGTCAAAGCCGATTACCGCCAAAACAAACACGTACAAACACCTCACAACAAACGTACGTGTACACTCACATGTATTTCGCACTTCAAACAAAACAAACAAATGAATAACGTAGAACGTTCTCAAGACGCCTAGCTAGTGCAGGTTCGCCAACTAATGAACACACGTGTCACTGGCAGCAAATTTAAAAATAATATTGTTCGAAAAATAATCTAATTGAATGTCAAACTTTGACAGCTAACCCAGACGCCATATTGATTTAAAAGGACAAGGAATCTTGCCGTCGGAGCTCGAAAAAAAATTAAATTAAAATACTTCTAGACAAGATATTGAAATAAATCAA
The DNA here is from genome assembly GCA_964035755.1 of Teleogryllus oceanicus. Classification (NCBI taxonomy): domain Eukaryota; kingdom Metazoa; phylum Arthropoda; class Insecta; order Orthoptera; family Gryllidae; genus Teleogryllus; species Teleogryllus oceanicus. The sequence continues at coordinate 44,460,798 of CAXIVR010000007.1, read as the reverse complement.
TATCAAATTGCGGAGAAAACTTGGAAGAATTTAAAATAAATGAAAACAAAAAATCAATTTTTTTTACCATGTACCCGTTCTGTTCCCCGGAGTAAATAAAATTATTAGTGAGAATTTATTTACTATGAATTAAAATGAATTTCGATAGATATAACAACCACATATTTTTTATTCTAGAGAGAGAGATTTTTAAAAAAAAAATTAATTTAAAAGATTTTAACACAATTCATATTCTGAAAGTGAATCTACGGACATGTTTCTGTTATCATAGTTTCATTAATATATGACAATATTAATATATATGTTTACTGTCCAGTAACAGCACCTTGTTTTCAAAATATTGATTGGTAATTGAGGAGTGATCATGGTAAATGACATAAGTGCAAAATATCACTTTTTCAGAAACATGTAAAATCATAACAGAATGCAAAATTTTTTATTCAATGTAAAAATAATACACATTTTCTAATAATTTAATGTCTGGTGGATACATCAAAGTAACGGATACGGAGTTTCTACTCATTCACCGACATACAATCTAAACAACGATTGAATTTTAGTAAAAGATATGTGTCATTGTGAGTTTCACAGAAAATGGAACAAATGTCATGGGTAGAAAATGCTACAAATTAAGATATATGTCATTACCACGAGATAGTATGTCTTTGAATGTTCTGTCACATAAAGAACCAGAAGTAGATGGTATCGTGTAATTTATGGGTGGTCTGCCTCTTAGTCTGTGATGGATCTGTACATGTACCACGTCGCCTTCTAACAACCTCTACTACTGTAATACGACTCATCACGTAATCCATTGTAGACACATTATAGATATCTTATTCAACTGCATACACGGGAGCTACATTTGTCCCTTACTTAATCCCCAGCTGTTAAACCGGCACTTGCAAGTTACTTGAAAAGGAGAACCAGTTTTCGGTTAATTTTTTCTCTTCAAATGTAATAATGTAATCAACTATTAAAATTCGAAACTGCAAAATGTAAAGACGTTCTAGGAAAAAACTAGTTTCCGTTTAAATGCAAACAGTAATATTAGTAATATTATAAAAATATGTTTGGGTAATAATGTACTCCTTGTATCTGGTGGTGGCAGTTTGAGTGGTTTCCTGGCTCTTGAAGATTCTGATTTGTTCATCTTAGAATAAAAATTTCTTTAAATGTCAAAAGTAGGAAATGCTCTCAACTGTATAGAATTATAATTTCTACATGGATATAGCTTTCTACAATACAGCGAACCTCTTCTACGCCAGACTACCAGTTTAGCACTAAAAACGGCATGCCGTTTTTATAAGTGCCGTGGCACTTATATCAACTATTGCGGACAGAGAAGTTGGAGTTACACATCGTACCAACTTTTACGCACCAACAAACTACAGAAAGGCACACACTTCAAGATACAGGGCTATTGGCGATGATACATGTACAATTTTCCACGAAAAATCTACACATTTTCTATCGTGGCACATTTAACATTTATTATTATTATTATTATTATTATTATTATTATTATTATTGATTATTATTATTATTATTATTATTATTATTATCATCATCATCATCATTATTATTACTCGCAGTAGTAGCTTAGTAGAAGTTGCAGCAACTTGCTGAATGACACTGCACTAGACAGATTATAAATCCCGAAGGCTTCGGAGTCCCGTGATCATTTACCATGATCACTACTCAATTATTGAATTGGTTAATCCATAGATATATACATTACAGATGACATATTTCAAATTAGACTCAAAGACTCAGCAGTAGATCCTACCATTGTCCATTCTGACAATTTCGTGAGTAATGACCATACGTCATTGAGCCTGAATGTGAGGGAGCTTCACGGAGATGGCGATCTGATAGACACTCATTCAAAACCGGTATACTTGTAGCAGTGGACGCAGACTTCGTGAGCACTCGTTTGTTGATAGGCTTAATAGGTTCTCGTTACTGCGATATTCAACACGTTTTGAAGGAAGATCCTAATGAACGAAGGGATGTCCGTCTGGTTTCTTCGTGGTTGATAACAAGGTGACTGCTCTCTAGTAGGAAGGATGAGGCTCGTTTGTAATGACGATACGGTGGTGTGAGAAAAGAAGACTTTTCTTAATGCCACGGTTGTCAGTTGGAGGCGAGTTCCTTGACACCATAAATACAGATATTCAAAGAGAGAGTGCTTTGCCTTTCACTGTCAATGTCACGAAATAAACGACGAAGTTGAAATAAAAGAAACACAACTCCATAAAGCAAAGCTTTAACTTAACCACCTTTGTGGTTACGCAGAGTTCAGATACCTTGAATGTATTGAAACGAATGACTACATACTCACTTTTTAGCGTTTGCGTTTTTAAGGAACTTTTCACAAAGAGGTAATATGAATCTCCGAATTTAATTTAAATTTGGAAATGCTATATTGTGTATATTGAGATAAACCATCTCTTTTACCATTCTGCTTCATCTCCTACGCATCTCAGAGATAGGGAAGATCATTTCTGCCAAATACCATCCACAAAAGGCACATTTAGATGTGAAATTTCTTAGGTATCGACACGAAATGCATCGGTATGAAGATAATACTATTAGCGGAGGCTCCTCGAGGCCAACTAACAGAACATTATAGAAAATAGTTTAATAAGGTGAGGAGTTCCTGTTACACTCGAATTTATTTTTACTATTTTCAAACACATTTGGGAAAGATGTCGCCATTATTATGCCGTAATGTGGTTTATGGATTTCAACAATTCGGTGTAATATTTTCAGAATATCTGATAATATTTTGCCTATATTATAAAATATTTTTCTCTCTACTTTCCCTAGTTAATAAACAAACTCTTTGTTTGGTTTAGTTGTTTTTTTTTTCGTGTACGCGGGCGCGTCAAATGCTTCGGTTATTAGTCCCGTTGGTGTAGTGTATGTTTTTTCTCGGGAGATGCCGGTGGTCTTCCCCAGCTGGATGGAGAGATCCGACGCTCACCTACCGTCAGAGGCGCTGCAGTGACATCAGTTGATGCACTGAGCTACCGCTCCCGGTCAAACTCTTTGTAATTACAAGAATTCTACAGGAAAAAATATTTTTGAATACAAAATTGATAATTAGGACTGTCTCTTGTTTGCAACTTAGTTTAATATACTGAAAAATCCATCCAACTGTTTCCTATTCTTTAGAATCTGGTAACGTTGCGATGAATTGCTACCGCTTCAAAAATTAAGTTACTGAATACAAAAAAGACTTATTTCAGTCAAATATCCAACTGGGTTTTGGTTACTACACGTTTTGCTTGTCGCCTGATTTTTTCCTTCATCATTGCATTCTAAATGCAAACACGCAGAGAGAATAAATTAAAGACCTTTCTATCCATAACACTCACGGAAACTAAAAACAAAAATACCGTTTGAGCACAAACGGACACAAAATCACATACACAACATCGAAATATTAGCTCTGGAAAACACAGAAAAACATTTCATATTCCAAGCTGAGTGTTTTTTGTAAATCCGTTTAAATTTCAAAAAATGTATATTTTTTTTTGTAAGTCGCAACTTGATAGTATTTATTAATAAATGAATAATGAAACTATAAAACTATAATACAAATCTACAAGAAGTATACATATTCCGAGACATCTTTCCCACTGTAAACATTCAAGAAGCATTTTGCAGTACTCGTAGCATCAATATTCAATCCAAATAAGATTTCACTTTCTCACCTCACAACAGAGCTGCGTACGTCTCGCCGTGACCCTTCTCTCATCGGTCGCAAATCGACATAATCGATCCTTTCATGACCTGACTGATAATCTCTCCTAACCATTTCGTTAACCCTTTCATCTGAAGAATAGATGCCATATTCTCCGAACCATTCTGTTGCTAACGTCTGACTCTGACTCTGACTCTGACTCTAAGAAAGAAATGACTAAATTTTTCACGTAAAAACTTCCCTCGTCCGACATCAACCCTTATAAAGATAAGCTGTTATAGTATCCCGACGTGCCATAATTCATCAAAGTAATTTTCAAATTCATTTATGCAGGTTTGAATTTGATTGATTGATTTTTTCGTGTTTCCGGGCACGTGAGCTGCTTCGGTTATTAGTCCCGTTAGTGTAGTGCATGTTTTTTTCTCGGGAGATGGAGGTGATCATCCCCCGCTGGATGGCGAAATCCGGCGCCGACGTACCGTCGGCTAGTGGGGTTTCCCCCTAACCATGACTCTCCCACCAGCGGGGCACCGCCCCAGTCGGGACAAGCTCTAAGCTCCCGACCGGTCTTCCGGAATATGTGGTAGTGTAGTGCATGTTAGTGTAAGTGAGTGTGTAAGGGGAGAGGATAGGACAAGGAAGGAAAGAACAGATCGCGCGCGGTCCGTGGCCCGTTTGGTAGGGTACTGCTCCGGCATTCGCCTGGTGTTGATCGGAGAAACCACGGAAAACTACCGATCAGAGCAGCCGGCCACTAGAATTCTCCTCCAGACAGCGACTGAATTCGACCTAGCTGAAAAGCTAGCGTCGAAAATCCTGCCGCCGTTAGCACTCGAACCTAGGACCTCCCGGTCAGAGGCGCTGCAGTGACATTAGTTGATGCACTGAGCTACCGCTACTGGTCAGGTTTAAATTGTGGGTCACCTTTAGGTTTCCATTTTTTGTTCAGCTAAGGAGCCAGATTTGACCACTGTGTCATTTGGTGATTTCTAATGACGTACATTTCATTAATAGTGATGTTTTAACTAATGCAATTGAAATATTAAATAACTTTTGTTCCCTGAAAAAATTATTAAAAACTTTACTTGTGAATACGTGTCATAGGCTTCTTGGAGGAACCGGTGGGGCTATTGATCATGGGCCACCCCCTTGGGTTGTTGTTTTCTGCGGATTCTGGCTGTGGTTATACATGTAGCCAAAATTTCAGATTGTGAATCAAATTGTGATTAGATATTGTCACAGCTCAATTGATATTTACAATAGTCTGATATACCTACGGCTTCTCAAAATAGAATTGAATTTATTATTTTATTTCACTTTTTGTTTTTATCACATTGCGTTATTTGATTACTTTGTTTTGATATTTTGTGACACAATTACGATATATGAAGGATTCTGAATGTGTACTTCTTTTAGAAAAAATGAAACTGTTATTTATCTAGGAAATTTATATCACACTAGTGTTCACGATTTATCTCGTACCGACGAGGTAATGCAAAATAAAAGCAGTCTCAACGGAAAATAATAATTGGCAGAGAACAATGATATAAAGGAAACGATTTTAGTCAAAACAAAATAAGAAGTAACATGAGAACTACATGTTCTCGTTATTCGGATTCTTTTTACTCTGACATCATTGATCAATGATCTTATCTGGATATACTTGAATTTAAAGAGTTTGTAAGCGGTAGGGGTATCTCATTAAATTAATACTATTTGTATTCCTCAATTTATCATACGTTTTAATTTAATGGGTTATTTTCTGCTTGTAGTTTTGAAACAAAACCTCAATGTTCCTCTGTCCGTGGAGAATTGAACTTCAGAGGACATGGTTCCTGTGTTTGGTTTGAATATTCGCCACTAGATGTCATGAGGTGCTTCGCTTACTTCTAGCGCTACCTCCTGGCGCATTTTGGAAGCTCAAGTTCATACTAATGACGCTAGAATGCTCTTGTATCGCAACGCAATTCCAAGCTCTCGGGGGGTATTGCAAGGGGATCTTTGGTATTAAATAGAAATGTCTGGTTATGGAACAAATGACATCATAATTTCATATTAATATATTTTTAGTTTAGTTAACTAATAATGTTCATTAATTCCATGAAAGAATGGTTGATTATCTTGACATTAATGGCATTCGTGCAATTAAAAGTCCACATTGTAATTTAAACTCCATACCTACGGAATCGGAATTCAAAAAAGGAGTCAAATTGTTTAATTAAGAAACTATAACACAGGCGAAGCCAAGATATTTCGGCTATGACGACCGTAATCTGTGATGTACAAAAATGATCATCACAGATTACGTACCAACAATATCCACATATAAACAATGAATAAATGAAAATAATGGACGAAGTAATCGTTAAACTAGCTGGCTAATGGAACAACATAAAATATTTAACGTGAATAAATTAAATGTTTTACGTGCAAACATTTGCACTTAGGATTACAAAAGGAAAAAAATTGAACGTCAGTTGTGTTTACCCATTCTAAAAAGTACGCGACAGTAGAACCCTGTCAGTGAGTAGGTCTTTTTACTTCCCAATATTTATACATGTATTCTCTCCCATACTTTCACTTTCTCCTACTTGGTCATATCTCTCTCCTCTCTCTCTCTCTCTCTCTCTCTCTCTCTCTCTCTTTCTTTCTCTGTCTTTACTTTTCGTGTGAAGTAGTTTATACGACTTAGTCACCTTCTTTTAATACTTTTGTTCATTAGTACCTTCTGTAAGAAAATATTTCTTGCAAACCAACAATGCAATGCCCACAAAAAGATATCATTTTCAGAAGCAATGCGTCATCATATTAATGGTAAAGATGTGCTTGAATTTCTCAAAATTTAAATTATTCTTAAATGGAAACGAAATAATATTGTACGTAACATTTGGATAAATGAGTATAATTGCACTCGCGGGATATAAGAAAACTCGCTCCCATCGCTCGTTTTCTTGAACATACAACTCGTGCCATTATACCCCTTTTTATACACTCGTTTCGTTAATGACTAAAATTCAATATTAATTTATTATAATATTTATTTATTATAATATTAATTTATTCGATAACTTAGTTCTATATATCGTTATTCATTACATTTTTTCCTTGTTTTCGCTTTTCTTCAGTAATTATCTTGATTGTGAAAAAGTCTTTTTTTCGACAATTCATTTCGTTGAGACGAATTCGAAATTAAATGGGGTTTATGTTTTTTTGATGTTGACGATGAATCGAATGTAGAGATACTATTTTATCACATGCCATCGTTTCAATATTTCATTGTACCTTCAGGGTAGTAAGTTATATGAAGGTTATTACAACATTCATTACTTTAAACTATAAAGCATACATATTATTCCATACTCTGGGTGTAGTAAATAGTCAGGAAAACTGAATCATAAACATTAAAAAAGGTCCCAAGATTACTAAAATATTCTAATGAGTATAACAGTAATAATTGCATGAAGCAATTTAATATTCACGTACGAGTAGATGCATGAAATCACTCCGACATCAATAATAAGAAAGTGAGCAGTTACTGTTTTTCATCGCTAACTTAATTCTAATGCAACCGCGTATAATTTCATATAGTGACATCATATTGGAGAGGAAAACAGAAATCAAAATTAATATACTCAGTTTGGTAACTCTCAGAATTTTCATTAAATTACACGCGCGTCCCTTGAGCTCAAAGATTTGCGGTGATCTCACGGAATCCTAACAAGTCTTGCTTTTCCGTTTTTAATAACATTCTACAAAGGGCAACGCTGGCCCTGTGCGTTCTTTTTCCGTAGCCTCACGAAAAATAATTTACATCGGAAATATTAGGTTTAATTTCACGAGTGATTATTTTAAAATTGAATCAACAAATTATGGATTGATATGTAATCTCCATTGAGCCTTTAAGGCCACTGTACGCGTTGTACAGGGGAAAAGGGAAGCGGCGGATGAGAGAGGGAGATCAAACTACGTTTTTTTCGTTCTTTCACGCGCTGCGTTCGAAAGGTTTACATTTTGTATTTTGCAGGAATTACACGGTGGCCGATGACGCGCAAATATCCCTATATGTGTCGAGTTTCAGCGGGCGGTGTCGGCTGATTTGGCGGCGCTAGACTGCGCCGGGCGGGCAAGCAGAGGGGGCGGAGGCGTGGGGTGACGGGAGGGGGCGGGGCGGGGCGGGAAGGGGCGGGGGCGATGGGCGGTCGAGGGGGCGGGCACAGCAGGGCAGTAGAGGCGTGGCCGAGCACAGCACACGGCGTGCACATAATGCAGCCGAATTAATGGCCGGCTCTCCGAGCTGGCTCGGTCAAACCCAATGGCTTTATTTTTCGATATCGGATTAAAAACAAACGTGACGAGCCAATTAGGGGTAAAATTTTCATCACGATCCTGGACGGAGGGGAACAGACGGGGAGAGAGGAATTTTCGAAAATTGAGAATTAGCAGGTGTTTATAAAGCCCTCTCTTGCCATCCTCTTTACCCTGCTAAAACAACTGATGTAATTATTTTTACTAATTGTTTTTAAAAGCCTTTCTGACAGAAGGAATATTATGTATAACAAAGGCATGTATTTGTGAATACAAAAAAAAGAATAATGGTGGTCAAATATGGCAAATAATAAATGCGGAAATATGTCAGATTTCCAATTATCGCAATGTTATTTGCGAGGTATTATTAAATTACGTCTATTGTCAGAAATAAAGCCATTAATTATTATTTATATCGCAGTTTTATTGAGCGTAACTAAAACTGTGAAATACGGCATTTGTTAATTACAGAGGGCTACGCAAAGCGGTCTCACAAAGCATGTAACGCTTCGCTGGAAGTCATTAGAGTTTCATTAATAAAAAATGCTTCAATTCTTCACAATTCGTTCCTTGTTTTGTGATTATCTATCAAAAATCTGTACCTACAATATACCATTGATTTACCGTTTGAAATTTCAAAAGAATGAACCGTCGATTGTCATAGTCAATAAACATGATTTTTCTCGTCGGTTACAAATTGTATGCGGAATATTCACAGTGAAACAATTGATATTATTAATTTTATACGACAATACTTTCCAGATTGTTCGTTTGAAAGTATTTTCAAAATATTGTCAATCTTACAATCTTCAGTTGCTGTGATCGTTGTATTAATCCCGACCTTTGAATCAAATTCATCGAGAAAGAATTCATAATTGGAATTTTCGTGTCTCAGGTCAAAATGGCTGAAACTGACACTTTTCCGAAATGCATATTTTTGCCAATTTTCTCATGGAGACAAAAAGACGGTAATTACCAAAGACTCGATACATGGAACATTGATGAGCTCTCAATTTGCTGTCGCAAAGACATACGATGCGTCGTTTACAGATTTTCTGACATTGAGATATTCATTGCTGAAAAGTAATTTTAAGACAAACAAAAAGCCTTCCTTGCATTTATTCAAATTAACCTCTTTGATTTTATACTACTTTATTCTACCAATAAATAATACTTATTTAGAATTCTCTGTGATAAACCTAAACAAAAATTATTAAATTAATTTTTGAAACTCTGTCACATTATTATTTCTAATGTCTGTTTAAAATATTTTAATAATTTATTATAACCAGGAACATTCCTCGCAGTGATTTAATTGAATATATTAGGTATTTACAGGGGCTCTTGAAAAAAGTGCACAAACGCAATGGCCAGTTAGAGGAAGTCATTATTACATACTGCGAATGGAAACGCAAAACTTAAGGCCATACATACTGCCGCAGGGGGTTGTCAAAGAGAGATATTTTAGGAAGGAAGTGCACAGAGTTGCAAGAAAATGAATTCCAATTTCAGCAGTACTTGGTAAATTTAATCCAATATTCAATTTTTTCATTATTCTGATTAAGAATTTACTTTTCCAGGAGGTAAATGAATCTAATTGAAGAATGTGAAGATCAACGGTAGAAATTAATAAAGAATAGTGTTACGAATCTACTGGACCTTAGGTTCCCTGCGAGCATATGAAGTGCCCGCGAAGGTTTGTAGCGCCAATAACTAAATCAGGTGCAGCTGTAGTACAAAGCACATCTTGCTGTCAGTTGGCTTCTGTCCTGAGGTAGTTTGAATAATAACACTTCAAGTTTTGAACATTTGTAAAAAATTATAATATTCATGAATTCGTACATCAGGGATCAATCGGTGATTTAACTTAATCTCAGGAATCTCCTTCCCCAAGGTTGTGTTACTATTCGGGTTTTATTTAATCTTCACCGAAGTTGCTATTTGGGTTTTATCTAGTTGTTAACACACGGATATCCAAGTGGTTTATATTCAGGCGATCATTCTCTTGCGAACTCAACCCCATTCTCCTCTCAACAACCGCGTCCATGCTTATTCTTCCCTCAACTATACTTTCTCACTGATTACACACAACTCTCACAGAATTTATACTCATACACTCGTAGAAACAAGTATATGACAATTTTCTAATGTAATCCAATCCAGTTTCGTTTCCCATTTTGCTGCATCATGATCAATGCCCAGCGCTAAACTTCCACTTAGGGAAAGTGGGCAGCTGTCTAGAGTCCTAACTTCAAATTGGTCCCGACTGAGGGACAAAAGGGTACAAAGTAAACCCACAGGATCGGGGAAAAAGCACACTTTCCTGGACGAATGAAATATTATTATACTGCATTTAATTCTATGATTATTTACTCGTAAGTGATAATAGTGTTTTTGTTCTCTAATTTTACACCATTTCATTTTCTTACTGCATTGGATTTTCGGATTTTTAAAAATATTACAAAAAACACTCAAAGATGTAATATTTAGGAGTGAATGGATATACATAAAAAATTCATTAGTTACAAGAACAGCACTGTTGTTAAATTCATGAAGCGACCGTACTTACTACGTAGGTGAACGTAGGTTTCTGAAAGTTCGACTCTGAGAATTTGTCGCGTGGTTATTTTCAGCAGGACCTTCCCCCAATCACATTCACTATAGGATTCTCCCCTCAACCTCCAACCCCCCTCCTCCTCCTTTCCACAACTGATCAGCGCCGGCGCGATGCGGCTTCTAAGACTGTGTGACGCTCTGGCAGGGCCTCCGCCGCCTCCTCCGCCTCCGCCGCCTCCCCCGCCTCCGCCGCCTCCGCCGCCTCCGCCGCCTCCGCCGCCTCCGCCGCCTCCGCCGCCTCCGCCGCCTCCGCCGCCTCCGCCGCCTCCGCCGCCTCCGTCACAGAAGCAGCAGCAGCAGCAGCAGCAGGCGGTTGTTTGCGGACAATGGTTTGCCCTCAAGCTCATTAGCCGCGCCTCGTCCAATTCCATTAGAGCGAGTCGGGCCGCTGAACACTGTCACTTGATAACAGAAACGTAACGGCGTCCGCATTACCGGATGATATTGTCCTGCTCACCGCACCGCGCAGGCGTCCGTTCTGGCTCCTCCCCCGCCCCCTACTAGATCCCCGCCCCGGAAGCGGTCGTTCTTCCTCCCCGCTCCGCACTCCCTCTACCCCCCCCCCGCCGAGAGGCGAGGGTGCTGCATCATCTTTGACGTGTGTGCGAATGCTTGAACCCGGCTATTGTGCGGTGAAGTTCGATGCGGATAGTACGAAACCTGGGTAACAATATCCAGAGAAGACAACGGGATAAGCGTGGGAGGATTGCGATTCTTGAGGTATGTCAAGGGTGGTACCCTAATTAATGAGAGAAAACAAAAATATATGTCACGAGTAGCATTCCAGGGCAAATTAAAATGCCACTCTGAATAAAATGTCCAATGTACTGAACCGAACATAGATCAGGAATCTTATTTCTCCAGCGGATATTCGTTTGATCATTAATAATCCAGATTTCATATCAATACAGAATTTTACGTTTACCCTTGTTTTCACGATCTGTTTATTGTTCCTTTTCCAGAATTTATATCTAAAATTCTTTAATATTCTTTCCAGTGGTTTTCTTTTCTGCAAAGAGAGGTAGTACAGTTCTTTTCTTAGCTCTATAGAATATAGGTAGCTAGGATATATTTTGTTTCTTTCAACTTTGTAAAGGTAGGAAGATTTTCAACAAAGAGAATGTATCGTATATACTATACATGGGTTTAGTTCAATTGTTTGTTCTTGATGTCAACTAATATCTTTAAATGAAAAACTTTTTAAAATTTGTTTACAAACTCTTTATTTTTATTTTTCTATATATTTATTTATGAATTTATGCATTTATTATTTTTATTATAATTTTGATTTGTCACCACCCTGTCACCTAACTGGAGAAGCAATTAAAGCCGGAAATATGTTCCGCAGCCGTAAATGTATTCAAACCGTGATTTTGTTACTGAGTAACCAATGTATTTTAATAATTAAATTTGTTCAAAGAATTGTCAACCCGACCGGAACTCAAACCCGAGTCTCCTAATTTACGCCCAGTTGCTCTAACCACTGAGCTACCGAGAACGAATTTAATTATAATAATTTATGTTACAAATCTACTGAACTCAATGTTCCCACAACAGCGTACGCACACGTAATGCTTGCGATCGTTGGTAACATCCATCAATTCAACTGCAGCCGAATTGCCTGGTCGAAATCAATCGCTGTCTGGAGGAGAATTCTAGCGGCTGGCTGCTCTGATCGGTAGTTTTCCGTGGTTTCTCCGATCAACACCAGGCGAATGCCGGAGCAGTACCCTACCAAACAGGCCACGGACCGGGTGCGATCTCTCCTTCCACTTCCTTGTCCTATCCTCTCTCTTACCCACACACACTTACACTAACATGCACTACACTATCACATATTCCGGGAGACCGGTTGGGAGCTTAGAGCTTGTCCCGGCTGGGGCGGTGCCCTGCTGGTGGGAGAGTCCTGGTTAGGGGGAAACCCCACTAGCCGACGGTAGGTCGGCGCCGGATCTCGCCATCCAGCGGGGAGAAGATCACCGGCATCTCCCGAGAAAGGAATATGCACTACACTAACGGGACTAATGACCAAAGCAGTTGACGCGCCCGGAAACACGAAAAAATCAATCAATCAATCCGCAGTAACATCAGTTGATGTACTGAGCTACCGCTCCCGGTCCGCAAACGTTTGGTTTGGGCTGTTCTTCCCGAGGAAATCTTTGTCTTTGGTTATCCCGAATTCCCACCCCATTCCCGACATTCCCACTGATATGATTTTTAACATTCCAACCGCCGGGTTAATAAATAACTTTTTTTGTAATTTTTTATCATTTGAATAATTTTTTGTATTTGTATTATTTATTTGTATTACTTATTCATTGTTTTTTTATTTGTATACTCTCGTAAATTACCTACCGGCAAGTTGATGCATGACTTTTCCCTTTCCTTTCGGTTCGTGCAAGGCAGAACTGGTGCGCCGTGGTACCCGCAGGCACTGCCTCTTGTTCTACACGCTCCCGTTCCGAGGCCGCGCGACCATATATTTTCTGCTTGACGCGTAAAGTATTTAAATATTCGCATTCGAAATGAAAGTGTTCGCTGCTGCGTGGGCTTATAATTCAATACTCATAAATCAACCTTATTTCGTATTTATTAAACGTCGGGCTTACGAAATCGAATTTCCGTCGAACTGGATTTACGATCTGATGATTGCTTAATATAATTCTTAGACTCTCCGGAGATTTCGAAGTAATTCTGAAAAATTCTTGTGGAAACAGTTTGTTTCCTAGGGAGAGTTTTGTCGAAGAGAAAGTTTGGGGATTTTGAAGGATGTAATAATAAATAATGTTTGGATTCATACACATTATCTGCTTATTGACTGTGACATTTATGCTGAAATCCAATATTTATCATGCAACAAATTTTCATGCACTTGTTGAGTAATTCAAAAAGATTTGCGCGTTTTGCGATTTAAATGCAATGGTATGAGAATTTGTACTTGCAATCAAGAGAGATGCTCACACCTCTTATTTGCTAGAAAATTAATGATTGGGAAGGGAGTACATTTCCTGATACAATCTCCATCCTTATTCCCAAAATAACGTGCTGTATAAGAGGATTTTGTTTTTGCAATTTCAGAATCAACTTTGCCCCATAAATTACAAAACCTTGTGCTATTTGTACAGCTATGAAGTAGTATGTCTTCTTCTGAATTAACATAAAACACTAACCTTCATGAATTTACAGCAAGAAGTGACTATCCAGACACTTTCCACACGGTCATCTCTAGGCATCTCCCCAAGCAGGAAACCGCCTCAGTCGAGACAAGATCTTAAACTTTGGTCTGATCTCCCGAAATTGACGGTAGTGTGGTGTATGTATGTACCAGTAAGAGACAGTTTGCCGTTAGATTTCTCCTTCAGACAGTGGTTCAATCCGGCTAGCTATCTACCCAGTGACGAACATTTCCCACAGCCGTGACGCAAACCCACCGCCCTCTCAGTCAGTAATGCAGCTGAGGTAATAGTAATAATATAACTAAGCCTTGCAGCGTGTAACTTTTCTCGTGGTTTGTTAGTTGTTAGTTATTCCGGGCACGTCAACTACTAAGGTCATTAGTACCGTAAGTGTAGTGCACGTTTTTTCATCGTGAGGTAGCGATAATCTTCCCCCGCTGGCTGTCAAGATCCGTCGCCTACCTATCGTCAGCTTGCGGGGTTTCCCAAAACCAATCATGAACCAGCGGGGCACTGCCCCAGCCGGGACAAGCTCTAAGCCACCGGCCGGGAGACCGCCCGGTCTCGCGGCATGTGTGGTAGTGTAGTGCATGTTAGTGTGTGTGTGTGTGTGTGTGTGTGTGTGTGTAAGAGGAGAGGATAGGACAAGGAAGAGGAAGGAAAGATCGCGCACGGTCCGTGGCCCGTTTGTTAGTGTACTGCTCCGGCATTCGTCTGGTGTTGATCGGAGAAACCATGAAAAACTATAGATGAGAGCAGCCGGCCGCTAGAATTCTCTTCTAGACAGCGACTGAATCCGACTTAGCTGACAAGCTAGTATCGAAAAACTTGCCACTGTAGGGACTTGAACCTAGGACCTCCCTGTCAGAAGTACTGCAGTGACATCAGTTGATGCACTGAGCCACCTCTCTCGGTGCTGCCCTCATGAAAACAGCGATTTAGAGGAAGGGCTGTCGGTAAGCGGTAACAAGCCAGACCAAGGCGGTAAAACAGCGGGCAGGCCGGGGGTAGGGCCAGCGGCGTTCGATTGAATCCCCACCCCCGTCCTGGCTTCCCGTCCGCCCTCCCGGGCCTTCTAATCTCCGAAGAGCGGCTTCGGCGCGCGTTTTGGACTCTCCGGCGAGTTCGATTGTTCTCGATTGAGTATCACACGCTTAATCCGGCGGGATCCGCTTTGGAGCGGATAATCGGGCGAAGGCACGAACGACCGGAGCCGAAAGCACGGAGGCAATTAAAGGGAACGCAACCGGAGAATGTACTCCGATTTTGCTACTTTTCTCCCTCGCGCTCCCTTCATTACCTCCGGCCGCCGCCGCGTGGAGCGCTGTTGCTCCGCCGCCGACGCTGCCTGGCGGCGAAACGTTCTTCCGTTTTATTTCGCTCCGGTTTAATTGTGGAGGTTCCGACTAGCGCCCTGGGGGACGTCCGGGGACTTTGCAAACGGTGCACACGTGGTAAGATTGTGCTTTGGGAGAATTGATATATTATAAATAGGGGGCGGATTTGGACGACCTAGAACATTGCCAATAGTGAGCAATAAAATGCTCTTAAAATGCTTTAAAATGCCCTAAAACCAAAGAAAAATGACGGAAAAAAATCTTATCAAAACCAGTTCGACTGAACAACTCAAGCTGTTGGATACGTTACTGATGTACAGTGAGGCTTCTTCCATTCGTTCGAGTGAACTCAACTTGCAAACGTTTGGTTTGGACTGTTCTTTGCCAGGAAATCTTTGTGTTTAGTTATCCTGAAATCGGCGGAACCCGCAATCGCGTAGATTTACGACACAAGAATTACATATTCACAACGGCGGCCAAAACAATTTATGAGCGAACAAATAGAACAGGCTACTGAATAATTTTGTGAAGAACATTTTCATCTCGTGCATATTATTTAAAGCAAATACCATTAAAAATGACATTAAAATCAATGAAATCAGCAAAAAAGAAAAAAACATTACAAATGACAAAACGAGGTAAGAAATGAGTTATTAGTCGAAATTGACCAATAATGTAAGATAAGGACATATCAAAATGGGTCATTTCCTTTTGTCAAAACATACGTTTCTATACCAAACGGTATAATCCTAAAGTGAAAAAATGACATTTCATTAAAATCCGCCTCTTAATTATAGGTGCACCCGAAAAATAATGAGACTGAATATAATGAGACAGACTATGGTAACTGCCATGGTGCTAGAGTGCTTCCGAGATTTTTTCTCAAAAATGTTTCTATATTTTTTTCTCTTTGCAAAACACGCTTATAAAAATGGCGCAAGTCAGTTTTTCATTGAACTTTCTGACGTTTCGAAAATTGTTGAATTTTAAATTTTTTGATGCCTTCCAACAACTACAATATCCTTTTTTTGCTTAATCGTCTCGTATAATATTTCAGTAGTATACATATCCTTTGCGGCTCTCACACGCCACCAATTATAAATGAGGTCACTAAAAAACAGTTCTCGGAGACGTGACGCGTTGCACTTTGACATTAAAAAATACGAAGGATTTGTTTTAAAAAACGTATCTAAATATTCATGTCCAATGCAACCCTAAAGAATCCGTCAGTTATAACTTTAACCTGAACTAAGCGTTCTATGATCTTAAAAACTACAATTTTGAGCCCAAGGGAATGCATTTTGAGTCAAAGAAATGTTCCGCAATCCGTAATCTACAGGATGAATATTCTTGGACATTCTATTACATTTTTACCGATTTGGAGGTTATCGATACTACCAATACCATCTATACATGGAGGAATACAGAATATATTCCTTCATGACCTATATTTCAGCCTTTGGTGGTCGTGGTCGTGGTCGTCTTTGTGACGTCGCGCTTTGAAGGCTTAGATTCCTCCATCTTATTTATATTTATGCTTTCTATGTACTCCGGGGTTTGCGCAGACTGGCGAGCTTTATTTGGATAATTATTAATTCAAGATTTGCTCTCGAGGCAACAACAAGAAGTACTATTAATAGTTGCTTGATACCGATGATGATTGTTTCTTATACGTGTAGTGCAACCATTAGTTTAACATTTTTCCGTGGTCTACAAGTGTTGTGTACCTAATATTGGAGGAAGCTACGATGGACACAAACCACATGTTCCCGTGTTTCAGTTTCAGTATACCCTTAGGAAAAATTAGGGTGGGATTTAACATGCGAAAGTTCTCGCCAGTTAGAATTGTTGATGAAAATTGGGTCTCTCAATAAGGTCATGTACATTTTCACCAGAATTTTAATAGTTTCTGGGTAACTTCACATGAAATGAAGAGTATTTTAAAAACACGATTTTCTCAAAAACCGCTACAATTTTTTTCTTTGAATATTTTCCTCGGAAAGAGCGAAGGACGCTTAAAAATGTCGCAGTTCTTATTTTCGTTGAACTATCTGAATTTTCCGAAAATTGCAAACGTTACAAATAATGAAAAAAAAGTAAGTGCTATTGCACCACTAATTTGTGCTTTGAATTGTAACGCTAGACGTCAATTTGAGTTTCGATCACCAGACTACGCTTAACGCCATGGTGATAGATTGAATGTCCGAGATTGAATTTGATGTTCTTGGCGGCAGTAATGTCAAATGTGACGTTGTTGTTGTCGTTCTTGTTTTTGTTGTTGTTGTTGTTGATGATGGTGATATAGTTCATCTTCTCCGCCCTCAAGAACGGGTTGAGTTAAACGTAGAATTATTCATTTTCGTCAGGACATATCTTTACCAAACCTGATAAATTCATAAATTCCATGTAAGATATTTTAATTTCATTTCACAGATGCAAAACATACACCATTGAAGATAGAAGCATGAATAATTGGCTGGTCGGCGTATTTGTAGACAATTTGAGAAAAAAAACGTCCAAAATTACTCTGAGTCTAAGGTATTGCGTCAAGATGAACACGTCTGAATGCATCGGAGTTCAATGAGAAGTCTGTCTCATTAGCCAAAATAATCCACCAAGAATTGGTGCCGAAGTATCAGTTAATATCTGAAGTAAAAGAGCCAACAATGTTTATGACCTAGAGTGTTTTGAAAAATCAGTATTGCTGATTGCACAGAACAATTCTCAATGACAATATTGCCGCTGGTAAGCGATCTTATTAGGTTTTGTTCATAAAAATAATAATTAAATATTGATATCTCTATTAAAATTATTTTAAAATATTTATGTTTAGCGCTTAGAAAAAAGATAAGGTATGCTAGTCTGGTCGAGTCGATCTGGTGAAAAGCGAGATAACCTAATATTCACACCTCAAGACATTCCAAAGCCTGTGCATCAAAGCCTCGAGTATTAAACCTCCGTATCGCGCTGAAGAAGTTACATTATTAACTCCTAGAACTCCTAGAATTGTTGGAATTTTATTTTGTGGGAATTGTAGGTTGTCATATTTTTAACCTACGATTTTTCTATAAATATTCATTTGTACATTTTACAAAATGAGAAATTAATAATAATATTGATTTTATTTCAAATTTCTACCTACTTATTCCTCAACTTCTTACAGACTATCGCAACTCACCACTGGTAATCCCTTGTGATACACGATTCTGCATTCCTTACTTATTCAGTACGTGTATTGCGATGTAAATATTGTTTAAACGCTTTAAACTTAATAAAAGTTTTTATCTGTTTGGAGAATTAGGAATTCGTTAAGTCCCAATATGTTTTTCTTTATGTTAAATTTAAGTACAAAATAGTTAATTTTGAGCTATTTAATACCGTCTAGAAGGGCTATCTATAGGATTAAAATTTTCCATAATTACATAATTCCATTAAATAACAATTTTCCATGCATTAGGTGATCCCTAATTTACCTAATTTCACGTGTACCCATTCACATACTTTGCAAATATTACATTTTCATGCCCGTGAAATATTCTCGTAAAATTCATCTTTGATTTACTTCAAGCAATTCAATTTACCCTAGACTCATTTTATATACCCCTTCGCATTACTCACTCTGGATACAAAAAGAAATAACAAAAAGTTACCCAAATATTTAAATCAATTTAAAATTTGATTTCCCTAAGTACTACTTCATTATCTTGAACAACATTCCGGTTTCGGCTCAACTCCGCAGTGGCCAGTTCAAGCAGCCCCTTTAATTAATGCCTGCAGTATTTTTCGAAGCGCCGGAGAGTCCACAGCGAGCAGAGGGGAGAGAGTTCACTTGAGTGTGTAATATCTGCAGGTGGCGCAACTCCCTTCTCGACTCAGTCAAAAATTCAATTAATGCACTCCCTTCGCAATACTCACGGTGAAAACAAAATACACTCTGGTTCTGGTTTTTATGAGTTGGCTGGCGTTGCTGGTATTGTTTTTTATTGGACGGTGAAGTTACGAATGAATACGTGCGGAAGAAATGAGATTGTATTAGAGAATTCTGGTGGAAATATTTCAGAATTTCCGAAAGTTTATATTGAATGGATGTTGATTTTCGAAGGCTTTAAAAAGAATGCTTTTTTATGTGGAAGAATATTTCTGTTGTTTTAGTGTAGTACGAGGTTCGGAAAATTTGCGTTAAGAAAGAAAAGGAAAGAAGGATGTTTTCATTGACCATTTTTAAATTCAATCTTCTTCTTAGTTCACATGGATCGATTTTTGAGAACAATAACTCCTCACAGCTCTGTAATTCAGCATGATAATACGTTCAGAAAAAATTAACCGCATTCAAATACCTCAAATATTAAGATATTCAACCCACATTCCTTTATAAAATATATACTAATTTAAACATGAATCCTTTAAAACAGAATAACTTATAATTCAATGTAAAATGTTATTTCAGGACTGAAAAATAAAATTAAATGACGATTTAAATATTTCATTTCATTCAGGGAAAGTGAGGAATCTTTTATTCACGGAAAATAAAAGGATAAAACATATGTGACACCATCATAAAAATATAGATACTGTTCGAGTATTTGACTTTAAATGAAATTACATCAAAGACGAAAGTTACGAAGATATCGTAAATGGCTTATCAAAATAAATGTGAAGTATTAAAATATGGAGTGAGGTAATGATTTAGTTGGTAGTTGATTAATTTTAATATAAGTTATTTAATCAGACTGATTAAATAAAAGACACAGTTATATTCTTTGTATATTTTTCAAGAAAAATTCATCCTTTTAAAACGTTCAATATATTTTAATATTAATATATTTTGAACGTTAGTATACAAAAAATATTTGTGACAATTTCAACTTTGATTTCAATTGGAATTAAATACGAAATGATTTTCGATGAGTTGTGTTGTATTGCATTCATGAATCATTTACCACATTGGTAAACGGATACTACATTAAAATACTTGTATTACATGCAAATTTTTAAATTGATAAAGAATGATAATTAATAATAATGAGCAATTAAATATTAATCAGATGATTTTTACACCAATGGAAATTTTAAACATGTAAAAATGTGTTGTGAATGAACACATTAATGAATTCTAGGAAGTTACAAACATTTTAGTTAATGTGATATGAGTTGACTACGCAGTCGAAATAGAAATGTTTATAATGAATTTTCAAATAACATCTTCCCATTATGTATATGAGAAAAGTGAACTTCATATGAATAAACATATATTTTCTCCAAATGTAAACTTTTCATAACATTATTAGAAAACATTAGTTGTGTTATGTCGACCGTTATCTATTTGACCTTGGAGACACTTTAAAACAAGTTTATTACTAATCTGTAGTTAATTCTGCGATTAACGAATTTATTGTAAAGATTGCACCATTGGAAAATAATTTTCGGATCCCATCTTCAATTACTCACATCATTTTCATTTCATGTTACCAAAACTCTCTCCATACTCACCATCATGTTCAATTACTCACATTCATTGTTCATTTCATGTTACCAAAACTCTCTCCATACTCACCATCATTTTCAATTACTCACATTCATTGTTCATTTCATGTTACCAAAACTCTCACCATACATCACCAACTGTTACCAAAACTTTCTCTATATGAACACACCAAACTACTAATTTGAACATCTAGTATTTAGTCCCTGTTGGTGCTTCTAGACCCTTCTTTGCCGGTTTCTCAAGGTGCAACCACCGTAGTACTTTTCCGGCTCTCGGAGGAACCGAGAAGGTGGCACAGAAACCGAGAGAGCCGCACAGGAACCGAGACGGCCGCACAGGAACCGAGACGGCCGCACAGGAACCGGGAGGGTCGCAGAGGGACAGAGGAGACTGAAAAGAAACGGTTAGGATCGGAGAGAGATGAAAAGGGGAAAAGGGATAGAAAAAGGGAAATAGGGAATTAAGTGGAAGGGGAAGGGGGAGAGGGCGGGGAAGAAAGGCCGAGGAGAGAGAGGAGGTAGAATGAAGCTGGTTAGAATTAAGTCAGACGATGCTTTTTAATATGGAGTCTGATGGAATGTGCAGAGACGTAACGGGTAAAGATGTAGAAGAAGGGGGAGGATTATGATAGAGAGAATAGGGAGAAGAGGAGCAAGGTCGGGGGGGGGGAAAGAGAAGAGGTAAAGGGGGCAGTTTGTGGAGGACGTGGAGAAGGGACAGAACGGGACAAGACAGGACGGGACAAGACAGGGCGGGACGAGACAGGACGGGACAAGACAGGACGGGACACGATAGGACGGAATATGACAGGACGGGACACGACAGGACGCGACACGACAGGATGGGACAAGACAGGATGGGACAAGACAGGACGGGACACGACAGACGGGGAGACAGCGGGACACGACAGGACGGGACAGACAGGACGGGACAAGACAGGACGGGACAAACAGGACGGGACAAGACAGGACGGGACAAGACAGGACGGGACAAGACAGGACGGGACAAGACAGGACGGGACAAGACACAGGAGGGACAAGACAGGCGGACAAGACAGGACGGACAAGACAGGACCGGACAAGACAGGACGGGACAAGACAGGACGGGACAAGACAGGACGGGACAAGACAGGACGGGACAAACAGGACGGGACAAGACAGGACGGGAGGGACAAGACAGGACGGAAAGAGGACGAAACAGGACGGGTCAAGTCGAGGCAGGACGGGACACAAGACAGCACAGGAAGGGGCGAAGCGGCGCGGGGCAAGGTAGGTTTGGAAAGGGTAGCGGGGAACTGGTGGCGGCGTCCGGCGGCTACCTGCGGCGGAGGATTGGCGCGTAATTTCCCGAGCAGTTAACTGGCGGCAGCGCGCGGCGCGCTCCCCGGCCTCGTCAGAAATTCAATTAAACGCGGCGCGGCCCTCCAGGGGGCCGTGCGTCCCCGCCACCTCCCACCCCAACCCCTCCCTCCCCGCCGGCGCCCCGCCGCCGGGGAATACCCGCGTCGCTCGTTCGTCTGCGCACCGCTGCCGCCGCCCACTGCCCATCTGCGATCACCACGCGGCCGATGGGCGATCACGTCGCCTTGCATCGACTGGCGATCACCCGCCCCCGACGGCCCGGCCTGAAGCGGCGGGGAGGGCGAAACACGAGCCCCTCCCACCCGCCGCCCAAGAAGCACTCAGGACCACATGGCGCGCGCGGACCCAGGGCTAGAGGGAATTTCAAATGTGGTCGAAAAGCAATTCGATTATACTCTAATTGTACCGTTCAAGTTCAAATTTAGGGACGTTATTTTTTTGTATTATTCCATTGAAAGTCATTGTTTTTAATACGGACCGTAGCCATTATAAACTGTTTTAGTGACTGAATTCTTGTTCACCGTATGTTACTGACCAGTTCTCTGTTTTAGTGATGAGTTGTAACTATCTGCGAAGAACAAGAGGGCATTGTCCACTGATTAATTTTTTTTGTTATCTGTCTATTTGAAATTTGTTCATGTACAGATTGACAATTATACTTTTGGCAAACTGTATATTGCTCATTGAAATATGGGTCAAGGAACCATATGAGCCAAGGAGCCCAAGGATGAATGAGTCGTATTACAATGTAACTTAAATCTACATCTGGTGACAAATCTGTTTAGTGTCCCTGCATCGAATGTGTTATCTAAAATGTTCACTGCCGAATGATTTCGGTGTCTTTCTAGTCTTTGACGAAATTTGAGGTTTATTTTTATATATTTTCTGCTCCTGTAGGAATTTTGAAATCTTGATGGAGAACACTATTTCTAATTGGTTGCTGATCTCAGAAGTTTCCAACTTCGGAACGCTTACTAAGCTCAATGTTATATTGGTTAGGTCTACACAAGTTTCATTCTTGTTTACAAAATTATGTAAAGAAAAGTGAAATTGGTTGAAGTAAAGGCTATCCATACACTTCAGAATGGTACTGAGAATTAAAATTTCACAAAAATGCAAGCCAAGTTATTTGATAATACTGAAATGAAATCTTTCAGATCCAAGACAAACCATTTCAAGATCTCAAACGAAATGACAGTGTGCCTGACACATCACAGAAGAAAACATCTCTGTATAACCGAGAAAAATAGATTTATTCCTAAATTCTCCTCTCGCAAATACAGTTGAGATAATACTAACAATTTGTACTTCGTATTCATGCTTATAAAATGTATTTAAAAGTTTATTCCCACATTTCTTCCTCGATTACTTGCTTTTCGAATATAATATTATTTTTACCACTTTCATAAACATCAATTAATATATCTGTTCACTACTCTGCTATTTACAATATTTTACCTATTTTTATTTCAGCACCCATGGTTTTTACACTTTCTTAAAAAACTTTTCCCATTAATTCTATTTCCCTCATGTTAATCTTTTCTGCCATTTTCTTCTTTCCTGGATTTTGTTTCACCTCTATTTCCCTTCCACTATAATCCGGTAGGATATGCATCACTCTCTGTACAAATCTCTCCCTATTCTATCATGACCTCCCACTCCCAACTACACCCTTTCATCACATATTCCCATGTCTCTTGCTTCCCCTCACATATCCTACATTTTCTTTCCCCGCAGCCCGCCTTGCATTTCTTGCATCTAACTCACTGCCTAATATAGATATCGCTATTCTTATCCGACTATTTTTTTATTCCATTCAGGTATCTTGGTATATTCCAGACTTCTTTCATACATCCCATTATATTTAGAGTTACAAATTTTCTCCAACGCCTTTTTGCCCTTGCAACTCCATGTCGCTTTTCCTTAAGATTTTCTTCACATGCCAGCTTTCTTACCTATGTACACCTATTCCTTACGTCTATTTTATATGTACATTCTTTCTCCAAATAAGTATTATCCTTTATCTTCCTGACTACTTTCTAGCGCGGCCGGTTTTACTTCTTCTTAATACCCTTGATTTACATTGCTCACCTCCCCCATCTAAAACCTTATCTTTTCTCATTGTTCTAACCCCTGGCTTCCTTATAATTTTCCCAATACTTTCTTTCCATTACCAGATCTTTGCTCCCTACGCCAAAACGCTTCCTACCATAGTATCAAAACTGTGCATCTCTATGACCCAGTTAGTATTAAATAAAATCTCCTCTTGATTATGTCCCACACCTGTTTCATTGTATCTCATGATTTCTTACTTCTTTCATCTGTCCCTCTAGTCCCCCGTTATTCCTTATGACAATTCCCAAATACATTTATATTGTTTAACCTGTTCCATGTTGGAATCCTTTTATTACTAGATATCGGTTTAAATCTATCATCTTTTTGTATCATCATTGTATATCCGAAGTTCCTATATAACCTTTTCTGGTTTATGGTATATAAAAAAGATATGAAGCAGATATTTTCTCAACATACAACAATTTTGAGAGCAGCGATAGTTCAGGAGAGTGCAACACACCACTTCTATAAATGCTCATGTTATATAATAATGTTTCACTCGATTCTGTTATTATATAATTCATAATAAATTATGTAGTGTATAATATTAATATAAGATTAAATATTAGTATGTTGATAAAATATTAGCATTCGTATATTAAAAGTATCTAGCTAAGTTTTAAGTTGTATTTTGAAAGCTTTACGATTATTGTCTTTCAACAAAAAGCCACAAGTTGCTAGGTTCGCACGTCAGTACATGACCTAACATGCAAAAGAACACGAAACTCAACGCGAAAACCGAGTCGCCACACGCCACCACAGCGAGAAATTCTCCAAACAACAGTCGATTTGCAGAGAAAGCCAATCCTAATGCCTAGCGGGGCCATCCCTCTGGCGTTCGGACACCTCATAAATATCGAAGCAAAGCCATCGATACGCCCAGCTCACCTCCGCCCACGGGGAGGCGCATCGCCCCGGGCGGTGACTTATCGCGGCCCAACAGGTCCTCCCCGGCGCTCGGGGACTTCCCCGCCGCCCTCAGCATGCGGAGCACGGAGCGTCGATCCGCTCCCGCTCTCGCCCGCGACCGACGAACGCTTGCTGATGTATGGGCGGCAAAATTTGTCTCCCCGACTGTCGAGAACTCAATAAAAGTAACGGCACAAGGAACTTAACTCGCGGAGAACGACGGCGGCGGTGGTGGCGGCGGCGGCGGCGACGGCGGCGTCGCTGGGCGGAGGGAAAAGACCCCCGACCTAGAAAGAAAATACAAAAAGAAAAATTGGCCTTTGAATAAGTGGAAGTTAGCTCTCTGTTCGAGAAAATCCACTCGCAAAGGGCAGAGCGAAGAAGAGGAAGTATCGCTTTTAAATTAAATGGCAGCCCGCGTGGGCCGGCGCCATTACTCAGGCGTCTCCTGATAGGAATGCTCAACGTGGCTGCGCCGCCCCGCAAGCCCCGCCAGCAGCCCCTCTGCGGCGACAAAGGACGCGCGCCTGCCCGCCGCGGCGGAGGCGACGACTGCGCTGCGGGTGGCTGTGAGGAGGGGGCAAAGAACGGAGGAAGGACGGATGGCGGGGTAGGTTTAAGGCACGAGGTAAAAGAAATTAGGTGTGAGATGAGAGATGATGTATTCGAGTTAACGAGAGTATGTAGTGGAATTTTGACGAAAATATGAAATTTTCTTTTTTTGATTTTAGTATTTTGAAAGTGTGCTGAATATAGCTAATGTCACCATTTGGCCTATTTCAAATTTAAAAGCCTTCTTCTCGCGTATTTAAATTTGCCATAGCGTAAGTCAACACGCATCTTTTTTTAAAACTTACTCTTGAAATTCTGCGTTAAAACTTAGATTTCGAGGGAAAAAAGCTAATAAAGCAGTGGAAGATCTTAGCAAACAGGCAAGAAAGAAGAGGGGGACACAGATTACATCAAAGTCTATCATAGTGTTTGGTGGGTGTCACTATTTACTTTGAAGGCCATTTGTCGCACATTTATTTCCAGTGAAAAATAGTGCATTTATCCCCACAAATACTTAAGATGATATTTCTAAAAAAACTGTCGTACACAACTAAATGCGTTCTTGATGATAGACTCGTTATGAAAAATAATCTTTCAAAACCACGAATTAAAATAAATTAGAAACTTCTTTTTTTAGAAAACAATTTATTTGTGGCAAGAAAAAACATAACTGTAAAAATAACATATTTGTGGAAAAAAACAACAACATAAAAGCGTCAATGCCAGAAAAAAATTGTTTACCATATTGAAAAAACATCAGACAAAACTGCTGTAAAATATCAAAGATGTAATTTTCATTGTTCTTGAAAAAAGTTTCAAGATTTAACATTACCAGAATAGGCACTACATACTTCTCTTACGGTGCCGTGTAAGAGATGAAGTATGAAAGATGAGATGAGGTATGAGAGATGGGATGAGGTACGAGAGATAAGATGAGTTGTAACAGACGAGGGATGAGAGATGAAAATGAGAGATAAGGCAAAAGAAACGAGGCATCTGAAACAAGGTATGAGAACCGAGGCCTCAGAATGGAGGCATGAGAGCAGACATCAGAGGTAGGCAAGGCACAGAGGTCAGGCATCAGAGACCAGGTATCAGAGACCAGGCATCAGAGATCAGGCATCAGAGACCAGGCATCAGAGACCAGGCATCAGAGGCCAGGCATCAGAGGCCAGGCATCAGAGACGAGGTATCCCCATCACTGTTTCCATACAGTTGTAAATTTAATTATCAACTTGACTTCTTGTTGCAACATACATCCTGAAGAAACTTTTGAACATGCACGCAAAACGTGTGTTATTACCTGAAACAAAAATGATGAAACTCAGATATGTTTTAAGTAATCTGAAATTGCGCACAACGCATTACCATGCTGAATCAAGACTAAACTCCATCTCTCTTTTGCTTCTTACAGTGCTGCGGCTCATAATATTACATCCATCCAATTCCAAAATCGTCAAATTTAGACGGGCTAGTACCAGCACTGGACACAATTTGTCTCGCAGTAGCCCGCGAGCCAGGTGACCGTTTCAACGACGAACAGCAGAGGTGAGGCACACACTTGGGTAATTGAATCGACTACACGAAAGGAATAGCCGTTAATGGTGACGACCGCTAATGAAGACGAGTGTTAATAAAGTCGATCGTTAAATCCGACGAGCCTTAATGAAGATAAGCCTTAAGATAATCCTGGCCTATTTGATAGTGTACTACTCTGGTATTCGCCTGGTGTTGTTTGGAGAAACTACGAAAAACTACCGATTAGACAAGCCGACCGCTAGAATTCTCCTCCAGACAGCGGCTGAAGTCGACCTTGCTATCCAGGTAAGAAAGAGATGAGGATAGGACAAGGAATACAAAAGAAAGCGCTGGGTCCGTTTGTTAGGCACCAATATTTGCCTGGTGTTGTTTGGAGAAATCATTAAAAACTCCCGATTAGACAAGCCGATCGCTAGAATTCTCCAGACAGCCACTGGATTCGATCTAGATAGGTAGCTAGTTTCGAAAATCCTTCCACCGTCTCGACTTGAAACCAGGATCTCCCGGTCAGAGGCACTGCAGCGGCATCAGTTTATGCCCTGAGCCACCCTTGCCGCTGCAAGCCGGTGTCCCTACAGCTGTGAATTCTCCACTCAGCGACGCGACGTCCAGTTCGGTCGTCCAGGAGGGTGGGAGGATCCGTCGCTAGGGACACTTCGCGTTGGGTCAGCGGTGCAGCCACCACCGTCGACGAAAAAAACCGAATCCATCACGCGGTGACAGGCACGCCGGCAATTACGCACGCGGCAGCGACGCGACGCCGGCGGATGAAAGGTGCGCCATATTGTATGCACAATAGGTCGGGCATAATCCTCTTAGGGCCGAGGACGCGGCGGGAAAATAAAACACGCGCGGTCGGCGCCGGAAACACGCTCTGCCACCCCCGCCATCTCCACACCACTCTCACCTGTTCGCTACGGAATGGATGAGCCGATATGGGTGGTGTCAACGAAGTGGAGCATAAATTGTACTCGAAGCGTAGGTGAAAATATTTGTTTTAAAAAATGTTAGTGAATAAATTCAGTTCTATTTTAAAAGCGCTATAATCCTGTATTACATGTCTTCAAATATGGAAATTATTATTTTTAATTCAATAATCACAAGCATTGGTGCACCAAAATTTTTCCCAAGTGTGTGCTTATGTGTGTGTTTTGGAGGAAGCTGTGCAGTGTCTGACATGCGGTTTTCTCATATAGAATTTTGCCTTTCAAGTAGATTTACCAATAATTTTGTTTGTAAATTTATTATTTTTAAATTATTATTCGGATACTGGAACGGTTCTTTGGTCAGAGAAAATTATTCTGTTTTTAGTTAACAAATCATTTATTTTTCTCTCTTAAGAATTTAGTAACACGAATATACGTAATGAACGCATTGTAAAGACCTGAGGAGGAAACTATAGAGATTCCGAAATGTTGGTTGACTGATATCAAAGACATTTTAATTGACCATTGAATGATTAATAATTTAATAATAATATTATTATTCGAAGAAATTAAGGGAATAATTTATTTCAAAGAAATTATTAGAAATAGGATCGTATTTGAAATAGAACTAATAGTTTCCCTTCTTTGTGACACTTTCTACTGACGGCACCGTTTCCAGAAATACCGTCTCATCGATTTATACTTTACCTATGTATCAACCGTTTGTAGTTCCCTTTATTTCAGAGCTCTGCCTTCAATGCTTTCTTTGTTGTCTACAATTTTTGAATATGTATTTTCACTCCTTTATCATTATTTGCGGTTGACGTAGAATTTTTCATGTTGATCTCAATTTTTTTTATTAAAGAAAATATTCTAGTTATGCTCTCTCCATTTGCAAGTCTATCAAATCATTGTCTTTTTCTTGTTTACTTTTCTACCTTCAGCCATTTATGGTTCAATTTTTTCTCATCAAACGTCAGTTTTCATCTACAAATTTTTTCCTATTAGTCATTCTTAACGATTCACGTCACTATTACATCATGACTGATTTCTCATTCTCATTACACTTCCTTCAGCGCAGCTCTATTCCTCTCTAATTCTCGCCTCCACCAAATTGAGACTTAGCGACAATAATAAGTATACTCAACGTCATTATCAGCTCTGTCATCATCACCGACACCGTCACCGCTATTAACACCGTCCTCTCACCATTCCCATCACCGACGCGAGGCGCCGCGTCCCCGCCTCCGCCGGTAGGGGCGCCAGCGTCGCGCCCTCCCGGGATAAAAATTGGAAAAACCGTTCGGCGAGCGGAGCAGTGCATTATTCATCAAACGTCAGAGGCGCTCAGCAATCAATCCATCAGAAAAAAATGTTGGAAAGCAACGTGCGTCACCTGGACGGCTGTTCCGAGGCGGGTGACAGGTAAGAGCGGGGTCATCTCCGGCGGCGACGAGGGGGGGGCGCGTGGGGGGGGGGTGCGGGGCTCGAGGGGGGGAAGGAGGGGGGGAAGAGGAGGGATGGAGGCAGGAACCGGGGAAGTGGGGGGGGAAGGGCGGGGAGGGGTGAGAAGAGCGGTGATTGGCGGATAGAATTGACGAGGGACGGAGAGTGGAGGAAAGTCCGCGGAAGGGAAGGCAGGGAGAGAAAAGTGGGGAAAGGAGGTGTGGGGATGGAGGTTGTGGAAAGGCAGGGAGTAGAGCGGAAAGGGGCAGAAAAGTCCAGGAAGGGGAGGAAGAATTGGTTGGGGAGAGGTTGGGAGGAGGAAGGAGAGGAGGACTACACGTTGGTGGTTGGGGGGGGGGGGGAATTGGCGTCTGTGCTCGGGTGAAGCTGTTGATGTGGTGGGTAGAGAAGTGGCGGGGAGGACTAGGTGGCGGTGCTGGGGTGGGGGGATGTGAGGGGCGAGGAGAGGGAAGTGGCGTGGGAAGGACGGTGATGGGGTGGGGAGAAATAGACACCAGGGGGAAAAGGGGCGGGGCGGGGGGGGGCTTGTGCCGGGTGAAGCGGTGGATCTGGCGAGGAGGGAACGGGGGGTTGATTGATTGATTTTTTCGTATTTGCGGGCGCGTCAACTGCTTCGGTCATTAGTCCCGTTAGTGTAGTGCATGCTTTTTCTCGGGAGATGGCGGTGATCTTCCCCCGCAGGATGGCGACATTCGGCGCCGACCTACCGTCGGCTAGTGGGGTTTCCCCCTAACCAGGGTTCTCCCACCAGCGGGGCACCGCCCCAGCCGGGACAAGCTCTAAGTTCCTGACCGGTCTCCCGGAATATGTGGTAGTGTAGTGCATGTTAGTATAAATGTGTGTGTAAGGGGAGAGGATTGGAAAAGGAATAGGAAGGACAGATCGCGCGCGGTCCGTGGCCCGTTTGGTAGGGTACTGCTCCGGCATTCGCCTGGCGTTGATCGGAGAAACCACGGAAAACTACCGATCAGAGCAGCCAGCCGATCAGAGCACCTAGCTGAAAAGCTAGTGTCGAAAATCCTGCCGCCGTCCGGACTCGAACCTAGGACCCGGTCAGAAGCGCTGCAGTGACATCAGTTGATGCACTGAGCTACCGCTACCGATGAGAAGGGGCGGGGAGGACTAGGTGGCGGTGCTGGGGTGAGGCGGGGGTTGGGGCTGGAATGTTGCCGGGTGTGTCATCCGTGACGGATTGGCCCGCGCGGAGGGAGTTGAGGTGAAATTATGCGCGCGGCGCAGACTATATGGCGCTGTGCTCCTGAAGTAATTTGGTGGCGGTGCGGCGGTGGTAATCGAAGGAAAACGTGTATTTTTTTTTATCGGCGTTACGTAATGATGGGTTGATGTTTCTGACAGAATTACTCGACGCTGTCGGCGTCAGAGGCTTAGTATGTGCATTTTAGGGGCAGTCAACGTTTGTTTATTTTTACTTGATGTGTTGATTATATATGACCGTCGGATGTATTGGGTATTACTTTTTTTAGGTTCCGTTACGTTTCATTAAACTCACTCATTGCAATAGTCCCACTTAGAAAGAATTTTTAAAACAAAACTACACTTGCTGTAGTGCCGGAAACTGCAATTGATCATAGTTTGTCGGAGTGTAAGTTGTTATTGAATTTCGTGAATTAAACTGAGTGTGGTAAATTGTTATTGAATTTAGTCAGGGTGTAAGTTATTGTTGAATATATCGTTTTCACTAAAGCGATAATACTATTTCTTCTCAAGCCAGTGTGTATTTAATTACTATTTGCTTCCAAAGTGCTTCCCAAGATTTTGTTAATATCAATAATTAGTATAAGTTAATATTATTACTCCGTATTTTTGTAATACCTAAACACCTCAGAATATCTGATTAGGCAATACATCGTGTGTGAAGAACACATAAAAATTGTTTTTAGTCAAATCTTTTTTATTTTGCATTGTTAAGTTCCTTTTTATATTCCGTTCCCACTCGCCTAAAATGTCGGGTAACAGGAGTATTTACAATTTGTGCTATCGCACTGTTTCTCTAAAGGGTTTGCTCATCCATCGTTTTAGCCCCCTGACTGTGGATTCTGCTTCAGGTGATAGTGGCTGCTTCCAACATGGATCACTTACGGCACTGTCGTTAGCTTTTTCATTCCCACAGGATGGGCATTTCATTGCATTATTGCTTCATCATTTACTAATGAATATATAAAAACGTACATAGCGTTTATTAATGAATTTATGATTTTTCCTTCCCTTAACCTTGTCCTATTTTCACCCTTTACTTATACACACACTTATATGTACTACACTTGCACATATGCCAGGAGCTTAGATCTTATTCCGGCTAATGCTGTGCTCACATAGTACGTTTCCTTGCTTGTTAGTGATTTCGGTCACGTCAACTGCTAATGTCTTTGGTACCGTAAGGGTATTGAAATTTTTTCCTCGGGAGGTGGCGGTGATATTTCACCGCTGAAGGGCGAGATCCGGTGCAGACCAAACGTCGGGTAGCGGGGTTTCCCTGAACCAGGTATCTCCCACCAGCGGGCGCTCCTTCAGCCGGAACAAACTCTAAGCTCCCGACCGACAGTCTCCCGGCATGTGTCGTAATGTAGTGCACGTTAGTGTAAGTGTGTGAAAGGGGTGAAAAAATAATATTTATTCTTAAATTCTATTTACATAGATAACGTATGGCCTAGCTTACAAAGTAGATACTTACAGACTAATTTAAATCTACTTTGTCTTACATCCTGACATAATTTAACAACGAACATTATTTACATTCTTTGCAGTAAGCAGTACATACACATTAACACATAAACATACGCTTATAAACATAATTTAAATCGCGTCTGCACGAGTCATCCGCAGACCATATTCTCTTATCGATCACAGGGTATTGTCTTTATGTTTAGGCTCGACTGTACTCGACTGGGATGAGGTCATCTTGGGCAGTGTGGCGAAAATAGCAGGCAGCGCTCCCTGCTATAGCCTCGGCGACAATGCGCTCACGTAGCACGCGCATCTTTTCGCCAGTGGTAAATTTACGGAGCAGCGCTGCACTTGACTCACACCACTCGCCCAGAGCTCCTACCACGATGGGAAGGAAGCTGACGTCCCGAAAGTTCCTGGCTGCTAAGAAAGGGCGAATATGTTCGTATTTCGCCGCCTTCTCATCATAGCGTTCACCGAGGCGCCCCGGGTATGCTACGCAGACCGAGGCGTCGACGACGATCGCTTAATGGTCCTTAACCAGCACCAGGTCCGGACGGTTCCTCCCTCCGATGGCTTGGTCTTCGAGAAGCACCGCCCACCCACTCGCGACTGCGGCTCTTTAACGTGTTCCAGTATTCTATTGTGGCGCAGCCGCCAGATCGCGGAGTGGGAGCGGCACTCCGAGATGACGTGGGCGATCGTTTCGGAGGCGGGGGAGTTCATGTTATCAGCATGCTTGCAGCCGCGGCGGCAGGAGCGCTGATACCTGGGCCGCTGGGGTTGGTGATTAAGCAGCCGGGAAGAATTGAGGCGTGCCGAATGGATGAATTTGTGAATCGACGGCCTCATATTCACTCCCGACCGCAAGAAGAATGTTGATTCTTTACCAACTCAAGCAAGGAAGAGGAAGAAAAGATCACGCGCGGTCCGTGGTCCGTTTAATAGGGTACTTCTTGAGAATGCGAGGTTAGGGTACTGCTCAGGCCCCCGTTGGATGACGAGATCCGGCGCCGACCTATCGTCGGCTAGTGGGGATTCCCCCTAACCAGGTAAAAAAAAGAGAGTAAAAATGTAGCTGTAGTAAATTCTAACTATTCGTATTATCTATACATGCAAGTATTTTTTTAATAGAGCGATTACAATTTTGAAATTTCAATATTATCAGTTTATATCCCACATGGAGGTAACATGCAAGGCCTTTGTGTGTAGGAGGGTGTTGAATGGGAGTATAATATTATCAACAATTACGATTATTTGGTAAGTTCAATGCCCGATACTGTAAGAAATTATTTGAATCAAGCTATGCATGATATTTAGACATTTTCAACGCATGAAAACATTTTTAAAACAGTTTACAGCATCGGCAACGCCAAGTTAAGCTAGTAGAAAAGTATGCGTCTTACATGCAAGTGTAGACACATGCACACTGTAGTTCCTACTGGCTTAGCGTGGCGATTATGGAGGCAATTTGCATGTTAAAAAGTTTTATTTGCATGATCGTAATAAATATAAAATATAAACATATTACAGTTGCCTGGCTCGTCAATTTTCGGTTATACAAAGTTAGATGAAAACGTGTTTAAAATATGTTTAATTTTTTTCTTCATTACAAAATTAAGTTTGATTAGCAGTTGTACGAATTAGATCGTAACGATTCACGTCCCAGCCGAAAAGAGAGTACAGTAAGTCACATCGTTACACCAACATACACGTAATTAAATTTTATTCTGACATTGTTTATACCTATTTTACTAAACTTACCTTGGTTACGATGCCGCATGCTACTTCCTTTAGGTATCGAAGAATTAACAGTACTTAATTATTATTATAAAATCTTATTTATTGTATTTACTGACATTGTATTATTTTATGTCTTTTTAACATGTATCATTCCCTTGACACATCAAACAACTCTCACTTACTAGTTTGCCTCCCCTAAGGATATATTTTACACAATTCTACGGCACTATGAGTCTCCCACAGTAGTACTCCATTATCCAAAACTATCGAACACAGTTTTTTAAAAGAATTCTTCTAGATTATCCTAGAAGGAACTGACTAAGTATTGTTCCACTGTCTCTTCTTGAATGGGAGCAAATGACCATTGACGTAGATGCCGTAAATTACCCACGAATTGTATTAGTTGCCTAAACACGCAAAGATATTCATTTTAAAAAGCTTACAATAATCTGGGTAGATTCACAAAAAAAAAAATTAGTTCCATCACTAAGTGACCCATGAAATGACACATTATTCGCCTCCATAGGTAGATCGGAAGTGGTGTAACCGTGTGTGACGCACGGACCGACGGATTGAGGTTACTCGATTATTTACAACGATTTATAATTTATGTTATAAGAATAAGAAATATTGTTAACACAATAAAGTTTATGTTTATAATAATATTACAATATAAAGTTTAGAATTGCTTGAAAATCATTCACATTACATAAAGATTATTATATAAAGCATCACTTAAAGATTATTATATATTATATCTTTATAATTTATGTTATAAGAATAAGAGACATTGTTAACAAAATAAAGTGATTTTATGTTTATAAAAATATTACAATACAAAGTTTAGAATTGCTTGAAAATCATTAGCATTCCTAACAACATGCATGCTTATGTTGTATTTTTATTAATTCCGTGCTAATCGAATATGTATGTTTCTAAGTTATTGCAATGCTGGCGAACATGTTCTCTGTCACGACGTCGTCATACACACCAAAGGTAACAACTGAACAATCCCAATCATCCCTATCTTCACCCGACCCGACCACTCTCTTTCCATCCCTCACCCTACGCATCCATTAATTGATCGATTTTTTCGTGTTTCCAGACATGTCAACTGCTTTGGCCAATAGTCCCGCACCTGTATTGCATGTTTTGTTGTCGGGAGGTGGTAGTGATCTTCCCCCGCTGGATGGCGAGATCCGGCGCCGACCTACCGTCGGCTAGTGGGGTTTCCCCCAAACCAGGACTCTCCCACCAGCGAGGCACCCCCAGCCGGGACGAGCTCTAAACTCCCGACCGGTCTCTCGGAATATGTTGCAGTGTAGTGCATGTTAGTGTAAGTATGCTCGTGTGTGAGGGATGAGGATAGGACAAGGAACAGGAAGAAAAGATCTCGCGTTACCCGTGGCCCATTTGTTAGGGTACTGCTCCGGCATTCGCCTGGTGTTGATCGGAGAAACCACGATAAACTACCGATCAGAGCAGCCGGTTGCTAGAATTCTCCTCCTGACGAGCGACTGAATTCGACCTAGCTGAAAAGCTACTGTCGAAAATCCTGCCGCCTTCAGGACTCGAACTTAGAACCTCCCGACATCAGTTGATGCACTGAGCTTCCGCACCTGGTCCTACGCATCGACATCCCCGCAACTGCCACCCCGTCCCGCCGTCGCCCCGTTCGGTCTCTGGCTTCGGAGCGGGGCGGAGCGGAGCGGGGAATATCGACCGACGACGGCGGCGGCGTCGGAGGCAGTGGCGGAGGGTGGCGGCGGCGGCTGGCATTTTAATCTGTCGGCGAGTTCGGTGCCGTGTAGGTTCCGATGAGATGGTTCTACAGGGAGGCCGAGCCACGGCCGCAGCGCTCTATTCCAATCTGCCAAGACCGCGGCAAGGAGCGGCGTGGGACAGGTGAAATATACACTCTTCCCGGGCCGCACTCACACAAAAACCCGCGCTTCAAATTGAATGTGCTGAATTCACTTTGCAGTAGATTTTTTCTCTCCGCTGGCGCCGCCCCGTCGTGGCGGCCCCACCCCCTGATCCCCTCCCGGTTCGCTTATGGCTGGCTTTCCCTCATCACTACATTATTCACGCCGCCTCATCTCGTTTCTGATAGCTCAGGGGTCCGCAAACCGTGCGACTGGCCGCGTCAGGCTTCTATTATTGGTTTCTTCTAAATGATGCGGCAGATGCTGAAGAACTATTCATACGATAAATATGCGTTTAGGGAATTATACAAAATGTTACTTAAGTGGTATTTCCTGATAAAAGCAAAAACTAGATATAAATGAACACGTTCCACTGTCTGTCTCCTTTCATTCAATTAGAATCTCCGATATATCTTCTTATTTCTCTATCTACACAACTTTACATGAATTTAAGCAAACATTTGCATAGTTATACATATCTTTTTGATTGTAGAGATTAGCCATTTAGCGGCTTCATGGGGATGGGGAATGGGCACAGAGGAATCGCATACGATCTGATGTGAATTGCTTTCGATAATAATCAGACACCTTCATGGGATGATTGGAGGAAACCATGAAAATTCTAATAACAAAAGGGATCCACATCTATTGATTGGCCTGCTTCAAACAAATAGTGGTGCATTATGATACTGAAAATCTGCCACTACCGCGACTGGAACCTACAAGTTTAGAGGATCTTTAGTTGCAATTTTTAAGTTCGAATTTTAAGTATAATTGCGAATTCTTGATTTGAAAATTTAGCGCGAGGGAGCAGAGCTAGGGATGCTGTGCTCTCTCTTTTTAACGAAGTAAAAATTGGAAACATCACACCTAAAAAATAGCATTTTTTGGATATATTGCAGCGAGTGAATGATACACGATATCGCACCAGAATGGATTATTTCATTGATTGATTGATTTTTTCGTGTTTCCGAGAGCGACAACTGCTATGGTCATTACTTCCGCAACAATAGGGCATGCTTTTATCCCGGGAGGTGTCGATCTTCCACTCCGCTGGATAATGAGCACCGGAGTCGACTTATATGTCAGCTTGCGGGGTTTTTCCCACTCAGGTATCTCCCACCAGCGGGCACCGTCCCAGCTGGGAATATTCTAAGCTCTCGATTGGTCTCGCGATATGTGTAGTAGTGTAGTGCATGTAATTACGTAGAAGTGAGACGTGAAAGATAAGGACGAGAAAGGAATGATCGCCTGCGGTCCGCTTGTTAGGGTATTACTCTGGCACGTGCCAGACGTTGATCGAAGTAACGACAGAAAACTACCGATCAGAGCAGCCGGACGCTAGAATTCTCCACACAGCGGCTGAATTTGATATAGCTATGTAACTAGTGTCGAAAATCCTGCCACCGTCAGGACTCGAACTCTAAGACGCCCCCCTCCCCCCGGTCAGAGGGACTGCAGTGACATTAGTTGATATTCTGAGTCCCCTCAGCAGGTACGTTCCAGGAATTTTTCGTTTTTTTTTTCAACTTGCAGAAAGTGAACAGATGAAAACGAACGTTTTTCGCCCGTCCTTTCACAGAGCGCCCATCGCCCCTCGGTGTACATCCCTGGGACGCTCTGCGCCCGCCGCGCCCTTCTGCGGAATGGCTTTCGGAACGGCAGGCGTATCTGCGGATTCCCCTTTCTCCCCACCACCCCTCTCCCCCTCCCCCATCGTCGCCATCCTCCTCCGCATCTCACACCCTCCCTGCCCTCTCCCTCCCATTCTCCTCCACCTCCGCCGCGCCGACACCATGATTGTCTGAGGTGAGGAAATCAAAATGGTGGCGACCCTGAGTGATTCTCGCCTCCGTGCCGTGCCCGAGCGCCCGGATAAAATTTTTATTATTCCCGGGGCCGTTCGGCTCTGGTGGGTGAGCGCCCCGTCTTGCTAATGAAAGCCGGATACATCCCTGCGGATTAGCATTTATATTATCCATCCGCGCCGGAATTTTGGTTGAGTTTGGGGCTATCTCAACTATGCGCAGCCCTCAAGATTGGCGCCTGCGAGCCGGGGGATCCTGGGGCTGGTATTCTGTTCGTGTTTACGTGCTTCGCGTTGCCGTAACCTGCGTCTTTTTTAGCGGGAGCTATTGCTTCTTTGGATGGAAAGATGTTTACGATTTTATTCTCTTGATTGCTTCATTGAGTCGAGGATGGTTACCTTTTTTCTTTGAGATCGTTTGAACGTATCTATCTGTGAAAGAAGATTGGTAGGTGGTAAAGTTTTTTTTGTGTGTATTGATCATCCCAGGTATTGCACTTACTGACGAGGAAGTAGTATTTGAATAAATTCGGATGATATAGCAGAATGGGTGACAAAATAAATAGTTTTGTGACAATTCTTATCGGAAATGTGAAAAATATTTGTATTGTGAAAAAACATAACAGTAAAAAATAATGTAATCAGTCAACTTTGGAAGATACTTCATTTAATCTGAAACGTAGGTGTAAAATCTGAGTCAAACAAACTTTTAGCAAATCAAACTTAAATATTTTAGATATTGGATGATGAGTTTTTTGTAATTACAGCAATGTAGACTGCAATGACTGCAATTTTATGCTCTTATAAGATATATATTTCTTGTGTATTTATTGCATTTTGGTCATTCAATAAAAAAATAGTAATACATTAGGGCGAGTTACGTGTTTCGAGCCTGTATTGAGCATTCTAAAGGGCTATCAGAATCTTTCGCTTTGAAGAAAGTAGTTCTCAGGTAAATGAATACAGAACTTCTTAAAGTAATTTGAATACAGAACTTCCTAAAGTCATTTGAAGTCCAGGAATACATTGTTTACTATTACAATATTACGTCACATCAACATACCTTTTACAAGAATTCCTGGAATTTCCCGTCTCCTCGATCTGACACTTGAACATCATTAACAGCCCAATCCAATTCAACGCAGTGGATTACGAAAGCAACGATCGAAAACATCACATCAATATCCATTACTAACGCGAGTATGTGACGGCGATTCCTAATTATACTCCAGCTCATAAATATATTATCATCACGCCGTGTGCGCAGACAACGCGGAATCAGTGCAAACCAATCTTCATCAGGGGCGCCGAGTTCGACGCCAGAACCCTGTGTCCCGTGCGTACAGCGTCAATAGATAATGATAGCAGTGGATTCCACTGTGCATGCAATCGCTCTACCCAGGTGCCTCGCCGCTCGTTTCCCATATTGTTTTCGGGTTCGCATTAATCTTGCGCGTCATCAATCAATCAATCAATCACGCTTGCTAATGACCACGCGATTGGAGTCAGCGCGCGGATAAACAAAAGAGCGCGAGCGGCGCGCGGCGCGCCGTGTTTTGTTAATTCCGACGCGAGCGCTCGCGGCCGCTTCATGAAGGGTGGGATCTATTTGTTATGTTGGCGAACCTGCCACGCAAATCTACAGCGTGTGCCTGTGATGCCCTGGCATCACTGTGAGCTGCTGATTTTATGGGAGTTGAGTTGAAATTGCGTCGGGGACATTTCGCAAAGTACCGCAATCAACATCTGCGTCGCTGGCTTTAAATTTTGAACGAAGTTGGAATCCAGGGCGGAAGTTTATATTTTCAAGGGAAGCTATAAATCTGAAGGGAGTATGTGATCTACGAGTTTATGTTGATCAATGTTTCCTTTGTAACTTCACGATACAACGAAATAAATTATAAATACAATTATTTATAATACGAAATGGAGATTTTGATAAAGTGAAACTTTTCCACATCTTTTTCTTGAAATAGCTAGAATTTTAACCACTCATTTTCAAAACTTTGAAGAAGAAGAAGAAGAAGAAGAAGGAGAAGAAGAAACTAATTATATATTAGGGTTTACTACAAAAACCTTTCATCAAGTGTAATATCAAAACGCAATATACTTTATTTTTAGTTCTTTTATCATTTCTCAGAGAGATGAAATTTTACTTTTCGTTCTGAATAAATGTCCGACATTATTTGTTAATGGCATTTGAGTATTCAATACAGTAACAGATGCGGGCAGTAAAGAAGGGTAGATACTGAACTCATACTGACATACTGACTACTCATATTGTTCTACTCCACCTCGTGTACTAGGAAAGAATGGCGAAGAATTATACATTGCGACAAATTACCCATCGTGTGCTTATAGCTTCTGCTCCAGACTATTTTTTCACATTACTTTCCTTCATTTGTATCATTATTTATTTCTATTTTTGATTTTAATCAGCTTTTTCTTCAAATCATCGAGGTTTCTCTCTAAAAAAGATCTTCATTCTCATATTGGTGAGCGTGACAAGAATTGAATTCTAGCACATCATGATGTATAAACTTTTCGTAATCGTGAGGTAAACTAAATATAAGAGTTTATATATTAAATATGCATTACGTTTTGTTCGGAGAATATATGTACATACACACACACACACACACTTTTGTTACAGCATAAATACATTTATTATTATTATTATTATTATTATTATTATTATTATTATTATTATTATTATTATCTCTATCATCATGGTCTAGTCTATGTGGTTTGTTCTGAAGTAATTTGTCTGTCTGGATGTCATCTTGAGTGTTTATAATCCATAGGCTGTTTAGATATCCTATTTTCTCTCCCGTCATCTGCACATCTATTCATAATCATATATCTTCGACTTAGAATAAAAAAATTGGGGTATTTTGAGATTGGTTGCGGTAAAAGCTACACTCGCACGCTTAGCCACAAGAAATGTTATTTCTAACTCTTATCAGGCGGAGCGTAACCCAATATTTTAAACATACGAATGTGAAATTGTGTGACGTGCTAATGAGTCTTCAGGGAATCTCTCGCTTCAGGTTGACCTTCCCCAGCCTGAGTTGTTACAGTAAGCTGCGAGGCATGAAAACTAATGAGGCGTTTTGACGCCGAGGGGTCGGCGGCCGGTTTATCGCGAGCGCAGAAAGAGGTCCAGGGTGAACGTTTTGCACCATTAAGGCTAAATGTACCGACACTAGTTCCATTTGTCGCCACCACGTGGCAGCACCAAAATAAGCAAAATTTACTAGACCGATAACGTCTGAACAAATTGTCCGATTTTCGATCTGTAAACGGCATTGGACTCCTTTTTAAAATAGAATTTACGCCACGATGCCGATTTTTCAAAACAAATTTCAAAAAAAATTGAAAACGTTTTCTCATAGTTCCGGGAAGAAAGTAAAAAATGTGGGCTTATAGCGCGATGACGACGTGCTTCCTGAATCCAACGCCGTGTCAATCATGCAAATCGGATGAACAAAAGCGGCGTAAAGTGAAATTTTGGAAAAAAATACGTGACCCCCCACCCTTCCCGCTTCACGCACTTGTGTCACCCGACCCATTTGGGGGCTCCCTCGACGCGGCCGAACGGCCAAACCCGGCGGCCTGCGGCACGGGAGGAGGCCGTGCTCTCAGGCAGGCAAGCCGGGCAGTCGGTTTATGGTTTCGTCCTTTTCAATCTCAATATATTTTTCTCCACTTATCAAACTAGTGATGCTGTAATACAACCAAACGGTCTCGTATCATCTGTAATAGTCGTATAAAACTATATATCTTGTTCACATATTTCCGTCTTCCTTCGAATACCAGCAAACAATTATTTGAGGCGGTACTCAAAATATCGATTCCGATTTGGAAACTGACTTCAAAAAGAAAATGGAATGAATTGTGTAGATATCACCAATATTC
This sequence comes from Teleogryllus oceanicus, assembly GCA_964035755.1. NCBI lineage: Eukaryota > Metazoa > Arthropoda > Insecta > Orthoptera > Gryllidae > Teleogryllus > Teleogryllus oceanicus. The sequence continues at coordinate 44,419,220 of CAXIVR010000007.1, read as the reverse complement.
TATGCCATAACATCTCATTTTACATACATTTTACTTCTAAGATCTTCCGTTATCATTCCTCTACCAGAAAGTATGAGCCGAGATTACGTACGAGCTCTTTTATCTTGCGACTCGATTTTTGATCTCAAAACGGCGTTTGTCTCCTAGATAGACTTCACCTGATGAATCTGTTTTCCCAAGTAAAATCGCGGAAGCTAAATTTTAAAGTTGTTTTCTTTGTTGTTAATTTTAAAACTACTTTCCGACAAATTATGTAATCGGGTACCGGAAAACTATTATTGTCGGGCCCTGGTAAAGTAAAATCCTCTAGTTAAATATTACATTACTTCTTCTAACTCGTGGTCTAGCGAAAAAATACATGTGTTCTTGATACCTAAAAATCGATTGACGCCAAAATATGTCTGTCCGTTTATGGTCAACGCTAACGCCCAAACCGCTTTGCCAATTTTCTCCAAAGTTGATCTTCCCGAATCTACCTGAAATAACTCGATCCTTTGGGAGTTTCAAACGGATCTTTCGATTTTTGAGGGTACTGTACATTAAGTCTCAAAATCATTTTCAAAATCTTCTCAAACCGTCACCAAATTATTTGATTAAATTTTGTCCTCGTGTTACGTACAGAACGCAAGAGAAATGTGATTTATGGTGTTTGTTGACATCTCTTATTTTTAGAAAATTGCTAACGTGCAATTTTTGGGGGCGTCTTCCTTCAACTATAATATTGATGATATATTTTTTTCCTTAATGAAATCTGTTCTGACAGATCTGAAAATAAGATCAAGTTTAATTTTTGAAACATTTGAGTAGTTTTCGTGCAATTTGGGGCAAAGTATAGGCAATTAAAACAATTGTAACTTTTTCTCAAAAAGAGCTCGATTTTTTTGTTCAAAGACGATACAAAATATGATGGTGGTCTCATTTTCACCCACCCCGCCGTATTTTCGAAGACTGCAAAGATCATGTAAGTTTATTAAAACCGCGTAGTTTTAGAGTAATTTAAGAATGAAATTGATGTGCATATTTTAAAAAATCTCAAAAATCACAACAATTTGTTTCCACGGATAGAAGGGACGCTTAAAAGAATTACCATTTTCGTTAAACTCTATCAATTTTCGAAAATTTCAGTTTTAGAAATAATGCCAGAAAGTGTGTGATGTATCATCGCTAGCTTTTATTTGAAATTGTATTGTAAGGATACTTACACAGTGTAATTGTACTAAATTATTTCTAATGAAATTTGATGTTACATACTGCAGGAAAATCGGACTTTGCATATTCGTTTATTTAGCGTTTTCCTTATATATTTATGTCCATATTTTGCAATTTCATTCTACATTTTTTCCGAACTTACTCGTGGCATAAGTATTAGTACTACGCTCAAGCTGGGAACTGAGATTAGTACATTGATAGATCGCACATAATTTAAATACTTGTATTTGAAATATGTATTTTTGTATTTAAAACTCTATTTTTGAGTTTTTTGAGCATGTATTTTGGAGATATACTATTTAAATACATGTAATAGATGTTTTCAAAAAAAGAAATACTTGAAATACTGTAAATACAAATGAAAGAGAAGATAACAAGGATAGTTTGTTTTTCTTTGATTCTGCTAGTGAACAGCGACCGAAAAGGTATTGAATACCGGTAAAAATATCGGTATTTTTTCATACCTTTTTCAAATACCTTTATTGTTTTATACTAGTAAATACCTCTATTGGACTTCTTTACCGGTATGGACGTCAATAAACGTTATACCGGTATTTTCAATGAAAAACAATAGCTTACCATCCATACATCTTGACAAAATAAGTTACTTAGTTAATAATATCACATAAAATTTTTATTAATCAAATATACTTTCATAATTGTTATTAATTGTTTAATTTATAATTGGGTTTATATATATATATATATATATATATATATATATATATATTATACTCGGTTGCTAATAATTAAGGAAACGCGAATGATTCCACTTATTCTTATAGAGTATAATCTCCACTTCGTCATTGCACAATGATCTCGCCCACTGAAAACTACTCACCGCCCTCTTCCTACGCTTGGGCAAATCGAAGTGCCCTAGTGTAGCACGCAGCCCGCCGAAGAACGCGGCGAGATGTCTGCAGAGGTGAGAAAAGTCACGCTATCAGAACAGCAGTGTGCCAGAGGTGCGACCCTGCTTCCAGCTCAGAAGGGTGACTACACTTGAGCGCGTGCCCTGGCGGCGCTGGGCTTGGTAAGAGAGGAGCGCGAAATGAGGAGCAAACATTCAAAACGTGACATTTTACTCTTTACTCCTCTTACAACCACTTTACTCCTTTTCGAGAAAACGCAAAAATGTTATGTCATCAAAATTATGCAGATGTTTTATTTGTACTTAATTCTGAATTATGTAATAAAGATAGCTAAATATATTATTAATATAAAATTTAAATATTCTATGAACTTACATTTAAAGAAAACAACATTTATGTCAACTGATAAAAAAGGAAGCCTGAACATCAATGGAGAAGTGATATACATGGCAGGCGAAGTTAAATACTCATGAATTACAATAACAAATATAATATATACTGAAAATACAGGAACGCCGTTCCGTCAGAAATCAAGCCTTGCGTAAGACCAAAATCCAAATAATCGAGAAAATGGTATTTCTAATCCTGTTGTGTGGGTTTCAAAGCTGAACATTGAGATAGGCCAAAAAAAAGAAAGATGCTTTTGAAGTACGTTTAATATTTCCTTCCGTGTGACGGCCCGAAATTACTTACTCCAATCTTCATGTTTATACAAATAGAACAGAATCATTTTATATCAATATAACTTACTAAGTAAGCTGGGACATGTCACGATTCTTAATATTATATTTTAATGTTTGTTACAGTGTTGGATTCAAGATGCATCTCGCCTGCGCGCTATTTTACCACTTCTTCAATTTTGTCCGAAAGTACGAAAACAGTTTTAAAATTTTACTTGGGAAAACAGATTCATCAGGTGAAGTCTATCAAGAAGACAAACGCCGTTTTGAGATCAAAAATCGAGTCGCAAGATAAAAGAGCTCGTGCGTAATTTCGGCTCATTATTTCTGGTAGTGGAATGATAACGGAAGATCTTAGAAGTAAAATGTATGTAAAATAAAATGTTAGGATATGGAATATTGGTGATATATACACAATTAGTTCAATTTCCTTTTTGAAATCAGTTTCCAAATCGGATTTGATATTTTGAGTAGTGCCTCAAATAACTTTTTGATGGTATTCGAAGGAAAACGGAAATATGTGAACAAGATATATAGTTTTATGCGACTAATACAGATGATATGAGACCGTTTGGTTGTGTTACAGCATCACTAGTTTGATAAGTGGAGAAAAATATATTGAGATTGAAAGGGACGAAACCATTGCTTGCCTGAGAGCACGGCCTCCTCCCGTGCCGCAGGCCGCCGGGTTTGGCCGTTCGGCCGCGCCGAGGGAGCCCCCAAAATGGTCGAGTGGCGCAACTGCGTAAAGCGGGAAGGGGGGATCAGGTATTTTTTCCGAAATTTCACTTTACGCCGCTCTTATTCATCCGATTTGCATGATTGACACGGCGTTGGATTCAGGAAGCACGTCGTCATCGCGCTATAAGCCCACATTTTTTAATTTCTTCCCGGAACTATGAGAAATCATTAAAAAAATTTGGAAATATTTTTTGAAAAAGCGGCATCGTAGCGTGAGTTATATTTTAAAAGGGAGTTCAATGCCGTTTACAGATCGAAAAGCGGACAATTTGTTAAGACGTTATCGATGTAGTAAATTCCGTGTGATAGTGCTGCGATCTATTGATTTTTCCTATAAGTATTTTTCGGTGCATTTAGCCTTAAGGGCCAAGCCCTTCTTCAGCATAAAGACGTGCCTACCGCCTGACGCCCACCGCCCGACCCCCACCGCCCGACGCCGCCACCCGCCGCCCATCGCCCATCGCCCGCCGTCCATCGAACACCATCCATCGCCCGTCACCCATCACCCGCCGCCCATTGCCTTCCGTCCAATGCCCGTCGGCCATCGCCCGCCGCCCAATGCACGCTGCCCGTCACCCGTCGCCCATCGCCCGCCGTCCATCGCCCGCCGTCCATCGCCCGCCGCCCATCGCCCGCCGCCCATCGCCCGCCGTCCACGCCCGCCGCCCATCGCCCGCCGTCCATCGCCCGCCGTCCATCGCCCGCCGTCCATCGCCCACCGTCCATCGCCCGCCGTCCATCGTCCGTCGTCCATCGCCCGCCGTCCATCGCCCGACGCCCACCGCCCGACGCCCACCGCCCGCCGCCCACCGCCCGACGCCCACCGCCCGCGCCCACCGCCCGACGCCCACCGCCCGACGCCCCCCGCCCGACGCTCACCGCCCGACGCCCATCGCCCGACGCCCACCGCCCGACGCCCACCGCCCGACGCCCACCGCCCGACGCCCACCGCCCGACGCTCACCGCCCGACGCCCACCGCCCGACGCCCACCGCCCGCCGCCCGCCGCCCGCCGCCCACCGCCCGACGCCCACCGCCCGACGCCCACCGCCCGCCGCCCACCGCCCGACGCCCACCGCCCGACGCCCACCGCCCGACGCCCACCGCCCGCCGCCCACCGCCCGACGCCCACCGCCCGACGCCCACCGCCCGACGCCCACCGCCCGACGCTCACCGCCCGACGCCCACCGCCCGACGCCCATCGCCCGACGCCCATCGCCTCCTGCCCATCGCTCGCCACCCATCACTAGCCGTCCATCACCCGTCGCCCATGGCCGCCACCCATCGCCCGCCGCTCATCACCTTCCGCCAGCGACGACCACTGCCCTCCACCGCCCGCGCCACCAGCCTTTATCTGACCGTAACAAATGGTGTCGGGACACGTGCGGTGCATAACGCGGGGAGGGTGGCGAGCGAGTGGCGGGCGAGGGGTGTGCGAGGCCTTTGAGCGGCTGCGCGCGGAGGGAGGGTCATTTTCATATGAATGTAATTATCAGTCGGCGGGGCACGCCCCCCTGCGCGGGCCCTTCCCGCCTTTAGCGCACGTCGCTCGCCCCGCACGGAGAAAAACATCCGCCATCTGCAGACATTCAACTACTCGGTGGTCCACAGGGTTCGTTGGGTCACAAGGAACCACAAAGGACCAAAGCAATCGCACAATTTCGGACCTCAGGGGCCAACCAATTTATATTTAAATAATGATTTACTACTCATTTGATTTTTAATAAAATATGAAAAGTATTTGTAAAATAATGAAGAGGTAAGAAATGAAAAAAATTAATAAAATCGTCCTATTAAACGTATAACGAAAATTTAAATACATTTAAAACACCAAATATTTTTGTTTAAAAATTTTTTAGAGTTTTCTATTCAAATTTCGTTATTTGTGCTTGAAATGAAGGGTGGTGGGATGTAGATATCTTATCGCTAGCTTTTATTACCTGCTTTTATAATAAATACCAACAATATATTAAAATTAATAGAATGAACACTTATGTTCTGTCATTTTCTTATCAGCTGATTTTGATAAGGGAGTTACAAAGGACGCATCGAGAGCAGTCATCGTTTCATCGGACGCTGTGTGCAAGCGCGTGATTTTTGTAACTGTACTCCGCTTTGAACACAGTGGTACTTCAAGGTCACGAGCTGGACAGAGAGGGGAACAACGTCATCCAATCGGAAGCATCGTTACGACTTAAAGTTTTGATATTGTAGCGCCCGAATGGATGACAATGCCCCCCTCTGCTTCCAGCTCGTGACCTTGAAGACCCACTGTGTTTAAATCGGAGTATAGCGAAGGGAAGAAAGCGAGGGAAGTGCTATGATCAATGAATGCTGTTCTTTTCATCCCAGCGAGATAACGTGGAATTCTGAAGGTATTAATGAGTGACCGTGAAGGATTCTTCTAGTAAATACTTATTTCCACAAAAATTATACGCGAAATCGTAAATAATCAATACCAATTTAATCACGATGAAATCTTTAAAGACTACTTAATTATTGTAAGAAAATTATTAATGTTATTCGATTAATATAAAACACAATATTACACATTTTATGTGGGATATTTATTTGTTCGTGTTGGTTTGAAACAAGTGTATCGAGTTTTTGTGTCATTATCAAAACCAGATAAAAATTGCAAAATGTCCAGATTTTTCTGAGGTCTATCATTAGTTGGCGACTGCTAGTGTTGTAATACGGTGGCTGGATATTTCGAAATTATAATGGATACAAAAGATTTTATTTCTATAATTACATTTTATTTAACGCAAAGAAGAAGAAAAAATCAAAATTCAAAATGTTGTCACAAAAGAAGAGGTTTCTGTTGTACACTTCTAATTATCAGTACGCGAAAATTATTTATCAGAAACAAATGTATTGTGAGAAAATCAGCCAAACGTATCTTTCATTTTTTCTTGCGAAGCTCATGTAAACAATAACTCACAATAACTTGCGTTAAAAGTAGACGTAGGCATATATTACTACTATATTTTATTTATTTAGGGTATGTTATTTTGCCGTATTTCACCTGACTGTTGTAAGAAAATGTGCGGAATAGAAGGATCTGGAAGAGTGGTCGGGGACTTCACGGTGTTGGTTTGGTTTTTCTTTTTTTTCGTGTTTCCGGGCGCGTCAACTGCTTTGGTCATTAGTCCCGATAGTGTAGTGCATGTTTTTTCTCGTGAGATGGCGGTGGTCTTCCCCCTCTGGATGGCGATATCCGGCGCCGACCTACCGTCGGCTAGTGGGGTTTCCCCCTGACAAGGAATCTCCCACCAGCGAGGCACCGCCCCAGCCGGGACGAGTCTAAACTCCCGACCGGTCTCCCGGAATATGTGATAGTGAAGTGCATGTTAGTGTAAGTGTGTGTGTAAGGGGAGAGGAATGGACAAGGAACAGGAAGGAAAGATCTCGCGCTATCCGTCTCCACTACCGATCAGAGCAGGCGGCCGCTAGAATTCTCCTCCAGGCAGCGACTGAATTCGACCTAGCTGAAAAGCTAGTGTCAAAAATCCTGACGCCGTCAGGACTCGAACTTAGGACCTCCCGGTTAGAGCCGCTGCAGTGACATCAGTTTGATGCACTGAGCTACCGCTCCCGGTTTCACGGTGTTCAAGTGCAAAATTTCACACCGAAGAGCCTCACAGGACATTGAATGAAGGTGGAGTTACTCGCCTGTCAGGGTTTGTGGGAAAAGAATTTGGGAGTTAAGAACATGGGAGAAGTGAGAAGCGAGTAGAGGACTGCGCGGGGAAAGAATGGCATGAGAATGAAAAATATTCAATAGTAAATGAAATGGTGAGGTAAAATGAAATGAATGAAGGCAGACTGAAAATCAAAGAAAACGTAGACGACATTGAAGGAAAGTAGTAGTAAAGTTAAATAAAAAGCAAACATGCATGTCGTAAGTAAGATACGAAAATCAAATGAAAGTAGCAAAGTAAGGGGAGTGAAAGCAGGGTTCGTGGGAGTTCGATGGGAGTGAAAGTCATTCAGAGGTATCTAAGCTCTGCAGGAGAAAAGGAGGTAAAGAACGAATATTGGGTAAACTAATTTGTTACCAGGAACTATGTGGGTAAGAACAATGGATACTTTAAAAGCGTGAAGAAGATTGGGAAGAATAAAAAATGAAATGTGTGATAGAGAACGCGTAGGTGACAAGAAACGAGAAGGGGAGAGGAACAGAGGAAAAAATAAAAATTAAGGGAAGATTGGCAGTTGGAAGTTAATAACCTAGACATAAAAAATCATAAAATGTTAAAAAAGTGGGAAGATAGGCGTTATTTTCATCGGTGTTCTGTATGAGTGAATATCGTCTAGCAGTAATACGACTGTGTGGAAATAATGCAGATACAGAACGATACTCAAAAGTTGAGAGATGCGGCTCAGTTGCTAGGAATATAAGGGATATGATTTGGGGATATGGGAGATGAGAATAGGGAATTGATAGGTGGAAGGAAGGGAATAATAACATATAACGCATGGTGTTAGAAAATGAAACAAATGAGACACGAACAAACAAAATGAAGGAAAGATTGGCAATGTGTACATAACTTAAGGGGCATAAGGATGATGAGAGACAGTATAAAAGAGCTCTGCAGACTTAGGCTTCGTAGGCGTGATGCAGAAAAGAACATTACCTAGCAATTACGTGGAAAGCAACGAGATACAGAGCGATTCACCAAAATTTGTGGAAACACTTAGTTGCCAAGAATTTATGGAATATTAGGGGGTAAGCGAGATGTGACTAGAGTATTAAACTAAGGAGAGAAATGAGTGATAGAAAACGCGCAGTAAATAAAGAAAACAAAAATTAAGGAAAGAATGACAGCTTGAACTTAACACCGATGACGTAAGATTAGGGAAGGCCAAAAAGAGCGTAGTAGATTCTAGGCTTCATAGGAGAGCTATGGAAGTGAAGATCACCCAGCAACTCCGCGGAAAGCAACCAGAAACAGAACGATTCACGGAAAGCTGGGCGGAGCTACTCGCGTTTCTTGGGGCTTATGGGGTAAGTACTCGAGAAAAGTAAGCAGCGAGTAGGGGATTGAGTCCGTAAGGGAAGGCAATACGTGACAGAGAGCGCGGCGGAAGAGGGGAGGGGCGTGGGGAAGGCAGGCATTTCGCTCAACGGCGCCCGCCGAGGACCAGAGGGAATTCGATATTGCTGTACGACCGCGGGCAAAATATAATAAAAAAGTTGGCGGGAGGGGCCGGGAGGGGCGGGGCCGTGCTGAGCGTCGAGTAGCCCCGAGCGGGGCGTCAGCCGCACAACAATTTTTTCGCCATCTGCGCCGGAGTAATTTTTGTGCGCGCGCTTGTTGCGTCTAACGGCAACCGCAGAGCCGTTAGCGCTGAGCCGTGGGGGCGGGGGTGGAGCCGGGGGCGGCAGCGGCGGCGGGGGCGGGGGTGGCGGCGGCGAGTACGACTCTGTGGCGTTACCTCCCTCTGAGGAAGCTGCTGCCGTTAGCATGCTGATGGCCGATTATCCAGCTGTACACACGGTTCCGCGGCTTCCTCTTCACTGGGAGAACTATGTTGCTGTTTTGCAGGTTGCGTTTACCCTTTCGGGATGATTCGTGAAATAGTGATGAAATATATAATACATATAATAATAATATATAAGACAACCTGTCGTTTTTTGAAAATTTTCAGTGTTTTTTCATACGCTAAATGATTATTTAATTTCAATATTGGGTGTGCACACATATCGTTATTCTTCTGTCCAAATATTTTTGTCAAATATTGTCCAAAAGAGTTATTTTTATGTCTAGGACGAAAAAACAAATAGGTTTCCAAACTATTGTCTAGATTGTAATGTTTCGCGACGATGAATTGGGTGAAATTATTGTGTTCTTTCAATGAATGGAATACAAGCATGCAATGGCCGGGGACTAAAGGAGACATTTAGGAAACATTCTATGGTACGGCCTTTTCTATGAATAGGGCATTTCTACAACCTACATTCCGAAGAAAAGGTCATAGAAATAAAAAAACACTTTTTATATTTACATTTAGTTTTATAAACGAAACATTAAAATCTTTAATTCAAATGGCACAATAAAATATTACACTATTCTGCTAATATATACTCACGGAATATTTATTAGTTTTCGGAACTTTTGTTTTCTAAATAACGAACATAGTTGTAGATAACATGTGTACCGATATGCTAGTAAAATAATGACTTCTTTTTGAATAGTCTAAAAATACGTATCTAGTAATATTATACTTTCTGGAGTATGTGCTGATTATTATATTGTGCTTAGAAAGAATGTAATATTTTATTATGATAGTGCGGTAGCGAGATGAAAGTAGAAGCTTTTTAATATCAGCCTTGAATGAAATTTATCACGATTTCGTAAATAATGTCACAAACATAACAAGTAAATGACAATATAACAAGTTACATGCTTTGGACGAATTTTAATGTATTATCTTAATTCAGTAAACTAAACTAAGTGGTAGTTCAAAATGAAATAAAGTCAAAGTGAAATATCTATTAACATAACCATACACTAATTTCTCTTGTTTTTTCAAATGTAGATTCAAGGGAATATTTTGTGCATTTAATAAGAAAGAAGTTACAGTATTAATGCGATAGACATTCATTTCTTTCATTGTTTTCACAATGTAGTGTAACTAGGATGACATAAGTACCTTTAACGCAACTATATACAGTACTATTGAATATTACTTTTAAATATGTCCCTGATGTTCCGGTTCAATTTGAACGTATCTACATCCACCAATAAGCGTTTCTCAAATAGAATTATTTAAACTTTCTCTGATAATTTACGGATTTTTATGTCATACATAACTTTTAATGCGCTTCGTAATGATCAAAACTATGCTTATAGAGAACCCCTTTTTCGCCTACAGGTGATAAACATTTTTATCTACTTTTCTTGGCAGAGACACAAGAGCTTCTAGCAGCGGTGCAGCGAACGACTGTCCTGGCGTAAACTAACAGTACTACTTTGTATTTTTCTAAAACTTGGAATAAAATAATAAGTTTTATTTCATTGAACGCTAATCAGTAAATAACCCAACCCCCATATATTTAGTGTTTACTATTGACGTAATATAAAGAACTATAGAGTAATTTTAAAAAAATATCCCCTTGACTTTTGAGGTGCTTTATCCACACATATTTAGTGTTTACTAGTGACGCTGTAATATAAAGAACTATAGAGTAATTTAAAAAAAAATATTCTCTTGCCTTGAGGTGCTTTTCCACCATATTTAGGTTTACTAGTACGCGTAATATAAAGACTATAGAGTAATTAAAAAAATATCCTTGCTTGAGGTGCTTTTCCACCATATTTAGGTTTACTAGTACGCGTAATATAAAGAACTGTAGGGTAATATAAAAAAAATTCTCCAAGTGACTGTTGAGGTGCTCCTTGTCAGTGTTCCACACGGACGGGCCGCGAGCGTACCGGACGAGTTGCGCGTGAAAATTCCGCGCTCTCTTATAGTCGCCGGCAGGGCCCTTGCGAGTCTCCCCCGCCGCCGCCCCCGCACTACGCATCAGCCAATTGGCTCCTGGAGCGCAACGCTACGAAAAACACCGCCTATACACATCATTATGCAAATGAGTTTAATTTTTTAAAGAGATGCGAATGGCGCCGGATCTGCGGGATTACACCGCCGCGGCGGACTCTGAGGAAATCCGGCTTCCCCCATCCCCACCTGCCCCACTCGCACAGTCCGCGGTGCCGCAGTCCTTTCGGAGTTTGGAGAGCGGGATGCAGAAAGCTCTTGCGTAGGCGTTTCTCGACGTTGCACAGAGAGCGCCTTTGTTCCAGTGGCGATGCCGCAATCGTAGAAAAGACGTCTCTGACACTTCAGAGCCTTGCAGCGTTGTTTTGGTATCTCTCTTCGTGTACATTTATATTTTTGTAATAGAGTGAAATAAACTCGTCAAAAATAATGCTCTTTCAAAACATTTGTGTAAAATACGTAACGTTTCTTACACTTGCCAATCAAACCAGTAATTAAAGTAGTATAACTTAAATTACTACAGATTGCTTTCAGATATTTTGATGTAGGATTTTATAGTTATATATGAGAATAACCTCTTGTAATTTAAGAAACATGGCTTGAAAAAAATGTTTATTGTTTTTATTTCAAATACTCAATATTGTAAACTAACAGAATGAAACTAAAAGAACAAATATTTTTCATTCTTATTTGGCACCGTATCCTCATAGGTCGTGCGTTTGGGTTCAGTAATATTGTTAATGTGTGAATCAACATTAATGTGATATTATCTATTATTCTGCTTCTTCTAAAGTATGGAAAAAGAACTTCAAATGCAATAGTTATCAAACTTCACACAATCACTCCAAAATCATATGTTGCACAAGTTTAGTCTCTTCTCGAACCATAATTACTTGACCCAATCCAATGAAGCCATAGTACTGATACGACAATATTTCAAATTACACTTGCAACACACACAATTCTGCTCTTAGTTGAGTTCGAAGTCTCTGCTCTCAGTTTCATATGATTCATATGAAGATCATAAAGTGATGTGGTAAACATGTTTGCAAATATCTCCTTATTGAAGAGATTATTTTCAAACTGATACATCAAGGAAAGAATTCAACATTTTTCATAACCTTTTAATACCGGAGAAATGTCTTTTTTTATCACAATAATTCGAGGTACGATGTAGCAATGTATTTGGAATACATTAATAAGCTAGAAAACAAATGGGAATAGAGATGGTAATAAGCTTATCAATTCTGTATCAAAATATTCAGGTTTCCTAATGTTTTTGAAGTCATAATAAAACATTAGAACATTTTAACAATTTGAAGCCACTTAATACGCATGAAACTGAGTCATGAGTTTCGTGATACAAACCGTATCTACTGCTACGAGCGTATGTGGAAAATTTTAGTCCACTCCAACATCAACGTCTCGGCGAGCGGATCCTCGTGGGAGGGGCGGCGCCGGCAAAAGGGTTGGTGGCGGCGCACGATGCTTTCGTAATGGCGGGCGGGGGCGGCGAGGCCAGCGAGACAGTAGCGGGAGTGGCAGCAGCTGGCGCCGCGCCGCGGGTTTACCTCTCGGAGTTTATTACGCTAAAAGGCGGCTCATCAGGCGACGCTATCACCCGCGCAGAGATAAGCATCGCGTGGTTGGGCCGGCGCGCGGGCGGACCGGTGGCGGGGCGGGTGCGGGGCGGGGGCGGGGGCGGGCGTAGGGGCTGGCGCTGGAACGGGGACGGGCGCGGGCGCGGGCGCGGGTGCGGGAACGGGGTTGGGGGCGGGGGCGGGCGCGAGGTGGGCGGGCCCGGGGACGGTGGATGGGAGGGAGGGCGAGGGAGGGCCGGGGAGGGGGGGCAAGGGGGAGGGGGGGGGGGGGGGGGGGGGGTCAAGGGGGGCGGTGGGATAGCGGGGTCAGTGGCGGTGGTGGTTGTGGTAACGGTGGGGGTGGAGTGGAGACGGTGAGGGTGACGGCGGTGGTTGTCATGAAGGCGATGTCTGTGGCAGTAGCGATGGCGGCTGTGGTAGCGGTAGAGGAGATGTAGGCGGCGGCGGTGGCGGCGGCAATGACTGCGGAACAGCAGTGGTAGTGAAGGTGGATGAGCTGACGGAGACGATGGGGTGATAGGGTATCTGGTAATGGTGGCTGTGCTGGACGAAGGGTTGGTAACGATGATGATTAAGACCGTCCGCCGTGCACCACCTCGTTTCATCCCCCCTCCACATGGCTACCAATTTTGTAAAAACATAATCCTACGTACACCCGGAACCGCGAAGGACGTCAACTTATCTGCATCGCAGAAGTGCGGTCATCTCGCTTGGCAGAAGTAAAATACTGAACTTCGATCCCCTTTCTCTAACTTTTATATGCCATTACAGTTGATGTGTGAACTTCTAATTTTTTGTATTTACATTTGTCTCTTTTGTCTTCACATTCACGAAAATTTTATTATCCCCCCGCACCTGATATTGAAGGTGTATTTTGAAATTATTATTTCCTCGGTTAAATCATTTTTTTCTATTTTTATATTTGTGGTTGTTCGTTGGCTGTTTTGATTTTTCATGCAAATGCCTTTCTTTATATAAACTTTTATGGTTTCATTGATTGAATACCTCCCCAGCTTGGACAAGCTTTAAGTTCCTGATTGTTTTCTTCCTGATTGAAGTCTCCCGACATGTGTTGTAGTGTAGTGCATGTTAGTGTGTGTAAGTAAGAGATGAAGAAAGAACTGATGAGAGGAAGGAAAGATTGCTCACGGTCCGTGCTTCTTTTACTAGGTTACTGCTCCGGTAATTACCTGGTGTTGATAGGAGAAACCAAACGGAAAACTACCGATCAAAGCAGCCGAGCACTGGAATTCTCCTCCAGACCGGTTAAATTCGATCTAGCTGACAAGCTACAGTTTAATTAATCTTTTCTTCTTCGATTATACAAAAATGAGGGATTTTATGTATCAGTGAGCGTGCGTGAAGTTATTGTTTTTATAACACATGAGAAAAACCTGACACCATGCTAAAAACTTACTTGCAGGGAGGCTTGACGTGGTTTTACGACGGTGTACAATGAGAGTGAATGAATAGTTTTCAGGTGCTTAAAAAAGAGTCGAAGTGAAACTAATAATGATACGCAGCAGACACATTTTTGTACAGTCGTAGAAAACATTATTTCTACTTTGTGAAGGAATTTATTGCATGCTTTTAATGTTTATTTGTTTGTTGTTTTTTCTTCGATCTGTCAGTCTCGGCAACAAACACCATCTACAGTGTTCCAATAATAATAGTTTCCTTTCCTAACCCGTAACGACAGACGTGAATTTATATTACGGAACTATAGACGTGGAGTCAAACTGACTCCGCATGCTTTCTCGAGAATTTATGACTTATTAATTTACTTTTTTAAATGATTTATTGTGTACATTGTGAAATTATATAATACTTTTATAATAATAATTGTTTTAAATGATTTTTGGATTATTATTATTATTAATATTATTATTTTATTATTATTATTATTATTTTGTTGTTGTTGTTGTTATTAATTACTTGCTTTTATAAATATTTTAATTTTTATTGCTTATACGATTGGTACATATTGTTGACGAACATTGTCAACGCAGTGAATGTTACATGAGCAACAAATAGTATTTGTTATCATCATCAGTTTCTTAGGATGAATACAGCAATATTTTATTGTTGTTAGTTTTCCATCCCCTGTTCCTCTTCTCTACGTTATTTTTTTTAATTGAAATTCTGTTGTCTTGTCCAAGTCGTGTGATGGGCAATCTTCTTTTTAATTTCTTAGTAAATACTTCTTTTGCAAGACTTTTTGTAAAATCCAGCTTTGTTACCGATGCATTAACGCTTAAACGAGAAAAAATATGACGCAGAACCCCACTTTCGGCGATGTCGACAAGAAATATTTTTCTCGTCACGCGTTCACAGACGTGGAGTCAAACTGACTCCGAGACGTGCAAACTTAACTTTAACAGGAAATAAATCTGATAAATCAAGATGTATAACACCGTCAATCCGACCGGTAGCGGTAGCTCAGTGCATCAACTGATGTCCCTGCAGCGCCTCTGACCGGGAGGTCCAAGGTTCGAGTCCTGACTGCGGCAGGAGTTTCGACACTAGCTTTTCAGCTAGGTCGAATTCAGTTGCTGTCTGGAGGAGAATTCTAGCGGCCGGCTGCTCTGATCAGTAGTTTTCCGTGGTTTCTCCGATCAACGCCAGGCGAATGCCAGAGCAGTCCCCTAACAAACGGGCCACGCACCGCGCGCAATTTGTCCTTCCCCTTTCTTGTCCTATCCTCTCCCCTTACACACATACACACTTACATTAACATGCACTACACTACCACATATTCCGGGAGACCGGTCGGGAGCTTAGAGCTTGTCCCGGCTGGGGCGGTGCCCGGCTGGTGGGAGAGTCCTGGTTAGGGGGAAACCCCACTAGTCGACGGTAGGTCGGTGCCGGATCTCGGCATCCAGCAGAGGAAGATCACCGCCATCTCCCGAGAAAAAACATTCACTACACTAACGGTACTAATGACCGAAGCAGTTGACGCGCCCGGAAACACGAAAAAATCAAATCAAATTAAACCGGCAATCCGCATACGCAACAATGAAAAGTTAGTTTGAAGGTACCGAAGTCCTGGTGGAAAAATCAAAAGCGTCAAAACAATAAAATAGACAAGTGGAAGAGGGTGGATTCAGTTTGATTCCCGTCTTTTACTTCTTGGTGCTTTTCTGCTTCCTTTTTCGTCTCCCTATTGTGTGCCATTCTCTGCTGCTTTCGTGGCTACCCCCCACTGTGAGCTTAATTAGAATTACTTAGCTTGAAACCCCTTCTCGTGCGAGGGGGACCGCTTTTTCCAGGGGAATGAGGTAAAGCGTTGCGATAAGAGAGCCCATCCCGCGGGGTTGCATGACCCGTCTCCCTCGTTTCCGCTTTTTCCACTCGCAACTGTCAACTTTCCTTCCGACTCCGATTTACGTGTTTTGAGAGCCCGACAAACACCTGTTTACGTTGTTCATCACAGAAAAAAAATTCCACTCTACATGCGCAGATTTGATTGTCAGCTAGCGTTGTTGCAATCGTCAGCTGCTACATCAGAACTTTCCTTCCGTTGTTTCCATCTGAGGATTGATTAGTTAATTACGTCCTCAGCTATGACTATTAATCCCATCAATGTAGTGAATATTTTTGAGTACTGGCAGTTGAAGGTATTCGTCGTCACCAGGTTGGTGAGATGCTATAGCCGGGTTGGTACGTTGTTAGTGATTCCGAAGTCAACTACTGAGGGCATTGGTCCCGTAAGTGTGATGCATGCTTTTTCGTCGGGAGGTGACAGTTATCTTACCCCGCTATATGGCGAGATCCAGCTCCGCAATACCGTCGGCTAAAGGGGTTTCCCCAACCAGATATCTCCCACCAGCGGGGCATCGTCCCAGCTGAGATAAGTATTAAGCTCTCGACCGGTCTCCTGGTATGTGTGGTAGTGTGCATATTAGTGTAGATGTGTGTGTGTGTGTGTGTGTGTGTGTGTAATGGGAGAGAATAGGAAAAGGAAGAGGAAGCAAAGATCGCGCACGGTTGATTGATTGATTGATTTTTTCGTGTTTTCGGGCGCGTCAACTGCTTTGGTCATTAGTCCCGTTAGTGTAGAGCATGTTTTTTCTCGGAAGATGGCGGTGATCTTCCCCCGCTGGATGGCGAGATCCGGCGCCGTCCTACCGTCAGCTAGTGGGGTTTCCCCCTAACCAGGACTCTCCCACCATTGGGGCACCGCCTCAGCCGGGACAAGCTCTAAGCTTCCGACCGGTCTCCCGGAATATGTGGTAGTGTAGTGCATGTTGGTGTAAATGTGTGTGTGAGGGGAGAGGATAGGACAAGGAAGAGGAAGGACAGATCGCGCACGGTCTTTGGCCCGTTTGTTAGGGAACTGCTCCGGCATTCGCCTGATGTTGATCGGAGAAACCACGGAAAACTACCAATCAGAGCAGTCGGTCTAGAATTATCCAGACGTTGACTGAATTCGATCTGACAAGCTAGGGTCGAAAATCTTGCCGCCGTCGGCACTCGAATTTAGGACCTCCCGGCCAGAGCTACTACAGAGACCGCGGCCATGCAGGCTTTGTTCTAAACGCAGTTTGAACATTTGAACTTTTTGAACTACTTTTGAACTCTCATGGCCTCAGCCTCTATAGACTCAGGTGTGCCCCAAGCGTGTCATCGATGTGCCCCAAGCGTTCGGTGTCTATGACAGGTGCATATCGAGAAGTACACTTTGCGCGCCAATCGTACGGTCTTGACCGTATTATTACCTCAGGAAGCTACGCCTGCAAAGTTTTTAACGTTGGGAGAGAAGAACGTTTCTTCTAGACATTGAACGTCCCGACTTCAAGTTCGTTTTCTTTGAGGTACATAACAGCAAGCATGTCAAGGTCGCACGAATGGTAACTGCGTTCCCTACCATTGTGCCCTGAGTAAGTGCCGTGAAGTTTAAAGTGGGTCACATTGCTCCGGGATGGCGGTATGTCACTGGGTATCTGACCCATAGCAGTCTTGCAAAAGTCAGTTGGCTGTTATTACCCCAGAAACGATATTATCATTTCCTCACTAAATCTAATAAATGATCCATCAAAGTAAACTAATTAGTTATATTTAAATACGTTCGTTTTATTATATTTCATTTACATTAGTTATATTTTATACTTTATCATGTGAAGCCTCCACTCTCGTGATATTTCGAGCGGGATTTGTGCTTACTGTCCCTACTACATCTCGATCACATACGTCCCTTCGGAGGGGAAATTAGAGCGGAATGTGGAAAGTTCCCTGTGATCGCAGAAGCTCCGGATTTTCGAGGCGAAGAAATAGCTCGTGCAGGCGCAGTTTTACACGCCTGATCTACAACGTTAGCGTCTTAGTCGCCCTCACCGTTAACGTCATATACACCGTCATTGTCATGGTCACCGTTACCGTTATCACCACCACCATCGATATAAAGGGCAATCTATAGGAAAATGATTGCACTCTTTTTAATAATTCAATTATGTGGAATTCTGAAACTGAGAATACGTCAATAAAACTTTCTGAATTTAAAAAAATTAAATTTCCCAAAACGCTACTTCATAATACACTGTAGTTAGTCGGATAGAACTATTTTAAAGGAGTTTAAAGTGATTGTTTTGTAGGTGTGCAGTATAATGTTTTTAGCTTAAAATTTTCGACCATTTACTTTTCGACCACTAACTAGCATCCTAAAATATTGTTAACAGCGTTTCCGGAATTTTTGCATCAATGCCTACCTCTGTAATCTCTTCTATTACCCATCCATTTCCGGAAGAGTCACCGCTCCTACCATGAGATAATCTCCTCGACGCCACCACCACCGCCGCCGCCGCCATCGATGCGGCCCCCGCTGCTTCTCCCGCCCCTATGCTGTCCCCGCCACCCCCGCCGCGCCCGTCGCCTCGCCGCCCCCCCCCCCCGCTCCCCCGCCGCCGCCCCCCCTTTGCGCCCCGGACCCCCCCCCCCCCCCCCCTTTCCCCCCCCCCCCCCCCCCGCCCCCGCGCCGCGCCGACCAGTCTTCGGCATCCACGCTGTCCCCACCCCTGCCCCGCCACTGCCGAACCGACCCCTGCACCGCCTCTGCCTCCACCGCCGCCGCCGATGCTGTCCCCGGACCCCCGCACACTTCGCCCCCCGCCTACGCCGATGTCCCGGCACTCCTTTCGCCCCCGCTGCCACCACCGATGCCACCGCCGCACCCCGCCACTGTCCAACCGATCCCTGCACCCCCGCTGCCTCCACCGCCTCCGCCGATGTTGGCCCCTCCGGCCCCGCCCCCGCCACGTCACCGCCACCGCCGATGCCAATGCCGCCCCCATCACCGCCGTCACACCGCCGCCGTTGCCGCCCCCACCACCGCCGCGGCCGCCACCACCCCGCTTCGCCCCCGCATGCCACGTCGCGTGCACGACGGAGCTCAATTCCGCGAAATCGTTCGGCAGAGCGCGCTGCCGCTGGGACGCGCTGATGAGTGCGCCCCGCCACCGCCTATTGTTTCAATACCACTTTCTCAGGAAGGCCATTGCTTCCGCTGACTACTGTATTCTCCTCGTGAAATTAACACTAATAGCGTTGAACTACACACCTGAAACGCACCATTCCAGACGCTACATCCCTCCAAACATAATTTTCTCTACAGCTTTTTCTTATCACTTCCTCCCTGCTGGCCGAACACAAGGTGCGACACATCAATTAGAGGGGGGTTTCGTGTGCTCTTGGAGCGCTGTACCACAGTGTAATTAATATTCAGAGCATTTTTAAACCGTTTTTGGAGATAAGTTCATTCGTGGAAGAGTCTTATTAAATGCCTCTCGTGCTTTGGAAATTTCCAGAAAAATTCCCTCTCCACTACGCGACGCCGTTATTTACCAGAAATTTCCTGTGTGTTCGTGGATCTGTGAAAATTTCAGGAATGATGCAGAAAGTGTTTTGGAGAACCCTTTTTCTACATAGTGCCGAATTATGCACAGATATCATAATGCACAGAATTGTATTTGGAGATTGGGACATGGCGAATAATAAGCTGTGGAGGGAAATGTGATTGAAATGGCCCACAAGAATGCGGAGAAAGATGAACCAAGAGACTTTGGGGGATTAGATTTCCAGAAATAGGACCTACAATCAAGAAACCATTGACCACACTGAGGACCGCACGGTGCGTTTAAAGCAAATTAAGAGAGTGAAAAAGACGATGCGGAGAGTGATGACACAATGTTGTGTTTATGAGCGGACGAGTGGTGGAGCAAAACAGGACGATGCCCAGGGACAAGATCGCGACGGACAAATGGCCCCAATATATCGGCGGAGTGCGGCGACATATAGGGGTTGACTGATTGATTAGTTTGATTGATTGATTTGTTCGTGTTTCCGGGCGCGTCAACTGCTTTGGTAATTAGTCCCGTTACTTTAGCGCATGTTTTTTTTTCTCGGGAGATGGCGGTGATCTTTCCTCGCTGGATGGCGAGACCCGCCGCCGACCTACCGTCGGCTAGTGGGGTATCCCAGGACTCTCCCACCAGCGGGGCAAGCTCTAAGCTCCCGACCGGTCTCCCGGAATATGTGGCAGCGTAGTGCATGTTAGTATAAGTGTGTGTGTGTGTGTGTGTGTGTGTGTGTGCAAGGGGAGAGGATAGGACAAGGAAGAGGACCGTGACCCGTTTGGTAGGGTACTGCTCCGGCATTCGCCTGGTGTTGATCGGAGAAACTACACGGAAAACTACCGATCAGAGCAGCCAGCCGCCAGAATTCTCCTCCAGACAGCGACTGAATTCGACCTAGCTGAAAAGCTAGTGTCGAAAATCCTGCCACCGTCAGGACTCGAACTTAGGATCTCCCGGTCAGAGGCGCTGCAGTGACATCAGTTGATGCACTACGCTACCGCTCCCGGTGATTGATTAGTGATTCCGGACGCGTCAATTTCTAAGGTAATTAGTCCGTTAAGTGTAGTGCATGTTTATTCCTCGGCTTTTGGCGGTAATCTTCCCCCGCTGGATCGAGAGATCCTGCGCCGACAAACTCATCGGCTAACGGGGTTTTCCGCATAGAGGTATCTACCGCCCCAGCCGAGGCAAGTTCTAAGCTTCAGACCGGTCTCCGGGCCTGTGTGGTATTTTTGTGCATGGAGTGTGTGTAAGCGATGAGTAGGACAAGGAAGAGGAAGGGAAATTCGTGCGCGGTCCGTGGCCTGCGTGTTAGGGCACTACTTCGGCATTCGCCTAGTATTAATCGAAGAAACCACGGAAAACAACCGAACAAAGCAGCCGGTCGCAATGAATGAAATGTTAGGACAAGGAATTCATCTCTGGAACAAACAAAGAAGGGAAGAGATAAGAGAGAGAAGGATAGAAAGGGAACGTGGAACCTAGCGACAAGAGGCAAACCAGACAAACCAGAGCTGGACATCAGCAACCGCGCTCCCGGGTACTGTGCGGGGCGGGGACGCCTGGGCGTGGCAGGCGTTCTCGTAAAATGGTACGAAGAAAAAGAAAATTAGTCGATTCCCTGAAGAAAAAGAACAAGAAACAACGTGGTACAAGTTGTGTGCGAATACACAATTAGAAGGACGCCATGAAGAGGATGTTGATCAAGAGCTATATTCAGTGCTATGAGAACGGTCACTGAGGGGAGGGGCAAAATAAAAGGAGTAGCGAGAAGTGCACAGTCTAAAAAAGGTCGAAAAATCGAAGGTCGATATGAAAGAAGGAACGAGAAGCGGATGTTCAAAATGAGTAAAGTATAAAATGTAGGATAAATACAAAGAAAAGATCAATAAACGGGGGGTCAATATTCAGGAAGGATCGAGAAGTAGATGAAAAAAAAGAAAAGGAAGAGAAAACAGAGAAGAATGAAATGGAACGAAGCGATAAGACGCGAACCACGCCAATCGCAACGAGACGGGCCGGCCGGCACCACCCGCCGCGCGCTGCTGCGGGGCGGGGCGGCCGGGGGCGTGGCGGGGCGCCGGGGGCGTGGCGGGACAGCGGGGGACGGGCGGGGCTGCCGGGAGCGTGGCGGGTGGCCGGGGGCGTGGCGGGGCGGCCGGGAGCGTGGAGGATGGCCGGGGGCGTGGCGGGGTGGCCGGGAGCGTGGCGGGTGGCCGGGGGCGTGGCGGGGCGTCTTCGTGCCGGCCGCGCGTTAGCGGCGCGTAAAATCCGGCCCGGGCCGCCGTTACTGCGCGCCACGGATTACCTGGTGGCGGCGCGGGCGGCGGTGGCAGCGCGTTCATTACGCAGAGTGGCGGCGCGTGTGATTGACGCGGGGCGCGCGTGCGTCGGGACAGCCGCGCCCTGCCGGGACCTCCAGGGCCCTCGGGACGCCGGGACGCCGCGCCGGCCGCGGCCCTCCGCCGTCGCGGCGCCTATCGCCCTCCGATCTGCCCGCGTCCGCCGCGGCCGTTGTCGCCGCTAGCTCTCCTGCCCCTGCGAGAGGGCGGGGCCCGGCCGCAGAGTGCCATTGTGATTTACTTGACAGCGCTTGTGCCAAATGCAAATGCACGGCCTCGCCACGAATTAGAGGCGATTGGGCCCTCCGAAGTGTGACGTATCGAAATATATTTTAAAAATATGCCAGACCTTTTTATGGTACATCAGTACAATAAAACACTCAGGACATGGCCTCTAGAATATTTCCATACGGAAATCATTGGACGAATTGAATAAGTATATTTCGTATAATCAGCTAAAATTACTATACTAAAAAACATATTAGACGTTTCTGTATTGAACAAATACTTATATTATTCATTTATATAACAAAAAAATTAACATCAGAACATTAATATTTACAACAAAATATTCCCCTGTGACAGGCCTCTGATCCTTTCTTCCTTTGCTATGACACCGTTTCAGTTTCTATCCATGATATGAAAGTGTAGGTGACTGATCTTTTTTTCTTCTCGGCTGCTCCTGTCATGCATCACACAAAGTATAATTTCAGTACTCAATTTCTATATCATTGTTCGTTTTCTTTTTTAAACAGCTAAAAACGGCTTCTCTCACACTTGGTTTTCATGTCATATATCCTTTTCAAAGCTCCCTTTTTGTCTCTCCTTTTTTCACATCCTCCTATAGTTCCACTTAAGTTCACAGGGTTTACATAAAATGTCCACAGGTGTTTCATCCACATGTAATATTTTACATTTTACGTCCACACAATATTTTACATTTTACATTAGGTTATATACTGTTTCTTTCAGCTACTCTTTTTTTCAATACTGTTCTTCAATACTTTCATTCAGCTACTCTTTTTTTTCAATGTAGTCATCGATTAATATTCGTAATTTTGTTCTTTCATTTACTGTTTTTTCGTCGGTCTGTGTCTTATTTCGCAATTCCTATAGGCATAATTCAGTATCGCCGGTCCCCAAAATATCTTCCTTCACTTCACTGCTGGGGGTGGGTAATGATATCCTTTCCTCCGAACCCGCTGTTTGAGAAGGCCAGTCGTCCCATCCACTGAGTTAACGATTCTTCTATCACGCTGAGACAGCGCATAGGCCTTGGGCCGTAGGCGCCTTCGCGGCAGACGTTGCCGTCTCGGCGGCTATAACCGCCGTCAGAAGACCTGCCGTTAGAAGCCGAGTACATGATAATCTATCCGATTTTTGTTTTTAAACTATTTATTTATTAGGCGCGGGCGTCAGGCCTTCTCCTTCCTGTGTTTGGCCTCCTCAGCACCTGAAAACAAACAGCACCATAGAAGATCGTCGGCACCAACGCTTTTGCCCTTACATTTCCGATTCCCACTTCCCTTCACCCCCTAATGCGCTTGTTATTTTAACCGTTTTATTTTTATTTTTATTTTTTTTAATTTATTTTAATTTATTTTATTTATTTTAATTTATTTTAATTTATTTTAATTTATTTTAATTTATTTTAATCTATTTTAATTTATTTTAATTTATTTTAATTTATTTAATTTATTTTAATTTATTTTAGTTTATATTAAGTTAATTTATTTTTATTGATTCGGCGGCTCCGCCCCGCCCCCCTTCAATCCGCCGCTTCCGCCCTGCCCCCGCGAGAGGGCGGGGCCCAGCAGGAAAATGCCATTGTGATTTACTTGACAGCGTGTGTGCCTAATGCAAATGCCGCAGTCGATACGAATTAGCGATATTTGGGTAATTCAAAAATGATGTCTTCTTGTGTTGTACTCACTTAAATGATCTGTATGGCAGAGAAAGCATATTTCGATTAAAACACGTAGTCCTTTCAAGTTCACGAGCTGAAAAGAGAGGGGCACTATCATCCAATCAGGAGCTTAAAGACCCAAAATTTAAGTTCTAATGAAGCACGCGATTCCCCGTACCCCCGCATCCTCGTGTCAGCTCGTGACTTTGTGTTTCTGTTTTACTCAGAATATAGTCGATTAATATTCATAATTTTATTGTTTTTATTTATTGGTTTTACCTCAATGCTTGAATGGGTATGAATATCATTCTTCGCTCGATACCAGCTGTCTTGGCCCTTGCTACTATACGCCTGCCCAATCTGGTTAAATGCAGCAAAAACCAATCAAAGGAAATTACAAATAATACAAAACCAATTCCTCAGAATTATCTCAAACGCTCCCTGGTATGTCACCAACAAACAGTTACATAACGAATTCGACCTAGAGACTATAGACCATCATATCACATATCTAGCCACCAACTTCTTCTTAAGCATATCCCAAATCTCTTCATTATCAGTTCACAGACTCGGCAAAAACCCAACACATAGAACCAGAATACAAAATAAGTTTCCATTCCACATGTTTCTCAAAAAATTCGCTGATCTAGATCCCGACTAGAGGAGCCCCATGGGTAACCTCAACCCTTGTATTAGTTTTAAGTTTTAATTTAAGTTAGTATTAAGCCATCAAACATATGTAGAGTTATTTCAACTGAGCTATGTATTCACCATCTATGTCAAATAAATGGAAAAAAATCAGCTGTCTAAGAAACAAGTCGGTCCTTCTAGTCACTTAACTATTCTTTCATCGCTTTGAGACAGCTCGTTGGCTTTGACCCATCGCCGCCGTAGTTGCAGACGTTGCCGTCTCGACACCTATCTGCGCCTATTTGCCCGCGTCCGTCGCTCCGCGGCTGCTGTTGTCGCCGCTAGCGCTCTGCTCCCTTCGAGAGGGCGGGGCCCGACCTTTGAGATTTACTCGACGGGGCTTGTGTCAAATGTAAATGCCCCACATCGAAAAGAATTAGCGGTGTTTGGGTTCTTCAAAAATTATGTGTTGTTGTTTTTGTATCACTTGTGTGATCCGTATGACGGAGAAAGTATTTCGTCGATTAATATTCGTAATTCTATTGTCTTTATGGAATTATTTTACTCTAGTGCTATAATGGGCAATGGCATCATTTCCTACAAACCAGCTGTCTGAGAGAGCCAGTCGGTTCATCTAGTACAGGCATGTCAAGGTCGCGGGAAAGGAAGCAAGCTTACTAGAGCTCGCGGACAGTGAGTCCAGAGAAATTGGCACGAGATTTAAGAGAGTAACGGTTGTACTAATTGCTACGGAGTGACGGTATGTCACTGGATATCTGACTCATGACAGTCTTTTGGAGTTATTATCACAAATTTAGCAGTATTAATTCATATTTATCTTTAAAGCAAAGAAATGAACCATTAAAATGGAATAACACATCAGTCCGATATTCGGGTATCTCCGCCAGTGGGACACCGCCCCAGCTAGGACAGACTCTAATCTCCAGACTGGTCTCACGATTGTGTAATAGTTTTGATTGATTTTTTCGTGTTTCCGGGCGCGTCAACTGCTTCGGTCATTAGTCCCGTTAGTGTAGTGCTTGTTTTTTCTCGGGAGATGGCGGTGATCTTCCCCTCGCTGGATGGCGAGATTCGGCACCGACCTACCGTCGGCTAGTGGGGTTTCCCCCTAACCAGGACAAGCTCTAAGCTCCCGACCGGTCGCCCGGAATATGTGATAGTGTGGTGCATGTTAGTGTAAGGGTGTGTGTAAGGGGAGAGGATAGGACAAGGAAGGGGAAGGTGAAATCGCGCGCGGTCCGTGGCCCGTTTGTTAGGGTACTGCTTCGGCATTCGCCTGGTGTTGATCAGAGAAACCACGGAAAACTACCGATCAGAGCAGCGGGCCGCTAGAATTCTCCTCCACACAGCGACTGAATTCGACCTAGCTGAATAGCTAGTGTCGAAAATCCTGCCGCCGTGGGGAGTGGGAACCTAGGACCTCCCTGTCAGAGGCGCTGCAGCGACATCAGTTGATGCACTGAGCTACCGCTCCCGGTTACACATACCCTACGAGTGCAAGGGGTTGAAAAAAGCGCCACTGTGCTGCGTCAGCCGCTCCCATCTCTCCAGCAGCTCGGGCGTTGAACCTGCGCGTCGGCGCCCCTGCGTGCCGCGCGACGGATGGCAGGGCGTCGCCCTTCCCTCAGCATGAAGATCGGGCCGGCGTGATTTGCAGCGGACGCCTGGCTGTGCGTTGGCATGAAGTGTGGAGAATTGCAGCGCGCTATGCCGCTATGCCTTTACGGCAGGCTCGTGAAAAAGTCTTTGCTGGAGGACGTGCATCCGTGGGTGGTAGCGTATGTAGTTGTGAGGCTGCAGTTGGAGCAACGGACTCCGGGAGGTGGTAGGTTCGAGTCCTGACAATGGCGAGTTTTGACATTAGGTAAGTTTATGGTTATTACCTGGAAGAGAATTGTAGACACCGCCTTTTCTGGTGGGTTTCTAGGGTTTCTAATATGACCAGGAGAAGGGCAATAAACTCAATATTCACAGAAAACATGTTTATTGTAACAACATTCCAAACTCCTGACCGAGCCTGACAGGTTTAACAATAAATCCAGGAGATTTACCGTTTAATAGCGAGGTAGCAATATTCCACAAGATGTATCTATTTGAAGAGGGGACTTAATAATATGTACATATGGACTTTCGCACGACAGCTTTTTACCAGCTAGGGCCCACCAGAGGTTAGCACATAGCGATCCCTACGTCGTATCTCCGGTCTTCTCAGCCTCAAAAGTGAGCTTTCTCATCCTCATACAGTAATGGATACTGGGACATTGCAAGGAAAAGGCACACTTAATTTACCCCTACCTGGAATCGAACCCGAAGTTGCGCCCTGGAAAATGAGCACGCGAACCAACGAACCACCGAGGGCTTCACGTAATAACATACCAGGAGAAATGAACAGTTCGAGTAGAAAAGGTGAATCACTATCACAACCTAACACAGTCTAAGTCAGTTCGCCAGCGCACGTCCAAATCAGAGGCGGTGGCCCGCACGGACAGCTGTCCTCGCCTCGACAGGGCGTGGGATGGAGAGGGGGAAACTGCACGCCACCCCTGCACCCCCCCGATGACGTTTTGGCGTCGCTTCGGCGTCGCTTCACAACTAGTGTTTTACCGCCACTTCAGTTTTTTTTCGATCATTTCCAGACAGATGCCGGTACAATGATTTCAACAAGGAATTATGGATCGCGCATGATCCGTCCTTTCCAATTTTATCCTCTGTTCCATTCTTAAGACCTGATGTGAAGCGCTCATTCCCCTTTCTTGCTACCTTGAAATACGAGAAGGTAAAGTTCACTCCGGTTATAGTGAACTCGGATATAGGAAACTCGAATATAGGAAACTCGGATATAGGAAACTCGGATATAGGAAACTCGGATATAGGAAACTCGGATAAAAAGGAAAAACTCGGATATAGGAAACTCGGATATAGGAAACTCGGATATAGGAAACTCGGAGATAGGAAACTCGGATATAGGAAACTCGGAGATAGGAAACTCGGATATAGGAAACTCGGATATAGGAAACTCGGATATAGGAAACTCGGATATAGGAAACTCGGATATAGGAAACTCGGATATAGGAAACTCGGATATAGGAAACTCGGATATAGGAAACTCGGATATAGGAAACTCGGATATAGGAAACTCAGATATAGAAAACTCGGATATAGGAAACTCGGATATAGGAAACTCGGATATAGGAAACTCGGATATAGGAAACTCGTATATAGGAAACTCGGAGATAGGGAACTCGGATATAGGAAACTCGGAGATAGGAAACTCGGAGATAGGAAACTCGGAGATAGGAAACTCGGAGATAGGAAACTCGGATATAGGAAACTCGGATATAGGAAACTCGGATATAGGAAACTCGGAGATAGGAAACTCGGAGATAGGAAACTCGGAGATAGGAAACTCGGAGATAGGAAACTCGGAGATAGGAAACTCGGAGATAGGAAACTCGGATATAGGAAACTCGGATATAGGAAACTCGGATATAGGAAACTCGGATATAGGAAACTCGGATATAAGAAACTCGGATATATGAAACTCGAATACAGTGAACTGAATGTTTTATTCAGCAATCAGTTTCATTAGCCGCTTGCGGCATGCCAATAGCGAAAGGATCTCTTTAATGAATTTCAACAGAGCAAAAGACATTGAAGGGAATCAAGACTTCATTACCATACTTGGAGACAGTGAAAAATGCTGAATCAAGTATGGAGAGAGCACGAACTCTATCGCATTCTAGAGAAAATTCTGAAAAAAATGCACGAAGCAAACAATCGAAAATAATCAATATTTTAGGTCAAATAAAGATATTGAAATTTTCAGTTGCTGCTGCTCATGTTTCTTCTGTATCTCTATATTAATAAAATTAATCATTGTGGAGAACTTCCATTTAATTTTGACATCATCAGATAAAATAAACCTCAGATACAGTGAACCAAAAAATATTAGTCACCAGAAGTTCACTATAACCGGAGCCGATTGTATATGCCAGATTAATGCGCGATCTGAATAGTTCCGGCATCCGAAAGTAAATTGGAAGAGAATACTGTCTACATATGTTCTGGAAAATTTTGAGAATATGATAACATCTTTAGCTAAATAAATGAAAGACCACTTGTTTTTCTAACAGTATGTTACTGATTTCAATATATCCGGAAGTCCTTCTTCGTACATTTTAAAACAAATTCTCAAGATTTTTCATTTACTGTAAATTAAGAAGTAATACTTTCACGTAGTCGAGATATTTTGGATTACTTTTATTACTGATCGAACTCTTCTAAAATATTGACTAGAGCGGCATCGAGCAATCCGAAGATGCTGGGAGACAGGGGACAAGAGTCTAACCTGTTCACTAAGCCTCTTAGGCGCTGTAACCGCATTACAGATCTCGTGGACCGTGCTCCTCTCAGAGTAGATTTGATGTCGCGGAAAGCAGAGAGAAACAAAATGTCAAAGGTAGGGTCGAGCGGGAGATCCCACGGGAGAACCTGGGGGAATAAGCGTCTGACGTATATCAAGACGCGAGGCCGAGTGGGAGCCACGACAAATCAGACAATCTGTCGGTTTCATGAGAAGTCTGTTATACCGACTTGCCAG
This sequence comes from Teleogryllus oceanicus, assembly GCA_964035755.1. Classification (NCBI taxonomy): domain Eukaryota; kingdom Metazoa; phylum Arthropoda; class Insecta; order Orthoptera; family Gryllidae; genus Teleogryllus; species Teleogryllus oceanicus. Next base: position 44,390,265 of record CAXIVR010000007.1, on the reverse strand, counting down.
AAGATTGCTTCGAGCGCAGTGGTACAGTTTTGATGGCACTGGCGGATCCAGGGGGGCATGGGGTCATGTGCCCCCAAGAGTCCTAGAGTTTTCGTTTACTGTCCTTTACTTTGCAAAATTAATTTAAATATTTATGTTCGAAATATGTGATTATTTTAAACAATAATATTAAATAATATATAAATAATAACAAATATGTTTATTATTTAACAAAAATCGACGATGCCCCCTCCAAAAAAATTATCGTCTGGATGTTGGTGCTGTTCCCCTGTCTGATGGGGAAGACCTATCATTGGATCTTGCAACATAGACTTTTTCTCTAAACAGTCGTGTCGTGATGATGTTATATGTGAACTTATATTGATCTTAGCGTTTCAATCGTTTTTTGACAGTTTCTTTACACTTAGGTAAATTAAAAATTAGAAACCTCTTACTCACAATAAATCTTGAATTAATTTTTGTTGGCATTAGTATCAGGCATTTGAGATATTTTATTGTATTAAGAAATCATACGATTAGGTGTGCTGAAAATCCTTGTTGTGAATTTGGGCTGTGTCAATTACTACTTTATTTATCGTCCATTAATGTAAAATATCACTTTGCTAAACAGCACTTTCACCTTTCGTGCTTAAACAAAAATAATTTAAATCAGAGATTTCAAAGCCCCTGGACAATTATAGAAGTAACTACTAGAGATGTTAAAATTTTACGTTATACACAAGTTCTTTCTAGAGAAATGCTAAGATTTCTTGATAATAAACATGTACGATAAATGTGAAAGAGCATTCTAGAAGTACTTAACGTCAATGCTGTGTTGTGTACATAATACTTCTAATTATGAAATACTTCTGTCTTGAAAATGAAAGGACCATAACCCTTATAATTTCTTCGTTCTTGGAACACGAATTATTTGAACAGTGATGGTTTGAATAATAACTTGATTGAATAATAAGATTTGCTTTGTTTATAGAACATCACTGCATGCTAATTTCAGTTCACATATTTAACCTTTATTTATTAAAGTGAATTTTATGAACAGAAAGTAATTTGGAAACCACTTCGAAAAATTTAAAAAGGCTTTAAAAATTAATTATTTTGTTGTGGTCATTGGTAAGTTGTGGGCTACTGGAGGAAAATAAAAAAACTTTATTAAAATACTTTAATAAACCTTAATAAAAAACTTTATTTAAAATAAAAAATAAAAGTAATGTGCCTGAGATTAAAAGGTATACTCTCAGACCTATAGTAACCCTCGAATCCATACCAGCCTTATGTTTACACATTTCTGTTTTGACGTATTAATTGGTCTTGTAAGTGGCATGCAACTGTCATTATAAAGAGGGAGATCGTTCAGGAAAGCACGTTTATGTGTGATTACATGTGTGCATATTCGTCCTCAACGTTTACTTAACAACATTTTACCACAAAAGCACAGTATAATCTAAGAGCAATCTAGAACAATCAAAATGATATTCCAAAACGAAATAAAAACTGGCCAATTAGGTGGAAATTAATGAAATGGAGTGTTCGTTATATGACGCTATCTAAAGCTGCGTCAATTATGAGACGCAGTACACGCAATATAAACGATTTCCAATAGACATGACCTCTCTGGTAGTGGCATTGTGTTTCCTGCAAATGCTGCCGATATTTCTTCGGGGGAATTATGATTCAATAAAACTTCTTTTTATTATCGTGCTCCCTGATTTTGCATTCCTCAACAATAATCCACAGCCTAAACCCTTCTGATCCTTATCAAATACATACAGGACTTAAAGAATTTCAGAAAATATTGCGTGTGGTTGTGTTTTTGATAGAAGAGGATTGTTAATGAATTATCATAGTGTCAACTGTAGTTATACATAAAAGCAATACTCTCTTATTTTCCTATCCGGATAATTTTTCAATATAACTTTTAACAAATATATTTTTTATAAGAGACTAGCTGACCCGGCGAACTTTGTACCGCCTAACAATCAATTCTTTAACTTTTAGTTTGTTTAATACTTCTTCTGCTATTCGGGACGCCGGGTCAGCTTGTAAGACAAAAAAAAAGTTAATAAGTTAACAATTACATTATGTCAAAAAATAAAAAGTATGGAACACCTACAATTCTTTTAATAGTCAATAAAAAAATCACAATAAAAATTACAATTTCACATTTCTTATTATGATACCTACTTATTATATTTCATTTTATTTTTACTTATTCTAAATTAAGTTTTTTTATTGTAGTACTTTATGGTACACGATATTTTTTGTTTGATTACTGGCGCGTAAACAAATAGAACAGATGGTTTTCCAACACGGGAACAGGCAACATACAATTGACCATGCGAGAAACATGGGTTTTCTAGATAATACCACAAACACTAAATGACTGCCCCTGGGATTTGTTTAAAGTCATAGCGAAAGCAAGCCGTACTGGAAAATTCAGTCGTTTAAACTCGAATGGTACGTCAGTCAGAATCATTGGGATGCGGGGTATCAAAACGTCTTCTCCTTTATACTTTCCTTTCAATATGATTGCTTCTTTACGTTATTCAGTAATTTTTTATCACTAATCGTGTGCCGTTACAAAGTCGCGGTTGGTTAATATTTCGCAACATTATAACTACAGATCCAACCTTTAATTGAAGATTGTGAGGCAGCAATTGTGGCAAATCTAGTGTGTTTAAAAATTTCGGTGGATAGTTAACATCATCATCTTCATTAGTTGCCGTATCAACTGGATTTATATGTCCTCATTTCGTCAGAAATGTAATCTTGAATTTTGAAATTTAAATCATTTACATCAGTGTTTTTGGCAGCCAGTACAGCTCGTTCGCTCAACCAATCACGGAATAAGTAATTTTGAGCAGCATTTGGAAACACTTTTTGAATGAGTTCAGCTTTTGATTGAGTTAACTGACAAAAACCTCCTTTCCTGAGGGAAAGGTGATGCAGTCAGTCAGCACGTCTACAGGAAATTTACCATTACCAATATCAATGAGTTGTTTTGAGAATGTCTCCAGATTGATCATTTTGCGACATAACACGCATATTCTTGCTTAAATGTAATACCTTGACATGTTTTCACAAATTGGAGGACTTTAAACATGCATTCAGTTCATCAGCTTGCGTTGAACGTGGAACCACTGGCAATGTTTGATGAAAATCTCCTGCTAATAAAATCATTTCGCCACCAAATTGGTTTTGGTTGTTCCGTAGATCTTTTAAGGTTCTATCTAAAGCCTCTAAAGAGTTTTTACGCCATCGTGCATTCATCCCACACTATTAGTTTACAATGCTGCAAAACCTTTGCCATTGCAGAATTCTTGGAAATGTTGCAGGTTGGAGTTTCGTTGTTTGGAATATTCAATGGCAATTTTAGAGCTGAATGGGCTGTTCGACCACCTTCAAGCAAAGTTGCTGCAATGCCTGACGAAGCAAGAGCAAGAGCAATTTCATTTTTTGAGCGAATTGTTGCCAATATTAAAGTAATCAAAAAAGTTTTTCCTGTACCACCAGGAGCGTCCAAAAAGTAAATCCCTCAAGTTCCATTATTTATTACTTTCATAAGAGTATCAAATACATACTTTCGTTTTTTTTCAACATTGGAAGATTTATTTGAATCGATTCTTTCAAAGTATTGAGATCATACAATTTTTCACGTTGTAACTCTTGATCAAAAGCATCGTGCATTGGGCGATTGGGCGTGGCCATCCCCAATTGACATAATAGCTTGTTTGACATCATCAAGCACATATCCTCAATGGAAATCAATGCCTCATTGTAAATTTCTTCTCTTATTTGTAAATTCGGATTCCCTGTTCTCTTGCGTATTTTAAACAAAATATCGTCTCACATATTATCTTTGTATTTTACCCACAAATCAATTGGCTTTGATGGGAAGTATGTAGATATAATAATGGAAAACAATGTTCGTATTTGTTGAGCTTGTGATGAAATTACAGCATCATGGAGAGTTTGATCCCAATGTGCATCGCTTTCTAACAGTTGCAAACGATGACAGGCTTCTCTGTAAGATCCACACAATTCACCTTCAACTGTTCGTAAATGTTGGAATGATGTTTATTATTTATTTATTTAATAGGTAATTATTACAGCCAAATTAGAAACTTGATCCAATGTGGCTAGGCCGAAGGCCTTTAAGCCATTACAATACCTACATTCTACCGAGTTCTAACCTTTCGCCTTCTGGTATTCACCCCCAATGGTCTCTCCATCGCCTCAAAGCCGCGGAGACGAGACCATAAGGTACGGCTGAGGGAAAAACCCCTGAAGGGGGAAAAACCTGCCGTCAGAAGTCGAGTACATGCTACTCTATCCGGTTTTTAGACTATTTCTTTATTTGGCGCGGGCGTCAGGCATTCTCCTTCCAGTGTTTGGCCTCCACCGCACCTGAAAACAAACAGCACCACAGAAAATCGTCCGCACCAACGCCTCTGCCCTAACATTTCCGATTCCACTTCCCTTCGCCCCCTAATGTGCTTTATTTTAGCCGTTTCCTTTTATTTTATTTTAATTTAATTTATTTTTAATTTATTTAACTTATTTTAATTAATTTAATTTTAATTTATTTAACTTATTTTAATTAATTTAATTTTAATTTATATAACTTATTTTAATTTATTTAACTTGTTTTAAATTAATTTAATTTTAATTTATTTAACTTATTTTAATTATTTTAAGTTAATATATATATATATATATATATATATATATATATATTGACTTATTTATCTACTTATACTTAACAATTGACTACAATTTATAACTTTTTTTATTTTTATTTTTTTTTTTTTTTTTGTACTGTTTACTAACCTAACATAACTTACTGACTAACTTAATTATTGTTAGTTTATTGATTTATTACATATTTCTCTCCAGTCTAGGCTCTGCTCGTACTAACCACTGCTGTTTTCCCACTCCTTAATTTCCGTTTCTCTAGTGGTCCGAACCTTTCCGAGAAATGTTCCTAATTCTTTCATGAAGTTAGCTCTTTTATCCCCTAGAATGTTTTGGGCGAGCGTTACGTTCCTATGTTGAAGTAGTAATTTCCCATTCCCATCCATTTTCCTCTCCCAAATTTCGGTCGCACTGCAAATTAAAGGATATGGATCCAGTCTTCCCTATCACCGCAAAGCACACAGATGCCATTACCATTCGAGTCCTTTAATCTACGTTGCATCCACCCCCCGACCCTGAACCAAGCGTATCCCCCTCTTGCGTCCTTTTGCAGTGTGTTTACGTAACGTTCGCAACCCCATAACGGACTCGCGTGAATTTGCGCAACTAGCGAACGTTTTTCGGCCGTTGCTGCCAGGATCTCTTGCCTTTTAATATCCGCAAGTCTATCCGAAATTAACCGTTCTATGTCACGTGTTCCCTATCTCCCACCATTTCCGGAGAAACGTCTCCCAGACCTGAACGTTCCAGTAGCAGTTTAATTTTATACGACCAGTAGCGTTGGTTGCTTCCTGTAACTGCACCGAAAACATCTATTTATAAGTGAGTCAGCCTGTTCACCTGCTAATTTAATCCAAAGTTTAATGGGTTTCATTTTAAAATCTTTCCAAATTCCTATACTACCGACCTCTCTTAGGACTCCGGCATTTGCTGCGAATCTAGAGACTCCGAGAATTAATTTGAAATAATCTGTTTCGACGCTTTCTAGTCGATCTATCCTATCCACTCCCAAATTTCTGCCCCATAATTCATTGCTGGGAGAACTAGCGATTTAAACATCGTCTCGCACCCCTTTTAAAGGCAATTCGGAACCCTGCGCACTGCGCAAACGATTTCTTTGAGCGCAATTCTTCCTTTACTGTGCCGCCACTATGTGATTACTCCACCCCCCATTCATGGAAAATTTGGCCCCAAGATATGTAAATGTTTTTACCAGTCAATCTCCTCCTGAGCGTAAAACCATCTCTCCTTGTTACCCCAGATAAATCCATTCTTAAAAAACAACTACTTTGGTTTTTGAATATTTCCTTTTAATCGCCATGTTTCACTATACGTTTCTAGGATATTTAAACTTTTTGTAAGCCGTCAATAGTCTCCGAACATAAAACTAAATCATCAGCATATAGTAGTCCGGGAATGTTCAGGCCCTCAATTTCCAGCGCAGATGTATCCGCATCCTGTAACCACGTCAATAAATCGTTTATAAACAAGATAAACAATAGCGGTGAGAGAGGACAGCCCTGTCTTACTCCTACTGTCGATTTTATTTTTCGCGTTGTACTTCCATCACCGCACCTGACACGAAATTTACGTCTTCGTATATGCTCTGCAACACTTTTAAAACTTTACGTGAGACGCCTAGCTCATTAATTTTTTGCCATAAAGCTTTCCTATTGATAGAGTCAAAAGCCATTTCGAAATCTACAAAACTGCAATATAAGTGGCCCCGTTTACGCGCAAGCGCCTGCTTTACTAGGGTATCTAACACAAGATATTGTCGGTAGTCGGAAGCCTCTCCTAAAGCCTGCTTGCAATTCTGATATTTACTGTGCTTTTCCGCCCATTCACTCAGTCGCCCGTTGAGTATTTTACAAAATAGCTTGCTCAGCGCTGGTAAAGACTAATTCCGCGATAATTTTGTGGGCAATTCATTACCTTTATTCTTAAAGACTGGTTGGAGGATCGCTGTACTCACGTTTCTGGATACGATCCAGAATCAACTATTCATTAAATAAATTTAGAATACTCTCTGGGTCTATGTGCCAAAATTTCCCGAAATAAATTGTGTCGGAATGCCGTCCGCGCCGCCTGCCTTCTTATTATTCATGGCTAGCATAGCCCTATTCACTTCATTCCAGGTTATCGGTTCGTCTAATTCAGGGACATCCCGGTCCGTGATAATATATATCCCTGTTTCAATATTCGCTATTTCGAGCGCCCGTGAAAAGTACTGCTCCCACGCGTCTGATGAAATTGCATCACTTACATTTCTTTTATTACGCAGTGATCTTATAACGTCCCAAATTGATTTATTATGATTGTTTCTTAAATTGCCTCTATTCTTGCTGTCACTCTCCTGCCAGATTTCTTCGATTTCTTAATTGTGGCCTCGTATTGCCTACGTAGTAACAAGTAACTATTTCTCGCTTCCGCAGTTCCACTGTTTCTGAACATTCTTAAGGCTACTATTGCTTCACGCCTGCTCACCCGACACTCCTCCTAAACCATCCTTGGGTCAGCACCCTTCCTCCTCTCCCCACATTCGCATGCCCTCCCTGCGCGAAAGAGTCCCTTTCTAAATTCTTTGCTTGCCTTTCCGGTGACCGCTCCTCTCGCGCCCACCCTACCGAGTTAAGAATAGCTCTGCAAATTCCTGTCGCTTTTCCCCTTTCCATATAAACCGTCGTCTTGCTATTGTGAAATTTGTTGCTCCCGCCCGTGCCACTGCCTGTGGCAGTTCAGTAGCATTTACTGCTAAATGAACGCACACAGGCAAATGGTCGGATTCTGCCCCGTAATTCGATTCCAAAATCTAATAAATTGTTTATTCTTTCATGAGACAACAGAGCATAATCTATTAAATACCTCCATTCCCACTAATAAAAGTTAGTTCCCTTCAGTATCCTGTCCATAGTTGCCATTTAAGATTTCGAGATTAAATCTCTCGCATAATTCTAACAATTCCTGACCCTCATTATTGATGACTGAGTCTTTGCTTTTCTAGAATTGCTCTGCTTCTTTCCGATCGAAATCCGAAAATACTTCCTGCTCATGGCCAATTCTAGCATTCATGTCACCTAAGACTAGTAAATCAGTATTCGGATACCTTTGCTTCAACGAGTCTAAGAAATTATTTATTTCACCAAAAGCTTCTGGAGAATAATAACGCAGCCCTATGGGTGACGGTATATAAATACAATTGCGAGGTCTGTATTTTGCATTACTAGTCTAATACAAAGAAAATTGTGTCGAGTTTGTTGTAATTTCATAAATAAATTGCACTAACCTATCCTGAAATATGCACGCAACACCTCCCGGGTACCTACCCTTTCCCTCTACGTTTTTAGTTTTGCATATGGCTGTAAACCAGACACATTTAAAGTCTCACCCTCCTTCCACCAAGTTTCTACGAGACCGACAATATCAAATGTGTTTATGTACCCATGGAAGTCTTGATTTCCGAGCTTAGAGCCTGACCTTTGATGTTCCAACATCCTATTCTTAATGCCTATTCCTGCCTATTTGGCGACCTGGGTCCCGACTCACCGCGAGCTTCCTGCTGCTGCCCTTTGCCGCAGCCATCGCCCTCGTAAGAGGTCCTCGCTCCAGGCTGTCAGCCGCAAAGCGTCCGGGACTCGCCGAGTGCCGTGAGCTCCGGCGGGAACGTGAATGCGACCGCCGACGCGAACGCGAACGAGACCGCCTCCGCCGCGATGCCGCGGGGTCAGAGGTCGTCCGCGCCGCCCCAGCACGAGGCGCAGCCGCAGGCGCGGCCGCGGCCACGGCCGAAGGCGCGGGTGGGGGAGGCCGCGAAGAGGCGCCCGCTTGCCCGGAAGGTTTCCCCCTACTGGGGTTCTGCCCTCGCCGAGTTCACGGGACCCCGTCGCCCCGCCCCCTCCCACGCCCGCGGACGGGTCGCCAGCTCAGCCAACACGTAGCTGCGCCCTGCCACGACAAGCTTGTCGAAACGAATCGACGCCTGCCTTCCGCTCGCTTTCGCCTCCTGCAAATGCGGAATTAACGCCTTACGCGTTTGCCGCACTGCCCAGCTGAAGTCCTCACGGACGCGCACCATGCCATTCCGGGAGATACTCCCGGGGCACGCAGCAGCTCCTCCCGCTTCCTGAAAGAGGCCAGCTTCGCCACAATCATACGTGGCTGTCCCTCGCGCCGCCGCCCGGTCCGGTGCGCGCGCTCGATATCCTGGAGCTCCAACCTGACCCCCAGCTGCTCCGCAAGATCCAGGATACACCTCTCCGAGTCCGCCCAAGACTCGTTGATGTTGGACCACGTACATTGACTAATAGCAGCCGTAAATAAAAACATTCATCGTTGCTTGGATGAACGGAATAAATTCGACCTATTGCATCGGTTGAATATACACCTGGGTATCCTGGAACTGGTTTTCCTTGTTTCCTTCGCATAAATTTCTTTGATGATTGATTCCAAGTATAATATTTTGCCATCTCAGAATATAGCAATGTTTGTGCGAAATGATCATTTTGTCACGTCTCGAAAAAACTGGTTAAGGTAGTATATGGTGGCTGGTGAGCTCTCTGTATTGCATTCTGATCTATAAAATACACTGTCCATTCCCTAAATGCACGGCTAAGTGAACTGTGGGGCATCTTTTATGAATGGGAAAAGAAAAAAATTCGCCAAAATGCTTCATTACTGCTAACATAACGGCCCATTTGGTATTGGGTTACTTCGTCATTTAAATTATCTGCGCCAAATCCAATCAGAGCCATATCACTTCTTTTGGTTACGTATTTACATATGTACTTGATAGATTTTACTGAATGGCAAGATTCAAAATCGATGTGTGCTTTGAAAGTTTTTGATAAGATCGGTGAATGTGGAACAATCCAACGATTATCTATTTCAATATCTTGTTGATTTACTTTGACAATTGTTGATCTTTCACTGTCTGCTAGTGATCGCCGACGATACAGTGGATAACCATCATTTCCAGTAATTGTTTCCGATATTAATGTCCGTGGATAGTGCTTTGAACATTTACCATCTACCATACACGGTGCATTTTGATTAAGTGTTCCACATGGACCATGTATCATGTTTTTGATACCTACTTCATGCAAGCCAGGAACTAGTTGCTCATTAGGGATTTCAGCTGATATGACTTCATCAACTTCATTTGGCCTCATTTTTTCAACTAACCAAATCAAAATATGTGCATGCGGCAATCCACGTTCCTGCCACTCTACAGAATACATCCAGGAGCGTGTCTCACCAAACACACAATGTTTCACAATGAAATCCATTAAAGATTACAACTTTTGTCTGAAGACTTGCTGTAATGTCATGACGATCAATAGGTGATTGTCGAGGGAATAACGCTTGTTTAATTTCTATCCATTGTGGATTGCATGTAAATGTAATGAACAAATTTGCTGTGCCATAATGCCTAACATAGGACATGGCATCTTGAGCATATTCATGCATATGCCGAGGACTTCCGATGTAGGTTGCTGGAAGAATAGTCATCCGGCCAACATTTTCTGCATTTCCATCAGAATTAATTGTATCACGAAGGTGAAAATGCTCTTCAGATCGAAGTTTCGTCTGATTCAACCTGATGAATGTTAATCTCTCCGTTTCAATCTTTACATATATCAACAACATATCTGTGACATAATCGCCGGCATTTCAAGATGTGTTTATCTTAATTTTATCTGATCATTAGGCGGTATGAATAATAGTTCATTGAACTAACATTTTTGTTCATTTCAGAACCTGTAATGGAATTTATCATCTTCATTGAGAAATCGTAGCCATCTTCACCTTGCCAAAATATAATGGGATATTGCAGTGCATCATATGAGCGATGTGTTCCCTTAATACGTTGTAATTGATTATTTCGACGATGTAAAACAATATCAGGTGACACCAAATTTTCTCCAACTACAACAATGGCAACTTCATCAATAGTAGGTGCATTAAAACGTCCTGCATGTTGGCCCACAGGAGTCTTATCATCTCTGATAAAAATTTTGTGATCATCAGATGGCAGAGGCAGATGGAGAATTGCCCATGAAATAAATTTGCAAAAACTTGTACTCGCTATCTGGCACTGGTAACAGAGAACTTGCTCTGTGATATATTTGACCTTGTATCTTAAAAGTTGGCATGAAATTTTCCTGAACTACTTTTGTAGCTCCAAATGAAGTCATTTGAATTACTAGTCGAATGTCGCACTTCATGGATCTGTCTTACCCGAATTCTTTCACGTTCATTGCGATCTTCACGTTCCTGGGTAGTACGATTAGATTGATAATTAATTTGATTCGTTGCATTTCGGGTTCTTCTGCCTAAATTTGTCCGTTGCCTTATAGGAGGCACGTCGAGTATAAATTAGTCACAAACACACAACAAAGAGACGTTTCACATCACAGCATTTCAACATATACACATCAAAGAGACGTTTACATTTCAAGTGACATTTTACCATAGACAATTTGTGTTTGTCTAATGTTACCATGTATAAATATTGATACGATACTAACGTCACTCAATTGTTTGAAAACCCTGACTCTCCACTAACAATTGAACTTGATGGTATGGTATTAAAGTTCAAATTGACTTTTATGTATTATTACGATTATTTGTATAGGAAAATAGAAAAGTGTCGTTTTTAGATTTTTCAGGCAATTTTTTAAATTTATCTCTCCGTAAGAACCATTCTCATACTTCTAGGAATATTCTAAAAAAAGAATTAGCAAAATCGGTTCAACCGTTCTCGAGATTTGCGCTTAACAAGAAATTCAGCGATTCATTCTTATATATAAGATATATTAATAGAGAATAATATAAATGATATATTTAAATTATTTTGATTTGACAATTTCATTAATTTGAAAGATGTAGTTAATCTATAGTTATCCTATTATTTTTTTAAATAAAATCTACAAGGTTACCATTTTCACATGCAAGTTCTTACGACTGATTAAGGGGTAATTCTGATTGCTCAAAATTTACATTTTATGAATACGAATTGTAGCATGTGCCATCGAAAATTACGTAAATGGATGTATCTACGAGTAAGAAAGAACTCATCAGAATGATTTGCTTTCGCGACACGAAATATATTGAAGATTTCTTTCTTTTAAACTCTGAAAATTCAGTATTTTTCCTTAGATTTTTCCAGCAAGAATATCTATACGGATAATATCGTCGTTTTGAAACTGTGAATGTGCATATCATTGTGTGTAACGTATAAAACAAAAACCTATCTAGGTGAAGGTGCAAGTAGGTTCTTTAACCTACGAGATGATACAATTTTGTTTGTTCTTTGTTATTTGCATGCAAGGGTGGCCGCAAAGAAACACACATCACCCAACCATTTTTCATAAGACAATAGGAGCGACCATTCTTTTCAAATCTACAGCTGCAGATCGTTCCGGTGGTGATGCAGGAACCTACATTCATACACTGGCACTTGCACAAGATCATAAGAGAAGTAAATCTTCATACAGGTTGACTAGATGAACCCATGTGGAACCCGTGTGGAACCTCGCACATAGGAAGTGTTGTAGAAAAGTTACGTCATATAATACTGCATAACCATGAATATGTTTTATGTTTACCAATATCTTTACACATATATACATGTATATTGTTTTGGCCAATAACAGCAAATACTGCTATCAATTGCACCATAATGTATGTAACAAAATATATGCAATACAATTTCCAAATAATAATTAGAACTCCCTCACCTCTTTGATCTTTTCCGTAGATATCTCAAGAATGATATATAAGAATGTACATTGAATACTTACAATTGATAGCCACAACGAATCATTTTAACAAACACACAACACGATGTTGTTTAAAGAAGATCAACTGCTCTTCCGTTTCCCGAGAAATTGCCAAGTTGCGCATGACACCGTCTTCCCGTTTCCATGCTCGTCGGGTATTTAAAGTAAATTTCGTAGCTTTTTATCAATAAAAGAAATGATCAATTATAGTCAATATTCGAGTGACCTCGACTCCTGTTTTTTTCCTTGTTTTGGTACCAGACTCGTTTAAAACCGTTAACTGGGAGCTGAATAGAAGGGACATCAAAATCGTTCTCTTTTCTGCTTTAATATATGTGACACCGATCATGGAGTTATTAATGACATTTCAAAAGGAAACTCGTAAGAGGCAACTAGCGCAGTATGTACTAATTAACTAATGAGTTATCTACTGCCCGTGCAATGAGGTCAAAAACAAAGACATGAGGAGAACTCAAACCAATTCTTTTAAAAGGATATTCGGTAGTTAAGTTAATACTTACAGTTCGGAAGCAAGGCAAGACACATTAACACGTACTCCAGAATTCAAGGAATACTGGTCAAACATCCGAACGAGATTGCGGTCCCACATCAAGAAGTACTGAAAAAAAAATACATACAGAGTTTGTTAGTTTGCATAAAAAGAAACGTTTATCATTTTTACATTTATAGTTAGGAATCACCATAAAAACAAAATTTCTATCTTTTAATTTCACAGAGTCAAAAGATTATCTAATATAAAAAAATTCAAATATTTATGTTGGTCTTATCAATGATTTGTATAAATTTCACACGTTTTAAATATACAACTAGTCTTAGAGTATACGCGGAGGATTTGATGTGTTCCATACGCCTTTAGGCTCCTTCCTTTCCCATTTAGGTGACAAAAGTTGTTTACCGTTGCCTTCCACTTTCTAAAGGATGGTATCGATGAGGATGAATGATAGTGTCGGGTAAGCGATTAAGAATGGAGTGATGGTTCTCTCTTGGAAGTCAATCGTGTCACAACCTTGTGGTTAAAACACCCACATATTCTTCCCTTTTTGGGCTTTGTTCGAATCCCCCGTGCCATCAAAGCAGGCAGAAATATAATATTTTTTTAAATTTCGTAATTCCGTAAGAACATTGTTGCATTTTAATACATTTCATACATTCACGAACAGAACAATAACACAGACACACACTCAAAAAAGTTGTGAGATCCAAAAGGCTTGACACATGTCTCTCTGATTATCAACGCTCTGATTCCGAATCTAAAGCCATAATTCTGGCACCACTCTTCAGTTTTCTATAAATCGCGAAAAAACAACCGTGAAATTGCAGGTTGTATATTAGATTTTTTTTGCAATTAAAAAGAACAGTAGGGTGATGGCGCAATTTTGACCTCAGTTTAGAATTCACCGCGTCGACATACACAGAAAAACATGTGCCAAGTCTTCGGGTCTGACAACAACCCCCGAAAGATAAACAATTTCACGGAGTTTTTACGCAATTTAAAAGAAATGGAGGGTAATGGGTAAATGGTGGCGTAATTCTGTCTTCAGATTCAGCGCATCGAAATACATAAACATGTCATGTCTTTGATCTGATTTCATTTGATTTTTTCGTGTTTCCGGACGCGTCAACTGCTTCGGTCATTAGTCCCGTTCGTGTAGTGCATGTTTTTTTCTCGGAAGATGGCGGTGATCTTCTCCCGCTGGATGGTGAGATCCGGCTCCGACCTACTGTCGGCTAGTGGGGTTTCCCCCTAACCAGAAATCTCCCACCAGCGGGGCACCGCACCAGCCGGGACAAGCTCTATGCTCCCGACTGGTCTCCCGGAATATGTGGTAGTGCAGTGCATGTTATTGTAAGGGTGTGAGTGTAACGGGAGAGGATAGGACAAGGAAGAGGAAGGACAGATCGCGCGCGGTCCGTGGCTCGTTTGGTAGGATACTGCTCCGGCATTCGCCTGATGTTGATCGGAGAAACCACGGAAAACTACCGATCATAGCAGCCGGCCGCTAGAATTCTCCTCCACACAGCGACTGAATCCGACCTAGCTGTAAAGCTAGTGTCGAAAATCCTGCCGCCATCAAGACTCGAACCTAGGACCTTCCGGTCAGAGGCGCTGCAGTGACATCAGTTGATGCACTGAGCTACCGCTCCCGGTCATGTCTTTGGATCTGATATCATACCCCCAAAACAAAAAAAATACAATGTCACGATGTTGTTTTGCGATTTAAAAAACTGTAGAGTTGCGGCACAATTTTGGCTTCAGATTTGGATTTAGAGAGTTGACATTCATAGTGAAACATGTGTCAAACCTTTGGGTCTGAGAAAAAACAAAAACACGGCGGTTTTTCTAAAAAAATGGGGTGGTTGCCCAATTCTGGCTTCAGATTCGGATTCAGCACTTCTAAATACACAGAGAGACGTGTCAAGTCTGTAGGTCTGACATGTTTTTGTGTGCCTGTGCAATTAATTTACAATTACATCCCGAATATTAAGCATTGCCAACTGAAAAGGACATGAGACTCATGGTACATAAGTTTGGGCGTGAGCAATGGACTGGTTCTGCCTAACGTTAGCGGTCATACTGCAACAGAAACATCTGTGCAAATTAGTATGTATAAGTGACACTCAGTGGAAGAGAAAATATTAAAATTGTTTGCTGGGTGCTGTGTTTGATTGATTGATTGATTAGTGATTCCATGCACAAACCAATCTATCATATTTCGGGCACACTGCTATGATTCCAACCCCTTAATTTTGATTCTTTTCATTTTTGATGATTTTGATAAATTAATAAATTAATATACGTGCAATCATATAAACAAAATATATTTTTCATTCATTTAAAGAAAACACTCTGATTTCTGGATCTTCAAATAAAGAAATAATGCTTTCCGTTGTTAACATTTGTAATTAACGACAAAACTATTACAATTTTGTCAAAATAGACACATTTATTCTTGTAAGCTTGTAATGCATTACAAATAATATATCAAAACTTAAAGTATTACAATTGTTTCTAAAACATGTTCTGAATGTTCAGTTTTCGAATGAATAGTTAGAATTTTTTAATTCAAAACCAAAGATATTATAATAACAAATTGGAACAAAGATTTGTTATAAAATGCATCATATTTTGAACAGAAACAATAAAAATGATTTTCAGCTACCGAAAAAAAATTAAAAAACATAATCTTTGGGCCTCTGAGGCCCTCCCTTAATAATGCTAGGGTTAAAAAACAAACAAGAAACGTAACATGTACCGACGACCCACATTCCCCTCCCTCCCCCTCCGGAGAGGAGTGAGTCAGTGACTGGGCAGTCACGTGACCCGCCCGCCCTTCACCCGTGACGTCGGCGGCCAACACCTCGCCACGCGCGCGATAATTTCCTAATTGTCCCCGCGGCCGCCGCCCATTTTTCAGCCGCTGGCCTGGGGACTGCACTCGACAACTGGCGACAGGCAAGGCCCCGCGCCCACGCCGATCGCGACACCATCTTAGGTCTACATAACGCGTTGAGTGGCGACGAAGTGGAGTGGGGATTGTGGACCTTGGCGAGGGGTGGGTCTCGGGGACGTTCCAATGTCGCCGTTAAAAGGAGGAGGAAAGAAGAGATAGGACTTCTGATTGCTGTGATGATGAAAAAGGTTTCCTACACGAAAGTATGAATTCATCTCGTTTCTTTCCTCATTCGTATCTTTTATTTCTTAAATTTTAAATTATTTTATTTTACTTAAAAAATTACTAATTTTGTTTTCATAAATGTTACCGGCAAAGGTGGCTCAGGGCATCAACTTATGTCATGGCAGTGCCTCTGACTGAGAGGTCCTTGGGATCGAGTTCCGGCGATGGCAGGATTTTTGACACACTTGTCAGCCAATTCGAATCCAGCCGCTGTGTGGAGCTCTGATTGGTAGTTTTGGTTGTATTAGCAGGTAGGACAGGTAGATAGTATTGATTATAGCAACTCTGGTTGGTAGTTTTCTGCGTTTGCTCCGTTCAATACCAGGTGAATGCCGAAGCAGTACTCTATCAAACGGGTTTCTGAGCGCCTTCGATATTTTGTTCCTCTTCCTTGGACTTTCCCTTATAAGCACACACACTCTCATGCACTACACTGCTACCCTTGTCCAGAGACCAGTCGGAAGCGTAGAGCTTGTCCTGGCTAGGGCGGAATCCCGCTGGTGGGAGGTGAAAAATCCTCGCGAACCGATGTAGTTCGGCGCCTACTCTCACCGTCGAGCGGGAAAAAATACCGCCATCTCCCACGGTAAAAACGTGAACTACACTTACGGGAGCAATGACGCGCTCGGACTAAGTAAGCATTTTCAAACGTGTTGAATTTTGTATCTGGCATTAAACGCAGTTTAGCATTTCTTAAAATTATTTTAACGTAATACATAAATAACGTAACACACGAATGAACGTTTTTGAGTTATTCTAATTCCTACCTTTGTATGTAAATAGTGAAACTAAATTTTCATTAAAATTTGGATAACGACTTATTATAATGATTTTCTCAGTATGTTTTTGACATAAATAGTGGTTTATACAGTATATAACCTCACCAACACTTTTCGTGATGAACTGGATCTAATTGCTTTTAGTGACAAATAACTCCAAATTGAAGAAAATGAACTACGTCTTTTATAACACATATAATCATATACGATATATTATTTATTTTAGTTGTAATTAATCTCTCTGAAGCAGTACGATGCTTTCTCAATGATTTCGTCTGCGCAAAATTTACAGTTTATTCATTTCTATCTAAATTTATAAATATTAATACGGCGATTAACACAGTGGAGTTAGAGGATTTTGAAGTAGAAATAATTGTGCGTAGAAGCTGGCAATTTCTGACGTGGGAATGAAATCAAATGAAAAAATACCTTGTATCTCACATCGTTTATAAATCGTCATTTATTCACGGCGCAGGAGTGACTTTGTCCCAAAGCAGCTGAAATAAAGCTTATGATAAAAATAAATGTTTTTTATTATTATGTATTATAGAATGAAGTAAAATGATCCACATTTCGAAAAGTTTGAAACATATACGAGCATCAAACACTTCAGTCGACGAACACTTCGGTCATTCAACTCTTTCAAATCATATTTTGATGAACCTAAATTTCCCCTTTCTGCCTCACTGATTTCAGGCTTTCAGAGATTCTTAACTTCCTTAACTTTAACCTGAATCATATTTTGTGCACATTTTCATCCTCTACTTCTATTCAGCTCTTATACATTTATTTTCTAGATTGACTACAACAATATTAGGAATCAGGCTGTTTTTTCTTAACGTTTCGTGTTGCCAGGTTTCGTTCTTCGATGATATTTAAGTTCACATTTGAATAAGTGCTTACCCACATTTCTTCACGTGACAAACTCTGTCAGCAAAACGAACATCAAAGTGTTTGTAAGTTCAAACCTGTCTTATTTTATGTATAAATGTCTTACTACTTCCTATCCACATACGTAGTTCTATGAATACGTTTGTTCAACATTACGATCATGAAGTTTTTTTAGAGACATTTCAAGAAGTCTATTTTGAATGTATGTAGAGAGGGTGAGATCTATCTTTCCTATAAGCACTTCAATTTTTATATAAATGAAATACAGAATTGGCAACATTTACAATATTCGAGAGCTGATCAAGGGACTCGCATGGATTAGAATTAAACAAAAACTCGATTCATCTTTAAATATTAACATTAACATCTTTACATTGCACATTCGCCGACAACACCACCCACAGAAGTCCCGTTGCTTGTCCATCCCTTTGCGGCGTTGCCAAGGGACATCGAATTAATGGGATGTCACGAGGGGCGTGGGGGGCGGCGGTGGGGGCGGTGGCGTGTGAGGCCGCCCGATGCTATCGCCGCGTGTTCGGAGGCGCCGCGAGAAATTACGAAAACGTCACCACCACCCCCTGGTGACGAGCAAGTGCTCGAGCGTCTGTAGCATGTGGTGATTACCATTTGGTGATCCGACTAGAGGAGCCCCATGGGTAACCTCAACCCTTGTATTAGTTTTAAGTTTTAAGTTAAGTTGGTATTAAGCCATCAAACATATGTAGAGTTATTTCAACTGAGCTATGTATTCACCATCTATGTCAAATAAATGAAAAAAAAAATGGTGTGGCGGTGCGATGCAAATCGCGTTCAACCGCTACCAACTCTTTCGTAACAAGAGTTAAGGTCTAGAGATGATGAATAGGGCCCGAATTTTAATGACAAGTCATATATTTTTTCTGAACCTTCGGGTGAATTATAAAGCAATTTATGGACGAATCCAGGTATTGTCGATCAGGAAAACGTATTTTTATGGTGCATACAAAGTCATAATTACCGAGTTTTTAGAGAAAGGTCATATTTGAAACAAATTCTGCCATAAATGCATATATTTGTCATAATTTCAAGGACCGTTTTTAGTAAAAGGTCATATTTTTGCCCAAATGGCATACATAGATCATATTTTTAAGGACACAAGAATAAAAGGCTTGAAAATGTGTTTCACATGACAATGTATCAGGTGATAGTGTCACAAAGAAACTCAAAAATTATACTACAAAGGATTATTTGAAAGAGAAGGATTATTTTAAACAAGACATATGTAGTAGAAAAGAAAATCGTTTGGATTGATGGGTTTTATTGTACTGTACTTGATTTGTTTTACAGACACAAGCAATTTCTTGTTAGTTCCAAAGACTGCAAGCCGTATGTACCGTACGCACAATCGATTCTTGAGTGAATTTTGTATTTGTTATACCTAAAAAATTAACAGAACTTTTAAAAAAATAAACTTGTATAACGTCGTATTTTATTTTTTAGGTCATGTTTATATAGGTTTTAGGTCATAAATGCTTGCATATTTCGCTGATTTTTAGGTCATTAAAATCCGGGCCCTAATGATGAATGTGGTAAGTGCTTCAACATAATATGTTGGCCTTATAAAATAAGATCATTGGTGTCCATGTCAATTTATTAACGTAACTCATTACCGTCAGTATTAATTTTAACGACTATTTATTTATATACATATTATTATGTTTTAAACATAAAATACAAATTTGACAATGTTCTCATTGGTTTGTCCCAGAAGAAGTAGCAAATCCTTTAGATCTTTGCTTTAAGTGTCACGACAACTTCGGATTGCTTGACAACCGCCGTTTGCATTACAACGCCCTCTCCCTCCAATTAAGCACAGGTGCACAGCAGCTGAGCACAGTTATAGAAGTAGATTGGTACCGACGCACGTCTACACTTTGGCAAGAAACGCATAATTCTTTAACGGTCGCGACTACATCTAGAGATAGCATTTAAGAATTCAAAAACTTGTTTATATGTTTTGTTTAGGGTCTCTATATGTGTTGATGAAATAAAATAATCAAATTTGTTCAAGAGAAGCGAATTGATGTAGACCAGAATCTACGTAGTGAAAAAGCAACGCAAGGCGTTAAGATATATCGCATGGGTATTAACCCATATCCATTGTGTCACTGGTCAGGTAAAATCATTTTTTAATTATACGTAAAATGCGTAAAGAAGGTCAACAATGTAAATCATGTCTAGTGATAAAACGAAAGATTTAGCAGAAAAGAGTCTGATGAACACAACTAAAATAAAAGCCATGTTAATTAGCATAATCCTCCTCTCTCTCAGATTAGGTTATAAATTCCACTTTCCCATAGGAACTAGTGTGTTTGCAGAGAGTGGATTAATCGTTGCCAAAAATCTCTTCTAATGAGGCGGCAAGGCCACACCTCTCTCTTATCGCAGTGTTAGGTCTGATGTGTTTATTGTACAGCTCCAATAGAAGTGCGGTAGTTTACCACAGGTATCACCATTTTCCCCGTACACTTTTAATTTATATGTAACTGATCTCCCAAAATTAGGCAACATACAAACGACGTAATTTGCAGATGACATGACAATTTTCTTAGCGGGAGATTCCTTAGTAAATATCAGCAATTCTCTTCAGTTGAATCTCAATCTTATAGACACTTTGACAGCATATTTAAAAATCATATTGAATCCCACAAAAAACAGCTATCAAAATAATCACTTTTAGCACTATACACCCCCGCACCGCTCACAATAAATAATGAACTCATTAACTGGCTGACTCCAATAGTATCGTGAAATATCTCGGTCTATGGATACTAAAATGAACTGGAACCAACACATCAATAGTAAAATACAACAAGCCAAAATGAAGATACACCAACTAAAACCTATCATTAACCGATCTTCACATCTCCCATTCCCAACCGCCTAAACCATCTACAAAACTATCATTAGACCACTCCTCCTTCACGCCTGTCCAGTTTGGATCTCTGCTGCAAAACAAAGCAAAACAAGCTCCAAATAGTCAAAATCCATTTCCTTAGAACTATCACAAATGCTCCTTGGTTTGTCACAAACTCACAGCTTCACAAAGATTTCCAAATTGACTCCACTCAACGCCATAGGACATCTCTCAATCCAGTTCTACCACTCCATACCTCAAATTCCACACATACACAACTTCGGACTCCGGAAAACTTCTCATGGAACTAGAATAAAAATGTATATCCATAACAGGCATTCCTAGTGAAATTTATTTATTTATTTATTTATTTATTTATGTATGTATGTATTTATTTATTTATTTATTTATGTATTTATTTATTTATTTATTTATTTATTTATTTATTTATTCAAAAACTGTATGTGACGTATGGGGGAGAAAATCGTCTGCGCACGCTTTCTTGAGTTTCAGAATCCCTTCCCAACAAATTAACTATTAATAGGTGAAAGATGAAAAAATAATCGTAATAATAATAATAATAATAATAATAATAATAATAATAATAATAATAATAAATTTTAAAAAGCGAGAGATTAACATTTCAAAATCTAGATATTTTCGTTGCCGAATTATAGAAAACTTATTTGTAACGGTAAACGAACGGATTTGATTTTTCTCTATTGCTAACAAATAGAAACTCACCCTAAGCTCTACTACCACTACAAGCAAAAGGAAAGCTCAACAAAACGTGCGCATAGTGAATCTACATTTACTCCAGAAGCAATTTTCTGAAATAGATTGTTTTTAGAGGTGTCTGGAGATTTTCTCACCCAAATTAGTTTGTAGTTTAATCTTAGGTAAATTCGAATGTTAGCCATCACTACATATGTAAAGTGTCTTATATAGGGAACTCAAGTATGCTCCGTAAAAAATAGCTAATAAAAAAAGAAGTGCGGTAGTATGTATACACTACTTACTCAAATGTTCTGGAGCATTCAAACAAACTTGAATCCCGGTCTTTATGAGTAACGCACTGAACTATTAGAAGTTGAACTGTACTTGTGAGGTTGTTACATCGGTCAGGTTGAAATTTATTCGATATTCCGATGAACATTAACAGTTTAAAATGCAAGTAAAATAAAGGTACAAATACATAGAGCCATTAAACAAAATTAATACTTACCAATTAGCTTTTAAAGTATTTGTACTTTATTATCACGTTTCATTGCTACAGTTTTGTTTAAATTTATTTTTCGGCACAAAGAAATGTGTACATAAAATTTTCTAAAAAATACTTAGGAAAGCGTAGAGAAAATAATTAATTACTTCGGTAACATTTTTGTCTACACCCTACTTCAGCTAATATTTTTGAGTGTCAAAACCGTTGAACGATACTTCATTACATTTTTCAAATATCTCATATACGCATTAAAAATTGACCACAGATTTTTCATTGCGAGTTGTTTGAAAACATTTACAAACGGTTACTCATTTGGAATTTATTACTATGAAAAATAGAAAAATATTCTAAATAAAATAAAAATGCTGGATTATACGATGAGATATTGCAGGGAAGCTCCGAAATTTTGTACCTTTCATTTCTTTAATAATTATATTTTCAATGATAACGTGAGAGCTAAAAAATATGTCAACGTTGCAAAAATTAATTCTTAGCTTATTTGTACCGTTTGCGCCCTAAACCTCTACAATAATCGATACATTTGTTTAAAGACGTTCAAAAATGGAAAGATCACAGAAATAATAGTAGACCACATAGATAGCCTCAGTTTCATATATTCCAAGAAATAAATTAAAAACCTTACAGTGATTGTGTTTCTGCGAACCACAATAACGAGTTCCAAATAAGGGAGCATTGGGATCATTAACCCATATTGA
This sequence comes from Teleogryllus oceanicus, assembly GCA_964035755.1. NCBI lineage: Eukaryota > Metazoa > Arthropoda > Insecta > Orthoptera > Gryllidae > Teleogryllus > Teleogryllus oceanicus. The sequence continues at coordinate 44,367,590 of CAXIVR010000007.1, read as the reverse complement.
GAAAGATGCAAGCAGACGTCAGAGAGCACAGTTTCTATCTTTAATTTGTGGCAATGAACAACAAATAAATTATAAATTGGAAAGTACTGGATCATTATATGAACTAAAATTAGAATTGTAAAATGTTTTTCATAACTGTCTCAGGAATTGCTGAACTTTCCAGAGGAAACATTTAAAACTGCAAAAAACATAAGTAGGAAAGTATCTTCGCCCCGCCCCTACACACGACACCCCATTCCACACTCTGCAGTAGTACTGTTCTGCATACCCCCAAAAGCTCCACTACACACAATTTGTCCTGCCTCCTACTCTATCATGCCCTTCCATAACAACCCACTACATACCACCCTACTCACCCCTCTCCCCTACCTACATTCGCCATTCTCACCTCACCAGCACTTCTACGTCTCCCGCGCGTTGCTCACTTCGTCATCGGACTCCACTTTTAGATATCTCTGTTCTCTGGCCGACTCGACGCGACTCGACTCGACTCGACTCGACGCGACGCGACGCGACGCGACTCGACGCGACTCGACGCGACGCGACGCGACGCGACGCGACGCGACTCGACGCGACGCGACGCGACGCGACGCGACGCGACGCGATCGACGCGACTCGACGCGACTCGACGCGACTCGACGCGACTCGACGCGACTCGACGCGACTCGACGCGACTCGACGCGACTCGACGCGACTCGACGCGACTCGACGCGACTCGACGCGACTCGACGCGACTCGACGCGACTCGACGCGACTCGACGCGACTCGACGCGACTCGACGCGACTCGACGCGACTCGACGCGACTCGCGCGACTCGAGGCGCCTCGACGCGACTCGCCGCGCCTCGACGGCGACTCGACGCGACTCGCCGCGACTCGACGCGACTCGACGCGACTCGACGCGACTCGACGCGACTCGACGCGACTCGACGCGACTCGACGCGACTCGACGCGCCCCGACGCGCCTCGACGCGCCTCGCGATACGCGACTCGACGTCGACCTCGACGCGCCTCGACGCGACTCGACGCGACTCGACGCGACTCGACGCGACTCGACGCGACTCGACGCGACCGACGCGACGCGACCGCGACTCGACGCGACTCGACGCATCGACCGACTGCGACGCGACTCGACGCGACTCGACGCGACTCGAGCTCGACGCGACTTCGACTGCGACGCGACTCGACTGCGACTCGACCGATTTCGGACTTACGATCGGACTCGGCGACTCGACTCTCGACCTCGACTCGACTCGACTTCGACTGACTTCGACTTCGATTCGACTCGACGACTTCGACTTCGACTCGACTTCGATTCTCGACTTCGACTCGACTCGATCGATTTCGACTCGATCTCGACTCGACTCGACTCGACTTCGACTCGACTCGACTCGTCGACTCGACTCGACTCGACTTCGACTTCGACTCGACTCGACTTCGACTTCGACTCGACTCGACTCGACTCGACTCGACTCGACTTCGACTTCGTGACTCGTACTCGACTCGACTCGACTCGACTCCGACTCGACTCGACTCGACTCGCTCGACTCGACTCGACTCGACTCGACGCGACTCGACTCGACGCGACTCGACGCGACTCGACTCGACTCGACGCGACTCGACGCGACTCGACGCGACTCGACGCGACTCGACAACCCCTCTACAGTCCGCCTGACAGACGGTCCTGGTCTCCCCGCCTTCGCCTGGTCTCGTTCCTCCCCATTATACCACAACCCCGCAATCTGCTTTCTTTGCTTGCTCTTTCAAACTCTCCGAGCCCGACCTCACTCTACCATTGATGGCTCCATCCTTATGCATCAAAGAACACGCCCCGCAAGGCGTGTCTTTGCTGCACATGCTCCGACCCTGCTTACTGTACCCTCACCCAGTCACCGCTGCCACTTTTTGCCCTACGAGCGCGAAGTTGTCTCTTCCCACACCGCCTTATGCCGCGCCTCCTATGCTTGCCTTGCCCCCCACCCCAAACACCGACCACATTCACGCATCGCATCGTGCTGACTCTTTTTGTCCTTCCCTGCCCGTACACTCCACACCACATCCCACCTAGCGCAGTCAATTCATGTCTTGCCATGCTCTTCCTTACCACATCACCCGGCCCTGCAATGCGCTGCCACTCCGGTTCCCCCCCTTCCCACCCCTCCCATTTCTACGTTGCGACATCTTGCCGTGCCCCGCCCCTCCTCGCCACATCCCAACCCTGTCCTGCGCTGCCACTTCTTGCCCTGTCCCACCAGAATCTCACCATATCGTGCGGTGCCATTGTTTGCCTCACCCAACGTACCCCTGTCCCACCCTCTCCGCTACACCCACACTCGCCCTCCTTCCCACCCCAACCTACACTACTCTGCCATTTCTTACCCGCACACCTCACCCCGTTCTGCGCTGTATCTTCTTGCCGTGCCCCGCCCCTCTTCGGCACAACCCCACCATATCCTGCGCAGTGGGGTCTGCTCCGCCCCCCCGGCCCTTTCTTCTCGCCCCCCCCCCCTTCATCCCCGCCACACCCTAATGTGGTCCTGCGCTGCTATATATTACCGTGTCTCACCCCTCCACCCCACACCCCAATCCCGTTTCCCTGCCCCCCCCTTTCCCGGCCTTCCCACTACATCCCACTCCCCCCTCTGCTTTGCCCTGCCCCCCTCTCCCATCACATCCAACGCCGTCGTGCGTTGCCTCTTTGCCCTACCCCGCCTTTCCCACCATACCCCACCTCGTCCATACCCTCTCTGCCCCCCATAACTGAACCCCGCCATACCCCCCCCCCGCCCCCGCCTCTTCCTGTCTCGACCATCCCCCTCGCCCCCAAACTGAACCCGCCATCCCTGCCACTCTTGCTCTGCCCCGCCCCTCCCCCACCCCCCCCCAACTGAACCCCGCCATGTCCTGCCACGTCTTGCTCTGCCCCGCCCATCCCACCATACCCCAGCCCGTCGGGCACTGCCTCTTTTCCCTGCCCCGCCCGTCTCACCATACCCCACTTCGTCCTTTGCTGCCTTTTCGCCCTGTCCCGCCCCTCCCCGCCCCCGTGGCGCGGCGAGGCGGGGGCGCCGACGCCGGGGAGTCCGCCCGGGCGCGCGGGGTTGCGCCCGGCCCGCGCGGCGCGCGCCGCCCAGTATTTATGAACACGGAACTATGTAATAATCTGAGACTGGGCCGTCCCGGATTTAATTTCGGGGACTGATTTGGTGCACTTAATCACGCGGGGGGGCCCAAACTGGCTTCATAAAGACGCGGTGATGGATGGACCGGCCGGGCTCATCTCGCGCGCGTGCCCGCGCATAAATCTCCCCCTCTGGCGGCGCCCCCCCTCTAGCCCCCCTTCGGCCACCATCGCCCCTCCCCCTCCGCCACCCGCCGGCGGCGGCGGTGGAGCCGCGTCCCCGCCCCGACGACCGTCCTTAGGCGCTGAATAATGGCGGACATTACGGCAGTGTGAAAACGCGCGCGTAACGTCGAATTAGGAAGCGCCGTGCGGCGTGGATGTGCGCGGACGCAGGAGTGGTTTTCCTGGTCGCGAACCCTTGTTCTGTGACCCGTGAATACGGGATTATTATTGTTAGTGAAATTCTGGTTTATGGTATTCAGAGTCGCGAACCCTTGACCTGCGACTCGTGAATACGCGATTATTATTGTTAGTGAAATTCTTGTTTGTGGTTTACCGGGTCGCGAACCCTTGATTTGAGACTTGTGAATTCGAGATTATTATTGTTAGAGAAGACATAATAAAAATGGAAAAATCATAAAATCGGTAACCTTGGAATACCGTGCCCTCAAAGGTCCTAAATATTGCAGATAAAGGCAACAACTTTGGATGAAGTTAAATTAGTTAACATATCCGAGTGTGCTTTACTCGGTAGATTGCAACAGTTTTGAATTGAAGAATTTCAACTTCCTTATCTCAGATTGATTGGTGTTTCCGGTCGCTTTCACATTTAATTTCGTAAGACCTGTAAGTGCAGTGCATTTGTTTTCCTCGGGAGGTGGAAGTGATCATCTCCCACTGGATGATGAGATCCGGCGACATTTCTAACGGCTGACTGGGTATTCCTCAACCAGGTTTCTCCCAGCAGCGCGTTTCCGCCCCAGCCGGGACAAGCTCCCCACCGATCTCCTGGCCTGTGTGGTAGTGTTATGTATGTAAGTGTGCGTAAGTAAGGGTGAGGATAGACCAAGGTAGACTAAGGGAAGATTGCGCGCGGTTCGTGGCCCGTTCGTTAGGGTGCTTCTCCGGCATTCGCCTGGTAGTGAACACGGGAAACTACCGATCGGTGCTACCGGACGCTAGAATGCTTCTTTAGACATCGAGTGAATTCGACCTAGCTCACAAGCTAGAGTCGAAAATCCTGCTGCCATCAGGATGATTTGATGCCCTGAGCTATCTCCTCCGATTTCTTCAAATCAGATTATTACCGTTAATAAGAACAAAATATGTTCAAAATAACGTCACATTACAATTATTTTTCTTTCCCGGTTGTGTTTGTATTTTCAGCAACGTAATATGTAACGTTAAGTATATCCAAGTTTGTAAAGAAAACTTTTTAAACATTTTCTACAGACTCCAGTTTAGTATAAAAGAACATTCGTCACAATTACATTCTGTTGGAACTTCCCCGCCATCAAAAGTTTTACATAATCCTTTCTTCGTGCGTTAAATATTACCAGAAACGAAACTCGAGCCAGAACGCACTCATACAAAGGACACATGCTTTGTTGCTCTAATCCTCCAAACAGCGTCGGATTTAAAAAACCAACGCCTCGGCGGCGGGCGTATTCCAGCGGTCCGAGAGGGCGGCGCAAAAATAAATTGTTGGCGACCGGCAAGAAATTCCGCCCTCGCAGCGCGCGCGCCCTCACAAAGCGCCGGGTTCCGCGCCACCGCCGGCGAAACCGCCGCAAAACCAGAATTAAACCGAGACGGCGCCCTCCTCGCCGCGCGCGCCGCCCCGGCCGCTCGCTTCGCCCGCAGTGGGCGCGGGCGCTAATGTAGGCGGGAACGAAAACCAGTAGAATCGTCACCGTGTTGTTTCTATAATGTGTTATGTAAACATTCCTTTGCGGATGAAATACTGTGTCAAACGCAGAAAATAAGGTGTCATTGGAAAGCTGAAAGTTTGTAGGGGCACGAGGAGTTTACATTTTTGTGTGTTATAAACATTAATATTTTTGGAATTAATATTTTTACTACAACTACTACCAATACCACTACTACCACTACCGCTATCACCACCACCATTACTACTACCACTACCACCACCACCACCATCAGCATTATTATTATTATTATTATTATTATTATTATTATTATTTTGAAATATCGACATCACGCACAACCTAGCGGTAAGGCAGGCCACACCAGGTCAGACCAGAGATTGATTGATTGATTGATTGATTGATTGATTGATTATTACTGATTCCGAGCACGTCAACTGCTAAGATCAATAGTCCTATAAGTGTTGTGCAAGTTTTATCAAGAAAGGAGGCGGTGAACTTCCCCCGCTGGTTGGCGAGGTCAAATGCCAACCTACACTTCGGCTTGCGGGGTTTTCTCTAAACAGGTATCTCCCGCCAGTGTGGCACCGCCTCAGCTCCCGGCTGGTCACCCAACATGTGTGGTAGTGTAGTGCAAGTAAATGTAAGTGTGTGTAAACAAGGTGTGATGATAGGAAAAGGAAGAGGAAGGAATGATCGTTCGCGGTCCGTGGTCTGTGTGTTTGGATACTACTCTGGCATAGCCACCTAAGCCGGTGATAACGACTAGAATACTAGTTACTATCTTAGCACGGTGCTTCCAGCAGCTTCTTTCGTGTGGACAGCTTTTATTTCTGCGAAGTAATTTCTTAGTAAAAAGAAATTTTGGACGTATTACAAATCGGCTCGTCAATTTTAGAGCATTAAGTTACATGAAAAGTACAAAATTCTGTTTAATTGTAGTCAGTCAGATGAATCTAGTAACGATTCATGTAAATGCTGGAATGTGAGTAAAACAATTCACATGTTCTCGTAGGTGCATTGAAACCATGTAAAAAGTTCCTGCTATTCTAGAATTCTTCGAGAATATCCCAGTGGAAACCGGCTAATAATTGAATTTGCCAAGATGAATCGAACGAGCTATTCATCATCCAATACAGCGGTTCTACCCAAAACACGTTTTACGTGCTTAAAAAATACAACAACTTTTTTAGAGAAATTTCTTAGAATTTTTGGATGAATCTACAAAAGAATATCAGTTCCCCACCACGAGACTACAGAGTACGAGAGTACACATTATCGAGACATTTTGTCTCGATAATGTGTACCGGAAGGAATGTAACCGTGAGTGACGAAAGACGCAGACGGTCGGTCGGTCGGTCGGTCAGTCGGTCGGTCAGTCGGTCGGTCGGTCGGTCGGTCGGTCGGAAGGGTAGATGAAGGAAGAGCTCATATTTACTCGATTACTACACAAGAATGGATATGTATGTGAACGTATCTGACGCATGAGATGGAGTAATATCTTAAAGGGAAGGGAACTTCAGATGAAAAGAATCAAAAACCGAAAACGCGACGAATTTATGGGTTGATTATTTGTTTCCGGGATCTTCATCTAATATGGTCGTTCGGCTCATAAATGTAGAACTTGATATAGCAGGAAGGTGACAGTGTTCCTCACACACCGGAACGGGAGATCCGGTGTTACAAGTCGGCTTGCAGGTTTTCTTGCATTCCAGATGTCCTTTGCGGTCTACCGACCCAGCAGGAATAAGCTCTCAAGCAGTCTCCCAACATGTGTTGTAGTGTAGCTAGCTGTATAGTCACATTGGTTTCTTGCGAACGTTCTCCACTGACGGAATGAAAGTTATAGAGAATATCGCAGTCCTAGTACAAGTTAGGCAACGTTTGGCAAGTGAACGAACGCGAAGATGCTACCTGGCGGTGCTCTTCACAACTGACTGCGACGACACGTCACAGATAAAAGTTACTGGAGGATTACTCCCCAGCGCAAATCTCTCAACGCCCCTTAAAGACTTGGAGACGCGTTGCGTCAAATTGTAGACACAACAAAATTTTCAAAAACATTGTTACTAAACCATGTTACTAAAAGCATGTTACTAAACGCCCATTCCTCCCAATTTGATTTGGCAGAAATGAGTATCAAAATAATCTCCTACATATGTTGCCAAGAGTATAGCATTTGAACATAAGGTAGTGCAGAAATAATGCTGTTAAAAACATAAAAGCAGCTTAAATATATTTTGTTTCTTTACACGAAAAAAGGCACTCGCAATAAGCGTCAGGTCAGAGTTATTACAAAGGATGTGTACAGAGCGAGAAATTCATTTAAAATAATATTTATAAAATTACAACAACAGTTTGTTCCCCGACAATTGCATTTCTTCCCATTGGGCAGCGGTTCCGTAGGGCAGGGCTTTTTGCTCGCCACGGAATTTTTTCCGATCGCCTCCCCCAAACAGAGAATTCTACAGACCGAATTTTTCTCTATCTCGTGGTATAAATAATTTAGGGGCTGAATTTCTCCCTGTGTTCGAGCACAGAGTAGGTGGTGGAGACTAAGACCAAATCCAGAGACCACGTGTCATTCAAAAGATTCTTTATAAAGGGATTCTTAAGTTCTTTCTTTTTTAATTTACTACATCTACAGGCTATTGCATTCAATTCAGAGTATTTGTGAGGTAACCTAAGTCTAATATTTTTGAGGAGCATCATCGTGAAATTGAATAGAAAGTAATTACGAATAGAAAGTAACTTATCTTCAATGGCATCTCATGCAGTGGACGCATCGAATCTGAAATAGATGAGCATTTATAGATTTCTGCGTTGCAAACGGAATACCAGCAAATAATATTTATATTTGGAATTATGATATTATTTAAAGTAAGGGTTTTCATTTTGAATGGAATTTGAACTTTCTACTCTAACAAATGTGATTTTCGCTTTAAATGAAAAGTATCAATGCTTATATATCGTCACTTATTAATTATTAAGTGTGCGTGTAATAATTAATCTACTGAAAGCATTCGACATTTTGTATTCTTGCGCGTTTTACAAGAGGGTGTAATGTAAGGCAAGCGTAAACAGCATTTTTTAAAAATTCGAAACCTGTTTTTAACTGCAATGATTAGTGAGTGTACGTAAGCTCAATATCAATCATTCGTCGAACTCACGTGTTTCTTCAAAAACTTTTCAGTGATTATAATTATATGTATTACGTTTTATGTTGTGCAGAACGATATATTTCCCTTAGTTCACTACAACGTATATGAATATATCTCAGTAAATATAAACATTCCAATTACATTTTCAGAAGCCTGTTTAACTCAATGTCAAACCAAAATTTTCAGAGATGAAGCACTATGTGTGTGTGTGTGTGTGTGTGTGTGTGTGTGTGTGTGTGTGTGTGCGAGGGCAGCCATATTCTCTCGGAGACAAGTGCATGTGGCTTTTGTTTGGGTGGGGGATCAACATTTTATGTCGAATCCATTTTACACCACAAGATTGTTAACCCTGGGAGGTTGAGGTATGAATGATGATGATGAAGGCATAACGAATTATGATTATTTTCCAGATAATACATCGTCATTTGCACAGAGAGTGAAAAAGTGATTCGCAAAAAAGGGCATCCATCCTGTAGTGTTCATGAATTCCAACCCTCCAACAGCTCCAACTCCAACTTTTTAAGAATAATTTTCTTTTGTCAATAATATCGTTTCGTAATAAGCCAAGGAAGGCATCCCAGAAATGCTGGCCACCAATTTCAATTTGTCTAGATTGATAGCGAATTCGCTCTGATAAGGGAAGGTCTAGGTAAGTGAAGTGAAGAGCTAGGCGAGTGAAGTGAAGAGCGAGGCAAGTAAAGTACGGGGTGAGTCGACCAAACGGAATAGCGAGGCGCGTTAAGTGAAAGCGAGGGAGCAAAACGAAGGGTGACGCGAATAAAGTGAAGGGTGACGCGAGTAAAGGGCAGCGCGCAGCACCGAACTGCGCGCGCAGCGGGGGCGCTTCTGCGAAGAGCGCGGGCGGCATTCGCGCAGGGGCGGGGGGCGGGGGAGGGGACGGAGGCGGCCGGAGAACGCACCAGCAATGCGGGCGAGCCCTCCGGCATTCCACAGCAGAAAATCTCTCCGAGCAATATGCCCCCGCCGCCGCCGGCTGGGGGCCAGCGCCATTACGGGCGGCGGGGGTCGACGCGAAGAGCCGGTGCGGGGGCGAGGGCGAAATGGAATGGGCAAGGGCGGGGGTGGGGGCAGATGAAGCAAGGCGGGGCACACGGCGAGGAAGAGGCAAGAGCACTGTTGGACAGACGGACTGGGCGGGGTAGTGAAGGAGAAGCGTGAGAAGGGTTGAGAACAAGAGGAACGGGGAGAGTCTGGGGGGGGGGGGGGGGGAGAGACAGGGAGGGACAGGATGGACAGGGAGAGACGGGGATCGACAGGGAGGGACGGGGAGGAACAGGGAGGGACGGGGAAGGAATGGGCAGAGGGACGGGGATGGACAGGGAGGGACGGGGATGGACAGGGAGGGACGGGGATGGACAGGGAGTTACAGGGAGGAACAGGGAGGGATGGAAATGGACGGAGAGAAAAGAGGAGGGACGGAGTCAAGGGGAAGAAGAGGAGAGAGAATGACGGAAGGAAAAGGGAAAGCGATAGGTAGAAGGTATGGGAAGAGTGGGAAGGCAAGATGCGGAGCGATCGCGGAGAGGTGCTGTGGGCGGGGGGTCCGAATGGGCGGGAGGGGCGGAGCGAATTGGGCGTGGGGGGGGGGGGATTGCAGCGGCTGGACGGCCGGGCGACCGGCCGGACGCCGCGATACAGTCCCAGCCAGCATCCGACGCGCGCATCCCCGGCGGTCTCTTCGCCTTTCCTCTCGCCGCCGATTGCCGCGCGCCGCTCTCGAATTTTCCCTCGGGCGCCTCCGCCCGCCCGCGGCCTCCGCCCCTCTCTCATCGGTTTGCAGAGCCCGCAGCGATCCATCCGGCGGGATCAAAGGAGGACGCTTTTTAATGTGGCCAGGCCGGAGGGGGAAAAGATGGATTCGGGCCGTCGTCGCCGGGCAGATATCCGCACGCGCGGCCGCCGAGACTTGGTGGTGGCGAGGGCGTGACCGGACGCCCGCCGCCCAGATTATCCGCCGCCCGGCAGCAGCCCTGGCCGGAACCTCCGCTGCGGCCGCCGCCACCGGGGTGTGAGGTATAAAACATGGGCGGCGGTGCGGTCGTATGTAAATCTGATTGCGAGCGCCTGGCTGCGGCCGGTTACTCGGCCCGTCGAGTTGGCGAGTTGCCGCTTGACCGTAGCCGGCCTCATGCCCTCGGCATGCGCCTTCCCGTACCGTCCTGCCACCCTGCGCTCCACTCCACACCCTTCTCCTTTCTCCCCCCATCCAGCCCCTCCCTGCCTTATCTAGCCCCGCCTTTTTCCCCCCCCCCCCATCGGCCCCCCTCCAGTCCGCCCTATCCAGCCCCACCACATCCAGCCCAGCCACATCTAGCCCCGCCACATCCGGCCCCGCACATCCAGCCCCGCCACATCCAGCTCCGCCAAATCCATCCCCGCCACATCCAAATCCCAACCCCACCGCCACATCCCAGCCACCCCAGTCCCGCCAGCCCGCTGGCCATGCCGCTTCGTCCGCCACATCCAGTCCCACCACATGCCATTACGCCACAACCTGCCGTGCCACGACCAACCCTGCCACATCCAGCCCCACCGCGTCCAAACCACCACATACAACCTCGCCCCCTTATCCGGGCCCCCGCTGCCACGTCCCGCCTTCCATCCGTCCGCCCCTGCTTTTCCTCCCCGCCTCCCATTCCCCCCCCTCCAGCCCCCCCCCTCCGCCCCCCGTGTGCCTTTACGCAGTTAGCCCCGGCGCTGGCCAGCGCGTGGAGGGCGGTCTGCCGCCCGAGCGCCTGCGTTATAATTAATTTTTCGGGGGCGGAGCGCTCGCTTGCGCGCGCGCGCGAGTGGCAAGCGGGGAGGGGAGGGAGGGCAGCGCGGGGCGGGTGGAGGGGGGAGGATGCGTGAAATTGAAAGTTGGCACCGGAGGAGCGCGGCTCAGGGCCCCCTTGAGATATTGATATTCAAATGCGCGGGGGTCAGTTCAAGGGGCGGCTGCGGCGGCGTTGCTGCAATGGAGCGCGGAGAGAGTTCTGCCGAGTGCGCGGAAGTGACGTCGACGGAAGCTGCGTTGGAGGGGCGTAACAAGGCCGGCGGCCGAGCAGGGAAGGCAGGCGTCTGAGTAAGCGGGATTTGGAGGGCGGGGTGGCCGGAGGAAGTGTTTCGAGAGGTCGGAATAGTTCCAGGATCTCAAATGTGGCTACGTAAGAAGAATTTCTAAGTATCAGATCTGTTGAGTAAAGAAGCTATGTAACCCCAAAGAAATTCTTTGATTTATTAAACTACAATGAAACTAAAAGGAAATTCTTTGTATTTGAAATAATAATACCATTAGTCGACAGGTATCTAGTGGAAAGCAGAGGTAACTTCAGCGTGTGACAATGAAATGGATAGGGGGGGGCAATTTGCATGTTAAGGATATGCATTTAGAATAATGGTCAAACCTGATGTTTAATAGACCCATAGGAATAATAATAATAATAACAATAATAATAATAATAATAATAATAACAATAATAATAATAATAATAATAATAATAAGAAGAAGAAGAAGAAGAAGAAGAAGAAGAAGAAGAAGAAAAAGAAGGCGAAAAGGACATTTCCACAAAAAAAAAACAAAAAAAAACACGGAATGATCGACTGCCATACTAATGACCGACATCGGAAAGTGCTAAAGGTTCAAACAGAAATGTTTAATGTATAATATAGCTGATGATGTTCTTTCCTAACGAATTTCAACATACGGATAATGTTTACTAGGTTACTGTTCTATTTTATAGTATTTTGACTAAATCCTCTAAAACAGATTAGTGTACAAGATCCTCTAAAACGTATAAATATTAAAAAACTCAAGGTTCTCATGATTTCTTATGACTCGTATTACAACAAATATATGTACGTACGTGAAATATGCATAAAAGTAGAAACATAATTTCACCAAAAACTCAACTGTAAGCAAATTTGTATTTTAGTATTGTATTGTAATTTAGAAGACCTGAAGATGGAAGTATACCCAGTCTCCCCAAAAGTGGTTCCCTTCAATTTAATGCAGTAAAATAAACAATGATACATTAATTTTAATATTTGTTTAACTGCTTGTCTAAAATACCAAGGGACACTATTCACATCCCAAAGGCCATAAAATGTAGATAAAATTTATTAAAAACATGAATGCTTTTAACATTCTAATTCATATCGTAAAATTGTTCAATGAGGGTTCGATATTATAAGTACTTCAATGTCTACTATATGGGTATTTTAAGAAATTTTACCATCTCTAGAAAACAATTATGTGTTGTCAATCTTTTCTAACATAAATGGAATACCATCCGTATTGATTCGCATCACCGTTAGCACAGGAATAAAGTAGTATAAAATTCGGTAGGTTGTTAGTCGAGTTCAATATTTACACAATATTATAAGCTCTAGCGTGCCCTGTGGAATTTGTCAATGCGAAGAAGATGGATGTAATAAAACAATGCATGGCGAATTATAGTTTACATGTATGAAAGAAAAGCATTGCTTTTAATGCTATTTAAATCATTGTGGAGTGGAGTTAGAATTCCCTACACGTATTCCAATTAAGAATTTTTCAAAACTTATATGGGGTATTTTTGGGAAGTACATCTTCTTTATACCTTTAAGAAAGTTTTGAATTGCGGTCTTTTTTTTTAATTTGCACGTGCAATGCATATCGTCGTATTTATTAAGGAGATAATGAAGTATTCATTTCGACTTCTCTATACTTCAGTCCGATATATATTCGATTTTGTAAGTACTAATAGCTTACTCGTGCGAGAACATTCCACTTTGCGAAAGAATGAAAATACATGACGTAAAGTGGTAGAAATAGTACTTTAGAAAATCTTCAAGTCAATATTTATATAGTTTTAAGCTCATTCAGTTATTTCTAAGTTCTTCGCAAAAATTCCCAGCTGACGTTTCTTTGTAATACAGAAGAGGGACATCCTCTTCAATAGGAGGATAATATAGTTTAGAAGAATCAATTGACGAGTAATATCGGCACATGAACTTTGGAGTCACGCACGCTATGCCATCCCTATATCGTCTGAAAAATTCCTAGTTGACGGCGCTCATTTTTCTAACACGTAAATGGAACATCATCCATAATGCGCAGAAAGTATAGTTTAGAAATGTTCTTTAAGTTTAGAAGAACGTCTAGCCAATATCAGTATACGGATATTTTAAGCACGTTTTCATCCCTAAGCCGTCTGAGAAAATTCCAGGATGTTGATGTTATTTTTTTCTAACACGTACGTTTTCATCTGTAATGCATGGAAATCATACTTTAGAAGTATTAATTAGAACAACCTCGTCAATATCGATATACGGATATTTTGTCACGCTGTGCCATTCTACGTCGTCTGAGAAAGTTACGAGTTGTCGACGTTCTTTTTACCAACACGTAAGGGGAACATCATCCATTACGAGAGGAAGTCATACTTTCCAAGAATCTATTAGTTAAGAACGTTACGTCCATATTGATATAAGGATATTTTAGGCACCCTTTTCAATCCCTATGTCGTTTGAGAATGTTCCGTGTTGTGGATGTTCTTTTTTCTAACACGGAAGTGAAAGATAACCGTTTATGGCTTAGGATAGGGATCAAAGAATTTTGAAAACGTGCACAGAATTCACGTCTCCCTATAGTACGGCACACATAGTTTTTAACTGTCGTTGACATAAAATAAATAAATAAAACGGAAATGTTTGCAAAATATAATTTAGAAGTATTAATTAGTTTAGAAGAATTTGACGAAAAAATCTACATTCGAGTATTTTCGGACGCTTTGCAATTGATTGATTTTTTCGTATTTCCGGGCGCGTCAACTGCTTCGGTCGTTAGTCCCGTTAGTGTAGTGCATGTTTTCTCGGAAGATGGCGGTGAACTTCCCCCGCTGGATGGCGAGATCCGGCGCCGACCTACCGTCGCCTAGTAGAGTTTCCCCCGAACCCGGACTCTTCCACCAGCTGGGGCCACCCCAGCCAGCTGGGCACCGCCCCAGCCGGGACAAGCTCCCGACCGGTCTCCCGGAAAATGTGGTGGTGTAGTGCATGTTAGTGTAAATGCATGTGTGTAAGAGGAGAGGATAGGACAAGGAAGAGGAAGGAAAGATCGCGCGCGGTCCGTGGACCGTTTGGTACGGTACTGCTCCGGCATTCGCCTGGTGTTGATCGGAGAAACCACGGCAAACTACCGATCAGAGCAGCCGGCCGCTAGAATTCTCCTCCAGACAGCAGCTGAATTCGACCTAGCTGAAAAGCTAGTGTCGAAAATCCTGCCGCCGTGGGGAGTGGGAACCTAGGACCTCCCGGTTAGAGGCGCTGCAATGACCTCAGTTGATGCACTGAGCTACCGCTACCGGTCTGAGCGTCGCCGTTAGCAAGGGGCTAACGTGCCCGCGGTAGCGGCTGCTCCCTCCATAAGGGCGACGCCTCGCGGGAGCGGGGAGCGCGCGCCGGGCGGCGAGGGTCAGGCGGTATAATATCTGTGCGGCTGTAATGATCGGATTCGCTGGCGGATATGAGCTCCGCCGCGTCGCTCGGAATGCGCGCGGGCGAATTCCTTCCGTTCCCTCTGCCTCGTTCCGCCCCCACCCCCTCCACCCCGCCCCGCCCCCTCCGCGGGGGCAGCCGCCCGACGGCGACCGCGCACTAGCGCCTGCCCCACGACAAAGGCTGCTCGTCACGACTTTGGCGTCACTGCTGTGGTGTGGGGTTTGAAGTAAATTTTTCATTGATTGTTTTCTGTGTTAATTAGTCACCTTAGTTTAGTGAACACGTTTTTGCTAACCTGAGGAACCCGGGTTCAAACCCCATCAGTGGTGGCGATTTTTATCCGATTGTGCCCTATTTAGGGCTAAACTGAGGTTCACTCAGCCTCCTTTTAAAATGACTAACTATATTTAATGGCTTTATTAACGGTAAACATTGGGAAAAATACACATATGAAGCAAGACGCTTGCCATGCCATCTTCTCTCACTTCCAGAAATCATGTTTTAAAATCTTCTATGATTCGTTTACAGAGGGCCTTGGAAGTGGGGAAAAGGAATGCCAAAATGGCTAATACACTTATCATCTGACATTCTATACTCTTATAGTTTCTAAACTACCAATTTTCACATTACTGGGTTTCAATTCTTTCTTTTCGGTTTCCCGTTTATGTCCCCTCCCCATTCTGTTCATATAATTTCCAATTATTTCATCAAACCCAAATGTCTTCAGTCTTTTTTATATTCCTTCTTCTTTTTTGGCACCAAGTTCATTACGTAAATTCACCTACCGTCTGTCGTGTCCAACTCACTTCTATTTTAACATATCTGCTTTTTTGACGACGCCCTTTAAATGTGTTAGTTTTTTATAGATTCGAAAAAAGTTATTAATTGTATTCTTAAGCCTCTTCAGACCAATTTGAGTTATTTCCAGATACGTGTGCATTCAGAGATCTACTGGAGTCTTACCATGTGATGGAGAATGGGCCATATGTCGATGGGGATCAGCACCTTGCCCAAGGGGAGCGGGAGGCTGGGGACAAGAACGGGCGCGTTTTCTTAAGAATTGGGGGGAAACTACGAAACGATTTATCAGAGGAGGAGCCCTCTAGCATTCTCATCCAAACAGAAACCGATCATCAATCCATTTACCTAGTTGGTGTTGAAAACCCCCAACCATGAACAAGCCTACAATCTTCTGATTTACCAAGCATCAGCTGGCTGATTCAGAAATTCATGCTAAGGTATTCTATCTGAACTAAATTACAACTTGCAATATGCAGAATTCATTCTAATATGTTGTATTAACTTTGGTCCGGGTTTCATTATTGACAGTATTATGCAGTAGTAAATTTACGCAAAATGTTACATTATAAGAATTAATGAAACTAGAGGATTAAGAAGAGTATAATTGCACTATAGAAGAATTCACTATTCAAGAAAATAACGACGATAGTTCTGAAAAGGACCCATTGCAGTGGGCCTTGCATTGTTTACTTATGGTCACCATAGTGACTTCGAGGATAAGGAAAAGCAAAATATTGATGATATTACAGACCAAAGAAGATGAAGCTGATAAAATAACGCCAAAATTACTTCCTAGAAAAGTAAAGAGGCATATGGAGAATATGTTTTTTTTAAATGTTGGAAAATAGAAAAACGTGTCACTTCCGATTCCGAAAAGGTTTTGCCTGCATACTTTACAAATTAGGTAAATGCAACTGAAGTTTAATTTTTTCACATTTATAACATGTCTATATCAAGTTTATTTGACATTTAGACATTTAATTTATTCATGTTAAATATTTCATGTTGCTCCGTTAGTCGGCTAGTGTCAAACCAATGTTTTGTGATCATACATTAACATGCTGTAGAGATTCCTTGCCGTAGACACTACTGAAAGTCAGTAATGATATTTTACATCACAACACAGAAGTCAATGTGGAATTACATTATCTATATATAATTGTATTTTAAATATTAACGTAGCTAAGTAGAGGCAGTAATAAGTATTTATCCATGAATACTTTAGATTGATGTTCTAGGTAGTATGTGAAGTGCATTTTTTGTGCTCGTAATGACTTAATTACGAGATTCTATCCCTTTTCCTGGGTTGTCATGGGTAGTTGTGGTGTTTTAATTGCACGCGTGAAATTAAAAATGTAATAATCAACTATTTTTCTTGGAATTAATGGGTGTATTAATTTACTTCACAAAAATAAACAGCTTGCTGTACGGATCCGAGGGGAACATGACGATAGAAGTAAAGGTTTGTTTTGTGGCCACTGTCAGAATTTTCCCCGTAGCCGCTATTAATGTACTCACCTCAGTTGCTACAACAATAGTGAACATCAACATAACTGTGACGTCATTTGAATAACGCGGGGCCTTTGAGTACGGAAGGTCTTGGTGGAGCTGTTTCTCTGTCAGCGCTCCAGCTTCTGCCTTCGCGAGATGCCCATGAAAGCAACGCCCTTGCTCTTCACAAGTGACCAATCAACGCCCGAGATTTAAATGAGAATATCTGACTTCTTGCTTCTCAAGCATCCAGTATTTCCCCTTCCTTCTTGAGTTCAAAACAAGATATTCAAGCCGCCAGTTAGATGTGACAAAATGCTTATAATCAGAGTCAATTCTAGTTTCTGCCTACACCAATATTAAGAATTTAAAATCCAAGAATATATGTTATAAATGCATTTAAATTTAATTATGTATACAAAATAACAGCTCCTGTCAAATGTGGATCATAAAATACTGTTCTTCATGGCCAGTACCTTCGGCCTCTCTGCAATAATGCTATCAACTTAACCTTCCATTATTCGTCTTGCCGGTACAGTTCAAGCTCTAATGCGTTTCTCTTTACTAGCTAGTATGCACCTTATTCTGTGTCTAACTTATCATGTCTTCTAATTTGCTACCGCCCACTACCCTAGTTCTTTGATAGTAATTTGAGAATAAAATTAGACTTTCTGACAAGTGATTTTGAATTAAACTGTCTATTTGAAGCTGAGTTTAAATTCAACTGAAAATATCCTGGGTAGCAACCCTTGCAAATCTAACCTTCGGATTCGAGTCCTGACGGCGGGATTTTCGGCACTAGCTTTTCAGCTAGGTCGAATTCAGTCGCTGTCAGGAGGAAAATTCTAGCGGCCGGCTGCTCTGATCGGTACCGTCCTAGCCGCGACAAGCTCGAAGCTCCCGACCGGTCTCCCGGAATATGTGGTAGTGTAGTGCATGTTAGTGTGTATGTGTGTGTAGGGCGAGAAGATAGGCCAATGAAGAGGAAGGAAAGATCGCGCGCGGTCCGTGGCTCGTTTGGTAGGGTACTGCTCCGGCATTCGCCTGGTGTTGATCGGAGAAACCACGGCAAACTACCGATCAGAGCAGCCGGCCGCTAGAATTCTCCTCCAGACAGCGACTGAATTCGACCTAGCTGAAAAGCTAGCGTCGGAAATCCTGCCGCCGTCAGGACTCGAACCTAGGACCTCCCGGTCAGAGGCGCTGCAGTGGCATCAGTTGATGCACTGATCTATCATCGATTTACCTTAATTTAACCGGTCTTCTATTGAAATTCCAGAGCATCGAACCAAAGAACGATATTAAAAAATTGGTAGTGTAAGAATGATAATAAATATCGTTTTCAAACTTGACAAGAATCCAACTACATTCTCTTCGTTGGTAAATTTCATTTTTAATTAAGTCCACTTCGCAACCATACGACTACTAGTGTTCACAAATGAAAAAATGAACATTACACTCTCGCCTGCTGCCGTGGATTTTCAAGTTTGTGGCAACACTTGGCACTGTGAAGTGAGAAACTCTTCAATTAGTATTGGAAGCCATTGCAGATGTTTATTTTTGTTTAGGTTTGATAAATTTGCACTGTTAGAACTGTCACAAGTATTTCAAAATTGCTTTGTTCTTTCGGTACATATTTAAAGAGTAAGTTTATTAACAGTAAATAATAAAAAAAGTCTACCTATCTAGTATTTGATGAATTAATCGAGATATTATAATGAAAATATTTAAGCATTAATTCCCCATCCCATGTTTTAAAACGATGGCTTGTTTCTGCCATAACACACTGAGCTCGATTCTTTTAAGTTTGAAAATTACTTTATCGTCCTTCCGCATCATTTTCTTTATTTTGCTCTCTTCCATTATAATTGCTTTGGAATTTCAGTCGAAGAACAAATGGGAAAAAAAATCTCATTCTGATCGTAAATATTGATGTCCGTATGTTCTTCGTGTCAACACCATGAATTACTGTTAGTTACGCCTCTATCCTTCACGGCCGCCTTCACTTCACTTCACGTCACTTCACTTCACTTCACTTCTCACACTCCTCTCTCCACGAAGCAGTATCGACGCCGCGAAGGCAACCTTACCTTCCCCAACGGCGACTGTTGCAAAGGATACTAAAGGAAATGTGCGTTTACTTAAAAAAACATGTCAGAAAATCTAATTTTATACTCAAATTACTTTCAAAATACTAAAATATGATACATAATTTTTTTCCTATTTTCTTGATATATCCGTTGTGGTGAGAAAAATATATAGTTCCATTTAAAAATTAAAGATGATTAAATTTCTCAAAAATTTAAAAAAAAATTACACAATTTCTCAGCGGCATGTTACTTGCCCCATGATTCCGCGTTGTTCACGGAAAACTGCATTTCGATATCCTGAACCGTTTATGTTATGGGAGTGACCCATAGTTGGTGGGAGACCTGTATATTTAATACATCATAGTTTCAAAAATCTAATTCTTCATGAAAATTAGTCAAAATGTAACCAGACTATTCTCAAAAACAGTGATTTTACTGACAGTGCCAACACATATGACTGTCACTTGTTTTCTTTTTCCAAGAACCCTGCTAAGGTTATTTCTAAGTACTTTAGTAGAGTTGGAAATAATTATTTCTGAGGTTTTGGAAGAAATTTAATTCAATTCTTATATGTGGGATATTCACATTTCAAGGCTGACGAATTATTTATAACAAAACATATGGCTCTGATAACGTATTTTGTGTGAAAGTTATTTATTTATCTGATTAAACGTTAATACGATTACAAATTATCGTGTACCGTATGTAATTTTGAACAATAATTATTTACGCAATGAATGCTTTTGTATGGAAGGAATTAAAATTATTTCCTGAGAAATAATAATTCAACTTTTATTCAGATTAATTAACCTTTTTTTAAAAATTTAACTATAGTCTTTAATATTGTAATACAATTTACTATTGATGTAATGTATTCATTACCATTGTTTTTGCAATAATGGATGATCTGTTGCAACGTGTGTTCATTTTATATTCAATTCTAGGAGTAACTAATCAAAATGACAGGTCTAAATCAAACTACTTTATTAATAATTTATTGTACTAAATAGTAGAACACAATTGATTTTCTTTAATTATAAATTTAATTTGTCCACACAAAATCAAGGGAGCCGTAAATCAAAACCAATTTATTGATGCCTCCCTGGAGTTACTATATTTTTCCAAATTCCCCCAAGCCCTAACTGATTCCAACCAACTCTCCCTAGTCCCAAATTCGTTCCAAATTCCGAATTGCGCGCAGTGAAAACTACGAAATTCTACTGCCAGATTTTGTTGTCAAAGCACCACATAAGTATGTGACTTTATGGCGACCCGGTCAGTTTTATTTTTTAACTGCGTGTGGGGACGTCCCAACCGCAAAATCTCAAGTTTTTATCATTCTCGTGTTGCTCAAACAACGGCATGATACAATCACAGGCACGCAGGAAATTATGTTACAGAAGATGCACGAGACAGCGGGAGCCAGTTCAAAAGTATGACCGGCTGAATGAAGCTCAGAGCCACTGATGTCGCTGTCCTTCCTCCTGCTTGTCCTTTCCTCTTCCATGCCTTTCTGCTTCCATGTACTTTCCTCTTCCTGAATATTTCCTTTCTTCTTCCTTATTACATCCTGCACTTCAATGCCCCACGGTACCAAACAACAACAACCACAGTCGGGAGCTACGAACTTGTTCAGGGCTGTGGCGATACCCCGTCAGGGGAGATATCCGACAAAGTTTGACGGACGGGGCCGGACAGGGCCGGACGGGGCCGGACGGGCCGGACGGGCCGGACGGGGCCGGACGGGCCGGACGGGCACGGACCGGAGGGCCGGACGGGCCGGACAGGGCCGGACGAGGGCCGGACGGGCCGGACGGGGACCGGACAGGGCCGGACGGGGCCGGACGGGGCCGGACGGGAGGCCGGACAGGGCCGAGACCGAGGGCCGGACAGGGCCGGACGGGCCGGACGGGCCGGACGGGCCGGACAGGGCCGGACGGGCCGGACGGGCCGGACGGGCCGGACGGGCCGGACGGGCCGGACGGGACGGACGGGAGCCGGACGGGGCCGGACGGGGCCGGACTGGGCCGGACTGGGCCGGACTGGGCCGGACTGGGCCGGACTGGGCCGGACTGGGCCGGACGGGCCGACGGGCCGACGAGGGCCGGACGAGGGCCGGACGGGCCGGACGGGCCGGACGGGGCCGGACGGACCGGACGGGCCGGACGGGCCGGACGGGCCGGACGGGCCGGACAGGGCCGGACGGGCGACGGACCGAGGGCCGGACAGGGCCGGACGGGCGGACGGGCCGGACGGGCCGGACGGGCCGGACGAGGCCGGACGGGGCCGGACGGGCCGGACGGGCCGGACGGGGCCGGACAGGGCCGGACGGGCGGACCGAGGGCCGGACAGGGCCGGACGGGGCCGGACGGGCCGGACGGGCCGGACAGAGGGCCGGACGGGCCGGACGAGGCGGACGAGGGCCGACGGGCCGGACGGACAGGGCCGGACGGGCCGGACGGGACAGACGGGACAGACGGGTTGGACGGGCTTGGACGGGCCGGACGCGACGGACGGGCAGAACGGGACGGACGACGGGTCGGACCTGCCGGACGGAGGGCGACTGGTCGGCGCACAACGGGACCGGAGGCCGACGTGGCCAGACGGAGCCGGACGGTGCCTACGGCCGGACGACGGAACGGACGGGACCGGGACGTCACTGAAAGGCACGGTAAAAGGCGAGCTGGGACAGCCAGGACACCGAGGAGGGCGGTGGCCGACGCGGGGCAACGCATGCAAAGTGGCGCGTTCGTTCGCATGCGGGGCGACGCAGGGCGACGCAGGGCGGCGCGGCGCGGGCCGCGGCGTGTGGGGGCGAGGGCGGCGGGGGTCGGCCGATATTGCGGCGCGCGTGCCCGCACGCGGCCTGGCCAGCCTCCGGCCGCCGCGCCACGACGTCGGTATTGCGTCCGGCGGCGGTGGAACGCGCTCCCCGCGCACGTCCGGGCCGAGGGGCTATTTACCTCCGGCGCACGAGGGCACGCGCCGCGCCTAATGGAAAGCGCCCCGCCCCTCCCACGCGCCGGCACCAACCCGCCAGCCCCCACGCGCGCACACGGGGCAAATCCTATGCCCTGTGTCTTTTATTTATTTATTTATTTTTTTATTTATTTATTTTTTATTTATTTATTTATTTATTTATTTATTTATTTATTTATTTATTTATTTATTTATTTATTTATCTATTTATTTATTTATCTGTTTATTTAACGTCAAAAATCGTTAAAAGCTATGTGTGACGTGCTATGGGGAGAAGTGAATTCTGTGCACGTTTTCAAAAATCTATGATTCCTACACTAAGCCATACACTACTTGAATTTTGAATACAGAAAGAAAATTAGAGTTTTTTGCGAGAATTGTTAACAAAATATTCGATCTGATGTATTCAAATCTATTTTCAGGGATAAATTTACAAAATTTGGGCTCATCGCTCATCATGTCCTTCGTCAAGGAATAATACTTCCTGCCGCGACAAGTCGCCGTGTCGGAGCAGGGAGCGCCTTTCAGGGTAAACGGGTGAGTAAGTACTTCGGTTGACGGCATAAACTACTAAGATCGTTAGTCAAGTACGTGTAGTTTATGCTTCTCCTTGGGAGAGGGTAGTGATATTTTTCCACTAGATAGATCCGGCGCCGACCCCCGTCGGCAAGCGGAATTTTCTCCAACTAGTTATCTCCCACCAGCGGGGCACCACCCCAGCCCAAGCTCCAAGCTCTCGACCGGTCTCCCAGCTTGTGTAGTAGTGAAGTCCGTGTCAGTGGTTGTCAGTGGGGGGTAAGGAAAGAACAAGAAAGAGGAAGGAATGATTGCGCGCGGTCCGTGGCCCGTTTGTTAGTGTACAGCATTCGCCTGGTGTTGATCGGATTCACCACGGAAAACTCCTGATCAGAGGTAAGTTCTTCGAATTTGCGGACGCGTCAACTACGAGTTCATTTTCCCCGTGGGTTTGGTGCGTACAGTAGTTGGGAGGTACGGCGTTTCGCCCTCTTCAAGATGCTGCGCCGGCCTAGTCGACCTAGCCGTTGGTTTGCAAGGGATATCTCCTCCTCCTGGTCTCTCGGACAGCCGGGGTACCTGCCCAGAAGGGGCAAGCTCTAAGCACTCGATGTGTGTGGTAGTGCAAGTGTTGTAGTGCTAGTGTTGTAGTGCTAGTGTGGTAGTGCACGTCTGGTAGTGCATGTCTGGTAGTGCATGTCTGGTAGTGCATGTCTGGTAGTGCATGTCTGGTAGTGCATGTCTGGTAGTGCATGTCTGGTAGTGCATGTCTGGTAGTGCATGTCTTGTAGTGCATGTCTGGTAGTGCATGTCTGGTAGTGCATGCCTAGTAGTGCATGTCTGGTAGTGCATGTCTGATAGTGCATGCCTGGTAGTGCATGTCTGGTAGTGCATGTCTGGTAGTGCATGTCTGGTAGTGCATGTCTGGTAGTGCATGTCTGGTAGTGCATGTCTGGTAGTGCATGTCTGGTAGTGCATGTCTGGTAGTGCATGTCTGGTAGTGCATGTCTGGTAGTGCATGTCTGGTAGTGCATGTCTGGTAGTGCATGTCTGGTAGTGCATGTCTGGTAGTGCATGTCTGGTAGCGTACGTAATGTATTCATAAGGAAATGTATGGCAGTCTCCTTCGTGGATCTAATAAACTGTTGTGTTCACTCGAAAACATTACAAAGACGTCGAAATTTCTACCAAAAGAATCGTTTACTTTGCACTGAAAATATGTCTGTAATCATATTTTGATAGAAAACAAGAGTTGTTATAATACGAGATCCAAATATTACATATTTACAAAAAGTTAGTGGTAAATATTTGAGACAAATATTTGATGCGTTTCACGAAAAAAAATTCTTTAAAATATAACAGAAAATCAGTGTAAATTATCAATGTATGGCACACATAAATATAGCTTAATTTTCATAGCACTTTAGCTCTGTCATATCCATAGTGCAATTTATATCACAGCCATTAAGCAAGTCCCTTCCCTTGCTTAGAATTAGATTAAGTAGCCCATTTTCTGCAGCACGCAACCCTAGAGGGTGGGAGGGAGAATCCCACTTCTGTGGTCATATTATTCTAACGAGGGGGCACTGGGACGTAAAAATAATTCGATTTCAACCCCTCTTTCGGTAGGGTGCTGTGCCTATTTTCCGAAATAAATACCAGGCATCTTTTATTCGCATTAAGGTTTGGGGACTCTGCGTTGATAATAAATTATACCAACCACACCAACACTTGGTTGGCGGTTGGTACATTAACCAACATATTTTAAAAATTGCTATTTAATGCAACAGACACAATACACCAAAATCAATAAAAATGGGTTGCTGAAATGAACATAAAATGATAGGTTAACGAAGAGTTTGGATTGCAAAAATGTTGGACAACTGACAATCTCTCAAAGAATGCCATGTTGGGATAATGAACAACTCACTTAAACACGAAAAGAAGCTCCATGCTTCCAAATTATCTCCCTACAGATGTGATAGTGAATAGTCTGAAAGTGTATGTGCGTGAAAGGGAGAGGAGAAGACAAAATTTGTCTCGTGTCTTTGCGGTATGTAGCCCGTTTGACAGGGATTTGCTCCTGCATTCGCTTTGTATTCATTGGCAAAACATCGGAGAACGACCTATCAGTGCAGCTGGCTATTATATTCTTCACAATTTCTGTGAAAATTTTGAAACTATCCCAGTGACTTTATGTAAAGCACCTACAAAACTTAAATGATCCGATTAAAATTCGCAAGGACTCTAGTGCGGTCATATGGACCATGGAAAAGAACATTCTGGAAGCGGTTTACATGCAAGTGATCACAAATGTGTCGACAGGCTTTTAGTAAAACAACACTTTTTTATATTATAAATCCCCAAAACTAGCATTTCCATCAAAATCTTGCCATCAGTCTTTTACAAAATTACAATACTTTCTCGTTTACTAAGTTAACAAGACACTACTAAGAACATCTAATACGTATGAAGCTTGCTGCTGCTTGAACTAGATGACCAGTGCAACGGAGCTAACCCAAACTACGCTGTCGACTCTCGGCGTATTCAGAGAGGTTGTGTGTGTTTCAGCAGCGTCTAGGGCGAGCGCAGACCTCGGCAGCATCCACTTCCTTTAAGTGCGCCATATTTCTGACGCGATTTGTCTGCGGTGCTGCAGCCGACGAGGGATCCTTTTTCCACCGACTCCCGCCCACCCGCGTTGGGAAAATGTGGCAGGGAAGGAAGACATGAAGGTGGCGACGTTGAGGGAGAAGGTGGGGTGGAGAAAAAGAGTTGATAACGAAAACGAAAGCGACTATGAAAACAATAACGGTTTTCGGTAGTGATGAAGTTGTCCCTATCTCGGTAGTTGCTACAATAACGGAGAAAGTGGTGATGGAGGTGGAACTCAACTCTTGAGTCTAAATATGAGCAATTAGAATTATTATTTAACAAGACCCATTTAAAATTTACACTTTTTTACTTTTCTTTGTTGGTAAGCACAAAAAATGAAAAGCAATTAACAATATAGAGAATAACCTTTGCAAAAAAAAAAAAAAAAATTAAGTTTGACTTCTTGTGCCACGTTCCCTAAATTTTATAGTATTTTTATTTATCAATTTTTAGCATACCTATTTAACGATAAATCTTTGATGAATTTGCATTCTCAAAAAGAAAGTTATAAAATTCTACTTTCGTGAAAACAGCAACAACAATGATAACGATAGCGACGATGATGGCGCCATCGATGATAGTTACAACGATGATAGCGACAACGATGATAGCGTCAACGATGATAGCGACAACCATGATAGCCACAACGATGATAGCGACAACGATGATAGCGACAACGATGATAGCGACAACGATGATAGCGACAACGATGATAGCGACAACGATGATAGCGACAACGATGATAGCGACAACGATGATAGCGACAACCATGATAGCGACAACCATGAGAGCGACAACCATGATAGCGACAACCATGATAGCGACAACCATGATAGCGACAACCATGATAGCGACAACCATGATAGCGACAACGATGATAGCGACAACGATGATAGCGACAACCATGATAGCGACAACCATGATAGCGACAACCATGATAGCGACAACCATGATAGCGACAACCATGATAGCGAAACCATGATAGCGACAACCATGAAGCGACAACCATGATAGCAACCACGATGGTAGCAATGATGAGAGCAACAACGAAGATAGCAACAATATCACTAGCAGTAGTTCCATGATAGTCTGTGAAGTACTCAAGTAAAAGGACAGTACCTGGACACGAAAAAGCAAATTACAAGAATACCTCGATGCACTGCAGCCACTGTATCCTGAGCACCAGCCACAATAGGTGGCTCGGGACTTGTGTGTCCCCCTGAGGCGATGGCGACGGCGCCCGCTGGAGCATCGCCAGATCCGCGACAGCCCGCCCCCCTCCGCCCAACGCACACACACTCCCATACGTTGGGGCCGCAGCCGCTAAATCTGTTTAGCATTCCCTGCGTAGGAACAATCCCGAGATGGAGCAGACCCCGGTGCACGCGTATGGAGGGCGCCGCTGATAAAACATTAGCGCCATAACACACCGCAGGGGGGCCTCGGCGGAGGCTGCCGGCGTCGCCGCCGCGCCCGCCCAGTCACCGCGTATGGAGAGCACGGGGCCCCTGAGAGAGGAAGAACAAGGCAGCGGCGGCGGCGGCGCTTTCTTATGGCGCGGAAGACGCTCGCCTTCCGGCCCAGCGCTGGGCGATGCTGCCTGCGCCGGTGTTGCCGCCGCCGTCACTTGCGTCGCTGCCATCCCCGCCTCCGCCTCCAGACACCCCTGTTGGTATTCCCTCGCCACCTGCGGCCGCGTCCACCTTCGTTTCCGCCTTCGCCTCTTTCGCCTTCTATGCTATCTCCTAGTATCCAATCCTCCATTCCGCTCTGGTCCCACCATACACTACCCATCCCTTCCATCTCCTCATCCCCTCCATCTCCTTCTTCCCCTCCATGTTCAGATTATCCTTCATCTCCACATTCTCCTCTATCTCTTCCTCCTTGAATTCCTATTCCTCTATTTCTTCCATCGAATTCCATCTCTTCTTCCAATTCTTCTTCCTTCTTTAATTCCTCTTCTTCAATTTCTCAACCTCCTCGAATTCCCCCTCCTCTAACACCTCCGCCTCGACCTCCACCTCTACCATTGTGCCAGCCACCGCTACATCCGCCTCCACCTTCTGCACCAGCGGTGCCACCCGTCCGCCCACTCCAACTTCACAGCCCCGCCCCCCGCCGCGGCTCATCGCTGTCTCCTGTTTTACATCTCGCCCAAGGAGGCAGCAGCGGCCGTTGCGCGCTCATGCATTCTTGATGTTTCAATCTACAGGATTGCCGCCTTGCTTAAGGGAACAGATTTTTTCTCGAGACAGGGACACTTGCGCGTCCGCTCCCGCCTCGCGCCCCCCTGCCCCCTCCGCCCACTCCCCGCCGCCCCCGGCAGCACCGCCCCGCGGTCGTAAACATACGCAACGCTTGAGCTGGCATCAGCAAGAGCCGTGCTTGCTTTAAAAAAATCATGCATTTTAAACTCGCGCGACTCCCCACGAAAAATTTGAAAGTTTCGCGAAGGTTGACGTCTCTGGTGAGGAGGAGTCGGAGACGACGAGGAAAACAGAGGCGGCAAAGATGTTGAGCAAAAGCAAGAGGCAGAAGGGGTGGCACGGGACGAGCAGTTGAGGTGACAAGGTGCCGGCCGTCGCTGAGTGACTTCGAGGTAGAGGAAAAGGAAAGGAGCTCTGAGAGTATGCAGAAATATTGAGAATTGCGGGGTGGACGTTCCGAATAATTGATACGAATGGACTGTAGTAAATATGCAAAATTGTTATAAAATAAGTTATTCTTTTTCTAATTTCCGATACTTAACAATTTTACCATTTTATTGCATTTGGTTGGTCCAGAGATGCAAGACATAATTTTAAGTCTCTAGACCAGGGATCTCCAAACTATGGCCCGCGGGCCACATCCGGCCCTAGGCAGTATTTTGTGGCCCGCGAGTCCGTGGTATATTCTACTTCAATTTAATCGTGACACTGGCAATAACATTTTTTTTCAAGATATAAGAATCTGGTTTTCTTTGGTTCACATACTTTTTGGTCCACTTTCAAGCCATGTCACGAATGTCGTATCGTCGTGAATCCTACATAAACATTAACGTAAAAAGTGTTTAAAAAACAATTTCATTGCTCTTATTGAAGGTACGTATTTCAAATTTAGGATCATTTATTTGTTTTAAAAAAGAAGTGTCTGTAATTAAATTTTGATATTTTAAAATTATAGCTCTCAATGTATATTAATTATTGCAAATATTATGTCGAGAATTGTGTGCTCATGTCACCATATGTAACTTAACACATAACTGCAGTCGTGAATTTATGTTACGCAACTACAAACGTGGAGTCAAACAGACTCAGCTTGCTTCCTCGAAGATTTATGAATTTTATAATTTACTTTTACACAAATTACTTTTATGATACTTTATGATTTACTTTAACTTTTGCACAAATTACTTTTATGATAATGGAAACTTGTTTTAAAAGATTTTGAGATAGATATTATTAATTGCTTGCTTTTTATTTGCATCTCTGTTGTCGAGATATTCAGATTAAACATTTATTGCGAATATAACGATTCAACAATTTAACAATAAATAACAGTCTTTTATAAATACTTTTAATGTTTTTACGATTGATACATATTGTTGACGAACCAAGAAGAGCATGTCTACAAGAGCTACAATTTGTATTTGTTTTCATCTTCAGTTTCTTAAGACAAATAGAGCGATATTTTTTGTTGATAGTTTTCCATCCTGTTTTTCTGTTTCCTTCTCTACATAGTATCTTCTTAATTAAAGTTCTGATGTCTTGTCGAAGACATCTGGTCGACAATCTTCTAATTCCTGGTAACTAGTTTCTTATCTAGACGTTTTATAAAATCCTGCCTTGTTACTGATGCCATTATCGCTCAACGAGACAAATATCAAGATAATACCGAGGATAGTGATCGATTGATTGATTGATTGATTGATTCGTGAATCCGGGCGCGTCAACTGCTTCGGTCATTAGTCCCGTTTGTGTAGTGCATGTTTTTGTCTCGGGAGATGGCAGTGATCTTCCCTCGCTGGATGGCGAGATCCGGCGCCGACTTACCGTCGGCTAGTGGGGTTTCCCCCCTAACCAGGACTCGCCCACCAGCGGGGCACCGCCCCAGCCGGGACAAGCTCTAAACTCCCGACCGGTCTCCCGGAATATGTGGTAGTGTAGTGCATGTTAGTGTAAGTGTGTGTGTAAGGGAAGAGGATAGGACAAGGAAGAGGAATGACAGATCGCGCGCGGTCCGTGGCCCGTTTGGTAGGGTACTGCTCCGGCATTCGCCTGGTGTTGATCGGAGAAACCACGGAAAACTACCGATCAGAGCAGCCGGCCGCTAGAATTCTCCTCCAGCCAGCGACTTAATTTGACCTAGCTGAAAAGCTACTGTCGAAAATCCTGCCGCCGTCAGCACTCGAACCTAGGACCTCCCGGTCAGAGGCGCTGCAGTGACATCAGTTGATGCACTGTGCTACCGCTCCCGGTGATAGTGGTCGAAAAATAGAAACAATTATATTAAATAAATATAATACACGTAACATAAAAAATATTACATAAATGTCTGCCGTCGATGGTCAACAAGTAATATTTTTCTTGTCGCATGTTCACACACGTTAGGGTCTATTTGATCCTGTGACGCGTGAAGCTATTTTTAACAGGAACAAATCTCATTAAACAGGATGTATAAAATGGACAATCCGCATACGCAACAAGGAAGAGTTAGTTTGAAAGCACTGAAGTCTTTGTGAAAATAGTAGAAGCGTCAAAATAATAAAATAAAAATATGGAAGAGAGCGGAGTGAGTTTGACTCCCGTTTGTGGTTACGGGTTAAAAATTGATTTGTGAATTGTTAAATGTTTTGTCGTTAAATTAAAATTTAACTTAACAAACAGTTCTTTCCTATAATAAAATTTAATTTTTGGCCCTCGAGGATCTTAAAAACTTTCTATCCGACCTTCAGTAGAAGAAAGTTTTGATACCCTTTCTCTAGACATTAATTGAACCGTTACAGGTTTGTATCGATGACAGTAGTATATACTGCAAAAATGTTGGAATAGGAATTTACTCGAAAAATACGGAATTAATTACCAACACTTCAAAATGAAGTTACGCATTGTAACAAATTTATTTTTAAGTCTTTAGATGAGGTAAAGATTTAGATGGGAATTTACCGTTGACAAAATAGCAGTATACTAATTATCTTTTAGAGATTTTATTATGTACTCGTGGAAGTTGATGTGCTTTCATAAGCTGGATTGTAGCTTATTATTTTAAATATGTTTTATTCATTGATTACATTGCATTTGATGTTCATTGAATTACATGTATTGATTGTTTGAACTCTTAGAGGTAGACAATACATAGGCAAATAAAGAAATTTGTTTCGCACGACGCAATTCGTTGATTAGAATATTTATTTGTAATAATAACAAAGATGAATGAGCTCAAATTTGATGTATTCCAACAGAGTAAGAAGCAATAATTTATTTTTTCTTACCTAGCGCATCTAAATATTAGAATAATTTTTTATTCTATTTACTGTTTACCTGAAATAATGATAGGAAACTGTCAGAGTTGGGAAAGCTAGAAAACAAAATACATCCTGATTCTTAGTAGACAATGAAAACAATGTTCTAAAAGTCTCAACAAATTGAAAGCACTTTTACTATGCGAATAATATAAGATAAACGTAAAATACGTTTAGTGAAATTAAAAACAATTCAAAATGTAATAAAACGTCATAAAATAAAGTATTTACTGATAAAAATGTTTTGAAAGTAAATAAATATGAAAAACGTCCCACTTCCTTAAGTAATTGTTTCACTAAAAAAAAAAAAATTCACAAAATTGGGGGGGTCATAATAATACCAAAATTAGATGCAAATTTGCCATACTGAAATAAATCATTGTTCCACGAAATAATGTGTGAACAAAGTTACACAAGTTGAAAATGTTATACTTTACCATCAAACTAGTTATTTGGAGTCCGACGGCAATGTGTAGAATAGCTATTTTAGTCTTTACTGATAATGATTTGATGAAAAGATCCCATGTCGCATTTTTTCTGGTATATCAGAGTAAGTGTGTGCGATAGCACTTTCCCGTTTAGCAAGCAATCAAACCGAGTCACTCCCAGCAGATGCCACCTGCTCGCTTCACACACGAGACACGTCTTACGGCCACACGATTTATAACGAGCACACGCACACACAAGTGCAGACAGCGAGTGACATATCTAAAGCTCTCCCATCAGGCGAGCACAGAACCCTTCCCTGCGCGGCGTGTGGCCTCGCCTCAGCCCCTTTCCCCGCCCTTCCGTCCCCAGCCCTGCACAGCACTATCCCCTCCTTCACTCCCTTCCCCATTCCAGAATACACCATTCAAGTCTTCTGTTTGTTGCCTAATTGAGTTGCCAAGTTTATACTCGAAAGGCTGTTTTCCGCTCCGATGTCAGAACTTTTCACGGGACTTTCACAGTATTTGTATCACCGTATAATTGCATTATCGTTCAACATAACGCAAGTCCCACTTAACGCAGAACTATACATAATACACAGATAATATAGGTTAGTGTATTACATAATATAATATATTATATAATATTAATAATATCTACAAAATTATATAACATATAATAGCTATTAGTGTATTATACTATCAGCTATAAACAGATTTACTATCACTCAGACCTCCATATGTCCATCACATCCATCATCAGCACCACTCTACTCCCAGTGTTACCTACCATTGCATTCTTGAAACAATCCTCGCCCCCTTGCTACTCCATTATTCTCATACCATCTGCCCACCGCTGTTCTGCGGTTTCGCTTTCTACTTCATTGCATTTTCACTACCGTCTCCAACAGCTCTATTGTCACGTCTCACAGTCACGCCTCACAGTCACGTCTCACAGTCACGTCGCACAGTCACGTCGCACAGTCACGTCGCACAGTCACGTCGCACAGTCACGTCTCACAGTCACGTCGCACAGTCACATCACACAGTCACGTCGAACAGTCACGTCGCACAGTCACGTCGCACAGTCACGTCGCACAGTCACGTCTCACAGTCACGTCTCACAGTCACGTCTCACAGTCACGTCTCACTGTCATGTCTAATTTTCACATCTCACCGTCACGACTCACCGTCATGTCTCATTATCATATTTTACTTTCGCCATTCGATTGCCCTCACCAGTATGTTATACTTCATGCACGTTCACCAACCTCTTACCCTGAAACTTCATCGCTCTCACCACTATCATCTACCAACCGTTTTCTTCCCGCTGTTCTTCCACTCACACCTCCATTGCTCTAGCGACTCCACCACCTTATCACTCACATGTTAACATCCTCCCACGTTGCCACCCCCAAAGTTCGCACTATCCGTCACATTGTCACTCCATGACCATCAGCATCCCATCCCATCGCTTTTGTGTCACCATTACCCGACTTGCTACACCACTACCATTACCCGTGCCGATTGACGCTGCTCATTTTGCACGTCAGACCATCACCTTCACCGCCAGATGTCTGCAGCTCTCGGTCTGACCTTTCTGTTCAATTGTTACTCCGTGGATCTCATCATCGATTGACCGATGTTTCCAGGAGCGTCAACAGTAATGTGGTGCTGTAAGACTATTGCATGTTTTCGTCGCAAGATTTTCCTGCAGTGATTTTCCTCCGCTGGATGGCAGATTCCGGCGCTGACCACGCTTCGGCTTACCGGAGTTTCTTCAACAAGGTATCTCTCACCGGCACCGCCCCAGCCGGGACACGTTCTAAGCTCCCAACTGGTCTCTCGGCACATGTGGTCGTGCAGAGCATGTATGTGTTCATGTGTAAGGGTAGAGGTTAGGTCAAGGAACAGAAAGGAAGGTTCGCGTGCGGTCCTTGGCCCGTTTGTTAGGGTACTGCTCCGGCATTTGCCTGGTGTTGACCGTAGAAACCACGGAAAACAACCGATCGGCCAGCGGGCCTCAAGAATTCTCCTCCAGCCAACGGCTGAATTCGACGTAGCCATCTATTGTCGAAAATCCTGCAAACGTCGGGACTCCGTTCCGACGGTCCCACGTGTTC
Source organism: Teleogryllus oceanicus (assembly GCA_964035755.1). Lineage (NCBI taxonomy): Eukaryota > Metazoa > Arthropoda > Insecta > Orthoptera > Gryllidae > Teleogryllus > Teleogryllus oceanicus. The sequence goes on along the minus strand of CAXIVR010000007.1, from coordinate 44,334,354 downwards.
CGGCTGGGGTGGTGCCCCGCTAGTGGGAGATACCTGGCTGGAGAAACCACCGCAAGCCAAAGTGTAGGTCAGCGCCGGATCTCACCATCAAACCGTAGGACCACCCAATCAGAGGCACTGCAATAACATCAATTGTTGTACTGAGCCACGAAAGCCGGTGCCCTCGTCATCACAATCCACCCAATGCTATCGCGTCACCATCTATCCACCTTTCAACAGCCCTCGTCACCACCACCACCTCCACACTATTCCCGGAACCCACTCGGCGGCCCCGCCTCCACGACTCGCTACCGCCCCCACCCCCGCTCCGCCACGCGGCAGGTGGCGCCTAATGCGTCGGCCGTACGCGCTCATATGCGGCGGGCTGACGTGCGGGAGGGCCAGGGGCGTGGTAATGTGACGGAAGGCGATCCCAGTGGAAATCTAAAAAATTGCCTAAGACCGCCGACGGCGGCGCGGGCCGCTCGTGTGCGTCAAGCTACGTCCTCGCCGTCTCTCTGCGACGCCGCCATCTGCAGCATGGAGATGCGACATCGATGTCGACATCGATTTAGAAAACATCGATTTTGTAAATCCGATGTACTTCAACGTAGACATTTTGTGATCGATGTTTTTACGATGCCCATGTTTTGTTAGGGAAAATACACACTGTGTGAAAGTTAATGTATAAAATTATCTGGCAATAAAAATAAAATTGAAAACCAAGAAGAAATACCCCGTTGACTTCGAATCTCCTACTTCTTTTTTTTTATTTCGCACTTGCAGAGGTGGTAAACACATTTGCCTTAGACGTAGGGCCTTCACTTTCTTCTCATACCTTTCAATCAGCTTAGGTAGCTCAAGGTATCAACTGATGTCACTGTACCGGGAGTTTCTAGGATTTAAGTCCCTAGTTTCCCTAGTCCTTAGTTTCTAGGAATTCAGCCGCTGTCTGAAGGAGAATTCTAGCGGCCGGCTGGTGTGTTCGGTAGTTTTCCGTGATTTTTGGATCAACACCAGGCGAATGCCAGAGCAGTACTCTAACAAACGGGCCACTGACCACGCGCCATCTCTCCTTCCTCTTTCTTGTGCTTTCCTCAGCCCTTACACCCACACACTTACACACACACTTGCACTACCTGGTTGGGGAAAACCCTGCAAGCCTGTGGGCGGCAGATCTCACCTTAGCCTATCCGTAGAAGAACATCATCTCCGTGATAAAAAAATGCACTACACTTACGGGAATAATTACGAAAACGAATAAATCGATATATATCACAAACTCCACAGCTCTAGTTGTCGGAAAGAGAATAATTTCGTTTTGACAACCAGAGCCATGAAGCTATATTCAAACATAAAAATTACAATGCTCTGATGTTATCTGCTGCGAAACTCTCGAATACATCGTTTTTTTTTACACGGTGCGTGTGCGACCTAGGTCCGTCCCGTAGACTGGGCTCTCTGAGAGGCGGCCACGGCGCATACAGTGCTGGTGATCCCCATGGGCAGGCAACCCTCAGGGGTCTCTGATTTGCCAAAGTATGCGGCGCTGTCACGCACTTTTGTGCTACATTTGCAAGGTTCTTCAAAAACAGTTGTTACGAAACATGATCAAATGAACTACTTTTATGTTAGCCTAATCCGTGTTTATATTTTATCAGTTGTATAGCTATAGTAAATTATTCATTTTACTTTTTTTATTTACTTTGTTTAGTAATTCAAATATCATGTATAATGCTGCAGCAGCAGAAATATTCGTATCATCGAAATCTGGAAATCTGGATAATTCTTGCTCCTACATGCAGTAAATTACTTCCCCTCACATGTATTGGAGGAGTTCATGTTTTTTTACTTTGACACCAATAATGTGCCAAAACGTCCGAACGTCCGCCTGCGATCCTGGAAACTACGCAAGCCCTACGTGCGACAGAACAGCGCAAACCGAAAGCAGGAGTTTCACCAAACGTGATGTTCCCCGATAGATCTAGCTGAAGTCGCGACCTCTTGAATTTGAAATGGATTTTTCGAGGTACTTTATGTGAAGCCTCAAGTCCATTTTCAATATTTTCTTACAAATGACACATTTTAGCATTATTTTTTGTCAGATAGAGGGACGAACGCTTATAAAATGTCGCAGATCCAATTATCGATGAATTTTCGAAATTTGCAAAAGTTAAAAATGTTTCGGCTTCTTATTACAATCACAATGTTGAAGTTTGAGATTTTTCTATTGCGTAGAATCTGTTCATGAAAATCTTCAGATCATTAGATCTTCAAATAAAGGTAACATATATTTATTTCAAACACTTCCGCGAACTTTGCGTGAAATAAAGACAATTAAAAATAGATTTTCTGAAAAAAAATTATTTAAGAAATATGAAAGTGTTTTGATATGTTGTAAAAAGTTCTTTGCTGACGAGAGCTGAGGGAAACAATTCTGAGTTGTAGAATTTTGTGTTGGTTTTCCTTACTAAATGGCTGACGGCCATGTTTATGGAAAATCAGGTGATTATTGAATTTATTTTAAATTAAAATTGTGGGAGATTTAGAGGTGTAAATTGCATCATTTTGGATGCCATGTGTGAGCACATGTAGTTTACGCTGAAAATTGGTGAGCACAAATAAAAATGTAGAAACTGGATACTTAAGTCCATTTGTTTGTATTAAATATTAATCTTTATAGAGAACCAAATGCTAATTAATTGTCTGTTTGAAAGAACAGACTCTATTAATTCGCAAAAAAATATTTTCTTGCTTAGTAAAGCTACGCAAACACAGATATTGATAATCAAAGATGGATCGGGTTGGATATTGCGAAACTGGAATTAAGTTACGAGAAACATGATCAAATTATTTAAATTGCAAATGAGAAACACATTTATTTTCCAAATCTGATATGTTTGTAGCCTTGAATTTATAATTTGCTATATCTTGTGGGATGAAAAATATTAATTCTGTGGTGTTGGTGGTAAACAGGTGTTGTGACACCTGTTTTAAGCGCCCTGGGTAACGCACTTCGTGTTTTCAATTGGCACAAATCAACCCCAAAATGTCACATATCTTCTCTCAGAAAGTAGGCCACCTTCAAGATGAAGCACATAACAGAAAAACACCACCTCCGCAGAAATATGATTCCGAATATGGACTACCAATCTTGTAAACGCGACACTTCCCCGAGCAAGACAGATCGACAACGATTCACAGCGCTCGTAGGAAACACGCGAAGATGTCTCTGAAGGAAAGCAGACGCGACACATATCTGCGACGTATCTGCCGGTGAAGCATCGGATATGGCACCCGAGAGGCTGCGAAGGCGACACCGATGCACGAGAGATACAGATGGCGTGGCGGAGCAGGGAAAAGCGATGGCGGCGGCACTGGAGAGAGACAGAGACTTTTCTCCGCAGAGACTCTTACATGGGAATCCTGCGTGGAAGTAAGGTTAGACATACAGTCAACTCCGGTTATAGTGAATTTGTGGGGACTAACATTTTTTGCTTACTTGTGGTTTTGTGGTTCACTATACCTGTGGTTCACTATATCTGACGTTCACTATATCTGACGTTCACTATATCTGGCGTTCACTATATCTGGTGTTCACTATATCTTCACTATATCTGGCGTTCACTATATCTGTTCACTATATCTGCGTTCACTATATCTCGTTCACTATATCTGACGTTCACTATATCTGACGTTCACTATATCTGACGTTCACTATATCTGACGTTCTCTATATCTGCGTTCACTATATCTGACGTTCACATCAAAATTCTGTGATCCCTACACTGAGTCATATACTACATAAACTTTGAAAATTAAAGAAAAAAGCTCCCATGTAATAAAATCTATTTCCAAGGATAAATAAGCAATAAATTTTGGACTCGTATCCATGATGTCCTTCGTCAAGGAATAATACTTCCTGCCGCAACAACATGGAAACGATAATTTGAATAACTATAAGAATAGGATAGTAAGGGCGATGAGGAGTTAGTAGAATAAGTAATGTTAATAGGTATGGTAAAGTTGGTACATGTGGTAAGGCTGGCAGAGCATGTAAGGCCGGTAGAGCTGGTAAGGCAAGTAGACCTGGTAAGGATCGTAGACATAGTTAAACGGGCAGAGCAGGAAAGAATGATGTAACTGGTACAACAGGTAGAGCCGGCAAGCCTGGATGTGTTGGGGAGGTTGCTCTGATGAGTGTGATAAGGCGGGTATTGCACGTAAGGCGTGAAGTGGATAAGACACGTATGGTATGCGGGGGCTGGTAAGGCAGGTAATGTATGATTCGGAGAAGGCACCTACGGTGTAAGGATGGTAAGGTATGCGAAGTTTGAAAGGTTTACAGAGGGTGAGGCACAAACGCGGGGGGAAAGGGGTAAGACACGTAAGGTATATAGTGGATCAGGCACGAAGACGTAAGGCGAGTAAGACACGTAAGGTATACAGAGGGTAAAACACGAAGGCGAAAGGCAGGTAAGGCACGTAAGGTATACAGAGAATAAGACACGAAGGCATAAGTCGGGTAAGGCACGTAAAATACAGAGAGTAAAGCACGAAGGGAAAGGGGGTAAACGTAAGGTATATAGTGGATCAGGCACGAAACTAAGGCGAGTAAGATCCGTAAGGTACACAGAGGGTAAAGCACGAAGGCGTAAGGCGAGTAAGACCCGTAAGGTACACAGAGGGTAAAGCACGAAGGCGTAAGGCAGGTAACGTGAGTAAAGCGACGACATGTGCGCACGGCGGGGCGGGGTCCGCCTCGTCGTGGGCGGTCGGGCCGTCAGCGCCGCGCGTGTGGGCGTGCGTCCCCCAAGGAGCGGCGCGCGAGCGAACGAACGCGCCAGCGGAGCCGAGCGCATTTTGGCCGGGGGGGGGGCCGCCGAGGAGGGCGCGGTGCAGTCCGCAGCTACTGCAGCGCCGTGTGTGTGCGCCGCGCCGCGTGACGCCACGCGTGCGTGACGCGTGTTCTCTCGCACGCACGCGTGCCCCGCGAGGCGCCTGCTCCGCGTCGCTCCGCGCCGCTCCGCGCCGCCGGCCGTGACTGCCGCAGCTCCCGACCTCCACGCTCGAGAAAGAGATTTGAGTAGCGCGTCGCTGGCGTGAGAGGCGAGTGAGGAAAGTAGTGCGTATTGAGATTTTAGAAGGGGGCGGAGCCGAGTCATCCAGGGTGCGTGGCGAGATTGGAGTTCCGCCTCGAGAACATCCAAGTTACGGTTTACAAAACAAGAACTTTACACGATCAAAAAAATTATAGAAAGCCCCGCCGTAACGGTAGAAGGGGCAGGTTGGGACAATCCAGTGAGATTTTGGAGATTTTGAGTTCCGCGTCAAGAACATCCAAGCCCCGGTTTACAAAACAAAAAGAGGGGGGGGGTGAGTGAAAAATATTACAGTGAAACCTGCTTAAACGGCCACCTCCACTAATCTGTCACCATTTAAAGCCATTTTGGGATTTGATTTTTCCATAAAACACGTGTAAAAATTCCCTCTTTCTGGAGTGGTCTCCTGCTGCGGCGGCCTGGCCCAATTCATAGATAGACTTCTATTAAATGGTGATCTCGGGGGGGGGGATTTGGAACAATAATAGATGGAAGAACTGTGGGTATAATGTTAATTTAATATCTTCCTGTGGGAGGACGTGGAGTCAGATGACAGAAAACAGACCTGTGGTTAGGCGAAAGAGCAGGCCTGAGTCTCGCCACTAATAAAGACAATTTTATTATTATCATTATTATTATTATTATTACAATTGTATTATTATTATTATTATTATTATTATTATTATTATTATTATTATTATTATAGAAAACAGTTAAATCTGCAGTCATTCTTCTGGATGAATAAGGCAAGGTGAATAAGGCATAGTTGATTTTAATAAATGTTTCTATGAAATAGCAACGCATTCCCTTCGCTTTTTCATTAAATTCGCTAATACCTACATGTATGGAAACTCGGTAACGGTCAGCTGAATACGGGCGAAAAAGATTTGAAGGTCATTCACGAACTTTTTCGCGGAACAGCTCTATTCACTGACAGTGAACTGCATTTGAAGTGAGTTGGACAGGGAGAATTCTCGGGACGATGGTAATGTCTTGTTTCTATAGTATTCTTCTTGTCGTGTGTTACGTGACGATCTCAATGGTCATGCCATAACACAATGAAGTTCTTTTAGGTTTCTATAACTTAAATTAACTGATAATTGGATTAACAGCTGTAATGCAATCCGTGTTGATTAAGCAATTTGTATTCTTGTATGTTCCCACGACAACATGTTTACATAGTTTTACTTTTCCGTCTTAATTACTTAGTAAAGAGTCAGTATTGTCATTATGCGGCAAAAAATCAGCATTTTCGTCAAAAATCTCAGCGTTGAAAGAGAAATGTCGGAATACTGAGTTGTAAAACCGAGAGGAATTTAAATGGTCCTATCTTGGATATAGTTTCCAGAGAATTAATGGGAAATGAACTGTGATGTGACAACACAAGCGAAATCACGTCAGAAGTAGTAAAAGAACATCCAGACATAAACTTTCAAAGTTTTCAAATAGGTTTCGAACAACTTAACTGTATTCGGAACAACTTATCCAAATCGACAGTTTACAACATTTGAGCTTTAGTTCACTTCTAGTATTAACAGTGCAAGTGAAATGTAAGTCATTAAAGATTTAATACAAATATGATTCCATACGAACGGATAATTGAATATGTATGCCTATTTACAATATTATACACAATTACTATATACTATATTATGGAAAGAATACATTGATTAAGGTTAGTTTGTTTCAGGAGTAGTACTTTTACTCGTGGAACACGAGTTCGTAGAATACATTAAATTAATTTTAGAGAGCATTGTTTAATTTACAGATTAATGAAAACGCAGGTCATTTTTCATAACTTAAAATAACATACAATATTGAGTTGTCATGCCATTTGTGACAGTTGTGCTCATTATTACAATATGCGATTACAAAATGGCAATTAATTAGAAAAACGGTAGTAACATGGGAACATGAATTGTAATAAGAAAACACTAAAAGAGCAAAATTGTATATTATACAACGATGGGTATTAATACACGAGTGTGATATTACGATACGAACGAGGAATGAGAGAGTACAGTAAACATCACACGAGTGTATGAATACCCAATATATCGAGTTTCATCCGGTACTTTTTTACGTCTTATGATAACTTAAAAAGTTAAACTTTTATATTGAATCGTTTTGGAGCAGCTGACATTCAGGATTCAGCAAGGCCACCTAGTGGACAGCTTTCTAGTCTACCCACCGCAGGTGAATTTGTTTTACCAGGCCGCCTGCGAGGGAGTACAAAAGTTGCGGCAATAATTCGGACGTCTCCATTTGCACTTTTTCTCTTACTTATGTAGGTATCAACTTCACTTTTGATTCAGTAGAAACTTTAAACTCAATAATTCGCAGATTTTTAAGGACAGCCACACGGCAGCAACATATAAACCATATTGACTGGCAATCAGATCTTAACGTGAGTCAAATGTTCCCTTCATTAGCTATCACTGCGCTAGTAAAATTTGATGAAATTACGATCCAATTTATTTTCAATAACATCCCACGTGAAAATTTACTAATGATAAAATAAATTGAAACTGACAAGCATAATATAATATTAAATGCAATTTTAATGTACACAATCGAACGAATCATTTACTATAACGATTCTTACTATTAACGATTCTTATTGAAGTGTCAATACTTGGTTTCTAAGCATCTTTGTGATTGGTCAAGTACCTACATCATAAGGAGTATCATTATGCAACGGGCTGCAGCAATCAAATGACTGGAATAGGATTAGGAAAAAATGACTGTAATAGGAGTGGAAATCAAATGACTGCAATAGGAGTAGAGAAAAAGAATATTGTTAGAAGGGAGCGAAAAAAAATTATGGTCTCAAGAGGAAATATAAATTTGCTCTAACATAACTTGTATTTTTATCACAAGGCAAGCACTGATGTAATTCAGAAATCTTAGTCAACCTCAATAAAATGTTGACGATACCAACAATACTAGCCTAGCAGTCACTTACTTTACGCACCAAAACGAAAATTCACTGCTTCCTTGCATAGTTCTCTACGTGAGCGTTGCCCGCGGAACACAATGGCCGCCACAGCCCCGCAGCTCTTCCGCGGAATCCTTTCGCGCTGTTCTTCACAGTCAACATCCGCCCCCGCGCCACCCCCGCACTGCCCCCGCGCCACGGCTCCATCCGTCGGTGGAGGATCCGCCGCTCAACTTCGCGGAACTGCGGCATTAGCGCAGAGTGTTTGAATACGAATGGGAATTTGCCTGAGCAGGTGCAGTCGGCAGCGCCTCGTCCCTCCGCCCTCGACTAGTGCTTTCGCACGCCCTCGCCCGCGCCCTCGCCCGCGCCCTCGCCCGCGCCCTCGCCGCGCCCTCGCCCGCGCCCTCGCCCGCGCCCTCGCCCGCGCCCTCGCCGCGCCCTCGCCGCGCCTCGCCCGCGCCCTCGCCCGCGCCCTCGCCCGCGCCCTCGCCGCGCCCTCGCCCGCGCCCTCGCCCGCGCCCTCGCCCGCGCCTCGCCCGCGCCCTCGCCCGCCCTCGCCCGCGCCCTCGCCCGCGCCTCGCCCGCGCCTCGCCCGCGCCTCGCCCGCGCCCTCGCCCGCGCCCTCGCCCGCGCCCTCGCCCGCGCCCTCGCCCGCGCCCTCGCCCGCGCCCTCGCCCGCGCCTCGCCCGCGCCTCGCCCTCGCCGTCGCCCTCGCCTCGCCCTCGCCTCGCCCTCGCCCGCGCCCTCGCCCGCGCCCTCGCCCTCGCCCTCGCCCTCGCCCTCGCCGTCGCCTCGCCCTCGCCCTCGCCTCGCCTCGCCCGCGCCCTCGCCCGCGCCCTCGCCCGCGCCCTCGCCCGCGCCCTCGCCCGCGCCCTCGCCCGCGCCTCGCCCGCGCCCTCGCCTCGCCCTCGCCGCGCCTCGCCCGCGCCCTCGCCCGCGCCCTCGCCGCGCCCTCGCCCGCGCCCTCGCCCGCGCCCTCGCCCGCGCCCTCGCCCGCGCCCTCGCCCGCGCCCTCGCCTCGCGCCCTCGCCGCGCCCTCGCCCGCGCCCTCGCCCGCGCCCTCGCCCGCGCCCTCGCCCGCGCCTCGCCCGCGCCCTCGCCCGCGCCCTCGCCCCGCCCTCGCCCGCGCCCTCGCCCTGCCTCGCCCTCGCCCCTCGCCTCGCCCTCGCTCCCCTCGCCCTCGCCCTCGCCTCGCTCCTCGCTCCTCGCCCCTCGCCCGCCTGCCCTGCCGCCCTCGCCTCGCCCTCGCCCTCGCTCGCTCCTCGCCCTCGCCCTCGCTCCTCGCCCCGCCTCTCCTGCCCTCGCCCTCGCCCTCGCCGTCGCTCCCGCCCCTCGCCCTCGCCCTCGCCCTCGCCCGCGCCCTCGCCCGCGCCCTCGCCCGCGCCCTCGCCCGCGCCCTCCCCCGCCCCGCCCTCGCCCTCGCCCCGCCCTCGCCCGCGCTCCGTCGCCCGCGTCCTCGCCCGCGCCCTCGCCCTCGCCCTCGCCCCGCCTCGCCTCCCTCGCCTCGCCCTCGCCCGCCTCGCCCGTCGCCTCGCCCTCGCCCCCGCCCCGCCCTCGCCCGCGCCTCGCCCCGCCCTCGCCCGCGCTCCCTCGCCCGCGCCTCGCTCGCCTCGTCGCCCTCGCCCGCGCCCTCGCCTCGCGCCCTCGCCTGCGCCCTCGCCCTGCGCCTCGCCCTCGCCCTCGCCCGCGCCCTCGCCCGCGTCCTCGCCCCGCGCCCTCGCTCCCCTCGCCCTCGCCCGCGCCCTCGCCGCGCCTCGCCCGCGCCCTCGCCCTCGCCCTCCGCCCTCGCCCTCGCCCTCGCCCTCGCCTCGTCCGCCTCGCCCGCCGCCCTCGCCCGCGCCCTCGCCCTCGCCCTCGCCCTCGCCCTCGCCCGCCGCCCTCGCCGCGTCCTCGCCCGCGCCCGCCCGCCCTCGCCCGCCCTCGCCCTCGCCCTCGCCCTCGCCGCCTCGCCCTCGCCCCGCCCTCGCCCTCGCCCCTGCCCTCGCCCTCGCCCCGCCCTCGCCCTCGCCCTCGCCCGCGCCCTCGCCCGCGCCTCGCCCGCGCCCTCGCCCGCGCCCTCGCCCGCGCCCTCGCCCGCGCCCTCGCCTCGCGCCCTCGCCGCGCCTCGCCCGCCCCTCGCCCGCGCCCTCGCCCGCGCCTCGCCCGCGCCCTCGCCCTCGCCCCTCGCCCTCGCCCTCGCCCTCGCCCTCGCCCGCCCCTCGCCCCGCCTCGCCGCGCCCTCCGCCCGCGCCCTCGCCTCGCCTCCCGCCCGCGCCCCTCGCCCGCGCCTCGCCCTGCGCCCTCGCCCGCGCCCTCGCCCTCGCCCTCGCCGCGCCCTCGCCCCGCCCTCGCCCGCGCCTCGCCCGCGCCCTCGCCCGCGCCCTCGCCCTCGCCCTCGCCCGCCCTCGCCCTCGCCCTCGCCCTCGCCCTCGCCTCGCCCTCGCCCGCGCCCTCGCCGCGTCCTCGCCGCGCCCTCGCCCTCGCCCTCGCCCTCGCCCTCGCCCTCGCCTCGCCTCGCCTCGCCTCGCCCTCGCCCTCGCCTCGCCTCGCCCTCGCCCTCGCCCCTCGCCCTCGCCCTCGCCCGCGCCCTCGCCCGCGCCTCGCCCGCGCCCTCGCCCCGCCTCGCCGCGCCTCGCCCGCGCCCTCGCCGCGCCCTCGCCCGCGCCTCGCCGCGCCCTCGCCCGCCCTCGCCCGCTCCTCGCCGCGCCTCGCCCTCGCCCTCGCCTCGCCTCGCCTCGCCCCTCGCCTCGCCTCGCTCGCCCTCGCCTCGCTCCCTCGCCTCGCCTGCCCTCGCCCTCGCCCTCGCCTCGCCCTCGCCTCCGCGCCCTGCCGCCCTCGCCTCGCCTCGCCTCGCCCTCGCCCTCGCCGCGCCTCCGCCTCGCCCGCGCTCGCCTCCCTCGCCCTCGCCCCCTCGCCCGCCCCGCCCTCGCCCGCCTCGCCTCGCCCTCGCCCGCCTCGCGCCTCGCCCTCGCCCTCGCCTCGCGCCTCGCCCGCCTCCCTTGCCTCGCCTCGCCCTCGCTCGCCTCGCGCCTCGCCTCGCTCGCCGTCGCTCCCGCCCCTCGCCCTCGCCTCGCCTCGCCTCGCCTTCGCCTCGCCCTCGCCCCTCGCCCTCGCCTCGCCCCCTCGCCCGCCTCGCCCTCGCCCTCGCCCTCGCCCTGCCCGCTCGCCTCGCCCTCCCGCCCTCGCCTGCCTCGCCTGCCCTCGCCTCGCTCCTCGCCCTCCTCCTCGCTCGCTGCTCTCCTCGCTCCGTCGCACTCCTGTCTCTCCTCGTCCTGTCTCTCGTGCCTCACCCTCACCACGTCCTGCCTCGCCTCCCTTCGTCCCGCTTCCCCGCTGTGCCGCCGCTCGTCTTTCATTCGTCGCTCTTCCCTCCGACTCCGGAGGCCCTCGCGTCGCTGTCTCTGCTACACTGACACTATTCCGTCAGAGCGCGCCGCTCGTTGTCATCGAGAGGTGCAAATTGTGGTCTATTACATTAGCCTCAGGGCGTCGCCGCTGTCTCTACAAACTGTGCAATTACGCCGTTTCAACAAACCTTGGCTGTACCAACCCATGTCTTCGTAACTGCCAGTGTTTGAACATACACTCTGCTTGCTAGAAGTTCTATAATGTATCGGCACCTCATTACCTCGTCAGCTTGCTTCGTAACATTTTTTCAATCAATGATTAAAGGATATTGAATTAATAAAAAGTCAAAAAGATACATAATATGTCTGAACTCATTATAGTAAATCACACTTTTTCACTACTATTGGTACCTTGAAACACAATTTTTTTGTAATTCTAGAGGGCTCCGGCTAATCATCATGACAAACGGTTCGCTTTGTCGTGAGAAATCCAATAAGCCACTGTACACATATGAAGGGGCTTTAACCTCCCGCGCAAATACAAACCCTATTAGTTGAGAGAAATCTCTCAAAACGTCATGGAAGAAACGGAAATAAATGGTCAGTTCTCCACCACTGTAGTGTTGAGACGCGTCGAATGAGACCTTGGAAAGATGAATCGCAAGAGGACATTACGTGAGCAACAGATGGAGCTACAGACACTGACATTAGGACATACGCGAGCTATTCTATTCCTAATACACAAGTCTGGCATCCAAATCCATCAAAAAAATCGTCGGAATTCGACGATAGAATCTCCCGTTCTTCGAATCTTCAGTTGCACAGCCGGTAACACGCGTGATACGCTAACGTTTCTCCGTTGCCACAAGCGTCGTCCCAAGAATCTTCCCCAGTCCCTTCCCTACACACGCGTGTCCGCTCGCAGTTCCGAATGCCTGAGGAGGGGGCCAGGCGAACGTGCCGGCCGCGGAGACTCTGCAAACGCCAACTCGCCGGTGGGAGGTGGGTGACGTGCCGGCTTCCGGAGGCGGCTAGAGTAGTGGGAGCCGAGAGGAGGGAAGGTTGGGGAAGGGATAGTCAGTGGATGGGAAGGAGAATGGGGGAGAGAAGGGGGATAAAGGCGAGGATGTGTAAACACGATCGGAGAACGGGAGGGGAGGTTAGGAGAGAAGGGGAGGGGAGGATAGGAGAGGAGGGAAGAAAGGGGGGCTAGGAGGGGGGGAAGAAGATGGTGGGATGGGGGGGAGGATTAGGCGGTGAGGGAGGAGGGAGGGGAGGGAGGAGGAGAGGGGGGGGGGGGAGGAGGAGACGGAGGTGGAGACGAAAACCGAAGGCGGAGCTCAAGAGGGAGGCTGTAATGAGAGTAAAGTCAAAGAGGGAGATGGAAGTAGAGGAGACGTCGGTGGCGGCCAGGCAGCACAGCGTCCCGACGTGCGTTGCTTTATGGCCTTTAAACTGAGAGGAGGCGGCGGCGGCGGCTGTGATGGTGGCGGCGCAGGGCGGGGGATGCAGGGGCGGCCGGCGAGGGCTGTCCCCCTTGGCCCTTCAGGGCCGCCGGCCGCCCCCTGTCTCTCCCCGCCGCCAACGCCGCCGCCCGCCATTACCCCGCTAATGACTCGTGGCGCCCGTGTTGCCTCACGGGGCGTGGTCGGCCGCCCCGCTAAACACCGCCGCCGCCGCCGCGGCAGCAGCAGCAGCAGCGGCGGTGGTGGTGGGTGCCCGCTTTTCAGCCCCTCGCGCCTCAGCCTGAGCCACACAGGCTAACACATCGACAGTCGGGGCTTCAGTCAACAGGAATCCTTGCAAATCTAAAGAAATCTCGAAAATTAAAAAAAAAAATTAAAAAGCTTTTTGTGACGTACGTTGAATACAAAACGTATTTCTTCAGACAATGTATCTAACTTTTACCGTCCAATACGCAAACGAAAAAAACTGGCTGCATTAAAAGACAGTTCTATACGTTGGTGTGATATATCGTGGGTTAGCTTATTCGTAAGAAAGTTTTGTTTTTTTTCATTAAATTACAGGTCAAGTGCCTTAGAAGATTTTACCATCGTTTTCTGATGATAGGTATACAATTACTGGTTACGGAATGAATACTACATACATTGACGAGGGACCCGTCAATTTGTTTCTTTGTTAAGGTGTTTTAAAGTGTCCGCTATATCGATTTTAAGTTATGTTATACGTCTATATCTCGCCATAATTAGATACTTTGTATCTGTATCCAAAATTTGTTGTTTGATTCAAATTCACAGGACGTATATCTGATAATGGATTGTATTAAAAGATCTCAGAAATATTAAAGGGGTCTCCTTCATTTTCTTTACTCTCTTATACAATCGTAACAAGCGTGCATGTCGCGATATCTAGTTCATTTGCTACCTGCTATCCAATCTACAGCGAGGGGTCAATCCTGAACGGGAAAATCAAGAGCGTTGTTACGCCTTTGGACGATAACATTTTAGCCATGACTGTCGAATATTAGGGCGTTAGTCGTAACTAGATAATGAAGTCCCATAGTTTTTCAATGATGGACGTACTACATACAAAAGGATTTCTAGCTCAATTCTTTTATCTACAATCCAAGACTCTTTAAAACAATTGGAGGAGGTCTGACTTGAATTCCATTTTCAAAACGTATTTTAAATATAACAGATTGAAGTATATTATGCGTAATTAAAAGAAATCACTCAAATAATCTGCAACAGTTTTTGTGAATACAACAATCATAAAAATTAAGTAAAAAATAAAGAAACCTGGATACAGAAATTAAAGGAGCCCTGAAGTATATTTACTGCAGAAATGAATAATTACGTTTATTTAATTAATACTGAAATTTTTTATTCAGTTTGAGTTAGCAGATTGTTCAAGCGACCGGTCCGCAACATTTCCAAAAATTTCTTTTTCGACATGTTCGTTTTTTGAAAATATGTATAACTGTTCAATACTTTATCATTTCATATCTATTTTTCACAAGATATTTAGACTTTAAAATTTATACAAATTGCATGACATGAAAATCTTTTAGAAAAAATGTCGACAATATATAATAATTTAAGTTTAATTTCATATCTGAAAATTTGTAGCTCTGCAATATTAATTATGTACAAATTGAATACGTTACAAATAGACTAAATCAAGACCAAAAGTTATTTACATCAAGACAAAACTGGTTTGGTGAAGATGATTGGTACATTGAGATGCATTTAAAATAAATCCGCCCCACCTTTTTCTAATAAAACTTTTCCTTTCTTCCATCATTGCAATGCGAGTATCTAAAATATTTCAGTTTTACATGTTAAGTAATTCAGATAATTAAATGTATTATTATTAAGGCACCAATGTCAAAACGTCGCAAGAACCAGCAATCTCATTTAAATGTTAGTTGAGTGTTAATATAGGTCGCGTGTACCAATGTGGGGCACAAGTTATTCACCGAGAGGATAAAGTAGAGATAACCTCTATCTCCGCTTCTGACACGACACCGGGCAACGCTCGCTGCTTGCGTGTTCAAACTCCCAAGAGATCTAGACCTAGAACTTCCTCGCACGTGACCCCTGCGCCTGCAAACAGCCTGCCGCGCATGCGCCGACGATACCCTCGCTCCGCGCACTTCGCACGGCCGCCGCGAGAGGGCGCGTTGGTGGGGGTAGAGCCGGGAGTAGAATTGCGCAAGAAAGCGAGGAGATGCATTCCAAGATATGAACTTCCGACTGGATTATTTTGAATGCGTCGGAATGTTCATTTTCCATTTCTTTACATCTTGAGAAATTGTATTGTTTTTTAAAATTAATTTATTGTTATTAATGTTATTAGTCCGATATAACACACCGGATCCGTTACTTATGTTATCGGTCGTATTTTGTTCTATATTGTTTGTAAGACAACCTTCATGTAAGAAATAAATTATTTAAATAAGAACTACTCTTTCTCGATTACGAATTTTCACTCGCCATCTTTGCCTTTAAATAATTTGTTTTGATTGTTCGTAATGGGTGGTGGTCAATACAACTCTTAACAGACACCGTCCGTTCAGATTTACTCTTTATCTTAATATTCAGTGGCGATATGTCGGTATAAACGGACAGTATTACGAAACGATATTAATGCACATTAGTCAGACCACTATGTGAATACCGTACAACAGAGATCTAATGCCACTCCCATATTTATGGCAGGAGATTCCAAATCCTCGGGTTCGCTATTTACATTTGAGCTGAGGACGGTGGTTTTTGAAGGGCAAAAAATCCTCAGTATCATTCGTTAGGCGTTGTGCTTTTAAAACAATCCTAGTTAAAATTAAATTCTCCGACAACTTCCAGGAATCAGATCTCATATTCGCTCAACTAATGATGGACATAAGTAACAGAAAAATGATACACACTTGTTGCTTTCTCGTATATACACTATCACGTCTACTACGTATATACACAGTTATATTTGTAATGTAGCGAAAGTTATGTAAAGCTGCTGAAAAACGATTTCAAGATTTAAATAGAAATACACGTTTTGAGGACCCCTTGAAACCGAAAAGTGGTTGTATTTTTCAAAACATCTATCCAACCATCTATGGACACTAGAGCCCGAATTATATTATTTTTTACAAAATGAATATTCGCAGATCGATCTGACCAGAAGCTCTGCGATTTTGAATGAATTCTTTAAATTTTGGAGTTATTTTTTTTAATTTTCTCACAAATGGCTTCAAATATTTTTACTTAAAGGTATTGTAAGAATAGAGTGGAATACCGTTACAAAAACGACGTAGGTCCATTTTTCACTGCTACCTTTTGAATTTTCGAAAATTGTTAAAGTTTGAATTTTTTTCAACCTCCTCGTACAAGATATTATTGAATTTACAGATTTTCTTCTTCACTTAAAATTTGTTTTCAACCATTAGGTTTTAAATTAACGCCATATACATGTTAGGTTGATGTAGGAATCAAAATTAATTTGTAGCTTCGAAATTTCACAGTAGTGCTTATTTCGCAATTTTTAATAATACAGTCCAAGTCGGAGTACGGTAGTTTTTAAATTCCTACACTATCCTTGTCATCGCATCATCACCTATCTCGCTATTAATCATAAAAACTTCGTCTCTGTGTGTAGCTTATATATGCAAGCAAAAATGATACTTTCAGAAATTGAATCCTTTCGAAAAAACCGGTCATCATCTTCAGATCTCCTTGCTCCCCACCGAGAATGCTTATATGTGGTTTTTGGACTATTCTCTTATACATAGGTACTTAGGGAATTGTTGAGTTCCAGAAAATATTGTTTTATTATATTATAGATGGTCTAACACATCCAATGAATTTTAAATAAAAGCAGAAAATTGGGTATAAACATCATATAAAATTTTATTTTAGCATAAAATTCCAATCCTCCTATCGTTAAGGTTACCCTTGTAATTCAGAAAAGGAGACAAGAAAACAAGAAATTAGAGATTATATTGCTATATTCATATTTATAATAGAAGGATTAAACGGCAGTTTTCTGCAAACGCGTGCTGTCATTATTATAGTTGATTTATCAAAAGAGGTATATTTTACGATGAAAGATGAAGTCAACTTAACCCTTTAATAATCAGAAGAGAATAGTGGTCGCAGCCCCCACTTGCGAGTACTTCACACGCAGTGCGCCACCTCCGTATTTCCACGGGGCGGCCGGCAGCGAAGGCAGCGCCAGCGAGCGGCGCGGGGGCTTACTGTACTACGGCCGCGGCGGTGGCGGCGACGGCGGTAGCAGACACACCTTTATTTGCCCGGCGATCCCTCAATGATGAAAAGTAAACAGACCTGGTGAACTCTGTCGCAGCTCGCCCGCCGCCCACCCCCACTCACACTACAACGTGCGGTGGTGCCGCCGCCGCCACGACAGGGAGCTAGCGAACACACACACACACACACACACTCGCGCGCGCGCGCGCGCGCAGGCAGACACGCACACAATCACACGTGCGGACCGCACAGCACACCCACACAGACGCGTGCGTCGTTCTTCAAAACATTCATTTTTGTGCCGAGGCCCAGCGCCTCGCCCAGCGCCGTCGTAAAGAACACAGCGAATAAATTAATTTCGGGCTCGCGTTATTGTGCGGCGTCGTACAAAGGACTGGCGCGGACCGGCGCGGCGCGTGCATATAAAAGAATAGCGCGCACCCGGGGTCGCACGGTCTTTGTGCTACAGCTCACCCGAATTGCGTGCCGTTTTAGGACAGGTGCCTGTGTTTGCCGGCTGTAACAGGGTTAATAGCTAGCGCCGCCACCCCCGTGCCGGTCTCCTTCGCTTCCGCTGTCCTCCCAGGTTCTTTTTTTTCTTTTTTCTTCCTTTTTTTTTCACAGTCGCGTGAGCCTTGCTCTGTACTAAATGGCCGTCTGTACCGGCCGCCAATCACCCATTCAAGACTGGACACAGCCGTGCAGTCGTGGAGCGTTTTCCCCCCTTCTTTTGTTTACGTGATGTATGTTTACTTTGGTTACGAGCGAAGAGGACATGATCGTTACGTATTCTTTTAAACAGCTACACCGCTTCGGTAAGGTTCTCCTTTGCGTGTCAGTTTTTATTTGAAGTCTTAGAATATCACAGTGCCAAACCGTAAATCGAACCATTTTGAATCGGATATGCTTAAAACTCTCTTCGGCGTGAAACAGGAAACTTGCATGATCAAATATACATGCCGAACCGTTGCGAGCGGTTTTTATATGGCACAGGAAATCACGTTATTTTATCATCCGAGATTAATGTAACCGTGACACACGAACGTTAGAAGTTCTTCAAAGTTTGAATTGCGCTGATCAAATATGGGACTGGGGTAAAGTTTCGGCGATAACATTTCAGCAGCCACGCGAAGCTCATTGTCAGATACTGCACTACCCACCCGACAGGCGGTCATCGCCTGCACTACGCGCTCTCGCGACCGCCAGGCGAATATTTCTGATTCGAAAATTTCACACGCGGGCGTACAGCGCGGCGCCCCCGAGTACGGCAGGGCGTTGTAACTGAAAACTCAAACAGTGCCGTCGAGTTACGGCCACCGATAAATCTCCAGTTTATGCGAGGGCGTTCAACGACGGGCCCCAGCATGGCGGCGGCCGCCGTGGGCAAACAACCGCGAGATTGAAGTGCACGATAGCAGCGCGCCTGGCGGCCGGCCACGCAACTAACCGTCGCTGTGTGCGTTCAGAAAATGTTTATTCAAGATGAATGTCAATATTTCAAGCGTGTTGGCGGGCGGTGTGCGAGTAGGTGCGGAGCGCTGGTGGTGAACCGTGTGGCGAGCCGGACCCAGGCGCGTCCACCGCCACTGTGGCTGTTTCTGGAGTGGTGGCGGCGGCGGCGTCGTGGCTATCGACGTGTGATTAACGTGCCTTCGTTTGGCGCGGGCGCGGGCGGGTGGGTCATGTGGCAAAGCGGGCTGAGCGAATCGGACCGGTTATTTGACGGAAAACATCGGTCGTCAATTTGCCGCGAGTGTGTGGCTTGTGTGCACTGATTCCGGACGGGCGAACTGTGCGAAAATTTTAGTTCCACCGGTTGCCGTTACGCAGCGCTTTGCCCGTTGGCATGCGGATGCTTGTAATATCACAGTAGGTTTCAAAGAAAATGATATTCACTGTAGATTTAATCCGAATAAAGAGATTACACGAATGGTGATGATGACAAAGCGTCAAAAATTGTGAGAATACGTGTACTTAAGAAACAATTAGTCATACATTAAGCTCTATTTTTGACGCCAAGACGAATCCCACCACATTATATTTCACACTTAAAAAGAAACTTCTTTAATCCCCTTACAATCATGTCATTCTATTCAACACTTCAGCTGTTTGTCTCGGGTTGAGCCATATATCATTAGAAGTTCTCGCATGCCTGTTTTAAAGGGTTGGAGTTTTTAATACTAAGAAATATAAATGAAGCTCAGGATTACGAGCTTTGTTTGCGAATTGTTAGAGTTTCCTCAAGCATTACTGTGTAAATGCGACGAGGGATTACCATTCATCTGTCAGTATCACCCTGCGTAAAGGATGGTGGTAATCTGGCTTGTAAAATACTAAATACATGATGTGTAATCTTTCATGAACAAAAATATTATAATAAACTTAGAATTCACAGTTCTTATTGCAGCGACTGTATTAAGATGTCAAATAGAAAATGTCATAGAAAAAAAAAAACACATTTCGCAAAATACTGAAATATAAAACCACCAATACGTCAGTTTCTACCATTTTTTATTCCACATTCTTCATGGTTTGTAATATCTTTTCGAGATGTTTCTCTTGCGAGTTGGAAGAAAACAGTTTTAATGTAGCAGAACAAGTAAAATTGTTTCAGTTATCGTAAAATGTTAATATTCGTTTTCTCTGAGAAGCGTGATGTAGGTTTACAACGAAAAGAAAAATAACTTACGATCAAACATTAAAAGTCACTTTTCAAGAAGATCTTTCCTAATCCCAAATATTAATTTTAAAAATTGAAAGATTTGACTCCAGCCTTGACCGTTTTAATAGGGAGGACATTAATCTTAATTTCACTCAACAGATTAATGAAACTATATTTAAGTTGTATATTGAAGTAATGGAACCTAAGACAATTGTTTAATTGACAGAAGAGCTAAAGAAATAATTAACATGTAAGAAAAAAATTTAATTTGGATGTAGTACACAATTAACGTTTTATTAATAATGTAGTAAGTAAAATGTACTTTTCCTTATTTTTAAAGCTGAAGAAATTTCTGATTAAGAACTCGGGTCAATTTGGATTCACATCAATTCTAATTCCAGATTTCAACAATCTTTCTGAAAATTGTATTGTTTATTCTACTTTATATGTACACTTATGAAATATTACCGAACCGGCTAATTAGAACATACGTAGCGCATATCTTTATCACAATTGATATAAATAAGATTATTATTATTAGATATTTGTTGGTTTCTATGCGATCGACAAATGCAAAAAACCCTATTAACAAGAGGGAAAGGAACCTACGTGACTAAACGCTATTTGCGAGGTGTTTGCTCTTGCCCGCGTTTGACAGTAGTCACGGTACTTGCCACTTTTCTTTCGTCTCTCGTGTGCTGCTCTCTTTGCATGGTCTAAGCATCTAAGACCAGAAATATCTGTATGGAAGCTCTTTAGAATACATTACAACACGCTAACCTATTGGAACATAAGCTTCATAAATTTTGACTTGAATCCAAATCAATTAATTCAGAGGGGAAGGATCATTGCTGAAGAATAAATTTTTGTCCCTTAATGTGAAAATAATCATTTAGCAATACGTGGTGATTATATTATTGTATGATTAATAACTTTGAAGGACTTCAGCAACAATGTTGAGCCTCAAAAAATATAACACAAATTTGGTAATGACGGTATGATAATATCGATTCCCAAGAATACTGAATGTTTTTTACTGATCAATATTTAAAGTAACGAACGTATTATCTCGATCCATATTCCTTTTTCACACCGTCAAACAAAACCGTTGCTATTTATTGTGGACAAACTTTACTCTCAACCGGAGGGAACAGGAGCAGATGCGACATCAGTCACGTGACAAATCATGAGTCTTAACGCGACATGTGTTCTAAAATGTTGCCGTACAGCGGAGCGTTACATTCCAATATTTACTTCAAATTTCGATACAGTAATGCTTTACGTCCTAATATTTATTTTGGTAATAATAAATGATTCATATAAATTGGCTTATGAACAAATATAAATTCGCATGTTTCGATAAATGAAGAATTACATCCTAATATATATTTTAGTAACAATAATTTATATAGATGTACATGTGAACAAATAAAATGTTTGATTGCTACAGACTGATTAGGTTGTGTAACAGACGCGCTCTTCCGATTCGGTCACGATTGTGATGTACCAGTAAACTTAAAAGACGACGTTCCTTGATTCTTTATAAAACGTTATTCATTATGTGAATATAATTTACACAGCATACGTTTTGAATAAAATTTAATAACTTAGTGAACATAATTTAAACAGAACAATTTAAACAACATATATTAAACATACTGTTTAAGGATTAAATTTATTAATACACAAAAGAATATCTCAAATATTGTTTAAGATTCCAAGAAGACGAAAGCACTTCAATGCGGTAAATGACAATTCAGTAAGTGAAATATTTTAATAATTTAGAAAGCTTCGTGAAAGAAACTTTTTTCCACCAATGGATAACTAAAATAATGCACCCAATTTTATATTAGAACATTCACTTCGTTTTCTCTTCGATATACTTCAAACTTTCCTCACACTAACGGCACAAACGCGTCATGTGTCCAAGAGTCCTCAGAGAATCTTCGATTTGGAGACATGCTACAAGACACCTCGGTGGCTGACTGAAGGCATCTAACTGAAGTGAACTGACTGACTGAACTGACTGACTGAACTGAAGTGAACTGACTAACTGACTGAAGGCATCTGACTGAAGACATCTAACTGAAGGCATCCTCATGAACTTACTGCATAGATTCAGATAGCCGGCTTTCTACGGCTTTGTCGTCATCATCCGTCTGGCTGTATGTGGCGGCAGTTGGGGGGTAGTGCGCACTAGCGAAAGCTGATTATCGACTCCTATATTATTTCAGTATTATTTTTTCAGTAGTACCTTTTACGGCTCTCACACGCAACCAATCCTTATAAATGAGGTCTCCCAAAAAAGAAAATTCCACGGATATGTGACAACTTCCATTTTGACTTCAAAAATATGAAGAATTTGTTTTAAAAACGAATATAAATGTTCATGTTAAATGCAACCCGCAACGCTCTATTTTTTTAATTTATATCGTTAAACGACTTCTAAACAAAGCAGTTTAGGACCTTAAAACTAAAATTGTGAGACCAAAGGCCACCAAGATACGTTCCTCACACGCTAATTTGTAGGATAAGATCTTGAGCATTTTATTACATTTTTGCTGAATCGACGCATGTCGATTTAACTCTACCTTTTCAGAGCCTGGAGAATCTGCAACTGTATGTGAAATTTAAGTAATTACTTGATATTCTACGCGACTGAATTACATGAGTGTACATCTCTGATTGGTTAAAATAACGTTAAATAAGAATAGTTTGTATTGATAAGGATGTATTGTAATCAATTACAAGGAGACATATAGAACAAGTGACCTAGGATAGGAGGGCCTTGAAGAAAAATATGTGTTACAGGCTTAATATGGAAATGGAAAAATAGAGTAGATGGTGCTGTTTAACAAGCGAGAGTTCTGGCACGGGTACTCTAGTGTGAATAAATCCAGTATGTTCACGAAGATGACTTCAGTTATTTCACCATTTAATTACGATCACAACACCTCATCAGCATTCCTTCAAGACATCACCTTGCATCAAGGTTGCATCTCACCGTCCACAAATTCCCTATCGAGATCTGGAACGTTCTTGCTCTGAGGCTAGCGAGGTCCAGTGGACCGGAAAGCAAGGGGAGAGCTCGAAGGATTAAGCAACGACGCTCCGGCCACATCTCTCGCTAATCCCCACCCGTTGCCGCCCCTCCCACCACCCTCACCCCCTCACCCGCTGTCCCCTTCAACGCTCCCCGCTCACCCCTCCGGGCTAACGCCGCCGAGCCGAGCGGCGCCCCAAATATTTCATGCTGGCTTACCGTCCGCGAGCAACGCCTTATCCGGTGCCGACGCAGATATCTCGCGGATCCCATACGCGATTTTCCCGGGTTTTGCTTTTCACGCGCATGAAAGTTGCAGAAGCCTCTTTTGCTTACACGCGCTCCACTTCTGTACCGGCCCCAGCCTCCGACCCAGCCCCTCCCCGCCCCCGCCCCCAACCCCAGCCCCTGCCCCAGCCCTCGCCCCAGCCCTCGCCCCAGCCCTCGCCCCAGCCCTCGCCCCAGCCCTCGCCCCAGCCCTCGCCCCAGCCTCGCCCCAGCCCTCGCCCCAGCCTCGCCCCAGCCCTCGCCCCAGCCCTCGCCCCAGCCCGCCCCAGCCCTCGCCCCAGCCCTGCCCCAGCCCTCGCCCCAGCCCTCGCCCCAGCCCTCGCCCAGCCCTCGGCCCAGCCCTCCCCAGCCCTCGCCCAGCCCTCGCCGCAGCCCTCGCCCAGCCCTCGCCCAGCCCTCGCCCCAGCCCTCGCCCCAGCCCTCGCCCCAGCCCTCCCGCCCGCCCAGCCCTCGCTCCCAGCCCTCGCCCCAGCCCTCGCTCCAGCCCTCGCCGCAGCCTTCGCCCCAGCCCTCGCCCAAACCCTCGGCCCAGCCCTCGCCCCAGCCCTCGCCCCAGCCCTCGCCCCAGCCCTCGCTCCAGCCCTCGCCCCAGCCTTCGCTCCAGCCCTCGCCCAAACCCTCGCCCCAGCCCTCGCCCCAGCCCTCGCCCCAGCCCTCGCCCCAGCCCTCGGCCCCAGCCTCGGCCCCAGCCCTCGCCCCAGCCCTCGCCCCAGCCCTCGCCCCAGCCCTCGCTCCAGCCCTCGCTGCCCGCCCTCGCCCCAGCCCTCGCCCCAGCCCTCGCCCCAGCCCTCGCCCCAGCCCTCGCCCCAGCCCTCGCCCCAGCCCTCGCCCCAGCCCTCGCTCCAGCCCTCGCCGCAGCCCTCGCCGCAGCCCTCGCCCCAGCCCTCGGCCCCAGCCCTCGCCCCAGCCTCGCCCCAGCCCTCGCCCCAGCCCTCGCTCCAGCCCTCGCCGCAGCCCTCGCTCCAGCCCTCGCTCCAGCCCTCGGCCCCAGCCCTCGGCCCCAGCCCTCGCCCCAGCCCTCGTCCCAGCCCTCGCCCCAGCCCTCGCCCAAACCCTCGCTCCAGCCCGCGCCCCAACCCTCGCCCCAGCCCTCGCCCCAGCCTCGCCCCAGCCCTCACCCCAGCCTCGCTCCAGCCTCGGCCCAGCCCTCGCCGCAGCCCTCGCCGCAGCCCTCGCCGCAGCCCTCGCCCCAGCCCTCGCCCCAGCCCTCGCCCCAGCCCTCGCCCCAGCCCTCGCCCCAGCCCTCGCCCCAGCCCTCGCCCCAGCCCTCGGCTCCAGCCCTCGCCGCAGCCCTCGCTCCAGCCCTCGCTCCAGCCCTCGGCCCAGCCCTCGGCCCAGCCCTCGCCGCAGCCCTCGCCCCAGCCCTCGGCCCCAGTCCTCGCCCAGCCCTCGCCCCAGCCCTCGCCCCAGCCCTCGCCCCAGCCCTCGCCCCAGCCCTCGCCCCAGCCCTCGCCCCAGCCTTCGCCCCAGCCCTCGCCCCAGCCCTCGCCCCAGCCCTCGCTCCAGCCTCGCTCCAGCCCTCGGCCCAGCCCTCGGCCCAGCCCTCGCCCCAGCTCTCGCCCCTGCCTTCGCCCCAGCCCTTGCCCAACTCCTCGCTCCAGCCCTCGCCCCAGCCCTCGCCCCAGCCTTCGCTCCAGCCCTCGCCCCAGCCCTCGCCCCAGCCCTCGCCCCAGCCCTCGCCCCAGCCTTCGCTCCAGCCCTCGCCCCCCACCTCTGCCCCGTGTTCCCTTTCCAGTCCTCGCCCTGGCTGGCCCGCACTCTTCCACGCATTTGTCACTGACTTCGCATCGCCGCTGCGTCGGCCGCTGCCTGTGGATCTCCATCTCCTAGCGTGAACTCCCACCATATTCCCACCCTCTTCACAACATCCCATGGTCCCATTTCTGCGCCCGCTTCTGACGTCTTCCCGCCTCACCTCCGGGTACCAGCCCTCTCATGCCACCAGCTTGGGCCACTCCCACGTTCCCTAGTGTGGCACTGCCCCCGTTCCTTTGCAACTGGCATGCCCCCCCGCCCCAAACCCGCAAACCAGAGTCCAGTCTCGTCCAAGCCCCCCGCCACCGCCTTCGTTCAACTCCGCCACTCGTTCAACTGCCACCCCGCCCCCCCCGCGCCCTCGTCCAACCCCCGCCGCCACTCGATCATCCTCCGTCGCCACTCGTCTAACACACGCAACTCTCTCCTGACATTCGCCACTCGTCCAACCCCCCCACTCATCCAACCTCCCACCACTTGTTCAACCCCCCGTCATTCATCCAGTCCCTCGCCACTGCCTCCCCCCCACTCCCCTCGGTTCCCTTTTGCGAATTCGTCTCCGTCTACGCGTCCACTTCCGCCCCCGTCACCACCCGGCACTCACCTGTCCGCCCACGGCTTCGTACCCCCCTCCAAACTTCGCTCCACCACCAACACACCCCGCGACCCCGCCAGCAGTGCTGTGTGGCGCAGACGGCATTGCAAATCAAAGACGCTTCGCCTGTTGTTATCACGGCGCGGCGACGCAGCGGAGCAACTCTTCGTGACGGCCGCCCTTTTACTTAAGCGCGCGCGGGCGGGCGGGGTACGGGCGGGCGCTGGATTAGCGCAAAGTGCTAGCGCTAGTGCGCGGCTTAGACCAGGGCTGCGGGCACGTTTCAAAGCCATTCAGGGTTTCGGGAATAATGCTACCGTCGCTGCAGTATATGTGTCTAGTCTCTGCTTGCAAATGGAAAGTACTGTCATTGAAATGTCAACTATCTTTTGTTTCCTCTTTCGAGATAGTTGATTTTCTTTCATATTCGTTTTGCCTCTCTTCCTCACTGACTCAACAGCTTTACATTACTGCTTGCTAGGATCACTTTTATTATAGTTACATTAGATTTAGAGTGTTATTTCATTTTTTGTTCTTAAGATATTCTGAACCAATATAATCATCCCTGGTTGTATTTTATATTGAACTAGCAGAATCCGGAAGACGCCCTGCCCCCCCTCTCTCTCTCCCCAATTTTCTCTCTCTTTCCCTTCACTATTTTCCCTCTCTCTTACCCCTTTCCCCTCTCATTTCCCACTTCTTTTGTTCTATTTTGCCTCTGTCTGTTCTTCCTATATTTTCCATCCTTCTTTTCCTCTCTCTCCCTCTTTTTTTTTTTCCCCTCCCCTTTTCCCCTTTCCCCCCTTTTTCCTTTTCTTTCTCCCTCTCTCTTCCTTTCCTTCTCTCTTTTTCGGTCTCGCACTTTTCCCCTCTTTCCTTCTTCCTATTTTTTCTTCTCTTTCTAATCTCTTTTCTCCTCTCCCTTTTACTCTTTTTATAATATGTTAATATATTGAATATCGCTCACAGTCTTCTGTCTCTATCACTCACTCACGTTTCATATTATGATATTTTTTAAAATTTTCTTTTATACAAACCTTGTAGTGACAATAACGAACAAACACACAAAAAAAGAATTATCCAATTTGGTGGAGTTGTTTGAAAGTCATGCGCTTACATACATTTCGGTGATTCATTTTTATTTATATAGATAATATATTAACTGCCTTAATGTATTATCTATGTATCTTTATATGTACTAATCATCAATATTGTTTGATTATTGTTAATTTTTTACTCAATGTTTATTATTTTACCCTTACAAGAATTTTCTCTTCTCTTTTACGTTACTTACCAATTCGAATTACCATTGCAACGAAAATTTCTATCATGTTGATGGTGACTATATTTCAGTATATATGTTTTCAAATTTTCCCTTCTTTAAAATACAAAACGTTATGTGGGAGCCTTAAATGTAAATTAAAAATGTACATTTTTCCTAACATCCACTCATGTTGACTGAAATAATAAATATTTCACGCATAATCGTAATGCATCATTTTGTAAAGATATGTGAATTATTTTATATTCCCTTTTCTATTGAGGACCCATTTCTATTGAGTCAAGTGTAGTATAGTTATAGAAGCTTTCCAATTCCCATTATAATAGTTAACTTCAAAACATGTTTTCTATGTCATTGATTGAGCAACACAACACTTCGATATAACTTCATTCAATTGTTCATTATTTACGATGGGTGATATTTCACCGATGATTATAATATCGCGTCTGGACCACTAACTTGCTTTTTGTGATGCGATTACAGCTAAAGAGCGCCCCGCATTTCCAGAAGGGACTGTACCGACGTTGTAGGTTTCGTCAGTCTCGCCAGCGCAACGTAACCTTCATTTTTATGTAATTGTTACGCTTCCGAGTGCCAGCGCGCGTAATCGTGTTACCCAAAACGCAGTCGACTCCGCCAGCAAAGTCCATAAAACTAAACAACTTCCTCCGCGTTATTTTTTTGTTGCGGCGAGCGCAAACGACTGCGGTGGCCGAACGAGCCCGTTCCTTGTTTGGCGAATCGCTTCGGCTGCCTAATTAAGTTTCCGTTGATTTTCAATTGAGGCGATAGATATTTTCCCCGGAACGCGTTCGCACTTCGGAGATACACCAAATGGATGGCCATGTGCCGCCGCCTCCGGCTTCGGTGCTACCGCCCAGGAATCCGATGGAATATTGTTTTTCATGAAGGGTCGCCTCGCCGCAACGCTGTATCGTTGCGTTGCTGTTAAATTCTTTTTTCAAATTCACAGTTTTATTTTCTGTTGTTTGGAGTGCACTCAAAATGTATGGAGGTCTGATTTTTTTGTTGTATTAATTATTACGTTTGAATTCTTCGTTGCTTCCTGAATATTATCCGAAAGCTAATATACTAGATGTCACATTGCATAACACAAACAATGTACTTACTTCAATATACATAAGTAATATAAGAAATGCAAACATGATAAAAGATAAGATTTTGTTAACAAAAATTCGAAGAGGAAAACACATCAGTCTTCTCAACGCTATTGCTGATTCCTCAAGAATATCTGCGCGGATATAAGCTGCGCATGACTTTTTGACCTGCCTTCTGACTTGATTTAGCTTGAGGCCGGAGGAGTATGGAATTATGTTATTTTGATAGTACTATTATCAAATCAACTCCTTAACTCATTTGTTGATTAAAAGAGTGTCCATTTTAAGGGAGCGAAAATTTGTCGTTATCAAATGTCAACAATAGTCGGGGATCTCTTGAACTCAAGTTCCCGCAACAGGATATGCATACATGAATGCCGCGATCATTTGAACGCAGATAAACACAATTTTATCTGTATTGCCACACATCAATCGTCGGCGCTGGCCTCTCTCTTGAGGTAATTTAAATAAGAACACTAAGTTCAAACACAAGTAAAGATATTATTCCTGAATTCTTGTAAGCAAAATCAATCGACAAACGTTACCTTCACCGCTTTCGTAAATACCTTATTCTTTATTATAGAACCACCAATTAATTTGCTGAAATAACTTCTTCAAAGTTTCGCCAAACTTTGAATGTCCTTAAGTTGCTACTATTTGGGTTTTAAAACCAGAGTGTCACGTCAATATTTTCGGCCTACATTCAGGCGTCCATTCTCTATTCAACTCAAACCAATCTCTCTCAGCAAACTTGTGTCCGTGGTAACCGACGCTACATCCCTCAATTGTCTCTTTTACACGAGATAATACAACTCGGATACAAACAAATTTATATTTTCATTTTGTAACAACATATAATTTCCTGGTTTGTTGACCCACGTATTTTCGTCATTGATATACATTTTAATGTTTTTTCACTATTGTCGTACAATACAATTAACTTTTTCTTAAAACTTCAACAGAGAAACACATTTCATGGTGGTAGAGTATTCTATATCTACACCTACCTTCTAATATTGTGATTACTTGGTTTCAATATGGCGACCGGCGCCACCTCGCCGTATCCAATAGATAAAAGGAATCGATACCAAGTTTCCTTTCTTTATACTGTATATTCTAAGCCTCAAGTTAGGCAATTTTCGTTCGCGGTTGGCGCTTACGAGGACGGATACAGAACGATTTTGAAGTCAAAATAGTTTTTTGGTATTTTATTTTAAAAAAATATTCATACTTTTCATTTCAGATTGGTATTGTAAAAATTGTTGAAGAATGTTGATATCACTCTTACCAGTATTATTATTATTATTATTATTATTATTAATATGTGAAATTCTGTTCTCAATAGATTTAGGTGCTGGCTCCAATACTTTTAGATACTGTTACAAAATGCAACCCATAAATACTGAAAGACTTAGACATACAGAAATAAATTGAAAACTCCATGTTGTGAGGTTAACCAACACAAAAAGTCTCAAAAGTGACTGGAAAATGTTTATCCTGATGAGGCAAATTATCAAGCTGGAGTGTTCGGAAGGTTTTATCATTTAAAGCCGATTTCCAGAAAGTTGTTTTTAAAAATTTTCTCTACTTACTTTGTAATAGGAAACTGGAATTTCCAAAACTTGTTTATAAAGGTCTCCTTCATTTACTGAAACATTTTTGTTACCTTATTATTATTCATTCTGCAAAAAATTATTTACTAGAAAACGCGGAAAAATTGCATTATGGGAAAATATTTTTATCTACAAAAATAGTAAAAAAGTTCAAATCAGTTGTTTCAATAGTTGATATTTTTAATACTCTGTAACGTGTAAAGATGTCATAAGCGTAACTTGAATAGAATCTGAGAATTAGACTCAAACGTTCAACATTGGCAGGATACGGCATTTCGTGACCCCTGAAAGCGCTACGCCATATTTCTATAGTGGGCTCATGGCCTCCTCGCGTCGCCAGTCGCGTCGATGTGCCTTTGTTTACGCCGCACGTAGGCCGTGGCGCGAGCCACGCTGGCCCCGGAGAGACCGTAAATCCATCCGCGAACGGTTGTCCACTACAGGGAGTTTTATGTTCTGCCGCCCACGAAGCGAAGTGCACCCGTGCTAGCCAGCGGAAAAGTCACGCAGGTAATGATGGCGCTGTCTGAAAACACACAATTGAAACATCCACCGCGAAGTGAAATCGCGATCCGTACGAAATGAAAGTCCTAATGGAGGTAGGTCCGTCTTAGGAGGTAGATAGGGGCTTGCGAATCAAATGTAAATCGAAAAGAAAAGCAACTCTGTATGCATTCCGCCGAACGCATTAAGAGGTAAACAAAGTGAGATTTTTTTGACAGCTAACTTAACAAACATAAATTTATTTGCTGTAATGAGTAATTTACTTCTTTGAATAATATTGGAGAGGTTGGGGTTAACGATCTTCCTGCAGTCTTTTTCGTATCCTCCTCTTCCGTCTTCGTCTCCTCCTCTTCCGTCTCATTTTTTTCTTCTTCTCCTCCTCGATCCACATATCACCTAATTTTGGTGAGTCGACTCTTTAAATTGGAAATGAAATGTATGAGTTAGTATCTGCATCGGAATGGGGTGTTATTATTGGTTAAATACGTAGAAAAAACATCCACTGCACATGCGTTAAAATTTTTATTAGCGGTTGTGCCCTCTACCATAGTCATCTGATGCCCCAGTCATCTTTTTCTCTGTTTCTCTCTGTGATGTGGCTAGTAGATTCCGTTGACATCTCACGCAAAGTCAGCGAATTGCATGGCATTAGTTAACCGTTGTATAGCTCCAAGAAGCCTTGCCCAGAGGCCTCCTAATATTTTAATTTAATAGTTAATTATTACACATATAAATTACGGTGTTACTAAATGGCTAGACCGGGGGCTTTTCAGCTTTTACAAAACCTACATCCTAAAGCATTCTAATCTTTAGAATGTTCAGCGGTGAAGGAGTCAGATACGGTTCCTCTCCCCTAGAGACAAGCCGCGCTTTAAGGTCATTTTACCGGTACATCTAAAGCATTCTGTGTGAGGTGTCACTTTTGCTCAGGCAACCGCAAGGTAGATTTGAATCGGATAGAGGTTACTCCCGAAAGCTTGGATAGTGATGACGGTTGTGGATGACGAGTGCTATCTCCAAATTCAGAGGTTGTGATGGTTGTGGTGGTTGTGGTGGTTGTGGTGGTTTGTGGTGATTTGTGGTGGGTGGTTGTGGTGGGTGGTGGGTGGTGGTTGTGGTGGTGGTGTGGTGGTGGTGTGGTGGTAGTGGTGGTGCTGATGGTGATGGTGGTGATGGAAGTGATGGAGGTGGTGATGGTGGTGGTGGAGGTGGTGATGGTGGTGGTGGAGGAGTAATAATAATAATAATAACAACAACAATAATAATAAAACATTTCATTTACACGTTTTTTCTTTCTTCTCAGATCCTTGTATACAAAAATGCGCGTGTTAGAATTTTCTACATGAACAGTCGATTCGACTGTTATTGCCATTGACTCATCCACTGATGTTATGAGTGGAACTCGGAAGTCTATATGAGAGAATTGTGGAAAAAATGACAGGATAAATGAGATTTTGAGTAATACTGCGAACCACTTTTTCAATCACAAATGCCACATTCCACAATCGGTCTAGAAGTAAATGTTGAGAGGGAACGCACGACAGGTAGTCATGCTATGAGACTCTCGCAGTAACCATTTGATCTGATTAGGATTGGGATGTCATTTGGAATGTCAACTCCGCATTTTCATTGTCATCTACCATGACACTACAGATAATCCCCGGGCTCAGACGTCGTATCTCAATTACTCACAAACTTCGTTTCTTCAGCAAAATATCTGCTGAGTCAAGAAACGACTGAAGGCAATAAATTTCATAGAAACCAAGAATCCTAAAGCAAATGCATGCTCCTGTTAAGCTGTTACAATTTTAGTGCCGTAGGTGAAGTAACCTTAAATCGAAAACTTATTCTAACGTGCGAGTGCGCCAGTTCTAGAAGGGATGTAGGAATAAATAAAGATAGGCAATACTAGGCAGATAGGCAGGGGGGCGGTAGCGGTGGTGGCGGCAAGGAGAAGGCCCCTTGGAGTTTGACGGACGCAGGCGGTCGTGTGGTTCCCGAGGGCCGCGACAGGAATGGGCTGTAAACTGCTCCACGTTAACGTTAACTGCCCGTAGAAGTCCTGCCACCGCCGGCGCATCAGTCCCCACACCACCCTCACCATTCGTCCGTTAGTGCGACCAGAAAGTCCATGCGAAGAGCGATGGCTTTCGCTGTTTACTCAACAAAAGCAACAATTGTGAAACAATCGCAATGAATTTCAAAACCTGAATGGGTAGCCAACAAAATTAAATACACACGAATATACTGTTCTAGCATATAAACAAAAGAGCTCGAAAAAAAAAAAGAAATTCAATTTCAGAGTTTCATTGTTGAATAATTTTGAGAATGTTATTGTCGCTTATACTGAAATAATACAAGTTTCGCAATTGTAACAGTGATGAATAAACCGAATTGGTTTCAAAATAAATGTTGGAGGTTGGACTTGTTAGACTATCAAACTTCTCAAACGACGATTAAGTGTTCAATTTCGAAATTTAAGAAACGGGCAAATTTTTGAAGTTTTGCCTGTCAAAGTTTAAATTTGACAACTTACAGAGCTATTGTATTATTGCAAATCGCTTCAGTGACATATTTCGATGGATAATTTTCAATGCCCTTCCTTTGCGCTAGACAATATCATTTCAAACAAAAGTATTTTAATAACAAGAGCGGTCTCTTAGAAATAATACGTACAGATAAGATTACAGAAGGATTTAAAATATGAATGTCTCATCTAGAGACAGATATAGACACTACTTTTTTTGTTTACATATTAATTAAGAATATAATATTATTCACGCATAAAAATATAATATTATTCACACATTTTTGTTGTTCAAACTCCAATCATTGTTATTTTCCAACCGGAAAGATACATGTCTTAAACAATTCTAGATCCAGTACAAAGACTCGTGTAGCAAGTACAGTACAAAAAGACACAAATGGCACCATAGCCATCCACAAATAAAGCTCTCAAATTGATTTATTTCGACCAAAATTATTAATCTCGAAATAAACACAGACGACCGGTGGGGTGCTCAGACATGCACGCCATCAACATCTCCCGCCATCACTTTGATGCATTTCCGAAATTGAATCGAGCGCGTAAAGCGGGCACTCTGAATGATGCAAATAAGCGGACCCGATCACGAGCGATCTCAACCCCCGGACGGCCGTGCTCGCGTATGCACCGCCGTCGGACGTCGCGACGCCGGTGAAGTCGTAGCTGTCCCCTCGGAATCGATTCGAGGAGTGGGGAGGGGGAGAGTAAAGTTGCGGTGCAGATCGCCAGGATGGCGGCGTAACTCTCCTCCAAATATTTATCATCGCTGGGGCACGAAACGCGGTGAGTCGCCGGCTCCACCCCCGCCCCCGCCGCCGCCCCGCCGTCGCCGCCGCCTCCGCTACGAATACGTCTCTTTTACGAGCAGAGACGTGAGGCGTCGCCGCTAGGGGCGCTGCTAGTCGCTCGCGTGTAATTGCGTGTTCGTGGAGCGGCATGAATAAGGGAGAGCGCTTGCGGTGGGTGAAGGGAGGGGGGGATGATAGCTGGGAAGCGAGGAGGCGGTGGCGGGACAGTGGGGGTGGTGGAGTACTAATGTGCGTTTGATCGTTCTGAATTTGACAAAATATCGACTTACATCTGAGCACCCCTCTGCGGTGACACCAAATCGTTTCAGATAAAACCAGTATGAGAGGATCACTAAATGAGAAAAATAAACTAAGATGATTTAGCAATTATAAGGCGGAAGAGCAGAACCTATGGATTGAATCTCTCTGCAAATAAGGTCATTATTATTATTATTATTGTATTGGCATTTCGAGAGTAACAAATATATTCGTTTCGATTGATTGATTTTTTTTTCTCAGGAGATGGCGATGGTCTTCCCCCGCTGGATGGCGATATCCGGCGCCGACCTACCGTCGGCTAGTGGGGTTTCCCCCTAACCAGGACTCTCCCACCAGCGGGGCACCGCCCCAGGCGGGACAAGCTCCTAGCTCCCGACCGGTCTCCCGGAATATGTCGTAGTGTAGTGCATGTTAGTGTAAGTGTGTGAGTGTAAGGGGAGAGAATAGGACAAGGAAGAGGAAGGAAAGATCGCGCGCGGTCCGTGGCCCGTTTGGTAGGGTACTGCAGGCATTCGCCTGGTGTTGATCGGAGAAACCACAGAAAACTACCGATCAGAGCAGCCGGCCGCTAGAATTATTCTCCAGACAGCGACTGAATTCGACCTAGCTGCAAAGCTAGTGTCGAAAATCCTGCCGCCGTGGGGAGTGGGAACCTAGGACCTCCCGGTCAGAGGCGCTGCAGTGACATCGGTTGATGCACTGAGCAACCGCTCCCGGTATAATCGTTTCGAGAACAAATAATATTTTTCTTACAAATAATTCATCTGTTAAATTTACATGATAGTTTATATTATACATTCTGGTATTTGTGGAATTTTTCTTGTGTTACGAATGTCACAAATATGTCCTGTATGTCACAAGTGTCTCAGGAGCTTGTAGGCACCTGGCATACTTGGTTTTCTGGGACAACGATTTCAAATCAGTAAATGACGATCTTAATGACGAGGTTCGATGATCGGCTTTGTCCCATGTTGTAATCCCGCCATTAATAGGTATTCAAAGTGGTATACATGAGCCTAAATCATTCGACTTGAATTAGAATTTGCTACCGCAGTCATGCCTTACTTAGACTCGTTGATTAATGCAGAATCTTTTGCTTTTCATTGCTCTAATCGGATTTGGTCATAAGCGAGTCTTATTTTTGTTTCCACATTTTAAATATTATCCAAATAATTGGGCAAATTGAATTTTTTGGCGCATTTTCTTTCATAAATTGCAACTGTGCCTTAAGAACCACTTCGAGCAGCATATAGCCCTGCTATAGTTTCTGTGAAAATTCACGATTAGGAGAAGCCCAGCAATGTATCTTTACCTTATATGTTCCCAATTTATTTCATAAATATTTATTTTTACGTAACAAGATGATTTTCAGTGATGAATTCAAGTATCCAAGTAAGTAAATCGAGATCCTAATTTAGTAGTAATTCACCAAAAGATTTTTAGAAAATGTACAATTTAAAGTTAGTAAGTTAACTGCATGTAACTCCGACATAAACAAATTTCTGCAAATATAT
This sequence comes from Teleogryllus oceanicus, assembly GCA_964035755.1. Lineage (NCBI taxonomy): Eukaryota > Metazoa > Arthropoda > Insecta > Orthoptera > Gryllidae > Teleogryllus > Teleogryllus oceanicus. Next base: position 44,299,297 of record CAXIVR010000007.1, on the reverse strand, counting down.
AACATAAAAATGAAATCAAAAGGATAATGAAAGTATTCTGAGTTAGGTAAAAATTATTATTATTATTATTATTATTATTATTTTATTATTATTATTATTATATGTAAATGTAATTAAAATATTAGCATCATACGAAAAAGATTTAAAAAAATATGCGCTCTATAAATACCATGGTACCCAAAACCTCTGTCTCATTGCGCTTCGATCTTAAAATAAGATAACCAATTCTGGTTTTACACGTTCATTAAGGAAAAGCATCTTCAGCTCTGTAATCTTATAGTATCAGATACATTTTTCTCAATCTTTCTTCCAAAGCCATTATAAAATTGCTCAAATGGATTAAAAGCCACAAATTTAGAGGTCACTCCGTCAGAAAAATATACCCAAAATAAAGTCTTCTAAAATATGGTTCTGTGACGAACAAGTATTATTGTCAATACAAAAACATTTGCAACCACTTGAACCCTTAAGAGAGCCCTAAGAACCCTCAGAGACCCAACCCTCTTTTCGAAATATCTTGTTTCTCCGAACAGACCAGTCAAAGTTATAGAGGATGAACACGGATTTGGTACCGAATCTATACGAGCAAATTACCCCCGCACAAACAGTCCATTAAGTCGCTGTCTGGAGGAGAATTCTAGCGGCCGGCTGCTCTGATCGGTAGTTTTCCGTGGTTTCTCAGATCAACACGAGGCGAATGCCGGAGCAGTACCCTACCAAAACGGGCCACGGACCGCGCGCGATCTGTCCTTCCTCTTCCTTGTCCAATCCTCTCCCCTTACACTCTCACACTTACACTAACATGCACTACACTACCACATATTCCGGAAGACCGGTCGGGAGCTTAGAGCTTGTCCCGGCTGGGGCGGAACCCCGTTGGTGGTAGAGTCCTAGTTAGGGGGAAACCCCACTAGCCGACGGTAGGTCGGCGCTGGATCTCGCCATCCAGAGGGGGAAGATCACCACCATCTCCCTCGAAAAAACATGCACTACACTAACGGGACTAATGACCAAAGCAGTTGACGCGCCCGGAAACACGAAAAAATCAATTAATCAAACAGTGCATGTCTCTTAGACTCGATATTTCATTTTCGTAGAACGTAGGCTAAGTACTCTATTTGTATATAGCAAGAACATTCATGATATATTTGATCAATTTCTACTTTAAAAATGTCTCGAGATTTCTAAACGTCGTCCGTGAGTGAACTTATATGAAGGCGATGAACCAAAGAAAATATTCTAGAGAACTAATTAGTCCTGGAAAATACAAACGTTATTCCCATAAATACCTCTTACAAAGATGAATAGTATTTCTTTTAGTCCAATATTAATCTTTTAGTTCGAACATCGCGGCGTATCAGGGGCCTCTAAGGGAGTTTTTGTCCATTTTTTTTCTCAACTGTAGTATTAACTTGCAATCAAGTTGACCATGTCATATCACTTCACTTAGCGCAATGTAAAACCTACGCAAAACATTCTACCGTTTTCAATTTTACTCACCATCGTGATTATGTATATTTCCTCTTTTAATCCTCTACTTTAAATTTTTTCAGCAACATACCAGCAAAATCACAAGATTATGTTCTCGCCTCTCCCCAGATCAAAACAAAGTTCCCGTTCTAAAACACACACATTCAAGTCTTTGCAAAATATTTCAAATTAGTTCCCTTTTCCCTCGCTAGGCCGCATAAACCCAAAAAATTCATTCCCGGAAGCATTCGCCTTTGACTCAAAATCGTATATAAAAGATAACAAAAACAATCTGAAAAAAACAGAAAGCAATCAATCTCACGCAATTATTCAAAACATCAAACGCAGCACTCTCTGGAGAAGTACACATGAATGATGTTGGGGTTCCCACAAAGACACGCGTCTACATTATTCAAAGGCAGTGCCCAGCGGCAGTCGAGTTTTTTTTCCTCGTTCCAAAGCAGCATCAGACATCTCATGGCTCTTGCGGCCACAACCGCGTTGGGCGACCGGAGGAGGGGGTGGGGGTATTACGCCGGGCGTCCTTTTTTTCCGCTTTCCTTTTTTTTCGGTGTTGCTCCTTGACGCCACGAGCGCCGGTCAGGGAGTTGGAAAGCGGGGGGGGTTTAGGGGAAGGGGGGGGGGGGGGTTGGGGGCGTTATTGGGTTTACGTACGTAATCAGTGGCCAGGCCCGGGAAATTGCATTTTTGCCGCTGCCTCCGCCGCCGCCACCCCCGCCTCCCCCCTGCCACCCGGCCGCCACAGCCGTCCGACGAGGGTAAGTGGACGGCGTCCTCTGCCCAGCGCGGTCCAGCACGCGCCGTTTGCTTCGTCCTGTGGAGGCCGCGTCGTTTCTGGACGTTGCTTCATCTTCCTGTGTCTCATTGGTTTCGAGGAAGATACGATGACGTTTAGACAATGAGGCGATGGGATTGTTAAGTTTAGAAATAACAAATAACAAAATTTTATGTTATAAGTGTTTAAAAAATCCAAAATGTACCATTTGGGCGGCGACGCTGTAGCGGTTAGTGTAACGGACTGCTATACCCAAGTTTGCCGGTTCAAACCCGATCGAAGCCGTGGATTTTTAAGGGCGAAAAAATCCTTCGTACGCCTTCCTTCGGAGGGGAAGTAAAGCCGGCTGTCCCGTGTTAGTACATTTACTGCACGTAAAAGATCCTCAAGCCTAAATGATATCTCTGAGCTAAATTCAAATCGCCTGTTTCGTCGCCCAAGTAATACCTTCTTTCTCCTATGATTGGTGAAAGGAGTGTAACGAAATTGGCGTGGTCAGGCGGAAGAGCAGACCTCATGGCCTTAGTCTCGCCACGTACAATAAGGCAAATTCAATTCAATTCAATACGGTTCAATTCAATACCGTAATTCAAGACGGTTAACCATGTATCATGGAGAAAAATACGAAGTCCGAAGCTGAGTCCTAGTAACCGGAAGATTTCCCTACAGCACAGCACAGCTCATCAACCTCCGACAGAATCACCAGTCCACGGCACATCTTAGGCAGTAAACAATGTTCACGGCATTCACTCTCTCTAAACTCACTTACTATGCTCCTTGGCCGCGTCGCTCCCAGACCTTAAACTCACCCCAGGTGAAGACAGGCTCCTTTAGCTCGCAGTTCGTCGATTTGATTAACTCGCCCCCGTGCCCTAGCTTTTGGTTCACTGCCCACTGCTTCTTCCTCAACTGGCGTGCCGTCTTTTTACCGCGCGCGCGCGGTGTTAACTTTCCACGCGCCCCCTAAAAGTTTTTTTTTTTAGTTATTTAAGGTCACATCAACATAGAGGTCATTTGCGACCACTGTTAGAGTTGACGGTACGGTAACTATGAAGATGAAACGAAACGATCATGATAAAGGGTGAAAGGACGTACATAAATACAACCATGCCCGAGGCGGCACCCGAACCCGCGATCCTTCGGTGTGAGATCGCTATGACCCTACTGCCTTAGTGATCTCGGCCACAGGATCGGCTAAAAAGTTTTGTTTTCTTTTCTTCGGGGACTTTTTCCAGCTTCAGGGGATGTCGATTTCGACTCTTGGCGCCGGGTACCCACTATATCTCTCATAGGATTATTAATTTTACCGTCTTTTTATTGATTAATTCCTAATCGAAGATCATTAATATGAAATTTATTAATTAATAAATAAAAAAATTAACCTTTTAATTAAAAAAAAATTTTCATTTTTTATTATTATTTAAATAAAAATATAGGAAGATCATTCATATTTATCTCATTATTTTCGATTATCATATTTAATAATTTTCTAGGATTATTCCCCTATATTTTTAAGAAGACGTATTAACCTTTACACTAGATACACTTGCGGGCTCCTCGGTCTGTGGTCAGCAGACTCAAGGCCTTCCGCGACAAAAACACACACACACACACACACACACACACACACACACACACACCACCACCACCACCACCACCACCATGCCCACGGTGGGACTCGAACCTACGACTCTTCCGAACGAGGCTCTGAATCGGCAAACGTTCTAATGAAGTGTTTGCTTAAACTTTGCGTCAAGTATAAGAAAGTGTGTTTGCATTTCGCCCATTTGGTTAATGGTTCAAATTACTTTATATCAGATGTTTGCTAAAGTTGGTAATATTAATTTAATAACTTGTAAATGATCACTCATGAACTAGAACAGCTGAAAACAAAACATTCATTTTTGCTAACACACTATACTACGTTTGGAGAGGGATGCATTATACAGTAATGTGTATCTTCCCCAATCAAGTCACTACAAAAATGTTACTGGATGCTCATTGCACATAGTTTTTCAACATTTTTCTTGGCGCTTTATTATGACTCAATACTTGCAATTTCCAATCAAAACGGTTGCGAAAAACAATATTCCATACATGCATTGTACTCCAGACTTCACCGAAAACACTAGCCCTTGACCGCTGACGTGGGAATTCACACTGGTACCGACGTGGAGTTCCGTGAACTCATAACATTTTGTTTCAAATGTTACAGTTTTAATTTGTATTTCGTGTGAAGAAAATTGAAATTTATTAAAAGGAATGACTAAAGAAAGTATTAAGCAGGATATATTTGTTAACAAGTTATCTAATGATGGAATATCACGCGATTAGAAACAACTGGGTAAAATTATGTACATTTATCGAATTTATCTTTATAATCAAAATTTATCGAACATTAAAAAATAGATAAATGAAAACTACTATAACTTTGAAACTGAAAGACAAGTACAAAAATGTTTCTACCGCAAATCTAAAATTCTGACACTCTTTTCTTTAGGCATCTTTTTCTGGACAAATCTTTCACACTTTTGTTTGTCCCTTCCGTAATAGAATTTTGAATTCTAAGTTTTTCTTCGTCGAGTTGTTCGTTCTCATGAAATTATTCTTCATTATCGTTTTCTTCCCCAAGACTCTAAACAAGATTGTACGCTTGGTGAGTGATAGTCACTTTCAATTTGATGATTCAAAAATACACTCTCACAATCAGTCCATTTGCTCCGTCCATTGCGCAATATTTTCTTCAAAATCATGGTCATTAATATTCACACTCTTTTAACGGCCATGTCATAGTTTTTTCAGAGGCACTTCCTTCAGAGGCCTCACAAAACAAACTGTACTAACTGGCAAAGTGCGAAGCGCACTCATTGAGAGTTATACAGCTGCTAACGTGGAGTCCCTAGGTCCCCTACGCGCCAAAAAAGACTGATAATTTCCCTGAAATGCATTCCACAACAGTAAGCTCGGGAACCATTTCTTAAAACTGTAAAAGAGAAAGGTACAAGAAGAATCGAGGTTTTTAAAAACAGCGTCAATGCAGGTATTCAATGTTTCGCGAAGTCAAAGGAGTCCCAGGGACCACGTAGTCCGTAGCCGAGGGCTAACAATGCGATTTTAAAAATTCTTTAGGAATAATAATGAAACTCTAATGCTCACATAGATGTTCACGATATTGTAATTCACCTGTATCTCCCCCCCCCAAAAAAAAGGCATTTATTGACAATGCAAAAGAAATATGAAACTTGGGATCTCTTGTAGTAAGGTTGACAACCATATTTGCATGTCCCCAAAAAATTAAATGAAACATGACGTCTATCTTGATAAAGATAATAAAAAGTATTATATACATTTTGTAGTATAGAAATGGTATAAGAAACATTTTGAACAGTAAAAAATGCCTTTACCGTAATCGAAAGATAGAATTGGCTATGAACATCTTCTACTAACTTGCGTAATATTTTGATTACCAGGTAACCTTATCTTAGATCACCTTAAACATAATTAAGTAATATACAATCTACAAACTAATAAACAAAAACACACAAGTTAACGTTAACACAAAACAAATAATTATATTATATTTATGAATTGTTATTATGAAATTATGAATTTTAAATTTTGTGACTTTTCATTCAACACTTAAATTGCAATATTATCATAGTAGAAATTCATATTAAAAATGCGTTCAAACGGTGCAAGGATTCTTGATCTTTAGTTTACGCTACCATAAACTGATCACAAATATGTAAAAAGGTAAACGACAGTTTAATATTATTGTTAACAGACAAAAATTATAATAAAATATCAATACTTAATATTAATATTAGCAAAACGTCATAGATGATTTCCCAGCATAAGTTCTAAAAGGAAGTTGTGGTATTTATTTACCAATAACATGAGAATATTACACAACAAAATGCATCAACATTTACTCAAAACTTTCAATACATTCACTACAATATAGTAATTATTCAATAAAACAGATTTCATAAGTGTACATTACTTACATTATACAAAATGTAGCTCATTCTAGTAACCTACACTGAATATGCCTTTGAAACACAACTGAATCAGGAAAACATTTATCTCCCAAAGTTCAATAACCCCTCTAATAAAGGTATATACACTGTCCATGGCTAAAAGCTTCGCTATTTTAATGGCATCGCTTATTCGTCAAATAGAAATTTGAAAACCAGCATAAACGATCATTGTTTATCATTTATAATATTAACTACTTGCATATTGTATCAGAAGTGAAATTAATGATTAAGCCACTGAAAACAGTTGATATTTAAAAAATCAATTACAGTTTTTTCTCCAACATTTTTCATTAATCCTCGTATTTAAATGTCATCACCACTTTACTAGTAAATCAAAATTTTACTCAACCAAATATTCAACAACACTGTTCTTAAAATTTTTGTAAGAGACACAAAAAAAATTGTTTTGCTTTTACAATGAGTGAATGAAATTACACGTTCAGTAAAAACGAATCGTGCATCTGGAATGTTTCGGACCTATCACATACATCAAAATTCTTCTACATTCACAAGGATATGTCCATATTTTCCAAGCGTTTAATTAATTATAATGTTTGCTTTTCTACGAAAAAACACATAAATACTCACATGTGAAAGATGAGAAACGCTGTGAGGAATGTCCCACCCACGCACAAACTTCCCTGGTGTGTTTTCCCATCATTTTCCATGATGCAGACGTTCTGCTATACCACAACCCCAACAGAGAATATTACTCTTGAAACAAAGTACAGACCGAACCCCATTTGTGATGGTTACAATAAAAATTATTCTCTTTAACACTTAAACCAAGTTTCTATTGCAATCAACGAGATAGAATACTATTTTAACGAAATGGATTGCATTACGAAATGGATTTATGAATGGCCGATCAGCTTCGCTCGACAACTCAACTTCTACTGGCCGTTTTCACTACTGTCTGGATTTGACCTCGAACGGCGAGTCTACGACTGCTGTAATTTCATTCACTCTTTGTAAAAGCAAAACAATTTTTTTTTTGTGATATCGTAGGCTTCCGCGGCCAGAATTATGATCTGGGCTGTCCGGGTATGTCGGTCGAAACGTCGGCACCCCAGCCTTCGACGCGGCGTCACCCGGACAGCCCAGATCAATTTTTTTTGTGTCTCTTACAAAAATTTTAAGAACAGTGTTGTTGAATATTTGGTTGAGTAAAATTTTGATTTACTAGTAAAGTGGTGATGACATTTAAATACGAGGATTAATGAAAAACGTTGGAGAAAAAACTGTAATTGATTTTTTTAAATATCAACTGTTTTCAGTGGCTAATCAATGCTTGGCAGTTCTTTTTGTCGTACCTACGAAGTTAAATAACTATAATATGTCTAACTATTAGACAACTAGCAACCTTTTTATCCTTCTGAAGTAATCTTGTTCAATTTTATTGTCTATCGCATAGAATATCCCTTTTCACCGTTTAAAAAGTAAATAAAAATATGCAAATTCGATCTGTCAGCTTTTTCAGCTTAAGTCCCTCCAAACCCCATGTATGTGGGTGGCCTGTGAAATTCCCGTGACGGATCACAACACTAGAAAAGCAGTGATATTGATGTCGCCTCATCGCAAGATTATTGGGTTTAATTGAATAACAAAAAATGAATATTATGTAAACTTCAAGGTAAGATACTTGTTTCAAGGAATAGTGAATTGGACAAAAAGTATTGTTTAATGATTTATTGATTTATTTCATCTTCATGTGGCTGAGAAATATACAATCACATAGTAACATTTTTTTTGTCAACATAAAATATTTTTGATTTTTACAAATGTTTGTATGAAAAGTATACATGAACATTGGAACATATATATTTACACATGACAATGGGCAATACTTTTTTTACTGGTTGATATAGCTTTGTTTTAGTTCATAATTTTCAAGAAAATGAGATCAGCAAAAATGTACAACTGAAACACAAAATATTGTTTGTCATATATAGTTAATTTCTAGTACTGTATGAACCTTTAGCTGTATCCAGTCTTGGGAAATCAAACAAATATTTGTATTGACAAGGCACACTAAACATCAAATGCCATTTTATTACACAAGTGAACAAATATTTTATTTAAGTAGGTACTGTTTTAAGTATACATTCACATTCAGTACTACATTGCCACCCTATTAACGAAGCTAATGTAATTCAAAGAATACATTTGTACATTTAGAAGTTCATGCTATTGAAAATTAAATTAATTTATGCAGCATGACCTTAAGTTTAAATTAATTAAAATTTTTAAATTAAAAAAAATTGAAACAAATACTGACAAAGAAAAAAATACTTTTGTTGTAAAATTGTTTCATAAAATAATACACAATGACAAAAATACAGATGTGATAATTCTTTCATATTTATTATATTATTAGTAATCCCTTTGATTATTCTACCACTTTAAGATTCACTGAATTACAAAGTCTGATCTACAAGCAAACAGAACATGATGGCTGAACTCAATGAAATATGAATTAAGATGAATCATTATTTAAACATCATAAATTTGACTTCTAAAAGTTTGATTTCAAATACTTTGTTAGGGACAGATATATACCAAAATAAATATTGCTGTAAATGAAATAATCAAAATATTTTAAATTATTTAACAAATTAATCATGGGATTTCACAATAAAATTATGAAGTCATGAATTTCAATTAATTTTATTCTAAAAAATCTCAGTAAACCACTATGTATAAAAAGCTTGCAAATGATTCTAAAAACAATGAAATATACATTAGTGGAAATGAAAAACATATTTCCTTGAACTAAAAGAAACTGTTTCTGAATTGGTTTAACACAAAGTTTTTTAATCAAAGTAAGTAAAATAAATTGCTTTAAAATAATTAAATAATAGTTACATTGAAGATTCAAGTTCATCTACTCAATAATACTGTTATCGAATATGTTATATTTTTCTTCTCTTCAGATTTCAAGAGCTCTGACTTGAAACTGACAGTGACACAGTTTAATTTGAAGATTTTAAATGTACTATCACAGCAAAAATTATCAAATATAAAATGACCTTAAGCACTTCTTTGCTAATTATATCAATTATATGTACAATATGTTATATTCTTAGAAGACAATGCTATATTATGCATGCACCATACATCATATATTTCAATATATTACACATAATTATTTTCATATACAAATAACACATAATAATACGTGTTATTTGTATATGAAAATACAATATTATAACGAACAAAACTTTAAACAACTTATCCCTACAGAATTTACTCGTTTTCTTCGGAATTCTTATTCCCTTTTTCCCAACAAATGATTTTAATTCGTTTCATCAGTCCCTCTCATTTTCACTGTCCAATTTTTCTTCTTCCTTTTCAGTTACGAAGTTCTAAAGTTGCCAATCCATCCCCTCATAGTTAAATTTCCTTTCTTTTTCCCCTAGCCAAAATTTACTTAGTCATTCCGCGTTTTGTCATATGATTATTGTTTTATTTGTATTACTTTTAGCTGTTTTGGCCGGAACGTGTTGTTTATCTTGGAAACGATATGGTTATATCAAGAAAAATTTAACAATTATTCCCAGTTACAAATCTGTGAATCCGTACTGCATTTAACTACTTATTCCCAATACATCCAATCAAAAAAATTAAAACTGTAAGTAAACCAGAAGTTATTATTGCAGCATTTAGTTTGAATACGTAGATAATTTTGCTATTTTTGAAAACTATTTCACAATATGAACTAACTTCTTTCTTTTCTCTCCTCTTCCTCTTCGTTCTTCACCTTTAACACTTTGTCTTACAGTTGCTGTCACTAGAGGTGGTGAAGCGGTCCATAATGCAAACCGCCGCCAAGTTGGACCACTGAATCTATTATTTAATTTCCGCGGACTACTCATACCCAATAGATAACTGATTTGTAAAATAATGATCAGGTAACGTCCATTTTATTAATAAAAAGTTCACCTATTTAATGTTTAAACATTATTCATTCTCATTTAATTATAACATCGTTAATCCTGGTTTAAACCTAACAAAACCTAAAACATTTTTAATTATAGCTAATTAGTATAAGTTATTTTCAATTATTGCAAACAACTAGCAGCTTATTTAAGTACTACACAGTTTAATGTGATATTTATTTCTTGAAGTTTGTCATAAAGTATGCCATCTTATTTCTGTCACCCGTCTCAGATGAAGGAATCACTTCAATATTAAGATGACAACGCGTGGTCGCGAACTAAATGTCGACTGTGAAATGGCATGTAAGAGTTAGATTTGACGAAATTCAATATAAGATAAATAAAATCTTTTAACATTGTAGAAAAATTCACGATAATTTTTATCATACATAGTTTTAAAATCATGGAATTTAGTTATATGGTTGTATAATAAAAATAATTTAACATTTCAAGCATAATTTAATTTGTAGGTCTATTAAATACAATAAAATATGATATTGTGTTAATTCTTATTTAGAACACAAACACACATTAAAATTCCGATAAAATAATGTAAAATATTTTGGACATAATAATAATAATAATAGCAACAATAATAACAATAATGAATAAGAATAAGAATAATAATGTATCACCTTTAATTAAACAAACAAATCGTACAACTATAGAACATCGCTAATTTGGTTCCTCATCACCGTTTGCTGTAAAAGGAGTCCATCTTGCAAAGTTACACTTCATGCCACGACTTGTTGTATAATAATAAAACCCGATCTGATATATTGAAACTATGCAAAAACTTATGTTGCCATCCCCCTCCCTCCAAAAATTCACTTCTGGTCATTTTGTATTATGTACTATCCCCGACCAAATCCCATGATCCCAAACTTGATCTGAAAGCTTTAAAATGGACAAAACGTAAACTAACTATGCACCGAAGAATACAGTTCTTGTCAATCAGATGAGCGTTTTCAACTTTTCAACTAGTATTGATTAAAGCCACACACGTTTTCATTGTTACACAGAATACAAATTTTAGATGAAATAAAGAAAATAAGAAAAATAAATAGAAGAAATAAAGGAAAAGGATAAGAAGAAAGGAGGAGGAAGAGAAGAAGAAAAAGGAGGAGGAGGAAAATGTGGATGAGGAGAAGGAGAAAGAAAAGGAAGAGGAGTAAGGTACAGCGAATAACCGATAACACAGAAGTCGGCAAAGCTCGGTGTAGAGGTAACGGCAACAGGTCACGTGGGTGAGGTCACGTGCCCGGGCTATGGCCGACGGCGACCGCCGCGCGCTCTCTTACGACGCTCCGGGGAAGCCCCGGCGAAAGTTTGCGGTCTCGACGGGTTTATCGCGGCTTATCAAGGCGTAAACAGAACCTGCGCGCTCGGGGGATTCTCTGAGGCGCTAGACGTCGAAGAGCGGTCAGACGCCGCAATTTGTGAAGGCTCGCCAGAACAGAGTAAAGGACGGGGATAAACAAGTACAAAAGTTAGGAAACTGAAATGGAGAGGACAAGTGAAAAGGTGAATCTCAAAGTTCTCGTCCAGGTAAGAAACAAAAAGCTCGACTGTCGTGAAAATGATTACGGAAGAAGCAAATAAAAGTTCGAATGCGAAATACCCACTTATTCTGCCGAACTCTGGGGTCTCAGCAAACGAGTGAAACAGATAACAGACTTACGGATGATAAGGTAATGGAATCTAAACTACTAAAATTCTTTGCTGAAAGCTATATTTATTATGTAGGGTTCAGGGGAAAAACAGGCAAGTCACTATTCTCAAGAATGTCTTTTAAAGTTTGAAACGCTTTACAAGTTGACTGAGAGTCAAAACTTTAAGGGCAAATAACTCTTGACAAATGTGTTGTATTTTTTAATTAATGAAAAATAAACTCCTTTTCAATCTGCATTGAACAATATATCTAACTCAATTTCGCAAAGAATTTCGCTTCTTTGCCTGTACCATTCTTATAAGATGAGTTTTATTTGATAAAACCGATGTGTTTATAAAGAAAATATCACATTTCTATTTCATTAGTGAGCTTTGGATCATGTTTGGCAAAAACTATTAGTAATTTATTAAAATGAATATTCTGCAAAATTCTACCATAATTTCGGAAAGTCACTGAGTTGGAACCTACTCCATGGCTTGTCGTTGATAAAATAACGAAAAACGGTGTAAATGTCAATGCTAATTGCTCATCTGTTCTGGGCCAAAATGTTCAAGTTCATTTGATTCCTTTCTGGCCATCCTGGAAGTTTGGTCGTATTAACCGAATGCATCGGACGCTATACATCCGTGTTGTGTTCAAATTAATTTAAAATAATCGGTCAGTAATGTTCATGTTCATTTGAAGACAAATTCAGGAGAACAAAGATCTACGTACAACGTACTCTGAGGACTGGGAAACCACCAAATCCATATCAAATATCGATTGATCATTTCTTGCTTTTGGGCGCGTCAACTACTTTTGTCAATATTCCCATTCGTTATATTTGTTATTTTCTAACGTGGCGGCTGAGGGTAGTATCTCCAAAATGGAATTCGGTACGACTTTTTGAGTCATTCTCAGTCCTTCCGCAAGATGTCGCATGATCGCGACCGCAACAACCAGTGCCGCAGATAAAGCGACTCCAGCGGCAGGACTGAGAATGACTCAAAAAGTCGTGACCAATTCCATCTTGGAGATACTAACCTCAGCCGCCACATTAGAAAAACCCAAGTATAGTGCGGGTTAAAGCCGGGAGGTGTCGGTGTTCCTTCCCCGTTGGAACACGTGATCCGGCGCCAATCTACACGTCGTCTTGCAAGTTTTCTCCTTTGCCTGCCCCATCCGGTACAAGATCGAAGCTCCCAACTCGTCTCTCGAAAATTGTTGGAGTGTAGACCATGTAAAGGAGTAATGTTTACATGTGTAAGTGTGTATATAGCGTAGAGGAGAGGCAATCTTAAAAAAATTCGTGCGCGGTTCGTGGCCCGTCTTTTAAGGTACTGCTTTAGTATTCGCCAAATGTCAAGGAAAACTACCGACCAGAGCAGTCGCCCATTGGAATACTCCTACAGACATTGATTGAATTCAAACCAGTTTCGTCTGTAATGTCGAAAATCCATCATTATCAATCTCCCGGTCAGCGTTGCGGCAGAGGCAAAGCCAAAGCTTATCTCTAAGCAATTTCAGACGGTACATCACATTTAAAACGTCAGCAACGGGAGTCATTAGTCCCGTAAGTGTAGTGCAAGCTTTTTTCATCGGGAGATGGCGGTGATCTTCTCCCACTGGATGGTGAGATTCGGCGTCGACCTACCGGCGACTAGCAGGGTTTTCCCAACCAGGTATCTCCCACCAGCGAGGCAGCACCCCAGCCGGGTCAAGTTCTAAGTTTCCGGCCGATCACCCGGCGTGTGCGATAGTGTAGGGCATCTTAGAGTAAGTGTGTGTATGAGGGGTGAGGATAGATAAGGAAAGGAAAGGAAAGATCGTGCGCGGTCCGTGGCTCGTTTGGTAGAGTACTGCACCGGCATTCGCCTGGTGTTGATAAGAGAAACCACGGAAAACTACCGATCAGGGCAGCCGGCCGCTAGAATTCTCCTCCGCGGCCGTTAAAATTCTCCACAGCGACTGAATTTTACCAAACTGAAAAGCTAGTGTCGAAAACCCTGCCGCTGTCGGGACTCGAACCTAGGACCTCCCGGTCATATGCACTGCAGTGACCTCAGTTGGTGCACAAAGCCATCGCTCCCGGTCCCATCTTGGAGATACTACCGTCAGTCGCCACGTTAGAAAAAGCGTAAGAAAAGTGGTGCGAGCCGCCGTATGTCCCGCGGAGCGTGGGGCGGACGCAGTGCCGTGAGCGTTCGCGGCGGCGGCGGCGGCGGCGGCGGCGGCGGCGGCGGCGGCGGCGGCGGCGGCGGCGGCGGCGGCGGCGGCGGCGGCGGCGGCGGCGGCGGCGGCGGCGGCGGCGGCGGCGGCGGCGGCGGCGGCGGCGGCGGCGGCGGCGGCGGCGGCGGCGGCGGCGGCGGCGGCGGCGGCGGCGGCGGCGGCGGCGGCGGCGGCGGCGGCGGCGGCGGCGGCGGCGGCGGTGGCGGCGGCGGCGGCGGCGGCGGCGGCGGCGGCGGCGGCGGCGGCGGCGGCGGCGGCGGCGGCGGCGGCGGCGGCGGCGGCGGCGAGTGCGAGCGCGAATGTATTATGCAAGTGCGCCCGCCGGCCCCGGACACCCTTTACGGAGCTCGCCGACTTTATGTAATCGCCACTTACCCTCGGCCCGCGCTGACCTCGCGTTTGTCTTGCATTTCCTTGGCTTGCGGCGCGGGCGAAGCGGTGCAACGCGGCCCGCGCCGGGGGGTGTTCTCGGAAAGACGCGCGCTCTCTTGAGACATCGTATCTCTCTCGCACTCTCTGTCTCTTCTGTGTTCTCTCTCTTTCTCCGATGCTGACTTTCTTTGTCCCTCTCCCAGTGTGTGTCCCAGTTTCTGCCTCTCATGCTCCCCTCACACATATTCTCTTTCACACACTCTCTCCCCCTCTCTCTCTCTCTCTCTCTCTCTCTCTCACACACACACACATACACACACGCGCAGATGCTTTCTCTTTCTTTGCCTTTCATTTCTCTCTCTGACGTATCAACTTTCTCCATGTCTTCCTTCTCTCTCTCTTCTCTTCTCTCTCTCTCTCTCTCTCTCTCTCTCTCTCTCTCTCTCTCTCTCTCTCTCTCTCTCTCTCCAGTTGCGTTCAATGACGTTTTAGTCCTCGTGGATTCCTCCAACTCGCAGAACTGACACTGTATTTCAAGATTATGAATGGCCCACTTACTTAGCTATGGGTGGAAGGGTCGAAAATTCGTAAACGTCGACTCTCGAATCTAGGTTCCTTCAGTCAACGAATCTTCACTTAAAGTCTTGCATCCGTATAGTGTTATGCACTCACCTAATTCATTTGATTAGGTTGAATTTCATACGAATGATACATTTTTAGTTGTTAATATTAATTTGCAGAAACGCTTTGATTGATCTTTCCTGGCCTTTTATTTCTTTCCGTGCAGTGTACTGCAGTCCAATGAATAGTCAGAAATAACCGTGCACTATGTACCCAAAATTTGGATTTTTTTAAGGTAATAAACAAATATAATAGATTAACAAAATATAAAATCAAATTATCTAATTCCAATCTCGGTAAATTTGAACAAAACATTGTTTCTTCGCCTTTTTAACACTCAATTTTCATACATGATATTTGGATACGAAAACTGATCAAGTAAAATTCACTACAGTAGATGATACAATCAAAATTATTTGAGATTCATGTGAGAGCATGAAAAACCATATGAGAGGAGCCGGATGCAAGATTGAACGGTGAGGGGCGCGACGTTTGCATGTACTGCACTCAAAAGATACAAACAATCTCCTGCGTCATACGATGTCAAATGGAGGTTTTGGCAAAGAAACAGTAGAAAAGAACACGAACGCTCGTGGCAATGGCGCGCCGACTTGGGGGCGATGCCTGCGAGTGAGGACGAGGCGGGACGAAAATGAGAAAGGGGGCATATATTTCACCGAGGGCTATCAAGAGATAGTGATTGAACTCCTAAGCGATAAGTCATGTAAAAGAACATGATGTGGTGTCTCAAATAACAATATAAATACTATATATTTCGGAAAATAATACGAGAGATTAATGACAAAAAGACCCCAAAAATACGGAGTCGTCTTATAGGAGAGATGCAAAAGAATTTAGAATTCTCGCATTCATCTGTTGCAAACAGATGAAGTACATCCGCACTTTCTCCTGAAGTATATTCTCACTTTCGTTGTTGAGAAATTTGTCACATGGGATATTTGTGATTCGGCGCGTGCTTGTGCAGGCAAGAATGTAAGAATGCTCAAGGAGGTTTTTCGTTCATCGTAGTAGTAGAACAATGCGCGAATGCCCTAATCAATGCAAATGCCTGCCAGAAGCTAGTGCGGCCAATGTGCTGCAGTGCTTTCAGTTGCAAGAAATTATGATTGCTGTTCTGAACTAAATGCATAGACCATTGATAGTTCGGAGGTAAAGTGCATGGAGGTAGCGAGACGTCTTGGTGGACTGAATTCAATGCAAATTAAGGGTAAGAGGGGGAGGAAATGGAGCGGAGGTGCTTTTCTCATGAAGGACGGTCAAGATATTCCGATGAAAATCCTAAGTGACTTGTTTGAAGGATTTGTTAGCAGCAAAGTAACAGAACAAAAACAAATACGAAACGCATGCAAGTGGCGCCGACTTCACGACAAATTTTGAAGGAAGAGGTGGAGCATTTGGCATACAGGGCAATCAAGAGATACCGATCAAACTCTTAAAATAATATGGAGAATAATATGATGTGTTGTTTCAAATAATAGAAATACGCGAAAGTGCGAGCAGATAGCAAACCATCATGGTGGCAATAGATCTGAGCGGAAATGAGAGGGTTGGGGCGGGAAGAAAGGGGGAGGGTGCATTCGCATGAAGGGTAGAGAAGAGATAGTGATGGAACTCCTAAGTGGCATGATCGGGAGAGGTTGCTCAGGGCATCAACTGATGCCACTGCAGTGCCTCAGATCGTGAGGTCCAAGATGTGGGTCGCGAAGGCGGCAGGATTTTCGACACCAGCTTGCCAGCTAGGTCGAATTCAGTCGCTGTCAGGAGGAGAATTTTAGCGGTCGGTTGCCCTGATCGATAGTTTTCTGTTTTTTTTTCGATCAACACTGGGTGAATGTCGGAGCTGTACCCTAAAAACGGGCCACGGACCGCGCGCGATCTTTCCTTCCTCTTCCTTGTCCTATCCTCACTCCTTACACAGTCACTTACACTAACATGCACTACAGTACCACATATCCGGGAGAACGCTCGGGGACATAGAACTTGTCCCAGTTGGGGCGGTGCCCCGCTGGTGGGAGATACCGGGTTTAGGCAAAACCTCGCTTGCCGACGGTAGGTTGGCACAGGATTTCGCCATCCAGCGGGGAAAGATCACCGCCAGCTCCCGATGAAAAAACATGCACTACACTTACGGAAATAATGACCTAGTTAGTTGACGCACCCGTAATCAGTAACAATTAATCAATCCTAAGTGATATGTTTTCATGAAAAGGATTTCCTCGAAGTGAAGTAACAGAAAAGTGAAAGGTGGCGCGCCGACTTCATGGCAATGCGTCGAGGAAACTAGGAGGGAGGGGATACTTTGCATCGAGGCCAGTCAAGAAATATAGAGCGATTTTCCTAAGGATGAGCCAAAGTGACAGCTAGTGCTGGCAACATAACTGAAGGTTCTGTGGTCGTTGTGCCCTTGAGCCCATTAGACTTCCTTCCCGCATTCGTTCGTTTGCAGTTGGCTAACTTGTAACTGGCTTCGACACTTCCTTTTGTGGTGTCCTTGTCCGACAAAAAATATAGTGCGCTGCGAGAAATAATTGATATTAGGAAGTGCAGTGTTATGTGTTCTTCTGTAAAATTTTTTTTCTTTATACATTACATTGAATTTACTTTTCGTGTGATAAATATTATGTTTATTTTAAAACCGAGACTTGAATACGAGATGCGTATCGGTGCATGTGTTTCCGACTTAAAATCATTTTTCTTTCTATTTACATTCGTGGCACTTTTCTTTTACTGATTGTGAGAGCATAATAAGAAATTTTCCACATATGTAAATAGTTCCCGGACTTGCGTACGTGCATATACCTTTGCGAAACTCTTAGACTTCTGCATAAGGATGTTTTCACAGGAGCCATTAGCACTTTACGAAGGGGCGTGACTGAACAGCTGTCGCGGCGGAGGGATACTTCTCTGAAATACATGTGATGTTCACTTGTTTTCGCGAACTGTCACTTTGGCTCATCCTTAGGAAAATCGTTCAATACCGATCAAACGCCTACGAGACATGACGTCATGTGGATGAACATGACGTATTGACACAAACGAACAACGGAAAGAAACGGGAATGTGCGTGCAGGTGGAGCGCCGTCTTGGTGGCGCTGAACCCGAGCGTGTAGGGGAAGGGGGCGAAGAGGAGGAGGAGGAGGAGGAGGGGAAGAGGGGAAGGGGGTGCATTGCGCGCGGAGGGCAGAAGTTTGCTCTCTACCTAAGTCCCCTCGCGTGGCCTCCCTTGCAGTATTCAGCAGAACCAGCCGGCCGGAGGGATACACGGAATCGGTAATAGACGCCCTTCCGGCGGAACGCAACCTTTTTTGTGAAAGGCAGCGCGTACGTAACAAGATCGGGACTGGATAATCCTGACGCCTACGTTCAAGCGGTTTGAGAAGCGTGGCAGCCTTTTTTACATGATTTTCATGGACATTTAAAAAAATACTTTCAAACGTGTTCGTCTCTCTCCCTACTGTTTAAAATACACAAAGGCAAAAAAAATCTTGATAGGGAAAGAGCACAGGAAGACTGGAGGTTTTTAGCCGACGAAGCGAGTGTGGACCTTGTCTGCATAGGGAACGTGTCCATTAGGATATTAGGGTATGGCTTATTCATAAGCGGCCGTTCCTCGCATGTACGTGACAAAATCTCCGTCTGTGAGACTGAAAAGAACGTATGACTTCAGTGAAATACCGCTCCTAATTTAGGAATTTTCCATCCTTCTTGCTTCTGCTGGAATGCCAGTGCTTCCTAAAACATGTACGGGGTTCCAGTGGACAGTTATAACTTGGACATTCACATGACGGATTATTTCTTGTTTTGAAGGTATATTTTATGATGCCTAGTAAAATATTACTACTATCTTCAATACTTTGGGATCCAGAGGAGCACTATAGATGACGAACGTGATCTGTCGCAGAATGGCGAGTGGAACGCCGACTTAAAACTCTGAATACGCAATTCAGAAAATGGACACCAACCATCAACCCACGGTCGAAGTATAAAACTGCAGAAACCATAACCGTATTACAAGCTTCCCTCACAAATCACCCTACTGACGGCTCCGGGCATACACGAAAAATTCCTTGAGGTTTAATAACCGCAGGCATGCATAAACATAAAACGGTGACCAGGACATCTCGAATCCACGGCCATAAAACTCAAGATGGACGCTTCGGAAAGATGCATACGCTCAAAAAATCTTTATGAAATATTAAATTACCCATAAAACGCGGCGGTGGCGAGTACCCAAAAACCGATCGGTCGGAAAGTCTGGATGTGTTTCCGTCATATCTGGAGTCGGGCGGGTTTACGTGTCCCGGGATGCGCGTAAGCGATAAACCGCCGGGTCGGGAAGTCCTCCGTCCTCGTCCTGCTCCCCGTCCTCGCGGCGTCCTCCCGCGGGGCGTCCTCATCGGGAAGCGATCTCGCCGGTCGGTGGCGATCGCTGGCTGTGGTCGCGGTCCCAGCCTCGGCCTCCTGCAATAGTAATGCGGCAGTGGTGCGCAAAGGGCAGGCCCTGCCTGGCCCCCGAGACGACTCACGGCCCCATCGATTGCCTTCGACGTCTCGGGTTCACAGGAGGCAGTTTCTTTTTCTTGGGGGGGGGGGGGAGACGGGGTGTTTATATTGTTGCAATGTCACGGGGTGTGTATATTATTACAATTAAAGCAGTCCTTTTAGACCAGCATATATTTCATAGCTGAGCGAGCGGGGCGTGTAGATACACACACGAGGGGGCGGGGCCGGGCGGCGTGGTGGAACTGGGTGGAGCGGCCATCGATTGCCTTCCACGTCTCGGGTTCGGAGGAGGCAGTTTTTTGGTGGAGAGACGGGGGTGTGAGCTGGACTCGGAGACAGTCGTTTAATTGAAACGACCGTGAAAAGAGAAAAAATTTTACACTTTAATGGCATCCAATGGGTAAGAAAAATTTAGTATGAACAATGCTGTATCACAAACGTTGATACTACAAACATCAGGCTTTTTTTATAATTTCTAGAAATATATTTTAATTCTACAAGTAAGGCGGTATTTAAAACCCCTCTTATGAAGAACTCTGGAATGAACTCTCCTTACTATAATTTGTTGTGGAAAATCCCGCTAGTCGATGGTAAGTTGGGGCCGGATTTCGCCATCTAGGAGGGGGGAGGGAGATCCCCACTACCTCACGTTGAGAAACATGCACTACACTTACGGGACTAATGACCTCAGTGGTTGCGGCGCCCGGAATCACTAATCAATCAATCACACACACAATAATTATTAGGTGTGTGTTGCTTAATGCAATAATGTTCTCTAGCCACTTCATTCACAATATTTATTATTGATTTCCAACGTGTGCAGAAACTGAAAGAAAACCATGCAGCCTCCGGCTATGTTAGAGATGTTAATGGATTTGTAAGACACCCAGGAACTCATGAAAATCGAAAAAAACAATTAAACGGTCTTGATTTTGCTGCAAAATGCAAAGATTGGTTTGTGTTATTCCAACTATTCTTATACTGTGCGTACCGACTGAATTTTCATACCAGTGAGGTACTGCTGAGTACGACACAGCTGAGGTGACGCTACAGAAAGGCTCCACGGAAGAGCAGTGCACCACTAAATATTTGCTATTCACCTGTAGCGGTTTAAGCTGGCACAATTTTTTCAATGTTCTTAGTATATAAAGGACTTTTGTTCTGTTTATAAACTCTACTTTGTTATTGTAGTATTAATAAAGACTATTTTAGTTAAAATATTTCATTTATTGC
This sequence comes from Teleogryllus oceanicus, assembly GCA_964035755.1. Classification (NCBI taxonomy): domain Eukaryota; kingdom Metazoa; phylum Arthropoda; class Insecta; order Orthoptera; family Gryllidae; genus Teleogryllus; species Teleogryllus oceanicus. The sequence goes on along the minus strand of CAXIVR010000007.1, from coordinate 44,278,423 downwards.
AGTATTATATGTATATTATGCTGTAAGGTCTTCGACAATGAAATTATTTAGCAATTTATGTTTTGGTAGTTTTATACGGCTTTGTTATTTAATTGTTTTCCCGCCTTTTGAAAGGTGTGGAGCACTTTGGAAAATTTACATTTCTAAACAAGACTTTTTCAGTTTATCTTCTGTATCACATTAACGGCTCTCAACTGTTTCTAAACCTCCGACGTTTTTCTGAAATAAAATTGTCATGATGTTTAAATGTGATGTTAAAATTGTCATGCCGTTTCTCTATTCTTTATCCTTTCGAAGTCTCGGGTATAGAAAAGGTCGCTTTCGGGGGTTAACGGAACACGGAGACTACCACTTATTTCAAAGGACTGAATTGAACTAAAAACTACGAAATTAATGACACATTAAGGGCAAAATTATATTGGAGAATAAATTAATATTCCTAATTATTTTAATGAGGGGATACTATTTTCTAAAAAAAAAGTAGAACATTTGTAATTGAGGAAGGCTGCGAGACGATGAAGGATGAAAGAAAAATTAATATTTAAGCAGTATGCGTAAAAATTATCTAAAAAATGCAAATCTAGTTTTCTTTAAATGTTCTTTTTGTCAACTCTTAAACTTTCTCTTTAAATTATAATAGAGCGCCAATGCCAGAAAGCCTCCCATTTAACTCTCAATGTATAGGCTCCTTTCAATTTCAAGATTTTTGATGGGTTCTCTTGTTATGAAATGTAATATATATCGATTGTTCAGAGATATTACGTTTTCTTACTGATTGTAGCCGTATCAATATCTCCCGAAATCATTTTCGTGGATTAAAATACGTTCTATATCTGCATTTAATTAAAAAAAGGATTTTAGATGACCTAATTAGGCAAGAGAAAGTCGTAATAAAGTTTAAAATGCATTGCACTTTTATGAAAAAAATTCTTACATTTGCATTTATGGTAAATAACGCTCGTATAATTACTTAAAAGTTATGTAGATATTTTAGCAGGGCTTCTTGTTAGAACTATTGATGAAAGTATGTGACTCGACCTCCTCTATTGGAATAGAATAAAATTGAGCTCTTAAAATATTAACGCTACTACCAAAGCACATCTGTCTTCTTATATGATTTACTTCAAGTGAAGGCATCTTTGTTATTTCTAAATTGAATAGGATTCGAATATATTAGAAAGCTTGAAAAAATTCGAACCACTAACTAATCTTCCAAACGAATAAGTATCTTGTAGGGGACAACGTCTTTAACGAATTTCAAGCAATGTGCTAAGATTTACACTTAACAAAATATACTTAGATATATCTCGGCAAGAATTCGTAGGTATTAAAGAAGTGCGAGATTGAGAAATATTGCTAACTCAAAGTATTTAAAGAAATGAAACTTTTTGGGACCAATCAGTTGTATTTAGAGATAATGATTCGATGGTGATTCAACTAAAATGTCATAAAACAGGTATTTTTATAAAGAAAACGTTTAAAATCGTGTCAATAAAAAAATTTTTTTTTTTTTGGGAAAGTTTTTAACTTTTCCACTTAAAACTGTTGATTGGAAATTCAAGAGTAGTTTATTCACATTGTTTGTGCTGAGCCCAGCGTGATAGCTGTTTATCATGTTCCACTTCTTCCCATTCCTTTGAACAACAATCGATTCTTCTTTTGTTACACCAACTCCTGGCCTTTCTTACAACCACCACCGGCACACTAACCCGAATGCAGACGAGACGACTCTTTCAAGACGTTTTTCCTTTTAGCGCACTCTCCCCCTGGCCTACGCAAAGACGCTCACAATCCCTCCGACACTCCCATCCCCCGGAGTGGCGACCGGAGAAGTTGGGCACCACTGGAACCGCGAGAGGTCCCGGAACCCCCTCTTCCGATGCCCGGAGCATAAAGCATATTTGATACGGAAACAGGGGCGCGCGCAAAACACACACACACAGGCTTGCATCCGCGCGCCGGCACTCGCGTTGGGGGAAGCGGCAAGCCAGCAAGGAAAGAGCTATGCATAAAATGTAATCTAAACTTCATCTAGTTTGATATATGGGAGTGCTGGGCCGACCGTGTGTATAAAAGCAGTCCTTTTATGCCAGCTTATATTTCATAGCTGGGCGAGCGAGCGCGGGCACGTGGGGCGGGGGGGGCGGGGCGGGCGTGTAGGCACACACACGGGGGGCGGGGCCGTGCGCGGTGGAACGGGGTGGAGCGGCCATGAATTGGGCATGCGCGTGTTGTCGTCTCGCGGTATGCAGACAACCTGCATCCCCCCGCCGCCGCCACTACCCTCGGGATGTTTCGTAGCTTCTACGCGGGTGGCGGCGGCGGCGGCGGCGGGGGCGGGGCGGGGCGGCGGCGGCGGGGGCGGCGGGCGGCGCCCTCTCGCGAGTTGAAAAGTAACGCAGTCCAAGTCCATCTTTTGAAAAAGTAAACGGCTCGCGACGCGGCGTGTCGGCGGAGTACTAAGCAGACACCGCCCGGCCGCCCGCCCGCCTTTCCCCTCGAGTGACCGGGCGCTGGTGCCGGGCGGCGCCGAGCGGCGCCGGGCCGACGCAAGTCGCGCGGGAGATGCTAAGGAAGCGGCCGGTGGGGCCCCCCTGGGGATCGGTCGCCGCCCCGCGTCGCGACGCCCATGATGCCGCCGCTCGACGCGCGGACGACGACGCTGGAGGAGATGGTCGTGCGGGGGAGGTGAGAGGAGGAGGGAATAGTGGAGTGGGGAAGGAAATGGCGGAGCGGGGAAGAGATGGCGGCACAGGACAGACGATCGCGTTTCGGGGGAGAATTGATGAATAAGGATTGTTAGTGATTCCCAACCCGTCAACTACTAGGACCATTATTCCCGTAAGTGTCGTGCGTGTTTTTCTTGGGAGGTTGCCGCGTTCTTCCCCCTCTGGATGGCTTGATCCGACGCAGAATAACGGGGTTTTCCCTAATCAGGTATCTCCCACCAGCGGGGCACCACCCCATCCAGGACAAGCTTTTAGTTCCCGACCGGTCTTCCGGCATGTGTGGCAGTATGGTGCATGTTAGTGTGTGTGTAAAGGGAGAGAATAGGACAAGGAAGAGATAGGTAAGATCTGGCGCGGTCCGTGGCCCATTTGTTAGACTACTGCTCTGGTATTCGCCTGGTTTGATCGAAGAAATCACGGAAAACTTGCGATCAGAGCAGCAGACCGCTAGAATTCTCCTCCAGGCACCAACTAAATTCGACGTAGTGTTGAAAGTGTTGAAAATTCTGCCACCACCGTCGGGACTCGAACCTACGCCCTCCCGGTTAGAGGCACTGCAGTGACAGCGGGCGAGAAGATGTTAGAGAGAAGGAAGAAATGACGACGCTAGGGAGGTGATGGCCACGCGGGGAGATGTTAGCGCGGGGAGATGGTGGTGCGTGGAGATGATGGCCCGGGGGCGGAGATGACGGTGCGGAGGAAGCGATGGCAGGATTCAGATAGGTGGGGGAGAACTGGGGCAGTGGGAGGGGGTGTTGGGGCTTGTAGTGACAATGGAAGATGTAACACAGGCGACAGGTGTGAGTGATTGATTGAAATATACTTTCGGACAAGTGGGCGGTGGGTGCGGTGGGGCGATGGGCATGGGGGCGGTGGGGCGGTGGGGCGGTGGGGCGGTGGGGCGGTGGGGGCGGTGGGGCGGGGGGCGGTGGGGCGGTGGGGGCGGTGGGGGCGGTGGGGGCGGTGGGGGCGGTGGGGGCGGTGGGGGCGGTGGGGGCGGTGGGGGCGGTGGGGGCGGTGGGGGCGGTGGGGGCGGTGGGGGCGGTGGGGGCGGTGGGGGCGGTGGGGGCGGTGGGGGCGGTGGGGGGGCGGAAGAGATTCTGGTGGCATTGAGAGCGATAGCGGCGATGGTGTTCGAGACACTAGTGGTTGTAGTGGTGGCGGTGGCGGGGGCCGTTGGAGTGGCGGGAAGCCGGGGGGGGGTTTCGAGAGGTAGGGCGGGGTGCAGCTGGTTGATGTTCGTGACGGTTGAGCGGGCGGCGCCCTGGCCGAAGGAAGCCACGGGGATGCTGAGTGTCGGAGCGAGTGGAGGTCGTTCGGAAAGAAGTGTGTTTCGGCCAGGCGATGGGAGGAAACTTTGAAATGCTGCCTGAATATGAATAAAAAAATGTTTGCTGCAAATTTTTATCTGTTTCATAGGGCTCCTAAAAGGATATTGAGTTATCAAAATTTGAACGTGTGTGAAATTATTTTACATTATAATAACATATTACTAAAATGTGAAAAGGTAATCACGCTAGAATAAAGAATATAATTACAATGCAGAACAGGACAAGGACAAATAAAACCTAGCGCGAATGTGCACTTATTCATTGTAATTATCGACTGCTATGACGCTGCAAACTAATATCTTCATTACATTATACAAAGTCAATGTTTCTCGAAATGTTGTAAAAATATCCAAATAGAAGATCATTGCAACATTCTAAATGCGTTCATAAATGTATTTAGAACTTATCCCTTGAAAGATCTGCTTATGAGCATTTTTTAGAGTTCATGATCTCAATAGATATGGTATATTTTCCTAATTTGCCTCAAGAGTATGTAATGATAATGAAAAACATTAAAGTGAAAACACTTTCTTGAGAAAGAAACAACCAGAAAATCATGAGCAAATTTAATGTTACTAAACATATACAATAATAGAATTCTTCAATGAATAAACTTATTAACCATAAACCTTAACTTGTCAAAAAATATTTCGCGTTTTCTTTGAAGTTGTAGAGCCTGTATTAATTAACATTCTCCAAGACATGATGCGAGTCTGAAGTTGAAAAAACCTTTATGAAAGTTTCAAGCAGTACGCTTTATGACTGGGAACAATGTGCCAGAAGACACGAGGAAAGCGAAGAGAAAGCGGATGCAATCTAGACACGCAACAGTTTGATACCGTATAAGATCTCAGATGTCAACTTTCGTGGGGAACCAACCTGTTCTAAGTACACCTAAACCCGAAATATTCAAGATTTTGTAACACATGAGGATAAATTATAAGATGCAGGTCTAATATTGTAAAGTTTATAAATGAATACAGATTTTATTAAGGTAAAACTCTTACATACGAGAAGCTTATATTTGTTGTTCAATGTTTGAAATTCAAATCATGGTCTCTTTCTAAGTTGATGCTGCCAGTTTCTTAAGTCATACACTACATTTCCAGCATTCAAATGATACTATTGCTGAATTTGTTGTTGTTGTTGTTGTTGTTGTTATTATTATTATTATTAAAATTCATTTCATGTTTTATAGAATATAATGTTTCAATACAGTTTTAAAAGTATATTAATTATCCAATACAATTTTGAAAATTAAAAAAAATGTTTTATTTGTAGTTTATTGTATCTGAATCCAGATAAAGATATTTTTGTAATGAACAAATTTTAAATTTAATTAAGTAAAAAAATTGTGTTTTTAGCATTACTAGAAACTTTTTAAAAAAGGTTTTTTTTATTTCTATGACACACGAGTCAATTAGATTCAGAATATCAAAAGACACATAAGACATTTTAAGGAATGTATTTGATGGGCAACTTGAATATTGGAAATTGAGGATTAATGGAGAGGGAAGCTCCATTAGAAGCAATAAATACAGAAAAACAATTTAGGAAGAAAATATTTTTATTTTATTATTCCACAGAGTGAACAGGTACATTATCATGGCCGCCACAAGACGGCGATTGGTTGCAGCCAATTTGTTGTATCTTAGATGAAAAATTTAAAGCCAATTCCGAATGTTTTGGATGTTCTCAACGTCCTCAGATGGCACACAACTTTGGATGCGCAATAAACCGAACTCCACTAGAGATGTTAAACAACGGACACGAGTTCAGAACCGAAATTCCACAGCACATCCACAGCGTCGAAACATGAGGTCGACAACTCGACGCCCTCGGCCGCAACCATCGCTCGCGAGAAGACAGACCCGAACGGGCAGCCCACCGCGGAGAGAGGGCGGGGCGGTGCGGGACGACTTCGCCAGCCGCGTGCACGCGTGCGCTTCAGACAGCATGCGAGGGGCCGTGCACCTCCGCGCGGGAGATCTCACGGCGCGACCACTCTCGCCTCGCGCCACGCGTCGGCGCCGCGGGGAAGAAGACCACGGCGCCGGAGGCGGCGGCGGCGGCCACGCGGCTGGGGTCCGACTCGTCCGCGGCCCCGCTGGAAGACCCCCGATGACGTCGTCTAGTAGTGGCCCAGGTAGGCACCGTGGCCCGCCTCGGCGACGGCGTAGCCCCCTTGGCCGGAGTAGCCACCTTGGCCGGAGTAGCCCCCTTGGCCGGAGAAGCCCTCGTGGCCGGAGTAGCCCCCTTGGCCGGCGTCGGCGCCACCGTCCAGCCCCTTGACGTCCTGCTCGCCGTAGCGGGACCTCCCCGGACGCCTGGAAGCCGTTGTGCTTGTCGGAGGTGTACTCCACCTTGCGGACCTTGCCGTCGGGTTCCACCACGCTGTAGGAGCCCTTCACCTGGTCGCCGTGGCGGGCTCGTTGACGTCACCGGGGGCGAACCCGTACCCTCCCGGCACGGGGGTCCTCCTCGTGGTGAGCTTCGTGGTGACCGATGACGCCGGCGGAGGCGAAGGCCGACAGGGCCAGCACGGCCAGGGCGGTGGCGAGCACGGCGTTCATGGTGAGCGGTGAGCGGTGAGCTGCTTGGAAGATCCGACTGCTGAGAAGGCAGAGGCGAGAGTGATGCCGGGCTCCGGTTCCAGCCTGCTTTTATACGCCGTGTTGCGTGCCACGGTGGGTGGTGTTCGTTCAGCTTGGCGCCTTAACGAATCTCTCCCGGCCGGCGCGGGCGGATGCATGCGAAACCGGAATGTTCTTCGCAGGCGTAATTAGGCGTTTACGGTTGCTCGTGTTCTGCGCGTCGAACAATGCGTTCCGCGGGAGGAGAGTAGGTAATTGGGGGTTCTTCTGGTGCAAGATGCACCGGAGTGTTCAGGCTAGGTTTCGTTTAACCTTGAAAATGTTGGTGATTTTTCAGTTAGTAACGCAAGGAGATTCTCTGAAAAATAGCAAGTTTATACGTGCCTCTTCTTTATCGAATTAATGCAGGTACTGGCTTTCTAATTAAGTTGGCGTTTTCAATTGTATTGATAAAAAGTATTGGAATTCTTCTTCTTGCACTATAAAATTTAAAGTTTGTACATGACGCTACAATTAACAGAAATATATAAATATATACATACTTTTCATTGACAGAACCATGAACTTTTTAATGAACATTTCAATTTTTTCCTCTTTCGTGTGTTTCATATGCATTCTGCACTTGTGTTTCATGTGTATTCTGCTGTCTACACGTAAAAAACTTTGTCCTGTTGCTCTTTCCCATCCTGCGTCTATTCATTCGTGCATCTTTTGGTACGTCCGTTTCCTGCTTTCTTAGCAGTTCATTAGGCTGTGTGGTCGTCCATCTACTCTCCTATTAATTATCTTCTATCAGTTCATCTATTCACATGGTATCTCATGAACACAATACTCACACATTGTGTTACTGTTGACGAATGAAAAAGGAAATTTTTATAAATTTTCCAGTTATTTCCAAGCATTATTTTATTAATTCATTATTTTTCAATTGCCTAATCTTCGTAAATAATATCCCGAATTGGTTTCGCACTATCGCAGATTGCATGATAGATATGATATGTCACTAACGAAGGAAAGTTGAGGGAACTTTTTTCCCAGTTGGTTTAATGAAAGACTGTAGAAATTAATTTCACGCTGGGAAACTACTTATCTTTGCATTTCTGAATTTCGATGGAACTAAGATAAGATGCGAATTGAGGAAATAATTTACTAAATTCGCACAAATATTGCAGTTTCTATAACATATTCCGAAGAATCCCCTCTAACTGGGTCTATTACAATTAGAAAAGACCAATGAATGGAAAAATAAATTTCGAGATGAAATTATTTACCTGTGCGAGTACATAATTGTATTAAGAAACTGTATTATTACGTACACGGAGTAGACAATATTTTTGTCAACTCCTGGTTTCTGAAACTACTAATATTCTTTGTTATTTCCACTTTCAATTCATTTAGGGATCCACAAACACATCCGTACATTTCTACATGTACAGGTTGTATTAAAAATGTTTCAAACCTGCAATAATTGTAATCATATGCATAAATAAATATAATACATTGTTTTACACTAATATATATATATATATATATTGTATTAACTATCTCAAATTACAAATTATGTATTATTAACTATCTCAAATTACAGAATTATATATATATAATTCTGTAATTTGAGATAGTTAATAATAGATTTGTGTTTACAAATTGCTCCGAAAGTAGCACAATTTGCTATCATATCTTGATTCTAATTTACACTTTCATGCTATTGCTTAGGTATTTTTTCGGGAGACAACTAAATTATCATTACTGTTATAAGTTTAAACTTTCTAAAAAGACAACACAAGTAAAACCACATCAGATAACGCAAGAGATAACGCTAAATAGGTAAACAAAGTAAGTTCTTTTACAATTAAATCAGGACAAAAATTGCTCCTTTTATTGATAGGTTTCGCTGAAAGAATTTAATTTCGTAGTGGATGCCACGTTGCACGAATAACTTCATTTCATTTTATGCTTCAAAAGTTGTGATATGCGCGTTACATGTGGTTCGAAATTTTCTGTAATCATATATATTATTAATATTATTATATGTTATTAATAAATTCACAGGTTTCGAATTCGTTGAAACGTGTAAATGAACATCACACTTTCGACTGTCCTACCCTTTGGTTCAAGAATTCATTTTTCATTGAAAACATTTCTGAGATCAATCGAACATCACTTTTTAACTTTCCAGGAGATGAAGGAGCAACATTTGAGCATATTTTTTAAGTGCAATGTTTTTTTTACATTATTAAAACAAACTCAGTAGTATTGTTCAATAATTTATTTCTTCTCTTTTATTTTTTTTCAAAAATCTAGAAATCTAACACAAGCAATATTACAATGATGGGGAAATATTTCAAAATGATAGTTAAACATATATAATAAAGTGATATATTGGAAGGTATTGAACCATAATATTAAAATAAATTGTGACGTATCTATTGACCAGGTTTGTTGAAGCCACATTATAAACAAACAGTATTTTGATAAAAATGTATATATGGTATAAAAAGACCTGGTCAAGTCACTAACATCGTCTAGCCAACTAGCATGACACAGGTTTCTTTTTCTTTTCAGAAAAATTGGTTATATGTTCATCAGAGTTTACATATGATGAAACTGTTACCAACTGAAATACTTCATTTCTTCAGGTGTCAAGCCTTCTTTGAATTAATGTAGGTTCAGCTTTATTTCTAGAATGTCATAGTGGCTCCTTTTCGATTTTCTGTCAATCCCTAAAAGATTATTCAGAGATACATACTTTGTAATTCTAATTAGTACATGATGAAAATATAATTGTACGGTAAACATAATTCTAAGATTTATTTATATGTCTTACGTTATAACTCACCTCATCAGCTGTTTTCAATTATTAAAATTCCATGGTTTTACTAGTTTTAAACACAGTTTTAGTTTCTCAAAAGTTCTCCAATTTTTCTTAGTTTAGATTTTTATCCACAAAAACCTTGGTAATATTTCCCTTACCATTTGTTCTCAAGACAAATGAAGCAAGAGATATTTGTTCTGAAACCTGATCTTTACTTAATCTATCCATTTTGATTCAGTTTCTATCTTCGTAGTTAGTTTCATCTCTGTTTTACCATAAAACCGACTATAAATTCCACTTTTATTCTTATTTTTAATTGATTTCAAGGTGTCTGAAAAGAGAAATTATGTATGGTTATTTTTGTAATGTTATCCATAAAGATAAAATGTAAGCGTGTGACATCAGTGTCTGGTAAAAGAATGAAGGAAAGAATTAAGTTTTATGCATTCAAATGAATAATGGAAGGAAACATCGTTTGAAACAAGCACACGTCATATGCAATCGAGACGATATAAAGTTGGTTGGTTGATTAATTGATGTTTCACCCCGGGAGGTGGCGGTGCTTTTTCCCCTCTGGAATGGTGAGATCCGGTGCCGATCTACCGACGACTTACGGGATTTCCCCAACCAGACATCTTCCACCAGTGGGGCACCGTCCCATTCGCGATAAGCTCGAAGCTCCCGACCAGTCTCCCAAAACGTGTGCAGTAGTGTGGTGCATGAAAGTACAAGTATGCGTAAGTAAGTGGAGAGGAAAGGACAAGGAAGAAGAAAGAAATATCGCATGCTGCCCACGGCCCATACACCAGCATTCCTCTGGTTTTGATAGAAGAATCCATGTAAAATTACTCAGGGCAGCCAGTCATTAGAACTTTACTCCAAGCAGGGACTAAACGGACCTAGCTATGCAGCTAGTGTTAAAAAACACCTCCGTCAGAACTCGAACTCTATGACCCCCTGCACTCCCGTCAGAGTCGCTGAAAAGACAGCAGCAATGCGAGTTTTGAGCTAAACTCAGGTAATGTGAAGTTACTAAGACTGAAGTAACCGGAAATAAATAGAATATCGCAGAAAATAAAATAATGATAAACGTGTTCTAAAATGAAAGAATTTAAAACAAAAAATGGTTGGCTTTTTAGTCATAAAAATTGTGTAAGAAAGAATAAAGTATAAAAAAGAAAAGATGAAAGGTTTTACAAATGGTAAAATTCTACGCAATTTGATACATAGAAAACCTATTAAGTCCCAACTTCCATCAAATATTTGCATAAAGTACAAAATTCTGTGTAGTTATCAAACGCATAATTTTATTTTGATATTACGACCCGATATTACCCTACACGACTTTTGAAGCCCTCCTTTTACATAGCCCGATGTTTACGTGTCTGTCCTAATTGATGTACAAAAAATATTTTAAAAATGAATACTAGTGAGAACCCGTCAAACTTTGACGGAGAGATCTGAGATAAATGTAAAATACTCTGCCCAGACTAATATTCACAATAAGTTGCATTGTTTGGATCTTCAGGGTACAACGAAGATATTCTGTGATGTGGAGTTCCCACAATTTTGAACACGTATGGCCCATGACCAAGTGACAATATTTATAGTATTTTTATGGCGATTATAATGTTTATATTGTAATATTACCAGTCCAGATTCCATACGATAATATACAAAGACATTGCATGATGGAAATTTTTGAACGGAATTTTTGAGCCCTAAGAGCTACTACAATGCATTGGTAAGTCTAATACCAGATACTGTAAGAACATATTTAAACAAAGCTTGGCATGACGGAAATGAAATATGAAAAACAATTCAACACATGAAAATACTATTACAACAGTTTACAGGAGTCGGTGACGACACATTCAACTAGTCGCATTGTAAGTAATCATTCTGTCCTCATTCCCTACGCTCTACCCCTCCCGGTGCTTACCGTCTCGTACGCCCTCACAGCCCACCCCGCTCCGCCACACTTTTCGCCCCTACCTTCTGCCCCGTCCCGCCATTATAATATCGAGACATTGACACTGCGTCACATCTCATTGATACTAAGAGACGCCGTGACCAAATAATTGATTGATTTTTTCGTGTTTCCGGGCGCGTCAACTGCTTTGGTCATTAGTCCCGTTAGTGTACTGCATGTTTTTTCTCGGGAGATGGCGGTGATCTTCCCCCGCTGGATGGCGAGATCCGGCGCCGCCCTACCGTCGGCTAGTGGGGTTTCCCCCTAACCAGGACTCTCCCACCAGCGGGGCACCGCCCTAGCCGGGAAAGGCTCTAAGCTTCCGACCGATCTCCCGAGATATGTGGTAGTGAAGTGCTTGTTAGTGTGAGTGTGTGTGTGTAAGGGGAGAGGATAGGACAAGGAAGAGGAAGGACAGATCGCGAGCGGTCCGTGGCCCGTTTGGTAGGGTACTGCTCCGGCATTCGCCTGGTGTTGATCGGAGAAACCACGGAAAACTACCGATCAGAGCAGCCGGCCGCTAGAATTATCCTCCAGACACCGACTGAATTCGACCTAGCTGAAAAGCTAGTGTCGAAAATCCTGCCGCCGTCAGGACTCAAACCTAGGGCCTACCGGTCAGAGGCGTTGCAGTGACCAGTAGATGCACTGAGCTACGGCTCCCGGTTCGTGACCAAATAAGCACAATATTAGCACACAATTATTCTTGAACTGTTGAGATGTGACCGATCCACCTTGGCGTAACCTCACAGCCAACACATCTCATTCAACGTCATGTCTCTACCCACACCCCCAACCCCACCTCCCCCCTGCCGGCGCTTATCGCTTCGCGCGCCCTCGCAGCCCACCCCGTTCCGCCACACTTTTTCGCCTCCATTTTCTGCTCCGTCCAGCCATTATAATATAGAAATATTACACCATGACGAAAACTGCACAATATTAGCACGCAATTATTCTTGGACTGTTCAGATGTGACCGACTCACCTTGGCATAACCTCACATCCAACACATCTCATTCAACGTCATCTCTCTACCCCCCCCCCATCGCTCCACTCCTGCCGGTGCTTACCGCCTCGTACGTCCTCACAGCCCATCCCACTCCGCCACACTTTTCGCCTCTACCTTCTACACCGTCCCGCCATTATAATATCGAAACATTTATACTGCGTCACACCTCATTGATACTAAGAGACGCCGTGTCCAAATAAGCACAATATTAGCACACAATTATTCTTGAACTGTGGAGATGTGACCGATCCACCTTGGCGTCACCTCATACCCAACACATCTCATTCAACGTCACCTCTCCACCCCCACCCCCATCCCCACCGCCCCCTGCCGGTGCTTATCGCCTCGCGCCCTCGCGCCCCGCCCCCTCGCAGGGGCCCCAGGGGGCGCCGTGAGGGACGGGGTGGCCGCGGGAGGCCGGCAGCGCGCATATTTCTCCGGCGATAAGGCCATCACTTATTCATATCGCACGTTCGGGCGCGTGGCGGGCGGCAGGTGCGCTCTCGCCTCGGCCACGCCCCCTCGCCGGCGGGCGCTCGCGCGAGACTCGAACCCGGCCCACTCGCGCGCAGGGATGGCACAAGTTCCGGGAAAGCGGCCTCGTTGGTATGAGGGAATTTGAACTGCGCGGTTAAGACTCTTACAACATTAGCCTCACCATACAACTGTTTCAGAGGACTACTCAACTTGTGAAATTAAAACCGCTAGAATTAACTAAACATATAAAATGCTTCAATCAGGGGTGGTGTAGCTTAAAAAAATTATTGCTTTTTCTATCCACTTTCTTACCGCTCCTTCCTACTGGCCAATAATAAGTTGCGATTCATCCATCTTAGGAGGTGGTTGGTATTGATCGCTGTGTTGACGTGTAATGAACCCCTATGCACTAAAATACAATGGCTTTGATTTTAACATGCTTTCAGTTATTTTCAATATTTGGCGCATTTTGGAACTCTTTTAGATGCCATTTCATTCGTGGAATAGTCTTATTAAATACCACGTGTGCTTTGGAAATTCTCAGATAAACACTTCCCCCCTCGCTTTGCGAGATTTTTCGACAATTTCTAAAGCACTCGTGTTACTGCCTATGATAAAGTTCTACAGTTACGAAATACACGTTAGTGTACAAGTAGCTTACCTCAATCAAAAGATTTATGCGAGTACGCATAACGGTGCCTGATGTAAACCATAGTCGTTTTCCAGTTCAGCGGAATCAAAATTCAGAAAATAACTCTCTATTGTCTTTCTCACTTCTAGCAACATTGATACTTTTCACGAACATGACAAAACTCTTTTAAATGTTTAACAAATACAAAATGATTCATTCACTATTAGCGGCAATATTTTAAATAATTAAGCATTTATTAGCCCAACACAAAAAACTAATATTACTAGGTTCGTAACGCGGGTCTACTGGGGAGAAGGCATAAAATATATTTTGAAAAAAACAACGTCAATTTTATGGGAGTTAACATATGATGAGAGTGAAACATACTTTCTACTGTAACATGTGCTGGTGGCTTACTCACTTTGTCCTATGCTGTCCTGATAAGGTGGTGGGACCGGGAGCGGTAGCTCAGTGCATCAATTGATGTCACTGCAGTTGTCTACAGATAGCTTCTGACGACTTCTCTTAGCGCCTCTGACCGGGCGGCCCTAGGTTCGAGTCCCGATGGACACTAGCTTTTCAGCTAGGTCGAATTCAGTTGCTGTCTGGAGGAGACTTCTAGCGGCCGGCTGCTCTGATCGGTAGTTTTCCGTGGTTTCTTCGATCAACGCCACGCGAATGCCGGAGCAGTACCCTCTCAAACAGGCCAAGGACCGCGCGCGATCTGTCCTTCCTCTTCCTTGTCCTATCCTCTCCCCTTACACACACACTCTAACATGCATTACACTACCACACATTCCGGGAGATCGTTCGGGAGATTAGAGCTTGTCCCTGCTGGGGCGGTGCCCCGCTGGTGGGAGAGTCCTGGTTAGAGGGAAACCCCACTAGCCGACGGTAGATCGACGCCAGATCTCGCCATCCAGGCGGGGGGGGGGAAGATCACCGCCATCTCCCGAGAAAAAACATGCACTACCCTAACGGGACTAATGACCAAAAACAGTTGACGCTCCCGGAAACACGAAAAAATCAATCAATCAATCTGAGAAGGTGGTGTGCGATAAGACATAATAGCGGTAATTCATTAGCTTCCACTGCATGAAGGATGTTTCAGATATCATAAAAAATGAATGATGATCTGGAAAGGATGATATTTAGATGGGTTATGTATGAGGATTTGAGAAGTAATCTACGATACAACTCCCTGGTGAAAACATTCAAACCATTTATGGAGCTCGATTTCGCAACCTCCGGTTTCCGCCCTCTATGCCTTCAAGTGGAAGTCTAGCATCCTCCACCTCCGGCATATCCTCCTCCTCCGGTGGAAGCTAAGCATTCGGAAATCGAGATCCTGGAGTTCAAATTCAGCTGCAGGCAGTGGATTTACAGAGGACGAAAATCCTGAGTAGGCCATGACAAGCTTGTGTCACGTAAATGAATCCTTATTAACGGCCTGGCACAATTAAATTCTCCCACAATATCTGTTCTAATGAGATCGCGCATGCGTTCAGACAGGAAGCAACATAAGTAACGGATGAATGTGACTAAGACCGATGTTTCCTGGCGACTAATGTGGGAGTCAATTGGTTGGTATCTCTAGAAAAAAAATTCCCAACAATGTAGCGTGAGTTGGGCGGCAAAGAACATTTCCAGAGTCGTGGTTTTAATCTCAAGAATAACCACATTCTTTAAAAAATGGATATATCATAACGGCTAGATTTCGAAAGATTGAAATCGGTACACTCTAAGCAGAAAGCATTAAAACTCCACGAAAAAAATACTTTGGGAACAGACTTCCTATAAAGAGAAGAGAAAGAGATTAATAATTGGTACATTCGTAAATGCATGCGGATTTTTCCCAAAATGTATTTTCTTTTTGTAGATGGAAGATTGACGCTAGAATCTAAGGAATAAATATCTGAAGAAATAAATAATCTGCTTTTGAAATGAATTCTGAGTGTGTGAAAATGAATGTGTTCTGAGATTCATTTCTAAAAGAAATTTCACTTTGATTTTATCTCAATGAAAAATTGGTAAATACTGTTAGATTTACTGCAATTCACCGAAACATTTTATGATATCAATATTTGAAAATCTTTTAACTAAGTGAAATTAAAAACAGTGTGCATGAGTGGGGAAGGATAAAGATTGTGAAAAAATACGCCAGGGAAAAATATGTTAAAAAGCAAGATTGATATAATTACAAAATTATTTTCTATAAGCGAAAAGAGTATCCTAGATGTAATTACAGAAATATAAATAACGATAAAGTGAGAGATAAACTCTCCAAGAACAAAACAGTAAATGATGATTAGACAACTTGTCTGTACAGTCCTCCTAATGTAAGTGCTAAAACCACAATCCAGGACGAACGATGGATACTAACAATGTATTCTTAGATTTCAGAAAGCAAATCAGGTTCAATAACCAATGTAGATTTCTATGGCCACATTTCAGACATTTCTTTTCTGTTTTAATGCGTAAGATAATAAGTAAAAAAAAACACTCACATTTTAGAAGTGCGTGTTATAATTTTAATAAAACTTCATGTTAATACATCACTTTTCATATGCGTAAGGAAATGCATTTTAAAGTATCTATAAAAGCACTCTTACAATAAAACGAAATGTTATACACTTGACACTTGAAAGTATGCTAATGAGAGCGAGAATAAATATTCAGAGATCGTTGAGAACTAAATATGCCTTGAAGTCATTCGATTTCATAAAATTGATTTTTTCTTAACATCGTTCTATTACTACGTTGTAATGGCTTGACGACAGGTTATGGTATTGTTATAACATCAAAATATTTACTAACGTTGCACTGGTGAAAGTAAAATAAACACCTAAATTGTCGTTCGTTCATTAGAACCCTCTAACGCCTGTGATTCACATAATATTTTTATTCTGCCTTTTTTTAATAATTCACATTTCCTTATTTAGAAATTGACTAGATGCTAACTTTACTCGTTTTACAATATATTGATTTTCATCTGTCTTTACATATTTCCCTCCCATAATCTCCTTTCATAATTAATTATAATAAATCTCTCTATTGAAGTAAGAGAACATCATTCAACTGTTTTCACTCTCCCTCACAACCAGGATCCTATCGAACCACGTAAGTTTTACAGTATCGAAGGCAATAACAAGCAATAATGTATCAGTAAAAAGTAAAAATCATTTTCTTTGTTCCTTTTGAAACAGAAGTCTTCAATTGAACGATAATTTAATTAGCTCTTTTGGCAACTTTCCACGGCAGCGCTCACTGCCTCAAGTAGCTCGTCGAACCGCGTGACGAGGAATATGCGAGAGGAGCTCCTGTGGAGCGAGAGCATCACGAGAGCTTCTGCCGCTCAGCGTCAGGCGCCCCGCCCCCTCCCGCCCACCCATCTTCGCCTCGAGATGTCGCTCGCGCCACCTCGCCTCGCGTGCGCTCGCATGCATAAATCATGCAGCTGTAGTCACTCTGCTTCCCGGCCTCCCCCCGCCTTCATCCACGCCCCCCGTCCCCGCCCCCGCCCCCGTCCCCGTTCCGGCTCCCGCTCCCGCCCCGCCCCTGTCCCCGTCCCCGTCTCCGTCCCCGCCCGCACCCACGCCCCCCGTCCTCGTCCCCGCCCCGTCCCCGTTCACGCCCCGTCCCCGTTCTCACCTCGTCCCCGTTCCCGCTCCCGTCCCCGTTCCCGCCCCACCCTGTCCCCGCCCCGCACCCACGCCCCCCGTCCCCGCCCCCGCCCCGGTCCCCGCCCCCACCTGCGCCCCCGTCTCCGCCGCCCGCGCTCACGGCGGCTTCTCACGCTGCCACCGCGCACCGGTCGAGGTGACTCAGCGCCAACACCCGTTGCCTCCGCCGGGTCGTTGAGCAGGAGGCTCGAAGGTTCGAGTCCCGTCTGTGGGGGATTTTCCAAACTAGCTACTTTGCTAATTTGAAGAATTTCGGCGGCTGGATGCTCTGGTCGGTGGTTTTCAATGGTTTCTCCGGTCAATACCAAGCGAATGTCGGAGCAGTACCCTAACAAACGGACAACGGAGCGTATGTGATCTTTCCTTCCACTACTTTGTCCTATCCTCATCCCTTACTTTTACACACTCACTTACATACTGAACACTACCATACATGTCGGGAGCTTAGAGCTTGTTCCAGATGGGGCGGAGTCTCGCTGGGAGAAAAACCTGGAGAAGGAAACCCCTCGCAATCCGACGTGTTGGTTGGTGACGGATCTCATGTATCCTGGACGGCAAGGAACACCGCCACATCCAGGAATTACGCACTACGTTTGCGGGACTAAAGGCGTCAATAGTTGACACGCTCGGAATCAATACTCACTCGCACTGCTGTCTCACTGCTGCCGCGACGTCATCTCTGAAGGGTATGGAGGGGTTGGTTGAGAAATCATTGTCTCTTGTGTACATTTATATGGTGATAATTTTGAAGAAGTTGGAAATTTTATGACTTCTCATTTACATTGTACTTAAAAAGTGAATAAAACAATGAAAAATTGAGGGAAATAAAGTTTTAGACCGATTAAACAATATTAATACACACCTCATGAAATATATTTCTTAATCCTTTTTGGAAAAAACGTAAATATCACGAAACAAGGTTAGTAGCTGTTAAAGGAGCTTACCTAGAACTATAATTCACAATAATTTTACGTATTCTTATTTTGTTCTTTTAATACGTAATTAATCAGGGAATAAGATCTGATTATCAACAGTTTTAAGAAGTTGTAAGGTTTATAAAATTATACGCCAAGGAGGAAGAGTGGAAAATCTTCAAATCAGCTGCCTTGCATATTTTTAACGACTGTTTACTGTCACGAAGACGTTATGAATTTTTGATTCGTATGAACTGAATAAATAAATATCGATGTAATAGATTTTTCGTCTTTCAAGACATGTTTCTTTTTTCAATAAAACTAATGGCTCTTCCTGCGGGGAGCAACAGGCTGCGATTACATTTTTGACAAACAGTCAGACTATATGGATAAATGAAGAATGCGTGTATTTAATTGAGTGTAAATACGATACGCCAGAGAAGTGGGTAAAGATAGGTCATATCTGAACTTTTCTGTAAAATAAGTTGTTTGTTTTTTGCGCAGCTGAACTCAAGGACATTTCACGTTGATCGCGGAGACCAAATGGTAGAGCCACACCTTCGTCTTGGAAATATGCAAACGAAGCAAATTAAATTGACTGCAGAAAATAAGAGAGAAGGGAGTTATTTTTTTTCAAATCTAACTGAACATAACTACTTAAACATATACATCACTTTCCATTATCACCCATTTTTCGTAGCATTCTGACCTGGTTCTATTTATCCATACTCTTTAGACGTTGGATAAAAAAGAACACTCGCCAACCATTTGCCAACGTTCGCCATTCCCACAGATTCCACCTGCGATTCGGATGTCGTCGCTTGCTCTGCGTTCGGGGTCGTGTTCGTCACCGGCGACTGCTCCAAGACGCGCCCGCGCGTCTCGGCGGCGATTGGGGGGCGACGCAGCCGAAGGCAATGCGATTTGGCGGCGTGGCCGTTCCCCGCTGCGCTCCGCGCGCCCCTCCGCGCAGATCCCGCCTGCATATTCAGCGGAGGACGTCTCCCCCCCCCGCCCACCGAACGCAGCCGCCCGCCCGCTCGCCCGCCCACTCGCCCGCCTGCACGCTCGCCCGCTCGCCCGCCAACTCGCCCGCCCATACGCCGCCCACTCGCCGGCTCCCGCCGGCCCCTCCAACCGCCCGATCGCCTGCCAGCCCGTCATCTCACACGCCCACCCTTCTGCCCGCCCGGCGCCCGCCGCCGCCCGCCCGGCGTCCGCTTGCTCGCCCGTCTGGCCTCCCGCCCGCCCCCCCCGCACGCTTGCCTCCCCGCCGCCCCCGCCGCCCCCCCCGCCCCCCCCGCCCCCGCCCCCCCCGCCCCCCGCCTGCCCGCCACCCCCCCGCCCGCCCACCCACTCGTCCTCTCGCCCTCTCGCCTGCCCGCCCGCCCGTCTACCCGCCTGCCGGCGCTCCTGAGAGTCACGGCGGTGGGCGGAAGACTTCGGAAAGACGCAATTTCCGGCAATTTGCAGTACAATTTGCCCCCGGGGCTGATCTGGAATATAGAACACCCGTAATGGACTTTACAAGCGGCGGCGGCGGAGGCACGCTGAGGCGCGGGAGGGGGCGGAAAAAGGTTAAAGCGAGCGAGGAGGGGAAGGGCGGAGAGTGAGGGAAGCGGGGAGGTACAAGGGGGATGAGAAAACGCGGCCGAGGAGGAGTGAAGGGATGTGAGGTTGGAGGAAGGAGTCGTGAAGAACACGCATACATTGTGATGGGGACGAAGGTAGGCAGAGAAAGATAGCGTGGTGGCAAAGGAGGAACACAAACGGGTGTGTTAGGCAGATAAGACAGTCCAGTCAAGGAAAAATTATGGAAAGGATTCAATGAGTTAGCATGGGAGGAACTACCGGAAGAAGACAGAAGTCCTGTAGGTAGTAGGAGTGACCAACAAGAAATGATCGGGACAGTGGTTACAGTGCCGGTAACTGAAAAGGGTTGGGCCACAATGTGAAGAGTCACAGGCAAAATACTGTATCGACCGCGGTGATCTAGAGATGGTGGGGGTATTTTATAGATTTTAGTCGGCGCTTTGCCTATCTTACAGTTTAGGCACGTTTGGCAGCACAATTGTGAATGCACTGGTATCGGGCGGGACGCGGAAAAACAATTGTGAAAACTCCATGAAGCTATCACCTACTACTAATAAGAGAATCACCCTTTTCATTGGGATTTGACAACTCCTTTAATAAATTCTTTCTGACAACTACTTTCTTTCATTTGAAGCCGGATTTTCCTTATAAATAATTCATGCACAATTGAAATGAAAGTATAACAATAATGTTTTTTTAAATGCAATGTAAACACATTAAAAACCAAAAAAATTATTTCAAAACTTCCCATTTCTATTTTAAATAATAATAATCACAGCCCACAGATTCAAATTCTTACTAGACAAAATGTTCATAATGAATAAAGAGTGTACAAATTTGTTAAGAAATGAAAAAGGCGCGCACTTCTTGCCTCCAAATTACCAGCCTGATGAAACCAAGCGGACGCTGTGTACGTTTAAGCGTCCGGCAACGACCGAAGCAAAGGGCAGCAGTGCAGCCAACGGCCACCGAGCGTCCACTACGCTCGCAATTAGAGCCTGAAGGCGTCTAACAAGCACACGCATATTAAGAAGGCGGCGCTTTGTCATCGCGCGGACTCCAGCGGCCGCGACGCGCTAATAACAGAGCAGGGCACGCCCCGCAAATTCTATTCCTTCGTAGCCATGGGGCGCCCCTCCCCGGGGCGAAAGCCGCTTACGGTTAACGTCAGCCATTACTTGGTCGCGGCGCCACACCCCACGCCCGGGTGCCGGGTGGGCCACGCCCACACAGCCCTCGGATGCAGCGGCAGGACGGCGACCTTTAAATTTGAATATAATTCGCGTCAATTTGACGAGTTTGCGTCTTACGTGCGTGGTATCCCGGGTGTGAGCGGGTGGGAGCGCCAGGGCTGACGGTGGAGGTTGAGGGGTGAGGTGGCAGTGGGGGTGGCAGTTGGGTGAGGGTGATTGAGGTAAAGGTAGAGTGGGGTTCTAGCTCAGAATATATTCCGAGTAGGGATGGAAGACAATCGGAGTCGGGATTGGATAGGGGATTGGAGTCGGAGCTGGGATCGGATGCAGAACTGGAATCGAAGTCGGAAGAAGTCGAAATCGAGGTCGGGATCAGCGTCGGAGTTGGAGTTAAGATTTGAGTCAGAGTCGGGGGCAGATGCAGAGTCGGAGTCACATTCTGAGGAGAGTCGAGTTTGGGGTCGGGATCGGAGTCGGGGTCAGGGGGGGGGGGTCGGGTATCGGGGGTGCGATCCGGGTGGGTCGGGGTTCGGGTAAGGGTCGGAAGGGTGGGAGTCGGGTGGCGTCGGAGTCGGGATTGGATGCAGAATTGGAGTCGCAGTCGGAAGGGAGTCGTGACAAAAGTCGAAATCGGAGACGGTATTTGAGTAGGAGTCGGAATCGGATGATGTGTGTTGGAGTCGAAATCGGAGGGATAGAGGTCGGTATCGTTATCGGAGTTAGGATAGGATAATAAGTCGGGATCGGTGGCAGAGGCGGAGACGGGTTCTCAGCCGGGAATGGAATCGGTGTCAAGATCGCAGTCGGGATCAGAACCAGGGGGTGAGGCAGCAGTAGATGCAGAGGTGGCGACAGCGATGGCGGGTACGGTGACTACGATGACGACGGCGTGGTGGAGGGCGGCGGGGGCGGCGACGGCGTGTGACACGGGGCGTGCGACCGGCAATGCCATGGAAATTGCATTTGCCCGCGACGCGACGCGACGCGACGCGCCCGCACGCCCTCTGGTGCCGCCGGGAGAAGTTGCGACTCGCGCGCACAGTCGCCCTTTAATGCAATCATGAGGGGGCGGGGACGGGGTGGACGGGTGGGGAAGTGCCGAAGGGGAACTTGTGCTGCAAGAAAAGTTAGTGACGTCACAGCTTGAGTAGTCGTTGGTTGCTGTTGTGTCTTCGTTATTTGACTGAGGAAGCAGTGAAAGGCGACAGAAAGAAGGTTCTGAATTGGTGTACATTCGGATTAGAATGCAATTACGATGTCATGACTTACAAAAATTCATTATAATCGTTGTTATACTAGGGAATAGAAAATTATTTTACTTGTAAAAGAATTTGACATAATCACTTATGAAAGTCTCAGAACTTTAATCAGTAAAATGTTAGGCGCGTTTGAAAGAGACACATTCGTAGAGCATTTTCTACACAATCTTCATTCAATAAGAATGCTACAAAAATTAAGTCTAAAAGGGAGGTCATTAAATATCCTGTGATAAACGGTCTTAGCAGGAGTACACTGCTGAATATACGTAATTTTATCAATAAAAGTGGCCAGAAGTAGATTATAAGATGAAGTAGATTAGATGAAATATATTTACATTCAGAGAGGGGAAGAGAAGTGTTGCTTACGCATAACATAAAAAATGATGCCACATAAAAATATAGTTCATGTTTTTGTTTATGCCTCTAATTTATCATGACTAGCCTAGCTCCATGAATATATAATGCTGATAAAATTAATTAATTTCATTTCTAAAAGGTCTCTATATTTATGGAAGATAATACTTTTTCACATGCCCTTTTATGACGTTGAACCTACACCAGTTCCCCATTCCATTAGCTTTATTGTTGTCAAACTTTTGAAATCAAGAAGCTGTACATGATTTTAAATTTTCAATCAAATCTGATATGAAAAAAATTCAAAAAGGAGCGCCGATCTCACAATGGGATTTGGCGTAAGAGAGGTCCCGTTTCGAATAGGGTTTGTTCGTGAGGAAGAACTCAACTTAACACGCCTCCACACGCAGGGCCCGCGGGGCTTTACAGCCCCCTTCCTTGGGCATCGAAACCCCCCGCGGGGCCCCGCCCCCGGCACTCGCGCCCCCTCGGTGCCCTGAAACATATCTGAACCTCCCCGTCCCGCGCCGAGCAGCACAGTGGGCGGGCACGACTTGAAAAACGCTTTTTGGAGGGAAAAGCAAAATACGATTGTAACTATTTGGCTGTTCGCAAGACAGTTTTAACTATATTCGACACCGGTTATAGTGAACTTCTGGGAACTAACATGTTTGGTTCACTATATCCGAGGTTCACTATATCCGATGATGTCAAAACTAAATGGAATTTATCCATAAGGATTGATTTTGTTAATATAGAAATATAGCAAAATACATTAACAACACGAACTGAAAATTTCATTAGCTTTATTTCTCCTTCAAAAATTAATAATTTTCAATTGTTTATTTCGTACTTTTTCATTAGTAATTCCTCTAGATCCTTCTCCAGAATTCGTGCTCTCCCAATACTTGATTCTGCGTTGTCCTCTGTGTCTAAGTATCGTAAAGCTGTCAACACCCTTCAATGCCTCTTGCACTGTTGGAATACCGTCCCACTCTCCGAAGGCTCTTTTTCTCCCCTAATAACGTACGTGATGCTTTCGGTAGCGGGATGACGCTGGCGAGAGCGGCGAATGATATTGATCTCTTTTCCGCCCGATATCTCCAGTTTGTGGCCGTCACGTGTTTCCTGTCGCCTACGCAGAACTCAATGCGCTTTGTCCCGCGGAATACCAAGTATTGCAACCTCCGGGTCAATGACCCCCATCTCGATCAGGTTTTTCGTCCAGTTTCCCTGATTCATTGAGCAAATGCTGAGATGGCCCCTTGTTTTGCTTCTGGACATAAATGTAACTTCATTTTCTGTGCACGTCTTCCAGAATTCAGTGGGAAATACAATTATTCAAATTATCGTTTCCATGTTGTCAATGTTGTCGCGGCAGGAAGTATTATTCCGAAGGACAACATGGATAAGAGCCAAAATGTATTGCCTTTTTATCCTTGAAAATAGATTTTATTACATGGGAGTTTTTTTCAAAATTTAAGTAGTATATGACTTAGTGTAGGGATCACAGAATTTTGAAAATATGCACACAATTCACTTTTCCCCATAGCACGTCATACGCAGTTTGAACTGTTTTTTTTTGACGTAAAATAAATAAATAAATAAGTAACACAAAGATTGAAGCTGAAGCGTTATTCTTTTCCAGGAGGGAATTAATTTCCAGGACGTTGTATTTCCTAAGTTCACTATAGCCGAGGTCCAGGTTCACTATCGCCGCCGCCGCCGGTTGTAGCCCATGAGGGCACGGTATTTCTTTCCGCCGTGAAATTGAATGGCATAAGGTCATCAATAAGGTACCTATTCCCTGTCCCCTACCTATATGCCTCCACACGCAGGGTTGCCCTCTCGCCCTCTCACACTCTCACCCTCTCGCCCTCTCGCCCTCTCGCCCTCTCGCCCTCTCGCCTTCTCGCCCTCTCGCCCTCTCGCCCTCTCGCCCTCTCGCCTCTCGCCCTCTCGCCCTCTCGCCCTCTCGCCCTCTCGCCCTCTCGCCCTCTCGCCCTCTCGCCCTCTCGCCCTCTCGCCCTCTCGCCCTCTCGCCCTCTCGCCCTCTCGCCCTCTCGCCCTCTCGCCCTCTCGCCCTCTCGCCCTCTCGCCCTCTCGCCCTCTCGCCTGCCCGCCCGCCTGTTTGCCTGGCTGTTATAATAGGCGCGTCCTATTATAACCTGTGGCCGACGATGTATTTTCAATCTGCCTAGTATTGGGATTTGTGGCACTGATGCGTTATTCTTTTCCAGGAGGGAATTAATTTCCAGGACGTTGTATTTCCTAAGTTCACTATAGCCGAGGTCCAGGTTCACTATAACCGAGACGTCTTATGCTTATTTGTATTGTGAGTAAAACGGGATCAGTGACTTAAGTTCAGTATAACCGGGGGTGCGCTATATCCGAGTTCATTATAACCGGAGCGGACTGTACTTGGCTGTCCGGGAGGTGCCGCATCCTAAACGCAGATGCTAACGTTGTCCGTTATGCTGCAGTCTTCCTCAGGGCGAAATGACTGAGGAAATGAAGGCCGCACTATGACGGCTGAGACGTTGGCATCGACGCCTGGGAAGCGGCGTCTCCTGGACAGCCAAGTGGATATTGACTTCGGCCGCTTACGTTTCCAAAATCCGATTGATTGTCTCTTTACGAACAGATTTCAATTTATTACATGAATAAGCGCCTTGGTATGTGTCAAACAAGCAACTCCACGGGGAGTTTGTTCTTCACACGATTGATGATTATATCAGTCATCAACCATTTTTTTTCTTTCCTTGCCGTCCTCCCCTGCTACTTCCATATTCAACCTAGAAAAAACATATAACCAACATCAAATCATGAAATCTAGATTCCCAAAGGACAAATTTAAACCACCCTAAAGAGAAATGCTGATTTCACAAACTTTTAATTTCATTTCTTCCTATTCTCCAATACATTCTAGCATACAAAACTATTGATTACTGAGGTCTACATTGGGAGTATACTCGCTCGCATGTAGCATTTAGTACTAAGCTTGCTAGGTTATAGTTCATATACAATTATACAAAGAGCTTACTTCGCCATATAAGAAAAAAAAATAACAATTAAAAAAATTACGATATGAATATTTTACATCTATATTTTCGATTAATATCAAAGACCCACATCCATATTTGCTACAAATTACGTTAACAAAAGTACGTATGAATTAATGCGAGCCCTTCATTCCTTTCGAGCCCCACTGTTGGCCGCATCGCGTCTCGCAACAGCGGCAGCGTCTCAAAGCTTCCCTTTTCTCTCAACCGACCCCTTGCCACGCCCCTGCGGGTCTCCAGACGGTGTCCTGCTACCCCCGCCGCCACCGCCACCGCCGCCGCCGCCGGATTCGTCTCCGTAATTCCCCAAGTCACCGTCGCCGGCGCGCCCTTTAAAATTGAATCTTATCGAATTGCAGCGGCGACGGCGCCGCCAGCGCCGCGGCCCCGCGGGCGGCGCGGATCGGAATTAACGGCGTGCTTAGTGAGATGGTTACGTCGCTATGGAAACGCGGCGCGGCGAAGGGTGGGGGGAGGAGAGGGGCGTGAGGTGGCGGTGACGGTGCGGAAGAATGAGGGTGGTGAGGGTTATGGTGCTGACGGGGAGATGTGGTAGAGACATAATGATGAGAAAAAGAGAGAAGTGGTCTGAGGGGATGGAAGAATGGAAGAATTGAGGGGCGATGAGTCGAATGAGTGACTATATATTGTTCCCGGCGAGTCTACTACTTACAGTATTAGTACCGAAAGTGTAGTGTATGTAACATCCAGGGAAGTGTTTTTTCTCCTCCACTGGAATGTGAGATGTGGCGACGACCTATATATCAGTTTGCGGAGTTTCCTCTCCCAGCGGAGCACCGCCCCTGCTAAGCTTCCGACATCTCCCAACATGTGTCGTAGTGTGTCTGTAAGAGAGAGAAGGAATAATATAGGAAATATCGCGAGTTGTCCATGGCCAGTACTGCTTCTGTATTTGCGTGGTATTGATCGGAGAAACAGGGAGAACTACCTATTAGAGCATCCAGACGTTAGAACTCTCTTCCAAACAGCAACTGAATTCGGACAAGCTATGTACTACCCAGTATGATGAAGATTTCAGTGGAAGGGCAATTTGATGGAGCTGAAACAGGCGTAGGAGGCGGGAGTAAAAATATTCGTTGGGCTAATTAAGAAAAATGAATTCACAGCTTCAAGTAAGCATTCACAGCTCTTCGGAAAGCGAAAGAGAGAGAGAGAGAGAGAGAGAGAGAGAGAGAGAGAGAAGATACGCTGACGGGAATTTAAACCGCTTTGAGAGATAGAGATGGTACTCATTATGAAAGTGCAAGATTCGCAAAGGGGGGGGGTATAAAGGTGTAACATTAAGTGATTAGCAAAGGAGAAAGTCGGATTGACTGGGGCGGGCAGATGGCGGAGTGCATCTGCCAGAATAGTAGTCCGAGGAACCGGTGAGGTTCCGTGAGATTGGTGGCGTTGACGTCACCACCGCCACCCGGGTAATTATGAAATATTCCTGAGAGACGCAAGGAGCGACGCGGCACACAGGTCCCGTACGGGGCAGCCCTCGGGGGCTTTTGCAGGTTTCCTTCCTCACTTAATCTTCCGCGTCCCTAAATCCCATCCACGCGCGTTGATTGGTGGATTTCATTAATGTCATTCGTTAAGTGAAGTCATTCAGGTGGAACCTCCTGTTCGGTTGGAAGAAGGAAAATGATGTGATGTCAACAGCGAATATCAATCACTTACCATATGGATTCTTAATTTTCTGATAATTGTGTTAACGAAGAGAACAAGATTGCTTTACTAATTTCATAGGCGTGTTTCATTTTTTTCTCTTGGTCATGTCACAGCTATTGCCGCGTTCCGTTTCTGCGACAGCGGTCGGAACCACTAAATCATGTATAGACACATATTTTTTATGAACGATAAAAGTGACAAAAAATAAAACGATGTCATGACTACTTGACGAATTTAATTCATCGTATTCAAGCCATTGTTTTGCAAATTTTGGAGACAAAGTACTTTCAAAATGAAATTGTATTGTGTATTTTTGTCGATAAACGCGAAAAATAATATTTCCAATATATATATACGAATTCATGCATCTATGCAGGTACAAGAGGTAGAATCTGTAATTTTTAATTCATTTCTACAATATTGAGCGAGACTACGTCAGTTATTTCTCGACCTTTCTTTTCTTTCCTATGACAAATACAGATTTATAACACTTTTATCATTTTAATAACTTTAAAATAAACACGTATTTTATTTACATTTTAAGTAGCATTCAAAAATATAAATAAAAGTCAAATAACTGATGCTTCTTAAAAAAGTGTAAAAAAAAAAGAAAATTAACACGATATAGCTGATTCTTTTTCATGAAATTTGTAAAAAAATCAACATAAAACAAAAATAGCTCAAGGATATGTGCTAGGCGGAGGAAATACTCTATTACCCTGAGAATGGGCGGAGAGAAGAATCGAGAAGGAAGGGTCGCACGCGGTTGTTTAACCTGTTAGTTAAGATGCAGCTGCCCCATTCTACCACAAAGGTAGAATAAATCGTAGGCTTACGGGTGAGAGACATTGGGTCGGGTTTTCGGGTCTTGAAAATACTCTAAACGGTAAAAATTTCCTAAGTTCTTAAAATTTTCCAATTTGCTAGTTTGTGGAATATTTTAACTGTTAATATAACCTAAAAATAAATTGATTATATCCACATTTTTAATTTTTTAACTTTATTTAAGAACCAAATAGTTTTACGACACTTTATCATATAATAATAATTATTATTGTGAATATTAGGAAATATACGCAAAATCATTTACCATTATCTCTCAATGTTTTCAGTTTCTCTCAAGGCTTGAACTCTTGACTTGATGTGTCTTCGCTTGTATGCTGACGAGATTCCCTCCCTTTCTAGTTTTTGTAGGGGTAATTCAAAAATACGTACGCAATTTTAGCTTCTTCAAAACCTCAATGAATTAATTAACAGAACTTATTAACATTTCACTGATTCTTTTTCTCCTTTTCTTTCTTTTTTTCTTTCCTTTCTCTCTACCGTCCCATTCATCCCCATTCTTTTCCGATTTCCTATTAAAATCGTCCTCCCTCGCTTTCACTCCTGTCATCCATGTGAAAATATTCATCCAAATGGCGTGCGTATTTTTCATTGAATGACTTTCTTTATTATGTACAATTGTAATATATATTCTGAAAGTGGCCAGGCGGAAGAGTAAGCTGAATGGCCTGAGCGTCGCCACCAATAAAGACATTTATTTATATTCGACAAGAATTGACCCGAAGAAAACCACGGAAATGATAAATTAGAGCAATCGTTCGGTAGAATTTTCATCCAGCACAGGTAGCGATCGCCTTTGCCTTAGCTATTTAGTTAGGGTCGAATATATGATTCAGTGTTGATGAAATATAGGAATTTGCAGTTTTTCAAGGCTAAGTGAAGGTTCTGCAACTACTTTTTCTTTACACGGGGCAAAAGTACATGTTATAAAAATTAATCTGAAGAGGAAATTAAGCTGAGGAAGTCGTTTTAGTGTTCTCATGCGTTTAATCCGTAAAACCAACATTATGTGTTTAGAAACTAAGTATCTAGTGAATAGTTCCTTAACATCAACTCCTTAAGGTTTTAATACAAAAAAGTACCGATTACAGTACCTGACAACAGGGAGAAAAATATTTCTTCCCGGCAAATTGATAGTTAGTTTACTACAAAAGAAAAACATGCAAGTTAGGATAAAAAATTGCAAAATCAAAATCTATTAATTTGTGAGTTCATGTTCGAAAAGTTTACCTTCCTAAATAAATCACTCCTTGAAAACAAGAATTATTTCTGTTACTTTGATAAATGGCAACCACGGCTATGATAAACACAGTGATGAATATAAATGTACTAGTGAATTTACGAGTGTACTAGGGAATTTCAAATAATATTCTCCTATTGATCTATAAAAATATCAATCACAAACCAATTTTTTTGGATATTCATGACTATATGTCTATGATAAAATATCAAACTTTTCGCTACTATTAAAATTGTTCTACTCGTTTAGGACTATTAATATTTATTTCTTCATCAATCTGTCCTTAATAATTAAGTTATTTAAGTTAATTCTTACCTGCTCTTTTCCGTGACATCTAAGATGTTATTAGTTTGTGTTTTATTCGGGTCATAATATGAAATAAATTAATTTTCAAAATTATTTACAAATACGAATGGTTTTTTGTTGAAACGCTCGAGCTGAATACGAAAATCCTTGTTTTGTCGGGATAATATACGTACAATACTTGTTTTATTACATTACTATTTTTTGGTAGAAAATATTTTAAAAAAAATAAATTTCATGAAACTAAAAAAAGAGGCGGCAAACCAACAACCATCTGTAGATATTCTCTTGCATTATTAGTAACATATGCAAATTTTGTAAAATTCATAGTTCAACCATAATGAGACGCGCAATTTTTAAGCTTTGCTCTCTCAATAGAGAGAAAGAGGAAGAAGGAAAACATTTTAACCCTTCTTTGAAAAAAATATATATTTTATAAATTACATTGACTTAAAGCCTAAGTTACGCGAAATATGTTTTTTAAATAATTTGTCTTTCTGAAAAATCTGATTTTTTTTAACATTTCATTCGAGAAAAAAATTGGTCTTATGATACTTTAGCAATGCTATTTATTTACAATCTTTTAAAAAGATTTTTTCAAAAGAGACGAGCCCCGTGGTTTACCGTACTTAAATACATACTTGGAGAAAATGTAAATAAAAATTGAGCAATATATCGGTAAATAATTGTTTAAAAATTTTCTACTTTTCAGGAAATATAGACAAAACTATTCGTTCTTTAGAAAATTGTACACAACCTTATATCAAATTTTTTTGAAAATAATATTTAATTAAGAAAAATCTCTCTCTTATATGTTGTTGTAGGAAGTGTTAGAAAAAGTTTTGCACTTTTGCAATTTCTGAAAACTCAGAGATTTCGAGGAAAATGAGACCTGCCCCATTTTTAAGCGTTCTTTACGCTATCTGAATACAAAATTTATTCAGGAAATTGAAATCCATTTTTGAGAAAAATGTGTAAATAATGTGAAGACAGCACGTGAAGTATACCTAAAAATCAAAATTGATGTTTCAAACTTGCAAGAGTATGACTTTTTCGTTTGATCGAAGAATGTGAATTTTGGAGAAAGTCATGTGAACGATTTGAGTGTTAGCGTTGACCATAGAAAGACATACATTTTGCTGTCAATAGATTTTTCGATATCAAGAACCCACGAAACAAGTACTATTCTAATCTCATAATGTATTGGATGAAGTAGTATGCAACGCACAGAAACAAGATTTGTCCACATTTTCGTTACTAGGGCTCGACAATACCAGTTTTTCTGCTATTCTTGTTTTTATGTTTTTGTGTTATCGAAAAGTCACCAATTGATTACTATGGTTCTTTTTCTTACGAAGAAATACGAGAAAGTAAAAGACTTCACAACATGCAAGAAATAAAAAATTACATGTTTTTCAGAGGAAAAATTAAAACGACCGTTTTAGAAAACATTGATTATTGAATACACATTAATCTTCAGATATTTACACGATTCTCTTGGAACTGTGGATGTTTTTTTCGTGACAGAGTTTAAAAAACAGTTACGCAGTTATAACTCAACACGTTGACCTTTGCCGCTTCTGACCCAGTGTTAAACACGAACATCAGTAAAGCGCGCGATAAGACACGTGAGGCTTGAATACGCGCGCTGCGGGCGGTGCGTGCGTGGGTGGGAGGGTGTGTAGGTGCGTGAATGCGTGAGCAGCCGCTCCGCCTGCGACCGCTGAGCTCTTAACTAAGCAGGTTATCGACGCGTCGTTGCCGCTGGGGGGCAGGACATGAAGGGCGGCGGCGAGGGCAGTGGGAGTTGAGGGCAGACGCCAGCGGAAGGAGTTACGAGGGTTAGGTTTCAGCGGGGGGTGGAGGCAGCGGAAATGGAAGGCTTTGGGAGGCGGGGCTGAAGAAGTCGGGGAAGTTGAGGGACAGGGGTAGAGGGAGGCAGGGGAGCAGGGGGTGGTGGTGAAGTGGGGGTGGTTGGAGTCTGGGAGATCGGAGTCGGGGCGGTTGGATTCCGGGTAGAGGGAGTCGGGATGGTGAAAGTCGGAGTGGTGAGAGTCGGGATGGTGGAAGTCGGCGGCGACCGGAGTCGGGAAAGGCGGATCGTGGGGGGGGCGCAGTTGGGATCGGGCACGGCGGGAGTCGGGGAAAGCAGAATGTCATGGTGGCAAGTCGCGACGGCCAAAGTGGTTGCTATGTGTGCAACTTAACGACAGGCACGGACACTATTGACTCCACCCACATTTTCCACACCACCCACATTCCTGTCCCTACGCGAG
Organism: Teleogryllus oceanicus; assembly: GCA_964035755.1. Lineage (NCBI taxonomy): Eukaryota > Metazoa > Arthropoda > Insecta > Orthoptera > Gryllidae > Teleogryllus > Teleogryllus oceanicus. The sequence continues at coordinate 44,246,469 of CAXIVR010000007.1, read as the reverse complement.
CACACTGTCCCGCACGACTCTCGTCGTCCTACTACTACGTTGTGCGTATTAGTAGGACGACAGGAGTCGTGAGGGACAGTGTGCTCTCGGAGGTGCGGGAATGTCGGGGGGTGGAGAGGGGTTGCAGGGCGGGGGAGACAGGGTGGTGGGGGCGGAAAGGAGAGGTACTGGTGATAGGTAGGTCATCGGGGGAGTCTGGGACGGCCCTGCGTCCAAATGGGAAGGAAGAGGGAGGAGGCTGCCGGGGAGAAGGGTGGACTGTAGGCAGGGGGCGGAAAGCTGGGGGTGGCTGGGAGGTGGTGAAGGAGATTCGCTCCCTTCATGTGTGGTAGCGTGGTGCATGTAAGTGTGTGTATCTGAGGTGTGAGGATAAAATAAAGAAGGGGAAGAAACGATTGCGCGCGGTCAGTGGCGCGTTTGTTAGTGTTCAGCTTCGGTATTCGTCTGGTGTTGACCGGAGAAATCACGGAAAAATACCGATCATCGCCAATTCTTTGATTGATTGATTGATTTTTTCGTGTTTCCGGGCGCGTCAACTGCTTTGCTCATTAGTCCCGTTAGCGTAGTGCATGTTTTTTCTCGGGAGATGGCGGTGATCTTCCCCCACTGGATGGCGAGATCCGACGCCGACCTACCGACGGCTAGTGGGGTTTCCCCTTAACCAGGACTCTCCCATCAGCAGGGCACCGCCCCAGCCGGGACAGGCTCTAAGCTCCCGACCGATCTCCCGAAATATGTGATAGTGTAGTGCATGTTAGTGTAAGTGTGTGTGTGTAATAGGAGGGGATAGGACAAGGAAGAGGAAGGACAGATCGCGCGCGGTCCGTGGCCTGTTTGGTAGGGTACTGCTCCGGCCAGTTGTTGAATCCCAGGACCTCCCGATGAGAGGCGTGCGGACAGCGAGCGGTAGGAATGGTTAGGAGGAGTGGCGGCAGTTAGGCCGGGCGGAGGAAGCGATAGAAACGTCGGCGAGCGGGGTAGTGTAGACGTCCTTGCTCTGCCGAGTCCGATAAGTGTTCACCGCGCCAGTGGGACCATTTTAATTACGAAATAAAACACGGCGTTTCTATCACGGCCGCCATCTTGCCCAGGACGACGCATGCAGCCCCTTCCCTCGCCGCGGTCGATGGCGATACTATCGAAGCACGGAAAAAGGTTAGAAGGGTAGATGCGGCTTTTGATGACTCTTTTGACATTATGAAGAGAGAGTAGGGCCTAATTTACAACTGAAAGTAAATAAAACTGCTTAATGTTTATCCATAGCGTGCATGAAATGTTTGACTACTTTTATTGCGTTGAAAAGGTTTTCTAGTTTTGACACATTTACGAGTCAATACTAGAAAATACGTGTCACGTAAAAATACTCATTACAATCTATTTTAGGAAATGTCTAAATTCATGTGCTCTCATGTCGTTTATTACCTTAACAGTGGAATAAAATGAAATTCGTATTTAATTTGCCTATTGAAATAGTTTTCTGTTATAAGAGACGGACACTTCTTGTTTTGTATTATTGCCAACAACTTCCCTTTCTACCTTTATTCACAGCTCAACTACGGTAAGTGCTGTAAAAGTGAGAGGTGGGCATTCTGGAGATCAAGAAATTGTGCGCAGGTTATATTTTTTTACATATATCATCTGCGGTTTTTACTTTTTTGATAAATTAATAAGTAAAATTAATTCAATTTCTTAATATTGAATGATTTGTAGACATCTGTAAAAAGTTCAAGGTTTGTGGAAAGGAAAGTCAATTCAAACAATATAGTTTCATATCTCTTTTAATAACGAGAAGAAAACGACAGATTGTAGAGTGAACAATTTGACAACCATGCATTATATATTTCCCAGCAGTATTTACAATACATTGATATGGTACAGTAGGTGCTTGAGTGTCATAGTGTATTTTACATCACGGTAATATCAGCAGAAAGTGAAGACGTCGAAGATATTACACTGAACACAGAAAGAATTTCAAACCTGGTATATTTGCCAGCTGCTTTTTAATTCACAATATTTACACTGTTTTTTGTACCACAATTAACTCTTATTTAATACCCAAACGTTAATGAAAACATTTTGAATGTAAATCGAAAGCAAAACATCTTTCACTTGCCACAAAACGTCTCTTGAATAGTCTAAACTTAAAGTGATAGTTTGCGTTCTAAAGATTTGCGTGTTGGAAAATAGTTTGGTGAACTCTCTAAAATATAATAACTATTGAAGAAGTAGTGATTTTTATGACAAAAATAATTCAAAATTTCATAGTCTTGTCTCAGAACAACGCTTATTGGTTAAGTTTTACTCAATGTAGGCGTTGAGATACGAATACATACCCCAAATTGTAAATGAATCTCATAACCAACGTAATGTATTCAGCACTTAGTAGAGAATGGGGAGCAGGCAAAGTAGTTGGGTAAACTGATCCGGGTTCTAGATTGCAAAGCTGAGCCGTACGTCCACGATGTAATAGGAGCGTAACATTCTTTACATAACGGACGAGACCGGGTAGACGTTACAACGCGCACTCAGAGCATCTTGGGGGATCTTTCAAGACGACATACGATCCCTCCGAAATCGGAGAGACGGTTCCTGTCCTTTCTTCCAACCTTCTGTCTCCCTCTCCACACCCTCTCTCTCCCCCCTCTCTCTCTCTCTCTCTGCCTTTCGCGGGCGCGCGCCGCAACGCCCCGTACATTTTCGTCGCCAATTCCTCTCTCCCGAAGAATCTTCGGGCAACTTTCTCAGCCCCGCAGAATCTGTCCCCCTTTCGGACACCGGACACCGGCTCTTGGGCTGCCGCGACGCCCGCGCCATCTACGGGATTCGATTACGGCGCTGCTGATGTTATTACGGCGTCTATCTCGGCGGCCGCCGACGGCGCCGGCGGCGGTGTGCGCGCTGCCGTCGCCGGAGGTGCAAGCCGATAGGGGGCGCTCGGCGCGCTGCTCGCTGCCTTCGTTAAGCGCCGGCCTCTCAACCGCGCGATGCGAGAGCGCTCTGGCGCATGCATAAGGAAGCAGCTCGCTTATACCGACTCCGCGCGCGGTTGGCGCTGTCAAAGAATGAGTTCTGTATTCAAATGGGACTCGTTTCGGAAGGTGACGTTTAGAATTGCGTTCTGGAACGGGAGGCGGAAGGTGAATGTAGAAATCTACGCTTTCTCGACGTAGTTTATAATTTTTTCTTTACTCAACAGCTCAGTGTAGATTTTTTGTGTGTGCCCAATTGATGCTTTTAAAACTATTTTTACATATAAATACAAATTTATATCACATCCGCTTCTGTTTAAGTTACATTACGTTTCGCCGTTGAAACGTAATATTTTACTGTTGGCCGTCAGGGGCAAAGAGAGACGTCGGTTTCTGTAATACACGAAAGACGTGCGGGTTGCCGATACCGTGTACGCAACGGCGCAAGCAGCTTCCCTTTTTTTACTCACATTGATAAATCAATTTAATGACTATTAATTCGGAGACTGATTACAAAGTTTTCAAAAATCATTAATTTTGAGATATTTGCCGACGATATTATAGACCAGTACATTATTTACAAGAAAACCAATGTATGCCTGCTATGATTATTTAGAGATAACAACAATTTTTAAATGTATCAGCAACCTTCAAAATTATGAAAACAATTTAAAAAATGTTTTGACTCATAAACGTTTTTCCGAGACAAGTTATAAAGATAATTGTGTAAGAAATCTATGAAAATGCAGCTGCAATATTTCTCGTACCTAACATTGTCTAAGACTTTGAAATGAGTAACTTCAAAAGAAAATAAATTATTTGCGATACATATATACCTCTAGAAATTTCGTTAGTATAAAAAATCGATACTTGGTAACATATATCCACCTAGGTAATGTAATGTACCATAATACTGCAATACTTTTGGGTATTTGGTAAACAAGTACTCATATATGTACAGTATCATTATCAATGTTAACATTTCCACCTCTTAACGATTTCCATTTGAACTTCGAAATTTGTGAAAAATTAACATGTATGGTATAAAGGGTTTTATCTTCCTATGTCATCCACTTCTAAAAAGAGTTCAAACAGAAATCCACTTAAATTATAGCTGTCCTTTAGTCTTAACCTTTGTCTTTGGTATGCTAGCTGTTACGCAGCCCATATCTGATATATTTATATTACATTACAAAGTTTTTTATAACTACTGCCTTTGCACCAATTCTAAACACAAATTAAACAAATAGAGATCTTAAGTATTTTTTTCAATTAACATGTCGAATATGACTTAAATAATTTAACCACACTAATACTTTCTGATATGTTCACACTATATTACATCAAGCTTTTGAGATCGTAAAAATGCACATTTATACACAGTAATTTATCATTGTGCAATCTTCTTTGGCGATTCACAATTGTGTCTGAAATAGCGCAGATTGCAAGTCCAAATATTCACATGTTCTTTGGAATGTTGTTGGTTCTCTTCTTTGGTTTCGGTAACTATTTAGTTTCCAGAATAAATTGTGATGATAGATATATGCTGACTGCAAAATATTAATTATAAAAATGTTACACATAATATAGTTTTTGGTAACTGTTTTTGGCATATTTTTTCCTTTGGCACCGTTCATAAACTAGGAAACGTTCACATTATCTCTTCTATTTGGAAGTCTATGCAAATTGTTCTCAGAACTTCCTATGGCCAGACATCCTTACTCACACTTTCTTTGGTAAATGTAAAAACCATTAGTTTGAGATATAGCCTTTTTTAACTAATTCTCTTCATATTTAATCACAATGCAGAAATCTTCACCTCACTTTGCTCACTTGTTATGTTTATGAGAGAGATTTACAATGTTTAATGAAAGATCCTCGAGAGTTTGAAAGTTTTCGGTGATTGTAGTAAATACATACAACGAATCAAAGTAAGAGAAATATTCACCATTGTAATATTGTCCTAAAATGTTGGTTAGTAAAATTGCCTTAAATATGATCATTGCCTTAAATATGATCCAGAATCATATACTCTTCGAATATTTTTAAGAGTATATACATTCTGTGTCAGAACATATTTCTGAAAATAATTTGTTTAAAAATGAAATAAACTTCGAGTAAATTGCACTAAGAAAATAGAAAACCATTTCATTATAAATTTTACACAATTATGTCTCATCCACAACCAACATTGTTTCACAATAATTTGTAATAGCAGAATAAACCTATTGGGTTTACGCTTTGCAAAACTGTCTCAAGAGACTGATGAAACAAATTTCGCGCGTTATCTGTGTACTTTGGTGGGAGTTTTGATGAGACGTTTCTTTAGCCACAGATCGGCTGTTGGGTTAACTAAAACTTACATTACTTTGTTGCAAGCTATTGGCAACTTCACAAGACACGAAACCATGTTCACATGCTTACACTTTCGAGAAAGGCTTTCGAAGTTGGATTGAATCTAATCTTGGCTTTGAAGAAGGATATCAGTAACTTAGTTTCAAAATGATAAGACGTTTTGGCAAAGATAATGTTTCGACATGTTCTAACTGTATTCCCAGGTCTACAACATCAAAAAACTAAAATGGTTTTCAAATTTGTGTTCTAGAAAACCTTCTAGGAAGCAAAAGAAGTTGCATTTGCATTTTTACATATCTTTATTAGATACATATCAACTTTCGAAATGGTCTCCCGTAAAATACCCTCAAAATCGAATAAAATCTTATTATTCTGAGACCGCAATATGACGACAGGAAAGTTGACAACTTTGTTTCGGACCCGGAGTCTCCCAGACTGCCAATATTCCACAGCGATACATATCGTTCACAGAGTAAACTCAATAGTGCTTTGAACTCAAGCATGCGCTTTACTCATGAATTACTTCAGGAATTACTTGTGACTTCGACCCCATAATCATGTTTAGGCTCTACAGCGAGACATTAAACATTTAGTTTTCCTCCATCTGTTCGGGAGATCACAGTTTTACTAATACCTTAACCCAGATGCAGATCGCAATAATATATTATATGATAATTATAATAATATTTTACGACGACTAGAATGTTGATCATTATGCTCAGAACTCAGTGTTTCTCAGATTGCCAAAATTCCATCGCAAGGCACTTCTTTGATGACTGAATATTCTTAAGAAACTGAGCAATACATAATGCGGCCCAGATGTTTTGTACATTCTTCTATCACTTCAGATATTACACGCGCACGTTTGCTTAAGCCCCGAAATTCCTTTTTCTATAGATTTACTCACATTAGTTGAATTAAGCGTAAATGATAGTATCGAACGTTCTTGACAAAATCTGATAACGATAAATGTTTGTACCCGAGGAATAGAAACTATTTTGCATAGAAAAAGAAGTTCCAAATTTGATGTAATAGTCCTCTCGCGACATTAAACGACCCATCCACTCCTGTTGCATCCAGCGAAATGAGAGCTCAAGAAAACGTTCGCGGATAATACCTCCAAAGACTGTGTCTCCATGATCGGGTAGGCGTGCTACCCTCTGCACAGCGACCGTTCGGGGCTTTGGCCGCGGGGGCGGCGCGCGCGGGGCGGGCGCCCCACGGAATGCTGATTCGCGGGGGCGCCGAGGCGAGGGTCCCCCCCCTCGGCGCGAAGATCGCCGCGCCGCGGGCATTTGTTCGCGCGCGGGCCGACTTCCCCCTGCGCCGAGCCGCCACCCCCTCCCTCCCGCCCGCGGCGCCCGGCGCGCGATCGATGCACGACTGCGCCCCGCCCCCGCCAACGTCGCTCGCCCCCCACCCCCGCCGCGAGGCACGAGGCCCGCGCCTTGCGGGAGACAGGTTGGCTGCGTCGGAATCCGACCCACTCGATTCAGACGTAATGCGGATTCAGGTGTTAAATTATATCGGTGGGAAGTTTCTAAATTTTCTCAAATTTGAATTACTTCTTTTCCGAAAACCTATGCCTAATTATTTCTTGAACAAAATTCCAAGTATTCCCACAACAAAATCCTAAAAACCAAAAATTTCCCAAAACAACCTAAATATTACTCAAGTTAAATTTCAATGTAATCAATTTAATAAATTTTCAATCTTAAAAATTTTGAGATGAAATTATTACAGTTTATTCAAAACAATATCAATAAATCCTAATTTAGACCACTCTTGTTTATGAGCAAACTACTTGCATTAAATAAATGTAAAAAAGACAGGAATTACGCTTTAAATGAAAAAAGTTTAGGAAAATCATTAACCAAAAAAATGTAATGTTGATTAAGAAAAGAAGAAGAACAATTTAAAAGTTCACAATCCACAGAATTAAAGCTTTTGAGAAGGAACCATTTGTTAGGATCCGAATTATGAAAAATTTGAGAAAATGCTGTTTTGAATAGATAATATTTTTTTTAGAACTGAAGAGATTCCAGAATTTAAATGTCTCACAGCAAGTATAATTCTTACTGAACCAAAGCGTAATGTCCTGATTGGTAGCCAATAAGTAAAGGACTCCTAACACGTAAGCCTTTCTTTCTCATATTGATATACTTTGTAAACCTGCAAGAAAACTCCAGAAAGTAATTAAATTTTAATAAAGATGAATGGCAAATCAATTACTATGTTTATACAATATTAACACAGTAAATGTAATGTGTTAATATAAATTCCATGCACGAGTATGGAAACATTTCATACAGGTTTACATTGCTCACATGTATTTATTATTTACGAAATGTTTGATGATGTTGACTAGATTCGTCGTTCATCGGTTATTTTCTTACATCATTAGGTTTTTATAATAATAACAGTTTTTCATACAGATAACACAATGACCATTCTAATGGCATTTTAAAGTTAAAGAACTTTCAAGAGTTCAATGTTAACGGAAGAAGTTGTTACTGAAATGTGTGACAATTTCACACTTTCATACAAAACGAGCCAAAAATGTGATAAGTAGTATCGTTGGTTAACACGTAATGCAATCCAATCAATAAACATAACGTGAGCATTGTTTCGACAAAATTAACCTCGTTTTTTATTTCACTGCCCTTTCGAGAATATCTGTTCTACAGATTCATATCTTGATCCTCGAGTGGCACATTTCTACTGGGTGAAATCGTGACTGATAAGCCTGAATTAAGATGCCCCAGTTTGTCAACCTCCGAGACGCCCAAAAATATATTGTTTCTGCATAGTGAATATTACAGCACTTTACTCCAAAAGCACACTCATGCTCCTCAATAGACTCCCTTGCTTACATCGTATCGTATTGATATCGACAAGATTAAAATGCTCCATTGTTCTGTACGTCGGGATTCAGGCTTGACTCATACAAAAACTTCGTTCAAAGCAGTTATTGAAGCAATAATATCCGTATCTATCGAACTTAAATTCAAAACCGTTTCTAATTGGATTCTTAATCAGATTTCAAGTTTTCAGAGCACTTGAATTCCTTGCACCGATTAATGAATGCAACATATTTTATTGTATAGGAAATACATACGTTTAAAGGGAAAAAATCTTCCTTTTTTCGTTTACTGTTATGATATTTTATTTTGATAAATATAATCTATTTATGGCACATGTTTCTGATTTATTCTCTGGTTCATAGAGAATTTGCATTATAACGCGATATTTGCTACCGCGTTCTTTCGAACAGGTCATCCAGACGTACATTTCCTCAAACATTTTTCTCTCAATCCCACACACACGAAGCTTTTAGCAACGCGTCTCACAATCTGAGATAACTTGTCTTTCACGTGGTGAATTTTGACGATAACGCATATTTGTATTACAGAACGCTTCTTCCTTAAACGTCCAAACTAACTGAAATTTATCTCAGCAAATATGCGATCGTGTATTCTCAGGAGCGCATATCCCCGGGCTCCTCCATTCGGTAGTCCCCTGGGCCGGCTTCGTCCACCGACAGGTGCTGCTGCTGTTGCTGTTGCTGTTGAGGGTGGGGTGGCGGGGTGGCATGTGTTGGGGGCCGTGCTGCACGGGCGACAGCGCCGGCGGCCGGTAGCAGCCCACGCCCACGGCGGTGGCGGTGGCGGGCGTGGCGGCGGCGGGTGGGCGGTGGCGGCCGAGGCGGGGGCGGGGCCGCGGGCGGGCGGCGCCGCGGGGGCGGGCCGCCCGGGGGCGCAGCATTACGTGACCGGGCGCAGCTCCGTGTGCTGGGTCTCCTTATGGCGACGCAGGTCCACCTTGCGCTGAAACGCCCGCCCGCACAGGTCGCACGCGAACGGCTTGTAGCCCGTGTGCTTGCGGCTGTGCGTGATGAGGTTGGACGACTGGCTGAACGCCTTGCCGCACACCGTGCACTTGTGCGGTTTTTCACCTGCAACACAACGACCGACAGATTGTTAGTGAGCACTTTGCTGGAAAATGTTATATCGCTAAAAGTGAATGTATAAAATTGTTAACATGCAAAATAGTTGTGAATATAAACATTAATACACATTAAATACACAGAATGGTGGATGCTCTCAAAAATCTTCTTTTGGCGATATTAAGGACAATATTGAAGAGTTCTCCCATGAATAGGAGATGACAGTTAAATCACTTCTGCTATCGAGGCAGAAAGAAGTCAGGCCACTGTTGCCCTCGTTGCCTCAAGTGACGACAGGGAGACCAATATTATAAAAAAAATGTATTTCTACAAAGATGTTTGAATAAATTGAAATTTCTAAGAATAATTGGCATTTTCTAATCTTTACCAGGAGCCTAATGGGGCAGCGAAATTTTCAAAATGTATCCGTCGTAAACGGTAAAATTCCTGAATTCTTAGCTACAGATTCTGGCGTATATAGATGAAAGGAACGTTTTCATGATGGCATTCCACACGTAAGTTCTCATAGAGTGCGCTGCTTGTTTCTCAGAAGAAATACATGTCTCTGCGTAGGTAAAAGGCAGTAGTCGGCGCTGGTTGGCTCCTCCACAGATAAGTCAATCGATGCCACCAAACTTTTCTATGCGCAATCTTGCCGCGGCTACCGTACCGGCCAAGCCCACGCCGCCACCCCTGCCCCCATCCATGCCTGCACCGCACCCGAACGTCATATCACGGCACAGGGGAGAATACCTTGGCATGTAAGCACGGATACCTACGAATGTACATGAAACAAAAACAAAACGCATGGTCGAAAGACAGCGTTCCACGTTGAAGGTTTTGTAGAATTTTGGCTGACCCCATAAACGATTCTGAACAGGCAATCAGCGCTTCTTCAATTTCAATTCAATTCAGTGATGCCTAGTTTTCGGTGGCGAGGCTCAAGCCATGAGACACGCTCTTCTGCATGACTACGCAAATTCCGCTACGCTCCGTCCGCCATCTAGCAGCGAAAGAAAGTATTATTCGGGCGACGAATTAGGTGATTTGAATTTACCTCAGAGGCTACTTTTAGGCCTGAAGAGCTTTTACATGCAGTATAAGAACACTGGACATCCGGCTTTACTACCCCTTCGAAGGAAGACGTACGACGGATTTTTAAAGGCGAACCAGCTTGGGAACGCCGGGCAACGCGCCGCGACATATGCACGCGCAAGTCAACGGAGGGGATCGCAACCGCCAGACGCAATCTTAGCGCAATCTCCGCTTCCTGCCAGCGCTCCACTTTTCGATGAAGAGGCTGCGGCTTAACAAAGGAGTAAAGCGCTGGCGGGGGTGGAGGCGACTGCGTGGGTGGCAACGCGGGCTGGCGCCACCGTCCGCAGCCGCCAGTATCCGCCTGCACATGCGCACACACGCCCGCGCCTCCACTCAAGTACGCGCCCATGCCTGCAATACACCCACACGTCATCCCACCGCACAGGGGAGAGCCCGTTCTCGCTTAGTTACAGATAGACGCAATTATAGAGGGAAAAACATGTTTCAAGATGCATTGCACGTTGAAGCAGTTACCAAGGTTCACGTTTGATTGGTTTGGTTTGTTTTTCTCGTGTTTGCGGGCGCATCAACTGCGTTGGTTATTAGTCCCGTTAGTGTAGTGCATGTTTTTTTCTCGGGAGATGGCGATGGTCTTCCCCCGCTGGATGGCGAGATCCGGCACCGACCTACCGTCGGCTAGTGGGGTTTCCCCCTAACCAGGACTCTCCCACCAGCGGGATACCGCCCCAGCTAGGACAAGCTCTAAGCTCCCGACCGGTCTCTCGGAATGTGTGGTACTGTAGTGCATGTTAGTGTAAGTGTGTGTAAGGTGGAGAGGATAGGACAAGGAAGAGGCAGGAAAGATCGCGCGCGGTCCGTGGAAGGGTACTGCTCCGGCATTCACGTTTGAAGGAAGAGCTACTGGCTGCGACCTCAAGCCAGTCTGCGCAGGCGGTTGACGCCGGGCGTTGCGTCCATACCCAACTTGATGGAAGCGATCACACGTGCCAGATGCAACCTTGGCGCTGTCGCCGCCCCGCTGCCCCCGCCGCACCACTGCGCCACTCGCCAATGAAGGGTCCGCGTTATAACAAAGCAGCAAAGCGCTGGTGGGGACGACTGGGCGAGCGGCAACGCGGCTGCCGCCCCCGTCCGCATTCGCCCACACCCACCCGCACTCCCGCCCGCGCCACCACCACGCACCCGCCCACACCTGCGCTGCAACCACGCGGCATCCCACCGCACAGACTAGAACCCCTCGTCGCTTAATTACGGATACCCGCGAATAGAGCCGGCAAAAATACCGAGGCGATCCACGTTGAAGCGGTTACGAGGGTTCGAGTTTGAAGGAAGTGCGTACTCACTACCTCCACAAGCGAGTCTACGCAATCAGCCCCCACTAGTAGCTGGGTGACGCCGGGCGATGCGCAAGTCAACGGAGGCGACCACACGCGCCAGGCGCAATCTTGGCGCAGCCGCCCCCCCTCCCCGCCGCCCCGCCGCCCCCGCCGCCCCGCCGACCACGCCGCCCCACGGCCACCCGCCCCCGCCTCCCAACGCCCCTGACGCCTCCGACGCCCCCGCCGCCCCCGCCGCCCCCGCTGCCCCGCCGCCACCCCGCACCTGCCGCCACGCAGCAAAGCGCTGACGGGGGCCACTGCGTGGGCGCCTCCCGCCCGCACCCGCTCGCACTACTTCCACCCGCAATCCCGCCCGCCCCACGCTGCCACTTTGCATCCGTCCCACCTATGCCGTACCCACGCGTCATTCCATCGCACTGGAGAAACTCCTTGATTCTTAATTACGGATACCCGCGATTAGAAACGAAAAACCATGTCTCAAGACGGCATTCCACATTAAAAGGCAACAGCAGGGTCCGGGTTTGAAGGAAGTGCGTTGTTGGCCGCCCCCAGAAGGGAGTCTGCGCAATCAGCCCCCACTGGGTAACGCCGCGCGATGCGGTCGCGCGCAAGTCAACGAAGGCGACCACACGCGCCAGGCGCAATCTTGGCGCAGCCGCCGCCCCCGCCGTCCTCCCCGCGCCAGCGCGCCACTCGCCAATGAAGGGGCCGCGGCATAACAAAGCAGCAAAGCGCTGGCGGGGGCGACTGCGCGGGCGGCGACGCGGCGGGCGCCCCCCCGGCACGGGGCGGCGGCTGCGGGGGCGGGGGCGGCGGCGTCGCCGGCGCAGAGTGCGCTGCTGTGATTGGAGCGGCCGCCGCCACCGCCGCCACCACCGCCGCCGCCGCCGGCTCCGCCCCACCGCCGCGCCCTTGCGATGGCTGACGCTCGGCCAAGATGCGTTCCGGCCGCGGCGGTCGCGCGGGGGAGCTCCATTGCGGCGGCGAATCGCGAGAAAGGTCATCACTAATGACGAAATTGTTCGAGATGACTGATCGCTTATGAGGGGGGCTATTTTCGAACAGCATGATTGCGCGCCAGACGCTTATGTAGCGACTTCGCAGCGCGTGGCAAAGAGCAAGGGTGCCGCTACCTGCCGCCCGGGCTCATTCACTGGTGAATAAGTTTTGCCCGAATAAACACTGTGCTCTATTTTCTTCTCCGCTTGGCTTAAGGTGTAATAACAGTCGGCCGGCACCTACTCACCGCATGCGGGCGTCCTTCCCGCACGTAGCTTAGGAGTTCATGCATCTAGCGGCTCCTGTCTTGGCGCATGCAATGTTTAGTGTAAGTGGGGATTCAAATGAAAGATTCTGTTGGAAAGAAAGACCATTGTGAAACAGATAGCGTGGTGTATCGCGTAACAGAAAACGTGGTGTTAATTCAAAAGTTTCATCAAATCTAATGATCATTTGAAATCGATTAGAACATTATTCATGGCAATTTTCTGTTTGAATTCTTGCTTTATCTCTTTTTTCGTCGCCATGTGTCGCATTTATAAAGTAGTTCATTAGTATTTAACGTCATCTGATTTTTACACATGAAATGTGTGTCTGAGTGAATATCATAAAAATAAGTAGCGAGTCGTGTCAGATCAGATATGAAACTGTGATTTTTCTCGGTATGAAAATCGTAAAATAATTATCCTTTTTTTCATATTTTCACTATTATTTCATATTAATTTCTATAACCACTGAAAAAATTAGTTACATTCTTTAAAAAAATTGTATTTATTATTTTTGAAAATATGTCTCCTCAACTGTGTGAATTTTATCATCTAAATCATTCTATTCTGTAATCTATGCAATTAAGTAAATAAGTCTACATTCCCGTATTGATTGATGTTGATGATTTCAAATGGTTGATTTTTCAAATTATTTATTAATGAGAAACTACTTAAAAACAACTTATTTAATCTCTTTCTATATAGTATTTTTCATGAAAATGCCAAAAGTTCTGCAGGGATATTCCATTCAAGATAATGACTGAAACTACTGAAGAGATTTGTCAAATGCCGAAGCACAAACTACAATTAACCACCACTTCTTTAAAACACACATCATTACCCGGAATTGTTGGTAATGATCTCAGTATTCATTTAAACATAAAAGTGAATTAATTTTGTCTTTATTCTTTGTGTATGCTCCACGAGTTCCGCGTATCCGATATCTGACTCGTCTACAGCGTGAAAGTCCAGCACTATTCGGCTTGGCGAGAGCTGATGGATGGTGCGATGCAGATCATATCGAATCCGCTCTCGGTGGCGTAAAAAGGTAACGCGGCGGCGCGAGTGAGTGCGACGAGGCGAAGCGTGGTATGTTTCGAGCTACTTTACATTTTCAAATTATTGATTAAAAAGAAACTACTTTCAGTGAATATCTTTAATCTCTTATCTTTTTCATTGAAATACCAATAATTACAACAAAAATCTTGAAATATTTGAAAAGCCGAAGAGCAAACTAATACTTTCACACTAGCACTTCCTTACCCGGAATAGCTCATGAGAGTGAAAATATTAGTATAAAAATAAAAAAATAAATATGAATATTCTCTTTATCTAATTCATATAAAAAGTAAATATGAATTTTCTCTTTATCCTATTCACTAAAAAAATAAATATGAATTTTCTCTTTATCCTATTCGTATAAAATAAAAATTAAATATGAATTTTCTCCTTATCCTATTCGTATAAAAATAAAAAAAACAAATATGAATTTTCAATGCATCTTTTGCGAATGCTCCACGAGTTCAGAGTATCCAATATCTGACTCGCGTCTGGCGTGAAGTCCAGCAGTGTCCAGCGGTGGTTGCTGCGCGGGAGACCATATCGAATGCGCCCTCGGCGACACAAAAAGGCGACGCGAGGGCGACTGCGGGGGTGAGGGCGCGGAGGCGAGGGGGGCGTGGCGCGATGCGATGCGCGGCACGTTACGAGCCGCTTTACGAGCGCGGGCGCGGCCGTTGCGCGCCGTGATTATACCTAAATCTCCGACGCCGTCCGCGCGCACGCCCCCGCCGCCCGCCCTCCTCGCCCTCCTTGTCTCTCCTGCCCGCCTCGTCGCCTTTGGAATCCACTTCCAAGCAGCCTGTCTCGCCTGACGTCACCTCCTGTGTGACGTCACCTCGCTTCGTACAAAACTTCCCCTCGCTTCGTACGTCATGTCAAGTCACCTCACTTTATAAGTTACGTCATATTGCTTGTCTCACGTCACTCGCTTCGTACGTCTTCACTTGTACGTCTTCGTACATCATGTCACGTCACATCGCTTAAACCCTTATGTCCTCACCTCACTTTACGTCACCACCTCGCGTTACGCACCTCACTTCATTTCGTCTCCTGTATCACCTAACCTTATCCCATCTCTTTAATCACCTCACAATATTGCGTCGTCATATCACTTCAACATTTTCCTTTCTCATCCTGTTTGCCTCCCTAATTCACTTTACACATCCCTTCCCACTTCACCCACTATATCTCTTCCTATCTTACAAAAGGCTTCACCATCTGTTTTGCAGTATTTCCAGCCTCTCATCTTCCTTTCTTCTCCCTCAACTGCATCTACTGTTCCCGACCTAGTTTCTTGGATTATTTCTCACTACATCTTTCCCTCTATTTTTCATGAAGTTGCCGGAAATATTTTTACTTGTTTCTCGCCATTATCATTTTTTGTGAGCTACAACTTGTTTCTTCTATTCCAACAAAATTTTCCAGATTTGTCGCTTTCTTTGTTCTTTTTTCTGCACCACCATGGGCCGTGTAGTGAAGCCACATTTTCCCACATTTTTCCTTCCTTGAACTACGCTTTTTGTGTAGTGTTTGGATTATACTATTGCGCTCACTTTACCATTTTCTGATTCCAGCCTCTGTAGGTGCAGATACCAGACATAAATTTGGTTTCTCGCTCAATCTGAAATTTATCTGTTTTTCTCGGTCTTTCAGCATGAATCTGTTGACATAACAGAAGCGCAGCTGTCCGGCACTGAAGGTATAATGACAATTTTACTACAAACGGTATAAGAATAATACATTAAAACTCGGCTGAAAATATGGTTAAAGAGTGTAGATTAATTCAAAAAGTCGATGGTAGAAATGGAAGCCGCCGAAAGTTGCTGGCCCAGATATACTCCTATCTCCAGCGCCTGCTCTGGCGGGGGATGCGGCGTGGCGGGCTCTGGCAGTGGCGGAGCGGGCAGCGGCGACTGGGGAGTGGGCAGCGAGCAGCGGGCTCCGGGGAGAAATCTTGGCGCAAAGACCGAAATGATTCTCGGGCCGACGCAACCCCCCGCGGGGGCGGCCGCCATAACTCGAAGGCGGCGAGTGTGTGGCGCCCTGGGAGCGCGCCGGGGAGGGGGGAAGCAGAGGTTGCGCTGACGAGAGAGAGAGACAGACGGAGACAGAGAGAGGGACAGAGATACAGTCAGAGATATAAAATGAGAGAGATACAGCAGAGAGAGATAAAAGAGAGAGCGAGAGCGAGCGAGAGAGAGAGAGAGAGAGAGAGAGAGAGAGAGAGAGAGAGAGAAAGAGAGGGAGGGAGCGAGGGAGGGAGGCATGCGGTGGCCGAAAGCTGTTGGCGGAGTCCGGCGGTTCGAGTCGCCCAGGACGGCAGTGCAGTGAAAATGGTGATGCGAAGTCCAGTTGAAGGCAACGGATGGGAGATTACGCAAGAACGTGGAGATATCAGGAATTGGTCTGGTATTATAGAGTATAGTGAATAGGTTGTTGAGGTTATATTGAGAAAGAACGAGTTTATATAGGACGGTGAATGCACTGATAGTTCATCTAATGTTTGTAAGTAATGAAAACTTAATAAAGAAATTTCTGAAAATGTATTCTTTAAGAGATATGTAAATACATTAATACAGATTACTGTGAAAGGTGCTTTATATAAAATGCAAGGTCTTTTTATGCAGACTATAAGAAGGAAATAGTTTAGAAACGGAGGGAAAACACTGCAGAGACAGAAATGGCATCAAGACGATAGAGGAAGAGGCGTTTGTATGGTTCTGGAATGTTCCAGACGAAATGCATCAAATAATGTTTCAGATAATAAAAGTAGACATGCCTGAAAAGTTCGATGATGTTGAGAGAACACACAACGAAGTTTAGAGCATGAAAAGCAATGAGTGAGATGGATGGAGAAGATGCGGGTACCATAGACACGGAGAGAGGAATACAAAGAGGAGAGAGCAAGAGAGGGTGGGGTGGAATGAAAGGAGAAGGAAATACGAGTTAGAGGGGCGTGGAGGAATGGAGTAGACAGTAAGAGAGATGGTAATGAAATCATATGGGATGAAGAGGAGTATGGCGAAAAGGCCAAAACGTGGATGTGCACGAGAGTAGGATGACGGAAAGGGTGAAAGGGAAGGCTGAAGGATGGAGATGGAAATAAGGGGAAGGTTGAAGGAAAGCGAGGCGTGGAAGAGGGTGGGGAAGGGTTAATGTGTAGGAAGAGGGCGTGATCAGAGCAGGGAAGGGGGAAGGAGGACCGTGGCAAGCACGAGAAAGAGGGCGGATGAGGAGTGATATGGAGGAATAGGGCGTGGGGGGAAAGAGGGCGCGATGCTGGGTGCAGGAGGGAAGTTGAAGAAGAGGGCGTGACAAGCGCGAGGGCGAGACGAGCGCGATGCAGAGAGCGATGTATGAGTGATGTCGAAGAAGGGGGGGGAGCGCTAGAAAGAGGGCGAGTGAGGGGTGAAGTGGCGAAAGGGGAGGGCGCGATGCAGAGAGCGTGTAGAAGTGATGTCGAGAAGAGGGCGGGAGCGCAGGAAGAGAGCGGGGTGGGGGCGGCGCGAGAATCGAGGCCGTGTTTTACCGCGGGTGTGAACCGGGCAGTAAAGCGCAGCCCCGCGGCAATCTCGCCTCGGGCCCCGGGAGAGCTTCCCCTCCCCGCCCCGCCACTCCACGCCCCGCCTCACCACTCCGCGCCACGCTCGCACCCGCGCTTCGGACGTGCGGCCCCGCCGGCAGCCGCGCTGACCTGACCTCCGGCTCCGCCGCCCCGCCCCCGCCCCCGCCCCGCCCGGCAGTGGGCGACAAGACTATCTAAAATCGGACATCTGCTGCGGCGAGATTCAATGGCTACCTCGTCGGGAGGGCAATGTTCAATAATATGGAAATGGTAACATGAGAAAATGTTGATATTGTTGATTTTTAGTGTATTATACAATATACCGAGGGAAGAACTCAAACAGAACTGAAAAAACCACAACGATATTTATTGTAAGGTTTACAATCACAGTGCCTACGTGTGTGGCAGAGACGCACGAACGGACAGACGGACTGACACTTTTTTTAAAAGTTGTCTTGTATGTTCTTCTGTCACTGAATGACCAATATTTTACAAGATAATATGTCAATTCTTCGAGGACTATACGTTATAATTACCAAATATTACATGTAAGAACTGCTAAATATTTCGATATTTCCACCAGTTTCCGTTGTGTCTCATTTGGTAGAATTGAACAGATATTATTCAAAGGATAGTTGCTTCCTATAAAGGAAATGGTGAATGCGCTTTACTCTTGTAATCACACCACTTCCTTCTCGCGAGCGCCATCCGATTTCTCATAAAATCTCAGCTAGGCAGCACAGAACACATCCTTGTGGCGCTCCGCTTCGAGAAGGCGTCCTTGTTACTACGGCGTGTACATGATTGAATCTGCAGTAAGGCACTTATCGAGACAGTTGGGCAACGTTACATTCTTCTGTTTCATAAGTAAGGGTTCATGATTACTAAGTTAATAGAAAATAATAATAATAAACAAATAAACAAGCACATGGAAACTAGTAAAGCCTATTTTTTTACAAGGTGCAATGTCTCAGTGAGTGTACGTGGCATCATTGCTGTGGTTGTTTTAACAAACAGATTGATTCCTTCTTAAGAAATTATATTAATTTTCGGGGAAAAATGTATGCCTCTACTATATAAGTGTATGAATTTAATTCTGCAAGTATGCAAAAATAAACAACGGCGAGATTAAGAACTCAGAGAATTGGACAATTGCGTTCTATCCCCATTCATCCGGAACGCTTTGAAACCAGAAACATGGGTTTACGGTATGTCTTACCTTGAGATATCTCCCTCAGGCAACACCGCGGTCGGGACAATTTCTAAGGTTGTGTCTGGTCACCTCACATATGTAGAAGTGTAGCGCGGGTAAATAAAAGCGTGTGTAACTGAAGAGCAGAGGATAAGGATAAGAAAGGAAAAATTGCGCGCCGTTCTTGGGTCCATTTGTTACGGGACTACTCCAGCTTTCACCTATAATGTTTGAAGAAACCACGGAAAACTACCGATCAGAACAGCCACCCGCTAGGATTCTTCACCAGAGAGTGATTGGATTTCACATAGCTATGTAGCTCCTGTCGATAATTCGCAACCATTGGACACCTCTTATGTTATAGTTCCAGTCCCCACACGAGCGTTGCGTTGTCGCGCGTTAAGTTACGCGCGTCATAGTTTAACCTTGTGTCTTTGGCGAAACGGCATACGAGCGCTATGGCCGTTCCGCATAAGATTATGTTAATCTACAACGCGCGTCAACGCAACGCTCGTGTGACTCAGGCCTAAGATACCCCTACAACGACGTCGAGCCACCGTTTCGGGCAAGTGTGGCCGATGCAAACAGCGTCCGACCCACTGCGCCGGCGCCGCGGCAGCCGCGAATTCCGACCGCGTGCGCCTGGAAGTTGGGGCGGGGCCCTATCTCGCGCCCCGGGCGGTGGGCGACGCGGGCGATGGGCGGCGAGGGGCGGTGGCCGCTTGATGAGGGCGCCGCGGATTGTCTCCGCCGCGCCGCCGTCGTTGGTCGTAAGCGCTGCCGCCCGCGCGACGCAGGGAGAGAAGCCGGACGGCGGCACCAACGCGGGAGTCGGAGGCGCCCCGAATGCGCAAGGGACACGTTGCTTGATTGCATATTCACGGCGCCAAAGAAAGACGCTTGCCGTGAGGATTTAATTACAGGTCTCTAAGTATGACCAAACAATGAGGTCCAAAAAAAAATTTGAAATATTGAAAATTAGTAATCAAAATGTGTATTAAATTTAAATTATATATTTTACAATTTTACAACAACAATAAGTATAATATTTACATATAAATGCATTTTATATAATTAATTTATTTTATAATTATAAGTGTTAATTTAAAAAAGATTATTTTTATTTAAAAAATAATACATTTTATTTTTTGTACTGTTAATAAAATATTAAGATTATTTTTACAAATTTATGAAAGGGCATAAATAAAAAAGTTGTTGATAACCCACACTCAGTGAGACCCTTGGCCTGTGCTTTGTCGGGCATAAATTCATCTCTGGCTGCTTCTCAAGCTAACATATACTATTTACAAAAAATGTGAATTAAGTTTAATTGTCAGTAGACATGAATCGAATTCTTGTTTTTTACATCCGCATATCGGAAACTTCTCAAGTATCTTAATCTTAGAATCCTTATATAATGCTCCATTTAACCTTTCCAGATAATTCGTCAAATACAACTGATGCTGAACAGAAAAAGTTACTTTTATTACCTCCTAATATTAAGTACCTCACTGAACAAGAAAGTTTTTCTTATATACTGGTACCAGAAAAACGTTTTGAGGAGTGTCCCAGGGGTCAACTTGAAACCAAAGACTTTATTTAAGTAACTCACTTGACAACCAGTGTAGGAACTAGGTATCCACCTTTCTGGTGGATCCAGTGTTCATCGAAAAACTAACTATAAATTTCTAGTTGTATTATGACGCTCCGTTCAATACGCAGATACATTAATGATGACGTGGTGCATTGTATATGGCGAGACAAGAAGCAATTGCGGGAAAGGGTGCAACTGCTCGTCGACACCACTCGCCCAAATCGGTCACCGCCCCCTCACT
Organism: Teleogryllus oceanicus; assembly: GCA_964035755.1. Classification (NCBI taxonomy): domain Eukaryota; kingdom Metazoa; phylum Arthropoda; class Insecta; order Orthoptera; family Gryllidae; genus Teleogryllus; species Teleogryllus oceanicus. Next base: position 44,225,881 of record CAXIVR010000007.1, on the reverse strand, counting down.
TTGTCACGCGGCTGAGCTCAGTCAACCGCCATCCATCACGCAGTATCATGCTCGCTGACGCCGCCGCTTACCCCGTGCTAACGCGTTAATGCGTAACCGCGCAGGCCCACGCTAACAAGTAGTGTGGCTCGCACGTCATGTGTCGCCTTGTGTCCTTCACGCATGGGCGTGGCACGACAGGGTTCGGAGCTGAAAGAGCGGGGACGAAGAACAGGGCAGGACAAGCAAAGGCGCGGTGGAGGAGGGAAGGGTGGGGTGAAGAGTGGGGTGAAGGGGGGGGAAGGGCGGGGCGAAGGGCGGGGCGAAGGGCGGGGCGAAGGGCGGGGCGAAGGGGCGGGGCGAAGGGCGGGCGAAGGGCGGGCGAAGGGCGGGGCGAAGGGGCAGGGCGGGGCGAAGGCGGGCGAAGGGCGGGCGAAGGGCGGGCGAAGGGCGGGCGAAGGGCGGGGGCGAAGGGCGGGGCGAAGGGCGGGGCGAAGGGCGGGGCGAAGGGCGGGGCGAAGGGCGGGGCGAAGGGCGGGGCGAAGGGCAGGGCGAAGGGCGGGGCGAAGGGCGGGGAGAAGGGCGGGGCGAAGGGCGGGGGTGAAGGGCGGAGTGAGGAGCGGAGAAAAGAGCGGGCAGAAGTTGGGAGCGATGGGCGGAGAGAAAGGCGGAGTGGGGGCGGGGCGAAGGGCAGAACGAAGGGCGGGTGTTGTGCGGGAAGGGAGGGCAAAGGGGAGAAGAAGGGTAGAGCATGATGGGAAGGGGAAGGGCGAGGGGGGGGGTAAATGGGGGGGGGGAGAGGCGGAACGAAGCTAAGTGAGTTGTGGAGGGGCGGGGCAGGGTATGCGAGCTGACGTACGGGCCGCGAAAGGGCGGCCCTTCCCCGCCTACCGCAAATACGAGCAAAATTGATATCAAAACAGGAGCCGCCCCCTCGCAATCAATCATTTCAACGTTGCCGATTCTGGCGGGGAAGCGGTAATGAACGATGACAGCGGGAGCTTCACGGGGTACAATCGCAAAATAGCTACCTTCATTGTGAATGAATATTCCCAATTTTCGTTTGATTTCCTTTTTTTTTAATATTAATCTTCGAATGTGTTTTAGTCAGTAACTTTTTGTACTATAAATAAATAATTTCTTTCTTTCTCAAGTCAATTGGAAAAACAGTGTCCAACTCGTCTTCGAAATAGTTCGAAAGAAAATTGAATGCAATTCAAAGTATGAAAGTATAGTTTTGAAAATAAAATCAAAAGATTAAGAATATTTTAATTTTCTTACTTCATCCCTTTGAGTTATCTTTTACATTATTATAAATATATGGTACTATACATTTCTCAAATATTCACATGAAATGTTTTGAGAGGACCATCTTTTTACATTAATTATTTTAAAGAATAATTTCAGTTCCTTTTATTTCTTGGTGTTCGATGTAAAAAAAAAGTTGCTTATGAAAATGTCGCAATTCATTGCAGTTTTTAAAAAATGCCTTATTACTATAATTTAAGAGGTGCAAGTATACCCAGGATAATAGCAGTTTGTTCAGTAATTTGTGTGGAAATCTTGATAAAGATATACAGACGTATCTAATTAACAACTAACATATACACAAATTTCTATATGAGGAGTTAACTTGACGAACAGGAAGCTAAAATCGGAGATGGTGGTGATCGTAATCTGATTTCGCCATTTTCATTACGTTCCCTTTACTCGAATTGTGCAGTTGTATCTAGCCTCTCGTTCATTTTATTAGCGAATTCAGGTTATTGCTCATTGACACGGTTGTCTGTGTCAGGGGATATGTATCATGTTCAATCGATACAGTTTATGGCCCAACCTGAAAACGTTGTCGCTTTATTCACGTATCTGCTCCCAGCGATTTCAACACCAAGCTGTTTTTGTCGCATGTTCGCATTTTCTCCCTCCCGTTGAATCGCGTCGTTAACACGGTCTAGTTAATGATATTAAATTTTCGATTCAGGAGACGTTTGTCGGAAAACGTGAACTACCAAACATTTACATATGAATTTTATGTTGGAAATAGATATTGGATTTTTATCAATTCTCCTTATTATAAAGATACAATTTTTTTTATTTAAATGGAAATTTCTTTCTGCTGTTTAAATTTCTATTAATAGACGCAGACCTTAAAATATTAATCAAATTTATATTTCTAATAATATAAAGTCTCTAAAAGACGATAAACGTAAAAGTTTTATTGACAGTTTTCATCTGTTACACAACTTAATGTAGGAATAGAGTAAAATTAATATTTCAGTTTTTAAATCATTTCGTAAATTCTTGTTTCTGAACGTTTCACTATTAATTTGTCTTCTTCTGAATCTCGTTTCTTTCACAAATTAAAAAAAATAAGTTTAACTTTGTGAGTAATAGCATTTCAGTTTTTTTTCTAAACCTCGACATATTTTTGGACACACAGAATCTTCCACTTGGTAATTCCCTTTCTTTTCGTCTCAGCGTACGTCCGATGTTTTTTCAATGGCTTATTATCGAATAATGCATATTCCATGATCCACATGAAACATTGATCATCAAATCGTTGTGTTATGTGTATGAATATTTTGGAATGTTTTATTACTTGTTAAGAAGTTTCGAACAGTACAGGAAACGTCATGAACTGTTATGAAATAAAATTAAACAAAAATCACTAAAGTTTGTTTTGTTTTAATCTCAATACCACAAATTTGCATCTACAAAATGACGTTTTTTAATGTTTTGCGTAACGTGAAACTTGTGAAACACTTTGCCTGTATTCCTTAAATATTAACCCTGTGTTTCATCCACGAATTTTCCAACAAATAATTTTGATCACTCACTCAACATTTTCTTCACCTGTCACAATTGTCCTTTCTCATAATTTTCTTGTTCCCAATCCTACGATTCTCTTTGTCATCACCTCCACTCTTCTTCCTTTCATCCTCTCCACCCGGAAGTGGTTCCGGGGGAGGGGGTTCTGCTCCGGGCAGTGGGGATGTGGGCAACGTCACCTGTTACTGTCACCGATACCCCTGCCATTACCGCCGCCCCCGCCCCCATCGCCCCCACCTCCATCGCCGCCACCATCGCCGCCGCCACTGCTGCCGCCACCACCACCGCCACCATCAGCATCACTACCACCGCCACCACCAACACCACCGCCACCACCGCTACATCACCAACGAAACCACCACCGCCACCGTCGACACCACCATCACCCCGCCACCGCCACTGCCGCCACCGCTGCTACCCCCGCCAACATCGCCACCGCCACCGCTGCCGCTGAGCAAACTCTGCGGCGGGTGGCGGGCGCGCCACTTATGAATCATTACTCCCAACTAAGTGGATTATGAGCACGCCGCCGCCTGTATGAATGTTTAATGGGGTAAGTGGATTACCAGGGGCTCCGCCGCCGCCGCCACCGCGTCTGCCGCCGGGCGGGATTACCGCAATAAGCCGCGACCACCACCCGATCCGCCTTGTGCCGCGGCGCGGGGGGCGGGGCGCGGGACGGGTCACGGGGTGAGAGGCGGCCGCGGGGCGGGCAGTGGTAGACAGCGGGGGGGTGCAAAGTAAGCAACGGTGGAGCGTAGAGGGCGGAGGGAGGGTGAGGTGTGTCGGTGTGCTTCAAGTCGTGAAGAGTGGCTCAGAGAGGTTGAGAGTGTCGAGAAGTGACAGGGGGGGGGGGTGAGTGGGGGGGAGAGGAGGAGGGGGAGACATGGGAGCGGCACGGAGCAGCGGGGAGAAAGGGAGGAATAGAAGATCAGCGGGGGGAGATGCAGTGGTGGCACGGAACGGCGGTGGGGGCGGAGGCGGAGAGGGCGGCAAGAAGTCTGGAGGCAGCGGGGTCGTATGTAGCGGGGGCCGGGAGGTGGCGGGGATCAAAGGTGGCGAGGCGGAGCGTAGCGGGCAGTCGGGTTCGCGAGCAGGGGTGGGGGGGGGCGAGGGCCCGGGGTCACCGGGTGGAGGGGGCGTGCCGGAGGGAGCCACGCCAGGCGCAACGAGAGGGGGGAGGATATGATTGCCTTCGTTAGGGTTTCCTTTGTTTGGGCGTGATATCGCTCCACACCCCAGATGTATTACAGCGATCTGTTCGCGGACAAGTCGCCTGCAGAGGCCAACGCCTCTGTTCTTTTTTGTATTTGGAGAAGATAATGAAGATGGAAGGCTGAGAAGAAATAGAATATTCATTACTTGGTCTACGACGTATTAAAATTATTTTTTTACTTAGTTCTTCGAAATACAATTTTTATGCGAGTAGTAACAATTAATAAGAAGAAAAAGAATACAAGCATATCCTCTCTTTACTGTTATATATCTTTTGTTTTCTAGAAAATCGTGATGTAACAAATTGGAAGGAATATTCATTTACATACATTTTTTCGTAGTTTGTATCAATAGTTACGAAACACACTATAAACGCTCCACAATATAAAATATCATTTGTTTATCACTATAATATTTTATAGTCTTTGGCTCTTTACATGCGAAGCAAATATTCCAAATCTGTTCTATTTATAAACAAATATGTTAGAACTTCTGTGCACTTATTGTCTCAACATTCTATTTCCTCAGAAAGTGGCTTGCGTGTTTGGTGGAAATGCGACGTAGATTGCCGTCTTTTGGAGGAAGATTCTAAACGAGTGCTTAAAATTTCATGGCCTTTCTCTCAAGCAGCGATATTCCGTGATCGCATTATCTCTAGTAGATTTTCGTCGACAAATGACGTCCGAGCCGCTTTAACTCAATTATTTTGACTGATGCGCAGGGATTTAAGTACTTTGCCGCAAATCAGCTTCGGAGTGGAGCCGGCCAATCATGCAATCATAATGCAGGTAATCTCTGGAATCTTCGTGGACGAAGTCCGTTTGCCAGCGGAGATCAATAAATAATGGAGCTTCGAAGAACGGTTATACTGCCACTCCCACCTCCTTTATCACTACAACTTAAAGAATACCACAAATTCACTATTACCGACCCAACTATGGAATTTCTGTCACACCACATGTCACAACAATTTTTCGCCGACTCAGCAGCCGTCAGTGACGACAACATATCACATAAAATTCTCGAACAACAGCCCGACAAAACCAACATTGTGTTATCTCTCTTCATGTAGCTCAGTATATATTTTTTCATCATCATTTCATGTCATTTTATCCTAAAGGTTACATTTCTCAAACGAACAAAACTAACAAACATCAATCTGTAAATAAAGGTATAGCAACGAAACAATAGGCCGAACAGCCATTAGCACAACAAGATAACCTATTCTTAAATTACCTAGGATCATGCACTTATGAGTAATATCCATTCTCGGTTTTGTGATCTGTTGTTCTGTAATCCTTACCACTATTAAGATCGTTCCAAAATTTACCATCTAAAATCGTTCCATTACCCGCATCATCTCTGTAGCGTTTGTTGCAAGCCATGTTAACTGTGCGATCAGAATTGACCATTCAACTGAGCATAAGCCTACACTAAGAGGATATCCACCAGAAGAGGTTATTGGACATTAGAAGCTCTTTAAAAATGCATGTACTTTGGGATTCCGATTCCCTTATTGAGAGTCACTGAAGATCAGAGCTTATGAGTATCATTTTACTAGAGAAGTCGCAAAGACATGAATTTGTAGCTAAGCCTACGGCAGTAATTTTTGTCAAAAATATATATGGCGCGAAGCCTAACAAGCGATATGGAAGGTTGTTTGACACAGACGATTGTGAGTCCGTTAGTTTTCGAACGAGTATAAATTTCTTCCTGAAATCCATGTGAAGTGTATGTGTACCTATAATAAAAGCAAACTTATTTGATTGAGACAGTGAGAGGCAAAATGAACGTGGTGAGAATGTTAAAATCGTTCCCATGCATTTTCATGAATTGTCGTAATATAGAACATTTGTTAAATTATGGAGTGTTAAATAATGAAAATTAATGGACCAGTAGAGCATCTTAAGATTTTATGCACTAGTGGTGACTGAAAATTACTGCAACAACCTGGGGTTGAAAGGGACTTATCAATTCCGGCCACTTATTTCGTTCTTCCAAATCTCTTAGAACTTGTTACCTATGAAGCATTAGCTCAACCTTGCATTTTTGCATTATAGCGTTTTTATTCTCTGGGCTAAAAGTTAAACACTTGCTGCTATAAATGTTAATATATTATTAGAAAATCATCTAATAATTCCTGTAATTTTCCTAAGCAGATTTCAATAATAACAACTAGTTCATGATCCTCTTCTTATCCAATATGAAACTTTTGTAAGAATGTGTTAAGTCTTCATGCTGTCTGCCTTCTTCCTTTTTTTAAAAGATAGATATAATCTGAATGGAAAGATTTTCTCTCACGTGGATTTGCTATTTTCATGATTTCAGTTTGTATCTGTGCTACTCCAGATAAAAAGAAAAAGATAAGAGTGTCATGCGTGATTTATAGCCGGGATTTACTAAGCCTGGAATGACTTTTACTTTACGTGTATTTGCAAAGATGGCCAGATACAGCTCTAAAGAGGATAAAAATCTTAATAAAATTGGCAATACGTTATCCGTTACTGCCTATTTATCTATATTGCCCTGCCGTAAATCATGGACTCTTTCTTTACTTCGATGAGGGTTATGTATACATCACGTAAATCCGCAAGCGAACCCAGTTTGGATGCTTCTTGGGGACTTCTAGGACAGAACATACATCATTAAACTTTCCGCATCATTCTTCCAAAATCTACCCTCAGTTACCGGTTACATCAGTTTACCATTACAACATAGGTAAAGAGCATCCCATAGAAATTCGTCTCCGCAACCGACTCCCCTTCCACATCTTCCTCCGGATATATAATATAATGAAATAAATAGTCCTCCCATAAAAAGTCAACAATATGTATTTCTCCATTTTATCATTCGCACTACTTCTATCTATGTTTAATGGGAGGTGGCCGTAGCCAGCCCCTTCGCATATTTTCGTCTGAAAATGCTCGCTCCGAACAACTGAAAAGCCATATGGCTGAGCGTTGTATAATCAGCTCACTCTGTTATATAAATAATCTTTTTAAAAAATCTAGGACAGACGACCTGAATGCTTCTGAGAACTCTGGCGTATCTAATCCTGTGAATCCTAATCCTGAGACTTCTGGCGTACCTAACGCTGACAGTCTTTTTAGCGCCCTCGCGTCACGAACCTTCCCACCCTTGCTCCGGTTCCGACCTCTCCTGACGGCGGCAGGATTTTCGACACTAGCTTTCCAGCTAGGTCGAATTCAGTCGCTGTCTGGAGGAGAATTTTAGCGGCCGGCTGCTCTGATCGCCAGTTTTCCGTGGTTTCTCCGATCAACACCAGGCGAATGCCGGAGCAGCACCCTACCAAACGGGCTACGGGCCGGGCGCGATCTGTCCTTCCCATTCCTTGTCCTATCCTCTCCCCTTACACACACACTTATACTAACATGCACTACACTACCACATATTCCGGGAGTCCGGTCGGGAGCTTAGAGCTTGTCTAGGCTGGGACGGTGCCCCGCTGGTGGGAGAGTCTTGGTTAGGGGGAAACCCCACTAGCCGACGATAGGTCGGTGCCGGATCTCGCCATCCAGCGGGGGAAGATCACCGCCATCTCCCGCGAAAAAAACATGCACTACACTAACGGTACTAATGACCAGAGCAGTTGACGCGCCCGGAAACACGAAAAAATCAATCAATCAATCAATCGATGAACCTAGCGTGTGGGTCGAGAGGGGGTGGAGGGGCGTGCGGGAACGTCGGGTGGGCGAGACAGCAGGGTCAACGGGAGCGAATGAGGCGGCGGCTGCATTTGTATGGCGGGGGCGGGGTCAGGAGGTGGCGTGGTCGGCGAGCGCGGTCTGTTACGTACGGGCGAGCAAGGTAGTGAGCGGGATTCCGCGCCTCTCGTGAAATTTTCAAAGCCTTCGGACGCAAATCTCCCGAGAAAAACATGCACTACACTAACGGGACTAATGATCAAAGCAGTTGACGTGCCCGGAAACACGAAAAAAATCAATCAATCAATCAAAAGTGAAGAAGATGCTGCACACTGTGATGCTGTTGGCATGCGAATCGCGTGCACGCGTGGTGCAGATTGGCGATAGGTTGCGAGTGATATTCGGGTCGCCGGTAAGACGTTGGAGGCCAGGGCTGGCGCTGAGCAGAATCTGAGAGGGCGGAGCTCAGTGAATTTGCCCGGGCAGCGTTCGGATGGCCGTGGGTGGGGAGGGCGGCATCAGCCCTCTGAGAGAGATTGCGCTTCCGACCGACCTCTCCACGATGCAGGACGGCGCCGCCAACGCTGCTGCAGAGGAATGGGAAAAACTAATACGACGACGCAGCAAAACGAGAAATAGGAGACAGTCAAAAGGGTACTTTCGAGAGACGTGAAGAAATAAAGGAACGAAGAAAAAAGGAAAAATGAAACCAAAAAGGAAACTAAAAAAAGAAGGGGGTGAAGGAAAAAAGATGGAAAGGAAGAAAAAGGGATAAAAGGGAAAAAGAAAGAATGAGGGAACAGATATAAGTGACAGACACACAGGGAACGGGAATCTTTACGAAAGCTAGGGAAATGAGCAGAGGGAAAGAAATGAATGCCATAACTTCTAAGTGATACTGCGTTAAAGACCTCACAAAAAGATTTAAGCAAGCTGGTTTTTCTTGGCGAGACTTCTGGTCTTTTAACCCGTTTAGTGGCCGCGCTGTTTACTACCGCAATGTCAGTCCCTCTTGTTTGCCTCAGGGTAAAAAATATTAAAGTTACTTGTATTTTCCCATTGTTTCCAAAATAATGTTTTTGTGTATTTTAAATATACATGTAATTTGCGTAGTGCTCATTACTTTTATTGAAACGTTCAATTTAGATCCGGTCAATTTCCTTAAATCGTAACAAAATACATAAGGAGCATTTGCCAATTTATTCAATTGTCAATTCCCCTAAAAATGTTTACTAATGACTTGAAAACATCTGCAAAAATTTTACTCCTAGAAAAGTGGATCTGTGGAGTCTATAATATGGAGAACCACTGCACTATTCTGAATAGCGTATCTCTTGACCTGGGCTGGCGGGGGAGTTGTACGACGTCGGGTTCGGCGCGGGGCATTCGGTGCGGAGCGGTTTGCCGAGTGATTTCTCCGGGTGGGCGTTGCAGGCAGGATTTTCCCAGGACGGCGCCCGAGCGAAGGGGGCGGGGCGGGGCGGGGCGGGGCGGAGGGGAAGTGAAGCAAAGCGCCGGCGTGGGCGGGCTGCGCGGGGCGGCGAAGAAGGCGGGGCCGGGGAGGGGTGGGTCGGGTGCCGTATCACTGCAGATGGGACGCGAGCCAGGCCGCCCCCCCCCCCCCCCCCCTTCCCCGCCCAGGGTGAGCGACGGGAGCGCTCGCCCGCGAGACGAAGAGGGCGGCGCTTGAGGGCCAGGGGTCGCCACCGCCCGCGCCTCCACGCCCGCCTGAAATCTCCTCCCAGCCAGGCACTATTCGCCCTCGAAAATACACATCCGTAAAGATGTATTGTTGCCCCAAAACAATGCAGCACTATCTCAGATACCTCCGATTTCGGCAGGAGGAAAAATAAAGTTTCAACGTGGTTTAAAAAATAGTGAATATTGATACAAATGTGAGATTTTTTGCTCGTGTTTGGAACAGTGTACTTCAGATTAGTCATCAAATAGTGAATGTTACACAGCTCTAAATTTAGGTAGTACTGTTTTCCGTTACAATGCAAATGTGTTAATTAAATTCTACACAGCAATATTTTCAAAATTAAAAGCCTTTTTTTATAGTGCAGTACACAAATAGAAACCAGAGTGAAAGAGGATTTTTATGATGGTATTATCTCTTTTTTTTAGTGCCCTATTGTTCTTGGGCAACGATATCATTGTGCACACTTGGCTGTAGTTCATATATCATTGCATGTTCTACAACACATCTCATTATTGCTTTGAGTTAATTACAACAGTTTCTTAACTATTTTTTTCGGGAGCAGGCGGATAGCTCTCTGAAATATCAGTGCCTACCTTCTTTTAATAATTGTTCAGCGAAAGGGAATAATAGAAGATGAGACTTTGACGTTTAGTTGAGAGGGCTCTTCTAACAAGAGGATCTCTTTAGTGTGAGTAGTTTTTCGATTTTGCGCCACCCTCTTTCTAGTGGTCTTCTATTGGCGCTTTTTTAAATACATTTTCTCATTGTTGGGCTCTCTAGAACTAGAATTGAAGTCTGGACCTATAAGCAAATTTTCATTTAAAATTCGAGAATTTTTTAGAAAATGTTGATTGAGCGTTTCAGAAAATATTAAGCATATTTTTACAGAAAAGTTTCAAGCTTTCGAGAAACTTCATCGCCACATTCAACTCATGCTTATCAAGAAACGTACAAAATTAATTTGACTTAATTTGTCACAGCAGAATACCACAATAACTAGAATTTAGTTGAACTGAAATCTGCTGAAGAACCGTTTGTGTGTCATTTATTGACTCCATATGCCATTTAATTAATGGTGTTGAAAAAGTAAGTTATTTTGGAACATCACCATCCTACTTCCTTACACGTCTAAATTTACCGCCCACGAAGTTTTTCTAACAAAACGTAATCAATTACGTCGCATGGCGATCAATTATCGACGACGTTGATTTTAATCAGACGAGAGTGTGATGGGGCCCGCCTGGCAAACAATCAACCAAGATTGATGGAGTGACGAACCTTCGGAATTTTCGCGTCGGCCGCAGAGGCCATCTCGCAGATGCGTTCGGACCGCGAAACCCGATTCCCGGGAGCTCTCGGAATTTCGAGGCGCCAATATCGATACCTCGCCGCCGCCGGCGACGTCGCTTCCGGCGGAGACGCCGCGCGCGGATGTTTGGGAACTTCCCCCTCCACCTCCGCCGCCGCCATGATGTGACGTCACCGATAACGTAAACCAATGCTGCCCACGTGTGGCGCGAGCACCTTTCGTGCCGCCATCGCCGCCAGATAACCTGCTCCCGGCCGCTGCCGCCGTTCTCGACAGAGGTCGCTGAGGGGGAAACATACCATGCGATTTTTACATTGCTACGTTTGACATTTAATCAGTTATTTGACATTTTCGGGTTTGTAGGCCGTGGTCGAACGGAGACTTGTCCATACGTTTCGCCTGCAACTGTGGCAGGCATCTTCAGTGGCGTTGCTGGCAGGGAGCGAAGTGTTCGGCCGGTAGCAAACTTTGCTGAAGATGCCTGCTACAGTTGAAGGCGAAACGTATGGACAAATCTTCGTTAGACCACGGCCTACAAACCCGGAAATGTCAAGTAATGTAGAAATCGGTCGTGAAAGCCTGCATTGTATGTTAATTTGATCAGTTGTTACGGTGCGGTCCAATCAGAACCGTTCAAATCACTACAGTGACGTCATAATGTGGCTGTCATAATGACTATTATTATAAGTAAATTCTCAATCAACATTTATGCATTAGAAATAAAAAACAGAAAAAGGTCTGTATGAACTTAATTATTAAGTTTTCCTTGTTTTCCCACAGCTTTACAATTCTTTACTTGAATTATATCGAGAGACAGAGAGAGAGAGAGAGAGAGAGAGAGAGGAGAGAGAGAGAGGAGAGAGACACACAGAGAGAGAGAGACAGAGAGACGAGAGAGAGAGAGAGAGAGAGAGAGAGAGAGAGAGAGAGAGAGAGAGAGAATATAACTCACAAACAACTTTACAATTTATGACTTGCGGATTTTTAAAAATAACTGATTAATTTAGAACTTTTTTTTGTTTTAAAATTTATTGTAAGCCCGTACTATATCCTATAGCTATCATCTGGAGAGACCTGTGAGCTTGGGTCCCTTGCTCTCTGTCTGTGACCAGCGGCCGTATCTGGCTCGGCTAGCTGTCCGTCCCCTGCCGGGTCGTTTGCCGCGGCGCGGTGCTGGCGGTGAGGGGGCGCGGAGGGGGGCAGGGGCGGGGGCGGGGGTGGTGCTATCACTGCAGCGGCGGAGAGCAGGCGGAGCGGAGCGCTATCGGTGAATCAAAGATGGCGGGCGGGCGCGGCGGCGGTAGCGTCGGCGAGGGGCCGTTTGTTAGAACGTAATTGTGTTAGCCAGGGAGCTGCCTGGTTGCTCTCGGCGGCCGCAGCTGCTGCTCCTAGCTGCCTCCGCACCCCGCCACCACCCCGTCACCTCTCGCCCTCGCTCCGCCCCCACATCCGCCTCGCTCCCGCCATCGCCCCGCCACTGCCCGCTCCGCGGCACGTCTCCGCCTCGTCCCAGCCCCACCCTCGCCCCACTCCGCCCAGGCCCCGCCCTGCCCCCGCCCCCGACACCGCCCCCGACACCGCCCCCGACACCGCCCCCGACACCGCCCCAGGCACCGCCTGGCCCCGCCATCTCTCCCCCCGACACGCCCCGCCCGGCCCCGCCTCTCTCTCCCCCCCCGCTCGCGTTCCGTCTCCACCCTGGATTCGAGCGAATGCGCTTGCCCACATTCACGCTCTCTCTCTCTCTCTCTCTCTCTCTCTCTCTCCGCATTTTCCCTCTCCTCCTCTTTCTTCTCCCCTATGCTTCTACATCGGGTATCAAGAGCAAAACCCACAAGTTATTGTTTTCAGTAGTGTAAGCTCAGAATTCAATTTATCCTATAGGTCTTCTGTGTGCGAAATTTACATTGTAGCTGAAAATTTTATGATACGGGAAATCCAATTGGTGAGACATTCTAAGAGACAAACGAGAAACTCGCCTGCCTCCCTTCTTTCTCATAGCTATTAAAGGGATCAGTATCATCTGGGGATCGGTGACAAAAGGCACAAATTGACGTTTTTTGCAGATAATTCTATTTAGTTAGTTTTTTCTATGATACATTACAAAAGTGAAATTTTTATGACAAAAGAAATTCAATTGCAGAACCTACTTGAAGGTAAAACAGAAACTTATCTAATCAATCTATTTAATTTGCGAATTATTGGAAAGCTACAATATTCCGAAAGCATTGAAATACTTCGCAAAAGGAAATTGACAACGTACGCAGATATTTCCACACTTTTTAGCAATTTTAGTCAAACATTCCTTTAAATTCTTCTTAGAATTCCTGATTAAATTACTCCAAGTAAACACATGAAACTGTCTAAAATGCTCGTACAATTCGTAAATCAGCATGCATCATTAAAACGATTGACTGCAAATCTCTGGCTCAAACTTCTTCCGTCAGATCACGCACATCAAATTATGTTCTCGAGTCTAGTTTTTCATAATCATTACGCTACTTAAATTTCATAAATCTTAGTCTTTTACCTGAGTGCACATATTTTATGTTCAGGTCTGTTGCTCTGCGTTTTCAACTGACAATGAAAAGATGACCACGAAGAAGAATAAGAAGATGCTGGGAAAGGAGAAAAGGAGGAGGTGGAATAAAAAGAAATAGGATAAGAAAGTGGAGAGGAAGAAGGTGAAAATGAAGAAGGTGAAGAGGAAGAAGCTGGAGGGGAAGGAGAAGGAGGAGGGAAAAAAAAAAGAAGGGAAGAAAAAGGAGAGGGGAAGAAGAAGAGGAAGAAAAGAAGAAGGAGAAAAAAAAAAAAAAAGAAGAAGGAGAAGAAAAAGAAGACAAAGTGGAAGAAAAAGAAGAAAAATTGATTTGTTAAATGTACTCTCTTGACATCATCCTTTCATTCGTACTTGAACCTCCACTCTCAGTCTTCTCTTCCCCGTCCACTCCTCTTTTCCCCGCCCCCTCCCTGCCCCCAGAGCAAATCATGCTCGGCCGCTCTGGCGTGGCGGCGCCACCGGCGCAGCCGTTACAGATTTTTACGGCGCCGTATAGATCGGGGCGTCTTTAGAGCGCAAGCTGTAAAATGAAAATAAACAGAGACTCCTCGAGATTGGCGCGCGCGAGCGAGCGAGCGGGCGAGTGGGCGAGAGCAGCGATGACGATGAAAGGCCCAGACTCGGGGTCCAGCCACGGTAATCCCCCCCAATCTGTTCTCGCCGCGGTGCGGCGTTGGGGCGGGCTCCGGACTGGCCAGCTTCGCTGCTGCCCCGGCTACTGCCGCTACCCCGCCGCCACCGCTGCCCCCGCCGCTGCCCTCTCCGCCGCCCTCGCTGCCGCCCCCGCCGCCGCCCCTCCGTCAACTCCGCCGCCGGCCCTGCCTCTGCCCCTGCCGCCGCCCCGCCGCTGCCCCGCCGCCGCCCTCGCCGCCGCCCCTGCCGTCGCCCCTGCCGCCGCCCCCGCTGCCGCCCTCTCCGCTGCCGCCCTCGCCGCCGCCCCGCCGCCGCCCCGCCGCCACCCCCACCGTCGCCCCCGCCGTCAACTCCGCCGCCGGCCCCGCCGCTGCCCCCGCCGTCTCCCCTGCCCCCGCTGCCGCTGCCTCCGCCGCTACCGCCCCCGCTACCGCACTAGCTGAGCTCTGGCCTTAGGGGAGAAGCCCGCTGTCGTCCGTTGGCCTTGCTTCGTTCAGCCTCAGCGGTGCCAGTTGCGTTGGCCACCATCTCCGTCGCTGCTGTTCGCTCCACTTACTATCGATCATTCGTACTGGCGAATCCTGGTATTCCTTTCAACGTACGTCTTCACATTCTTCAAAACTTGCTTTCTTATGACGGCTGAAATATATTCTACCTGCGAAATGGCTACGGACTAGCAAACTTTGATTCGATATTACCATGCTCACAACCAGTACGTTCTGCTAGAAGGCAAAACATGAAGATACTACCTTTTCATTCAGTTTTGTACTTAAGGATGCTTGGATAGGTTTTGAATTATTTGCTAGCGCACAGATACAGTACTGGATATTCTTTCTTTTCAGACTTCCAATCAGAACAAAATCTACGCGTATGTATAGAATCCTCTGAACATCTATTGTTTTAGTTTTAATTTGTCAGTGTAGAATTCTCATAACATCTATTGTTTTGGTTTCAATATATACGTTTTTGCTACAGTGCAATATGTATGATTTTCCCTCGTGCCACCAATGCCAAAATTCTAATAAGGTGTCATTACGTGTTCATCCAATCATCCTGACGGGCAGGGACTTCATCATGTTACATTCCGCCTCCAATGTCATCAAATTCTTTCCAGTAATTTCTGCCAACTCTTTACAGGGATGACCAACACCAAATATTTCTCGGATCAGCATACGTATTATAATTGCTCTTGATATCTAGCACGCTCCCATCGCATCTGCTTCAAAGCTCCGACAACACCAACTCACAGCGAGCAGTTTAGCCCTCTCGAGGCAGCCTCCTCCGTCGTCAGCAAGCCGCCCCCGCAACCCCGGCTCCGCCACCGCCGCTCGGACCGAGGCTCCTCGCCCGCCGCATCGATCGCCAGGGCGCCCGGCGGCGTCGAGGGCGGGGGCGGGGGCGGGGCGAGGGCGATGGGGGCGGGCGGCGTGGCGCCCTCCGGGAGCTCTGCTTCCGCGTGCCCCATGGTACGTGCCGCCTCTAAACGGCTGACTCCGACCATCCGCCAAGAACAATTCTCATCCATATGAAGTCAGACCAGAACATGGACCTTGGGGTACCCCGGTTTAGCACGCGCCGAGCGATCATTCAATGGGTTGTAGTTTCGTGATTTGGTAAATAATTAATGGAATCTGATGCTTAACAATATGTTAAGTCGATGCTTGGTAGAAATCTTGAGAATTCAACCATGATTTTCCGGTAAGTTAAGTGAAAGAATTTGAGAGGACGAAGGAACTGCTGGTCGAAATCATATTTATCAAATTATTGTAAAATTTTTTTGAACTAATATTGTGATTTTAGTAATTACATAAATTGTCATACATGTTTAAATTGAAGACACTCCACCCTCAAAATATATTCAGAAAATTTTCATTTCTTCTTTATCATGTTGATTAAGCTTTTTCATCCCTACAATAATAAATATTCATATTTATGGTTTTGAAAATTATTAATTTCAAAGATTATATAAGCCCGCCTGGATAGTCGAGGCTGAAGGGTCGTAGCTACCACGTGCCTGAATGGTGGCGCCTTCGAAATCCGTCCGAACCATGTATGTTTGTGAGAATCCTATACAGAATGCGAGTTCCTCTACCTATACCTCCAAAATTTAAAAACGCATGGTAATTATTTAATTAGTATGACTGCTGTATGACCTAGAAGTTAAAAGGCGAACTTAGAAAAACATTATATAGACATTGATATGAGTTTGCACGATTGCCAGTATGACATATCTTCAAGTTATATTCACTGCGCTTAATTATAATTACAAACGTTTTATTTTCAAAACACAAAAGACTGAGACAATTCACATCCAGACTGCCTTACATCTGTTTTATCTCTCAGAAAAAAGTATCTGCAATCCTCATCGATAATTTACTTAGCCCCATATTTCACTCCACCCTTAAAAATCTTTTTCCAATCTTTCTCAGCGAACCACATCCCCTGTAATAGATATCGTTGTGCGAACCATTCATTCTGAGGCGAGCCACGTATCCCCTTCCCCTCCTCGACCCCCCCCCCCCCCCCCCCTCCGAGTGTCTGCCCCGCCCCCCGACAGTAATGAATAATTCCACCACCGCACCGCCAGGCGCCCGCCGCCGGGGAAAAGTTTGCAACCGCCCCGCCCCCTCCCCGCTCTAAAGTTGAGCGAATCCCGGTGTAGTTGGTCGTCGGGGTTTGTGTGCGTGTAGGAGGCGTTTGGGCGAGCGCGCATGGCTGCCAACTTTTGCCCTAATTGCGTTTGGATGCAGGCGCGCCCGCTCCGCGCTTCGCGATCGCGATCCGCGCGCCCTGCAGACGCCGCGTGTGCGGGAGCCTGTCGCGGAGGGGGCGGGGCCGGGGCTGAGGCTGAAGCTGGGGCCGGGGCTGGGGATGGGGGTGCTGCAGTAGATTTACGGCGCGGGGACGCGCGAGGCTCTCCGGCCGACGATAAAGCATAAGCGGCCGAGCGCGGAAGCACAGGACCTGCCCTAGCGTACAGTGGGCGCGAAGCTACCGGAGAAAAATAGAATTGTAATAATCAGGACTTGATTTATGAAATTTTAGGTCTCGGAACGTGACCTTCAATAATTATAAATGTAATGGAAATAGGCATACTTATATATAATGTAATAATTATAAATCACAATAATAATAAAGTTAGTAGTAAATGAATGTTAGAGTTTATAATGATATTTTATTAGATTCGTAGAAGTGATGAAGTTAGATGAAAAATTATTTAATTTTGAGTTTTCGAAAGTTGGTCACACTAAAAATCGAAACTGCCAAGATTTTATCCTCTGCTTTCTGTTTGTATTTTTTTAAAATTTCGTTCCGGAATTGTCGGAACACCGTTCCGTCATGTTCCGCCAAAACTAAAGTCCAATTAATAATAATAATAATAATAATAATTATTATTATTATTATAATAATTATTATTATTATTATTGTAATTATTATTATTATTATTATTATTATTATTATTATTATTATTATTATTATTATTATTATTATTAGAACACCAATGGAAGTACAAAGAATTGGCCCGTGAAGGAACAACGGAACGCCCTAGAGGCAAAGACTGTGCCTGTCGCTCTTTCAACGACGGGCGTCATTCCTAAGATCTTACAGTACTCACTGGAAGCACTCAGAATTAAAAAGCGTACCGCCATCAGTCTCTAGAAATATGTTCTACTCGGTACACATATTCAATATAAATATATGCTTCTTTATTGTACACATAAGTATGCATTAGTTTGTCATATCTTTTATAACTATTAGTTTTTATTGATATAGAATAAATGTATACGATGTATTAATAATTTGATATAGATTAATTCAGTTTGTGTCAAAGAACTGTGCAGGATTAAAAAAAATAATAATAATAATAATAATAATAATAATAATAATAATAATAATAATAAAAAGTAACAACACTAAATTATGAGGAGTGTCCGAATAAAAGAATGGAGTCAGAATAAAATATAGTGGTGGACTGACTGGTGTAGAGGAAGATGGCAATGCCGTGTACCACTGGCGCTAATACATTACGATATCCGCGCTACGATATCCGATTAACAATAACAACAAAACTAACGGCACACCATTCTCACAATCTCCCACACGCAACACTCTTAACACAGTGAACCCCACCTTAGACGCTTGTAATGACGAAAAATTGATTAACTACAATAGTCGGCCCCTGCGATTCATTTGAGCCACAATTTCAGCTGGCAACACTGCGCAAACGACGGAGCTTCTAATTCGCCGTGGCTTAGTTTGCGGCACTGATCATGGCACAAAAACAAACTGTCAACAACGAAATTTTATTCGTATTTTACGAGTAGTAAGATCGTATGAACGGAACAATTATTAAAAAAAGTGTAAAAGAAAGTAATAAATAACACAACGATTAAAGTAATAAGACGTCTTACGTATCCCAACATTTTTAATTGGAAGACCAAATAACCAAGAAAGATAGCACAAAGTCTTGTGTCGAAATACGATTCCTGCCATCAGTAATTGACTACAGGCTTAGGGATAGCAAAAGGAAAACAAAACTATGCGAAACACTTGGTGTATGAAGTTCTTAGAGGGAAAGTTAATTACTACCAGCATTCATGGACCCACCACATTGGAAACATGTCAGCGAATTTGCTGTCGATGACAATTTTACGGTGCCTCTCATAAGGACGACGCAATCTTAGTCACCAGAAGAGGCAATTACCAGACCATTTGTGAACGGAGACGTAACAGGCAGTGACTGTTTACTTGCAGGAGAAGAAAAAGAAAAGAATGAGAGCGTTAGCATGTTGCCTGGATATTGAAGTTTACGCTACCCTTCACGTTGTCCTTCAAGAACAGATTGAATGTGACACGTATTTCATTACGTTCAGTAAGGGGTCGCTTTCTAAAACAGAATAAAATGAAGCATGTTACATTAACATTGCACATGTCTTTACAACCGCAAAACCCGTACTGCCAGAGTAATAAGAGAAAACGGGTTTCTTACGATGAAGAAGCAAACACGCTTGTACACAAAAATGCTCTCAGCAACTGTAACAAATTCTGCTTGTAAGGGTTTAAATGCGCAGGTGTGAAACTTAAGACTCATTACTTCTTAGCCACAGCGTGTCAATACAGCCTACATGAAACACTTTTAAAATCTACCGTCTCATACGATTCAATCTACGAATTCTTCCGTTTTTTACTTAGCGCTTTTCATTTCCCCCAACTCATGTCCGCGGTCTTCCTTGGCTTCTTTTACAGACTCTCTGCTAAAGAACACAAAATTTCACACTAGCGACTGCATCTTCATAAAGCCTACCCGTCACTGCAGGGCTTCTAACGGGGGTATGAGCCCCGGCTGGAGTAGGATATTCGAGCTAGACATCTAGCTCGAATTCAGACGCTGTTTGGAAGAGATTTCTAGCAGTCGCCGGCTCTGATCAGTAGTTTTCCGTGCTTTTTTCCTAGCAACACCAGGCGAATGCCGAAACATACCCTAAGAAATCGGCAACGAACCGCGCGCGATCTTTCCTTCCTCTTCCTTCTACCCTCTTATATTACCCTCACATACTCTTACACTGACATGGACTACTCAACTACCCATGTCGGGAGACCAGTCGGGAGACCAGTCGGGAGACCAGTCGGAAGACCAGTCGGGAGACCAGTCGGGAGACCAGTCGGGAGACCAGTCGGGAGACCAGTCGGGAGACCAGTCGGGAGACAGTCGGGAGACCAGTCGGGAGGTGTCGGGGACCAGTCGGGAGACCAGTCGGGAGACCAGTCGGGAGACCAGTCGGGAGACCAGTCGGGAGACCAGTCGGGAGACCAGTCGGGAGAGCAGTCGGGAGACCAGTCGGGAGACCAGTCAGGAGACCAGTCAGGAGACCAGTCAGGAGCATAGAGCTTACGTGACAAATGACCTTAGCAGTTGACGTGCCCGGGTTCACTAATCAATCAAATATGATACAACTCAGCAACTCTTCCGGTGTTTACTCATCTTATCCCCCAACTCTTCCTGACCGCGGTGTTCCTTGGCTTCTCCCTTTACACACTGTCTGCTGAAGAACACAAACACTGACATCTGCATCTTCATGTTTTCTTGGCTGTCCGGGATGAGCCGCGTCAATGCTTCGTCGATGAAGCTGACGATTCGGCCATCTTTTCTGTATCTTCATACAGCCTATCATTTTTCGTCCGCAGTTTCCGTTTCGCGTGGCCCACTGTGCGTCGTCGTCAGCATTCAGCAGAGAGGCTCATTGAGTTGCGCGGCGACCGCCCGCGGCGCGCGGGGCCGCCTGCTCCTGCCGCCGCCGCCGCCTCCGCCCGGCGCACGCCGCCGCCGCCCCCGACGCTGCCATCTCAATCAGCACGCATGACGCTAACGACGTCTGCGGCGCAGGCGTCAGATTTCACCGGCGCGGCGCGGCATTACGGCGATTGCATCCTAACGCGATTACGCCCCTCGCCGCGGGTCTGGCCCCGCGGGCGCCTGCAGCGGCGATGCGCTTTTTGTGGGCGTGCGCGGTGCACGGGTGAGGCCGGGGGAGGAGTGAGGTGATGGGAGGGTAGAAGAGTGGTCGGTCTGCAGGAGACTTCTAGCGGCCGGCTGCTCTGATCGGTAGTTTTGCGTGGTTTCTCCGATCAACACCAGGCGAATGCCGGAGTAGTACCCTACCAAACGGGCCACGGACCGCGCGCGATCTGTCCTTCCTCTTCCTTCTCCCATCCTCTCCTCTTACACACACACTTACACTAACATACACCCCACTATCACATATTCAGGGAGACCGGTCGGGAGCTTAGAGCTTGTCCCGGCTGGGGCGGCGCCCCGCTGGTGGGAGAGTCCTGGTTAGGGGGAAACCCCACAAGCCGACGGTAGGTTGGCGCCGGATCTCGCCATCAAGCGGGGGAGGATCACCGCCATCTCCCGCGAAAAAAAGCATGCACTACACTAACGGGACTAATGACCAGAGCAGTTGACGCCCCCGGAAACACGTAAAAATCAATCAATCAATCAATCAAGAGTGGTCGGGTGATATTAGGTGATATATAGGTTTTTGTGAGATCGGTTTCCAATGCAACGTAAGTTCTATTCTTTATAATGACGAAAAGATTCATGAAAATATAAAGGTGCTTAAGAGTAGAATTAAGACAAAGCCTTGAGTTCTGGAATGCTGCAAATGATTCAAAATTCGAAAACTATAGTCTACTATATTTTAGGATTACAAACCTTTGATTCTAAACGAATCTTTCGATTCCTATACTGACGCTCTTAAAATACATATGTATCCCCATTCAAAGTTTACCTCTTCTACTCTTTAAGGTAATTCACATTTCTGTTCCTGAAATATCGTGATGAAAATATAAGTTCCTAATGTACTTGAACAATTAAATACAAATAATTTTCTTCTCTAATTCAAAAGGTAGAAATGTATAGTATTTTGCGGTTACGTAAGAATTATTCCCTCTTATCAGGATTCATTCTGTAATGTATATTATTAATTTTTTACATGAATTCGATTGATTTGAGAAATACGAGTGTTTAATTGAAAACAAATTACGAATTTGTTTTTAAAATATTTCAAGACCTCTCAATGGTCACTTGCTTTAAGCTCCTAGTAAATCATGAAATGCATTTTCATTATTGTGACGAAGCTCAACCACCAACTTTAGATATTAACAAAGATATGTATTATTCTTTAGATAAACAAATAACTTTGAACACAGAAAAATGTGCAAAGTAATTTTTCAAATTATTTTAAGTCAAAAGTGAGAAATAAGATATAAACTGTTACTTATGACTCCTGCCATGGAATACTATTAAAATCATACTACAGCACGTTGCACAGCAAGTTGGAAGCGTTTCTGAAAACAGTTGAGATCAAAACAAAGAATTCAAATAATTAACAATTATCCACCATTTTGTGACTAAGATTCGAAAATTTTAAACACATAGATGTTGAAGAAGTAAGCGTTGTAGTCCCACATTTCTAAACCACAAGAAGCGAGAAAGACACCCCGAAAGGCAGAAATGACGCGTATGGGAGGCGAAAATCTCCTAAACGGCGGAGTGATAGGCAGGGGCCGAGCGAGGGGGAGAGGGGGAGAGGGGGCGGAGGGAACGAGTGTCGTATATCCGCTGGGGCCATCTCGCGTCAGGGCCATTCAGCGTTTTAGTGTGGCCACGTGCCGCTAATTCCATCGGCGCTGCTTGCGCGGGGCGGGTGGGCGAGCGGGCGGCTTCCGCGCCTTTGTGGCACCGCGCCACCGAGGGACCGCCACTCCCCAACTGAGGTTTCGCGCCACATGCCACAACCACGTCCTAGCACTGCCCGGTGTATTTGGGTCCACTCCTCCGTCTGAAGCACCGTGATCGATAGATTGATTGATTAGTGTTCCCGAACGCGTCAACTGCTAAGATCATTAGTCCTGTGAATGTAGTGAGTGTTTTACTACCGAATGTGGTGGTGTTCTTCCCCCATGGATGGCGGGATCAGACGCCGACATACACGTACGCTAGCGGCGTGTTCCTCAGCAATGTACCTCCCAACAGCGTGGTACTGTCCCAGATGGGACATGCTCTAAGATTCCAACTGATTCCGACATGTGTGGTAGTGTAGTGTATGTTAATGTCAGTGTGTTTAAGTAAGGGGTGAGGCTATGATGAGAAGGAGGAAAGAAAGACCACGCGGTCTGTGGCTCGTTTGTTTGGTACTGCTCCGGGAGTCACGTAGGATTGATCGGAGAATCCACGGAAAACTACCGATCAGAGCAGCCGGCCACCAAAATTCCCTTCCAGACAGTTGCTGATTTCAACCTAGCTAGTGTCAAAAATTCTTCCACTGTCCGCACTTTAACCTAGGACATGGCGGCCAAGGGCACTGCAGTGGCCTCAGTTCATGTCCTGAGCCACCTATCCTGCCAATCCTAATCCTCCTCTGACTTTCTAGCCAGAGACACTGCAGGTACATCAGTTAATGCCATAGCCACCTAAGCCGGACCCACCGCCAGAGACAAATCCTGGATGCAGCTTTCGGTTATGCTCTTCTGGCGAGGAGCTAACAAAACCAGTAAAATGGAAAATTTAGAACATTTGGAAAATTTGGAAAATTTGGAAAATTTGGAAAATTTGGAAACTTTGGAAAATTTGGAGATTTTGGAGATTTTAGAGATTTTGGAAAATCTGTCCGCGGGACGCAATCGGGATACTCCAGACCTGAACCCCGGTCTGCAGAAAGTGAACGGGCTGACCTCTACACCGCGGTTCCCCGAGGCAGTGAGGGCGTCGCCCGGGGCGAGGTGTCGCGTTGCCCGCGGGGCCTGCGCCACGCAAGGATTTGCCCTGGCCCGCGCGCGCCCGGCCGACGAGAATAACAGCGGCGCAGCGGTGTGATTCGGACCGCGGCGCTGCCGCTGGCGCCTCGGGCGCTGCTCGCGGGGGACCAATGGTCGCTGGAGCCCTGGGCACAGCCGACACGAAGCGCAGCCGCGGCGATCGCTTGAAACGGACATTGCGGACCGTCACAATAGAATATTTTTTTCCTTGCTTTTACTTTCCTTCTCTACAGTTTAGTATAGGCAGGAAAAGTATTGAAATCGCATCAACAATTTGTTCTCGGGCGTAAAATTCGTGATTGATTGATTGTTACTGGTTCCGGGCGCGTCGAATATTGAGGTTGTTAGACCCGTAGCTGTAGTGCATGTTTTTCATCGGGAGGTGGCGGTGATCTTCCCCTACTGGATGGCGAGATCCGGCGTCGATTGACCATCGACTAGTTGGGTTTTCCCCAACCAGGACTCTCCCACCGACCGGTCTCCCGGCATATGTGGTAGTGTAGTGCATGTTAGTGTGTGTATGTGTGTGTTTAAGGGAGAGGATAGGACATGGAAGAGGAAGGCAAGATCGCGCGCGCTGTCTGTAGCCCGTTTGTTAGGGTACTGCTCAGGCATTCGCGCGGTGTTGATCGGAGAAACCACGGAAAACTACCGATCAGAGCAACCGGCCGCTAGAATTCTTCTGCAGATGGGGATTGAATGTGACCTAGCTGACAAATCCTGCCACCGTCGGGACTCGAACCTAGGGCCTCCCTGTCAGAGGGACAGCAGTGACATCAGTTGATACCCTGAGCCATCTCTTCCGGTCAGACTCCTGAAAGAAGTAGATGTGTCGGACACAAAGAAGTGATGACTTGGATGTGCGAAATGGCAAACTCTGTAAAACACTCGCTGGAAAAAAGAAAGAGTGAACGTGCTTAAAAGTGGATGTCTAAGGATTTTTGAGGTTGCAGAGTTCGAATATCATAATGAAAATCCAAACAAAAAAAGTCAATTAATGATGCCTTTTACGTAGCGAGGGCATCAGGCCTGGTCTTCCATCTAACCTAGGAAATTTCACTACGCTCATTTCACCATCTAGCAGAGGAGGCATCACTCCGATGACGGCAAGGCAATATCAATTGAGTTCAGAGACTACAAAATCGAGCTGTTGTTCCCTCCGAAGGAAAACGTACGAAGGATTTTCTCGCCCTTAAAAATACACTGCTTCAATGGGGGTTGAATTCGCGAACTTTGGTATAACGTCATATACGCTAACCATTGTATCACCGAAGCCGCAAATACAGCATTTATATATAAAACCACTGGCTGAAATGCTAATAAGTGTGAGAAAACATAATCATAACGATTCATTACTAATTTTTTAAATTTCACTGCTTAGAATTAACATCTATTGAATATTGAGCATTAGACATTAATATACTTAACTTATCGTCATACATGCCGCCTATTCGGAAATACAGAATATCCACAAAAATACTTAGAGCATTTGTTCGTTAAAACTATCGACAAAAATCAACGAATTCGAGCAGTTTGACCAACATAAACTTTAAGAGACCGTCGGAGATACTAAAATGATTGAAGTAACTTCCTAAGTTGAAGTATTGAGCTTCGATACCTTCCGAGCACCATTCAATAACAATTGTGGGAATTCTGATTGGGTGTTGTTGACGTTCTTATAAGAAGAAATAAAAGAGGTCATCTTCGTCAACATATCAGCTTTATTAAGATAGCCGGCTTTCGACGGCTTTCTTAGCCAGTCATCGTCAGTCTCGCTGCTGTCGGCAAAAGTCGAGCGACTTATTCAATAAGAAGAAATTCCGAACGCGGACTTTCAATTTTCTCAATATGACCCGATCTGCGGCCACTTCGTACCAGTGTGCGGCAGGGCGGCTTCGCGTCTTCCGAAAGCGGCGCCCCTCGGCGCAAGACCACGCGGTCCAGCGCGGAGCCGAGCCCAGCCCTATCGGAATTACGGCCCCAACCGGGAACCCCCATCCCCCCCCAGACCCTGGCCCCGCCCCCGCAGTAGCCCGTCTCTGCCTCTGCGTACGCCCTTGGCTGGAGGCAAGCGAAGCAGATTTCTCACCCGCTTCCGCCTCTACGTTTACCTGTCTCCTCCTCCGTTTCCGCCCACTTATCTGCCTCCCGTCCCGTATCCGCCTCAGTTTACGTCTCGGTTTCCGACCCCTCTCGCCCCCGCCTCTGATTTTCCTCCGTCTCCCCCCCTTTCGCCCGCTCACCCGCACTCGTCTGTACGTCTACCTCGTTCCTCGTTTTCACCTCGGTTGTCGTCCCCGTTTCCGACCCCTCACCCGCCCTCAATTCTGATTTTACTTTGTTTTCGCCTGCCTTTCCGCACTCTCACTCACCCCTTTCTGCACATCTACATCCATTCCCGCATCCGTCTTCCGTTCTGACCCCTCATACATGCCCGCCTGTACGTCTAGCTTGCATCTATTAACAGTACTAGACTTTCAGTAGTCCTTGCATCACGTCTAAAAGCACACTTTAGACAACCACTACGTTGCGAGCCAAGTCTTTGAAATTCTAAGACATTTCGATATTTTGAGAATCAATATTTGAATTTGTAGTCGATATTATTGTCATTGATTTTGTTTCTGAGAATGCGATATCCTTACTGATTGACACGATATCATTACTACAGTATTGTGGTACGATAAAAAATTGCTATTAATACACTTCCTAAGGCGTATTTTAAAATGATGAAATCATCTTAGCCTGTTAAACATTTCTTTCCTTTTAATTAATTACGATTGTAATAAATTCATAGAGAAATTTTACCAAAGTATTTTTTCTTATAAGTTGATTGTCTCATTTCTTTTTCTCT
Source organism: Teleogryllus oceanicus (assembly GCA_964035755.1). Classification (NCBI taxonomy): domain Eukaryota; kingdom Metazoa; phylum Arthropoda; class Insecta; order Orthoptera; family Gryllidae; genus Teleogryllus; species Teleogryllus oceanicus. The sequence continues at coordinate 44,199,817 of CAXIVR010000007.1, read as the reverse complement.
CTAGCTCATTACTTCTGAGAATTTTCCACAGATGGCAACGCTTCATAGCCCCATCTTTCAGTTTACCTCTTTCCTTTTCCTATCACATCAAGTTTCATTATTTTCCGCCTTTACAGTTAACGCTCTTATTTCAACCCCTGCACTCACTAATTCATTATCTCTTCTCTTCTCATCACATCTCCCAACACCGCATTGCTGAGTTATCGCACAATTAGGTAAGCAGAGCTTCTTATATCCTATAAAATCACTTAATGCGACTTAACTATCTGATATATTTTCCTTTCTCTAAATCGCACCTTATCTTTGTACACGCAGCCACTTCCAGCGTATCCGTTCACTTCATCCATTTGAGCCTTATCCAACTTTGTCATCAACCGAATAGTCCCCCTCAACTAGTACCACCATTCATCTCCGCGCTTCCTTCTCGGCCTCCATCCCTGACTTTACCACCAGCACCACTACCAATACCAATACTGAACTCCGCGCACTCGATCAGAGAAGTGGCCCTCGCACAAGCCCCCGTGTGGCCGCCGTCGCCACTGCCCTCTCACAGCGCTCTTTACCGCCCCCCTCTTGGACTCTCCCCGGGGCGGCGGCGGTGGCGGCGGCGGTGGTGGCGGAGCTTGTGCGCGTGCTGGCCGCCGTCCACTCCGCCCCGCCCCGCCCCGCCCCGCCCCGCCCCGCCCCGCCCCTGGCCCAGCTGCGTAATTCCGTCCCGCGCTACGACCCAGCCTCCGCACAGCCGCCGCCGCCGACAAAAATCCTTGCACCAATTAACACGATTGGGTTTCCGTCCCCTCTCTTTAGCGCGCCGACGCCGGGCCCCCGGGGAGAGCGAGCCGGGGCCCGGCGGCCGGCCCCTCCGGCCCCCCTCGACCCCCCGTGCACGCCCACCACCTCCCTCTCTTCCCTTCCGCCCTGTGCTGTCTGCTCTTTATTAACTAGCACTCCGCCCCGCTGCGCCCCGCACGGCCCCGGCGACAAAGGCAACACTTGTCCCACTTCAATAGTTTCCCTCTCCCCCGCCCCCTCACCGCCTCACCCGGCCGACATTTTCTAATCAATATCGAAGGCCGGGGAGAGGGGAGGGCTAAAAAGGGGATTGAGTTATCCGCCCGCCGACTTGCCGCCGCCGCCGCCGCCGTGTAAAAGAGCAGCGCTTCCCGCCCCGTCGCTGCAGGCGAGAGGGCCCCGCCCCCCTCCACGCGGCGAGCAGGTGCGGAGAGGGGCGCCTGCAGGGGGGCGTCGGGGCCCTCGTGCCGTTCAGAGCCGCTGCTCATTTCTACCGAATGAGCGGCAGGAGGTACGCATATGGGTACTTGGGGATATTTACTACTAAAGAGGGGGTAATAAAAGATTTGCAAACAAAATGGTGTAGATACGACATGGACTGTACACAGAAACATTTTATTATTTTAAATTTGTATGTGTCTGTTCGTCAATGTTGTTATATTATGCGTTGGTCCCTTAGTTTGGAAGCTCATAGTCTGTTCAAAAATAAGGGACCAAAACATAATATAAGAAACATTTTATGTATTCGAAGAAATGCTTGTGAGGGTTCACAAAACAGACTGACTTGAATCTTTCTAGTAATTTTGGCTTTCAACTAAAGAGGAGATTGCTATCCGACATTGCTTTCTTGGCATGTTTATACAGTAGAGGAACCTTGAAATGCATTTTTTGATTTCAGAATGAAAGACCAAAAAACACCATTGTATTAATTAATAAAGAAATATATCTTGTTCTATTGTCACCATTCTGAAAGCATGGTGAAATAGTATCTGTCAAGAAATATTTTGCGATACATTTAACTCTAATTCCGCTATATTAATGCACTTTCTGGCATTAAAGATATTTTTTGAGCTATTGCCTGTTTTATATTTATATTATAGTATTTGTTGCTTTATAATACAGTAATTTATTTTAAATTGCGTCATTGTTTTACTGTGGAGATGCATTTTTCCGCTCTCTGCCTTTTGAACAAATCAACGATATTTTATCCTGATAATCTATTTTCATCACAAGCGGTGGGTAACCTACATTCAATAGTCGAACGCTTATTGATTTAGTCCCCTTCATAATCATGCCAAGAATGGACCAAATCACGTTTATACTTAAAGGTAAACATGTTTTCATATTTTCAAGAAAATAATTCCAATAACACCTTACGTGCTAAATTTTTCACTCGCGAAAAAATCTTACTTAACAGTCTTGAAACAAATTATTATTAGGACATTTTATTTATTTTTCAACTGCACGATAAACGTGATCTGCTATGACTGAAGTGTAAGTCAAAATTTACCTTCCAATATTTTACATAAATTCAGCGAGATCGATCTCAATAACTAAAGAAACAAATAAAAAAAATGTTAATGAAAAGTATATAAATAAATAAAAATATATAAGTAAATTAAAATAAATAAAAAGTTAATAAAAAATAAATAAATAAATAAATAAATAAATAAAAAATAAATAAATAAATAAATAAATAAATAAATAAATAAATAAATAAATAAATAAATAAATAAATAAATAAATAAATAAATAAATAAATAAAAATCAAATAAAGCGCCCCCCTCGCGTGCGCGTGCGCGCGTGCTCACCACCGGGCCCCGACGCTCGGGGACCCATTCCGCACGGAGCCAGGGGTTCCGTCGCCCAGATGGGCCGCTGCTCTTTTCTCCCTGGGAGGCACACGGGAAGCAGGGCATCACGCATACGAATGGGTTCCACTGAATGAGAAAATCCGAATGTGTTCACGGACCATTCCGCGTCTTTTATAGAAATAAATTGCTTCCCGTATTTATGTTACGTTCACTTGTATTCTCCATGATCAACGTTTCGTTTTTATTTCTTCGAATGGGAGGTCTCATTTATATGGAATTTACTACGTACGATATTTTTATGCCTGAGAGTTCACACAAAATTATGCATTGTTGACGAAGTTTGTTATTCATTACTTAGTGGGAAAATGTTTTCTAGGTGTCGATATAATCATGCACACCATGTGCATTTTGTCAGTCTAATTTTCGTATTAAAAGAACTAAAAGTAGCTCTACCCCGCATTCTATGCAACTCATCAATAATCTATAATTTCTATAGCAGTTGAAACAATATTTTGAAACAGATCAAACAAATATTAAACGACGTAACTATCATTTTATGCAAATCAATCATAAAATAATATAAATCATTAATTCATTAATAAATACTAAAAATCTGACTTTTTCTCCACTGTTTCTATCAGTTACCAAAAATTGAACACGTCAATACCTACCAAGGTAAGTAAACTTCTGTGTGAGGTGTGTTGTGAAAATGTACTAAAGTTGATAAAAGCTACATTTTGTTCAACAATATTGCTTTCCGATAGAACTGCAAACCATGAATGAGAAAGACGCAGCCTAAAGGTATTTTGAATTGCAGGTACGTTCGAAGATTTTCCTTACCACTACATCTTTCTCACTTCCTTTTTTAGCGGTATAAATCTGTGAACCAATTACTTCAGCAAGTCGCTGCGTATTCTCATCAGAATTTCGATGTCTGTGCGCGTAACCCTTCGATTGATTGATTGTGATTCCGAGCGCGTCAACTACTGAGGTCACTAGTCCCGTAAGTGTAGTGCATGTTTTTTCTTTGGGAGGTGGCGGTGATCTTTACCCACTGGGTGCCAAGATCCGGGGCCGACCTACCGTCGACTAGTGGGGGTTTTCTTCAACCAGGTATCTCCCACCAGCGGGGCACCGCCCCAGCCGAGACAAGCTCAATGCCCCCTACCGGTCTCCCTGCATGTGTGGTAGGGTAGAGCATGTTAGTGTAGGTGTGTAAGGGGAGACGATAGGACAAGGAAGAGGAAGGAAAGATCGCACGCGGTTCGTGGCCCGTTTGGTAGGGTACTGCTCCGGCATTTGCCTGGTGTTGACCGGAGAAAGCACGGAAAACTACCGATCAGAACAGCTGAAAACCAAGACTCGAAAATCCTGCCACTATCGGGACTCGAACCTAGGACCTCCCGGTCAGAGGCGATGCAGTGACATCAGCTGATGCACTAAGCCAGGTGCGTAAACCGGAGCGAAAACCTTCAAAAAACATCGGCATTTTAACAGTATTTTTCCACTCCAAGTGTCGCTAGCAACCGCAAAGTCGCCGCGCCCGCCGTGTAGTTGTAGTCCGCTCCCATCCCCACCCTCGCCGCTTAATTATTCAGCAGCAAAATCTTCTCCGTGGTCTGCACTTGTGATGGCCTTAAAGAGGCCCGCTTGCAACGGCCGAAGATTTCTTTCCATTTTAATAGAATTTACGGTTATCGAGGCACCGTCCCGCGCAGCCGCCGCCGCCACCCCCGCCGCCGTCCCACTCCCGCCATTACGCGGGATGGCGCGCTAGATCACGAGACTCCCTGGCCCCGCCTCCGCCCCCGCCTGGTTCCGGCTGGGTCCACGCCCCACCGCCGCCGCTCGCCCCCCGCTTGCCAGGCGCTTTATACATTTTTAACCAACCCCGAACGTCCACTCAGCACAGCCAACCCTCCCCGGCGTCTCGAGAAATACACGACAAGACGCAGGAGCGCCCGGTGGTGAAGGTGGTGGCGGCGCAGGAGGCGGCGATGACAGTGGGGGCGGGGGCGATGGCGTTGTAGGTGATGCAGGCGGTGGAAGTGGTGGTGGTAGAGAGCGCGGTGGTGGTTGTAACGAGGGATGCAACGGGGGGGGGGGTGTTGGCGTGGGGTGGGGGGGGGGGGGGAGCGAGGTGGCGGTGGCGGTGGCGGGGGGGGTGGCGGTGGCGGTGGCGGTGGCGGTGGCGGTGGCGGTGGCGGTGGCGGTGGCGGTGGCGGTGGTGGGGTGGCGGTGGCGGTGCGGTGGCGGTGGCGGTGGCGGTGGCGGTGGCGGTGGCGGTGGCGGGGGCGGGGGCGGGGGCGGTGGCGGTGGCGGTGGCGGTGGCGGTGGCGGTGGCGGTGGCGGTGGCGGTGGCGGCTGATGTCGTGGTGGTGGATCTGTGGCAATGGCCGTGGAGTTGGTGAGGGCGGGGCTGTAATGGCGACAGATGCAGCGGAGAAGACGCCGGAGGCGGTAGCGTTGGCGCATGCGCGCTCCCAGGCTGTCTTCGAAAGGGTGCGATCGCGGACGGAACAGGCAGTGCTTGGCGCTGAGGTAAAAAGAGTGCAAATGATGCAAAATTACTAATATTTTCGCAGAATTGAACTTACTCTTATTGAATATGTTTTTGGTGAACACATTTCAATTAGAAAATATTTCCATAGTTGTAGGGGAGGTGTCGCATTTTTTTTTTTTAATTTTTGCAATTTTCGAAAAAATCAGGGATTTCAACGGAAATGAGTCCTGCACTTTAAGCGTTTTATATGCTATCCGAGGTCAACATTTGGTGTCGTTTTTAAGAAGGAATGGTAAAGAAATAAATGATCGTTTGACACCATTACGCCAAACTACTATTTTCGAAAGATTAAAATCCTGACATTGGTGTAAGATATTTTGATGGAGATCTTTCGTTTTAATAAAAAATAATCAAGTTTTAGTTATGGGAAAACGTCAGTAAATTTTGAATATTTACAATTTTCGAAAATTCAGGTATTTCAACGAAAATCAGACCTGTATCATTTATCCTTCACCCTATCCGAGAACAAAGATTAATCAAAAATTGTGGCCTTTCCAGGCAAAGTACCCCCCAAATTAAAATATCGGTTTCAAATTCAAGGGTCCGCGACATCAGCCAGATCGATTTGGGAATATAAATTTTGGAGAAAATCTGCTGAACGATTTAGGTGCTAGCGTTGATAACAGTCAGCATTGCTGTCAATCAATTTTTCGGTGTCAAGGACCTGCAAAACAAGGAATCTGACTACAATTCGGGCTTGTAAGAAGATTTTTTTTTTATATTTAGCAACTGGATTTATGCACTTTTTGTTATCAGAGCCTGGCAATGTTTGTGCTGAAAATTGCCGTTTTTCCTGCAGCGATTACATAATCTTCTATATTGCGTGAGCACAGTGAGCGAGAAAGTAAAAAGCTTAAAATGTTATTAATGCAAATTTCATTGTTTTTTTTTCAGCTGGATGGAAAGCTGCAGCCTTCGGTGCAGCTGGTTTTGCAGCATTTTCTACTGTTATTGACTATTACATGCACCATTTATTTTAAAATATATTATAAAATATGTGTATATAATGTCCTATTACTCTGTAAATTAAGAAATATCTTTATTACTTTGATGTGTATGTGTTTTTTTGTTATAAACCTAGTTCAGTAAAATCTGTTTTTTGTATACCAGCATTATAAACGAGGTTTTCTGTTGCAAGAAATCGTTCATAAAAGGGCCTTTACAGCAATAAATGATGACGTAATAGGGTTTTAGCGGCACGAATGATTGCGTCATCACACACGTCATAGTTGCGTCACAACTCACCTTTAAAATTGACGAACGCTGTGGAATTGTATGAAGAGTTCACAGAGTAACCATACAACCAGAATAACCAAAGATTTTTATTCTTGAATATACAAATCAGTTTACATAATTACATTATTTATTGATGTTACTATTAATGGAGCAGTCTGTGAGGTTTTGAAAGGATAAAGGAACAGAACCAGGTACATTAAAAAAGTTTTAGTTGATGAAGTAACACATGTTATTTTCGTCATTTGACACTATTCTTCTAGCTATCTTTATTTTATTCTGAATTGATTCCTCAATGCAGACTTGCAACATTTGATGATCGCCATCCTCCATGACGCTTAAGGTTGTAATATCAGCGCCACTGTCCACTAATATCATATCCATGATCTCCTGAATGAATGTCCAGAATATTTTTCGTGATTTTGAAATTGGTTTTTGGCAATAAGTATAGGAATTTTTCCAAGAATGTTAATCCCAACAGGTTTACAACTGCATTTACCTTTATTTTAAAACAAGAAAACTTTATTGTGTTTGAATTTACAAGCTCTTAAGGTAACTTTTTGTACAAATCTATATAAGAGAATCCTTCATCAGGAAATAACGGTAAATTTAGTTTGTTAGTTTTAGTTTTCACTTTGACAACTAAAACAGAACTTCTTCAGAGACATCAATGGTATATGTTATAGCACCTCTGCTCCATAAAAGCTCCAAATATGCCGAAAATCAAAATAACCTGAAAAAGAGAGCAAAGATGTGTTCCATTAGTTCACAAATATTTCAAATAAATATAACTTTAAATACCTTCATCAAGAGGATACTTCTATCAGCTGCTTCTACTAAAAATTTGTTCACATCAGCTTGGGAAAAGATATACTTTTCTTGCTTGCAACCGACATCGCTTGTTTCATGTACAATTGAACTTTATTAAAAGCAGAAATATCAATATCTTTAATTTTGACTTATCTTCAATTCCCGAGTGACTACAATTCACAAACTTGATGTCTACATACTGCTGACTTCAATGTAATAAAAATTAGAAAATCAGACCATCACTAAAACTCAATTAGGTATGTCAATAAAGTAAGAGACACTAACTCCGATATGTATGCCAGAACAACTGATTCGCATATAATCTTCACGTTCTTTGTTGTTTCCATCCAATTTTTAAATTTGTTGTACTTTTTCACAATGCACTTTGACTTCATGGTATTAAGCATTGTTCTGCCTTTCGTGGCTTGTTCAACAATTTCCTGTGGCAAGGAATCCATCTTTCTCGCATGCTCTTCTGCAATCGCTCATCAGCCGTCCAAAATGCGTGACGTCAAGTAATACCAATGTCAATGTTGCCAACAGTAAAACTGCTTGCAATTAGTTCATACCCACTGATTCTTGCATAAATTTATAATGCTGTTATACAAAATAGTAGTATGCAACTCGTTTATAATGTTGCTTTATTGCATTCGTATAAATTTGAAACTTGCTCCTAACGTCGCTCGTTTTCAAAACATGTACTCATGCAATAAAGCTTAACATTATAAACTAATTGCATAAACTACTATTAACCCGGAATCGATCGGGACGAAACGAAATTTGTTGCTTAGGGAGATTTCCGTTTTCTGCAGGAATGTACATTTTACGACCCTTATGATATTATTTCCGTCCTGATCTTGTAAATTAATGGAAATAAAACAAAATAAAAAGTACACGATTTTATTATGATTTTTAAAATATATTTACTTATAACGTATTTATCAAAGAAATCATTCAAAAATGAATATTAAACATTCTCTATAGACTGCTTTTGAGTTTCTCTTGCTTCCATAAGTTTGGCCTTTTCATCCAATTTTCGAGTTCTAGCCGATGCATTCATTATATTAAAAATATCTTGCGTCTCAGCCAATTGCATTAAATTCACAGTAATTCTATTTTATGAAGATTTTCCCGTAGAGGCCATGAAAAACCGTTCCGTTTCCGTATTGAACAGGTATTGTATTATGCTGTGTAAAATACAATGTAACTTGACGGCCCAGAGAAATTTTCCGGTTAAGGCAGGATTTCGGCTTGTACAGGTTCCACTTTAGACAGATTTTACTGTATTTGATTTCAGATTACAGTGATATGATACTATCTCCTTGTGTAGCAAATTTTAATCCATTTCCTGTAGTGATAAGGAAAATTTAAATTAATTATCTAATGTATTTTTTTGTATATCGCTAATATACTTGTGCATTAATAGCTTGTGGATTTAAAAAGTTTATTAACGTTAGTTCCTTGGTTAGTAACTGACTTGAATTCTTTTTACTTTCTCGTATAATTACGTATATACGTAGTAATATATTTAGTATAGAGAAAGTTATGTAATGCTACGCCAAAAACTGCGATATTTTGAAAGAAAAACTCGTATTGTGGAGCCCTCACACTGTAAAAGTAGATTAAACCTCTTCTAATATGTAGTAAATTACATGTTACATAACACGTTCTCTAGTCGGATTTCAGAAATTGTGGGACCTTGATACCGCAAAAGTGTTTTTACGTTCTGTATCTGTACATATATACGGTAACAGTAGTAGCCTGTATAAAAGTTATGCAATGCTGTGGAAAATCAATTTTGAGATTTCACTAGAAATACACGTTTCGGGGTCCCATGATACCGAGAAACGGTTGTTTTTTCCAAACGTCCGTCCGTTAGTGACCACTAGCCCCGGATAACAAAAAGTGGATAAATCCAGTTGTTAAACTAAAAAATACTATAACACGTCGTGCAGCCTGAACTAATGCTCAGGGTCCCTATATCGAAAATCGATTGATAGCAAAAACTTTCTGTGGACAACGCTAGTGGCTAAATCGTTCAGAGGATTTTCAACAAAATTGATATTCCCCGATTGATCTATCTGGCTGATGGCACTCCTTGAATTTGAAAACGGTATTTTAATTTTGGGGTACTTTACATGAAGCATCTGGGACATTTTCAAGATAATGGGCTCGTACGTTTTTTATTAAAACTTTCTTATTGATAGTGTAAAAGATATCAAGAGACTACTGCCGGTTTCATGTTCCTGAAACACCCTCATTTTTCTAAAATTGAAAAAATTCAAAAAATTTTCCGCGCTTCGTACAACTACAATTATGAAGTTAAACATTTTTCTCTGAATGAAATGACAGGGAGCGGTAGCTCAGTGCATCAATGATGTCACTGCGCCTCTGATCAGTGTCCTAGGTGCGAGTCCTCCGATTTGAGGGATTTTCGACACTAGCTTTCAGCTAGGTCGAATTCAGTCACGTCTGGAGGAGAATCTCCCAGTGGGCTATTGCTGTGATCGGTAGTTTTCCGTGGTTTCTCCGATCAACACCAGGCGAATGCCGGAGCAGTACCCTACCAAACGGGCCAGGGGTCGCGCGCGATCTGTCCTTCCTCTTCCTTGTCCTATCCTCTCCCCTTACACATACACACACTAACATGCACTACACAACCACACATTCCGGGAGATCTTTCGGTAGCTTAGAGCTTGTCGCAGCTGGGGCGGTGTCCCGCTGCTGGCAGAGTCCTGGTTAGGGGGACACCCCACTAGCCGACGTTCAACTCGGCGCCAGATCTCGCCATCAAGTGGGGGAAGATCACCGCCATCTCCCGAGAAAAACATGCACTACACTAACGGGACTAATGACCAAAGCAGTTGTGCCCGGAAACTCGAAAAAATCAATCTTAATGAAATGTGTTCATGAAAAAGAAATGTAAAACTAATGCTATGTTCAGTTTTTCGAAAACATGAATATTTTGTATCAAACATAAGCAGTTTCCATTTTCTTTAATGCATTTTTTCTTAAAAACGTCCCTATTTTTGTTAAATTTGGATCTGAGATAGCGTAAAGGACGCTGGTCCTTTGGTGAAGAGAATGGTTTCAGTCTCATGTTCGTTGAAAAACCTGATTATTTCGAAAATTTAAAAAAAAAATTGTTTTTCTCGGCGTCTTCCTACAACTAGAATTGGGAAGGCACATTTTTCTAAAATGAAATGTTTTAATCAAAACATCAAGTAAGGCCGTTGAATTTTTCAGAAATATATTTTAGTGTAATTTGGCGTCAAACTAAGTCGCTCGCGCCGAATATCCTGCGCTTCCTGAACGTAATATGAGAAATGATTCCAGGCAGTTGGATGCTACGTAAGTTAGAATTTGTATATTATTTCATATTTTTCGAGCTTTTCTAACATTTATAATACGTTTACAATTTAATCTTTTAGAAATTCTTTAAAGCCTATTTGAGATGTATGAAATAAAAATTGCTAGCCTTCAGGGAATAACAGATTAGAATGCAAGAATATCAGATTAGTAAACACGACGCGCTTTCAGATTGCCAACATGGATTTAGAAAATCAACGGAAACAGCCATATTTTCTTTTCTTAAAGATGTCGCCTGTCATTGGATCAAAACGAGGCACCTATTGATGTTATTTCTAGATCTCTGTGCGCTTTTTGACGTCATTGATCATGACTAAATATTGGATTTTGGGCTAAAAAATCGTCTTTTAGGCGCATAAAAAGGCACTGAAATGTCAAAAATAAGGAGAAAAAATGAACTGCGGTATTTTATACAATAAAATGAAAATTTGTTTGTTTTTCTATAATGTTTTTTTAATTTAAATACACAAAACAAGGTACATATATTTTAATATTAAATAAGATTTACATATTATTCATTACAACTCTCTTACATTTTAAACCTGTAGTTTGCACTGCAATACATTGTCAGTAACTTTTCAAGGTTCTCAATTTCAAATTTGTGACGTTTGGGAGATAAAAGCAGTTTGAATGCAGAGAAGGATCTCTCAACATCTACTGATGTGACTGGAATATATTTTAGAACTGAAACATTAGCAATACTGAAACATTCTGGTAGTTTACATTTATTTCCACTTAAAATTTCGCTTACTGACTTTATGTTGGCATATCCAGGATTTGTTTTCAAAACATTTTTAACTTTTTCGCTTATTCGTTTTCCTTGATCACTTGGAACTTTTTCTAACTGCTCTACTGCTGACACAAATATTGACATGGAATTACATAAAGTCAAAACTCTAGTTTCTAATTTTTCAATTACATCCGCAAGGAATACAAGTTTGAACTTTACATATGCAAGATTATTTTAAGATCTTCATTTCGAGCACAAATTTGGCGTCTTGTATAGACTGTATCATCATCAGAGAGTTCGTTCACAGCTGCAATTTGTTCAAAATATTTACTGTAATATTCCACTGCCCTCAACCAAGTTCCCCATCGAGTTACTATAGGTTCGGGCGGCAGAGGTGTTTCTGGCAACTTCTGTCGAAAAAAATTCTTGTGGGAGATTTTAAGAAAATCTTTTTGACTGACGAAATCAGTTTATTTACTGAAGGAAACATTTTCCTAACCTCTTCTGCGACACGGCAGACCCGCGAACAAGACATGTCAAATGGGTTAGATTAGATAGAAGGGTTTCAAAGCTTCCCGGCGCAAACTTCATAAGGCGCTGCGTCTGTGAGAAGTATAAGTACCTTCGATTCCTTACATTGAGTATGCCAAACGCCATTAGAGTTTTGAACCCTGCATTTACAAAATAAGCAATTGTTTCAGAATTTGTTTTCCAGTGACTTCGAGCACAAGAGACGGGAGCACCCGCATCATGCTCCGCTTCAGTTTCCCGACAATTAAGTGAGCAACGTATCGCCCTAACGGGTCCGTCGTTTCATCAACCGAGAGCAATGGTCACCATGTCGGTACGAATATCTGTTAGCAGCTTGATACAGAATCCAAATAATTTTTTCGCAGAGTTGATTCGACGGTATCGCCTGTTTACACATTTCTTCAAGAAAGATTTAAATACTGGGTTTTCTAATGGCGTTCCGATGGGATGTTGGCACCACCAAAGCCTGACATGTCGTAGAAAAACTGACTTTGTTTGCTCGATGTGGAAGATGCAGCTTCAAAACGTCTGTCGACAGCCTTCTGTTGTATTTTGATGTTAGCTTGATGAATGTTGGTCTTTTCATGTTGCGAAAGGTGGTATTTCTTTTCTGAAGATATCTAGAAATAAACATCTTGCAACTAATTCATGGATAATACTAATAATTGTAAAACGAATGGTTTTGTCGTGTAAAGATAAACATTTTCCTTCTTTGAAAAATTTAAAGGAAAAATAATATAAATTAAAATTTAAAACTTACCGTTTTATCACAAATACGGCATAGTATAATGCTACCATCGGTGGTGTAGCAAGAATATTCCGTCACCCACTGACGAAGTAGTGAAGCTTTATTTGCTCCTGTTTCGTCATTGTAGTTTTAAAAATACCTAAACTATCGTACGCACAACCAACTCTTGCTACAGTGCAACTGCTACTGAACGGAATCTTCAGCGGAAGCGATCAAATAACCACACAAGCGAAACGAAAAGACGCCCTATCGTTTTTCTCGAAGATCAGCAGCATCATCACACTGACCTGACTTAGTGGATTCACAGAGGATGGAATACTTGCTGCTAGCTGGTGTAGGCACGTGAGGATGTGAAGTGTCCATACGAAAGATATTGCCCACTGCGATAAACTTTCTTTGTAGTATTAAAAAATGCATCATTGCATTATTGCATGCTTGGCGCCTCCTAAAGTCAATCGACCACGTTTTCAAATCATATCTGGTATTTAGGAAATAAGGAAATGGAGAAAAATCTATTGGTATACTTTTAGGAATTCTCTCATATTTTAAAATATAAAGACGTGAACTGAAGGTTTCGTATTCATTCGTCACATTGGACCATGACCTATTTTCTGACACAGCGTTGTGTAATAATAATAATATATAAAAAGCAAAAAAGTCCAAAAGGCATTTAAGTCCATCCAAAAAAAGTCCTAAAAAGGCATTTAAGCAAAAAAAAGCAAATATAAGCATTATAAAATTTTGTCATATGTCATCATGTGTCATGATTCGTGCACATATATTATCAGCCTTTAAATAAGTTCGCTAGGAAAAAATAGGCATTTCCCTTAACATCCGATGTCTAATCATGACATTTTACTTTCAAAATTACTTCCTTCATATGGAATCCGTGGTATTGCCTAGATTGCTTGTGTTCGTACCTTGAACAACGATCTCAGAGAGTGGAAATACTTTACTGGATTGATGGAACATTACGTACGCACCTTTCCGACTCTTTGCCCATTGCACGTGGAGTTCCTCAAGGATCGATTTTAGGCCTTATTCTGTTCCTACTTTACGTAAACGATATGCCCTCGACGATTCGAAACGGAAGAACGGTTCTCCTTACGGATGATACGAACATCCTTTGCAATAAAGAAACCGTAAATGTACAATATCAGATGTTTCAAATTGGTTTCGGAATAACAAATTAATACTAAACGAAAAGAAAACGGTTTTAATGCAGTTTTCCATTTCGAATAAACCATTCTGTGCTCCATTGAAAATGAACCGTGTACCATTGACTGATGTTAAGGCAACAACATTTTTAGGTCTCTCAATTCAGTCAAACCTTAAATGGAACGTCCATTTAAATTAATTGAACACAAAATTAAGTTCATTATGCTACGCGTTCAGAATTCTTGCAAATTCAGTCAGCCTTCATACTGCTCGTTGTGTATATTTCGCGAATGTTCATTCCCACCTGAGATATGGCAATATTCTAGAAATACATCTATATTTTCCAGACTTTAGATTACAAAACGAATTGTACGAGTAATAACCAAATCCCACCCACGTGATCTGGCGTAAGCCTCTTCATTAATCTAGAATTTTACCATTACCTTGTCTGTTGATTTACGAATCAGTGGCTTTGTCAAAATGACTGTTAAGGGCGGGAATATTTTCAGAAAATGCCGAAGTCTATTACTATAACACTCGACGTAGAAATCATATTCACCAGGTGACAGTATCAACAGCTCATTACAAAAAATGCACATACAATACATGTACATTATTTTACAACACTTTGCCAGATGACATTAAACGATTAAATTCGATAGCAAAGTTTAAATCCCAAGTGAAATCGTTTCTGCTGCATAACTGTTTCTATACTATTAGAGACTATACTGAATATCACAAGGAAAGTAATATTAATTTTAACAATGATATTTAATGTATTATTTACCATAGACTGTATAATTATAAACAATATGTAACAAGTATTGTATCGCAGCCTCCGGGTCAATGACCCCCATCTTGATCAGGTTTTTCGTCCAGTTTCCCTGATCCATCGAGCAAATGCTGAGATGGCCCCTTGTTTTGCTTCTGGACATAAATGCAACTTCATTGACTCTGCACGTCTTCTAGAATTCTGTGGGAAATATAGTTATTCGAATTCTCGTTTCCATGTTGTCACGGCAGGAAGTATTATTCGGAAGGACAACATGGATAAGAGCCCAAAATTATTGCTTATTTATCCTTGAAAATATATTTTCTTACATGGGAGCTTTTTTTTAATTCAAGTAGTATATGACAGTGTAGGGATCTCAGAATTTTGAAAATGTGCACACAATTCACTTCTCCCCATAGCACGTCATACGTAATTTTAACTGTTTTTTGACGTAAAATAAATAAATAAAACCTCCAACAACCAATGTGCACAAGTACATTATACCAAAAGGGTACATTCTCTTTAGGTATACAATTCTAGAACAAATTACCAAAAAACGTGAAAAACGTAACAGGATTATACAACTTCAAGAATAAACTCAAACACGTCCTTGGGCAAAAACCTTTTTTATAGTGTTCAGAAAATCCTCAATAGCCAATATGTGCAATGTGATTTCAGGTGCTGCAGTAGGACTAGGTAGAAAAAACCTGGCCAAAACCTATCTCCTTCTCCTCACCATTTCAATATTTAAACATGAAATATACTAATTGTTAAATTGTAAGTAGTTGTTACCTTAATTGATATCATGTTCTGTTATTATTGTTATTAGTATTATTGTTATTATTAATAATATAAGTAGTAGCAGTTAAGTCACTAGACCAAGTAAATGTTATTTTAAAAATGAAACAGTACAAATCCTGAAATGTTAAAATATTTTAAATTAAAATATGTTAAACTGTTTTGCTACTAAATAATATCTTACTATATAATATTTTAATCTATCTGTAATAAGTATTGTAATATATAGGGCTAATGACTAGAGGCTAATGACCATCTCAATCTTTTTTTTTTTTAATATATATTTGCCTTTTCCCTGGTCCTTTGAGCAAATGCAGAAATGGCCCCTTGTTTTGCGTCTGGACAATAAATGTAACTTCTCTGCACTTAAGATGATGTGTGCAATTGTACTCCCTCCATATACATCACATTTGACTCATCATACATGATTGTAATTGTATATGTGACTCAATAAAGTATTATTATTAATAGCAAATTAAAACCTAATGTATTTTTAGTATGTATTTAAATACTTATTTGCAAAGTATTTTGGCTAATTTTACTATTAATACAAACTAAATTTAAAGTTTTTTGCCCAGTCCTGTATATTTAAGGTAATATCAATTTTCAATACATATGTATTTCGCTACATAGTTGAAACTAGTAAAAATAAACACGATTATTTCTAGTGCGGTGTATTGCAATGACAGGAGAAAAATATTTAGTTCTCCCTAATTTGCTTTTTTTTATTTTTACGATAATACTAATTTTCGAAATTTATTTAATAAGTTATATAGCTGAAACAAATGCAATAGTTTTCATCAAAGTATAATAGCCTTGGAGGTAATCATGTTTAATAGTGTGTTTTCCTTGCTGAAAGTAATCTCTTATCCACATGCTCCTCTCTCTTTTTCTCTTCTTTCGACCGATTATAAAATAAGCTACCGAAATTGCCGCGCAAATAGCTGGATCCGTTGTACAGAACATATCTGAAGCGCCGTGTGGACAGGGCAGCGCACGTACGCTATTTATTTATTTATTTTATTTATTTTAGGTCAAAAAAACAGTTAACAACTGCGTATGACGTGCTATGGGGAAAAGTGAATTGTGTGCACATTTTCAAAATTCTGTGATCCCTACCTAAGTCATATACTACTTAAATTTTGCATTTTGAAAGGGAGAAAAAAAACAAAAACTCCCATGTAATAAAATCTATTTTCAAGGATAAATATACCCATCAATGTTATTTTTACAATACCTAAGTATCCCCAGGACACCCCCAAATCATCAGTCAATCTAACCGTAGGTTTATGTTTCTGGACATACTTATCATTTCCTTCATTAACAAAAGGAAGATTCCCCCTGTCTTCTTGGGGGAAAGGTCAGTTTTGCCCGGAAACGACAGCCAGGGCTTCATGGCGGGGGCCCCGGGATGTCGTGTCCCCGAAAACGCCGCGGCCCCGGGCTGGTTTCCCCTCACGGGCGATAATTGTCCCCCGGTGGCCCAAGAGGCCTGCTTTCCCCAAACGCCCCATGGGGGCCGCCAAGCCCCGGATAGGGAAGCGACGATTAAAAGCGACTGTTGACCGGGAAACAGAAAAAGTATTCTCTTTTCGGTTTTTTGTTTTTTAAAATACGACCACGAGCGACTTCCCTCTTTTTGGGGACGACGCCCGTTGTTCATTGTCCGCAAAATTTCGGGCAAATTGAGGAAGTAAAAAGAAAAAGAAGGAGAGACGAAGAGTGGGGAAAAAATGAAAGCATGGGAAAAATTCGACATCGAAAATCCCCTGAATAAATTTTTGCGTTTAAAATTTTAAGGTAAGATGCATTTTTTAAAAAGTTCCAAACCCAAAATTAAAATTTAGTTTACTATCTTTGATAAAAGGTGCCGCGGCTTTCCATCATCGTGTACATGACACTTCTAGCTTTTATCGCCCTAATCGTATTACAGCTATGCCGTTCCATACCCACCGCCTTCAAGTAGTGTCTTTGCTGATGTTTGCCCCGCGTTTCTTTATTTTTTGGTGAAGTGACCATGTTTTTTGGCGTGTCCAAATTCTTCTTACACTTAAAACTCCACCTGGGTGATGGTATTGATTGGTATACAAAGTAGAAAAAAAATTCATTTTTTTAAAACCCCTCAATCCTTTTTCTTATTCAAAATAATCAACGTTTACTTTTCGTCAGTAAAATCTCACCCCACATTATTTTTTGAATAAATGATCTTTTTTTTCTTAATTATTCTATTAATGATTTTCCCGGAAAACGTTTTTTTTATTTTCATTTTTTAATTTTTTGGTTCATTTGATTTGTTTTGACTTGGAACAACATTTTTTTCATCCCCAATTCTGAAATTTTTTTCAATCTCAGTGAAAACATTCGAGATTAAACCCTAAATTGAAAAAACTCATAACATAAGGAAAGGCTAAAAAACCCAATAGAAAGGCGGGGCTGGGACTTGATGTTTCAAGGGAATGTGAAGAAGAAACGAATTATGGTGATTGCACTTTTCCAGTACTCCATGGGTGGATTTTGGTAGTTAAACTAATTCATTTAAGCCATGCGTTTCCCTTGACGCGTGTTTATAATGATTTTGAATTCATTGGCCTAAAAGCAATTTTTCTCCTTCGTTTAAAAAAATTTCTTTTTACATTTACGATCTTTTTTTGAATAGAATAATGTATTAATATGAATATAATAATCGATTTTGGGACTTTTTATCGATATTAAAGCCCCCGAAACCAAGGGATTCCCCGGGCAGTTTATTTTAGAAATTTTCCGATAAATTGCAAATGTCGATTTGATGTTAAAACTCTCACTCATGAACTTTTAAAACCTGGCGGGGGCCCGTGCTCCCCGTGTCACTGCGCGTTTTGCCCTGGAGTCCGGGTTCGTGCCCCCGACGGCGGCGGATTTTCGACCTGGCTTTTCGCTGGTAATTATCCGTCTGGAGAAAATTCTGGCGGCCGGCTCTCTGATCGGTATTTTCGTTTTCTCGTCAACATCGGCGACTGCCAGGCGTACCCCCCAAACGGGCCTGGCCCGCGCGCAATCTTTTTTCCCCTCTTTCTTGTCCTATCATCCCCCCTTTTCACACCCCTTACACAACCCCCCCACCCACGTCCCGGGATGTGGAATTTTGGAAACATGCCGACTGGGACGTGTCCGCTGGTCGGAGATTCTGGTTGGGAAACCCATTAGCCTACGGTAGGGCGGCGCCGGATCGGGCTATCCGCGGGGATAATCCTGCATCTCCCCAGCAAACTTTACCCCTTATGGGGGAATGACCATAGTAGTTAGCGCCCGGGAAACCCTGATTAACAATCAACCAATGAATCGAATATTTGTATCGATCTAAGAGTATCATCAAGAAGAGGTAAAAATCGATATTTTTAGAAGAATGTTTTATCTTGCCGAAATCAAGTATCCCAAAGTTCCTCTTTGGTCTAAAGCCTTTCCCTCCCCCGTCATCTCGGTTATCTCACACGGGGTCCCTCCGCCCCACCGCCCGCCCCTCCGGCCACCGGCCGCGCGCCCCGGGGAAGGGGTCGCCTTCATTACCCCGCGTCGCCCACCCCCCCCACCCCCACCTGCTCGCCGGCGCCGAACCCCACCCCTCGCCCGCCTGGTCATCTCGCGCACCGCGTATTTTTCTGTCAATACGGCCTTTCGCGGGGTTGTTTGGGGTCCCCCGCCGCCTGCGGCCCAACCCACATATCCTATTCGGGGGAAACCCGGAACGCGTCTGCCGGGGGGGGGCTTCCCCTTCTGTCCCCGGCTTCCCCAAGTTTTCCTACGCCTCGGTCGTTCTATTTATTTATTTTTTTTATTTATTTATTTTTTATTTTTTTTTATTTATTTATTTTTTTTTATTTATTTATTTTTTATTTTTTTTTATTTATTTATTTATTTATTTTTTATTTATTTATTTTTTTTTATTTATTTATTTATTTATTTATTTATTTATTTATTTATTTTTTATTTATTTTTTTATTTATTTTTTTATTTTTTTATTTATTTATTTATTTTTTTATTTTTTGAATAAATTATAGTCAGTGAAAAAAGAACGTAAAATGGGCGTGTTTTGAGTTGGTTTTCTGTTCTCGCATTTACTGTACTAAATTGAATTTGATTAAAATTGCAAGGAACGCTTTATAAAACTTCATATGAAGGAATATTTGCTACCTGGTCTTTGAATTTGCTGCATCGTTAAATGGGTTAAAGTTTTTATCTTTCCCTTATCGAGTTCCTATCGGGAAAATATATGTCAGAAAAAAGGGGCTCTGAACATTCAAAAAAACTGCCATTCAAGTGCTTCATTTTGTTGGGGAATAAAGAAAAATTCACCCCGTCACATGAATCAAAAACCCGGGCGAAAAACTGACTGTATTTGGGTTTTTGACCCAAAAACTAAAATAGTTTTACAAGCATATTTTAAGTTTATGATAGTTGGGAAGTGGGGCATGCGTTATTTCAGTTTTTTAGTGGGGGGGAAAGTCTGATGTGTCATATCGATACCCTTTTTTCTGACTTT
Organism: Teleogryllus oceanicus; assembly: GCA_964035755.1. NCBI lineage: Eukaryota > Metazoa > Arthropoda > Insecta > Orthoptera > Gryllidae > Teleogryllus > Teleogryllus oceanicus. The sequence goes on along the minus strand of CAXIVR010000007.1, from coordinate 44,179,983 downwards.
TGAGGCCTACGTTCATTTTCGCAGTTTTATGTCAAAAAACTATACATTTTTAAAAAATAAAAAAATATAATATTTAAGAAAATTTTTTTGTGACTTGAAACGCCTTTGGGCAGACATGTTTCGTTGTTAGAAAACGTACGCATAAAAAAAAGCTGTGGGCTGGGGGTTCTTCTTAGGCCAAACTCCTCATTGTAATCCACTTATATCCGCTTAAATCCCGATCTTAAGTTTGGGGTAAAAAAGTTTGTTTGGGAAAAAAAATTTTGGGAATGAACCCCCAAAAGTCATTAACTATCTATAAATAAAAAAAGAAAGATATATAAAAGACACCCAGAATTTCTTTTGAAAATGCGAAAGCAGTCATATTAGAAAAGAAATTTTCCATCCTACCTGACTATCTAACTCAGCACATATAACTATCTATCGGCACTCAATTTCAACACTTGCGCTCCACAAGAATATTTCTATGTTGTCACAGCAGGAGAATGATTGAATGCAAATATTTACTAAACCCCTTTGCAGTGAAAAAATGTTCTGAATAATCAGATGCCATGATTGCTTGACAAATCCTCTGCCCAATGCCCCTTCTTCCTCGCTTAACATCTTGACCTACACCATTGTCACAAGGTTCACGCAATTTATCATATTATAAAAGGCGAAATATCAAAAGAAATAATATACACAAAGACAACTTTATAATCAAATGTAATATCGCAGCATTCTGTGTTCTCGTGTGATGCCTGTAACGTCTGACAGCCCTCGATTTCAGCAAAGAGCAAATACATCCTCTGCTGCATTGAGACTCTCAACTTGTGAGTAGTCTACTCGTATGGCGCAGCTTCATTTTAATAAATACCGACCAATTGTTTTGAAAATCGATTGTCGAGGTGTTCCTCCTACGGGTGAAGTATACTGGTTTACAAATCATCGGCATAGTCATAACTATTGATATTTTCTATTCCGTCCCCCGACATCATTAAAAAAATCGTTCCTCCCATAATTCATTCACCCAACATCGCAGGATTTCCACTTCCGCAAATGATTCTGCCCCGCCACAATGGCAATAACAAGGCACCTTTGCCATCACTACCTCCTTCGTACTACATTAACATCTGCGTAAGCGTTCTCATCCCAACCTCCTATATCACTGCCAACAATTTTCGTCAATGAAACTACCCACATTCGTCTTCCATACCGTTGTCATCATCCATCATCGTTGCCATTGTTGCATTCGTTATAAAAACATCATCATAAAGTGGTCGTCAATGATGAAGCACCGTCGATTGGTTTGGTTTTGCTTTTTCGTGTTTCCGGGCGCGTCAACTGCTTTGTTCATTAGTCCCGTTAGTGTAGTGCATGCTTTTTCTCCGGAGATGGGGTGATCTTCCCCAGCTGGATGGCGAGATCCGGCGCCGATCTACCGTCGGCTAGTGGGTTTCCCCAACCAGGACTCTCCACCAGTGGGGCACCGCCCCAGCCAGCCAGCTCTAAGCTCCCGACCGGTCCCCCGGATTATGGTAGTGTAGTGCATTGAGTGTAAGTGTGTGTAAGGGATACAATAGGACAAGGAAGAGGAAGGAAATCGCGCGGAATCCGTGGCTCGTTTGGTAGGGTACTGCTCCGGTATTCGCCTTGTGTTGATCGGAGAAACCATGGAAAACTACCGATCGAGCAGCGGCCTCTAGAATTCTCCTCCAGACTCGACTGAATTCAACCTGGCTGCAAAGCTAGTGTCGAAAATCCTGCCGCCGTTAGGACTCGAACCTAGGATCTCCTGGTCAGAGGCGCTGGAGTGAACACCGTCGAAATATCATTACAAATGACATCATCATCAGTATCACTCAGTTGTAATCGTCGCCGTCGATATACCGCCCCAACTCCGCCCGTGTCCCCACCCCCGCGGCGCACCTGCCTGATGACAACAATTACAACGGCACGCGCCGGCAGCTGAGGCGGCGGCGGCGGTGGCGGCGGTGGCGGCGGTGGCTGCATGACCACTTCTCCCGGCTCGCGCCACTCACCTGCCGCGTGCCGTGATGCTATCGTCCTGCCCCGCCCCCGCCGCCCCGCCGCGGCCGTCCATTCGGACCCGGGCCCATCCCACTCCGCTCCGCCGCGCCGGCTCGCGCGGGCTAACGGTGCCGCCGCCGCCCGCCGCCGGGGCGCTGGCGTGCACTCGGGCGAGCCGGAACGTCCACGCCACCGCCCAGCATCCCCGCCAGCGCCCGGTCCCGGGGCGGCGCCGCCGGACGAAGTGGGTGTAATGGAGGAGCCGTGCGAATGGGAGGACGCCTTTTTAGGGAAATGCCTTCGGCGCGGAGGTGGTAATGGGTTGGGGTGTGGGGTGGTAGTAGTGTTCGTGGTGGTGGTGGTGATGGAGGAGGCGGTGGCGGCGAAGGTGAGGTGATGACAGGGGTGGGGTGTAAGTGTGTTGCGAGTGTATGCGGGGTCGAGGGCGGTAGAGGGTATGGGAGGGGTGGGAACGGAAGAGGCGGTGGTGGATGTGATGGCTGGGTTGGGGTGGTATGGTTGGGAGTGCATGCGGGGATGAGGACGGTAGAGTGGGTGGAAGCGGTGATGAGGTGCGCGATGGAAGTGGCGGTGGTGGTCGAGGAGGAAATGAGGTTTGCTGCGGTGGATGTGGTACGGAGGCGGAAGTGGGGGTGGATTGGGTAGAGGAGGTGGAGATGATGGCGAACTTGGAGGCGAGTATCGGAGTCGAGGTGAAGGTGGAAGTGGATTTGGATGCGGAGATGGAGGCGAAAGCGGTGTCGGTGGTGAAGCTGGTGGAGACGTGGAGATGGAGGTGAAGTCAGAAGCAGAGGTGGCGCAGTCGGAGGCGGTGGCGGAGTCGGAGTTGAGTCAGATCGGAGGTGGAGTCAGGAGGGCAGAAACAGAGTCGGGAACGGAAGCGGCGTCGGAAGCGGAGGGCAGGCGGAACAGCGTCAGAGGCGGAGACAGAAGCGAGTGGTGGCGGAGGCAATAGCGGAGGCATTGGAGGCGAAGGCGGAGGTGGAGCTGGCCGTGAAGGTAGAGGTGAAGAATGAAGAGGTGGAGGCTGGAGCGGAGCTGGTGGCGGAGGTGGGCTGGTGGTCGGGTATTGGTAAAGATGAGGAGTTGGAGGCGGGTGCGAAGGCGGAAAAGGCAGCAGTTGCGGAAGCCGTGCTGGAAGCAAGGCGATGTCGGAGATGAAAGTGTATGTGGATGTGCAGGTGGATGAGGAGATGGAGTTGGAGGTTGAGGCGGAGGTGATGCGGTTACGATGATGGAGGAGGTGGCGGGTGTTGTAGTGGGAACGGGTGTTGGGGTGAGAGGTTGTGGTGGCAGGGACGGAGGTGGGGAAGGGAGGGTTCGAGATGTGGCTTGTTGGTGTTGCGAATACGGTGGCGGGTCGGCGAGGTAGCGTGGTGACGGCGACGGTGGCGGTAACAGTGGCGGTGACGGTGACGGTGACGGTGACGGTGGCGGTGACGTGGCGGTGACAGTGGCGGTGACGGTGGCGGTGCGGTGGCGGTGACGGTGGCAGTGACGGTGGTGGTGACGTGGCGATGGTGATGGCGGTGGCGCTGGCCGTGACAGTGATGGTGACGGTGACGGTGACGGTGACGGTGACGGTGACGATGTCGTGGCTGTGACGATGGGGTGTTGGTGACGATGAGTGTACGATTGGCGAGTGCACGATCAGCTGTCGCGCGGCACTGTAAGTGACGACAGTGACGGTAGAAATTGTAGTGGCAGTGGTGTTTCTGGAGTGAACAGCCGCGCCTTTCTGCAAACCGCCACCAGGAATGGCGGGCTAAGTTTGGGAAGATGTTTGTCCCTCGTAGTTCTCTATACGAACTGCGTAGATGAAAAAGTGTATTCTCCAGAAAAAAACAACATTTTTCTGCAATTCATTTGGGTAGTCCACGTAGAAAAGCATTTAGACACTTAAGTTCACAAATATTTGTGGCATCTCAACCACTGTTTTCATTATAGTGGTCGTCGACATCAAATACTTGTCAATATTTCGCTGAGAAAATATCATATAATATCACTGTCATCGAACTAACACAGAGCACTCTATATTTTGCTTTGAGTGCCATTACTATTCTACATAAATAGTAATCCATTAATATTAACATGAATACTATATGAACAATAAATAAGAAATGGACTCAGTGAACAACACTAGTTCTGTGAATAATATTGAAGGTACGTCTTATCAAGCTATCAAGTATTCAGCTGCTCATCTACCTCTGATGCGTTCAGTAATTCCAGACATGACCTTACTCACCGTTTGCATGCTTTCAAACCTGCCGTCCGTTTAAAATACCACAGAGCTAAAGATTTTCTTCGCCAAAAGACAGGTGTCACTGAACAGTTCTTCTTAGCTACAGACAAAATTCTTACGTGAGTACATCTATCTCTACCAGACTTAAAATACATATTCAGTTTTATGGTTCGTTAGGAATGCCAATAGAAACTGACAACACTCCCTAATCAAGAAAATGTTTATTATTTTAACATTTAAGAATCATACATAATACTTCTTTAATTTTTACATAACTAGTTTCATAGTAACAGTAGGTTTAGTGGGTTATATCAATTCCTCATAGTCTTCATCAGACATCAGGCAAATGAACAATGTCGGAACGTCCATCTGTCTGTCCGTAGGCTTTGACCCAGTTTGGCTCCATCAAGCTCAATGAGTCGTACTTTTGCTTATTAGAGGCTCGACATCATGGTCACCAGGTATTCACCTTTGTTGAATCAGGTATGCAGGTGTGTGTAACAGTTCTTTTGTGTACCTATCATTCATTGCCCCAAGTGTTTCCTCAGATGCATTTCTTTATCTCAGTAGCCGCGAGGTGGTGTCATTTTAAGTGAATATCTCAGTCAGATCATCTGTGTTATAGAAGTGACCGGAATGCTTGTAGAGTATCTGGAAGGACACCTTAACACCGATAAGTATACAGGTGACCGGCGGTGGTCAGGAGTGGGTTATACGAGTTCCAACTCTTTCCCTTGTGGCGTTGTCAATTCTCTCATTGTCACAATTAGGAAGTAAATCTTCAAAATTTAATTTAACAATCCAAAAGATTTCATTTAGTAGATATTGACAAAGAAACAATTTTTTGTTTTCCTCTGAAACACAAAAGTCTGTCTTTAGGATCTACAACTCATTGTTCAAATAATACATTGGTTGGTTGATTAGTGATTCCGGCGCATCAGCTGCTTAGGTCATTAGTCCCGTAAGTTTAGTGCGTGTTTCATTGCGGGAGGTGGCTGTGTTCTTAGTGATTCTTGGTGGTTCTTGGTGACGTAACGGTGGCGTGATGGTATGACCCGGGTCTGAATTTCCTTCGGCTATCGGGATTTCCAAACCCAGGTATTTCCACCAGGGGGGCACCTTTCCCAGCCGGGACAAGTCTCAGGTTCGCCAGCCTCCCAGTATGTGTTGTGGTGTGGTTCCGTCTGAGTGAAGTAAGGGTGAGGGTAGGAAAGAAACGGAAGGAAAGATCTGCGCAGCCCGTGGCCCATTTGTTAGAGTAAGTTACAGAATTCGCCTGCTGTTGATCGAGAAATCACCAAATACTCCCGATGAGAAAGCCACTAAATTCTCCCCCCCGACAAAACTCGATCTTCTGACAAGCTGGCGAAAAGTGAAACTGCCCGGACTCGAACCTAGGACCTCTCGGTCAGAACACTGCAGTGATATCAGTTGATGCCGTCAGTTGACCCTACCGGGGAAATTATACATAATATACACGTATTTCTCTTAAAATGTTTTTGGGTTACAAATTGCATTTTTTTTGATCTCATTTGCTGACTTATTTTGTTTTAAATCATTCAGTGTTTTCCAGGGGGTAATTCTGCCTCCCAAAAGTAGACCTGTTTAGGGGGTTTTTTGTTCTAACGACTCACAAATGATGAAAATCTATCATTTTACATTTCGTATCATAAATCTGAAATGACTCTGTACTTTTCTAAGTGATCGAACATCGATACCGATTGTTGAAAATATTGAACTTTTTTTCTCCTTAAATTCAAGAAACAATTTTGCACTACGCTAAACAATTTGTCTCCAATACATTTGCATTTAGAATAACAGTGAAGGAAGAGACTTAAAAAGCTCTCATACAGACAACTAATCAGCGCATGATCCTGCTTTAAATATTCACTTCAGTGAAAAAAAAATAGCAAGATATGCACAATAGTGTCCACTTGCATCACCTGCACGTGGATTACACACATACATTTCTAGCTGTAGGAGCAAATGAGAAGAAAGTAAAGGGAAGAAATTGGGGCGCTCGCCGGCTTTCCCGCGCTGCCATAAGTCCCGTTGCGTCCGGTTTCCGCGCGGAACCCTTCCTCCAACCCATTAACATCTGCAGAAACCGGTCGCGCGGTGGCTCGTGCCAGTCCCTCGGAGGCGCCTCCCGGTCGACCCGCGCCATCAGGGCGCCACGGACCACAGCCACTCCCCAACCATCGCCAGCTGGCGGCCGCGCCTGTCATCGCGTCGCCCAGCTGCGTGCTGTCTCAGGCGCCTCCGCCACCCACACTACGTGCCCCAACTTCTCGCTTCCTCCACGGCCTCTGCCCCTTCAGATGCCACGCTCCTCCAGGTAGCCACGCCCTTCACCCTGACACGCCCCTCAGACTACCGCCTCAACCTGCCAGCCGCCTCAGACTGCCACGCCCCTCAACCTGCCACGCCCCTCAGCCTGCCACCCTTCAGTCTGCTACACCTCAGCCTGCCACCTCAGTCGCTACGCCTCAGCCTTCCACACCTCAGCCTGCCACACCTCAGCCTGTCACGCCCACAGCCTGCCACGCCCTCAGCCTGCCACGCCCTCAGGCTGCCACGCCCTCAGGCTGCCACGCCCCTCAGTCTGCCACGCCATCTCAGCCTGACCTCCCCTCAGTCTGCACCCCTCAGCCTGTCACGCCTCAGCCTGCCACGCCATCAGCCTGCGCACGCCATCAGCCTGCAATGTCCTCAGCCTGCCACTCCCTCATCCTGCCATGCCCTCAGCCTGCCCGCCTCTCAGCCAGCCACGCGCCCTTCAGCCTTCTCTGCCTGCCACTTCCGATTCAGCCTGCCTCGCCCTCAGCTGCCACGCCCTCAGCCCGCCACGCCCTCAGCCTACCATGCCCGCCTTCCCGCCCTCAACCTGCCTCGCCATCTCAGCCTGCCAATCCTCTCAGCCTGCCTCGCCTCAGCCTGCCACGCCTCAGCCTGCCACGCCCTAAGCCTGCCACGCCCTCAGCCTGCCACACCTCAGCCTGTCACACCCTCAGCCTGCCACACCGACCTGCCACCCCTCATCTTGCTACGCCCTCAGCCTGTCTCGCCCTCAGCCTGCTTTGTCCCTCAGCCTATCACACTCCTTCACCTGCCACGCCCCTCAGCTTGCCTCGCCCACTCAGTCCGCCCGCCCTTCAACCCGTCACACACATTCGATTTTCAAGTTGCTAGGTCCTGCAGTCGCTGTCTGGAGGAAACGTCTAATGGATGGTTGCTCTGAGTGGTACTTTTCCATGGTTTCTTCGATCAACTCAAGTGAATGTCGATGCGTATCCTAAAACCGGCCACCGACAGCGCGATCTTTCTTCCTCTTCCTGCCTATCCTCACCACTAACGTACACACACTCATGCACTACACTTCCATTCATGCAGGGAGATCAGTCGGGTGTTTAGTGATAGTCCCTGGAGGGGCGGTGCCTCGATGGTGAAAGATACATGGTTGGATAAGTTTCTCAGTAATAGTTCAATAAATTCCTGTAGGTGAGCGCCGGATCTCACGATCTAGCGGAGGAGAACCCTGCCAAACCCGCGATAAAACCAATACACTTTTGGGACTAATGACCTTAGCAGTTGACAACCCAGACACACTAATCAATCTTAACCGTCCTCTGCCTCTCAGGTCTCCCTGACCTCTCAGACCTAATCGCTCTCACAAGCCACCTCGCTTGCTCAGACAATCCCGCCCTCTCAGGCCGCCTCGCTCCCTCAGGCCATCCGCTCTTTCTGACCACTCCGCCTCGTTCGCCCCCGCCCTCTCCCCGCCCTCTCTCCTCAGCCAGGCCCTCAGGCCATCTGTTCTCTCACACCTCGTCGCCTCCTCGGTCTCCACGCCCTCTCTGCTCAGCCGGGCCTTCAGTCCGCCTCGACCTCCATACTATCCTCCCTTCAGACCATCCGGCTTTAAGGCCTCTGTGTCATCTTAAGCATCCCCACCCTCTTAAGGCTAAATGTACCGACACTAGTTCCATTTGTCGCCACCACGTGGCAGCACTAAAATAAGCAAAATTTACTAGACTGATAACGTCTAAACAAATTGTCCGATTTTCGATCTGTAAACGACATTGGACTTCTTTTTAAAATAGAATTCACGCTACGATGCCGTTTTTCAAAAGATTTCCAAAAATTTTTTAAAACGTTTTCTCATAGTTCCGGAAGAAATTAAAATGTGGGCTTATAGCGCGATGGCGACGTGCTTCTGATCAACGCCGTGTCAATCATGCTAATCGGATGAATAGGGCGGCGTAAAGTGTAATTTCGGAAGACATACCTGCGCCCCCTCCCCTTTTTCCCTGCGTCACCCGACCCGCCTCGACGCGGACGAACGACCAAACCCGGCGCCTGCGGCACGAGGCCGAACTTTCAGACAGGCAAGCTGGGCAGTCAGTCCCTTTCAGTCTCAATATATTTTTCTTCACGTGTCAAACTAGTGATGCTGTAACACAGCCAAACGGTCTCGTATCATCTGTAATAGTCGTATAAAACTATAATATATCTTGTTCACATATTTCCGTCTTCCTTCGAATACCATCAAACAATTATTTGAGGCGGTACTCAAAATATCGATTCCGATTTGAAACTGATTTCAAAAAGAAAATGGAATTAATTGTGTAGATATCACAATATTCCATGTCCTAACATCTTATTTTACATACATTTACTTCTAAGATCTTCCGTTATCATTCCTCTACAAGAAAGTATGAGCCGAAATTACGCACGAGCTCTATTATCCTGCGACTGATTTTTGATCTCAAAACGGCGTTTGTCTCCTTGATAGACTTCACCTGATGAATCTAGTTTCCCAAGTAAAATTTTAAAACAGTTTTCGTACTTTCGACAAAATTGAAGAAGTGGTAAAATAGCGCGCAGGCGAGATGCATCCTGAATCAACTCTGTAACAAACATTAAAATATAATTAAGAATCGGGTACATGTCCCAGGTACTTAGTAAGGGTACTTAGTAAGTTATATTGATATAAAATGATTCTATTTGTATTTGTATAAACTTGAAGATTGGAATAAGTAATTCCCGGCGCGTCATTTGATAAACTACGTAAATGATAAAGTAAAAGGATGTAGTGTAAATCATTGTATTGTGACACATATATATGTATTTTTAATGCATTAAATTGTCACAAAAGCAATATAACTTTAACCATAGACAGGAACACCACACTAGAAGAGGAATATCCGTCTATGAGGGATAAATTATGTTTTGTTATACAGTTATTAATTTGGCAACTTTTACATTTCTACATTAAGATACCATTTTCTAAACATCGTACACGCTTATCAGTAACATTTAATCGGGTTGCAATTCAATTTATAAGATTTATATACTACTAGTAAAACGTAGCATACCAGTCACTGATAAACCTCTATATTAGGAATCAGAATGCAAATGTATTAAATCGGCGATCCTTATCTATGTGTCGAGAATAGGGATGCAACATTGATGTTGATATTTTCAAAACATTGATTTTGTATAGACACACGAACATATTTCGTAAAAAAATGAAACATTTATGAAACCTGATGTTTATTATCGATGTGCTTGATGAGTTGTTGTGAATGAAAAGAACCGATAATCACAATTTTATAAAAAAGTCAAAATATGAAATAATATTGCATTATTCCACTGTCAATACATGTGTTCGAATAAAGCGAACGGTGATTGTAACATCCTCATCCAGTAGACTATCTTCAGCCCAAGAAATGACCCCATTTTCTGGCATTTCCTACGTATGTCCTACCGATACCAGAGAGGCGGCCAACGCAAGCACTCTAGGTGTAAGGTCTCTCGCCCACCTTCCTGTACCCATTTGAGGAAGTTGTGACTCCATAAGATGACCCTGGGCGATAGTTTTCAGACTTAGTTTCGCTGTTATTCTTTTTACTTTGTTTTGCCGTTTTGTCTAAATCGTAATTATAAATTAACAATCACGGCCACTGTCAAAACAAAATCATCCGCACGAACTTGGTCGATGTTTCTAAACCAGGTTTTGAAAGATGTTTTAATTTTGAAACATTGATATTTGCATTCGTATTACTTAAGCATCATTCCTTCGCTTTTCTTGCTATCCGAAACTGGGAGGGGACGCGCCGATAATTTAGCGAGTTCTTCCCTAATAATGGCAGAATGTATGCATGAAAGACTGAGGGTATCAAACACACTGTTCAGTGCTATGATGTCTATTTGTCGGCTCCAGTCTTGGTCAAGCAGCGGCTGTGAGCATCTCTCCTTTTATCTGCAGGTCCCAATTCTTCGCGGGGTCTCAACGCGCAGAGAAATAGTCTAGAACATAGATCGCAAGCCACCCTTGTTAGACCTATCTGGATATACACAGCAATAGGATGCCAGAATTTCTTCATTGCTCACTCGGACTCGAACTGCCTTTTCCTTTTGTTTGTGATATTTTGTATTAGTCATCTCAATTATGCCTCTTACATCCTTTTCTTCCGCTGTCATTCTATCTTTCCAAGCATTATATCTTTTTCTAGGGATTTTGTTCTACTGACGGTATGTCCGAAATATTTTGTTTTCCATTTTTGGCTTTGGCTTTTAGAAAGTTCTGTTTCTTTTCAAAATTTCGGCGTTTATCTTTTGCCCTCCCATTGTACGTTTAATATTTTCTTCCGTGTCCATACTTCAAAGCATCTTCCTTTTTCGGCCTATCTCAATGTTCAGCTTTTACACCACACAACAGGATTAGAAATACTTTTCTCGATTATTTGGATTTGGTCTACGCAGGCTTGATTTCTAACGGAACGGCGTTCCTGTACCGCTGATTCATTCTCGCTATTACATTATATTATAAATATATAATTATTTCTCTTAAATTAATAAATCATTTTGAGCGCGTTCCGGGACCTAAAATTTTAGAAATCAATCACTTGATATGCTGCATATTTTAGAATTTGTGTAATTTTCTTTCCTGCTTTTCTAAAATTATTCCTCTCTTAGTTTTTCTTACAGTATCCAGAATTTGTTATTGTAATTCATAAGTATTTAACTTCGCCCGCCATATCAATTCTCCGTGGATGTTCAGGCTTCCTTTTACCAGTTGACATAAATGTTGTTTCTTTAAATGTAAGTTCATAGAATATTTAAATTTTATAATAATAATATATTTAGCTATTATATATTATTACATAATTCGAATTAAGTATAAATAAAACATCTGCACAATTTTGATGACATAAAATTTTGCGTTTCTCGAAAAGAAGTAAAGTGGACATGTCACGTTTTGAATGTTTGCTCCTTATTTCGCGCTCCTTTGTATCGCCCAGTGCCGCCAGGGCACGCTCTCAAGTCACCCTTCTGAGCTGGAAGCAGGGTCGCACCTCTGGCACACTGCTGTTCTAATAGCGTGACTTTTCTGACCTCTGCAGACATCTCGCCGCGTTCTTCGGCGGGCTGCGTGTTACACCATTCGATATGCCCAAGCGTAGGAAGAGGGCGGTGAGTAGTTTTCAGTGGGCGAGAACATTGTGCAATGACGAAGTGGAGATTATATTACTCTATAAGAATTAGTGGAATCATTCGCGTTTCCTTAATTATTAGCGACCGAGTGTGTGTGTGTGTATGTGTGTGTGTGTGTATATATATATATATATAAACAAAATTATAAATTAAACAATTAATAACAATTATGAAAGTATATTTGATTAATAAAAATTTTGTGAGATATTATTAACTAAAGTAACTTATTTTGTCAAGATGTATGAATGGAAGCTATTGTTTTTCATTGAAAATACCGTATAACGTTTATTGACGTCCATACCGGTAAAGACGTCCAATAAGTATTTACTAGTATATAACAATAAAGTATTTGAGAAAGGTATGAAAAAATACGCCATTTCAGTATTCAATACCTTTTCGGTCGCTGTTCACTAGCAATTCAAAAAACAAACTATCCTTGTTATCTTCTCTTTCATTTGTATTTACAGTATTTCAAAGTATTTCTTTTTAAAAACATCTATTTTATTATTTAAATATATCTTCAAAAGATATGCTAAAAAACTCAAAAATAGAGTTTGAAATACAAAATATATATTTCAAAGACAAGTATTTAAATATTAGTCAACCCTCTTATAAACTAGTATGTGCGATCAGCAGTGTACTAATCTCAGTTCCCAGCTTCAGCGTAGTACTAATACATATCCACGAGTAAGTCCGGAAAAATTTGTAGAATGAAATTGCAAAATATGGACATAAATATATAAGAAAACGCTAAATAAACGAATATGCAAAATCAGATTTTCCTGCAATATGTAACATCAAATTTCATTAGAAGTAATTTAGTACAATACACTGTGTAAGTATCCTTACAATACAATTTCAAATAAAAGCTAGCATGATACATCACACTTTCTGGCATTATTTCTAAATTTGCAATTTTCGAAAATTGATAGAGTTCAACGAAAATTGTAATTCTTTTAAGCGTCCTTCTATCCATGGAAAAAATTGTTGTGATTTTTAGATTTTTAATATATACATCAATTTCATTCTTAAATTACTCTAAAACTACGCGGTTTTGCAATAAACTTACATGACCTTTGCAATCTTCGAAAATACGGCGGGTGGGCGAAAATGAACACCATCATATTTGTATCGTCTTTAAACAAAAAAATTGGAGCTCTTTTTGAGAAAAAGTTACAATTGTTTTAATTGCCTATACTTCGCCCCAAATTGCACGAAAACTACTCAAATGTTTCAAAAATTAAACTTGATCTTATTTTCAGATCTATCAGAACAGATTTCAGTAAGGAAAAAAATATATCATCAATATTATAGTTGAAGGAAGACGCCCCAAAAATTGCACTTAGCAATTTCTAAACATAAGTGATGTCAACAAACACCATAAATCACATTTCTCTTGCAATCTGTACGTAAAACGAGGACAAAATTTAATCAAATAATTTGGTGACGGTTTGAGAAGATTTCGAAAATGATTTTGAGGCTTCATGTAAAGGACCCTCAAAAATTAAAATATTCGTTTGAAACTCCCAAAGGATCGAGTTCTCTCAGGTAGATTCGGGAAGATCAATATTGGAGAAAAATTGGCAGAGCGGTTTGGGCGTTAGCGTTGACCATTAACGGACAGACATGTTTTGGTGTCAATCGATTTTAGGTATCAAGGACACATGTATTGTATTTTTTCGCTAGACCACGAGTTAGAAGAAGTAATGTAATATTTAGCAAGAGGATTTATCCACTTTTACTTTACCAGGGCCCGACAATAAGAGTTTTCCGGTATCCGATTACATAATTTGTCGGAAAGTAGTTTTAAAATTAACAACAAAAAAAACAATTTTAAAATTTAGTTTCCGCGATTTTACTTGGGAAAACAGATTCATCAGGTAAAATCTATCAAGAAGACAAACGCCGTTTTGAGATCAAAAATCGAGTCGCAAGATAAAAGAGCTCGTACGTAATCTCAGCTCATACTTTCTGGTAGAGGAATGATAACGGAAGATCTTAAAGTAAAATGTATGTAAATAAGATGTTATGGCATAGAATATTGTGATATATACACAATTAATTCCATTTTCTTTTTGAAATCAGTTTCCAAATCGGAATCGATATTTTGAGTACCGCCTCAAATAATTGTTTGATGGTATTCGAAGGAAGACGGAAATATGTGAACAAGATATATAGTTTTATACGACTATTACAGATGATACGAGACCGTTTGGCTGTGTTACAGCATCACTAGTTTGACACGTGAAGAAAAATATATTGAGACTGAAAGGGACTGACTGCCCAGCTTGCCTGTCTGAAAGTTCGGCCTCCCGTGCCGCAGGCGGCCGGGTTTGGTCGTTCGTCCGCGTCGAGGCGGTCGGGTGACGCAGGAAAAGGGGAGGGGGCGTCAGTATGTCTTCGAAATTACACTTTACGCCGCTCCTATTCATCCGATTAGCATGATTGACACGGCGTTGGATTCAGGAAGCACGTCGCCATCGCGCTATAAGCCCACATCTTTTAATTTCTTCCCGGAACTATGAGAAAACGTTTTAAAAAATTTTTTGGAAATCTTTTTTGAAAAAACGGCATCGTAGCGTGAATTCTATTTTAAAAAGGAGTTCAATGCAGTTTACAGATCGAAAATCGGACAGTTTGTTCAGACGTTATCGATCTAGTAAATTCCGCATGATAGTGCTGCGATCTATTGATTTTTCCTATAAGTATTTTTCGGTGCATTTAGCCTTAACCGTGAGCGGTGGTTCAGTGCATCAACTGATGTCACTGCAGCGCCTCTGACCGGGAGGTCCTAGGTTCGAGTCCTGACGGCGGCAGGATTTTCGACACTAGCTTGTCAGCTAGGTCGAATTCAGTCGCTGTTTGGAAGAGAATTCTAGCGTCAGGCTGCTCTGATTGGTAGTTTTCCGTGTTTTCTCCGAACAAACACCAGGCGAATGCTGGAGCAGTACCCTACCAATGGGCCACGGACCGCGCAATCAGTCCTTCCTCTTCCTTGTCCTATCCTCTCCCTTTACACACACACACTAACATGCACTACACTGCCACATATTCCGGGAGACCGGTCGGGAGCTTAGAGCTTGTCCTGGCTGGAGCGGTGCCCCGCTGGTTGGAGAGTCCTGGTTAGGGGGAAACCCCACTAGTCGATGGTAGGTCGGCGCCGGATCTCGCCATCCGGTGTGGGAAGATCACCGCCATCTCCCAAGAAAAGCATGCACTGCACTAACGGGACTAATGAACGAAGCAGTTGACGCGCCCGGAAACACGGAAAAATCAAATCAAATCAACCCAGCCTCTTAGATCACGCAATCCTCACATCACCCTGAGCCTGGACATCACGAGGCGCCATGCGCCCGTACTGCAGCCAGACGCACCGGGTCGCGATGCCTTCAGTCTCACGATGCTCCACTACGCCCCGAGCCGCCCCTCCCCCCTCCCGCTCCCCCGACACCTCATGGCTTCCCTCCGCCGGTGCGACAGGTGGCGTCTGCGCGCGAGCCACGAACGAAGCCCCGGAAGATGCTTTACAGGCGTTCGGGTTCGCATTGACGACGCAAGATGGTCTCGACATTAACCCCTTCATGTGCACGCAAATGGTACGCTCTTTCTCCTCGTTTTCTTTCTTTTATTCTCTCTATTTTTAATTTTTGATCTCTCTTCTCTTCTCTCTCTCTCTCTCTCTCTCTCTCTCTCTCTCTCTCACTCTTCTTTCACTCTCTTCTTCCTCTCTCTTCTTTCTCTCTCTCTCTTCTTTCTCTCTTCCTCTTTTCCTCTTTCTCTCTCTCTCTTCTCCTCTTGACTCAGACCCTTTATCTCACACGACCATACACATTACAGATCCTGTAGTGGACTTAGAATTTACTTTCTCAGGATTAGAATCATCTATAAATGATATGATGTCGCTGCAAATTTCAGTATGTTGTTTACTTCTTTATTTTTAATGATTTTATTATTTTTAGTTTCATTATTATGTATTTTTTCTAGCGTAAAAATGATCTGTCAAATTTATGAAGTCGTCACAAACAAATGCGTTAGATTACAAGAATCTCTTTCCTGCAATCCCCCCCCCCAGGAACTTGAATAATTAGGATACCTCATTGTATAATGTATTCTGGCTGGTTACATGCCATACATACTGAAGGTGGAAAATTATACTTGAACCGTATCAGATGAAGGTTTCTTAAGCTGTAATTCGTCCTTTGATTTAATCTTTTTTTGTCTTTAATAGTCATCTAGACGTATTCATTATTATAAGGCACTATCATTGTGTGTTAGTAAACTGCGTTGAATCAGTAATAATGCTTGGAATGAATTGTTTAGCCACTGCGTAGTTACAGAAACCAGCTGTAGATCCCCTATTTTTATATTGTTCCATGTTCATTTTCTATCTGGTAGTTGTTTTGCTTCTTCTGCTTTATATCATTTCTTTATGGATTATGCAATTATTAAAGAAACCAATTACTAGCTTTCCTCTAGTCCCGCT
This sequence comes from Teleogryllus oceanicus, assembly GCA_964035755.1. Lineage (NCBI taxonomy): Eukaryota > Metazoa > Arthropoda > Insecta > Orthoptera > Gryllidae > Teleogryllus > Teleogryllus oceanicus. Next base: position 44,163,727 of record CAXIVR010000007.1, on the reverse strand, counting down.
GCTTTATATCATTTCTTTACTTGGATTATGGCATTATTAAAGAAACCAATTCTAGCTTTCCTCAGCCCGCTGGTGGAGAGTCCTGATTAGGGGAAAATCCCACTAGCCAACGGTAGGTCGGCGCCGGATCTCGCCATCCAGCGGGGAAAGATCACCGCCATCTACCGAAAATAACATGCACTACACTAAAGGGACTAATGACCAAAGCAGTTGACGCGCCCGGAAACACGAAAATCAATCAAAAAATTCAAACCGACAATCCAAACTCAAAACGCTTCTGATTGCCACCGCTTGCACTTGCACCTGTCACATTAGGCAACATTTTCTAATTAGAGAAAAAGGAACACAAAAAAATGTCCAGTAAAGAAAGTTGCAAACAAAGACATATTATCTGTTAAATGAAGGAAAACACAACCCTACCAATGAAGGAAAAACGCCATCAGCAAGGTCAGCCTACACCAACATTTCGCATTCTTCATCTCCCTTTCGTTTCCTCTCATTTCCATAATATTGTTGGGGGGTTCTTACGGTGAAACACTGTACGACCAAATGATGAAAACCTGGGCCAAACTTCAAAAATAGAAGTTTCGAAGTGCAAAATGTCGTTTTATCGACTGAAGTGGATATCGACTGAAGATATCAGCTGATGTCAATGTAGCGCATCTGACCGTGTGGTCCTAACGTTCGAGTCTCGACCGTGGCAGATTTTCGACAATGGCTATACAGCCTAGGCCCATTCAGCTATTGTTGGTGGAAATTTTAATGGTCGATGCTCTGATTGCTTTTGTTCAGTGGTTTCTCCGATCAATACAGACAAATGCTGGCAGTACGCTACTAACGGGCCAGGGACCACGCGCGATCTTTCCTTCGTTTTGTTTGCCCTATCCTCGCTCCGTAACTATCACACACTTACCTTCCATGCACTACACTATCACGCATGTCAGGAAATTGTCGGGAGCTGGATTTGTCTCAGCTCTGGTGGTGCTGGAGGGAGAAAACCCGCAAGCTGACGGTAGAACGGCGCGGGATCTCACCATCCAGTGGGAGAAGAAGACTCCCAAATTCCGTGATAAAAACATGCACTACACTTACGAGACTAATAACCGACAGTTGATGCATGAAAACACGAAATCAAACAATCGAAAAAGGTATATTGGGACAAGTGTTGAAAGAACGAATGCTAATTCATGAAGAAGCTGTGAGTTAAGGCGTGTACTGCTAAACGTAAATCAATATTGTACATTCTGCAATTAACTATTTTAAAGTAAAGTTTATCTGAGAATAGCTAAGTCACATTCCGAATTTTTTTTTACCATTCAGTAATCGTTGCGTCCACTGTATTTTTGGTAATTTTAATTTGAATATTAACTTTAAAACAGGGTTTACACTATATTGAAAATGTGTAATCAAAATAAGTACTGTTTTGAAATCCTCATTGGTACCCCATTGGTACCCGTATTGACCAAGAGATTCCTTGTGCCAGCCAAAGACCTGCTCATTAGTCAAAATCAAATGTCACATTTTTAATTTTTTAGATTAGAATTCCCATCACATTCTCATGCCCAGAAGTTTGCAAATTTATTCTGAAACACTTGTATATTCTTAGCCGATGCACTTATTGAAGACCAAATTGTCACAAGCATTAAATGAAGAAACAATTTTTGACCTCGATTTCATCATTTAGTGACAATGTGCGGTGGTACGACAGGTAGCAATGGAAGAAAAAACCAGGGGCGGCGGCGGTGGCAGGTGCTCTGCAAAACCTTAGGGCCCGAGACCCGTTTGCCAAACGCACAAGACGAGCTCACTCGTTAATCTAAACACCGACAAAAAATTTAAAAGGGAAATCCCAAAATTGGGGAAAAATTTTTGTAAAAAAAGCATTGTAATTTAATCTTGGTTCTTTGACTAATAGTTTGAAACAAAATAGTTAGTTTTGATTTTCTTGCCTATTAACACAGAATTGAGGCGGGAAAAGAATAAAGTTTCCTGTTTTTATTTTAACATCTTCAAATTTGTACTTTTCTTTACTGAGTTTTGAAACGTATTTAAACAATAGCAAATTATTAGCCAATGTAAGATATTTACATATTTACATTAACAGGATCTACAGGCAAAAACAATTGTGATATTAGTAAATACGGAATATAGAATTTCTTAATTTCCCTTAAATGTCACCTGTAGTTTATTTCAATTTCCACCGCAGTGTGGAGTTCTTCAAACGGAAGCTATTATTCTCTCTCTCTCTCTCTCTCTCTCTCTCTCTCTCTCGCTCTCTCTCGCTCGCTCGCTCTCACTCACTCTCTCTCCCTTTCTCTCTCTTTCTTTCTTACTCTCTCTCTCTCTCTCTCTCCCACTCACCCTTTTGATGTAAAATATACGAGATGTCCCTTCAGGATTTTTATAATGATCTCATTATTTTCCTTTCGATGCTGAAATTCTAGCAAAAGGTAGCGGCGGAGGGAGCGGAGGTGACAAAGAGAAGAAGGAAGCGACGAAAAGAGGTCAAGACGACAGAGGAAGAGAAACTGAGAAGGCGAGAAAGAAGAAGAGACGAGGAAGAAGGAGATGACAGAAGGAGGTGGAGAGTTGGACGACAAGGTGATGGATGAGGTGGTGAAGGAAGAGGTGACGGATGAGGCGAGGGAAGAAGAAGGAGGCGGAGGCGATAGAGGAGGTGATGGAGGAAGAGGTAATGGATGAGGCGAGGGAAGAAGGAGGCAGAGGCGATGGAGGAAGAGGTAATGGATGAGGCGAGGGGAAGTAGGGGGCGAAGGCGACGGAGGAGGTGGTGAAGGAGGAAGAGGTGACGGATGAGGCGATGGAAGAAGGAGACGGGGGCAAGGAATGAGAACAGGGAAGAGGAGGGGGAGGGAGGAAGGGTGGAGAGGAGGATGAGCGCATGTTGTCGGTCAACGCGCTCGTGTTATTCAGTGGATAATGAGCGCGTGCCCAGGCCGCTTTCTCCCGCAAATTACTCCAGTGACGGATCTAGGGGGCGGGGTCCGAGAGACCCACTAGAATACTCTTTACTCGTTTTATAGTACATTAACTTCTATCCATATTAAACGTTTTGTTGTTAATTTTAGTTTTATTAAATATTTCCATTATAGCGTGTAACTATTTTAAAAATCCACTATCATAATTTGCCATTCTATTAAGATTAATTCTCGCCCTGAGCATGAATCCTTAGATGATGTCACAAACTGAAACTGTGGCACGTGTTAGCATCCAAGTACGTGTGCCCGAAGACAGGGTTTCGAATCTAGATATTGGTGTTTGTTGTTATAATACGTGTATTTTATTAGACCTTCACAAAGATACATGACACGAACGGAACAGAAAGAAAAAAACTCACATCGAATTGACGTAATCTATTACATAGATATCGTTTCTATATAACCATTTGTATTTGGGTCCTGTAGTAAATAAACATAACAGTGCTTTCATTAACCTTTCGTGATGTAACCATGTACGTATCCAACTGAACATCAGCCTATGTTTACACATTCCTTTATCAAATTATTCTTCTCATGACCACCGACTCCTTACTTCTTGTTGTGGAGAACAAAACCAAACCACTACAGTGTTCCCATGGGTCGGTAAGAAGGGCACACAAAATTGTGCGCCTCCGTCTTTGCCCATGCTCTTGAAAGGAGAGTAGAGAAGGAGTACGTTAAAATACTTTTATTTTTTATTGACGCATTATAGTTCTTTATTGCCTTGTATACGGAGCTTGATATACCCTGCATTCTTACCTGGATCGAGAAGATTGTGGCTACGAGAGAACACAGTGAATGATAATGAATATGAAAACAGTTGAATGATGCTACGTGTTCTCTTATGGAGGGAATTGCAGGAGGGAAATATTGAAAGACAAACTGAGTAAAGTTAATATCTAATTTATTAATAAATAAGTAAATCTCAAACCGTGAGCGGTAGCTCAGTGCAGCATCTGTGACCGGGAGGTTCTAGGTTCGAGTTCTGACGGCGGAACAATTTTTGACACTAGCTTTTCAGCTAGGTCGAATTCAGTCGCTGTTTGGAGGAGAATTATAGCGGCCGCTGCTCTGATCGAGTAGATTTCCGTGGTTTCTCCGATCACACCAGGCGGATGCCGGTGCAGCACCCTACCAAACGGGCCACGGACCGCGCGCGATCTGTCCTTCCTCTTCCTTGTCCTATCCTCTCCCCTTATCACACACTTACACTAACATGCACTACACTACCACTTATTCCTGGAGACCGGTCGTGAGCTAAGAGCTTGTGGTGGTGCCCGGCTGTGGTGGTGCCCCGCTGGTGGGAGAGTTCTAGTTAGGGGGAAACCCCACTAGCCGACGGTAGGTAGGCGCCGGATCTCGCCATCCAGCGGGGGAAGGTCACAACAATCGCCCGAGAAAACATGCACTACACTTACGGGACTAATGACCACCGCCTTTGACGCGTCCGGAAACACGAAAAGATCAATCAGTAAACCTGAATAATTAAAATGGTGTTAACTGGTTCTAAGAATGGTGTTAATTTGTTCTAATGCTCTCGGGCGACAAAAGCCCCTCGTGCATTTTGTCGCCACTCGATCATTAGAACTCGTGTAACTATCTTGGAGCACGAATAACTATTTTTACTAGGTTAAAAATAACAATATGTTAATGTCAATTAAAGGAAATATTTTGTTTTATTTGATTTAATAGTTACAAACCGTGCAGCTGGGACTTGAGGCTTCAGAAAAATTGTTATAATTTCGCCAAGAAATATACATTCTCGGGCAGTTATCTTTATCCTTAGATATATGTTAGATAAGTTTTATCCTTGTAAAAATGTCAGAAAGATAACAAAAACATTAATACAAATCATGATTACATCACAGTTATAGGACATATTTCAGAAATTTAAATTTTGCATATTCATTTCTTCAGATCACAAACAAGCTTCATAAATATAAAGAATTGCCTAACATATATTTACAAATTTCTCTGATTAATTTATTTTCATACCTTTCCCTTCCGCAAACATTACATCGTCCTCTAGTTCTCTCCCGTTTTTCGTGTGTATTATCTTTTTCTAAACATGTCCATTTTTCTTGATGTTGTCTTTGAACACATTCTTTGATTCTAGAATTTCTCGGTCATTAAACGTTTTCTTCTTACTGACATCTACTTCCTTTGAGATTTTTATGAAGATTGATAGCACTCTTCGGTCAGACGTACATCTCACTTTTTGACATCCTAATATGCCGCACACAGGAAGTATAAAGCTCACATTAAAATTCGAGAAACGTACTCTGAATTATTTATATCTGCTGACACTTTTATTGCACGCTGGACCTTGAAAGAAATAAATACAGGTACAACTTTCAATTAAATTGTCATTAGAAACTGCATGTGAAATGATACATGTGTAAAATAAGAATGTATAGACAGCAAATCCTTTTTGGCTTTCATGACAAGCGAATTTTAATGATGAAATGTAGCTGTTATTCAGCATATTCATTTAACTGTCGTTCAACAATCAACAGATTTCAACAACGGTGAATGTTATTTAACATAATGTTTCATTGTTGGAAATAGACTCCCTTACTTTGTTTTCGTAAAAGAAATAGCCTCAAAGAAGTATGTGGAAACAGGATAGGCAAGGAAAGATCAAACGCGGTTCGCCGCCCGTTTTTTAAAGAACTGCTCTGGTATCTGCATGAAATGATAGGTGAAAAAAAAAAAAAACGCCCTTTAGAATTTCATTCAGACAGGATCACCTCAAGCTACCTAACTGATGGGGAAAAATCCTTTCCATTTGTATTTGGGATACAAAACGTTTCAAAACAGCTAAAATTAAGCCGCTTTTCAAAAAAGGCAACAAAAATGAAATTCAAAATTATCGGCCCATTTCTCTTCTATTTTTTTTTCAAAATTATTAGAGAGACTTTTTTACGTACGAATGGAAACCTTTCTCACTAAACACGACGCCCTTTCAGATTGCCAACATGGTTTAGAAAATCAAAATCAACGGAAACAGCTATATTTTTTTCTTAAAGATGTCGCCTCATCATTGGATCAAAACGAGGCACCTATTGGATTATTGTTAGATCTCTCAAAAGGTATTGACATCATTGATCATGACTTTTTACTTTCCAAATTACCTTCATATAATTCTTTATTCTCTAGATTGGTTATGTTCGTACCTTAAACAACGATCTCAGAGATTGAAATACCTTACGGGAATGATGGAACATTACGTACGCACCTTTCCGACTCTTTGCCCGTTGCATGTGGATTTCCCTCAAGGATCGATTTTACCCCTATTTTGTTCCCTTTACGTAAACGATATCCCTCGACGATTAAAACGGAAGAATAGTTCTTTTTGCGGATGATACGAACGTTCTTTGCAATAAAGAAATCGTAAATAGTACAATATCAGATGTTTCAAATTGGTTTCGAAACAAATTAATAGTAAACGAAAAGAAAACTGTTTTAATGCAGTTTTCCATTTCGAATAAACAATTCTGTGCTCCATAGAAAATGAAAAGTTACCATTGACTGATGTTAAGCAACAAAATTTTTGGTCTCTCAATTCAGTCAAACCTTAAATGGAACGTACATTTAAATGAATTGAAACACAAAATTAAGTTCATTCTGCTACGCATTCAGAATTCTTGCATTCAGTCAGCCTTCATACTGCTCGTTGTGTATATTCGCGAATGTTCATTCCGCCTGAGATATGGTATAATCTTTGGGAAATACATCTTATAGCTCCCAGACTTTTAGATTACAAAAACGAATTGTACGAAAAAAACTAAATCCCCCCACGTGATTCATGTCCTTCTTCATTAATCTAGAATTCTACCATTACCGTGTCTTTTATTTACGAATCAGTGGTTTTTGTCAAAAATGACTTGCTCAAGAGCGGGAATATTTTTTCAGAAAATGCCGAAGTCTATTACTATAACACTCGACGTAGAAATCATATTCATCAGGTGACAGTATCAACAGCTCATTACAAAAAATTCACATACAATACATGTACATTATTTTCAAACTTTGCCAGATGACTTAAACGATTAAATTCAATAGAAAAATTTAAATCCAAGTGAAATCGTTTTGCTGCATAACTGTTTCTATACAATTAGAGACTATACTGAACATCACAAGAAAAGTAACATTAATTTTAACAATGATACATAATGCATTATTTACCATTTGGACTGTATAAATGAGTATAAACAACCTGTAACAACTATTGTACTACAGCTTCCGGGTCAATGACCCCATCTCGATCAGTTTTCGTCCAGTTTCTGATCCATTTAGCAAATGCTGAGATGGCCCTTGTTTTGCTTCTGGACATAAATGTAACTTCATTTTCTGTGCACGTCTTCAGAATTCAGTGGGAAATACAATTATTCAAATTATCGTTTCCATGTTTCCGCAGAAGTAATAAGAGCCAAAATTTATTGTTATTTATCTTTGAAAATATATTTATTATAGGATTTTTTTCCCCCTTTCAAAATTCAAATTTTTGTTTATTTATCCATGAAAATAGATTTTATTACAGGGGAGTTTTTGGTTTTTCTCCTTTCAAAATTCAAAATTTATTGCTTTTTTATCCCTAAAATAGATTTCTTCCATGGAGTTTTTCTCCCAATAAAAAATTCAAAATTCAAAATTTAAGTAGTATATGACTTAGTGTAGGATCACAGAATTTTGAAAATGTACACAATTCACTTTTCCCCATAGCAGTCATACGCAGTTTTTAACTTTTTTTTGACGTAAAATAAATAATAAATAAAAAAAAATGTGAGAATTCAGTTCTACAAACTGACAGTTTTATTGAAATATAGACGTTTTATTTGAATTTATTTTATAATTTTAATATATTTTTGGGACATTTTTATGAAGAAGATACATTTTTTGAATGATATTATTTCATATTTCAATTTTACGAAGTTTAAATTATAGAGGTTATATACAACGTATGAAAACGTAAACACCCAACACAAAACATTTACAATAATAAGAGTACACTTTAATACAGTAGTTGCTGTGAGCCATCTCCTTTATTTTTTATTAATTTATTTATTTATTATTTTTCTTGTGACGATGATATGTAATCTTCAATTTATGAAAGTAAAAGGGAAAAGTTTCATTATTACGCTAGAGAGTATTTTTAAATCAATTAATTAGGAAGAAATCGTTGCTCACACTAAGCTTTGATCATGAGTCTCTTCCGAGCTTCGGCCGGCGGACTGCTTAGGAGAATACTCTGTCCCTACGAGACGCGATAATTTTGTTGTCTCGTTGCCTCCCGCAGAGAAAGAGAATTTCCCTTTGCCAGTGCCCTTGGCCTTGGCTGGGCGCATCCCCCTCCCCGACCCTTCTTCGGCCAGCGAGAATGATTCACAGGTCGGAGAGATACGAGAGACTGAATGCAGTTTTGTCCGTCTCTACTTTTTTTTACTAGTGTTTACTATATTTTGGGAATATATTTTTATTTTAGTGATTAATTATTATCTTAATGGATGTTTCAATCCCTGTGTTATTATTCTACGCTTTTTATTATTGTTTCTGAATTGCAATATTCTTTATCTTTTCTTAGTCTGTATTTATTCTTATTATGTTTTGTTTCAAGATCCCCTATATCCTGTGATATAAAACCCATTAACTGGAGTAGAAGTAATAAACAATTTTATTACAATAAAATTTAAACCTTATTTTCAACCCCCCTTCCCATTTTTTAAAAATAAGCTGAAAAGGGGGAAGGATGGAACCCGAGTTCGGGCTACAACATTTTTGTGAATTTTTGGGAAATTTTTTGTATTTAATATTTTAAAGCCCCTTTTCCTCAGAGCGCGCTTGGTGGAGCGCGGTTTGGGGCGGGGGTTCTTTTCAAAATATCCAAAAATCTTCGCAAAGAATAAAATTTTCTCAAAAACCTTTTTTAACATACAATTTTTGAAACATTAATTCTCTTTTTACGCCTTATATAGACTGAAAAAATATTATAGTGCCATTTAAAAAAAAGTTCCCTCAAATATCTCGAAAATACAAGGAAAAAATAGAAATAAATACACGTATCAGTTGCCCCCTTTTCTCATGAACTTCCGTCATTTTAATATCTTCAACCGTTCAAAAGTTATAGGAGGTGCAAAATTACGGGCTCACCCCCATATTGGGTTCTAGATGAAAGAATTTTCCCAAAAAGTCGTAAAATATCGTGGGGGGTAGGGTTTTTACAAACATGATAGGGAAAGTCGGGCCCCGATTAAATTTGCGGGGGTATTAAAATTTATTTAAAAAATCGTTATACATTCGGAACATTTTTTTTAATTTGGAAAAATCGCTAAATTGGTACGCCAAGAATCCATGGACAACATTCGTACACCCGAGAAGCCAAATCAATATTACGAAGGGTTGTAAAATTCAAAAATTTAAAGAAAATTTTAAAAAGAAATTGGGAGATTGATAAGAACAAAAAATATCACATTTTTTAAAAAAACCTTTTTCCCTAATTTTACCTTTTTATAATTTTTACTTTTTAAAAAAAACTACCATTCGTCCCCAAAATTAAAGATTTATACTTTCAGTTATAGAGTGTCAACGTTTTTTCAGTCTGGACGAAGTTCAGTTTAAAGGAAAACTTTCTGAATTTTCAAATTTTTTCAAAGGGAAAAAATTTTTAATTTAAAAAATCATCAACTTCAATAATTTTTTTACATTCTGTTATTCAATTCAAAACCCCAAAACGATTAAACCCCTTAGATGGGAAACATTTTTTTGACTTGAAGAAAAATTTAAATAATTAAAATTTTATTATTTGGCGAAAAAGATTTTTCGACAAATCGTACAACATTGGATAAACCAATCGCGGGCGCGTTTGGAATTTTTCTCATGTCAACCCCTCCATGCCCTTCCTCTGAGTCAAGGGTCACCCCCCTCTTTCCATTTCCCCCACAGGAAACAATTATTAATTTTTTAGATATTTCTCAAAAACGGGGGAGAGAATGCCCAATTGGTTTCATCAATTAAAAACAAAAAAATTTTTTTATTTGAAAAAGAATTTTTAAAGTAAAAAAATTATGATTATAGAATATTAAATTTTAAAATTTTGGGAAACTTTTTGATTTTGGGAAAAATAAAAACCCCCTGGTTTTGGGAAAGCATCAATATAATATGCTATTTTGACTTTTTTTTTCCCTTTTACTGCCCTTTTGTTTTTTTACATTGCCCTGATTATTATTTGTTTCTGTTTTCTTACAGGCCTCCTTTAAAAATTCTTTCTTCCATTAAAAGCTCGAATTAAACCTGGACCCGAAATCTCTGAAAAGGGCTAATAATTCAGGGCAATAAATTTCAAAGCAGATCTTTTTTTAAAAAATTTTTTTTAAAAGAAATAAATTTTTAAAAAAAACCCTTTTTCTCTTTACCCTTTTTTATATATTTACTTTATGAGAAAAAACCCCCCCATTCTACCAAAAAATTAAAGATTTTACTTTTTTAGTTATAGAGTGTAACCTTTTAGTGCTGGACGGTTCAGTTTAAAGGAAAACTTTTTGAACTTTGTTTTTTAAAGGAAAAAATTTTTTTAAGTATTAAAATCATCAACGTTCATCTCTTTTTCATTCTGTGATTGTTTTCCTTCCAATTTTGTTCTTATTCGAATAAATATTTTGGACCAAAAAAATTATCATAATGGATAGAATGGGAAATGGTCACCTTTAATTTTTTTAAGAGTTTGATTTAAAGGGTTTTAAAAAAATTAGGGGAACAAATCGTGCAGAACAATTTTATTTGTAAATTTTAAAAAAGAAAAAAAAACTAATCTAAATTCAATGGTGCAGTGATCTTTATATAATGATTTTCAAACTTCAAAAAATTGTTAAAATTTTTGGGAAATTTTTAACTAATTTCCCCAAAAATTTAATTTTTCCACATTTTTCCAAATGTTATCCAAAAAATGTTGGCTATCCAATTTGGGTTTGGGGAAAAAACCTTTTAAAATTCTTTAATTTGAAAAATTTTAATTTTTAGGGGAAAAAAAGGTTTTGAAAAGAATAATCATCTGGATTGTTTTTAAATTCATAATTTAAGGTTAAATTAAAGATTATAACATTTTTTTCAGCCCTTTACACTGGAGAAAGTTTGGACCTAGAAAATGAAAATTGGTTTTTTTTAAACGTTTTAGGGATTGGGCATATATTTTTCATTCAAAAGATTTACAATTTTTAAATTACGAGAGTTTAATCACCCAACATACAAAAATTTAAAGTCCATTTGCAATTGGAAAAATTTTTAAAACAAATTCGTTTATTAGATTTTTGTAAAATTAGAATGAACACTATTCTCAAAAAAGACATAAGTGAGAGAGCAGTAATGGTCGTTTATAGGTAAGGGTTTTTTTGCCATTATTGCCCAAATAAAAAACTTTGTGAAGTCATAAGGTCGGGCAAGGGAACTTTGGGGCGTTGGCCCCGAGCAATTGCTGTAGTTTAAAAGAAGGGTATTCATTCCGGGAAATTGTCTATTTGAGGGGGCACGACGGTATTGAAATTTAGTTTTTTAATTCTCATTTCCTCTTTTGCAAGGAAGTGATACATTATAATGAATAACACAATAATGTTTTAACTTATCAGTTAAGTAAAATCAAAAATTTGAATGATTTATTTTTTTTTAAGTTGGGAACGTTTAAGCCCAGTTCATCCAGAAAACTATTCCGGTTTGTTAAGAGCTGCCCACTCAAATGATATTGTCATAAGTCTTTACTAGAGGTGTAGGCTATATAGAGACTTCAAAATTTACTTTATTGATACTAAAACAAATAAAGAATTACGTTGAAATTTTAAAAAACAAAAAAAAAATAAAAATCTGTTAAATATCTCCTGCCCCTTGTCGAAATGATTATAGAGCAAAATTTAAAAAAAGAAACTAAATATGAAATAATATAATAAATTTTTTTGATGTCGAAAAGACAAATAAAATTTTAAAAACAGTTTTTAAAAAAAAAGACCCGGGTTTTTTAATACAAAACATCCCGCAAACATATTTCATAACAACCATCTTCGGATATTTGGGGGATAATAGCGTGTAATACCTTTTCGGGGTAGACATTTGCAATTGAAAGTAATGGAAAAGGGTCCAAAATTTTGCTTGAAAAACATTGGGCTTCCCCAAAAGGGGAAATTACTCATGCAGGCCAATTAGTGTTTTTCTTTTGGGATATGGAAGAAAACACGTACGTCATAATGTACATATATTTTAGCTTGATATGTCATAAAAACATGAAACTTGTTCAATATTTGTGTTAGGGGCCCCTTTTTTCGTTACGTCAGTTATTTTGTGTTGATAGACACACATCTACATTGGGTTTTTTACTTGTCTCAAACTTTTAAATATTTTCATCAAGGATGAGTTGATTTTAAAAATTTTCAATTGACTGTGAAATTTTAAAATTTTGTATTTATTATCATGCTATCTTTTACAGAAAATAAACACTAACACTTTCCCCATAGTTAATTTTAATATAACTAAACCAAAAATCCCTTTTAAAACCGAGACTGATATAATTATGGGTCTGTAACCGAAAACATAATTGCCCAATTAAAACCAGTTTTTTCTTTTCCCGTTCATCGTTTCCCTACAATGTCACATTGGACTTGTTTTAAATTAACTTAGCGGTTTTTCCCATAAAACCCTTTCCCGTTTAAAAATTCAACCACGACTGCTGTGTTTCACCCCCTACAGCATTTCTTCGCAACACTAGGTTACTACGCAAAGCAAAAAAACAGGCAGGCTGAAAAACAAAGTCACGAAACACAGTCGTTTCTGCACCAGGTAAAACAAATGATTTCCGAAACAGGCTACAGGGGGAATGGGGTTATTCAAAACTATTAGTTTGTATAGCTAATAGTAGATTTATAGACTTATATTTTTATAATTTTATAATAGACTTATATTTTTCAATCAAGACCCTCCTCTATTTAAACTAATATTAAAATGCTTAGTAATGGTCACTTTTAAATTATCATTTTGATTTTTGATAAATTTTAAAACTTTTGTAGTATCTATTTACGTTCACACTTTTCATAATAGTTGGATTGGTTTCTAAATTGTTCTTGATTTTGTTGTTATTTTCTGGTCATTTAAAATAAATATTTTATTTTATTTTATTTTACGTCAAAAAAAACAGTTAAAACTGCGTATGACGTGCTATGGGGAAAAGTGAATTGTGTGCACATTTTCAAAATTCTGTGATCCCTACACTAAGTCTGATACTACTTAAATTTTGAATTTTGAAAGGGAGAAAAAAACAAAAACTCCCATGTAGTAAAATCTATTTTCAAAAATAAATAAGCAATAAATTTTGAATTTTGAAAGGGAGAGAAAAAAACAAAAAAACTCCCATGTAATAAAATCTATTTTCAAGGATAAATAAGCAATAAATTTTGGCTCTTATTACTTCCTGCCGCGACGACATGGAAACGATAATTTGAATAATTGTATTTCCCACTGAATTCTAGAAGGCGTGCACAGAAAATGAAGTTACATTTATGTCCAGAAGCAAAACAAGGGGCCATCTCAGCATTTGCTCAATGGATCAGGGAAACTGGACGAAAAACCTGATCGAGATGAGGGTCATTGACCCGGAAGCTGTAGTACAATTGTTGTTCCAGGTTGTTTATACTCATTTATGATTCAAATGGTAAATAATGCGTATATCACTTTTAATATTAATGTTACTTTCCTGTCGATGCTCAGTATAGTCTCTAATTGTAACAACTCTAACTGTAACACTACAAACAGTTATGCAGCAAAAACGAGTTCACTTGAGATTCAAACGTGTCTATCGAATTTAATCTTTCATGTCATCTGGCAAAGTGTTGCAAATAATGTACATGTATTGTATGTAGATTTTTGTAATGAGCTGTTGATACTGTCACCCCTGATGAATATGATTTCTACGTCGAGTGTTATAGTAATAGACTTCGGCATTTTCTGAAAATATATTCCCGCCCTTAAGCAAGTCGTTTTTTACAAAAACCACTGATTCGTAAATAAGAAGACACGGTAATGGTAGAATTCCTAGATTAATGAAGAGAGGCTTACATGAATCACGTGGGCGGGATTTGGTTATTATTCGTACAATTCGTTTTTGTAATCTAAAAGTCTGGGAGCTATAAGATGTTTTCCACCAGAACACTATGTATCTCAAATGGAAATTTACATTCGCAGATTGTACCCAAGCAGCAGTATGAAGATTGACTTTGAAAAATTTCTGAATACGTAGCATAATGAACTTAATTTTGTGCTCAGTTCATTTAAGAGGATGTTCCATTTGATGTTAACTAAATTGATGTAACCAAATATGTTGTTACAATAACATCAGTCAATTGAAGTCAATTCGTTTTCAAGAAAGCATGCAATTCTTTATTATAAATGGAAAACTGCATTAAAACCGTTTTCTTTTCGTTTACTAGTAATTTGTTATTTCGGAACCAATTTGAAACATCTGATATTGTACTATTTACTGTTTCTTTATTGCAAAGGATGTTCGTATCATCCGCAAAGAGAACCGTTCTTCCGTTTCGAATCGTCGAGGGCATATCGTTTACGTAAAGTAGGAACAGAATAGGGCCTAAAATCGATCGTAGAACACCACATGCAACGGGCAAAGAGTCGGAAAGGTGCGTACGTAGTGTTCCATCATTCCAGTAAGGTATTTCAACTCTCTGAGATCGTTGTTTAAGGTACGAACATAACCAATCTAGAGCAATACCACGAATTCCATATGAAGGTAATTTGGAAAGTAAAATGTCATGATCAATGACGTCAAAAGCTTTTGAAAAGATCTAAAACCATCCAATAGGTGCCTCGTTTTGATCCAATGATGAGGCGACATCTTTCAGAAAAGAAAATATAGCTGTTTCCGTTGATTTTGATTTTCTAAATCCATGTTGGCAATCTGAAAGCGCGTCGTGTTTAGTGAGAAAGGTTTCCATTCGTATGTAAAAAAGTCTCTCTAATATTTTTGAAAAGACTGATAGAAGAGAAATGGGCCGATAATTTTGAATTTCAAATTATAAATTTCATTCATTATTCAAAAATATTGTAACTATTAATAGTATCAGAAGATTCTAAAACACTGTTTAAAGAAACATTGAACTAATAAATGTAAAAATTTTTCTAACTATTCATAATATATCACGGATTTTCAGGAATTTGTTGAGAATTGAACATTTACAAAGAATTATATATTTTCCCTGCACTCCAAACTTAACAAAATGAAGAGAGAGAGAGAGGGAAAAAGCACTTATGTATCAAATCCGCAATTATAATCAAATCCACAATACAATTTATACCGAATATCCGTCCCTTTGAATATCGCGGGTCGGGTTGAAACACTTGGGATCAGAAGTTGGCAGTGCTGGCAGATAGCCGTCAACGCCACCATATTGGAGATTTATAGCGGTGGGTATGCTGCTCCATTTTATACTGCATGGAAATCCTGTCTCCAAAGAGCTTTTTACAAGTCGTGACTGACATCTATTAATATGGACAGAATCGCTGTATATTATATAACCGTTACTAAGGGCGAAAAAATGTACTTGCTGTTGTAGCCCCACTATTTTCATGAGCTGTTGCGCGTTAGGGAGTTTTTCCGACTCATGAGTGTGTTGGCTATTCTTCGAGAGCAACGCAGTCGGCGTTCTTTTGTTTCTCTGCTACTCAGCGGCAGCCAGATATACTCTTTGAGCGGCAGCAAACACCAGAATTGCTTGTAAAAGCTGGTGGAGTAAGGAAAGGTAAGAAACGAGAAGATGGGGAAACTATAGAAAACTTTTAACAGGACAGGGGGGAGTTAACTAGAAACTGAAATATAAAACTTGACAGAAAAAAAAAATCTGGAGGCAATGAAGGGAGATAGATTATGCTCTTATTTTTTCAAAAGTTCTCTAATAATAAACCTGGCGCGGATCCACAGAGAGGGAAATTTCCTCCCCTAACATTTTTCAGTCACTATGAATTTTAACTTGTCACGAGACTTTCAAGCAAAAATATTTTCGGATAAATATTAAAACGAATAAAACCGTGTCGTCTTATGAGCTGAGCGTAGCCTGTGACATTTTATAAAATCTGTAATAAGACATATTCAATGAAAACATTTTGAATTTCCCCTCCCGAAGTTCGTCTATGTATCCTCCCCTGAATTAAGCCACGTCAAAAATTGTCAACAGGGAAAAATTCTTGGTGCTTATTTGAAAGAGCTCAGGAAACCAAAAAATCTTACATTATCTTCTTGCTGCTGTTATTTCCAATAATTAAACCCATTTTTAGAGACACAGCAAATCTTCACCTAAGTATGTCTGCATGGAGAGTTCCAAAACCCAAATGAATGTTTTAACAGCATAATTTGGAACTATCTACCTAAAACTACATTTGTGAGGACACATACAATGAAAATACATGTTCATAGTGCTGGCTTAACATTCATCTGCGGAAATATTGGTAAGTGTTAGGTTTTGAAAATACTACGAATTAATCCGGGGAAAAAAAACAGGCTGTGATACTGATAAACTGAGGATAAATGATGCAGACAGATTTGCATCTAATATGTCCAAAACTTACGAGAGGCATCCAGGAAGGTGAAAAGAAAGCTGGAAGACATGCTAAACCAAAGAAGAGTCCTCATATGCAGCAGGACAGTTCTAATTAACTGTACGTTATAAAAATTAATATTTCCTTAAAAGAAAATTTCTCAGAAACTACAATTTTCAGTACACATACCCCATTATTTCAGAAATGATGAAAGATAATTAAATGTAACTTTCAGTCTCTGTAAAACATAAAAATGTATGACATAAAAAGCTACCTCTGGTACTAAAAGTATTAATGTTTCCCAATCAGGATGTTTGCAGAAAAAAGTTTTCTTTAGAAAAAAAAAAAAAATTAAAAATAACTTAATAACGTTATTTATTTAAAACTAGAAAACATGTACATTAGGTTTTGGTACAGTAGAATCTGGGAAAATGATGTAACATTCTGTAAAAATTTTTGGTTCCTGCAGCTAATAGGTTTTTCATAAATGGGTCAAAAACTTACATACATTGAACATTTAAGCACGATAAAGACAGGGGGCAAATCCCTTTTAAAGAATTCAAAGACATTTATAAAGCTCATTAGAACTCAATTTACATTAATTATTGTTTAAAGAAAAAGAATAGTAATTAATGAAGTTAAATGTTCTACTATATTATTAAATATTATATGTAGTATTTACTGGTTTCATTTAATGCAATTTCAATTATTGAATTATTTATTGAATGATTATTGAATCATTTAATGAATGATTATCCATTTATTAGTACATAATATTCAATCAACTTCCACTTATTGGGGATAATCAAAGTGCTATTTATTAGAATCTTAAACTTAATTCATAATAATAAATATAGACAGACTACATTTTAGAGACCCTTTTCCTCCATCATCACATGCAATATTCCTCCAACATATGACCCATTACATCAAATGAAGGAATATTGCACCTGATGATGAAGAAAAATATTTTCTGGAATATAGTACCTCTACTTTTTCTATAACGAATAAAGTCTTTGAACATTATTATATACCTCATTTTGAATGTCCTTCATTTATGGAAGGGGTTTGATACCTATTGGTATTTTACAGAAAATTGTATTAAAAGACTAAAATTCATTAATTTTGTAAGGTCACTTTTTAAAAGCATGATCATTAGCAAACCCAGATGCAAACAACAATGGTCTTACAATTTTTAAAAAACTTTTTTGTCTTCACTTTATCATCTCTGTGGTAATGGCGAATTCCACTTCAGCTTTGAACATTTTATTTAATTTTGAGGTGATTCAAAGAGTATATCCAGTTTGATCCAGATTTTAAAGATACTTTTATTAATGGTTACAATATTTCGTAGAACGCCACACAACTGGTCCAAGCTGTAAGTTCTTCCAGTGGTTGTGTTGCCGTTCCCGTGCATTTAAGAGGAAATGGAATATGTCATACTTCTATCCGCTCGTGCCATACGCCATATTCGCGGGCGGCTTGCTCTGGCTCCTGTATGTGAGGGTGGTATCCGTACTTCATGCATCTGCCCTACTCACCTCTGTAAAAGTGGGTCAGGCCATGTGCTGTGTTTATTTACATCGCCAATAGATGGCAGAAGTTATCTCACGAGCAACCAGCTGGAGTTGTGGATGTTCATTTTTTATAGAACCAATGGGAAGGCTGGACGGAGTGCCGACGAGCGACAAGACAGCTGCAAGAAAAGGGAGCCGACGCGTTTGGATGTTGGTGTGCTAATGTGGAGGTAATTGGGGCTTAATTCGTACGTCTGGGAGATTCGAATTAAATTAGATATAATAATAACTTATTATATAATATATTAAGTTTTGTCTCTTATTTTTTAAGAGGATATTTTGTGACGAAATATGAATTGACAGAAGTACGAGAAGTAGCCTGAAGATTTTGTGGTGCTCAAAATTTGAAATTGGCACGAAGTTCATACTTCTCTTGATGTCTTTATTTATGAAATATATTTGTGAGACACCGTAATCTGTCGATCCGTACATATGGTGTAAATGGTTGAGGGGGGTTAGGTTATGACTAGGTTATATATTAAGGAATTTCTTGATGGAAGTAATTTCAAGCGACCTAGTAACAACAGCTGATGTTTTTATATTATTTCATATTATGTGTGTGAATTTTCTGTTGATTTTCCTTGTCGGTTTATGTATGTTCATGACCCAACATGTCCGACTCGCACATGCGAAACTGCTGTTATGAAACGCTCGAAAAACAATGGCGCTGACATTAAACATTCTGCACGCAAAGTTTTGTATGGTTTATAATAGTGGTTCAGTTACTTTTAATTAGATAACTTCGTTTATGTGTTAGATTAACATCGGCCATTCTTTAAATTCAATAAATCAGTTATAAACTTATCACCCTGCTAATCGTCTGTAACTTCGTACGTAGTATTTAACATCGGGCATGGAGTCTGTAATGTGGGGGCGTAGTAGCGATGGACTGGACTGCCCGTGTGCGAAAGAAATGCAGCATTTCGCGGGCCTGTGTCATGGTATTATAAAGAAATCATATAAAAATAATTGAATATTTCTAGAAGCTGTTTTATTAACCAGTTGTATTTTGGATTTTGTGAATGGACGAGTTTTCATTATTTTACAACGAAGCATTCGCTTATGCTATGGCGGTAATATACGTAATGTATCCACCACGAAGTACACGTTCCGTATAGGTGTATATATTTCAGGACTCCTGCCTAGCCACATAGTAAAAGATAGTCATTTCATTTAATAATGACCTATTAAATTAAAAAAGTCCATTTCGTTTGTCCTTTATAATTACAATGTAATGTATCTTGAAACATAATAAATGAGAATTTGTCTTCCGTTGCGGTTGAAAATCGATTTTAATTCGCAACGTGAGCAAAATTAATAATGTATTTAAAAATAGTTTAATATATAAATGCGAATTAATATGAAATGGTAGGTCAAACAAGCCTAATAAATAAATATTTACAACCATGGATAACTTTATGAAAAAACTCATAAATTACTAATGTAATTCAATGTCCTTTATTTTGAAAAAGTTATGGTCCAAACATTTTTCACTAAAAGATAAACGTTGGAACTTAATAAAATTAGTTGATAATAGACATTTATTCATCTTTAAATTAAAATTTTTTTTCATAACAAAAAATAAGTTTTACTGTCATTACCTTTAATTTAAATCGCATTCTTTCATTGTCTTAAGTGTTTTTCGATACACACACATACACACATTCTTTCTTTAGAACTTAATTTTGAAGACCACCTTTCTCTATTTTATATACAATATTATAAATTCCTATACTTAAGTGGAATAGCTTACCATGTGAGTTTTAAAAGATCTTCCCCTCTTGCAGGAGGCCTTTACCCTTTATGGGTCATACTAGGCTCATTCGTTCATTATAAATTCTGGAGGTCTTCTAGAAAATGTGCCATTTTGATGGTGTATTAAATAATTATAAATATTATGACCAGAAAATATGAAATAAATATACTCTCTAAAACAAAGTAGACGTACATGTTCTGCTGCAAAACTAATTTAACATAATTACTGACCGTTTTGAAACTGAAAGAAACATTAATTTCATTGCAATGCCATTTGTTAACTTGGTAACATTCCTAATTTTGGTAAGTGTTCTTTTTAATTCCAGTAATAAATATTTTGAAATGAAGTGAGGCTGGGAGTACATCAGGTTTATTGGATTTCTGATCAATTGGAGCAAATTTTGAAACAGGCCCTGGTTATGTGGATGATTGTCATTTCTCTTCCATGAAAGAGTTTTTACTCTTTTTATAAAAACATTTATACATACAAGTTGAATATAAGTCTTGTATTCATGATTTCACAAAATGGCTCGTAGTATCTGTAACTTGTGAATTTAATCTGCAATGTTTTATCTTCTGTGCATTTAATTTAATTGTTGAATTGATTTTCATAGAACAAAGCATTTTAGTTGATTGAATTCATACACAAGCTGTTAAAATGTAAATGTTTCTTAGCCTATTACTGGAAAATTAGTTCCTTTAGAATTGCCCTTTCAAAGTAAAGAATTTCTTTGGTTTATTAGAAATTGAAGTGTGATATAAATGAATACGTACATCTATCAATGAATATTATGAAGTTATAAATTATTGCCACTCTTTTAAAGTGTTTCATTGTATTTAAAGCAATGTTGCAAAAAGAATGTGAGAAAATGTGCTTTTAAAGTGTTGAAATTCATTTTATGATTTGAAACGGTTTCCTACCTTTTAGAACTCTCTCCATTTACTTTCATTAAAGTTTCATGGTTTGTGCATAGAGTATGTAAGACTTAAATGCTTTCTTCAGAATAGCTTGAATAATTGCTTCTTTTTCTTGGTTTTCTGTGGCAACTGTAAGTAATACCAGTGTGTTCAGTTTCAGTAATAAAATACCATGAGTCAAGGAGCGCGTACGCAAACCAGTGGGCGCCAGCAGCCACCTCAGCCTCTTGCTGGTACATCATCAATGGCTGCAATTACCTCGCAGCCTACATGTGCATATGCGGCATACACTTGCACTCGTCCGTGCCTGGAACACTACGATTACTGTCTTCGCCACATTCTAGAAGACAGGCGTGCACCTTATAAGCAGTGTAGCTTTGTGTATGGTGCTAATGGACGCCGATGCCAAATGCCTACCCTTCGCACTGACAAAAAAGATAGTGGGTTGTGTACAGAGCATGCTCGCCGAGCACAACTTGCACGTCAAAAGTCGGTTAGACGGCGTGCTCCACGGCTATCTACAGAGTCATTGATGTTAGGTTTGAGCCATTATGTACCAAAAGATGATCCTGCTAGAACGCCTAATGCTGGAACTTCTGGAGATGGTGTGTCATTAAATGTGAGTCATGGTGGAGGTGGTGATGCAGAATTTCAAGAGGATTCAGAACTTGATGTGACTAAATCATTGCATCCATTTGATGATATTGATGCTTCAAAAGTAAATGCTGAAATGAGTAAAGTTCTGGATTATGCCAGTGAGTCTGATAGTGACCTTGATGTTGTTACCTATGATGGCACATGGTCTGGTCCCGATCTTGACTCCTCTGATGCAGATAGTATGGATGGAACTTTAGAAGAAAGCAGTAGGTTTTCTGCGTTTCAACACGCTGGAGTGTACACTGCTGAAGAAGCAGCTCAGCTGACTAAAGATAAGTTAATCCGTTTGCAATCTCTCTATATCGATCAGTTTCGACGCCTTCAGCAAGTGCTGAGAATACGTCGGCGGCGATACTTGCTTTCTCTCAAGCGAGAAAAAGAGACAATGTGTAGCATCCACAATCAGCGAAAGGATTCTCCTAAGGAGGTTAAATTGTATCGGAAGCTTAAAGCATTGAACCGGTACCAGCGACGCTGTGGGGTGGAGGCAATTCTCCACAAGAAAAGTCTAGAAAGAAGAGCTCAAGCTACTGAAGGGATGACTGTTCGTACAGCTCCAACAACAAAATGTGTGTTTACAGAAGGTGGTGTAAAATGTGGAGAGAAAACTGTACCCTTAGCTAAGCACTGTATGAAACACATTCTTCAAGACACTCACCAAGTACTGTACAGACCTTGTGGTCGTACCAAAGGAGGGTTCCCATGTCGTGAACCAGTACCAGGAGTCTTTGAAGATGCTTTGTGTGTGTATCATGAAGAGATGAAGGCATCTTATCGTGGTGTAAGTCATACTGCCACTGAACAAAGTCCTGTGGTGGAAAAGAAATTTGAAGAAAGCTTGCAAATAAAGAAGGAAAGAAATGAGGATATAGAGGTCAGTATGTTGAATAAACAAGCTGAACTTATAATTGGAGGAGACAAGGAAATTAGGTCAGTCAAAGAACCTTCAAAAGAGGAATCTGTGATGTCTGTTCCAACATCTCGACAAGAGGAAGGTGGAGGTGATGCTTGTTCCGGTGCTACTGTAGCTCCAGAGTCTCGAATCACTACACAAAATCTTGCCCCAGAGCGAGATCCTTCAGAATCTTTCCAGAGTGAAACCTCAACAACTGATACAGCCAGTTTTGAAGGTAGTATGGAGAATATAGAAACGACAGAAGACTGTTAAAAAAGTTTACAGTTTTCTTGCAACTGTTACACAATATTTATTTAAAAGAGAAAATGTTATGCAGGGTTTTGAAGTGGTTTTCCCAAAGGAACAAATTTTGGATATGCTTCAAATGTGTGAAAAACTGTGATTGCTTGAGAATTTTTTCAGTATGTATCAAGTTTGGTGTGATGTTGTTTGTTAAAGTATTAACAGAATTATGGAATTGTGTTTATGGTTAATATTATGCAAATGAAATATTCAATCAGTGTACAGAATGGAAAGGCATTTGCTCAGATGAATATTGTATAGACCGTTTGTATTTGCAAAGAATTTATTTGTTTGGAATAAATATATTAATAAATTTCCAAGCTAAAATTATATTCATTGCTTCAATTCAATTGATCTTGCAAAAGACTATTGCGCTTGAAGAATATGAACCAGTAAGATTTAAGAATTACCTGCATCAAATAAGGAGATATAATATCCATGTGGCTTATTGTTATAGTTTACAATTTAATTTCATTGCTCAGGTGTTTCCTACTGTGTTCTTTATCACATAAAATCATTTCTGAATTAACTATATACATTTTTTTATATTGTGTAATTTTTTCAATTATTTTCACTTGTGGAACCACCTTAATAAATGCTACTCATTTTGGAAATTGTCTGCTCACAACAGCTCAATTGGTATTGCATGTAAGAGTCTCTTGTAAGTAAAACGCTATTTGGCATACACAGCATGCAGCTTGCGAAATTATAGTTTCATTTGCATACAAAAGTTATCAATTTTGAAGGTGCCTGTGAAATTACTGCATCGTTCAAAATAGTTTTCCAAGTCGGTATTATAACAGTATTTAGCACAATTTGAGCACTGTGATTGATAATTTCCATGGTGTCTTTCACACGTCAGTCTCAAATTCATTTTAATTTTAGCAATTATTTTTTGATCCCAAACGAGCATTTTGGCCTTTTCCTTCTTTCTCTTTCTTTTTCCTGCACTAAAAGGACTTAAACTGACGAGGTCATTTCACGAAAATAAGAGCAATGGAAGTTACAGGAAAATTATGGGAATCTATTGTATTTAGTTGACATGAAATTTTATAATTGGATGATGTTAGGCTGGAAGAGACCACATTTCAAAATTATAAAATTTGTGATTGTGTAGGGTCTCTGGACAGGACTATTGAAAGTAGAAAAAATATCCAACACTTATTTGATAATGAATGCTGCCTAACATTTAACTTAATTAAAAAATGTAAGTATGATTTAATTATCAAAGAAAGATCACCAAACCAATAAATTTTTGTTTTATATATAAATTTTCAGGCTGTTGAAGACGAGACCAAATGAGCCTACTCTCTCTCAAATGAGCACCTCTTGAAATTTTGAGAAAAATGTGAATAAACCATCACACATTAATGAACTATGGTTTTTCTAATTTTAAAAATATCTTGAGACATCCCAAGAAAAAATTTTACACCCAAGGTTGTATTTTATGAAATCTGGACCAGCAAACTGAAATATAAGATGGTAAACCAAACCTATCATTTTCACTAATCACATTGGGTAGGTCTTTTCTGCATAACTATGTAGTCATTTTTAGCAAAAACTAAGCAGAATTAAATGTTACTGAATACTACTTATAGTTCCAGTTTATGAAAGTGATATAAAAGAAGTGAGAAATAGTTAAAAAAATCCAAAACTTACATCTTTTGCAGTGCTTAGTGTTAGATCTGACTGGATGAAAGCATGATTAAAGAGAAAGGAATATACTAATTTGTGAAAATCTAGTTGATGTAGAAAATTAGTTAAGTTAAAAGTGTTAAAATGGTTTCTCTGCTCTTGATATATTTTGTGTTCATAAACACACCATTCATAACAGCAGAAAGAATAGTTTTTGAGGTCGTCATACTGCTGTTTTAATTGTTTAATAAAAATTAATTCCAAGTAAAGTAATGTATTGTACACAGTTATGTGACATTTTTTTAATGAAATACATAATTAGATTACATATTTCAACCAACAGGTAATTACATATGACATGGGACAAGTCATTTTTATATAATACAGCACAATAATCTAATACAATAAATAACACTCGGTAGTGAATTATGAAGCCTCCATGAAGAGCTGAAATGTGTGCTTGTAACTTGTAATTCTTTATGATTCTGATAATGATGTAAACTTCTTGACAATCTTTTTTCTTCAAAAATATTAAAATACCACAGTTTTTCTAATTTAGATTTTAATGAATGCTTACTATGGTCAGAATATGAATTTAATAGCTTGGAATTCTATTCAAATGTCATGGTAAGTTTTATCTCTTAAAAATTTGACTTCTCATTCCATGTCAGACTTTTGTCCATTGAATTAAAACTGTTGTTTCAACAACAGTTTTAATTCTAAAAGCACAGTATGCAATTCTTTGCAATTTGATGGCTGTTGAACCAAATACACCAGAGGTAAATGCAATTGTTTTTCAAAAATTCAAATTCCACTTAAAGTAGGAAAATTGTCAGTACTATGTCATACAATGAAAATTAAACTCTCATGAAGACATGTATAGTTATTGAGCATTAAAATTGTGAGTGTGAATGTTGAATTCATTTATTTACTGTTGTCTAAAGATGGTAAAGCAGCAATCTGTGTAAATAATTTCTTGTTAATTTTGTTTGCAATGTGGAATAATGTATTATAAAATTTTTCTTTTTTTTTATTTATTTATTTTAGGTCGCATCAACCGCAAGGTCATTAGCGACCACACCAATTACAATATCTAGTACACAGTTTACATTTAGATCTCTAATACAAAATTACATTGTTTTAATACCATAATTCTACATTAGTACAATACAACAGTGTTCACAATAATTAGCATGTTGTTTTGATCTCAAATTTCTGATATAATACCAATGATTTGGCAAAATTTGATCACTTAATTTTGATAGTCAGGGGAATATAAAAGTGCACCAATGTCCTGTCCCTGCAAAAAAATTTTTCGCTGTAAGATGAATTTGGGACATGACACGATGTGGTCCAAAGTTAGGTTACAGCAACATAGATCACAAGTTCGGGGGGAATTCTTTTGTAATAAAATATTTGTATAAAATATTGTGTACAAGCTGTTACCGAATGAATTGCATTCTGTATCCAAACTGTCCCTGAACTTCCTCTATGATATGAAGCTCATAAAAATCTGACCAAGATCTGCTACTGAAAGTGTTAGTTGTTATTGCAATTGCAAAACTACCAATTTTTCTTCAGCGTAATTGAATTCATCAGAAGGAATCAGGAAAGTCGATTTAAACAAATAACCAAAATGTTTTCCACGAAATACTGGTATGTAAGTGGAATGCAATATAACAATATAGAGAAAACTGTAATGTTGGAAAACTATGGTGAATTTAATGTGGAATGGCTGGCCTAAAGGTGATGTGGTGTATGTTGGAAAAAGTGCAGAAAAAAAAGTAGTGAAACATGTTTTCATTAATGTGCATTTTATTATTGTACATTTAATGAAACTTAAGCATTTTAAAAGTTGGTTACAAAATAATAGCGAATACTACATATTCATTAATGGTGTAACAGACAACTTAGGAATTGTGTACAAATTTAAAGGTTCCTTATTTTCAAATTCAAGGCACTTGCAAGTAGATATTGCATATTGATCACTTCAGCTTCTCAAAACCTTTAATACATTATTCTACATTGTTTCGTTCAAAATTGGTATATCCTGAATTTTGCTTAATGATATTTAGTACTTTCCACTAAATATAAATGGTTTTGCAGAAATAAATATTAAATATTCATGTCAGAATAATAACAGAGAGGCAAACATGACAAATACAAGAGCTCAAATAGAATACAATAGTTTGACAATTCATTTGTGGATGTATAATTACTGAGAATGAAAGATGATGTGTTAACCCAAATTTGACACATTGATTTTTTGTAATGTTTTCTCTACATTTTGATGTGTGAAGGAAGTACGTACTGTATTCTAGAATTTTTATTTGCCATGAACATTTCTTTATATTAGTACTGCTGGTTCAGACGTCGTAGCTGATAACGCACGAGACATTCCCATCTTTTCAACGTCTACGTCATTCGTTTTCATTACGGACAAGAGTGACATTAATTTTGGTAGAAGTCCAAATTCGACGTTTTCAAAGCTGTTCGAATGCTTAATTTATTTAACGTCAAAAAAGTACAAAAAACCTCTGATGCATGGGAGAGAAGTTATGTCTGCGAAGGGTTTAGTGAACCTTACCACGTCTTTACAAAATCTAGTTTCATGGGGGGTCACTGCCGGGGGATATAAGGCGTCCTCTCAATATATCCAGCTGCTAAAAATCCTCTAACACGTGGTTTTTGTGGGTCTTTGATACCGAAAAATCGAATGACGGCAAAACGTCTGTCTCGGTCTGTAAACAACGCTAGAAGCTAAACAATTGCATTCGATTTCTCAAAATTGATATTCCCCAATCGATCAATACAATGTGGATTGTACTATGTTATTGCAACATTGGTGAAGAATGTTTTGTTAAAATATTTAATTTGTTGCAGCGTTTTACGAAAGTATTTATTTGTTCTTGAGCAGTGTGCGTGCTACTTTTTGAAACCATTTTGTGTTTTGGCAAACGTAAACTTTTAATGCACTTGCGTGCATTACACTGCTATAGAGAAATTACTCTACGGGACCAGTTTGACATGTCGGGGAACAAATAAATGTCATGTAGAGCGATGGCATCGCAAGAGACGGTGATGAAAACCATTTACTAATGAGCTAATTTAACGAACGGATTGACGATTTGAGTACACGGACATATCCCGTAGTTACACTGTCAGCAGTAGCTGTCAAAGCGGTCCCTTCTTATAAAGAGTTTCTATACACTTATCGGGAGCGAGTAAACCAGCAGTGGAATGAAAAAAAAAAAACATTTTATTTACGAAAACATACATATATACAAAATGTAGCCCTGAAAACCTTACAGGACCGACCTACCTCTACCTAGACCAGTAAAAGATTTGGCACATAACTACACTTGCCGGTCTCTCATCTGAATGGCAGGATATATCATCAAATAATTTAATTCATCATTTACCATTGTATACACACGCGAGCAATTTAGAACAACGAAGATCTGGTTTTTAACTTTTATCGTATCGGCCTTCCAACTCACTCCTTTCATTGTTTCTAACTCGAAGGTTGACCTTGCAAAGGCAAAGGAAGATTACCGCAAACGCCTGTGATGAAAACATGCAACTACTCTTACGGGACTAATGACCATAGTGCCCGGAAACATGAGATAATCAATGATTTAAATAATTGATTATCGCGTGTTTCCACGGAGAGAGAAAACTTTCTCTCTTTGAAATGTTCAAATCAACAGAATTGGAAAAGAGTATTCTTAGAATGAGATTGAGACACTGCTGTTAACGCGAAGACTCCGTTTCTTGACAAAATTTCCAATTCTAAACTTACTCTAGGCTTCTGACTAGTCTCCCGTCGTGTGTGTTAATGTGGTACAGTAAGTGTGTGTCTGTTTAAAGAATGACGATGGGCCAAGGATGAGGAAGGAGAGATCTCGCGCGGCCTGTGACCGTGGTTTTAGAGTTCTGCTCCAGTATTCGTCTGCTATTGATCGGAGAAACCACCAAAAAACAACCACCGATCAGAGTAGCCGGTCGCTAGAATTCTTCTGCAGACAATGGTTGAATTCGACCCATCTCGCCACTGGATATGGTCGAAATCCGCAACCATCGGGATTCAAATACAAAAATATTCCTATCAATAATGCTGTTGAGGCAACAATGTTGAGCCATTGCAGCTGGTTTACGAAAGGAGATGATTATGGTTTCATTCACAATGCAAACTGAAACGTAACGTAATGCTGTAAACTTAGCCGTAAAATTTATACGTAAAAAAAGCATTCACAATGACGAACGTACCGGGAGCGGTAGCGTAATGCATCAACTGATGTCGGTGCAGCGCCTCTGACCGGGAGGTCCTAGGTTCCCACTCCCCACGGCGGCAGGATTTTCGACACTAGCTTTCCAGCTAGGTAGAATTCAGTCGCTGTCTGGAGGAGAATTCTAGCGGCTGGCTGCTCTGATCGGTAGGTTTCCGTGGTTTCTCCGATCAAACACCAGGCGAATGCCGGAGCAGTATCCTAACAAACGGGCCACGGACCGCGCGCGATTTGTCCTTCCTCTTCCTTGTTCTATCCTCTCCCCTTGCACACACACACACACACACACACACACACTAACAAGCACTACACTACCACATATTGCGGGAGACCGGTCGGGAACTTAGAGCTTCTCCCGGTTGGGGCGGTGCCCCGTTGGTGGGAGAGTCCTAGTTAGGGGGAAACCCTACTAGCCGACTGTAGGTCGGTGCCGGATCTCGCCATCCAGCGGGGGGAAGATAACCGCCATCTCCCGAGAAAAAACATGCACTACACTAACGGGACTAATGACCAAAGCAGTTGACGCGCCCGGAAACACGAAAAAACCAACCAACCAACCAATCAATCAATCAATGACGAACGTAAGCTGGAACGTAAGTTTCGTCTGAAGCAATCAGAATTCAACGTACCGAAACTTGATCGATTCGTTTCTGCCACGGTGGAAATATTTTTCCACCATAGTTTCTAGCTTTTTCTTCGACATTTCTATCGATTTGTCTTTATAGCTAGTAGCTGTTGTAGAAGTGCTCGCATTTCCTTCAATGTATAAACAAGGATTCTCTTGTACCAATGTACGAGTAATTCGTCGAACATAATTAGTTCATTCGCCATATCCAGCTTAAGTCACGATAAAAATTGCCCAAATTCTTACTTTGAACTCACTACACGCATCAAAACTATTCGCAAACTAGTTTTCTACATTACAATAACATGACATAACGACAAACTACCTCAACACAATCTGAAATCGATCTTCCATACTGCCCTCTGATTGGTGTTCGGTAGAATTCCAACGTAAACTTAACGTAAAAGCTTGGAACGTGCGAACTGTTAAGTTTACGGACTTACATCTACGGTTACGTCATGGCATTGTGAATGGTCTCGCTTAGTAACTCATTTGTAGGTTTTGCGGCTACGTTACGTTTACGTTTAAGTTTACATTGCGAATGATGCCTTCCACAAACTAAATTGTGTTGGGAGGCTCCTGAGCTGCTGAAGGGCGCTAGTATCAGCGGCCAATCACTCCTTTAACGTACGAATTGGACTGCGATAATACTCGATGGGTAGTAAGCAGCAGCATTCCATTGGGCTGCCAGCTAACTACTCTTACCAAACAAGCAACTAACTGTGATGACGCAACAGAGCACAGTCCGAGCAAGGCCACCTGTAGTACAATCTCGGAGGATAATGGCAGGTCTGTCACCTTCCAATGGAGTTTCAAGAAACGCTCGGAGGCCTTATTACCGAGAAACAAAAATCGCCCGGAACAAAGGATCGGTTTTCGCATTTCATAAAACTATTGCATCATTATAAAAATGCTGTTATAAATATATTATTCTAATGTTTTTTATTTTTATTTATATGAGTGACGTTTAAACGAGGGCTTCTGAACGGAATTGGTATTGACCCCTTGGGGGACGATGAAAGTTTAAAGGATATCAAAGAAGATTAAGGGCTCGATGGAGGAACGTTGTTAACACTATCCAACAACAAAATTTAATCAAAAATGATTGTCCGGTTTTTTAAAAATTTGGAAAATGTCCCAGGATTTCGAGTAAAGTACCCGCCAAAATTGCAATATTGGCTTCAAATTCAAGGAGCTATGCAAACAGGCAGATCAATAGGGGGATATCAATTTTGGAGAAAATCGGCTGAACGGTT
The DNA here is from genome assembly GCA_964035755.1 of Teleogryllus oceanicus. NCBI lineage: Eukaryota > Metazoa > Arthropoda > Insecta > Orthoptera > Gryllidae > Teleogryllus > Teleogryllus oceanicus. The sequence continues at coordinate 44,133,240 of CAXIVR010000007.1, read as the reverse complement.
TAGCTGTTAGCGTTTTTCGCAGACGAAGAGACGTTTTGTATTCATTCGCTTTTTCGGTATCAAGGACCAACGAACTACACCACATGTTGGAGGATATTTTTCTATTTTTTTAGCAACTGGATTCATCCACTTTTTCGTTACCAGGGTCCTGTAATAAGAGATTTTCACACGAAAATTCGCTGTTTTTTCGTGCATTCATCGCATTTCGTGCTAAGCATCTCTGAGCGGGAGGTCCTAGGTTCGAGTCCTGATGGTGGCAGGATTTTCGACACTAGCTTTTCAGCGAGGTCGAATTCAGTCTCTATCTGGAGGAGAATTCTAGCGGCCGACTGCTCTGATCGGTAGTTTACCGTGGTTTCTCCGATCAACACCAGGCGAATGCCGGACTAGTTCCCTAACAATCGGACCACGGACCGCACGCGGTTTCCTTCACCTTCCTTGTTCTATCCTCTCCCCTTATACACACACACTTACACTAACATGCACTACACTACCACATATTCCGGGAGACCGGTCGGGAGCTTAGAGCTTGTCCCGACTGGGGCGGTGCCCCGCTGGTGGGAGAGACCTGGTTAGGGGGAAACCCCACTAGCCGACGGTAGGTCGGCGCTGGATCTCGCCATCCAGTGGGGAAAGATCACCACCATCTTCCGAGAAAATAACATGCACTACACTAACGGGACTAATGACCGAAGCAGTTGGCGCCCGCAATCACGAAAAAATCAATCTGTCAATCAATCCATTATTCCTTCCGTGTTTTTGAAATTTCTTTTGTGCCCTTGGCGCCCTCTAGGTTCTTTCGGCCCACTGTGTCGCTGCCCGTGCTGCGGACGTCGTAAGTCGCTGCGCGGGTCGCGGGCTCCGCAATCAAGCTGCGTGGAAATTAACGCTAAATGGCGGGTATCGGTGACGCGGCGGCGGCGACGGCGGCGGAGGGGGAGGCGTAATGTTTCGGAACCGGCCGGCGCGTGAGGGCGGGGAGGGGGCAGAAATGGCGGCTGCGATAGCGACGGTCTATTCTCCGGAAGCAGCTGGGGCTGGTTGGCGAGATAGTCAAGTTTTCTAATCTATATGTTTAAAACACGAAGGGGCTTTCGAGTAGAAAAAAGTTCGAGCTTTCAACTCAACCAGATTTCCTGTTTTTTTTTTTTTTTTTTTTTTTGTATATGAAAGGGAGTGGATCCTAGATATATTATTACATGATTGATTGATTGTGATTCCGTGTGCGTCAACTGCTAAGGTCATTATTCCAGGAAGTGTAATGCATGCTTTTTGCTCCGGAGATGGCGGTGATCTTCCCTAGCTGAATAGCGAGATCCGATGCCGTCAAACCGTAGGCTAGCGGGGTTTTCCCCAACCAGGTCTCTCCCACCAGTGGGGCACCGCCCCAGCCGGGAGAATCTCTAAGCTCCCGGTATGTGCGGTACTGTAGTGCATGTGTGTATATATTTGAGGGGTGATGGCAAGTCAAGAAAAGAGGAAGGAAATATCGCGCGCGGTCCGTTGCCCGTTTCGTAAAGTACTGCTCCGGCATTCCCCTGGTGTTGATCGGAAAACCCACAAATAACTACCGATCAGAATAACCGTCCGCGAGAGTTCTCTTTCAGACAGCGACTGAATTCGATCTAGCTGAAAAGCTAGTGTCGAAAATCCTGCCACCGTCGGGACTCGAACCTAGGACCTCCCGGTCAAAGGCATTATGGTGACATCAGGTGATGCCATGAGTCACCACTTCCGGTCAGAGTAATGAAGTGAGGGGACTTTACAAATTCTGAAACATTACAATCTCTATTAACTTTCTTAGCAATTAAAAAAATGTGCAGTTCGTTTACAGATGCAAACAAGTTTTCTATAACTCGGGAGCGAAAATGTCTAGTTTTCAAATTTTACTACCCTGGCTTTTTTGAAAATTTTTTCATCATTCAATTCAAATGTTGGAATGAAATTCTTAAGCTCAAGAAAACGTGCGTATATGTTACGTCTTCCCCATTCGTCACGAATAGTTTTTACTCTACTTTAAATAAATCAATTCAAATCACTGTGAACAGAGATTTAAACAAGTTTCCGAAAATTTAATTGAAATATATATTTACCAAGAACAGGGCATGTATGTTGCAAGGGAATTTCTTCTATCCGCCTTGACTTAAAAACGTAATGCCTCATTGATCATTTTAATCCATTTTCTTGTCGGTTTTCCCCCAACAAAGGGGAAAACATGCAATAAACTTACGGAACCTTCGTCGTTGACGCGCGCGGAATCACTAACAACGAAGCAATCAGTCATTTTTTAGTCTGGGAGAATAAGGTTTGAGCGACACGAAATAACAGTGGTTGTTCACGTCTCCTGTATTATTTCAGTAGTATAGATATCTTTTGCTGCTCTCACACAATCTTTATAAATGAGGTCTCGAGACTTTCACGGGGACGTGACGAATTGCACTTTGACTTTAAAAGTATGACGGATTGGTTTAAAAACGCATTTAAATATTAATGTCAAATGCAACCAGCACGAATCGACCAATCGGCTCGGTTGATTGATTGATTGAATTTTTCGTGTTTTCGGGCGCGTCAACTGGTTCGGTCATTAGTCCCGTTAGTGTAGTGCAGGTCTTTTTCTCCGGGAGATGGCGGTGATCTTCCCCGCTGGATGGTGAGATCCGGCGCCGACCTACCGTCGGCTAGTGGAGTTTCCCCCTAACCAGGACTTTCCCACCAGCGGGGCACCGCCCCAGTCGGGGCAAGCTCTTACCTTCCGACCGGTCTCCCGGAATAGTGTAGTGCATGTTAGTGTATGTGTGTGTGTAATAGGAGATGACAGGACAAGGAAGAGGAAGGACAGTTCGCGCGCGGTCCGTGGCCCGTTTGGTAGGGTACTGCTCCGGCATTCGCCTGGTGTTGATCGGAGAAACCACGGAAAACTCCCTATCAGAGCAGCCGGCCGCTAAAATTCTCCTCCAGACAGCGACTGAATTCGACCTAGCTGGAAAGCTAGTGTCGAAAATTCTGCCTCCGCCAGGACTCGAAACAACGACCTCCCGGCCAGAGGCGCTGCAGTGACATCAGTTGATGCACTGAGCTACCGCTCCCGGTCCCAATCGGCTCGGGCAACCGGCAACACATGTGTTTCAAAGTCACCTAAATTCATTTTGTTGAAATGTGTTACAATTGTTGGACGTTAAATAAATGAATTACATTTGCTTGGGTGATGCGTCCCCGACGCTCCAAAACCACATCAAAGTTATTAATATTTTCAAAATTGTCAATTTTTTCCAGGGAGGGCCTTTCAAAACTTGGGACATTGACGAATGAATCGAAGTCCATCTTTGCTCACGCAGTGCAGTCTGAGTTGAGTAGTAGGTCGAATTCAACCGTGGTCTGGAGGACAATTCTCGCCACCGGCTGCTCTGATCGGTAAATTTCCGTGGTTCCTCCGATCAACATCTTGGTTGCAGGTCAAAGGTCATCTCGTGGCGCAGAGCGAAGTCGCTCGCCTTTCACCAAGGAGATCCGGATTCGATTCCCGTCGAATTTCATGTCAAATTCGTTCCAACAAATCGAGTTTGGCTGCTTCACAAGGGCTAGTCCAAAGTCTGTGAAGTGTCCAAAACCCTACCCCTATCCTTATCCTTACTCCTTCCTAATTCTGGCCGCTGGGTAGTGACGCAGGAGCGCGTGGTGGGAGGCGCGTACTCGGAGATGCTACCTGGCGGTCCTCTTGACCACAGACTGCGACGAAACGCGGCGTAAATGAAAATATATACACAGTAACGGAGGATTACTCCAGAATATATGTATAAAGTAACGGAGGATGTAAGTCGATGTAATAGTGTATGCAATAATGAAAATGATGATGGAAGAAACTACGGTGGTGGTGGTGTAAGCGGCAATCGTGTTCGTTATGATGAGGGGGCGGATTTTAATGAAATGCTCATTTTTTCCTATTCACTTCTATTGATTGATTGTTTTTTTCGTGTTTCCGGGCGCGCCAACTGCTTTGGTTATTAGTCCCGTTAGTGTAGTGCATGTTTTTTTCTCGGGAGACGGTGGTAATCTTTCCCCGCTGAATGGCGTGAGCCGGCGCCGACCTACCGTCGGCTAGTGGGGATTCCCCCTAACCAGGACTCTCCCAGGGCACCGCCCCAGCCGGGACAAGATCTAAGCTCCCGACCGACCTCCCGGAATATGTGGTAGTGAAGTGCATGTTAGTGTAAGTGTATGTGTAAGGGGAGAGGATAGGACAAGGAAGAGGAAGGACAAATCGCGCGCGGTCCGTGGCCCGTTTGTTAGAGTACTGCTCCGGCATTCGCCTGGTGTTGTTCGGAGAAACCACGGAAAACTACCGATCGGAGCAGTCGGCCGCTAGAATTCTCCTTCAGACAGCGACTGAATTCGATCTAGCTGAAAAGCTAGTGTCGAAAATCCTACCGCCGTCGGGACTCCAACCTAGGACCTCCCGGTCAGAGGCGCTGCAGTGACATCAGTTGATGCACTGAGCTACCGCTCCCGGTCTTCAGTTAAGAACAATGCCGAGTAGTATAGAAATTAATTGTATGTTATGACAGAAGGAAATACCCGATTTTTATGTATCTTTTTTCGTCTATTTCAACTAATGAATCATTTTTTACCTTTTCTTTTTGCATTTTTCGTCGATTTCAAGTAATATGCAATTTTGTGTCTTTTACGTAGTTCTTAATGCTTTCTTCGCTGATTTAATCGATTTTTATATCATTTTAATGGAACATGCTTCAATCGATATTTACGAGATGAAATAAATGTTCATCACAGAATTCCTGAGTATCATATTCGATTTCTTCGCTCATATATTGTAATGCCAGCCGCTGTGAATACTATGTAATCTAAAATTCCTGTGACGCTTATATGTGCCATTGTCAGTTCGTCGGATTTCACGATAAAGGCAGATATTTTCTTAAAAAAAAACTGTCCAAATCAAAAGTTTGCAAGCGGAGTTCCTTGAACAAAAGGAAGAAGCCTCGATTACGATTACAGGTTGAGCTGTTCATTTGAAGTGGTTTTGATCATTTTAAGTCGTTTTTTAGGACATTTCAAAAATATTTTAAGAGCATTTTATTGATCATTTTTGGCAATGTTTTAGGTGTTTTTTTTATTTATTTTCTTTTGGATAGAACAAGAAAAAGATCAGTGTTAATATACTCTACGTTTGTTATAGTTGCTTATATCTACTAACAATTAACTTACAATAATCTTACAAATAATCTTAAAATACAACTTACATCACTACTAGAGCGGTATAGGTATCTTTGTACAAATCTCTACTTTGGATCGAGATCTGAGAATTTATTTAGGAATGTATGGAAAGGAAATTTATTTTTAATGCGGATTCTGTGAGTTGGGTTATGGCAGAGTCTTAGCGGGGTTAGTTTAGGTATATTTGGTATGTTTTGGAAGAAGGGGGTGGACAAAATAATAATGTGGTTGGTAATCGGTTCTATCTGGAATTCTTTATGGAGTTGTGCATTGAAGACCTACCATGGGACATTCGTGATGGTGAATAAGAACTGATTTTGGATTACTTGCAGTTGTTTGGTGTTTGATTTAGCTGCGCTGATCCAAACTTGGCATGCATATAATAATAGTGGTCGTATGATAATTGTGTATAGCAGTAAGGCAGTATTGTACGTGAATTTAGCTGATCTATTTATTATTGGTTTTAGTTGGTGTAATTTAATTTTTGCTTGTATAACTTTATTGTCGATGTGATTTTTCTAATTGAGGCGTGTGTCTAGGAAAGGCCTAGCTATTTTAGATCATCAGCAACGTTTTCGGTCATCAGAATCCGCCCCCTAGTTATGATGATGTGAGATGACCGTTGTATAGAACGATTTTCCTAAGGATGAGCCAGAGTGACAGTTCGCGAAAACAAGTGAACATCACATGTATTTCAGAAGTACCCCTCCCGCCGCGACAGCCTCCCTTCGTAAAGTGCTAATGGCTCCTGTGAAAACATCTATGCAGAAGTAAGAGTTTCGCTGAAGTATATGCACGTACGCGAGTCCGGGAAATATTTAAATTTAATTACGTATGTGGAAAATCTCTTAACATGCTCTCACAATCAGTAAAAGAAAACTGTCACGAATGTAAATAGAAAGCTATCAATCAGAAGTCGCCACACAACAGCACAAAGGCCGGAACCACGTGTATCGATACGCAGGTCGCATTCAATTCTCGGTTTTAAAATAAACGTAATATTTATTACACAAAAAATAAATTCAATGTAATATATAAAAAATTTAATTTTTACAGAAGAGCACATAACACTGCACTTCCTAATTTCAATTATTTCTCGTGGCGCACTATATTTTTGTCGAACGAGGACATCACAAAAGGAAGCGTCAAAGCCATTTACAAGTTAGCCAACTGCAAACGAACGAATGCAGGAAGGGAGTCTCATGGGCTTGAAGGCACGACGGCCACAGAACCTTCAGTTATGTTGCCAGCACTAGCTGTCACTTTGGCTCATCCTGAGGAAAATCGCTCTATAGCGATGGTGGAGTGGACGGCGACCCTCCTCGCTGTGCAGGGGCGGTTGCATCAGCCGACGCCACTGGGCGGCAGAAAAAGCAGGCCTGGTCGCCCGCGGCTGCTCGGCGGTCGCTGAGCCTTCGACTCAGGAAGGTTTCATCAGCCGGCGGAGCTGCAGGAACGGCCTGCTGAAGCAGGTCGCCGCCGCCGCCGCTCGCCCGTCGCACAGTGAAAGAAACACTTCAGATGCAGCAGGCGAAGGCACACCTTACGTAATATAAATCCTTAAAAAAATAATAATAAAAAAGAAAAGGAATTCCTTTATTGCATGGTGTAACAATGTTTTTCGAGTAATAAACGCATTCTAACGATTTAATTATGAACTATTTTTATACTACACGTGTTATATACACAATGCGTTTATGTCACTCCATGCATTGTTAGACGGTAAACGCGATAAGATAAAGTGATAGTAATATAAACTACCGACCGGGAGCGGTAGCTCGGTGCATCAATTGATGTCACTGCAGCGCCTCTGACCGGGAGGTCCTAGGTTCGAGTCCTGACGGCGGCAGGATTTTCGACACTAGCTTTTCAGATAGGTCGAATGCCTGGAGGAAAATTCTAGCGGCCGGCTGCTCTCATCGGTAGTTTTCCGTGGTTTCTCCGATCACCAGGCGAATGCCGGAGCAGTACCCTACCAAATGGGCCACGGACCGCGCGCGATCTTTCCTTCCTCTTCCTTGTGCTAACCTCTCCCCTTGTACATACACTAACATGCACTACACTACCACATATTCTGGGAGACTGGTCGGGAGCTTAGAGCTTGTCCCGACTGGGGTGGTGCCCCGCTTGTGGGAGAGTCCTGGTTAGGGGGAAACCTCACTAGCCGACGGTAGGTCGGCGCCGGATCTCGCCATCCAGCGGGGGAAGATCACCGCCATCTCCCCCGAAAAGCATGCACTACACTAACGGGACTAATAACCGAAGCAGTTGACGCGCTCGGAAACACGAAAAAATCAATCAATAAACTACCGATGTGAGCAACTGCCGCCTAGAATTCTCCTCCAGACAGTGACTGAATTCGACCTAGCTGACAAACTAGTGTTGAAAATTCTGCCACCGTCCATACTCGAACCTAGGACCTTCCGGCCAGAGGAACTGCAGTAATATCAGTTGATGCATTGAACCCGAAGGATATCGATGGCGTATGGCAACGCCGAAACGAGCTGCCACCCAAGAAAAAAAAATTATCTCAATCAGAGAATGCCACGCACGAGATGTGGAATGTGTGATGACACGTGGAATGTGATATGCGCTGATAAAAAAAGCACTTTTTATGAGTGAAATTCGTATTGTATGCCCTCCAATTCATTGAAATTATTTTTTTCTTCTCTGAATATAAGTAGCTGTAATGATTTTGAATACACACTTATACTACCTATTACTTTTCGTTAAAAAATCACTTTCAATGTTAGAGCCCCGTCTCCCACTTCTATTAAAAGTTTTGTTAATTATCAGGGCTCGGAATCTGATGATCTAAACTTCTTTGAAATTGACTTATAAAATGACTTAAAAATAAGGGAAAGATGACCTCATATTTTAAAAAATACGGAATTTTTTAAAATTTAAAATAAAATGTATTTACATAAAACCATATTTAATATAATGTCTTTATTTTAGGAGGAATGTTATTCTTAGGTCCGATCGTTTTGAAAGGTCGAGGACGATTCCAAAGATCAGTGTAATTTTAAGTGTTCATAAAACACAGTCCATTGTAGAAGAGAATATCGTTGCGAACTGATGATACAGAAAAATCTTTGATTTCGTGTATCATTGTAAATTCATGAAAATTTATTAACAAACACAGGAGAAGGAAACAAAATGCGTAAAAGTTTTAAAAATGGCACCAAGAACAAAAAAATAGAAAAAAAATGACCTACAAATTATACTACAAATTTTGTATTCTAGAGAAGTGAATTAACGCCAATAAAACGTTATCATCTATTAAGTCAATTCCATTTGTATGCACTGCAATCTGTCGACACATTTTCATCTTTCATAAAAAATACATTTATATTAAACTCTTGGTTTACTTTTAATAAAAAATAATGATTACAACTTTCCACCTCAAAATGAAATGCTTGTTAAAATGAAAATTAATGTACTGAAGTTGACACAGTACATGCTTTCGTATTCTTTTTTCAAATTGTACTCAATATTTATTGCTTTTCAATAATTTATTTTTACTGGAGCTAGTATTGCTGTTTACTGAAACGCTTCTGCTTCGCATATGATATTAATTATTAATTTCTATGATGGATGTGACCCAACTGGTAATCAAAACAATGGCCATTCTCATTTGTGGGGCGATTACATACATTGTAAAGACAATAACTTATTTCCATTTTGGATGCATCTGCCTGCCTGTTTATTCATCATGAAGTAAACGTATGCAACATCTGTAAAATAATGAATATTGTTATTATTTTGTAGGACAATTTGTGAGTATTTAGGATAAAATTGGAAGAGCAATATGCGTTCTTCACTCTACTACACACAGATTCTGCGTTAAAAGGACTAAATGGAGGTTTTCAATTGTTCAGAATATTTAACAATTTGGATGTTGTTTATTGCATTCGCGTGATGTGTCACTGATAGCGATGGTTCTCAAAGCACGAGCTAATTATTAGACTGTCCAAGAAGAAAGAGTAAAATGTGTGAGGTGGGCTTTCCATTTCATTTATTTTATTCAGAAGATCACAGACTCTTCTTCATTGTCAATAATATGCTCTTACAGTACGTTTTTATCACACACAATTCTTAAATTATATCGAGATAATACTTTTAAATCGAGCATGTACTTATTCTTTTCCAAAGAATTGTTTTGTGAATGATAATTTTAAACTAACAAATCCTTCATGTTTTAGAAAGATTGGGTTTCTTGAACGACTATTGAAGGATAATTATATAGTTTCAATTCTTGCGGGCTTATTATATGTATTGGATGAAGCACAAGCGAAACAACACAATATTTGTCAGAAGAATTGATCATTATTACTTACTAGGTTATTATTTATTAAAAATAAATTGTTCATGATTTTACAGGATTTTACCTGTTTTTCGTACCAAAGAAGATACTATTTAAAATTTCGATATTTTTATTTCTCTTGAAGTATTGTCATTGTGAGTTTTGAGAACAGAAAACATTTACAGACCGCTAATTGTACTATCATCTTATATTGCACCTCCCAGCTTTCTCAAAACACTTTACTAATTCCACCACTGCAATGTTCCGAAACATACATTAGTTGTCATGTCTCTGGGTAACATAACCGCCTATGTGGAGTGCCTTCTCCCTTTGTCTACGTCTGTCTTCATTCACCGCTCTCTCTCACTCTCTCTGCAACTGCCTCTGCTCTCTCTCGCTTCCTCCTGGAAGTTAGCGGGCGCGTCTCAGATCGAGACAATTCTCGCCGAGACAGCCCAAGCTTGGGTTTCCACCTCCGCCTGTGCTAACCTGTGATTTCCGAGTTTATACTGCCCCGTGCCGCCTTCCCTCCCCGCCGCCCCAGCCCCTTGCCCCCGCGCCGCCGCCGCCTGTTTGGGGCGACGGGGGCGGACGAGGCTTTCAAATTTCATCAGCGGGGCCGCGTCGCGGGCCACACTCTCTCCTGGGGCACGGAAGAAAAATATTTTGCCAGGGGCGACGCCTCGCCCTCCCCGCCCCCTTCTTCGCAGTTTCGCGGCCCCCTCAATCTAAATTTGGCGCGGAGCGGCAGCGCGCGGGCGCGCGTCAAGTGTTTGTGCGAGCGGGATTGGTGGTGTGGTGGCGCGAGGCGTGGAGGCGGAGCCGCGCTGGGGAGGGGAGCAAAGCAACGCGGAGCGCCGCCAGAGTTAAGGAGCGCCACCGGCCCCGGAATGGTTTCTTGCTTGTGGTCCCTCTGGGGGTTGACTATTTGGCGAAGCATTGGAAGAGAAAGCATGGATTTTAACGTAACGTGATAATGGTTTAAAAATAGTTTGCTTGGGTGGGAAATTTGCGAGTTTACTGGAAGTGATTTGCAATAATTCAATACTTTATAGGAAGATAACATTAATTATTTTCAAGTTTGATCGAGTGACATTTCAGATTTCAATAATTTAAGTAAACGTTTGTTTTCTTGCATTACTTTAAATAATCTATTGATAAAAGAAACTAGAAAATATATCAATATTATTCTTTTTAATTTTTGTTTAATACGCGCAGGCCCGCGTCAAGTGTTTGTGTGAGCGGGATTGGTGGTGTGGTGGCGAAGCATTGGAAGAGAAAGCATAGATTTTAACGTAACGTGATAATGGTTTAAAAATAGTTTTCTTGGGTGGGAAATTTGCGAGTTTACTGGAAGTGATTTGCAACAACTCAATACCTTATTGAAAGAGAATATTAATATTTTCATATTTGATCAACTGACATTTCAAATTTCAATAATTTAAATGAAAATTTTGTTTACATCCAATTCTTGAAGCAATCAACTGATATAATAAACATGAAATTTATCAATATTTTCCTCCATTTGATTATCTTTTATACCGGACGATCATTGAATAGAAAACTGCAACACAAATCTATTTCAGGTAGTTATTGCCAAAAGCATTACCACAGAACTATCCACTTTTTCTCACCTTTAGTTTAAATTTAAGGGGACTCCATCATTAGTATTTAATACACAGACATCCACAACCGTCTTCAAATCTGCGGAAATGCGGAATAAAAAATATCAAGTAATAAATTAGTGTAGAAAGCTAAATAGCTTGAAAAGAACATGATGTAAACATCAAACGTGCGTTGACGGGTTCTAATTTCATTACATACTTTAAGCTTTGTCTATTGATTATGTACCTTTAATAAATCATTCACTTCATACTAATTGTCAATAAAATAAGTAATTGTACACGCACTTTTCACTTTCTCGCAGTGCACGCATTGTAAACAAGAGAGTTGAGCGGAGCATTCAGCAACGCAGCGCAGCGTATAAAATCCTCTACCATCTTGAAAACCTCGCTCTAGTCAAAGCGAATTAACTTTCAAAAGCTAAATCTCACCATAATGTACTGCACGAGTGCGCCTTTGCCAACATCGAAATTTCACGATTTCGGGCGTCGTTCATGCACAGTCTATTCATTACAAATATTATTAGCCTCTTCATTATTAATTTATGCAAAATGATTTATTTTATTTTGGTAGTATCCATTAGGTTTAAAGATAATCAACTTCACGTTGCTGTTTTATTTAAATAATCATTACAATATTTCTTTGATGCAAACATGTTCCGTGCGCGATGCGTTCTCAGGAAGGCCACAGTATAAAATTATTAATGAAAAAAATGGACGTATTAAACAACCATAAAAAAGCTATTGGAAACCTACAATTTGAGGAATCACCTCATATCACCAACGGTTAATAGCGTCATATCGGGGGAGCACTCGCCGATACAGTTCGCATAATTTTTAACGTCATTTAAATAAAAAATGGTTTGATGTTGAGATTTGAATCCACATCTGAAAAGACTTAACGGTACCCCTCTACTACGCATATCACAAATTGTTCGCGTCGTACCAACTGCTAGTGTGGCCTGGCACGTGATCAAGGGCCCGTCCCAGCATTGTTCCAGAAGGCGGTGGCTGGCGTGGCGCTCAAAGCGGGCGAGGGGGGGGGGGGGCGGGGGGGGGGGGGGGCGCAGGGCGTGAGGAGGTGGCGCAGGGACGTGTCTAGGCGGAAAAGGGGAAGGAAGAGACGGGGCGTGAAGGGGATGTGTGTGATGAAGAGAGCCAGTAATGATGGTAGAGGGTCAGGGAGGTTGGAAGAAGAAGAGCAGAGAGGGACGGGAAGGGATGAGGAGCTACGCAGAGTGATGGGGAGAATCGGAGAGGGAAGGGAAAATACAGCTAGCGACGGGGACAGACGCAGAGGAGAGGGTAGTGACGAGGAGAGTCGCAGCCGGTTGGGCAGTGTCGAGGAAACACGGATAGGGGCGGGGAAGGATGGTGCATTTCAGAGAGGGTCTAAGAAGGTCTGGGGGTCCGGGAGGGACGTGGAGGGGGGGTCGAAGAAGGCGGAAGGGGGGGGCAGAGGGGGGCGTTAAAAAATGAAGCTGCGCGGTCGAGAGGGAAGCGGAGGGGTGGGCGGGAGGCAAGTCGCGGGTGCGGGCGCGCGCGCCGACAGAGACGGAACGGTGGCAGGCCGCCTGCGGCGTGGCCACGGCGGGGGCGGGGCGGGGCGGGGCGGAGCGGGGAAGAGACGAGACGAGGGTGCCGCCATTGGAAATCTCTCGGCGGCGGCCTGCAGTCTCTGACCGCCCCTCCGCTCCCGCCCCGCGCCGCCCCGCCGCCGCCGCCCACGCACCGGCCTGATTGCATGTACGGGCACGCGCTCCCGGCGCCTCTACCCCATCCCCGAGGGCCGAGGCCACGGGCGTCGCAAGGGGGCGTGGCTGCAGATGAAGGCGGGGAGCGGAGCGAGGAGCGGGAATGACACAATTGATAAATAGATTGATATTTTCGGCACGCCAACAACTACAGTCATTGCTCCCGTACATGTATGGGATTAAAATGCATCCTATAATGAGAAGTCATAGGTGAGCTATTGTGCCGCATTTCCGGCTTCGGTCAATGTGCTTCATGAACTAGTTTGCCTTAATTTATTAGAGGGAATATTAAATGCGGCCAGAGACCAAAATTATCACCTTCTTGCAAGTCATTGAAAGAGAGATATGAAATATTTTTGTTTAAAAAAATGCATCTTTTATTTCAACTACACCATTGTGTTCATTTTTGATTGGTCACCGTTGGAAACTGTGACTTTAAGACACTTTCAAAATGTTTGTCAACACTTCCCGCTTGCCATGCAGCTTGTCGGACAGCGCCTGACATTTCAAACGAAGTGATCGTTATGGTCACGTGGTTCGTGACGTTTCTGGTGTTGCGTAGAAAGAGCAAAAATCGGTGCGCCAGACCAGCTCTCCCATGTCATTTCATCATGAAGCAACCGAGGGTCCCAAAATGGAGAAATGTGTTACACCTGAATGGTCACCTCCATTTAATATCTTCTCACACGACAGCCCCACCTCGGAGGAGTTCAGAAGAAATTACAATTGAAGGTATGACGGCCACACTCGTGTACTCGTATAACAATATTGGTGGCTTTCAATTGACAATACCCCAGATTTGTTACTTTCCTTATAACAGAATACAAAATGGCTGAAACAAAAGTTCAAAAAACTGCGCTACTCTCTGGGTAAGAGGCACAAATTAAACGTTTCTTTTGAAATAATAGATATTCTGATAAAGGGCAAAGGCGCCGGCGTAGCCACAGAAAGTGAAACAGAAGAAGAAAAGGAAAAGTTCAAAGATGGTGAAGATTATTTGAAGATTGATTAAAGTATTTTTAAAGACACAACTCCAGTAGAAGTATTGGATGCAATAGAATTAGAGAGCGAATAGTAAGCGTTAAGCTGGCATGTATTTACTAAACGTTTTACAAAAAAATATAATTATTTTATAACATTTGTACATTTTCCTTCAAAAATCATATGTGGTTTTGCTGTAATCTTGTCTTTGATGCATTTCATGCTTTGATGCTTTTCATCAAAGGGAGCTGGTCTGGCGCACCGATATTTGCTCTTTCTGCGCGACACCAGAAACGTCACGAACCACGTGACCATAACGCGCACTTCGTTTGAAAAGTCAGGCGCTGTCCGACAAGCTGCATGGCAAGCGGGAAGTGTTGACAAACATTTTGAAAGTGTCTTAAAGTCACAGTTTCCAACGGTGGCCAATCAAAAATAAACACAATGGTGTAGTTGAAATAAAAGATGCAATATTTTTTTAAACAAAAATATTTCATATAACACTTTCAATGACATGCTTAGATGCTTTGCATGCTTTGATGCATGCAAATGCATCATGCATGCTTTGATGCATTACATGCTTTGATGCTTACAAATTCATCGCAATTTACAAGTATTACTTTTGGCCACAAAAAAAAACGGGCGTCTGAATGAATAGTGCAGCTGGGCCGATGCCCCGCTGGTGAGAGATACCTCATTAGGGAAAAACCCTCTAGCCGACGGGTTGGCGCCGGATCTCACCATTCAGCACGGAAAGATCACCACCACCTCCCGATAAAACACTTCACTTCACTTACACCTTAGCAGCTGATGCACTCGGAATTATCAATCAATCAATCATAGTGCAGCGCCGGAAAGGAATGCGCTACTCTTTGTATCTAGGGAGTCTAAGGTAACTTGCACAGCTCCGGGCGACCTCTCGCCTCTGCGGGAAATCCTTCCTCGCCTTAAAGCTTCCGCCGGCGCGCCTCTACCCTAGCGGCGGCAGGGGCCGGGGCGTGGGCGGGGAAGGAGGGCGAAGGAAAGCGATCGCCCCGGGCGATGCGCTCCGCTCCAAAGCACCCACTCCCGGGATTCCTCCTCTAGCGGCAGGGCACGCCTGGTGACGATTGTTGGAACCCTACATGCACATCTTTTGCAACATTCACATAAGCCAAAAAGCTCATTAATTCTGGTTTCTACAACACTTGGAGTTAATTTTCCAAGAAAAAATTCTTCAATTTGCGTGTATGACACACGCCAATAACTGATTTAATTCTTTGTAAATAATTCGAAAAATATATAATTTGTAATATTCTAATATGTAAACGATGAATCAAATTAACAAGTTAATTTTTGCAATATAAGTTAAGTATTTGCTTAACTTTTGATTCATCTCTTAAGAAAAAAAGGCTTTTCTCTGAAAAGAATATTGGGTTCGCAAATCTACCTACAAGTTCTTTGTACACTCCTCATTGAAAGAGACATACAATGAGTGTTGAACAGTTAAGTGACTTTGAGAAAAACAGCAAAGAATTCCATAAGAAGTACAAATAAATATTTCTAGCCATACAAGTAAGAAGAAACATTGTCTCCTAGTATTATTAATAACATTAAACATATTATCATATTATACTTTTAATATTTCGTAGGCAATTCGGGTTTTTCGAAAAACAAGTTCAAACCACTAATTAAATAATTAATACAATCTTGGAATGTTCAGTTTTAGCTATGGAATGATCGCCAATATTAACAGATTATATGCCAATAAAATAATAAACTGTAATTGTACTGTACGTAAATAAAATAAATAATTTAGAAAAGTCTTTAAATACTCTTGACGATTCGAAACTCTAGCTCAGCAAGATTCCTCGCGTTCATTCCCGGCGCTTCGCGTCCTGATTACCAAATCCGTCGCCCCGCGGAGACGCCGCTTCCTGCAGTCTCTCTCCGCCGCGAACTCCGACCTCTTGCGCCCTCCCTGCCCCGAACCTCTGCAGCCCTCGGAGGGCCCTCGGCGCCAGCCGGCAGCCTGGCGCTCCTCGCGGCAGGTGATGGCAACTTTCCAATTAGCGGGGCTGTTTTCTGACCAAGCACTCGACCCGTTGGTCGCGGGAGCCGCGTCGGCGGAGGCGGGTAGGAGAGAGAGTCTGCTTGCAGCCTTCCTCGCCGCCGCCCGGGCACCCTCCGCGGCCCGATCGATCGCCCGCCCGCCCGCCTTGCGCCTTCGCCCGCGCCGCGCACGCCCTTGCTCGCCCCGCTCGGCGCCGCCGACTCCTTTTTGCCCTCTGGGCCGCTGCCGAGACCGCCGCGCCCTTCCCGTCCCCGAGGCTCATCCAGCGCCACGCTTCCTCTCCGCCCAGCCCCGCCCCCCGCCGGCCCAGCCTTACTACTTGCGCTCCCGCCCCGTGTAACGTTTCAACTTCGTTGGCGGATTTGCCAAAGTTAACATGATATGTAAACAAATATTGGAAACATTGTTAAAGGTTACGATAGTAACAGAAAGTATTGATATGATATAAAAAAAGGTTGAGAGATTGAAAGACGAAAACGATGTTGATAAAAGGTTGGAACTAGGAATTGTATGAATTGTATGTAACCTCTGAAAGTTTAAATAAATTGTTATTTTAAAAGAAAGAATCTATCTCATATGATATCTGAAAGTGAAGAACGTCAAAGAACATAATAAACACATATAAAGATACAACATAATAAAGGGATGTTGTATGGATATATAAAGTTGTAACGGCCAGTTATAAAGGCAAGAGTAACGTGGACGTTACAAAATTATTAACGCAGCGGTGTGACGACGTGGAAATTATTAGAAGAAATGGTTGAACAACGTGGTGGAACAACGTGGTGTGCCTGGATTGTAGTTCATGGAAAGGGTGTTCAAAGAATCAGAGTTGGTTGCTGTGGTTGGTAATCAAGACGTATTAATTGCAGTGGTGGTTCTGCGTGGAGAGAAAAATTATACGAAGGAGAACTGTGGAATGTTTTAACCATATCTGAAGATTTTGAAGAAGCCTAGAAACTGTCAGATTGAAACGTGAGTGACATCTGATGTGTGTGAAACGGGTATTCAGATAGATTAATTTAAGTGTGTTTCCTTGTTGAACTGGTCAAACAAAGATAATGGCTTTTTTTAATAAATGTAAGAAAAGTCAATTAATCAGTTTAGCTAGGGAATTGAACTGCGAGGTTTCGGAGAAATGGGCAAACAAAAAGAAAAAGAGGAAAAGAAAGGGAGGAAACAAAGGGAAAAAATTGAATTGGCAAAAATTGAGTTGGAAAAAGAGGAACGAGAAAGGGAGGATAGGATACAAAGGGAGAAATACGAAAGGGAAAGGGAGGATAGAAAAGAGGAACGAGAAAGGGAACACGAAATTGAACTGGCAAAAATTGAGTTGGAAAAATGTAAGGTGATGTCGAGAAATACTTCTGAAACAAACAATATAAATAATGAAGGTCAATTAACTCAGGGATTACAAAGTAAAAATTCATTGAAACTCACACAGTGCATGAAACATTTTCAATCAAATGAAAATGATATTTCTTTATACCTTCAACAATTTGAAAATTTTGCTTCTGCTGATGACATTTCTAAAGACCAATGGGGACCTTTGTTAATGACACTTTTGCCAGGACATGATGCGGAATATATAACGAGAGAAATGGTAGGAAGTAAAGATTATGATGAAATAGTGAAAATATTATTGAGTAAGTACAAAGTAACCTGCAGAAAATTACGACAGAGATTCCTTTCGATCAGAAAAACTCCAGATAAAACGTGGAAAGATATTGCTTATGAGCTAAAAATAAGTCTTAATGGTTGGTTAGAAGGCGTAAATGTATACTCATTTGAGGATAATAAAGAATTACTAATAACGGAACAAATAAAACGATGCGTTCCGTTTGTAGTTAAGAGCATCTAGTTAGCAAATGGACTAAATATACAAAACCTCGTGACATAGTTGAAGAATTAGAAAATTATGACATCACTAGAGAAATTTTAAATTGAAAACTTGTGATCAATATTTACTAGAACAAAAAATAAGATTTATAAATCAGCTGATACTACCAAATTCTATGAGAAATCCAAAATTCAAAAGGAAAGTAATAAAAAAGTTGATACAAAACAGGAAATTGAGGAAGGATTCGAAGAAAGGAAAGAAGTACATTGTTATTTTTGTAACGGTATAGGACATATAAAACCATTTTGCCAAAATATAAAAATGGTTGAAAAGAATATAGGATCTGAGCACGTTAATTGTTTAAAAACTTCCAGTAAAGATTTATTAGCACCTTATACGTTCGAAGCTTATATAAATGGAAAAAAATTGAAGATTTTGCGTGATTCTGGTGCTTCTATAGATTTAATAGGAAGAAAAATGTTAGAAAAGAACATTATATTGGAGAAAGTGTCTGGGTATGTACTCCATAACAGAAAGTCCCATATGTTTGCCTGTAGAAGTGGAAATCTGTGGTCAATTTGGAAAGGTTTATGGAAAAGCGTAGTAGTTTCAGATAAGTTAGACAGAGATGAGTATATATTAGGAAATAAAACTGCAAAATTGATAAAAAGAATTGGATAGAGATCTTAGAGATGAAATTAACGTATTAAACGTTAATGAAGGAGAGGAATGTCAAAATAATGATGAAATAGAAACGGACGAAGAGTCTGAAGAGAATGGAGAATCCATGGAAATAGAAAATCAAAAGTATGATATAGATGACAAGAGTAAATATTTCACCAATTTCACGAAGATGGAGCTGTGAAAGAAAGGATTCTGAACTATCTGTTTGCAAGACTTCAATTGATTTGGAATGTTTATCTTTGAAGGATGAAGTCAAAGCTGGAAGAACAGATTATTGAATTGAAGGAAAGAGTATCGGTTTTGGAGGAAGAAATAGAGAACAAGAAAACATTACTTGTTGAGAAAGATAGTATGTTAGCAAAAGGAAATGATAATCGGTGAGGATAATAAAGAAATTCTTGAATTAAGGGACGAAATTGCTGTCAAGAACCAGAATCTTGATGAGAAAATAGGAGAAATCAACGAATTATCTGAAACAATCAATACGTTTCAAAAAGATAACTTTGATAATGAATGCAAGATACTGTATTTGCAAAATGAATTGGAAAATCTTCAGAAATCAATTCATTTAGAACGTGAGTCTTTCAGGAAAGAAATTGAGGAGAAAGATGCGAAACTTCTAGATACTGAGAGTAAAGTGACCTTGTTAAAAGAAGAAATAATTTTGAAAGATGAAGAACTTTCGTCAAAAGTGGCAGTAGTTTCCGGGCTCACTGGTACTGTTCAAAGGATACGTGATGATAATTCTGAATTGCAGAAAACATTAATTCCTTGCAGGGGAAATTGAATTCTGTCAATAAAGTTTATAATACTGAATTGGAATCTCTTCAGAAGTTAGTTGCAGATAAAGATAGTCTTCTGTGTCATAAATTGGAGAAAGAGTTAACTCTCAAATATATAAAAGAAAAAACAAATGCAAATTGTAAAATTTTAAGATGGAGTTTGATATTTCAAGCATATAACGTTCAGATTCAGCATAGACATGGAAAGGCACATGGAAATGCCGATTGTTTAAGTAAAGGTTCCGCAAATTCATTTCCGGACTAATCTAGTTGTCATAAAATAAAAGTATTATTGTATATTAATTTTTAGACTTTGATTATAAGATTTATAAATTTTGGCACCAAGGTACCAAAATTCTTGAAAGAGGGAGGTGTTTGTAACGTTTCAACTTCGTTGGGATTTGCCAAAGTTAACATGATATGTAAACAAATATTGGAAACATTGTTAAAGGTTACGATAGTAACAGAAAGTATTGATATGATATAAAAAAAGGTTGAGAGATTGAAAGACGAAAACGATGTTGATAAAAGGTTGGAACTAGGAATTGTATGAATTGTATGTAACCTCTGAAAGTTTAAATAAATTGTTATTTTAAAAGAAAGAATCTATCTCATATGATATCTGAAAGTGAAGAACGTCAAGAACATAATAAACAACATGATAAAGATACAACATATAAAGGGATGTTGTATGGATATATAAAGTTGTAACGGCCAGTTATAAAGGCAAGGTAACGTGGACGTTACACCCGCTCCCGCCCCGCTCACGCCCCGCTCACGCCCCGCTCACGCCCCGCTCACGCCCCGCTCACGCCCCGCTCACGCCCCGCTCACGCCCGCTCACGCCCCGCTCACGCCCGCTCGCCCCGCTCAGCCCGCTCACGCCCCGCTCACGCCCCCCCCGGCCCCTGCCCCGCCTCCTTTCCGCCTCCGTCCCGCCTCCTCTTCGTTCCAGGTTACTCTTCCTCCCTTCCTTATTCGCCCGCTACCACACAGCCCCCTCTCCCATTCCGCAAGGTCCCTCCCCACCCTCTTCCCCCTGTAATGCGAAATCGCAACTATAGCTTCATAGACTGGAGATCCGTTTTCGAGACCTGCCAGTGGCAGATTGGCGACATCAGCTAAGTAATTGTCAATTATCTACGTGTCTTGTATGCGATGGAGTAATTGGGAAATTGTTTTGAATAAAAAACAAAAAATTAAATTGGAAGTTTGGAAAGGTTTCAAAGCTGTAAGACCTAGAGAGCACCCTTTCTCCGCACACAACTATTTCCGGACGTAGTCTCTGAAAGGCAGCCCGCTTAGGCATAAAAGTGCCTCTCGCTCGAACTCCAAATATAGCGACTGTACGTCAAATAAACCATAATGAAAAAAAAAACGATAAGGTAATTCGAAAATAACGACACATATTAGGATTTTTTCATATTTCCTTCACCTGTAGCAACGTTTCCTGCCCCTCATCTCCTGTCTTGGCAATGGGCCTTCCCCCAGCATTCCCGTACCCCAGCACTGCATCCCTTGCTGGCCGTCAGACAGCTTCCCTCTTTATAGCTTAACGTCGTGAACGTCGCACAGTGGCAGAGAAGGGGAATTGGGAAGGACATAGAGTGTAATAGATAACATCACATCTATATTATGGAATATAACAAAATATGTAGGTTTCTTACAACTGCTTCTTGCTTCCGTAACTGTACCCTAACCCCATCGGTCTTAGCCTCTTTTGATTTCTTTTGATTGCTGATGTTAATTAGTAGATTTACGGAATATGGGGAAAATATCGAAATGGAAAATGTTTCGATGTTCCAACGCCAAAATTAGTGTTCACCTAGATTTGCACCTTCAATTACGTTTACATTTGCTCCTCCAGCAAGTTCATGGCTGTTCAGAATCTTTCCCTTAACAAAGGTGGAATATTCTCACACGCTTTCTGTTGATCATGGACATCTCGATTCAACTAGATATTCTGTCACACCAAGCAGTGCACATGGCGGAATAGATTCGCACAAGGCCGAATAGACTGCATTCTCAACTGGGTTAGGATATTTTTTCACGCCATCTTGTATCCATGGCCACCTAGAACCGTACTCTCAACAAATGTAGGATATTCTGACACACCCATCGATGTGCATAGCCATATAAAAGCGCAGCGTCACGATGATAGGAAATATTGTCACATTAACTATTGCGCAAGGCCTTCTTGAAGCGCACCTTCAACAAAGATAGGATATTTTGTCGTCCCAAGCCGTCTACACCCGCACTCTCTACACCGCTTCCAAACCCCCGCGCGCAAGGCAATCTAAAACCGCACTTTCATCAACGATAGAAAGTTTTGTCGTACCAAGCTGTGTACAAGCTCATCTAGACCCACACTCCCAACACAGCACATTCTTCCCCACCCACCAATGGGTTGGTTGGTAAGTGATTCCGAGCGCGTCAACAGCCTAAGTCATTAGTCTCGTAAGTGTAGTGCATTTTTTTCTCGTGAGATGGCGATAGTATTCACCCGCTGGATAGGGAGATCCGGCGCCGACCTACTGTCGACTAGCGGGGTTTTCCCAATCCAGGTATCTCCCACCAGCGGGCCTCCGCCCCAGCCGGGACAAGCTCTACGCTCCCGGAATATTTGGTGGTGTAGTGCATGCGAGACCCGACACGGGACCCGCTGTTCCACACCGTCCGACCACGCGCGGCGTGAGTTCGTCCACCCCGCCCAAGGAGCCCGCTCCCTGATTGGCCGTTGCACTCACATTATTAATATTATTTATTTAAAACAAAATAGCCCAATATAGCCATGTATAGTTTTAGTCAGGTTAAGATTAATTTTAAGTAGTTTATTTAAGTTATCGCCCTCCCGCAGCTCCACAAACCTCACGGTTGGAGCAATCATGTACCCGAGTAAATGAATAAATTCCCGCCTTGCCAGGGCAACTGGCGAGGGGAAAATTGAAAAAACAACAACAACAACAACAACAACAACAACAACTTCGCGCAATACTACGCCCTGACGAATATCGCAGAATGGCGACCGAAACGTCGGCACCTGTGCCCTGGACACGGCATCTCCCGGATAGCCAACTAAGTTCATGTTAGTGTAAGTCCACACCCACGAGCGCGCATGGCCATCTAGAGCGGCGTCATCAGCCACTGCCTAGGGCGAGCACCCTCCGGCGCGGAGCGGCACGCAAAGCGACACGGAGCTTTTGCCGGGAGGGCATTTGAATCTTTATGCGTGTAAACACGCGGGCGGCTGCGGACGGGGTGCTTGAGTGAGAACTCAACACTCCGCGCCCTTCCCCGCCTCCCCGCACCCTCCCCCTCGCCGCTTTCCCCTCCGTTTGAGGCCCCGCTCCAAGTCCTCGAGGTTTTTAATTCGCGAACTCTTTTTTTTTTTTTTTTTTTTTTCTTTTTGGCTAAACGCCGCAGGGAGGTTGAGAGCGGTTTTGTATAGTGTTTTTAGCGGTCGCTTTGTTCGCGTCGGTCAAAGCTACCCTGTTGCTTCGTTTTGTTTGTGGTACGCCGCGAGCAGGTCTGCTCATCTTGAAACGTATTTTTGGAATGACAATAGGTTTTGTTGGATGCTGTTATTCTGGGTTGAACATGGACTGCCACAAAATGCGAGAACAGACTTTGTGTAGTAATTCTTTCCTGTGTTTTGGGGTATTTTATATTATTAATATAATAACAAATTACAAATTAGCAAATTACATGCGTGACTGAAGGCTGTAAAACGAGATGAAAGCCTAGGTTCATAACTAACAGAGTTTGTTATTTGTGTTATCGGACGTATGTTGTTTAATACTTTTCGTTGTACAATCATTATATATTATAACAAGATTATGATAAATTATAATATATATATATATATATATATATATATATATATATATATATAATATTTGTATAAAATCTTATAAGAAAACAGCAAGTAATAGTATTTGTTAGTTTATTTTAGCACAGTTTTTAATGCATGTTAATTATTATTTTTTAAAAACTTTGTAATTAAATGCTTTGTTTTTGTTTGATTTATTTTTAATAAAACTGCCACTGCAGAAGATCCTTCTATTTTATATCATATTTGCAGAGATGCTAGGTGTTAATATGAGAACAAATTGTAGCTACCAGATACCTCTACAGTACCTCTATAGTGAGTGGTTCGTTTATTGTACTTATGTGCGTACATGCATGTTTTATCTGTTTTTCTTGATCTCCCTTCCCACACTTTCTATCTCTCCTGCGTTTTGTGTTTATAAGATCTATCAAATAATTTTAGTAACTAATATAGCTTCATGAGATGGTACTTTGTTGTTCAGAAAGACCAAAAGTAGAAAAATGCCATTTTTCCAAAGCAATTTTATGTTCAGATATAATACACAATAATATTAGCTTTCACACAAAGATATCTTATAGAGATATTATGAATGTATCCATATTATAATACTGTTTTTAAACAAGTACACAATCCAAAATGTCAGTATTATAAAATATATAAAATTCGAAAGAAATACAACTGGAGAATAAAATGATATGCACATTACGTCAATAACTACTCTCTACTTCATACACCGTTGTGCCATCCAAAATAACAAGATTCCCATTATCCTTCTCATGACATCATGCCTCCTTCCACTTTCCTCCCATGCGTTGCTCCTTTTTTCAATTTCCTCCCCGCCAGTTCCCCTGTCAAGGCGGGAATTTATTTAAATACATGTAATGATCCAGCTTTACTGCTTATGTAACTGGGGGCGGGCTTTAACTTAAATATACTATCTTAACCTCTCTTAAAACTAATACATTCTGCCACTATCGGCGATTGTTGTATTTTAATAAGAAGTTATTCATTGTTTTCTCAGTAAAGTTCTTTAGATTGTTCCTCTTTTTCTGCCGTGGCTCCTGCTCTTTCTCCGCAAGGCCACTTGCCACCCCACCAACCTTCTCCAGCCTCGCTCCTGGCCTTTCCCCCGCTCTGCCGCCCGCGCGGCGCGCGCCTGTTCGTCGAAGCTGCGGAGGCCACTGGCGCCTTTTACGATCGGCGGCGGCGCCGCGCGGGCGGCTGGGCGGTGGGCGGGGCCGTTTCATTTCGGATCCGGCCCCCCCGAGGTTCGCCTCCACAGCCCGGCGATCACGCGCGGAACTGCGCCCTCCGCCGGCTCCTTGCTTAATGAACGCGCCCCGTTTTTTTTAGCGGCGGTGCCGCCGTTTTCGCCCTGCCCCGCCAAACCTCGACCAACCCCCTCTCTCCGCTAGACACTGTCCTCGTGCCAGACACTCTCCCCACCGGATCCTCTCCCCGCCAGATCCTGGCCCCCGTCAGATCCTCTCCCCGCCAGATCCTCTTCTCGCCAGGCATCCTCCCCGCCAACCCCCACCCAGAAACCCTTCCCGCCAGACACCCTTCTTTCAGCCCCCCCTTTCCCCCCGCCTTACCCTCTCTCCACCACATCTCCTTCCAGCCAGTCCCTGCCCCCTTCAAAACGCCCTCCCGGGCAGATCCTCTCCTCACCAGATTGCAGACCACCTCCCTACCACTAGACCCCCTTCCCGTCAGGCCGTTTCCGCCACATCACTTCCCCTCAATCCTTCTTAACAAAGTACCTCTCCGATCCCTTTCTCGCGATTCCTTCTCAAAGTCTTCACCCCACTCCTCTCCCGAACCGATTTCCTCCTCGCCTGGTGCTCGGCCTAAACTTCTTCGCGCGAAGACTGCCGTCACCGTTCTTGCTAGACCCTCACCTTGCCAGGTCCTCTTCCCGCCAGACTCTCTCCCAGTCAGACCCTCTTTCCCACCAAACAACTTCCCGACAGGCCTTCTCCGCCACGTTACTTTATCTCAATTCTTCTTGACACTGGGCCTCTCCGTTCTCTCTTCTTCAACTGCACAGTTTCTCCTGAATTAAAGTCTCTACACCCTTCGTTTTTCTTGCCCCAATCCCTCCCGTTCAAATGTTCGGTCTAGGTTTCGTCGCTCCTAGATTGTTTTGACCTTCCTGGCTAGCTTTTCTGTGCTTTCGCCGACTAGCGAGAGTTCACAGCCTCTGTTGAGGACACTTCCCACTCTGGTATCGCAACATACGGCTCTCAGCTGTTTGCGTATTCTTCTACGATTTCCGCCTCTACATCACTCTCCTTCCTTCCATTCTCCCATCCACCATCCTTCCATCCCCCATCCTGCCATCCCCCATCCTCTCATCCTCCACCTTCCCAACCCCCATCTCCCATCCTCCCAACCCCCATACTCCCATCCTTCCGTCCTTATTTCTTTCATTCTGAGATTCTCAGTATCGTAAACCTCGAACCTTTTGTAGTTTAACTTTGTTAACATTATCTTTTGGACCCTGTCTCTGTTGAAACTGAAGCTTGAATGCTTCTCATCAGTTTTCTACCAAAGCCCACTCTTGCAACCTTAGCTGGAACTCAATATATCCGCGTACTTTGCGATTTCTCTCCTTCCTAGCCCATTGTCATTCTCAGAAATACACATGCGCGGACACCTGTAGACCCGATTTACTCGCTTATTGTTATCAATTTCTGGGATTCAGAGACCCAATGCATATGCAGAGTGGCTTCACCACCCAAAATGTTGCTCTGCGCACGCGCGGTTACGCTGAAATTCCGAAATTGATCATCAAAACGATGCGTGTAAATCGGATCTTCGTGGGATCTCAAGCGTAATCCGATATTGCACAACATTCCCGTTGTGCAAACTTCAGCATCATATTTACCCTCGCTAGGACTACAATATTTATCTTTACACCGGCACAATACTGTTACACTAAACGATCGTATCCATTGGTATTCTCCATCGCACCAACCGGGCGCACTCGTCACCAACACCGCCGCCGTTGCCGTCGCCAGCGCCGTCTGAACTTCCGCCCATCTCCGGATGCTTGTCCTCTTCCGTGCACTCAAAAGGATAAGAAAATTAGAAGTAAACACTAAAAAAGGCGAAGGGGGCGAGCGAAGCAGGAGCCGGAGCGGGGCTGAGCCGGGCGCCGGCGAGGAAAAAACGTGCCTTGAAAGTAATTAGACAATAAAAATCCGTTGAGACGGATGGGTGCGACACGCCCGCGCGTTTAATTGGGTTTGCACGTAACAAAGAGCGACGGCGCTGCCCTCTGCTGGGGTTTCCCGTAAACAGCGGCCAGGAATTCGCGCGACAAAGGAAGGAAGAAAGGAAGGAAATTAAAGAAGATTAAAATAAGCATTTTTTTCTACTTCTTTCGGGCGCTGTGTTAAATTGTAAGTAAAGGATAATCCTTAAGAATAATTATACAGGGGAAGAAAGTACTTCTTTAATTGATTTGAGCGTGCTCTCTTGCACGAGCAAGCACTCAGGCAAATTCTTGGAGCTGAGGGAGGTCGGAAATTTCTTTTCACCCTCTTCCCTTCGTGGCAAAAATCTATATTTACGCTCCGAGCAGATTACTTGGAGCGGGGTGACACTTTGCTTTGAAGCTCAAATGAACGACTTGCTGCTGCTCCGACTCGGGAGTCAGATATCTTTTCGAAATGAGCAACTCGTTTGCAGAGCGAACCTTCGTAAAGTGATGGGTTCTGCGAGAATCTAAGTTGAGGGAAAGGGAATTCTGAGGGAATGGCAGGTTCGAAAATGGCGTCAAAATTCAAGTGCGATTACGCAATTAGTGAATGTGCTTTGTTTGTGAAAAGAGTGAAAGAAGAACTCTCATAAAAAAATTAACATCCTTCTTTAGAATATGTGTACTGTACGTACACTATATTACGTTACGTGTATAAACATTTCTCATGTATATGAACACATTAACCACAGAATTTACTTTTCTTTAAAGATATCTCTTATCTAAAAATTTAATTTCGCATTCATCCTCTTCTAATCTCAATATTAGCAATACGATAAGATTCCCGTATATCCAAAGTGTGTGAACTGCACACTGACAATTTACAGAAGCCCGAATGCGGAATTTTTCTCGTCCGCGAGGCTGCAATTCTAACGATAGAACACCATTTCCAGGAAAATGATCTCACGTATTCCGATGTATCTCGTTCAGACAAAAGGTTGCTCTGCCACAGCTCTGACGTCTCCCCTGCGTGATCTCTCGCGAGCGATCTGCTGCTGCATTTTTCAGACGCCGCTTCGCTCGCCGCTGCGCGATTGTCAGTCGCTAGGGAGACGAGGGTGAACCGGCGCATCGGGTAGGTGGGAAGCTGCCGGTGACGCAGCTGGCTGCGAGGCTGTAAGGCGGGCCCTTCCTCAGGGGTCACCCATACTGCTTCGGTGTTGGGTTCCAGTTCGCAAATCGTGACCTTCGTCCTTGATGCCTCATTCTTGACTGGAGCGCTACTGCGTCCTTACTGCACGGAGTGTACTAGCTTCGGGTCTATGATTCCAGCCCATCAATCTCTTTCAACTTTCCGGTCAACGGTCCCCAATCCCAGTTCCCTGGACATGATGCCTAACCAATCTCACTGTTCATGCTCTCTGTCCATGCTTCCTGTCTATGCTCTCTACCCACGCTGTCTGCCCATGATCCCTGCCCATTCTCTCCCTCCACCTACCCATCTCTACAACTCACCCCGACAATTCCGTCTTACACTTTCAATCTCTTTTTTTTTGTAACCTCACCATTTCTATTTTCCTTTTGTCAACCACATCTGCAACTACATTTTCACCTGCAATCACGAGGTGACAACTTCTTAAACACATGAAAAAACGGAAATTTTGTTTGAAATTCCACTGGTCAATAAAAGGTAGAGAAGAAACGCAAAATGTGTAAAACAGTCTTTAAAAATCCGCAAAAATCTGAGACAATAATAAACACACATGCTATTTTTTAAAGATCATAGCATCGTTATTTTTGACACGGTTTGATTGGTTCCGTAAATATCGTTAACATTTTCTTGGTCACAGCAAATTCAGAGACCTGCCTTTGTATCAGGTACCCAATACTTGGGTTCTTTACTATTTACTTTGGGTTCAAACACCTTACAACGAAAATATAAAATGTAGCGGAAACCAAAATAGTCAGGGAAATGTGTCCTTAAAACAGTGTGACCACCTGCTTCGGCCCCACCGCGAATAGTTCTCCACTTTGTGACCCTTCATATCCATTCACCTTTCTCCCTTATCTGCTTCGTCAGTCAGCTTCACCTTCTCATCCCCACCCTCCGCCAGCCACACGAGTCTCCCCCCACCGCGACCCCACCGCTAAAACAATTCCTTCGGCGGTCGCCACAACCTCCACTTCCGACAGCGCGGCCTCGGCCGCTGCCCGTCGCCGCGTCCGACGGCGCCATCGCATCGCGCCAGACGCATTTCCACCGCCCAACGCCATCGGGCGGGGGGGGGGCCATCAAGGGCCGCGAGCCCTTCGGGGAACGCGATCGCCGCCGCCGCCAGCGCCCTGCGCCGTCACTCTGTCAATTCAACGGCCTTCGGACCTCGTGCGCCCGCCGCCGCCGCCATAAGATATTTACGCGGCGCCCTGCGCACGACGTCGCGCTCGAGCATATATTCGCGGGGCTCGATGGGGCGGCTGCGTCGTCCGAGGCGGAGGGCGAGGAGGAGGCGGAGACGGTGGTTGTGGCTGTGGCGGTGGCGGTGGCGGTGGCGGTGGCGTGGCGGTGGCGGTGGCGGTGGCGGTGGCGGTGGCGGTGGCGGTGGCGGTGGCGGTGGCGGTGGCGGTGGCGGTGGCGGTGGCGGTGGCGGTGGCGGTGGCGGCGGCGGTGGCGGCGGCGGTGGCGGTGGCGGTGGCGGTGGCGGTGGCGGTGGCGGTGGCGGTGGCGGTGGCGGTGGCGGTGGCGGTCGCGGTCGCGGTCGCGGAGGCGGAGTTGGCGGCGGTGTCGGAGGCGGATACGGCTGTCTCCGTTTGCTATCCCTTTCAATTGTGCTCCGCGGGCGCGATACCTCCGCCAGGAACATCGGCGCAGTCGAGGGCTTAGGAAGCAAATGAGAATTCAAAACGTCGGTGCAACTGGGGAAGAACTTGGAGGAGATGCAGGTGGCGGCGACTGCGTGGTTGAAAATGACAAAAGCAGTAGTTGTGAAGATTGTAACGGCAGAGGTAAAACACGACAAAAGATGTAAAGTCGGCAGCAGTGGGGGTGACTAAGGTAATGCTAGTGACTACAGAGGTGAGTAACTATAGTAGAAATGTGGTTGATAGGGTGAGGTCACTGCAATCACGATGGCGGCGGCAGTGACGACGGTGGAAATGGAGTGGCGGATATGAGGCCTGCGTTAGGGCGTAGACGCTGGCGGTGGAGGTGAGGATGGCGGCAGCTTTGACGGTTACGGTGTGATGACGCCGAAGGCGATGGAAGTGGCTTTAGCAATGGTGAGTGGACTACGATGACGCCGGCGACGGAGAAGAGGTGGAGGAGACCTAGGTGGGAAAAATGGTCATGGTGCAGGCGGGGCGATGGAGCCGCTGGTGACAGTGAAGTGAATGTTGTAGTGAAATTTGTAGGAAGATTCTGTCGGTGAAGTCGATGGTAGCAGAAATACAAGAGGATGGCGCTCACATGGGTCACTTGGGGCTGTGGTGAAGATAGTATTGAAAGGCGCGGCATCACTCAAGGTGGTGGCGGTAAAGAATGTGGTGCGGTGAAAAAGGTATCCATGGTGGTGACGAGGCAGAGAGGGTGGTCGGAAGCAGAAAGAGCGACCATGACGCGGGAGTGGTAACAACAGCGATAGCGGCAGCGGTTAAAAATGGTAGGGCGGGGAGGGGGAGAAGTAGAGCGAGGCGCAGCACGGAATAGTGCGGGACGGAGCGGGGACTGGCGTGACGGGTCGTAGTGGAGCGCAGCGGATCGGGACGAAGCGTGGCGGGGCGTGACGTGGCGAGGTGGAGTAGAGCGGTGTGGTCCGGAGCGGGGTGGGGAGAGGCGAGACGAGGCGTGGCGTGGCGTGGCGTGGCGTGGCGGGGCGGGCGGGCGAGCGTGGCGTGGTGTGGGTGGCGGGGCGTGGCGTGGCGAGGTGGAGCGGAGCGGGCGTGGCGTGACTTGGCGTGGCGTGGCGTGGCGTGGCGGGGCGTGGCGTGGCGGGGCGGGGCTGTGCGGGGCTGGGCGGGGCTGGGCGGGGCTGGGCGGGGCTGGGCGAGGCGGGGCGGGGCGAAATGGAGGGGAGCGGGGGAGGCGGTCGGGGCGGCCGGGGGGGGGGGCAATGCGAGGTGCGGGGGCGAGCGGAACGAAGCAGCCGAGGCGGTGACAATGGGGGAAGGGGCGCGGCGGGTCGGGGCAGTGGCGACGGCGTGCGCGGCGGCCAGTGTTCCAAGCGCCCGCGGGCCGGCCGGGCCGCCAGGTCGCCGGCGCGCCCCGCCCCCCCCGCGCAGCGCGCCTGCGGGGCACGTCCGGCCGACAGATTGCCGGCGCGCACGCGCCCCCCCCCCCACCCTCGCTGTCTCCGGTCTTCCTTGACCGCCTCGCCACCGACTCGGGCGCTCCGCCCCAACTCGCCTTTTGTTTCTTGAGCACGAAGAATAGTTTTTGGGAAGTCTTTGTGCTTTCACCATGTAAATGTTTCGATGATTTTTTTCTTTAAGGTCGCATCAACATCTACGTCATTAGGGACCACTATTGGAGTTCACGTTATGGTAACTATGAAGATGAAACAATGTGTTGATGATAAGGAGTGAAAGGACGAACACAAATACAACCACGCCCGAAGCGGGACTCGAAACCGCGACCCTTGGGTCCGAGATAGCCATGAGACTTCTACCTTAGTGATCTCGACTACCGGATCAGTTTAGATGCTCTTTGTTTTCTATAATAGTTTCAAAATTCGGAATTATGAGTTATTAATTACAAGAAATCGGAGTTCCCAAGTCTGTTCACGGTTGTACAGACTTGAATTGCAAACAACTTCCTGCGTTATCTTGATGCGGCCCAAAGGTTTTTCTTTATAATTTTGAATTTTGAAACTTGAACTCCTTTGCTTCATGGAAAACTTATTCTTTAAGCTGCAGTTGGTACATGAAGATAATGCTCTCGTTTCAAATTAGTTTTCTGGTTAATTTCATAATAGCTTCTGTATTTCCGAGTTTATGAACTAAATTCGTCACTTTTAGAGTAAGTTAATAATAACGCAAATATTCTTAAATGCTACAAACGGAATTTGCAAATCGATTGTACCGATGTTTATATTGCATAATAAATTAAGAGAATATCACAATTGTATTTATTAAGACAGTATAGTGTCACCACTCTAAAATGAGTGTGTGTAGTATAAAATAGAAGTCATATTCTGATAACAACTGAAAATGCTGTAGAATTGTAAGTTAGTTGAACATTTATCTTCCGTTTCCAAATACACTGTTTTTAAAATGCAATGCTTGTGCTACGTACTTTTCAATGAAAGTCGGAAAGGGTTTTTTTTCATCTTATTACATATTTCAAATTCTAATAAAATTTTAGTATCCTTTGTTTTCAATTAAAAACAGTGAAGTAAAAATCATCAACGCTGGTCATGGTACTTCATTAAGAAGAAAAATTGGTAAAATTCTAGTTGGTTCGCGCTAACCATTAACACTTACTAAAAGGAAAATGAATTATACATCGGCAGGCATATTATTGCACAACATGCCGATATCACACTGCCGGAATATCAGTGCCGTAATAACACTGTGCCGATAACTCAGTTTCAAATCTGCAGTTCGTTTACCGTTGCAAACGAAAGTGCCTAGCTTTCCAAATGTTGCTAATCTCCCGCTTTATCAATTATTATAATAATAATATTATTATTATTATCATTGTTTCAACTTTCGCTCATCTTTCAACTATCGTCTAAAAGGTTGGGATGGGATTCTGGTTCTCAAGAATACGTGCGCAGATAATCTTTTCCCCATACGTCATACACAGTTTTTACAGTTTTTTGACCAAATAAATAAAAAAACACGATATACAGTTTATATTACCTTCAAAATAGAAAACATTTCTGAAAATTCTGTACATAAAAGCCACGGTTTTCGTTGTTACAAAACTACATCTACCCTCGCCTCAGTCAGCGTCGTCTGGACCTCCGAGAATCAGAGCCAGGGATCGTGCAACAAAATGGAGGCAGAAAATTCCGGGGACGGGCCTCTGCTGCGAGGTCGCGAACCTCCCGCCCCGGGCTTCGTAGACAAATGAGGCTCGCGGGATTATCTCAGCCCGGAAGGCGCGGGGGCGGGGCGGCGGCGGGGGTGGCGCGTATGACTTAAACGCAAGGGGAAGGGGGCGTGAGAGGGTAAAAGCTGCAGTAAATCGGAGACGGAAATTATTCACACCGCGTCGCGAGACAAGGGGCCACGGTGGGGATGGCAGAGCGGCCAACCAGCGGGGGGCTTGTGGGGAGATGTGGAGACGGCGATTGTGAAATGGTGACAGAGGAATATTCATACAAGTATAAAGATGTGCTCTTTCCTTGGGAGAAAAGAGGGTAAACGGCGATAAATTCAGGAGGAGATTCCAGGAAGGAAGTGAAAACAAATTGTTGAGAACCGCGTTAATAATGTCAATAGAACATACATCTAGAGAGTACTATAATAGGCAAGGAAATATAACTTTAATATTATTTAAAGACGACTCTCGACACAAAATTCTGAAAATAAGACACAGCTAGATGCGTATGTCCCACAGTTTTTAAAAAGTTTCAAACCAAAACGGCTCTTAATAGACAATAAAATGCTGCTTATATTATATAGCATTCCTTTATCACCATCAGATGATAACATTTTTTAATCTACTCGCCTGGGCGCTCGGGTCGATTGTACACGCTGCTAGCGGCGGCACAGAAAACTATTTGTCTCGGCGTAACCTATTCTTAATTTTACTTAAATTGAAATACAATGAAATTAAAACTACACACTAAGATAAAGATAATCCTCTAGAGAATCTTATTCGCTCCTATTGTCGCTACCTTCGTCTTGTAGATTAAGTCTCTCTTTTTCGTCGGATGTATGTTACGAGTACGTTATTATTACATTTAACTCATGATTCGTTATGGTAGATTTTAGTAACTGCTAAAAACTCAAATATTATCAAACGCCCGAAAAATTAGTAAGGTTTTCAGTCTGCGATAAAATGTGAAATCGATCGCAAATTGCGAAATCACGTACAAAGTACGGAATGCTCATGAATCGGTGATATAAAATGCTAAATTGTATTTTATGGTTTCCTTCGTGTTTGCTCTTCGATTAGGGATGAGAAATCGATAACTCATCTAGGTGAAAACAGCAAACAGACGGTGGCCAACAGTGTAGAACATGAATGATTTTTATAGTTTAATAATTGTTACTAACAGAAGAAATAGGTGAAAGGATGCGGACATTAAAATATACTCTCAGTTAATTTTCCACGGATTGTGTTACATATTGAAAATAGATATTTATGTAAATTGATTTTATTTCACAAAATACACGCCATTTTAAAAGAAAGTTGTATTTTTAATAAGTATCTACAAATTGCAAGACAATCCTTTTTCTTTCCTTTGAATAGTGTTATTCAGAAGTCTATAGTTCTGTATAAGACAGGAATCATACTTTGGATTTAAAATTACTTCCTTGAATATTTGTTGAAGTTCACAAATGGTGAAATATTAAATTAGTTACCCTCATTTTCTGACTTTAATGTAAAATCTAAAAAGCATAAAAAATATTTATTATCTCCTCTCTCAATAACAATTTTCCTGAGAAATGATACAAAATGATCTACTACAAAAAAAAATCATTTTCAAAGCACTATAAAATGATTTAGCCTTGTTTTCAAAATGTGATTCTTTAAAATTTAAAATGCTAAATTCTACCACCACGATTCTCGATGTGTGAAATTCAACCGTAGTTAGACAATACTGTCAGAATGTGTGGCGCATTGGTTCTAGACTGCTGGCGCCTTGTAGAGGCTGCAGCCTTGACTGGCGACGATGGCGGTGCCGCTGCTGGACCTTGGCCTTGACAGGGCTGCGATGCGCTGTTGGCGCGGCCTGTGACGCATTCGCCCGCGCCAAACCTCCCCCACCCCCCACTCCACCACAATCTGCGCCCCGCTCGACCTCGGCGGGCAGCGCCAGACTTTCCGGGGAGCTAACCCGCGGTGCCGACCACGAGACTTGAACGCTCTCCCACTCCACCCTCCTTTCCCGCAGCCACACCCACCCCTTCGCCCTCGGCTTTCTGCCTAATCTCCAGCCCCCTCATGCCGCCCCCTAACTACCATTTCCAACTTCTGCCGTTGCTACAGTCCCACCGGGAGCGGTAGCTCAGGTGCACCTCAACCGATGCCACCGCAGCGCCTCTAACCGCGAGGTTCTAGGATTCGAGTCCCGACGATATGGCAGGATTTTCGACACTCAGCTTTTCAGCTAGGTCGAAGTTATACACTTCTGTTAACGTCTCGTTTTTCTAACTTGAATAGCGTCCACTATTTGTGATATCGACGGCGTGTCATACAATATTTTTCGTTATACAACCTTCTGATAAGAAAAAAATCATAAAACTTAAAATTTATATTTTATTGAAATAGGATTCCCTACAACTCATTTGTTTGATTGTTGTTAAAAGAAAGTGGATTTCAAAACCTTAATTGAACACCGACCGTTCAGATGTGGCTGTTATTCCTACTGGCTAGTGTCACGTTCAAGAATAAAGGTAGTACTACGAAAAATATAAAATATATCCTTAAACAATATAAAGAATATAATAGTTCATATAAATTATGAGACAGCACCTGTAGTTGAATTAATCGCGCAACATAGTTTGAAAAAGTCTGAAAAAGTCAGACAAATAAGTTTTAATAGAAAGTTATTTAATTTCAGCTGCATTGCGAGGTTATCAAATGTAAAATTGTTAATTGAATACTTAACTGATTTAAAATTGAAGCTGACAATGAAATCAGTTTGCTGAACACTTTTGGCGTATATAATTCATTTTCTATTGTGCTACATTTCCTCATTTGTTATAACGGTTCAGTCGCACGAGCGTATTCACAAAGACGTGCCATTGCTAATATGAATATGCAAACCAAATCGTTAAATATACATTAATGCTTTACACACGAAAATAAAGTGTGCACAATTTCACGGCGCAACTTAATTTGACATTTGTATAAATTCATAATTTCCGTGGGAATACACGCAAAAGTGGTTACATGCGTACACCGATTATTGTTAATTCATATTGAAAAACAAACCTCTCACTGCGCATGCACTAAAATGTTTTGACAAATTTGCCTCCGCCCCACCCACCACTTGAGGCTGCCGATACACTGAGTGTATCGGCAGAAGAAAAAACTCTACTCTGAGACAAAACTTACTATACACATGTCAAAAGAACGTCAGCTTGGCATTACGAAAGGATGACTCTGGGGAAGAGGCGGAAATGACGCACTTACAGCTGACTGCGCGACCCACGATTTCATTCCGTCCACATTATTGTGCGCTTGGCGACTAAAGTGCAACACGGTACACTGTGATTTGGTTTGGTTTGGTTTGGTTTGGTTTTTTTCGTGTTTCCTGGCGCGTCACATGCTTCGGTCATTAGTCCCTTAAGTGTAGTGCATGTTTTTTGGGTGATGGTAGTGATCTTCCCGCTGGATGGCGAGATCCGGCGCCGACCTACCGTCGGCTAGTGGGGTTTCCCCCTAACCAGGACTCTCCCACCAGCGGGGCACCGCCCCAGCCGGGACAAGCTCTAAGCTCCCGACCGGTCTCCCGGAATATGTGGTAGTGTACTGCATGTTAGTGAAGGTGTGTGTGTAAGGGGAAAGGATAGGACAAGGAAGAGGAAAGACAGATCGCGCGAGGTCCGTGGCCCGTTTGGTAGGTTACTGCTCCGACATTCGCCTGGTGTTGGTCGGAGAAACCACGGAAAACTTCCGATCAGAGCAGCCGGCCGCTAGAATTCTCCTCCAGACAGTGACTGAATTCGACCTAGCTGGAAAGTTAGTGTCGAAAATCCTGCCGCCGTCAGGACTCGAACCTAGGACCTCCCGGTCAGAGGCGCTGCAGTACACTGTGATTTATTTACTGCTGCCTGTGACAGGTCTTCAGCTGTTCTGTCATCCAATCGGAAGGTCGAACGCCATCCTAGTAACATCATTGTAATGGCGTGTCAGATCCCGATTGGATGACACCATATCAACTGATGACCAGTTAGAGGCGCAGTAAATAATTCACCGTTTACTTATCGTTGATTGATGCTCCAGGTACGGTGGCGGTGTTCCTCAACTGGATTTGCTTGATTGATTGTTAGTGATTCCAGGTGAGTCAACTACTGAGGGAATTATGCCCGTAAGTATAGTGCATGTTTTCCCCTCGGGAGATGGCACACCGCCTAGGAGGTGTTTAACGGACTTGTCATTCGCCTGGTGTTGATCGGAGACTACGAAAAACCACTGATCAGAGGAGTCAGCCGCTAGAATTCTCGCCCTGGACAGTGACAATTAGACCTAGCTGACAAGCTAGTGTCAAAATTCCTGCCGCCGTCCGGACTCGAACCTAGGACCTTCCGGTCAGAGGCACTACAGTGGCATCACTGGATTGTGAGACCTCCTCCAACCTACACGTCAGCTTGCAGGGCAATCCCCCTGAGGTATTTTTCCCCAGCAGGGCACCACTCCAGCCGGAGAGTGTCGTACATGTAAGAGTGTGGATGGAGAGAGGATAGACCAAGGAAAAGGAAAGACACAGCGCGCGGTTAGTGGCCACTTTTTTAAGGTATTGCTCCACCATTCGCCTGGTACTGATTGGAGAAACAACAGAAAACTACCGATCGTAGGAACCAATCACTAAAGTCTCTCCCAGATAGCTCTCTAACTAGTGTCGAATTCCGTCTTCGTTGGGTATCAAAACCTTTCGACCTCCCTGTCAGTGTCGTAGAGACAATGGCTATGAACTAAACACACCCGGTGTACTTGTCGTCCATAAACAATATTTTAACGTATGAGTGTTGTCAATGCCTTCTGTCGTAAAGCAGTATTATTACGCCTATAACCTCACTATTCTCAGAACAATTTTCGTTAATAATTTCAAGGTTTGCATTTCAAAACCATGAAAACTATCAAGTAACATGTAATAGTAGCAAACTTTTAATTAATCGTCAGCGCCAATGAAAGAAATCTATAGGTGTCATCGTGGACGTTTGAAATATTCTTCCTGTTCTTATTAATTCTGAATCAAAAAATAGATTTTATTGACTGCAGAATACAACGCAAGGAGTGAAATGAAAAATGTACTTTCAGTGTGGAAGTGGAATTAACTTTTCCGATATTATATTTTCCAAGTGATTCGGATTTAAACCGATAAAGTAAACAGCGTATTTTGAATTACATATAATTACTAAGCAAAATTGTGTATGTTCTTTGATTTCGAAATCTTTGAGAGTATGTTTATCATTCGGGGAAGCTAACTATACTTTCTTACCTATATTGTTGTTAAGCTTTTGTTTACTTTCACAACTGATTTTATGAGGTCCTGATAGAGTTTACTCTGTGGCTTCCATTTGTTATCATGTTCAACTACGATAACAGAAACAAGCTAGCATGTTAACGTGACGCGTTGCTGTGTGACATCCCTGAAATATATGATATATAAAACGATCCGAGGATCACTCGTTTTCAAGATACTACTTTACGTAAATAGAACAGCCCGCAAGGCGCACTTATCTGTTTTCTCGGCGAAGAAACCGGCGATTCAAAGCTCGAGGCTGCGTGTATTATCATGGGTAATCTCAACCGTGATAACAGGTAAGCCTCTGAGATTTGACGAGGCGGCTGTGATAAGGGCAACGCGACTGAATTGCCCGCTGGCGGTCTCGGAGAGCCACTTCTCGGCAGGCGTCTGATGCGAAAGTAATCCCCCATCGGTTCGGAGTACGCACCATCGCACCGCAACACCTCTTATCATCTTCAGTGATAGATCCACTTGTCAAAAATTCGAGTGCGGTTGATCCCGGGTTTAGGGTATTACCTTATTTTAAATAATTATATTTATTGACTGTAACATCATGAACTACATGCGACTACTACGTATAAGCAAGGATTCAGTTCATGGAGTCGATTCTCTTCTAATGAACCGAATCAGTGAATCAAAGGAACCGTGCCACCCTAAACTCGGGATTTACCGGAGTACGGACCGTCGCACCGCAACACCTCTTATCATCTTCAGTGACAGATCCACTTGTCAAAAATTCGAGTGCTCTGGTTGCGTTGAGGTAGATTAAGCATCTTCGAGTCGGGGTTCGAAATCACCGAACTGAACACCAGCTGTGGACGTATGCATTCTTTGACATTTGGGGTCAATAGGATAATGACAAAATAAATGTTGGTTTCGTGTTACTTGAGATACGATTTTTTTCTCTTCATTATATAGTTATTTCAAATCTATTCCGATTTGTATCAAACATCAGCATTTACTTTATTCTGAGAATATTAAACGAAATTATGTAATGGAAAATATTTTGTCAGTTTGTTTTAAATCCTATGACTCATTTAAACAAAGAAACACTTCAGAAATAATACCTAACTAGTGAGAACCTGTCAAAATTTGACGGTGAGGTCTGAGATAAATGTAAAATACTGTACCCAGACTAATATTCACAATACATGGCATTGTTTGGATCTTCAGGGTATAACGAAGATATTTTGTGATGAGTTCCCAAAATTTTTAACGCGTATGGCCCATGACCAGGTGGCAATGCAATATCGGCACAAAAGATATAGCACTATTATACTGAATGATATTATTTCTAGAGATTTTTGATGTGTTATCATCTCCTATAAACAACTCTTTGATTTCTTCTGGCATATTGCTCGAAGGTATACTTATTTTCCCATTTAAGCAACACAAAGTAAATCGTATGCAGAATTTCTCTCATATGGAAAGTACAAAGCAGAACAAAACTGACATTTCATAGACAATGACCCAATAGAACACGAAATGACCTCACTATCACGATACCTACGCTGACTTTCTCTTTCCCTGCGCCCAGTTAATGTACGTTTGCGTCTTTTGGGGTACGTGGACAACGATTCGGAATTCGACATAACTTCACTACTTCAGTACAACCGAGCAAAACCCACTGTGCGAATGTTCTCTACAAAATACACCACAGAATCAAATACATGCAAACTGTCAACACCGCAATGTAATTATTACACTGAAACAAAACCTTGACGAATTGTAAACAAATCTCAACAATCAAAACAAAACATCAAGCAGCGTGGACTCACATCTATGGACTCATGTATATCGATTTTGAAACTGCCACCTTTTGAAAGAAAACAATTGACTATTGATAAGCGTGCTATTAAAGAATGATTTAATTAATTAATTTACACTGTAAATGTTGGTGAATCAACACAAACAATATCTGATAACACATCTAGGGATCATGTTCTTTCATTTAAAAGAAAAAATACAACAATCGGTTCAGTAGAAGCACTAAACGAAGCCATGGCAGAATACCTTATTTTTTTAAATACATAGATATTACGATGTAAAACCATTGTGGTTGCTGTCTTATAAAGGATACTAATCACTGGTTATTAATTCTTTAATAAATCTCTCTCACGACTTTCGCATATGGCAGAAATGTATTCATACTGATGTTCTGAATGCAAACGAGATGACTTCACAAAATCGTGTATCCTCTTTAATGATCAATCACCACGTTAGAACAAAGAGACGAAAACTTACCCTTGGATGAACATAAATGAACGCCTCATTCAGCTATTGATTCCCATGACTCTGTAGATTGGCTCCAGTATTCGAATATGGCGAACAAAATGTGATTTTTAAAACTGAAACGCAGAACACAGACGTGTTGAATGATTTTTTTCCCTTTATTTACTTCTTGTTCGACCGTGAGGCTTTTTAAGGGTTTGAATACATGAATATTATCATGATTAGGAATGGGCATCCTTGACTTCGCTGCTCCGTTTGTTAGGTGTTTGATTTTGGATGGACTTGGTTAGGAGTTTATTTAAAATTTACTTGGTTTAATATTAGGCTATCTATTTGTCTTTATATATATATATATATATATATATATATATATATATATATATATATATACTTATGGGGGGCGAAACTTGTCTTTTGGGAATTTGGATTGGATTCGGCAAGTTTGTATAGCATTTCGTCCTAGGTTGAATTTATTTGTTAAGTGAGAAATATTAAGTGTAGTATAGACATCTTTTGAAACTAAGCGATGTGATTTTTGATTAAATCCATACGTAGTTCCCTATGATCTGAGTATTGGTATAAACCACGGTGCTTGTATGATTTTCCTAAGACATTGGTTTTGTACCGTCTGAAGTTTCTCTATTGATGAGGGTGCTGCGCTTCCCCAAACAGAAAAAGCATATGTTAAGGTGGGTAAAATGATTGATTTAAATATCGTAAGCTGACATTGTTTTTAATGAGTATTTTCTGTTAATTAGTAGGTATAATTTTGATATTTTCCCTTGGGCTTTATTTACTAATGCATGGATGTGGGGTTTCCATGTTAATCTTTTATTGAAAAGCACACCAAGATATTTAATTAGACCATTATTTCATTGAATTGGGCTGCAGTTGATTGTTAAGTTGGGAGGAGTTTTTGGTCTACGGAGTGTGAATATTTTGGCTTGGCATTTTTCTGGATTGATTTTTATTCTCCACTGATCTGCTCACGATATTAGTTCATGAAGATTATTTTGTATCCGATCTTGGGCTATGAGAATGTCTTCGTGAGCAGTGAATACGGCTGTGTCATCAGCGAAGAGAGCTAATTTGGTGTCTGGCATACGTGGGATATCTGAGGTATAAATGTTAAATAAAGTTGGAGAGAGTACTGATCCCTGAAGTAATCCTGCTGATATGTTCCGAGGGGTTGATTTTATTGCTTTCATTGACTTTTACTATGACATTTCTGTTTGAAAGAGAGCTATTGATTATTTTTTGGATGTAATCAGGGACTCTCAGACTACATAATTTATACATTAGTCCTGCGTGCCAGATCCTGCCATATGCCTGTGCAATGTCTAAGAAAATTGCTACTCTATGCTTCTTTTAATGAAATCTCTCGGCAATATTTTCCGTTAGTCTTAGTAATTGGTGCGTGCATGAATGGTTAGGTCTAAAGCGATTCATAGGCGATTGCGTTCGTTTCTGAAAGGTATTTATTAAGTCTACTGACAAAAATCTTTCAAAAACTTTTGGTATGGAAGGTAGCAAACTGATGGGTCTGTAATTTTCTTCAATCTAGGATCTTTACCTGGTTTGCGAAAAGGTAGGATGGCGGCGGCCTTCCATGCATTTGGGAAATGATTTAGACGTAAGATTTCATTAAATATTGCCGCGAGTGCCGCAATAGTATACTTCTTTAATTCCTTAATGATTTTATTATTTACTTATCATATATATATATATATATATATATATAATATATATTATATATTATATCATACCCTGGTGCTTTTCTCGTTTTTAATCTTCTAATAACTTTCGTGACTTCTGATCGAGAGATGAACTTAATTTTTATTGTTACTGAAACTTGAGGCTCTTTTACAAAATCTTCGATTATTTTATTGTGGGTTGGCACTGCTATTGGATGGGATCGAAAAACTTGCTCTAAGTGATCTGTTAGTATTTCAGTTTTTTCTTCATCTGAGTAGGCTTTTGTATTATTGATTATTAGGGGGGTATTTCAGTTTTTTCTCCCGTGATACGTCTGACTGTTGACCAGAGATGGGCTGAATTTGTGTCCATTTGTTTTAAGGATTGTTGAAATTTGGAATATCTGAGTTTGTCTAACCGGAGTTTCACTATTCGCTATAGTTTGTTTAATTTAGTTGTGATATCATGTCTACGAGTTTCTTGCCAATATCTTCTCATATTTCGTTTTGATTTAATTAAATTTATTAGCCGTATTGGGATGGGATTTTTTTGCAAGCACTATTTCTGATTTTTACAGTCGAGGCTTGTTTTAATGATCATTGATAGCTGAATTAAATTTCGCAATTTCAAGTTCAAGGTCTGGTATAGATTTAATATTGAAATAAACTGAATATATTGAAAACAAACTACCTGAGTCGAGGGACCTGAAAAGCAAATATCTTTCTATCTTGCTAGTTCATTGCTAGAATTGGCTCAATGAAAAATCATATATTCATTTCACAAAAACATGGAAATTTATTGAACAATTTAAACAATTTTGGTATTGTATAACTTTACCTAATATAAAATTAAATATTTGTCATGACAATTCCAACCTTATGTCTTCGCGCGCTTTTGAACCATCTTTGTCCATCTCCGACGCCGCCGTCCTCAGGTCCAGACACCATCTTCTCTCTTCTTTTTTCGGAAGAACACTTCGATCACCGTTCGTCAGATCAATAAACTATTTGCTGCTAACATTCCAGTCCAATCACTGACAACTTTGCTCAGGCCCTCAATGTCCCTCCAACTCGTTCACATGAAATATTTTAAACTCCACTGTCACACTTAGTATTCAAATTTTGATGTTCTCTCAATATCCATTCCCTAGTAGATTCTTACAAGTCCCCAAAGAAAAAAACTCCTAACATTAATTGGAGCACGATCCGTTCATGAGCACGGCATCAGTAAGAATGAATGTCCCTCGTATTCTTTCAGCCCTGCAAAGCTCGGTCCATTTTTCGATTGTTTATTTTCAGATAACACTTCGTACCTAGCCAATCCCTAAATTTCTTGCAAATCGAACTAGCCGTCTTCACGACTGTCACGCTTTTCGGCAATCCCTGAATTCTATACAGAATTAACTAGCTGTCTCCGCGATTGTCACTGCATGAATATGTTGACCTTGACGACGGCTCGCTTACCGTTGCTATGCTAGAATATTCACATAATTTATCCCCTTTAATTGACGCCATTTATAATAAATATTGTACAATATTCAGTGACATATTGGTATGTCAAAATATTTCTGGATATGAGTAATTTTCATACATTTGGTATGAAAATTTGGGCCAGTTTATTTTTGTTGTTGCATTCGTTTTTGATTTTATTTCTTCTATAGTTTATAAATGTTTATTAGTACTGGAATGTGATTGATTGAAGGTCGTATAATACACTTTGGATATATAAAAGTTTATACTTTTGGTTAATACTATATCTAAAATATCTGGAATTATATTTGAATTGTATGGGAAATGAGTCGCAGCAGTGGGAGCTAATATGCTAATATTATGTTTTTGAGTCAAATTATAAAGTCGTTGGCCCTGGGCTGTAGGGGTACGGCAGCCCCAAACTGTATGTTTACTATGTAGGTCTCCTACCATTACACAGGTCTACAAATTAAATTTTTTTGAGCTGTTTTACATTTGAAATGTGATTCTAAATATTTCAGTACCACTAATTTTCAAAATGACCTTCGTTTTTCTCTATCACATCAGGTTCTTTGGCAAATCAAGAATGAAATATCCATATATGTTATTGCTAAAAAAATTACAAAATCAGCATTTATATAATAGTTACAAATGCATTTGTGAGTTTTTGTTGCCAAAAATTTCACATTACCATTCAGTTTATAAACATACATCAGTAAAATCTTGTTCGTTTAGTTTCAAATGTTTGTCTCTTAGATTTTCTCTTGTGTATTTCCGTAGATTCCCTACACAGCATCCAGCAGTAATCTGCCATCATTGGAATATTCTATCGTCCTTGGTATTTCCTCTCCATTTCTCGAATATCCTGGTGAAATCTCTCTCCTTGTTCTTCACTTAATGCCCCCAGGTTGTCAGGAAATACATCCAAATGTGGAAACGGAAAGTGTAATTTGAGACTCATGTTGCATCCCAAAGTTCTGAACTCCCGTAAGACGTTGTTCACAATTTTGACATAATCAGGATGTTTATTATTTCTCAGAAAATTGTCTATAACTTCTTTAAATGCATTCCAAGCATTTTTCTCTTTAGAAGTCATATTAGCTTCAAATTCCCTGTCTGTAGTTAAAGCTCTGATTTAAGGACCCACAAAGATTCCTTCTTTAATTTTTGCTTCAGACAGAGCAGGAAATTTGTGGCTGAGATATTTAAAACAATCACCATCTTGGTTAAGAGCTTTCACAAACTGCTTCTTTATACCAAGTTTTATATGAAGACGTGGCAAAATTATTTTCATAGGATTTACTAAGCTATTCCTTATTATGTTCGTACGTCCTGGTGTTAAACTGTCTCTTTTGGCCCATTGTTTTCGTTTCCAATGTTTTTCTCTTGGTTTGCTATCCCACTCACATATATAGCATGGATATTTCGTGCATCCTCGTTGTTGTCCTAATATCATATTGATAACTTTCAAATCTCCAGAAAATAACCACTGATGCTCAACATACTCATTTTTCTCCAAAACAAACTTCAAACTTTCATAGCTCTCTTTCAGCCGTACTGAGTGTGCTACTGGAACTGAAGAAAGGACATTACCACAGTGTAGCAGCACACCTTTAAGACTTCTTTTACTCGAATCGATGAATAGTCTCCAGTCATTTGGATCATATTTAACAGAACCCAATTTGTTTATTAAGTCTGGAATGTTATTACAGTGAACTAGATTTTCTTCATCACTGAAGTACTGCAAGAGATCTTTTTCTCTGTTCCTCTAGAAAGTCACTGATGTACCAGCTGCCAGCATGTTGTTTTCCTGTAGTCTGGAACTAACAGCTCAGCTGCATCCTTGGGAAGGTTTAAATCCCTTACTACATCATTTAGCTTGGCTTGTGATAATGGTTGTGGCGCATTT
The DNA here is from genome assembly GCA_964035755.1 of Teleogryllus oceanicus. Classification (NCBI taxonomy): domain Eukaryota; kingdom Metazoa; phylum Arthropoda; class Insecta; order Orthoptera; family Gryllidae; genus Teleogryllus; species Teleogryllus oceanicus. Next base: position 44,088,287 of record CAXIVR010000007.1, on the reverse strand, counting down.
GGCGTTTCAGGAACGAACTCATTGATACAAGTGATGATGCTGAATCACTATTACTTCCTGTATGTGAAATAAGTTCTATAGTGTCTGTAGGTGGCTTAGGTATCGGAATACCAGGCCCATGAGCAACTGGTCTCATAGCAGATGGCAAGTTTGGGTTTACAATTCCTTTTTTGTTCTTTGTATTAAAACCCTTCACATTGCATGTACAGAAGTAATAGTCAGTGCTGTGATTCTGAGGTTCACGCCAGCCCATTGGTATTCCAAAATGTAGTGATGGTTTCCTTCCCTTTATACAATTTCGTATGTCTTCAACACAAACACTGCACACAGTATGAGGAGCCCAAGGCCTTGACTGATCCCCTAGATGGATTTCGAAGTATGCCTTGTAAGCTTTTGTTACAAATGAGGTTATGTTTCTTCTCTGCATCTTCACAATAAAACTACCACAAATATAGCAAAATGAATTTGGATTATTTACACACCTCCTTTCCATTATTCTGTACGAAATTACATATGATACAAACAAGAAAATGGTAGCACTCAAGTGTTAATTTCTTGCTTTACAGAACAACTATTTATTATGGCCTGTACAGATGAATTCACAACACAAAAATGGTGGAAGCGGCTTAGGATGTGCTGCCATCTACCTCCAAAATAGTCAACTTGTTCATTTAAGTAGATTTATTCCAATAGATGTCATTATTTTACGGTGCAATGGGTTATGATCACAAAACAATAGCCAAATAAATAAAAAATGAAGATTTTAATTTTGTAAGAAAACGTATGTGATAGGACTAAATGGATGTCGGTTTTGGAATCAGAACATTGAATTTACTGTTGTCATTGAAATCATTGTTGACCTGTGTTATTAGTCGGGGATAGCTGTTAAAAATGTCTTTGTATACGAAACATGGAAAAGTTTTATTTGGTGGTTTGTATGCGGCTATTATTACTATTTCATTATTATTAACAAATATTTTTTTAATGTTTCAAAATTGGGGGAAAAATTTTTTGGAACCTCCCCGCTTGATGGTATTAGAATAAAAATTGCTACCCACCTGACGCGGTAGAATAACCTGTCATTTCGATACGTTTTGTAGCCAGGAATATGGAATCTTTCTCCCGGCGAAAGGTGTGTTTCCGTGATAGCTGCTATTTTAATTGTATTAAGATTTTTAAGAAATTTTATGAATTCATTTTCCTGGCGCTTAATTTTTTGCATTCCATTTGAAATTTTAAATTTTTCCAATTACCTCCAAATTTTTGTTTTCTAAGACGTGGTGAATTATAGTTTGAATTTGGGGGGATAATGCGTTTTTCTTGTTTGTAATATTAAGTTGGGTTTGTAAGTCTTGAATTGGGAAATTTGGGAACGCAGAACTGCGGGAAAGGGTCGTTTCGGAGAAAGTGAATGGGCCTCTTGGCGGCGATTTCTAAATTCCTGTTCATTACGACTTGGAACAATTTATTGTTTTTGGAATTATTTTAATTTTTGGGATGATTCAAAGGGCCCTTTTTTGAACCCGGGGAAACCTTTATAGTTAGCAGTTTTTTTGCATGGTTCGCATTCCGGTACTGTATTTTTAGATTTTCTACTGAAATGTTTATGCATTTAACACATCTGGGAGTTAAAATTAGCCTGAGAATGCCAAAAACTGTTGACATATTTTTGTTTTTAAATTTTGGCAATCCGTTTTGAATTTTTATTACGGTTTAAAATAATTTAACTGGTTGAATATTCTCTGCCTTGATAATTGTCCTCTAAATATATTGCAAAATTTTAAAAGTTGGTTTCCTATCTCTGTTATAAAATACAGACTTTCAAAATTGGGTAATGTAAACCCTTTTTAGTTCTTTAAAAATTTCATTTTCAGAATAATTAATCGGCCATCTTTTATACTCTTGTAAATTATTTTTTGACGGGTCTTTATAGGAATGAAATGAGATATTTTTGTTTTCACAAAACTTACAATAATTCCTGAAGTCTTCTATTGTCGTAAACATCTTTGATATGACCGCGTATGAAAATCAATAACGTAAAAAAAAACGCGTTATTGTTTTAATGATTCTTTTTCGTTTTTCCCGGGCGCGAAAAATGCCGGTTTGTCCCGTTTTTAAATGCATGTTTTTTTGGGGGAGAGGGGGTGATCTTCCCCTGGATGGCGAGACCCGGCGCCGACCAACCTCGGCTAGGGGTTTCCTAACCGGCCTCTCCACCAGGGGGGACCCCCCCCAGTCGGAAAACCCCGTTCCCGATCGTACCCCGGTTTGGGTAGTTAGTACATGTTAGTGTAAGTGTTTTTAAGGGCGGGGATAGGAAAAGGAAAGAGGAAGGACAGATCGCGCGCGGCCCTCCCCGTTGGTAAGTCTGTCCGGCGTTCGCCTGGTATTGATCGGGGCCCGAAAAACCCCGATCAGGCGCCTCCCCTACAATTCTCCTCCAGGCGGCGATAACCACCAGCTAAAAAGCTGTGTCGAAAACCCTCCCCTGTCGGGACCCCGAACCTAGGACCTCCCGGTCAGAGGCGCTGCAGTGACATCAGTTGAGGCACTGAGCTAGCGCTCCCGGTATCGCGCGCGGTCTATGGCACATTTACTATGGTACTTCGGCGGCATTTGCCTGGAATTGATCGGGATACCATGGAAAACTACGACAATAGCAGTAGATCACTAGAATTTGCCTCCAGACAGCAACAGAATTTGATGTCGTTCTACAACTAGTGGCAAAAATCCCACCGTGGACTCCTGAACCCCGGTCAGAACCTGCAATTACATAAGTAGATGCCCAGATCCACCTCGAACTGGTTTTTATCGTTGTGGTGATACATGTGTTGATCATGTGAAAAACAGTGCTCCGTTTCGTGAATCGAGTTTTGAACTCCCTTTGAGAGCTTTGTTTCAAATAAAAGTTAATTTATGGCTTTTCATTTTCATTAGGTAATCAATGCAGATTAGACGATCTTCATCTAGACGTCATTCACGTGCTGCCAGAGAGGGAGATATTGATTTTCGTACTAGTTATTAGACTTCTGGTGGCAGTAAATAGAAATGAAAAAGCAGATGTTGGTTTCTTGTGATTTATGAGAGATGTTTTCCTCTTCAAACAATTTTATGTAGTTATAGTCTTGTGTACAATTCCAAAACATAATTTCTTTTGAGAATATCAAACGGAATTATTAATGAAGAAAACGTGTTTTTACATTTGTTCCGTAACTAATAACTTTAACCAACATAAAAACGCTGCAAAACGTACACGAAAAGATTTCACTCATAAGGATATACTGTGCCCAAAAAATGAAGATTGTTCAGAGATCAATGAGAAAATCTGGAAATTTATAAAAGGGGAAAACAAAAACATATTACACTGATTCTGTGGTATGTTCAGGGGAAGGATAAACAGTTGAGTTCTAAACACCTTTTCCCGTCACACCCACTCCAAGTTCCCATTTAAACCGAATGCAATTGAATGTTGGTGGGGAATTTGAATCTCAAGTTGTTTGTGAATGGGAAAATTTTTTTGAAAGGCTTTAAAATGGGGGCATTACAGCAGAGCTCTTAGTACAGGTACTTGTTATACCTGGATTTTTTTATGTCCATCGGATCCAACAATGTTTTTCCCAACCTTTCGAAAACAGTTCCCCATAAAGTTAGTTTTTGCAATGACGATAAAAAAAGCACAGGGAAAAACGTTAAGAAAAGTTGATTTTCTTACGAGCCCCAGTATTTTCCCATGGGGCTCTATTGCATTTTCGGGGTAAAAATTTGAAGGTATCAAACTATGTATTAGTGAAAGCACCCAAACAAAAATTTAAAGAAAAATTTCATAGTAACTTTTAACATATTAAAGTATTATAAATTAATTTCCAAATTTTAAATTTTTTCGCTTACAAAAAAACAACTCATAATCTTTGGACCCTAACTAGAAAAAACCCAATCTCTTGCAATGGATAACCTGTGAATCCCTAATGAATCTTCGCATGTATCTGTTGTCTTCAATTTCCTCTTCTTCAAAATGATTTTGTATGTCTGCTGACTACTTCGTTCCCAAAAAGTGTTTGGTAAAATGTTTGGATTTAAACAATGTTCATTTCAGGAAATATAGCCCAGGTCGGGGGTGCTTCTTAAAATTTGCATTACATTCTCTATGGTTTAAAAAGGGGACTCTGTGGGTTTCCATTTTAAAAAAACCTAACGCACCATGGAATTTATCCTGGGTGGTGAAATTTTTCCTTTATACAAAGTTCATGAATCTGGAATTTGAAAACGGGGAAAAATGTAATTAAATTTTCAAAAAAAAACTAAGTGTATGTGAACCGATTTTTATTCTTTTTTTAAATTTAAACCCCCGCTTTTTTTTTAGTCTTGGATAGTTGTTGCAAAAGGGTTTCATCAAAAAATTATAACATATGGAAAATACAGTTCTCCGAAAGCACTGTGTTGAAAAAAACAATATTTCAGCAATCTGATAAAAGAAGGCTATAACTCATAGCTTATTTTTAAACTATATCACCTTCAAATGTATATAACAAATGTTTTTTTATTTAGTTCATTTTTTTTCTTAGAAAAATTGAAATTGTACATTCTTTAATTAAAAGGGGAAATATTGTATGAACTGTCCTTTTCTCTCTCCTCCTCCTGTTTTACCTATTACAAAAAAAACATTTGTTTCCTTGGTTAACAATATTCAAATGTCATGTTACTTCAATGATATCATTAAAACCTTAAAAAAGGGAAATCAATTTTTTGGGGTGTGCGTATTCAATTGGGCTACTTCAATCAAAAAAACGTTTCGGGAAAGGGAAAAAAATGTATCAGAAATTTTAAAAGAAAAAGGGAAATATCTGTTTTTTCATGTTGTTCATTATCATGTGATTGATATGGAGTAATAATACACTTATAATTCCCAATTTTGGGATTCTCTCCAAATTGTTTTGTAATTTTTAACACCCCTCCCTTTTGTTTTCATGAATCTCTCCCAGAACTGGAAATTGATTGATATTAATTGGTACTTATCCTCTTTAAAGTAATTGAACAATGCTTTCTCAAAAATTTTAATTTTGTCCAAAGTATTTTTTTGCCCATCACAAACTCAAAAAAACGAAAAAGTTTTTAACAAATCCAAACGACGGAAGTATTTTGATCAAAATATAAATCTTTTACATTAACCAAACATTCTTTTAAAATGCAACCGAATGGGGAAAAAAAATAAATATTTTTTTGGAAGTGTTCCATTTGAAACTCATAAGTGATCATAAATTTTTAAGAAAAACAAGTTTTTTTAATGCTCAAAAGGGATGTTTTTGATTGATTTCTTTGATTTTTTTTGATTATTTTTACTATTAAAAATATTCTACCCGGTAAAAATTGAAAATTACTATCGTCATTTTAAAAACTTTTCTCAGTTGACGTAAATTTTATTGTTTAAAACTTATATCATTTCTTTATTTTTGTGTATATACAACAAATAAAATGAAATTTAAATTTTTGGGGGTTTTCAACATTTCAAATTTTTTTTAACTTCTATGGGTTTTCCCCTTCAATGCGATGTAACCCACATTCAACTAGTCTTGGAAATTTTTGAGAACCTCTTTATCATAATGTTGTTCTTAACACCTGTCGGGGCCTTTTAAAACCTTCTTATTCTATCCTCCATTTTTCCCTAGATACTGCCCATGGAGTGGTTCTCTCTACATAATGATTCTTTTTTTTTTTTAATTTTGGGTAGCATCTGAAGTTTGTGTTTATTCCGTGTCTTATATCTTGTTTTAATACTTTTAAATAGTACAATATCAGATGTTTCAAATTGGTTCCGAAATAACAAATTAATAGTAAACGAAAAGAAAACGGTTTTAATGCAGTTTCATTTAAATAAACAATTTGTAGCCCCCGTTGAAAATGAACATTGTACCATTGACTGATGTTAAGGCAAATGTAAATCTTTTAGGTCTCTCAATTCAGTCAAACCTTAAATGGAACGTCCATTTAAATGAATTGAACACAAAATTAAGTTCATTATGCTACGCGTTCAGAATTCTTGCAAATTCAGTTAGCCTTCATACTGCTCGTTGTGTATACTTCGCGAATGTTCATTCCCGCCTGAGATATGGCATAATATTTTGGGGAAATACATCTTATAGCTCCCAGACTTTTAGATTACAAAAACAAATTGTACGAATAATATCCAAATCCCACCCACGTGATTCATGTAAGCCTCTCTTCATTAATCTAGGAATTTTACCATTATCGTGTCTTGATTTGCGAATCAGTGGTTTTGTAAAAATAACTTGCTTAAGGGCATTTTCAGAAAATGTCGATGTCTATAACTACAACCCTTGACGTGGTAATCAAATTCATCAGTGATAGTATCAATAGCTCATTACAAAAAATTCAAATACAATACATGTACATGATTTTACAACACTTTGCCTGATGAGCATTAAACTAATTAAATCTACAGAAAAGTTTAAATCTCAAGAAATCGTTTCTGCTGCATAACTGTTTCTATACAATTAGAGACTATACTGAGCATCACAAGAAAAGTAACATTAATTTTAACAATGATACATAATGCATTATTTACCATTTGGACTGTATGAATGAGTATAAACAACCTGTAACAACAATTGTACTACAGCTTCCGGGTCAATGACCCTCATCTCGATCAGGTTTTTCGTCCAGTTTCCCTGATCCATTGAGCAAATGCTGAGATGGCCCCTTGTTTTGCTTCTGGACATAAATGTAACTTCATTTTCTGTGCACGTCTTCTAAAATTCAGTGGGAAATACCATTATTCAAATTATCGTTTCCATGTTGTCGCGGCAGGAAGTAATAAGAGCCAACATTTATTGCTTACTTATCCTTGAAAATAGTTTATTACATGGGAGTTTTTTTGTTTTTTTCTCCCTTTCAAAATTCAAAATTTATTGCTTATTTATCCTTGTATATAGATTTTATTACATGGGAGTTTTTTGTTTTTTCTCCCTTTCAAAATTCAAAATTTTATTGCTTATTTATTTTTGAAAATAGATTTTACTACATGGGAGTTTTTGTTTTTTTTCTCCCTTTCAAAATTCAAAATTTAAGTAGTATATGACTTTGTGTATGGATCGCAGAATTTTGAAAATGTGCACACAATTCACTTTTCCCCATAGCACGTCATACGCAGCTTTTACTGTTTTTTTGACGTTAAATAAATAAATAAATAAAATAAATAAATGAGAGATGAATTGGTCTATTTTCAACGGGGTTTTTAATGCTTTTATTTTGGGTAAGGAATTTATTACTGTTTTTTGAAATTTGTGCCAATTAAATTTTATTGAGTTTGGTTTCGGGACGGGCGCGTGTTGCGGTATAAGTTGGTGTCTCAGAACCAGAGACTGTATCAGAGCCAAATTCGAAAGTAGGTATAGAATAGAAATTGATATTAGTATTTGTGATGCCTATGTCAAAGATGTCCGATTTACGAGTACGATCCTGAGGGTGGTATGTTGGCTTTGAGGGGGTGAGTATTCTTAGGTTTGAAATGTTTATTAGTTGAGCTAGGACTTTCCCGTTGTGATTATTATTTTGACACCCCCAGCATACGTGTTTTGAATTAAGGTCACCCAACAGCAAAGTTTTCTGGGTAGGTTGAAATAAATTAGGAAAGTTTGCATTTATAATTTTGGCTGTGGGGGGGCTTATAAGATGTTATAATTTTCCATGGTTGGCTATTTATAGATATTTGGATAGCAACAGTTTCCATTCCTGGTGTGTCGGGTAGATTGATTTGGTGGTGATAAAGACAATTGTTCACCGCGATTAGTACCTCTCCCCTATTTTCCGTTCGATCTGTTTTATAAGTGCTGTAACCTGGAATAAATAGTTTTTTTATTAAGGTGTGTTTCAGTTATGCATGCTACGTCAATTTGATGATGTTGCAGAAAATGATTTAGTTCTGTTTTTTTATTATTGGTGCTATTGGAATTCCAATTCAAGATGGATATATTATTAGTGGGTTGAGTTGACATTATTGCTTACATAAGCGGTGACAGAGTTTTGAATGGTGCTGATAATGATAGAGATTAAAGAATTTATGAAATTAACGATGAGGCATTGAGCTGATTATTGTGCTGATAATCACTGGATTGTTAGAGTCAGAATCATTTGGAAGGAAAAGAATTGGGGAGTGGGTGAGAATTTGTGAGTTGATTGATCTGATTTTGGAGTTTGAATAAGGTGAAGTTTCGAGAGAACTAGTTTGGTAATTTGGGAAATTTTTCTCGAGATTGATTTTGAGGAGAGGGTGTGAGGGGATTGAGGATTTTGAGGGCTTTCATTTCATTAATGCTGGTTATAGATTATATTTTCTTTTCAAGGATTTCTTTAAAATAAGAAATATTTGGATTTCGTATGTCCACTGGTTGATTTCCGTTGCAGTTCGCACAGAGAGGGGTTTTAGTTTTGTTGGGGCACGTCACAGAATAATGATTTCCAGCACAAAAAGCACAATTGATAACATGATTGCAATTATTCTTCGTGCGACCGTACATCTCTGACACTGCAAGGGGCCATGAGGTTTTCGACGTTTTTCGGTTTTCACACAGTGATTACATATTTGCCTTATTGCTAAGATTGTTTCTATTGGTTTACCTCCGTTAAACTCGATGGCCACAACAGGAACTGGATTATTGGTTTTTAGCAGTCTTGTAACTTTGGTGATTAATGGATAGGGTTGTTTTAACTTCTGAGAAGATTTCGGGTTCCTGGGTAATTGACTGATGTGTTTTTCTAATACAACTGAATATTTTTTGTTAGATGGGTCTTTAAACGAGTGAAAATTTCTCTGAGTTTGAAGTAAATATTTGATTATGCTACGAAAGTCTGTAGATGTGTTGGCACTGATTTTAACCTTGTTGTTTTTTATGTCTGCTACGAAATTTTGGGTAACAATAATTTTTAAGTTATTAACTTGTTCGATGCGGGCTACAAATATTGGTGGGGTTCTATTTGATACACTAATTTGATCTTGTTGATTTTTTAGATACTCGAACCTTGTGTCCTCGGGCATGGAATCTTTATTAGCAAGGAGATGAAATGTTATCACCAGCACTACGGAAGGTTACTCAGTCAACAGGAGCTACAAGCAGCACGGAGCATCAACCTTCAACATCAGGTGCAGTGAGAAAAAGGTCAGTCTGTGAACTTGATGATTTTCATAATAAAAAAAGAAGTGCGGAATCCAGCAATTACAGTGATCCATCTGCTGATAGTGACCTTCCATAGTGACTACTGATAGTGACCTTCAGTGACTTAGGATTCCAAATCTTAATATTTTAGTCTTCTAAATTGCCTAGCGTATTTATTTTGTTAGTACACTTATTAATTTGACGCCATTTTGAAAACAACTTCATTTTAAATTTCCCGGTCGTCATTACACACCTCCATTGATAGAACGCCTATACGCTATTGGTTCACACTGTGTGGCAGGTCTCTCTCCACAAAAACTAGAAATTTGAATAAGATGGGATTAATGTTGAGTGCCGCTCATTACTATACTCTGATGCCAATTAGAACCTCCCGCCTTACCCCTGCTCCTCTCCAGCTCACTTGCCCTCATGCCGCAGGCGGCAGACGGGCGGCGCGAATCCACCGGTGCCAGCGCCCACCAGAGCCCGCCGCCGCGCCACCATCGCTGCAACAGGCATCGTCCTCTGAGTGACCTGAGTGTCTCAAAGGCTGCGTCTATTGAAAGAATTATTTTGGTCATTATTATTATTATTATTATTATTATTATTATTATTATTATTATTATTTCATTTTTTCTCGGGGTTTCACCCGGGTTCATGGCTCGAGGGGCTCTAGGCATACCACATTCCTAGCTTCAAAGGCTGAGGATCAAAGAACAACTTTAAGAGGCTCAAGAATGACTGACTTTTTGAGAGCTTTAAGATAATTTTATGATGAAGAATTCATTTTTTCTAAATAATTTCTTTAGATTTTGTTAATCAGACTCAGCTGTTATTACACTGCTATAATTTCAACAGACTCAAGTTTGTATATTTCTTTATATTCATTGATAGGGAATGTATTTTGGAGATTTTTTCTGTTTCCGCCTTATTGATGTTGGTGGGATCTGCAGGGTGTGTGCATCAATAATGACTGGCTTCCTTTTCCTGTATGTTGGTGTAGTAGAATGTCTGGTTTATTTGCCGGGATCGTTTTATCAGTATGTATTGGAAGGTCGTACACATTTTGAACTGTTTACTTTCTATGACGGATTTGGCTTTGTATTTATAATGAGGATGATTTCCCTTCTGCCAGTAGAGCGTGTTTGGTTGCCGTGCTTGGTGTACACATTGTTAGGGTTGTGCCGATGTAGGTAATTCGTGTTGGCGAGGTTTGTGCACCCAGTGATGAGATGGTCTATTGTCTCGATGATCGATGACATAATTCTGCATCTGCCATTAACTTCTAGTTTTTCAATAAATCTTTGTAGTTATTTGGCTGAAATAACTTGGTCCTAAATTGCTTGAATGAAAACCCCTCAGTCTCTCCAACAGAGCCCCATCTCGAGCCATCGCACTGAGGCGTCAGAATGGCATTTTCTAGAGCATGGGGAATCTACTGTGGAGAGGTTTGACTTCATACCTGTAATCTTTCCTTGACTCGACGTGATATCAGGCAGTCTGCATTGTTGCTCAGATTTAAGGGAGTATAGCTTTGTCACATACTACTACTGCTTTATGTAGAGGCGCGACAGTTCGGATTGGGAATTGAAGTAGTTTTTTAGTCTTGTTACCTGGCGGTTGCATAATGCTTTCAGATCAAGTAGACCACGACCACCAGTTTTCCTAGGAATGTAGAGGCGTTCTATTGCTGATGTATTATTATTATTATTATTATTATTATTATTGATAAATATCACACGGGCAATTTGGCGGAGACACGTTCATTGGGCGTAGTTTTGCCCAAGGGAATTCACCCCACGCGTCCGTTGAATCCTACCCCTGCCCGGGGCCATTTTAGCAACTGCGGCCGTGATCGTCTCCTTTATACGCCTGGGAGGTAAACTTATAGCGTTTTCATTCACCGCACGGGTGCACTAGGTGTACCGGAGGGCACTTCGTTTCCATTCGACCGCTAGGGCGCACCAGTGCAAATAAATGCATGTTCCATTCGCACAATCACACGGAACCAGGGCGCACTCGGAGCTCCCTATACTGCACTGACGATCGCGTCTGCAGTCCAGTGCACCGGGCTATTGTGAGGTTAGGTACGGAAGTTATCCATACTAATTTGGATTCATGTTGAAATTGTGAAGAAACTGAATATTTTCTGTCACGCAGGGATACTACGAATAATGGAGTATACTATGTTTTGCAAGAAATGTCTTAAAATAATTTTTGTGACTCGCGAAGTTTGAAAAATCAGTTTGTTTTCCTAACATTTAACGTTGAATAGCTTCATGTTAACAAATCCAGTGCGTTTTACAAATCAAGGTGTAGGTACATCTCAATTTCGAAACACTAGTAAAGTAGAAATAAAAATAGTTGCACTTACAAAATCATTAAAATATATGTGCCAAAAAATCTTTCTCGCACGCCTATATATATATACAAGCGGAAACGCTGATGTTAATATTTTTATGGTTTTCAATAACCCAACAATTCTGCAGAAGCCCTTGGGTTAAAAATCTTGTGTACTGTTGATCACTGCACCCGAAAAGGGATTTCGAAACATACGGATTTGATGTTTTAGTAGGTTTTAAATTAATTATTCCATCTGCTTTTCATTACTGATCTATCTCATGAAGGGGTCAGATCGTGAACCTGCGGACGCGCTGTTTGTTTATCACCTCGTCTAATTCCTGGTAAGTGTACAAACGTTTCCTCAATTGTCATAAAGAACGTAGTATAACTTGTACGTCATATACCATTTTTAGATTTCAGGTACATCTTCACCTGCAGGAGAAGATTAACGGAAGCGCATGACGCGGTAAGCATGTTCTTCGCCTCGTCGCATGGTCTCGTGTAAAATAAACGTTTCATCAGAGAAAAGAATGCAGGCCCAAGCTTCTACGACAATTATTCTATTTGTAGCATTACCGCTCCATCATCTACTGTAGGGGAAGACAGGACAGAACTTAAAGAATGCAGGCTACATCTTCTACGTCATTTATACCATTTGTAGCATTACTTATATATCTTTAACTGTAGGAGAAGATAGGACAGACCCTAAAGACCCTGAAACAGACGCTGTGAATGTTCCTCGCCTCTCTCATGTTCTGGTGTGAGCACAAAAATTTCCTATTTGTGATAAAAGAACGCTTCCTACAATCAGTCCGTCAATAATTCCATCTTCTTTTGCATCACAGATCCATTCTTCCTGCTGGAAGGGGTTCGATCCGAACCTGTGGATGAGGTAATAGCTTATCGCCTCCTTACGTTCTGGTGAGTGCACAAATATATCCCAATTGTCATAAAGGAATGCAGTATACATCTCTCTACAATCCATACCATTTTTAGCATTGACAATCCACCTGTATCTGCAGAAGATCGAACAGAAGCTGATGGCTGGGTATATAATTCTTCCCTTGTCTCATTATCTGATGTGTGCACAAAAGTTTTCTAATTGTAATTAAAGAAGGTTATATCTTTTATGTCTAATATTCTATCCATTGCATTACATACCTTCCTTTCCATTACAGATCCATCTCGTACTGCTGGATGAGTTAGAACAAAACCACTCGCGAGGTATTTGTTCTTCGCCTCGTTTCATGTTCTGGTGAGAGCACAAATATTTTCTAATTGTGATGAAGGAATGCAGGCAACATCTTGTATGTCTAATATTCCTTCTTTTGCATTACAGATCCATGTCTTCCTGCTAGTGTTTAAACAGAACCTGTCGTCGTCTTATGTTCTTGTGAAAGCCCAACATTACCTCATTGTGATTAATGAATCTAACATACATTTTGTACAATTATACAACCTTCTTTGGCATTACAGATCCATCTCCTTCTGCTGGAAGGCATCGAACAGAACCTGTGAACGGGGTGTTTGTCCCTCGCCTCAAATCATGTTTTGGTAATTGCACAAACATATCCTAATTGTCATAAACGAATGAAGGCTACATCTGTTACGTCAAATATATCTTCTTTTTTATTACAGTTGCATCTCCTACTGCTGGAAGACTTAGAATAAAACGAGGAATTTGTTCCTCGAATCGTATCATGTTCTGGTGAAAGCACAGTTTCTAATTGTGATAAAGGAACGCAGGCAACATCTTGTATGTATAATATTCCATCTTTTGCATTGCAGATCCAATTCCTTTCTGCTGAAATTGTTCGAACAGAATTGTTGAAGGGGTGATTGTTCCTCGCCTCGTCTCATCTTTTTGTGAAAGCCCAAACATTTCTTAATTGTGATATGTATTGGTTAATACATCTTGTAATGTCAATTATACAATCTTTCTCGCATTACAGATCCATCTCCTTCTGCTAGAGGACATCGAACAGAACCAGTGAACGAGGAGTTTGCCCTCGCTCGTATCATCATGTTTTGTGACGGCACAAACATATCCTATTATAAACGAATAACGAAACTGTTATTCGAATATAAAACCTGGTATAAATTCGGCATAAACGAATGGTACTACATCTTGTTCATAAAATATACTCTTCCTTTCCATTTCAAATACATTCATACTGCTGGAGTGTGCTGGAAACCAGTGGACGTCGTATTTGTTCCCTCGTCGTATCTTCATGGCACATGAGAGCACAGACGTTTTTAATTGTGATAAAGGAATTCAGGCTGGGCATCTTATATGTGTCTAATATTCCGTCTTTAAATTACAGTTCAACCTCTTCCTGCGGAAGTGTTCGAACAGAACTTGTTGAAGGGCGGATTGCCCTTTGCCTGTCTCATGTTCTTGTGAAGGCCTAAACATTTCCTAATTGTGATAAATGCATTTAACCTTCATCTTGTACTTCAACTATACAATCTTTGGCATTACAGATCCATCTCTTTCTGCTGGAGGACATCGAACAGAACCTGTGAACGCGGTGTTAATCCCTCGCCTCAAGTCATATTTTGGTGAGGGTACAAACATATACTATTTGTTACAAACGATTGCAGGCTACATCTTGTACGTCATATATATTTTCTTTTCCATTACAGATGCATCTCCTACTGCTGGATGAGTTAGAACAAAACCTGTGAACGGGTGTTGCCCTCGCTCTGTATCATGTTATGTGTAATTATACAATCTTCTTTGGCATTATAGATCCATCTTCTGCTGGAGGACATCAAATAGTACCTGTGAACGGGGTTTGTCCATCGCCTCGTAATCCTCGCCTCACAATTAGAAAATATTTGTGCTCTCACCCGAACATGATACGAGGTTAGGAACAAATACCTCGTCCACTGGTTTTGTTATAACTCATACAGCAGTAGGAGATGCATCTGTAATTCAAAAAAAGGTATATTTAATGTACAAGATGTAGCCTGCATTCGTTTATTATTATTCGTTTCGCCCACCGGAAGCGGATGTGACTTCGAAATTCCGTACAAGTTATTCGCGTCGACGTAGGCGAGATAAGATTCCTTATCACTTGGCCGAAAGCGTTCACCCACAAAGGGGTGATTGGCTTAGGCGTGCCGACCGATCACTTCCACGAGTCCTCCCCGGATGTCGACGTCCGTGAGTAGCTCTAGTCGAACGCTAGTGGTTTTCAACATGGCGTCCCACGAAAGCCCGGGAGCGGTGTAGTAAAACAGAGGATCGAGCCTGTACACCTTCAAACACTAATTTCGAAATATTTCCAAAATGTCTGTTTCTAGCAGGACGTCGATTTTCAAATACAAATCGGTGTACCCACCCAAATTTTCAACGGAGAACGCGTTCCACACGAACTATTCGAGCGCGCACTCGGAGTCCGAATCGGGTGTGTCTGTGAGGCGACTGAAAAAGGCCTCGGGTGGCGGTAACCTCGTTTCGCCCAATTTGGACACGTAGGGGAACACCCGTCGGGAAAAGCCACACGGGTGAATTTCGGTCAAATCGAGCGATCGACTTAAGGAGTCGAGCGATGCACTTAAAAATATCAGTCGGATTTTTAAATCGCAGTTTCACTTTCCCGATTTTTTCGGAAATCGCCACGAATCTCTCGTGATTATGCGGAACCACCAGCAGCCCGTTGTTCATATTGTTCTTTTCGCCCCAGGCCTGAAGCGGGAGAAAATGCCATCAACCGCTCCCGTTGTGCATGACAACGGGGCTGTGATTCGGCCGTTAAACGTTACACGATTTACGTTACACGTTACACGTCGCCGCGCCGCGAAAGACACCCGAAAAATGATCATGGTCCCTGACGCGGACTGAAGTTCTAACATGCACAAATTAATTTATTCGCGAGCGAACTGCTCACCGTCACGACATGCGACCGAATGAATTTTATCCTCCCTTTTAAAACGCACAACGCCTCGCCTTTCTTTTATTTCGACAAAATGTCAAGTTTCTTCAATCAACTCATATCTCTATATTTCCTCCTACTACGCCGTCACCTCACGGTCAGATGAATGTTTGTTTATCCTATCAACCACGACGTCGTTACACAGGCGCCATTGCCTATTATTTGTTCCCAACCATTCTGCCCATTTACGACAAATGGCCCTCTGGGGTAATAAACATGTCCCCATGTCAATCACATGTCCCCATATTGGTATGTCACAATAATGTTAAACGTTTTAAAAAAATCGATCAACAATGAATCGTCACGAAAAACGACTTATGACGAAAATCTTACCGTTGAATAATAATTAGCTACTGCTTGGGCGTCTTCTTTATTAAAATACCGGGAACTCGTCAATGGAAAACCGTCGTGCATAGTCTTCGTATACAAAAAACTGAAGGCACAAAAGTAAGTGAAAAAAATGTTATATAAATCATCAAAGAAAAATGACATATGGAAAATTAATAATTTGTAATTTTTATTGCAGCCCATGGACAGAACTTGAACAAAAAGTTGAGTCTGAACATAATCACATTAAATTTGAAAATTTGCCGAAAGGTCTTTTTTTTAAATAACTGACATCGCATTAATCGACAGCGCAAAATACGAACGCAAATCTTATGTAGCCACGCTGCAACGCACATTTGCCGTCTTCCTACCGACGAGAAAATAACTTCACTTAAAATGTTTAAAATATTAATTATAAAAATTTGTACTTATCTTTTTTCTTTTTTCAGATTTTAACCTGAAATTCAACGTCTGTGAAGAGAAAACTTCCTAATAGAAATACCGCATCTTTCGTACCTGGGCGTAAACGAAACGAATAATGCGAAAGTCCAAGAAATCACTGAAAAGTCACTGAAATTCCGGAAGTCCAAGAGATTCAATGGATTCATTTTCAAAACATACACGTCTTGTCCTTTAACTAAAAAAAGCAGACTGAGCAACCGGCGCCGAGCGTAGGGCGCGCGCTGCATATAATCTCTACCGCAACATCCTGTCGTGATCATTAGCGCCGCGCGCAGCGCGTGCGCTATCAACAACATCCGGGGCGCAGCGCGCGAGCGAGCACGAATGAATTGCGCGCGCCACGACAACAACTTTCTGTTTTCGCTACTAGAGGGCAATTTAAGTTCAATGGCTTGCTATAAGAGCGCGCGCATGCGGCGCTCTTGGATGCGTGCGCCGCAACAACTTTCCGTTTGCGTCACTAGAGTGCACTCACAAAACACGTTCAAATGAGAGCGCCATTAAGCGCTTTTTAAAAGGTCTACCGTAATATTTTGTTTGTCATGACAAAACAAGATGTTTGCGTTTTTCCACACATACACGCACACACACACTACTATAAATAACTGCATGAATACAACAATAGTGTTAGTACAGTCGTCACGATAGATAATATCCGGTCACTGCACTCCAGCGCGTTGGAGCGCGCTGAAGCGACGACGCATGGACGATGCCGTCGCAAGACACGATCGGTTGGATCGATTTTTCGTCGTGATGATTTTGATAGATTCGTGAAAAACTACACACGTCAAGTAAAAAATGAAATAGGAAAAGACGTGACGGCTCGTTTCGCTACAACGAACGATCTTTGAAGGGTTTTGTGAGAAGCAAATTACAAACAACCACGAAGCGCGTCGCGCTCGTTGAGAAATTATTACGCAGCGAACTCGATAGGAGGGTATCGGAAGTGACGAGTCTTTTCCACACAGGAAAAGACGATACGGATCGTTTGGGTACACGCGATCGATATTTGAAGGCTTTTGTGAAGAGCGAATTACAATCAGCTATAAGCGCGGACGAAAAGAAAATTCCGTCCGGGGTTTTTGGAGATTTTACCGCAACTCGGTTCGTCGGGTAATTACAATTTTCACGCTGGATGACACACTGACACGAGTTCGCCTATCTTTTGAGAATTTAAAAACCTATCTGGAGAAATTGAAAACCGAACACACTACGTATGTATCGAAAAACGAATAGATCGCGGGTCTTTGGAGAATTTGAAAACCAAAAACAATCCAATAAAAAGCGAATAGTTGATAAAGTGGAATCTATGATGGTATTTAAAGGCGGCCTCTTTGTGTGTATATTTCGCCACTTGCTCTCGTGTATTAGTACTGTCATGGTTCGCGCCGTGTGTACAACGTCAACGACGAGAGAGTGTGATAGACAATCCAACGAAGAGTTACGAAGAGAGAGAAGACGGCGGAGAGGCGCACGAAAGGGGGGCGAGAGAAATACGAGCTGTGATCGTTGACGACGACGGCGATTCTCCGGGCGCACTGACCGTCGCGATGTGTCGCGGATTTGTTTTGCGAGGTCGATGCGTCGGCGGTCCCTGTAAGAAGAAGAAGAATCATCGTAGTCGTCTACAGGGGAGTGGCCTGCGAAGGGGGATTACGAGAACTTTGTGTGGTGGAAGGAAGAGTAAAAGAGGCCGGTTTCTTCCTGCCCTCCTTTCCTTAATCCCCGCAATCCTAAGCGGACTGGGCGCGCTCGGTATGCGTCGCTTCCGCTATCGTGAACGCTGTGAAAAACGCCAAAAACAGAAACCAAGAACTAGCGGAAATGGTGCGTCATAACAAAGTCATGGAAGAGACCAAAAAGAGATCGGGCGTGTTGCTAAGGGCCCCGAAAATACTTCGAGCGACGAAGAGGGGGACGAAGAGGAGGACTTCAAAAAACGAATGAGTGGAGTACCGCGTCGAGCGCTCACGCACGAGGAAATGACACTTTTGCGAAAGCCCTGAACATTCATTTTCTAGACGTGTTTACGGGAGACGTGCTGCCCAAAACACCGAAGGCGGCGCGTGAGTGCGGCGTCGTCAGACTCGACTACTAATTTCTTCGCTTACGTGAAGCGAGGTCGAACGGTTCGTTATTTCCTTCCTTTATTCCTTCCGTTCTTTATTTCCTTTCTTTATTTTCGTTTGGCCTTCCACCCCCTCCCGAATTTCTTCGATACGCGCGCGGGATCCGCGTGACGTACAACACGCGTCAAGTTCAAAAATACAACGCGAGCAATTGCGCCAAGTAATGTCTGCAATTTCTTTTTCACGAATGGAAGAAGGAGAAGAAGAAAAAGGAAGATTAAACACCGGACGTTCTCATTTTCCCTGAGATGGTCGAGTCATACGCACGTTCACTTCGGGAAGGATCCGGAGATCTCTGTGAAAGTCACATCGGGTCTCGACCTCTCGGGCGACGTTTACGAGCTCGCATCTTGGCACTGCTCATAACATTCGCAACGTGGTTGAACGGAGCCAACTCCACTACGAAGATGACGCGACAGAGGACGGTGAAGCATCAAGCTATGTGCTGTCCGTCCCTTCGGGGTCGTATACCTTAGAAGACATGAATCATCATATATCGAACATCCTACGCAAACAGTTTCCCGAGGACTTTTCGAGTGAGAAGCACTTTTTCGATTTGGTGGCGGACCCGCACACGAATAGAGTGCGCGTCAACACGTCATTCACTCTGCGTTTCGACCACGGTGAGTCCATCGGTCCTCCCCTCGGAGTTTGAAAGACCCACAGCTTTTGGGGAGTACGTGACGTCCGATGCTTCGCCGACGATCGTGAAAGATTTTGAGGTGTTCGTGGCGTATAACGTGAACGAAAGCGGTATATAAACGATCGAAAGGCACACGTGCTTCATCAGTTTCACGTGCGCGATTTACCAGCCGCCATCATCGAAGAAAGACCGACCGAAAAAATTTTTCACTACGTCACGCGAAATTGGATCGACGAAATAGCGATTCGTCTAGAGAACGCGGAAGGTCAACTGATGCCGTTGCACTCGGAAACACCTAAACAATAGTGTATCATGCACAAGTGCGCCAATTAATAAAGGAGATGGAGAAAAAGGGAGTTATTAAAAGGGCAATAACCCCGTATGTTAGTCCATTAGTTGTAGTGATAAAAAATAACGGGAGCATTCGCATTTGTCTTGACGCGAGAAAGTTGAATGCAGTCACAATTCCGCGATACGAAACGTCACCTACTGTTAATGAGATGGTCATCAAGTTAGGCGGAACAACAGTATTCAGTGGGTTAGATTTTTCATTCGCATTATTGCGGATTGAAGTAGAAGCTCGATGTCAACAGTACATCAGCTTCAAATCTGAAGGAACTGTGTATTCGTTTACGCGATTGCCATTCGGATAGAAGAATTCAGGAGCGGCGTTGATAAGATATCTAGATGACGTCATTCCGACGGATTTGAAGAACACCATGGTGATGTACATCGATGATATTATGTTGTTCTCGCCTGATTTAGGATCCCACCTAGAGAATTTAAGAAGGCTATTTAACGTTTTCAAAAGGTATAATTTGAAATTGAATTTGGAGAAGTGCGAGTTTTGTCGTCGAAAAGTCAAGTTTATGGGGCATGAAATTTCGAGCACAGGCATGAAGATGCAGGAAAGTAAAAGAGAGTTGATTCGGAACTTACCGCCACCCAAGAATGTACGAGGATTTCGCCGACTTTTCGGGATATGTAATTACTATGCGCGCTTCGTCAAAAACTATACGAAGAAGGTAGTGCCGTTATTGCACCTGTTGAAGAAAGGGAGCAGGTGGCAGTGGACTCAACAATACCAAGAAGCATTCAGGCAGCTAGTGGAGGCCTTCGAACGCACGCATGTAGTAAGGTATTCTGATTTTCGTCGCCGTATGTATTTGCAGACGGATAGTAGTGGATTCGCATTGGGAGCGGTATTGTTTCCACTGGGCGAATGCGTAGAACTGCAGATTGTCGCTTTAGATAGCCGTACATTGAAAGGAGGTCAATGCAATTTCGGAGTTACGGAACTTGAAGCACTTGCTATTATTTGGGCAACCCGAAAATTTAGGACGTTGTTAGTAGGGCGTCCATTAACGATTATTATGGACCACAAAGCGTTGACGTTTCTCATGAGAAGCCACACCCACAACGATAAGTTGCTACGCTTGCCACAAGGGCAACAAGGGCACTCCAGCCACAAGGGCTGCAGCAATTTCAATTTGAAATCGAGTATTGCGAAGACCGGAAGAACCTGCTTCTAGAATTATTGGTCAGGATAAAGGTAAAAGAGAAAGAGGCGTCTGAGGATATAGTGGCAGCCATTCGGGTGCGGGAAATAAACCCACAGTGGACAACGAGGGCGGTGATCGTGATGCAACAACGCGACTGTTTTTTACGAGAGGTGATGAAGTTGGTTACCGATCAGCCTTATGATGAGAGCCTAATCCGAAAGGACAAAGACAAGAACGTAAACAACTGGAAGATCTAGGAAGGCATACTAGAGAAGAATCAACGGCCCGGAAGAGAAATTTAGCATATGGATTCCGGAGGAAAATCGGATGGAGTTGGCAATTTCTACGCATGAACATTACGGACATTTTGGAGGAGGGAAGATCGCCCAAATATTATCGGAATATTGCTATTGGCCAAACATGGGGAGAGAGGTGCGGCAGCTAGCGAGTTCCTGTGATGTGTGTCAGAGAACAAAGCAGCCGAACAGACGTTATGAAGGGAATGGCAACCCATTTTACCACGAGGGCCCCGGGAATTGTACGCGGTAGATCTGTACGGTCCGTTACCAAAGATCAAGTTCGGCAATCAGCATTTGTTAGTAATATTAGATGTTTTTTCTAAATTCGTGCAAATATTCACGATAGAAAAGACCAACGCAACCAGCTACGTCCGGCAAGTGAAACGCTTCATTGAAATGTGTGGAAAACTTACAAGGATATTGAGCGACTGAGGAACGCATATTACCAGTGACAAGTGGAGAAAGGAAATGGAAACATGGGTGATTTCCATTCATTTTACGGCAGTACGTCACCCGCAAAGTAATCCCAGCGAACGAGTGATGAGGGAGCTGTCGTGGTTGTTTCGGGTGTACGTAGCTGAAAATCATAGAGCGTGGTTCGAGGCCGTGCCGGTGCTCAACGAGGTATTGAACGCTTTTCCACACTCGAGCGCTAATGTAACGCCGTGGGAAGCTCACTTCGGTGTCAAAAAGACGAGGCCGTTCGATAAAATACAAATACCACCTGAAGTTAGCGGCTTGAGATGCGACGCGGTCACAGAATTGTGTACGACCAACCGCGGTAGTCGGCAACAGACGCAAAAGGGCCTGGCGGGCATTCACTGGGGGCGTTTTGTGTAGGGGACCAAGTGTTAGTCCGATCGCCTCATTCGTCCTCGTCCGATCAGAATGTGTTTCGGAAGTTCCATCCCATCTATGACGGTCCGTACACGGTGACAAAAGTGTTAGAAAACAATAATGTAGTACTATCAAACGAGGAACAGGAAGTAGGGGTACAAAATTGGTAAAATATAAAGTTATATAAGAGACAAGGTGTATAATGTCATAATGACAGAATAAAGAATGGAATTTAAAGTTCGAGTTAGTTTGTAAGTAAATATAAGCAAGAAAGGAAGATTGTTTAGGTTA